>CM036886.1:40388039-41745453 GCA_020796165.1 Pantala flavescens
GTAATTTAAACATTAGTTCGCGTCGAACGAGTGTGTACTCCGCCCATACATTCCAGCTTAATTCGCCACAATTAGCATCGATGTGGTATCAACGCCGATTTGGTGAGTTTGAAAGCGAGCCCACTAACCCAACAATCAAAGGCATCCACAGCAACTGAAATGCGAATTTCTCTTCCTTTCATTTGATGCGTGCAAAAAGTAGGCGAATTCCAGATATCAAAGGTGGAATTTTTTATCGTTCTAATTAGGTAAAGGAAGGAGATTGTAAAGCACTCTCTATAAGAGGACGGTGGAAGTTTGCTTTGAAGATTAACAAAGGAATTAAGAATAAATTTGCACATGCTAATCTTGTGATGTTTATTTATCATGATCAATATTCATGAGTGCCTGATAATGAAACAAGGCTTTGTCGATAGCTTTACAAATTGAAATTAATAACGTTTGACTATAATGCAATCAGAGAGAATCTTACAGTGATGAAATAAAGAGTTACCTAAAATTTTTCTCGTTATTTTAATTAATTTCAAACAATAAATCAATTTTAAGACAAATAAACCAAGGTAATAGAAGTACAGTGCATGCATTACTATACATTATTTTCTTACTATATATTTTTTTTGGTTTTTAATAATGATTCATCACACATAAAAAGTTTACCCCAATTAAATGCATTACAATAAATAAGTTTTTCACAAAGTAGTGTAAATATTGAATGATCTTTAATTTCTGTAATAATTCTCTCCTTGAATTGCATTCCATAATATTTTAAAATTCCCAATTTTAATTGATAATGCTGCAATTACTAAAAAGAATATATACTAAATATTCTGCCACATTTAATTTAGTAACAAAATGGTTAGATATGGAGCATAGCTAATAATGGAGAGTTCATCTTCACAATGCTGGGTGAACATATGAAAGATATCAGATATGCAATCCAGACACTAGACATACCAAATGAGCAATAAATATTATTAAACAATTTACAAAGAATTCCTTCGCTGGAACAGCTGTATCGGTTTATGGCTGAAAGCTGTTCAATGGAGACTCCAATTACACCCTAACAAGGAATGACTCGTGAGTTATGTTAGTCTTCAGTTAAAGGAGTTTAAGTGGCTCCGTATTGCCCTCAACTATATAATAAGGCGGGTCATTCTTCATACACCAATCCCCACCCAAAAAACACGAGATAAAAAATAGAGCTCAATAAAAACCTAGAGTGACGCGGTAGTAGGAAATGTGCTCCGAAAGAGACACGGATTGCAGCGACATCGACAGGGAAAAAATGAAACGAATGAAGGGCGTGAAATGACGGCGATGAAAAACAAGGCAAAGAGGCCCTGCGGTGACCCAAAAAGCAGCTGCCCAAAGAGGCAATAAAAGGGCACTAAAGAAATGACAGCCGGCGAAAGCGCTGCATTCGATGGAGAATGATTACAATAAATGCTTTAACGAGCCATTCTCCGATAGCTCACTCTATTGAGGCTAATGCTCGCGGATTTTGGGATTTATTCGGTTACTGAACTTGGCCACGGAGGAATTCCCGGCTGCACTGATGCTGCAGACGCTCTCTTCTTCTAGATACGCCCACGACAGAGATAAGGATTTCCGCTCCCCCACCCACGGGCTGTGAATAATCCATTCATCACGTTGAAAACAACGGTTGCCAGTCACCATCGTCAATACAGATAGCGATAGTATTTGATATAAGTATCCTTGAGTCAGCGCATTATATATAATGCGAACTTTATTTGTTGCTACGAACTGTATCTGAGTAATGTGCAAAAATGCATTCAGTTTTACTTCTACTACTTCTTGATTTTTGAAATTGTACAAGAATTTTGGGATAGTTTTAATCAAAAACGAAGCAGAAAAAACAATTATACATAGTCCGAGTGTCAATAGCAACGAAAGAAATAACTATAACATACTAACTTAATATCATAACTTAAAAAAACAATAATAATTCACTTTCTCATAGATATGCTCAAAAATAGTAATCAATAAACGAAATTAAATACTAATGAAACTATACATACAAAAGATACCACACATACGTACGGATAGAAATGGTTTAATTTAATTAACAATATTAAACGCAATAATTTCAACTTGCAAAAGATATAGCGTATAAATTCTTCAAATAGTTCATCCAAAAGTCCAACATCTCCACCCCCAATCCCCGTAAAGAGTGCTTGCAAAGTGAGCTCGCACAATTGGTTTAAATTTACACATCACTCAAAAAAAACTTCGCAAAACGCGTAGTAAAAAAGTAACGCGTGAAATTCCTGCTAAACAGCAACTCTTTGAGAGCGAAATATTTGGAGACGCCAACTTAACGACCCGTACTGAGGCTATTTTTCCTTTAAGTGTAAAGCCCTCCCTGGACGGTTGCCACTGAAATTCCCCAACACCAGGAAATACAGCAGGATCAAATTTTCAGGGTAAATAACCAGTCCCCCAAACAGCATCTTAAGCAAAATAGCCAAAATGAATCATCCGAGACTTTGAAAACAAAATACACTCGATTATTGCTGAGCGCGGTTTTGCAAGGAAGGAAATCGGCTGCGATAAGACGAACAAATTCGTCATTCAGCTCACATAGAAGACTTCAAAGAAGAAGATGTTAATCTGGGTACGAGAGTACTGAAACGGGGTATGTTTGAGAGGGCTAAACATTCGGAGGGAATGACGGACATAGGTGTCGATGGTGATTGTGTGACAGGAACCAAAAGCAACCTTTGTCGAAACAGAGGAGCTTCCTCAAGACCTTATATATACACTCCAAGGCTTCGGAAGGGACAGGACAAACCGCGTGAATACTAATTAAAAATGCTTAAAATTACAGCCGTACGTTTCGTTCACACATTACTTAAATTATGACCAATAGACTTTAACATCCTTAGGAAATGATTCAAACAGATTAACCTTCATAAATGGCCTTCTATTGACCTCTAAACGACAAGTAGATGCAGCTAGTGGAATGAAAAATTAACTCACGATGATGACAACCTGATCCATATAAGCTACAAGCGATGTATGAACGGCAAATCTAAATGAATAACGTCAGTTTTGCACTAGTGCAAACAAAATATTTCGTAAAATTTACGAATGAAGTTCCCGTCGTCGCCGTAGTAGGTAAAAATATAATAAAGGATATGTACGAATAAAAAATTATACACATAATAATACACTACGAGTAGGTGGTATCTTCTGTTGTCATCCACCGCAAGCACACGTTCACAGTTAATAATCCCCGAGAAACAAAAATAATGGAGCAGCAAATGGTAAACATGGATAAGAAGAATAACAGGCGTCGACGTAATGAACAAACCGTTCGATATCGCACGCCGAATCCACGGAACTAGAAAAGCCGGAGAAAATGTTTAAAAATTCACCGCAGTGCTGACATCATGCAGTCACGCGGCCCACAAAAAGGCAAAGGACAACACCCGAGTTGGTGGAATACGTTTAAATACATCGGTTCCTCAATTCGCACGGATATCCACACGGGACACGAATGGCCAAAGTTTTCACAATAAAAACAAAAGCGAAGCGAGACGGCGATGTCGTCCGGACATTTTTTTTTCGGGGAATGGAAACTATAAAAAATGAAAAAGAAAGGGAGAATTTCAACGCGGACACGTGAAGGATATTAAAGGAAACTGGTTCAAATTTTTCCACATGACACCGAGATGAACATGAATGGATCTGAAGTAATCCAATGCGGGAGTGCCATCGCGAAGTTTTTAAAACCGACACTCGACGGGATCTCTCGTTTTCAAAAAAGAATAACACAAAGGGTACTTATGAAAAGTGGGAACACCGTATTACATCTTACCGAAGGGTTTTACTATTGACACAGGAAGTTATCCTTCCGCCAAAGGTAAGGGGGCGTGCCTCGAACAACTTCACCAACACCCAGCACTACACACGCGCACCAACATTCACTCTTTTCGCGTCACTAAAAGTCACGCACTGTTAGGTAGCACCCGCATAGCAAACACACGAGAGAGACTGCAGGAAGGCACGGCCGCACGCAGACACATGTTGGAATGGTGGGGAAACCATACAACCCCTTCTGGGAAAGACGTGGTTGCCAAGTTTGCCCGTAGAGAGGGAGAAAGAAGATTGTTATTGCTGGAGCCGAAGGGGAATAAAGCGCGGCCAAGTCGAGTGGGATATTGGGAACGATGATGTCAACCGACGACATAAGTTTTTTCTCAAATTCGTCTGTGACGTTTACGTCCGTCAGTCGATACGGGTTGTGAGGGGAGAGAGGAATCAAATATAACTTGGGATCAAGGTCTGGAGGAAAAACGAAGAGATATAGCGCTCAGCTGCACTCAAAATGGCGCTTTGATAACTTGATTTGGTATTTATCATTCGTCGATATCTCGATTAACGATGAATCGCATACGGACCGAGTATAGGAAGGGTTTAGAAGTGTTTGAAGTGACTGACAGGTGCATCAAATGACTAAATCACTCCCATTTGGACACTTACCGATAGCTATACTTCTATAAATCACGACTACAAATATCTATAAAGATTGTTGTACTAATATCGTCCAAATAGATTACAATTATCCATTATTTGATCGACAAACTGTCTTATTCACCGAAATAGGAGATACACTTTCGTTGTTTGACAATAATTCTCCAATGATATACGTTTCACTTTAATCTTTACAATCGAAAGTTTCCTTTCTTGAATTCAATTATGAAATTTAATTAGCGTGTTAGATAAATTAATTAATTAAATTCAAAAAATAATTTAATAAAACCATTTTTAGAACTTACTTGTATAATCTTTAATGATACATTAAGAATTTTCCAGCCGAAGGAAAAAATAGAACGTTTATACAACAATAATATATAAAAATAACGTTTATGAAACAACTAGAATGTTTTAAGATGTTTCACTAACGAGAATTTAAAAAACAAAAGAAATGGAAGAGCAACCACACGCCCTTTTGAATAAGTGATCTCTCACATTCGATTAACACTAACAATTCATCGGTAAGGATAATACTCACATGCAGAATTTAATACAGTAACGAAGATAATAACATATGAAAGACAATTTCTCTCATCAACCTCCACGAAAATTATTTTCTAAAAAACTCTTCGCAAAAATTCATTTAGTTAAGTAATTCCCGTGGAAATGCGCTAATTTTTCAGATGCCATCCATTCCGTACTCGAGAAAAAAAGTTTTAGAAGCCAACCTCTCGTCCATTTCCGTCGGCGACGGTGGCACGACTCAAAAATATTAACTCCGAAGAGAATGAAAATTATACGGGACTTCTAAGGCCTCGACACGCGATCCTTGATAATCACACTGCCGTGAAATGCATTTAATCGGGATCAAAGCGGAGCGACAGATTAGGACCTCCATTAGTTGATGCACTTCCGTAAAGAGGGGTTACTTTGGAGGGATGCATTCTCACTGAGATCGGAAAGGGGTCAATGCTATAGAATACGGGTTAGTCTACACGCATTTCAATCAATGGGAAAACTAATTTATCACCTGCGGGAGAGTATATACACACATAGACACTTCCCACTCATTGTTACAATACCCCACTATTTAATTCGCAATTCATTACGAATTCTACGCAGTCAAGGACACGGAATAATCTCCCTGATATATACGGCGTACGAAAATAGTTCAATCGAAATTCGATAAATCGATACTGAGATTAAAATCGACATTTTCCGCCTGTTATAAAATATAGGACAGATTGGTTTAAGGCGAGAACTGCCAAATTGAGCACGAAAAAGGAATTCCCGTAAATGTACGACAAAACGCCTTAATTCTTTAAACTCGCAGGAAGCCCACAAATGCATTTCACTCGTCTCTGTGTTGTTTCAAGGTGCATAAGCCGATAACTCAACGGGGGATTCTTTGCTTGGAAGAGTCTTATACCTGTTACACTTAAGAAATGGATTCCTTTCTTATGTCTGACATAACAATGACAGCTGTCTTTCGCAACCTCTTACACAAATCCGTCCTTAACATTTCTTATTCTTCTTAAGGATGCGATATTGGTATCTTATTCATCTAAATAGCTAAAACATTATACATTATAACTGGAAGATAGTTCATTATGATTAAAATTGTAAGTAAAAACAGGTTTTGTCTACAATATAAAGAAAAGGAAGTTCGTGAAATTATATACTGCAATAAATGAGGAATAATTCAACTGCTATTTTCCACGACATAAATTCACAAATAGATTTGCAGATTAAATCTGATTTCACTTTTAAAGGTTACCTCATTCAGTTTTATAATTGAAAATGATAATTATTATCTCTATGTTTAAATTTAATTTATAGTGCACTTATTTCATAACTGAAATTCCACAAATTACTCGAACGCGAAAAACTAAATAAAAAATACGATATCTCCCTTCTTATGAGTCCATTTATGAGCAGAGTCTTACAGATGAGCACTTAAAAAAATCCTCAATCGAATTTTTCAAGAGCGCTGTATTCCCTTTCTAATAACTCCGAGTCATTACGAAGCACCATTCCTCGACTTCCTGCGTTCCGCCCTCCGTTTCCAAGCATATAATTCCATCGTTAATGGAAGAGGAAACTCGCTCGTAATGGAACGCGGCGACGCGTGAATGCCGCCGCGATTGGGATGACCAGAACGTCATTAAAAAAAGACAAAAGAAGATCGCCCCAAGAAAATAGAAAAGAGGAATGGCGGTGAATGTATTTTGGGCAGAGAGCGGCAGTTCATGGCGCTGTGCGTTCTTTGAGGTGCACGCGTAAGGGTCAACAAAGGTATTTGCGAGGTTGTCGCGTTTAGTGGTAGGGTGTGTCTGAAGGCATCTTCGCCGCGTACCTCAAAGGAATGGATCGACGGTTAATTATAAATAGTTTCTATAAATAATTCAACCGGAGGTATTGCTATTCTTTTCATTCCGTGTAATACGAGCACTAAGTACACTAAAGATATCGAGGCGTAAATTTGCTTAGGAAGATAAACGCGCTGGGACTCGGCAAATACAGGGACACACCTGAGAGCGTTTTTGAAACGGTAAACGTCCGGAAAATCTATTGGTATTTGCATTTTAAATATCTCTAGGCATGTGATTCATAAATTCGGTGATATACATGGTCTGTCCTGAAAGTAGTAGGACTGATTTTTTCCTGTTCGCACGGACGGTCGGACGGGAATTTTTTGGATTGCAAATAGAGGGGGGGACTTTAACGAAGCGCTGACAACAATTGGAAGTCGATTCCCAGCTTTTGCGTTCTGTGTATGTTAGTTTTCTCGGACCTCTGTCAAGTGACCTCGTCACGGAACGTCACCACGGTCTCACCGACCCGTGGTGACGTCCTTTCGGCGGATTTTTAAATTTTGGAAAGAGAAAGAAGTACGAGGGAGCAATATCTAGGCTGTAGGGTGGGTGAGGCAGGGATGCAACACCGTTTTTCTCAAGGAAGTTGGAAACAATGAGCGCGTGTGGGCCTGCGCATTGTCGCGATGCAGGACCCACGAGGCGGCCATAGCGGGTCGGACACGGAAGATGCGTTTTCGCTGTCTTTCGAGTACTTTAACGTAAAAAGTTCGTCCGATAACATTCTCACACTCACAGTGTTCAATAATTTTTTCACTCGCGCCACATTTTCGTCCGTTTTCGAGGTCGAAGGGCGTCCGGAGCGCTCGGCGTCTTCGACGTCTTCTCTCCCCTCTCGAAAAAGCTTGTGCCGCTCAAATACGGTTGAAAAATCAAACCTTAAGCTGCCTTGATGACTTTGTGTCTCTCCTTGCCATTTTTTACGAGTTTTTAACGCAGAATTTCACTGCATAGCGCTGCTCCAGCAAACGGTCCATTGCGTTCCGTGACGAGGTCACTTGCGGAGGTCCGAGAAAACTAAGATACACAGATCGCAAAAGCTGGGAATCGACTTCCAATTGTTGTCAGCGCTTCGTTAAAGTCCCCCCCTCTATTTGCAATCCAAAAAATTCCCGTCCGACCGTCCGTGCGTGCAGGAAAAAATCAGTCCTACTACTTTCAGGACAGACCATGTATTTAGTTCAGTTCATCCATGACTCATAAGTGTTGGGCTATAAAGATAAAACTAATGATAGAATAACTCGAGGTATAGCTCAAACAACGAAATGGCTTACCTGACAACGTATACATCATTCTTTATGGAAATATTTATGGGTACGGTATCTGTGTAGATGTAACTACAATAAATTCACGTGAACGCAGGAGAATTATTATTATTAGTATATTTTAATTTTGTTTCCTTTAACAATAATGTTGGAAATTGATTAAGGTTACAAAAATAATTAAATTCTACCTAAATCAATAAAAATGTACAGTACACAAAAATTAAGCTATTCAATAAGAAAGTCTAACGAATGGAAAAACCGATTATATTGAAAAATCTGCAATAAAAGAATAATAAATGTAAATCGCGAACGTAAATCCACGAGAAAAGTCAAACAAATGAACCCATTAATTTTAGCAACGAATTACACATATTAAAGCCACTACAATACGTTAAGTGTCGTACATTAATCTGAAGCTGTATATGGCATAAAAATAGAACCATTTATAATAGCCATAATATAAATCAAAGCTACTTCGCGAAATAACGATAAATTTGACTTTGCCTATAAATTCAAATCGAAATAAATCTGCAGCGCATTAAATCCTAGCCCATAAGCAAGACGAAGCGGAGGATGGGCCATTCGCATTCATAAATCGGGAAACATTTTGGGCGGAAAACAAAAGAAAAACCACAATATCGGCGAGATTTACCCCGAGCACGTAAGCAATGGCAACGGTGTAAACATCTCCCCCGGTAAACACCACCTTTCCATAAAACGACGGGCATCGATAAGTTCCCGATTCTGTTGACTAAAGCAGTGGGCAAACAGGGACGCAACAATGTTTCGGCGGACCTTTAAACCACGCCCTGCATCTCCCTGGCACAGGGCCACCGCATTCTAGAGAGAAAGTGTCCTCTCGCTTGACCGACTGCTATTTCTAGGCAAGCGCCTTCCGGTTTATTAAAACCCGCTAGAGGGATATCCGCTCCACTTTCAGACGCTAGCTTCTCACAATGTGTCACTGCAACGATGCAACGGCGTTTCGCTTTCAGAGTTTCTTTCTTTCGAAGCTTTGAAATTTATTCTCGAGGAATATTTAATTCAGAATCGTCTTACATACGTCTGTCACTGAGATCCACATCTAGAGACGGTGATAAATCTAACCCAGATGTGTCAAACTTCGCAGAAGTCGAGCAGTAATATTAAAGATACGTTTTTCCTCAATAAAAATTCAAGAAATACTCGTTTCCCGGACACCCTCGTAACTATGATACTAAATGAGTTAATTATATGCACTTTTATGAGCAATAGAAAAAAAATCAAAAGACTGCTTCATTGATGCTCGAGAAAGTATTTATAATCTCTTTAGTGCCTATCTATGAAGATACTATCACTTTAAGTAGGAGTTACTAAACAAAATAGGGTAAAAATCTTATTCCTTATCTTTCCATGAAAGCTATGCTCCTCTTCGAAGCATTATATAGCAACCGTTGGAGGAAGCAGCCCAAGGGTTAATTCCTTCATAAGCTATTAATAATAATGTCTTCTCGGAGACAGAGACAAACGAATCTTCTTACATCTAACACGTACCCTCCTCAAGGAGAAAAGAAATATATCTAAAAATACAGGCGTATATTTAGGGTAAAACTAGACCTGAACCCAGGAAAAATATAAAAACGAGAAAAGAGTATACTCTAGAGAAGAAATGCGAAAAACCTGTAAAGTAGTAAATCGTCTAATGATTACTAATCCATAACTTGAAAACTACAAACGAAATATTCATATCTGTCAGTTTGAAAGGAATTTAATGGATTTTAAAATTCATTTCCTTAAAAGAAATATACAAGATCAACATAGATAGTAGTAACAAACGTGTATCAAATATTTTAAAATGTCAGGGAATTTCTTGTTTGATACTTCCGTCTCGGAAACGTCAAGTATAGACGAAGGAACATTTTTCTCTGACAAGATATTTTAGAGAGGAAAGCTGTTTTTTCTTCCGTCTTGAGAAGAGCATTTTCCTAAGTGAAACTAGGAACTCAGCTGAAGGTCGATTATTTGCTCGCATATCCATCTTCCCGCCCCTTCCTGTCAACTGAAAGTTTGCCTTCATGACTGCGATTTTTGAATTTCCCATCAAGCAACTTCTCCAAATGAATATTTAGAGATTTACCAAGTTGCCACCGAAAGTTCATTCACCCAGCGGATATACCATAGAGCAAATTTTCATTTTGATACCGTCGAAGACGTCTCGTATTTGACTTGATTACGTGCCGTCTGAGAGTTCTTCCTTGTACGTCTAATCACTTCTCATCACAGTTAAATACTCTTCCGTTTATATTAGCTTTCATCACGTTCAATTATTCTTTCCCTGAAAATTAATACGAAACATTTACTCCCGAATTTAGATGAAGGCTTGAGTGTTCTATAAATAGGGGGATATTTATTCGATGTTTCGGAGATTTTACTAAAGTATTTTCCCAAAATTAATAGCTTTAAATATAAACGCGGGCACATCACTCAATAGTTTTGAAACATTACCGAATTAAACTAAAATAACACTACTAAAATATCCTCTTTATGAATACGAAGGTAATAATAGTAATTGTATTTATTTCGGAAGAAATATGGATTATGTTTACTACTAATATACGCATCTACAGCGCTCAATATGTAACTATTGAGATGTAACAATACTATATTGACAGTAACCATAATTAAACATTTTAAACATTCATTTACAAAATTCCGGTATTTAAGGAGGTAAAATCTCTAATCTAAATGATATGTTAATACTTTACAATGGCAAAATGTACTAAGATAACAATGTAAAGTATACGACTCTAAGTTCTAGGTCATATAGATCATACGATAAGAGAAAGAATAAACAGGAAGCAACTATAGTCATCCCACCCAATGTCGTACTTAAATTAGAACGGCAGACTTTTTACAGTCACACCAGCGAGGCGACTGATATAGAAAAGAATTGATTGGAATGATAAATAAAAGAGGACAGAGACCACCTCCGGTGAGGATCTAAGATGGAACGAGACGTAGCTCATCTCAACAACTCAGTTTCAATATCGCCGTCCTTACAGCTGTCTATCCGCGATACACATTTCAACTCGACCTTGGAGCCTTCGGGTCGTCTGAGAGGAAGACGTCACCGCCTGAAATACGGGGATGCTCAAATGACGTTGATGTCGCTATTAAAACCGGATGTATCGTCATGCCAAGTTTTCGAGATAGAGAAACACTGTCATCTCGAAGGCATACAGAGATAGAACAACCGGTGCTGAAATAATAGAGGCAGATTCGCACCACATTGTGTACAACTTCGCACTTTGAGAGATACCAAGCGAGGAAGGAGGGATGGAACATTGTGTTTTAAATACTCCCTTCTTTGTAAGTTGCCGTAAAAATTACATACACAATAAGCGTCTTCAATTCTTTAATCTGAACAATTTATTAACGCGTATTCTATTCTATTAATTTGAATTATAATCGCCGACTGAAACAAGTCTACCAAATTATCTTTAATTTACGGTTCGATGGTTAGAATTAAAAGGATAATCCCGCGACTGCTTCTTTAGAATATTCTCCATAACTACATGCAAAGATTAGGTAATGGACATTCATTGGATTTTCAAACAGCACGGACTACGAAATTACATTTAAATAATCCCATTCACATAAAAAGAATAAAATTAACCCACTTTGAGCCACTGGCGGTCTTTTAGATAAGAAAATGAGAACACAGTTTATTGAATTAGAATGGTAGATTGAATAAAAAATTAAATTAACTCAAGATTTCGCTTTTTATGCTATTTTCTTTGCAATGAAAAACTGGTCGATCGATATTTTAAATTTCTAGCGATATAATTTCTTTTCCATACTACAGATTTCTATTCACGAGATATGCAACAAGAAAACGACATAACTTAAAGTGATTCGTAACATAAATGTACTGATTAATCCTTTAAGGTAACGAAACGTTTTTTAATGAGCTTGGCTACATTTTCAATAAGGGTTTAATTTTTTATGATGAAATTCTAAATTGATCTAAGACGAATTCAATTCAGATTAAAACAAACAAGCAAACAAAATGATCTAAAGTTGATAGATTCTTAAATTAATATTAAACTATTGGGAAATGTAATCAAAAACTCCCCTTTTTCCATTGATAAATATGTAAATCCTCATGCCAAAAATTTCGTAAAGATTAATCACCTTAATTTACACCAGAAACTCTTGAATTTACCAATTTGAGAGGAGGATACCAAAATAAAATTCCTCCACATTACTACAAAAATAAACTTATACAGTTAAAAGTACTGAGGGCTCTACTAATCAGATTCCCACAGGAAAAACTCGAAAAATTAAGGTTAGTTTTTACAATGCTTTAGGGCGTAAAAATTATGCCAACGGTAGAAGTGGAAGAGCAACAATTAAGCTCTTTCTAGAGCAAACAATCCCTAAAGTGACCCACCGAGCCGTGAGGATAATCTTCAAAAATAACCCGCGCTTTAGCAGAGGAAAGGAGCTAGTTTATTGTGACAGCGAAGTGCAGGGCTCCAATCTCTGACGGTGGCAGCAGAGTGAACTAGACCAAGGTGCAGTCATCTTTTGATGTGGGGAAATAGGAATCCCGCAAAGTGAGATTAGCGATCCCTTACTCTGCCCACGCATCGCTTCTAGGCCGTTATCGCTCGTCAACTCTTTGGAGGGGATCATTAAAAAGGGAGTGAAGAGAGATTCGGCCACCGCGGGCGAGCCTTAAAACAAACACGCTACCCGTGTTTCCACGGTGACAAGGAAGTGTGAGGAGCATCATAATGCTCGGATTTTGGAGAAAAGAATCCATATTTTAAAGCAAGATTGAAGATGGTTTACGCCAAGGATTATTTTCTTTTCGTATTCATCATTTCGTAGTAGGTGGAAGTGAAAACAAAATGAAATATCCCGAAATTGAAATATGTACTCCTACAGATGCTAGACCCAGTGTATCTCTACTTATTTAATGAATTTATCTTTTCGAAAATATCAGTAAGTCTATCTTAAAGGGCATACACAAATATATTAGTCATAGATTATATATATTAAACCTTTAATTAAATATATTATTTTTTATATTCTTAAACAAGATCTCTTACCAAAATCTAGCTCTAATATTTACTAAATAATTATTTGAAACAGAACGAACTAATGAATTTTACGTTGCTCGGCCATAACAAATAAAATAAATACCTATTATATTGTTGCAAAAGAATAATCATAAGCTTTCCTTACTTTTGGCACCTACATAATTCATATGAGGTTAATTTATAATTAATTACTCCTATATCATAATGAATCTTAACCTCCAAATACATCAACATTTTAAGCGCGTAATGATATTGAATGAAGTGATTTAAGAATTTAACCCAACACAATATTTGCCTATCAAAATGTACATTTGCTATGAAAATTGAAAATGTATATTCCGAAAAATATCCTTACTAAAAATAATAATAATAAAACATGTGCAAGCGTAGGCAAGTCATCTATCAGTAATCAAAATTTTTTAGATACGATTAGCGGACTTTTGAACTGTAAAACATTTAGATATTTTACTATGGAAGGATTTTGTAAAGAATCCGTAGTATCAGAATCCACGGAGAAGAATCCTAATATGACTGGAAGTCAGCTCATATAACTGCCACAGGTTTTGCAACGTTCCAAGAAAATTCGATAGAAACCTGTTCACTTCAAATTATACGGGAAAAATGGCTAAAATTCTGGGAAACATGAAATAGATCCTGATACATATGGAGGCCGAAAAAATATTAAATAAGACGGGATTTTCAGCGTTATTGGATGATGTAGGGAGAAGATTTATTCATAAATGAATACATTGCGGGGATGAATGCCCTTGAACTATTTTAAATGTACTTACTATGAAGTGATTTGAATTTTTTTAAGAATAGACATCTTAATACTTTACAATTTATCAATCGTTTCAATGGATGAATGAAATGAACGGAGCAAAAGTGAAAATTGTTTCTCGGTCTAATGATTACGATTTTTTTTCCATTACATTGCAAAAATAAATATATCCTTAACGTCAACTGTTTTCTTACAATAGAGATAGTTTAAGGTGGGTCATCAATATGCAGGATTATTCCTATTCCAGAAAATGAACGACGGAACATTTAATTTATATCTTTATAATTTTTCAAAACAAAAGTATTATTTGGGCACACATTTTACCTAATCTATTTCAATCCTTCATCCCTTTAAGAATTTCCTGAAATCTATCTCCATGCGAAACTCTGAGGATGAAAGTCTTGGGTTGAAAAATTCGCGACACAATCTACGTGATGCGTTTCAAACGTTCCGAGGGCAATATTTTAGCGATTAGACCATCAATCTTAGGAAAGCGCTTACGTGCTTACGACCCGAATGCCGCGCGCTATTATCCCGTGGAATTGGAACGAAATCAATAATCCTGAAACTGAAATGACGTTGCCGAGTATTACTTTCATCAATTGTCACCATTTCGAAAAAATCTAACGCGACGATTGTAAATTAACGGAACTGAATTGGTGACGATTCTACTTTTTTAATTCTACTAATGCTTCATTAATGGGTCGTGTAGGGTATATAATTGGTCTCAATGGACACAAATAGCTAGTAGGTTAAGTATCCCCACTTAGAATGATTAGCTACATCCGGCATTTCGTCATTGATATTGCATAACGAGAACCGAATGGAGGAAAAAGAACCGGAGCTTTATGACAAATCCATTAGTATAAATTGGAAAGATTTTATGGCTGTCGATAAAATTCCTGCGAATTTCTTTTCGCAGGATAGAAAAAATTTGCTACATTAGTAACGACTACCTCAAGACGTACTCCATCCTATAATAAATTTAAAAACGAAGTTATTCGGGAATGAAACCGCTTCCCAAAACACCTAATTTACGGAGAAAATGAGTAAAATCGGTAGAATAAAACAAATAAAATAGTACGATAGGCATGTTCGAACGCACGACATATACTCCTTTTAAAATCTTGAATTAACGGTATAAATTATGGCTCAAATTTTACTATCGACAATGCAATACACAAGGTACGTGGACCATTGGAATTTCAAGGGGATGCACTTTTCTGTCTTATAACTCTTTCTCTTAGCAGTAAACCCTTTTTGGAACAATCCAATACGATCGATTAAATTCTACTCGAGAAACACTTGAATACGTCGACCCTTGAAAAGGAAGCAAAATTACTCACACTCACTGTCATTCTCCGACAATACACAAACCATAAATCTTGCGCGTAAAATATGAGTTGAAAATATGGTTATGGAATCAATGAAGGACATTTCTAGGCAGAAAACGATGTAGGAGAAGAAAGAGAGGGCGGCGACAATAAAACTGAGGGTTGGGTAATTCCTCGGCTCTTTGGAGGGAAAATGGCGGAAAGAAAGGAGAATTCGAAGGGGATTATTCAAAGTGGAGGCTTTCCAAGCTCTTGCGACGAGACTGTCGGAATTGGAAATTCCGGCACATCCTTCGTCCGATAGAAAGGAGCGGTGACAGGTCGAGAAACGGCTTCGAAGGAAAGAGGTCGCGCTATCTGGAGGCGAGCTTTGCAAACTGGAGTGCCACAAGGTGTACATCTAGGTCCTTAAGCGTTACGACTGCTGCCATAAATATCCAAGAGAACTACGCCAATTTGAGATACAAAAGAGAGATGCAGCGTCTGTTGACGAAGTTAAAAGAACGCGAAATAGATTCTAAGCTGTCACCGACATTTACATTTAAATGTACGATGTGCATCGAATGGGTATAAATCGTTTTATTTAAATAAATAGATAAAATCAACTTTGCCGAAAAAAATTACTAAATTTCAATGTATTTATGCGCTTGTATAACATGTATCATTTCATGAATACCAAAGAAGTTTTTGTCACGTTTCAGTAAGTTTTATTGCGTTGTACAAAGTTCAAAAAACGATTGTATGAAGAACGAAAAAGAATTTAAGAGATAAATTTCCGAATGACAGTTTTTAAATCACAACTCCATTCATACAAAATATTATTTGAATAAATTTGAAGCAAATTATTTACAGTAATCAAACACTAACATGACTCAATATAGAATGAATGTTTTGCTTCTAGAAACAGAAAAAGAGTTAAAAATTCTATCATGCAGAATAATTACACGCCTTCAACTACACGCGTTTGATCTTTTAGCGATAATTAAAACCCTTTGGCGTGAAGAAGTTCGAGCGAGGTGAGAAGCAAAAAATTAAATTGGTAGTAGGGTCAGCTGGACGCCCAAGTTCGGCACAGCAGCTACTGTAGCGCGTAAACACACTGAGTGCAGAGAGTGAATAGGGCGGCCGCTGAATACGGACCCCAAATGGGGCAACGCCGGATTACTTGGGGATGCAGAGAAATGATTTGAGTGGGAATGAATGTTCTCTTGCACACCTCGGAAAATCTTCGCATGGAAAATTGCCGAGATTCGAAGAAATGGGACGGAGATTACCTGAAAAAAAATCATAACCCCTGAGGCAAGCAGACGGGACAAATGTCTCCGGAGACATTTGCCTTTTTAAAATAGGAAGATTTAATCGTGGGTCTAGACGACTGACTTGGAATTGCTCGGGAAAAATAGCGCAGAGGATTCTATGAGGCCCGAATTAAATATCTAACTTCTCTGCGAGTTCCTTGGAAGAGAAAGGAACCTGTCTCCTAGGACGATTATAACCTAGAGTTCAACATGCGATGGGCGGGCATTCATTTGGAGGGGATGCGATAAAGAGTTCCAGAAGGCGGTTATCAAGTCAAACTTTTACATGAAGGTGTAACTGCTAAAGGAGTCTGCCAAGAAAATTGAAATTTAACGAAAGATGCTCTACGAACTGAACTAGCGCTCAAAGATGACGATATTGAACGATGAAAGCAAGCGTCTTCAAAAAACAAGGAAAATGATACTTCGTTATGGACACCAAAGTTGTATAATACTATCTGAACTTACACGGCATCTAAAATATTCATACCTTGAATTTAGCTATATTATAGATGCAAATATATTAATTTAAAAATTAAACATTTTAATAATAATGCATCACTCCAATATTCTATACATCAATAATAGCTATAACATGCTGATGAGTAAAAAATGACGAAAGTATGACGCTAATAAAGACGGTACACCTCAAAGAAATGATAGTTTTCCCAGCAAGACCTGTTAGCTTTATCTATTGATTCCTCAATATATGTTTCTATATTGTCCACATTATTTTAAGATGGTTGTAATTAAGTTCTTCAAATAATGAGAAATGTTTTAGCACTAAATATACTAAGAAACACACATTCTATTGCAACAAAGATCTCGAGACAAAAAAATAGTAAGATAGGGAATCATTTACTAATAGAATAGACTCTGCAAATACGAATACCGCATTGTTCCGAGAACGTAAATAACCTCATTCTCTTCTGATAACACGCATTCCCGAAGAATACGACGATGCTTTGAATATGACAATGGAAGTCATAAAGAATAATCGCACCATATACCATTTATTCCTTCCTTTATAAACCCCCATTATTCCATATTTCCGCATACATCGTGAGAATACAATAATTGAGCGATTCAGTTGGATCTTCGTCAAGAAATACGGAAGACGATTCGCTTTGGAAAGAACGATGATGGAGTAATATAACTCTCACTTCCGTATAAAAGGATTGGGAATCCGTAAGAATCGAGGAGGTGAATGTCGTATTCTTTTGCCAGATTCTTAAATATGTGGTCAGAGCATAAAGGAGTCGGCGATGCGTTGAGCAAAGTAAATGGGTTGGAAGCCTTGGGGATATAAGGACGGAGTCGTTTAAATAAATCGCTACGGGAGGATCCCTCATTTCTCCGCTGAAATATCGATCTCGGAAAATGAAAGCGCCGCGTAAACGTATCACCTGATCCTAACAAATGGGAGGAAAACGAAAATTTATTTAAAGCGAGAGGAATTTTGATCGATGGACCAATTGGGAGCTGTTACTTTTCCAAGTGGAATTCCTTTCTTTAGAAATTCCACTTCCGCAAGACGATCTAAATTCAATGTTGATTTAAGAACAAAAAAGACTGCGACAAAAGGATTCCATTACTACGCAAACACTTTTTGAACGAAAGAAAATGGCGTTTCAAATAAGGATGATCGAAATACTTAATGGAAGAAATAAAAGGTGAAAATGAGAATATTACTGATCGCTGTAACCATTACCATATTTTTAAACACAGTTATGCACAACATATTAAGACACGGACATACATAGAAATAAGTAAGAAATTATAGTACATTAAAAACTAATAAAATTAAATGCATTAACATTCCTGCCTTTAATTTAAATTTATTACAGAATTGTGTTCCCGATTTCGTTATTCTGCATTGCGGCATAATTATCATAAATTTGCTTACTAATACACGGAAAAGAATTCACAACCTACCCATACCACAGAGATACAGTTTTTGGCACATTGTATCAATATTTTAAACTGCAACGTAAATTTAATACCATCTTACTACAATGTATTAGGTACCGAATATATCACTCACCGAAGTGAATTACACCAGGAAGGTAGTTGTGATATGGCAGCATTAGTGAAGCTATATTTCACTCCTGACAAGTGGACAGGTAAGGAGTAGAGATTAGCGAGCATCATCCCGAATACCGTATTAATCTTTTTGGGAAGTTGAAAAATGTATCACAGATATGTTTACAAAATAAATGAAATTCTAGAAGGCCAGGAAAAATGAAAAAGATGAGTCAAAACAACAACATGAAGAATTCGTCTTTAATCCACGAAAAATAAACTTGGCAACTTTTACGCGATCTCGTTCTATGAAAATAAATACCGAGCATAAAATTGGGGATGGATCCGGAAGTAAATATTTACCACACGATATTTATAAAGCATACATTTGAATGATCGTGCACGGGGATAAAATAAAATTTAGATCCGATAAAATTCTTCCGGCATATTAAAATATAGGCAGATGACTCGCAGACTTCACCCAATTCATAACAAAAGATGAGTGTACTTTTAAAAAATTCCTCTAGGCCGGATAGTAAATTAAAAATTGCGAGATGGGAATTCAGTCGCAAAAAAGTTTCGCTGAATTGAAAAACTCTGGAACGCATGCATAAAACAAGACGGTAACACTATGAGAATGCTTTCTGGAACTAGATAAACAGCGCAGTGCATGCCTCTTGGGCATAAATTATTCGACATCCTTTGCTTTAAGACTCAAAGTGACACCTTGCAAAACGAATGGCGTCTGTAATAACCCCTTTGATTGGCAAAGTTTAAGCAAACGTCTGGGACGAGTATGCAACTCGGTATTTGCGCAGATAGAGCCGTAGAATGACCGATTTGAAAACGAGGAAAGCAACCATTATTCATTAGGACGATCCATCTATATTTATGAGCATTTTGCGGAACAGGCTTTCACCGAAGGAACTTGAGATTAATTTGAGAAATAGAAGGGAGCACAGGAAATTAACGTTTCGTTCAAGCAAAACTAACAACAAGATAGACGAAAGAGGTTTACGCAATACAATCATATCATTGTAGATATTATACAGCGACCAAGAGGTTAAGTCTAATCGTCTTTCACGTAATAAATTTTACATATAATGTAAATTTGTCCACAAAATTGCTTTCGACGATCGATGCAACTAGATCAAAACATAAGATAATTCCGAAGTTTGACATATTGTCTGCGACTGAAATTAATCTCCTGCCAAGACGTTCCAAGTCCAGCTGACATGATATGCAATCGATTAACAATACTACGATACAACGCAGACATGTATACATACCGAATGAAACAATCCTCGGAACAGGTTAGCTCTTGGGATAGCTGATCTTGGAATGCGGGAGTCAATCAAACATGGGTATGATAATTAATGCAGCAAGACATATGCGATGGGGAATGCAGTTCCAGAGAATTACACGATATAATTGCTTAACATTAAGAGGAAGGACCAGAGTAAAAATGAGAACAGATTAAAAGATATTATGCAAAATTTTGAAGAAAATGAAGAAAGTTCAAGGGAACTTTTTCAATTTCATCTTTGTCACTTTACCTTTATAATCAATATCGATTGCGAAAATATATAAATTTAAAGCATATAAACATCTCATAATTTTACGGATTTTGAGTTTGTTAATTTTAAACTCGTGTAAAATTAGAAAGATGCTAATCATATTTTCTCAATACATCTCCCTGATTGACAGATTTTATCCTCCGAAAAAACAAAAATCGATCCACAAAATAAACATTTTTAAACGATTTGGCAGAGAGTAACGACCCGCTTTATACTCGTCACTACACTCTTAAATGAGCAAGCAATTTTATCAAAATATTTGTCGAGTAAATTCATCATTGTCTTGTCAATAAGTTGAAAGATACCCAAGGAGGCTTAATTTAATCTCAAGCATTAGCGTACAATGGAATTCCTTTTGGAAGAAACTCGAGAACGCTTTCAAACCAATTACCCAAGGGATTGATTATTGAAAGATTTTCCTGAAGGGAAAAATTCCCGATTGAGGCTTAACTAGCGAAACTCGGCTGAAATTTTCATCGATTTCCCATTTCATTTTTGAATACATTACACGGTTCATTCCGCAGCAAATTTTCATTAACCTTATAAGCGACGAATTAATGGGAAGAAAATCACTTAAGCAATCTAAGGCGAGAAAACGGTTTCACACGACTATCTTTCGGGAACGGGCGACACTTTTCAATTTAAGGCATAATTCTATTCACAATAAAAAGAGAATTCGGGAGACCTAAGGGGTTTATACTGCTAGCTTTATGTTAAATACATTAATGAATCAATAAAGAGATAATTTACACAAACTTTCGTGGTTGTGTGTGAGAGTGTGAATTTCGAAACGTCCATTTTGAAATGGAATCAAAAAAGAATTAACTTATTGAACATGTTCATAACAAATAGAATTAAAAAAGAATTAACTTAATAACTTGAACATATTAACTACTTGATCTTTAATTCGTAACTAATTTGACGTTAAGAATTTTTATTTTTAAGTTAATGCTTTAGTAATTGTTTTACAATAACAGCTTCTACCAATAAATCTTTCTCGATTCAGAAACTAGTTGCTAGTTTGGTACTAACTATTTAATTTTAATGACGCAACTTAGGTACGTCAGTTTAGACGTAAGTCTTTGGCCTATTCCAATTTTAGACTCCATTAATCATTTTGATAAAGTTATGAGCTTATGGACTGAACAAAATCCGTTAAGGTACCATTGTTGAAAAGAAGTAGCTTTTTAAAATCTCTCGTACATTGGAAACGTTATTCCCCAAACTCTGTCATTATTTATCACGATGAATGACGGTTCCAAATAAAAAAAATCGGATTATAATCCAAAATAGCGAATCGCAACTCGTGAGTATATGGTCGGCTTAAAACAGAATGTACCGTCTACCTTTGACGTTCATTTCACTATACCTGTCGATGGATGTTAATTACATCTCGTAAACCACGATCGCACGTTGTCCAGATTAAATTTCCGCAACAGCAAGTACGCATTACACGTACTACTATGAAAATCGGAATTCAAACATCATTCTGGCCAAACGAAGCAGAAACTTCAATCTTTGACCTCCTAGGGAATTAAACGCGATTTTCGGAACGTCCAGTAGTCAAACACGAATGCCTGCAAATGTGCCGATTATAAATCCATAACCCCTTTTTGTGTGCATCGATCTCTCTGAAGGCACACCCCTCTGCCAAAAGAGTAACTATTGACCAGAAGTCTCCCCAAAACAAAGAAATGCCATTACCTCCGACCACTCCTAAGTTGCGAAAGAGTGGAAAGCGGAGAAAATGAAAGTGAAGATGGTCAGAAGGCGCGGGAAAAATTACGCCTTTCCAGCAAGAAGCGGGAGGCGATTCGCGTGTGTTTTTTCTCTTCGATAAAGCTCCGAAATAAGATGAATTTTGAGGGTCGAAATTGAGGAAGCGATTACGGGGAAAATACTCCGAAGGGTGGGGATTAACATGAAGAGAGAACAAAAGGCATTGGGGTTTTTATTGGTCCTTTTCTTTTGAGCCCCGAAACTGAGGGCAATTGTTGAATTGTTTCCTACTGGATAAGGGGCAGTTAAAGGCCATTTGTCAAAATGTCAGCCCGTGTTCCTTTCCAAAGAGAGGAGGAAAATACTTTGAGGGAAGTCAATAAAAATCTCGGAATGAAACCATCGTTCTGTAATAGGAGATGGAATTGACGAATCTCTTTTTACGACATATTTATTTTTACAGGGAATGAAGACTTGTTTGGAATAAAAGATTATTTAGTTAGTTTTAAAGCAATTAATACATCAAATGAATTTAATAAGAAGAGCCATAAAAGTACTAGCTTAATTTGTTAGTATCTACGACAATAAAAAGGTACTTTTTATAACTCATTTCAAAATAGACATTATATGAAAAATTGTTTGGAGAATTAAACCATTAGCCCATTATATACGCGATGAATACACAATATTACAACGAAAACATACAACAATACAGAAAAGAAAGAAGAAATTAATTAGATTAGGCTTTAATTAAAAAGGGCCATTAGTTGATGAAAAACTTCTCCAAATGTACAATTAAATATACTAAATAACATAATTCAAAATGACATATATTCGGCAATTCAGCTTTGAAGAACCAACCCTAAAATACTGAACAAAATTATTCCCATAAACATCGTAATAATATAATGCAAATTACGGCTGTAGTAAAACCTTAACTTCACATTAGATTTGATACAAGGACGCGAAAATAACTGATCACTTGATAACTGTTACAATGTTTTTATGGGCTTATATGCAGATCGTAAAAACCAAATTAAAAAGGACCAAAATTAACATTTAAGAAAACACATTTACGAACAGAAGCCGATTTCTTTCGCTAAATTGGTAAATGTATTGAGTCTTGTCGACTGTGAACACGGTGAATATTCCGATAGAGAAGAGCGTTACTCCGGATCGAAGTGGTCACTCCAAACAATCCTATTGTCAGACCAAGTTGAATGAACGATGAGTAACTACTCTCAAACAGCGTACATAAGCGCACATTCATTCCGCTTCACAGTATTCCCTTTCAAGACAAAGTGTTCGAAAACTTGATTCCTCCATCAGAATATTCTTCACGAGAACTTTTCGTCTAATCGGGAGCCGAAGAATTAATCCTTTGGCAAAGTAGTTCCTTTGGCCGAATCGCGTCCTCTATAAGAACAAATTCTCGAGAGATCGGGCGAATGTAAAAGTATAAGGCTTCTTCTTCGATTCCCCAAACTTTCCGAACTGGAATTTAAAATCTGCTGAAAGAGAAGTAGGCCACAGCAGTTTCCTTCGTTCATTGAAAGCGAGAGGCGGAAAGGAAAGAACAAGGGAATGTACTCGAAAACTTAATTATAAAATGTGAGGCGGTCGTTCCTTATTCCCGGGACCTTATCATTCGTCTGCAGAAGCAATAATTCCGAGTTGGGCAATCGCGGCATTTCGTGCAGATTATTTCTCGATTTTTAATCCCATTCGCTCGGTATGGACATTCTCGCAAGTTGCGCCTAATGATTGCAGTTGGAAAGTCGTTTTTCTTAGGATTATTTCTCGTGAGGTATGATTAATGCGAAATGAATGCATGCAGTGATTGTCATTCCATTGGGAATTCCGAGAAAATGTTCAAAACGCATCCAAAGTAGGTTAAATTATATCGCTTGAGTGAATGACTGAATACCTTTACGCGATACTGAATACGAGTGACATCCACCATCATTGACCTAAGAATACATTTTATTCATATGAATAATACGACGCAAACATAAAAAAACCTCACAGTACAGTACAAGTAACTTTACAGTTCAGTTAGTTTTAATAAACTTTAAAATACATGATAGAGTATTATCCGCAATCACTCCATAAGTTAATAATATAGAAGCAAAACGCTAGACCAGCAGCGGCGTTGAATCATAAATAAAGTTACTTAAAAAATTATAATTTTCTACATAATAGAAGAAGCTCTTTAAATATTGTATTGTATATATCTTATTATGTAAATAGTTCGCTTTCCCCAAGCAAACATGAGATACATATAATCCGTATACAATCCATAATATATTATATTCTTCTTGTAGGAACGAGAAAGATATAACAATATAAAAGAACTGAAAGCAATATACGTATTTCAAACATTTTATATCACACATTGAGGATAACTTTATTTGAGAGATCTACTAAAATTGAAAGATCTAAAATCTTCGTATAGTAGATTTGAGTTTTTTATTGAATCGCTGATCATTCAGAGATCCCAAAAATTCAACAATTCCTACTCCTGAGGCAGGAGTAGCAGTTGTAGTAATGTCACAAAAATCTCCGATTTTTCTTCCTATATCCCTTTCGAAAAAAATTAAAGAATTTCAATTCGCGGAAGCACAGAAAAGTACTTCTCTCGCAGCGAGATTGAATCGGTTCCTAGCGAATTCTTGTCACCAGAGATTTTCCAAGCGAGGAAACTTTTAATTAAAGGAATAAGTCTATTGATTCCTCCTCCTTGAAACTACCTCCTGCTGCCGGAAATGAAAAAAAACAATTGGGAGTGAAATGACTATCGTCTGCTTTCGGAATTTTCGTTTGCCGTCGCTGAGTAAAACATTCGTCGCAAATGGATATCAGCCGTGACTCCACTTCCGGAAAAGGAACTCCGAAGATAATTGTATTCTTCGCAGAAAGATGTATCCATTAAGTACGAGCAAAGGAGATAGAGTCGTCAACCCTTTTGCCGAAAGATAGATAACCCAATTAAGGGAAAGAGCGATAAACATTTTCCGATACCTAGTTTCTTTTTTCTTATCGTGTAACGCACACGCTATTAGCCACAAATTCCGACCGGTTTCTGCTGGCTACACTCTTAAATTATGACATACAACCAGTTTATAAAAAAAACACGATAAGGAAAGTACAAAAGAATATCTTAAACAGGTGAAAAATGTGGAAACGAGGATAATGTTTTCAGGTCATAGTTGTATATTGTTCGATAAATTTCAGGTGAACGATTTTCAGAAGAATGGGATTAGGAAAGAAGAATAGAATTTAAAGAGATTGGTTAATAAATCATCTCTTTCGTTCGAATACTTGTGACGTAGAGTGATACAATACTAATTATTTAGTTCAAGGAAATTCAATATCAATAAAGCAATAGAATTTATCGCACGAAAAGAGAAATTCAAATGAATATCAATGCATTAACTACACAGAACACTGTCCAGACGAAGATAACAATAACTCAATTTGAGCAGTCCCGAGTAATAGAGGGAGTTACAAAGAGAGTACATTGTATCGTAAAAATTAGCGAAAGATTTTCACATGGTTCACGTCCAGTTTCCTACCTAATATAAACAAAACCAACCACCACAACAATGAAATGTATTCTTCCAATCGATACAACAAGACGAATTGGTACTCCAAACAAGAAAACAATGACACAGATCGAATCCAGAACGGTAGAAAGCTGAATTCTTTCGCATCAAGACTCTGCACTTTCACCTCAATGCCTCCGCAGAAGGAAAAACTCCACAAAAACATCTCAATTTAAATTATTAATTTAACATTTCCACTCGCGTAACAATTACTTCTGACGCTATTAGTAAACAATACTCACTTCTTTGGGCGCCACCAGCTGTCTCTGCCGGCGTCTGCGCGCGAAGAAACTCCTTAACTTGGATTCGCCTCTCATGTTTACGCCGAATTCAAACGTTTATCGGATCCTCCCGAATCCCACTTCCAGCTGCAGATTAGACTGATCTGAAGGCACGAGCTCCCGCCAAATTCTTTCCATTCGAACCGGATCGGGGAAATTTCACCTCGAAAACCGGACAGGTGGCGCTGGTGAATCCCACAACGCCCTCTGGCGATGGGCCGAAGTCGTACGTTGGCTTAATCAACTTCCAACTGAAAAGTGGCTGCGAAACAGACACCGTTGGAAAAAAGACGCAGCGACGAGCGTACGACAAACGTAAATGACTTGGAAGAGAAACTCGCCCGGCCACTTCCGCTCTAAATGAATTTTCTACTCTCACTCGGTTCGGAAAAAAAACTCGGCAAACGGGAAAACTATCTCCTTAAAGCGAAGTCACCTTTCGGTCATCTTCGGAATCACGAATAAAAAAACACTGGCGAAAAGGTGAAGCACTTCTCCACTCCGGAGACCTACTGGAGATGTTATTTCCTACGGAGAGAAGATGGGAAATGGGCTGAAATCTCCTGCCATTTCCACAGACAACAGATTCTTTCGATATTGATCAGGTAGGTTGGAAAAGAGTGAAAAATGGGGCGGAGAGGAAAAGAAACTTGGGAAAAGGAGCGAGTGTGACTGAAACACGTGATTTTTTTCATGCGCTTCGTAGGAGGAACTGGGGATGAGCTGTCAAACGGATTGGATGGAACGACTTAAAGTGAGGTGCAAAGTGATTGGAAAAATATCGAAATGAACTCCTTTGAAAGAGTTGACAAGGACAGATAGGATTCAGCTAAATCGGATTTAACTTAAAATATCGGCAGAGGTAATGCTACTCCGGAATAAGCATGCCCAAATGTTTACTAGAGAGACTGAGAACGTTAAATTATAGCTTCAGTATAAAATTTATTGTCGAAATTACATTTAAATACTAATTATATTAATGAAAATGGTTCTTCATTTAAATAGGATCCTCCTCACATGCATAACAAATTAAGGGCTCTAAATTGAAGAAATGCTGCAGAAATATTCACTAGCGATATAATCAACGTCAATATTATCCTCTGTAAAGCAATTTACCATTTCCATATTTACACTCTCAGAATTATTGATTTTATTTATATCATATTAGTTGAGTATACTCATATCACAAACAAATAAGTCGTAAAAAAGTCAATTTCGAAGTAATCCATAACAAGGGAGGATGATCAATAATTAAATAATATGCGCAAATAATTATACAAAATTTATTGAAAGCGCAACATTGTACACTAAAAGGTTTATCAGAGGGAAATCAATCAACTCATAAGATTCTACGGGACAATTAGCTTTCTCTTGGTAACGGAGATAGGATTATAATTGCTTATTTTTCAAATTGCACCTATTAACACTAGAACAGCGGGAAACGGACACCCCCCTAGAACAGCGGAAGGTGTCCTCAGGACACCAACACTTGCGCTTCTTTTAAATAGCATGAGGCAGTCGTATTTAACTTCCTAGTCTTTCCTTAAATGCTTTAAAATTAATAACTAAGTATGGATACTTATTTATCGGCAGATCATGAGGTAAATAGTTGCTACATTTTTAATATAGAAATTGTTGGCGTGTTCAATCATTTCCATGAAACTCATATTCCGATATAAAAATATGCAGAACAGTAAGGCCAGAAATTAATTATATGAATAAATTAATATAAAGCCTTTTCGAGATAAAATAATTATTTACTTGATTAACTTATGAAAATTACCCGATTTTATTAACAATTTACATGGGGCACAAGAAAAAATAATCTCGAGTAATAAAATTTTACCGCTTCACGTACCTTCCTTTGATTTTATTTCACAACAAAAAGACCAGAAATAAGGTTTTAGATACAAACTGGACCTTATATGTTATTTGCATACGCAATTATATTCATTTTTCTTTGTTAGCACAATAATACTGTCACAAAGTAATTGCTCCAAAAAAATACTTCCACGAAGCTTATAGATAAATCTTCCGGATGTTACAGTTTCTATAAACCCATTTCTTGCAATTCTTACACTTATCTGATGCTTTATTTCACTTGGATTTTCTTTTGAACAGATATCGGTGGCTTCATTGGATGATATCTCGTGCATCCAGTGTTTACTTAGGTCCTTTTTGAGATCTCTTTAGACAGCTTAGGTTTTACCTTATTTATCTGCGTTTCATTAAAAGAATCTATATCTGGTTATTTGGCGACCTCTTTTCTGCTTGTAAATAACCTTTATATTGACTTCTTCTAGATAAATTTTTATGTAAAAAGAATGCATTAGGCAACGTCGTGAGTCTGCTCTCACCGTGTGCCTACGCGCTATTTGGTCCACTATGCCGCATTTTGTACAATTATGGTACGTCACCGCGTCTGATTTTCTTTTGCTAATACTGTCAAATACGACATTAGAAAGCATCTAAATCGCGAGAAGAACATATTTAATCAGTTTAATTTTATAAACAGGGATCATTCTTCATTTTTCGACAACATCGGAATTCACTGCAGATTTTTGCTGGTTTTCAACTCCAGCGACTCTCATCACAATTTGTTCTATGTTCCAAATAAAAAAATACCTAATTTCTTCAGCCTTTTAAATAGGTTCTTTAATTTAAAATATTTATCGGTCATTAGGTTAATTCCTTTTGTATAGAAAAGGTCCCATCAAGGTCATGACCACATTGTTCAGGAAGATGGCCTATCCTCCAACTCGACAACTTATGGAAATCTATTTTATGCATATTTGGAATTAAAATCCATTACTAACCGAAACTTAAGTACATATTTATCAGGTTTATCAAGAATAAATTGTGTGAATAGACATCTACACTTTCTGGGAAAAAGCTGATCATTCACCGCCACTTTTGTGCCGGGTTTGTAGCAAGCTTGGCAATATTCAATGAGTCTGTGTCACAAAAAGATAGAAGACAAATCAGTCAATTGCGAAAATAGAAATGGGAAACGTATCTTATACATGGAAATATTAGAAAATATAAGGCAAAATGTTTCCCACTCAAATCATCATTAGAATTGCTACCTCAAATTTTTAAACATAACAATATAATTAATTAATTTTAGAGATGAGGGACAAAACAATAGCAAAAAGCAATATTATCTCAAAGTACATTTGTAAGAGCTTATAATATAAAACAATCAAGGTTTTATCATAAGAAATAATAGTAAATATTAAGTAGGTGTCCTGAGGACACCTCCGCTGTTCTAGGGGGTATTAGGTAGGATCTCCTATGAAAATGTTCCAAAAATTATAAAACTTCGTAGAAATACGTAGAATGTTAAATTATTAAAAGTCACGAAACGATTTTTTTCTATGATACAAATTACAAAAATGGTGCGTTTTTTTCATGGGCGAGGTGTCCTGAGGACACCCTCCGCTGTTCTAGTGTTAAGCACATAAATTCGATATCTTACATAGAAAAAGTATAAATTAATTAAAAGGCTTTTCATAAAATACGCTGCACTCGGGCACAATCGATATTAAACTATATCATATCCCTCAAGTAGATGAATGGCGAAAGAATGTTACAATAGAGTGAATGTTCATCTTTGCAAGCAGGTCTCTCATAAAAACCTTTCGAAAAGTAATTCCCTTCAACAATAAAAGGTTACGATTGCCTCCATAGTGTATTCAACGAGTATAACCTTTTTTTATCAGGACTCTATCTTAGTAAAATAACAAATCGGAATTGAGAGCACAATACAATCGTCTGAGTAAAGTTCGACGTACCTTGGAAATCATATTGTGTTGTAGATATAAAATACATAAAAGGAATCCTCGATGGGAAAGAAAAACCACAAAGAGTGGTTAAAAAACCTCAACGAGAGAGGTAACAAAGAGATGTTCTACCTCAAGCACCGCTACAACACGAAGAATAAAGCAGAAGACGTAGAGGAAGTCCAATGAGAACTGCACCTTATAAATCCGTGGTAAGAAAAGCTCTTGGGAAGATTTAGATGACAAGAGAAACGGATTAAAAGCAGGAATAGGAACGATGCTAAAAAGTCCCTCGTTTGCAGAAAACGTGAAAAATAGCGGCGGCTACCTGCATCAGGATATTCGTGCCAAAAATCCGAGACTGCGCATTCTGGTGTTATTTTCCAGGCAAGTGGAGGAAATATGTTCGCGTTAATGGAATTTATATGCACCCAAGTACCGAATTTACTTCACTATGCAATTATTTGAAACTACTTTATGTTGGTTCTTAAAGGGAAAAATCCAGTAAAAATTTTAGGTAAATATTGGTAATTTAAGGGCATGTTACAAGGGGGCACTTTAATTAAGCAAACGTTGTAGTTTATGCATTGTGCTAACTATCATGGGAAAATTGCTGAACTGAAATCGGGCACTGAAGCTTGAAATAAGGCAAATTACATCAAGTACTTAAATGGTTCAACCTCAATTGAATGAAATGAAGCAATTTTAAACAGAAACCTCAAATTAGCTGCGATACACAAAGCAAATTAACAAAACGTATACACAATTTTTAAAATTACTCTTAAAGGATGATACATATCATTTTCAACTTTCACGTTATTGAAGACAGAATTTCTTATGATTAAATTAATCGATTAGTAGATGATGTTGTTCATTTTTATTCATCACTCATCCGGACATCGTATAAACCCAAATATTTTTTAAATTTCTGATAGGTCCTTCAACTATAAAATATATCTTAAGGATGTAAGAATCTGAAAGATAAAAGGATCTGAAGATGTAATTTTATATTACGAAACCGGTCGCAAATAAACCAATTTTCTGTGGAAATTTACAAAGTTGTTTTTATTACTATGGCATTCCACGAAGTCACGCCTTCTCACATTGATTTCATAAAAGATATATTTAACATTCTCCTTTGTTGAGTGATATTTCTTTCTACAGATATTTTAAACATAACTGTACACTCAATATCAAATCTCCTAGATTATACGAATAGGATGACATAATTTACGATATTTTTATAAATACTACACAGCCATTAAATTCAATGTCATTAGACATTTACTTTGATATTTATAGATACGCATCTGATGATAAATTCTACTCCAATTCTCGATTGTGCATCCATTTCTTTATTACTCTAACAGATAATAAAAGTGACAAATGAATACGAATTTAATAGTAAATGGACAGAGAACCAGTTGAAGATTACGAATATTAGAAGTAGCACATCAACGAGAGAAATCCAAGTGGCTTGTCTAAAAGGGACGGACTGTAGGGTGATTAGCTGAGAGTTATCTGCCGGGAAAGAGATATCCCCTGACAGAGGGAAAAAAAGGGAAAATAAGGGGGACCTTCGAATCCCTGGGGAAGATAAGGAAGACAAGGTCAACGGGAAGAATAAAACAAGAAATCAGGGGATTAAGGACTGAGAAAGGTTCTATCTCTAACCACGATGCTGATGGCCACGGAGCGTTCGTTTTCTGGGTCCGAAAAAAAAGCAGAATCCTGATTGAATTTGACGACGACAAGGTCCACATTTTCGGGTAGTACCTCTTCTGATGTTTCTAAAACAAACGGAGGCTATTCCGGACCAAATCCAAATGAAGTTGGAGCTGAGGTATTCTTTTAGCTCCAGAGTAAACTTTTTCATTGGAATACCACGTTAAATACACCAAAAGGATGACAATGTGAGGATTCCCATAGCAACGAATTAAACAAAATAATAAAACAAGAATAAAATTTTGAATTTATAGATTAACACATTCATAAGTTGAAATAAATCATTGTAACAAGGAAATACAAAATATAATTATCAAATACTGAATTCAGAAATAAAATCTGCGATTGGAAAATTAGAATTATCTTTCTTTACAATAATTTTACCTAGATATTTTTGTGCTTACATATGTAGTAACGCAAATTTCAAATTATAATATGTATTTCCTGGGTTATTGGTGGATTAAAAATAAATCTTACAATATTTTAAAATTAAACGGTACAATAGTAGAACAATATAAAACAATCATTGGAAATAATATTGCTTTACGAGGACGAGTCAATTTTTTCAAAAAATATATGTATTCAGCATTACTATTCATTTATATATATTTATGAATTCCTTCATTCCTAGGATTTACCTTGATGTTCGCTTTTCACACAGTCCTCTTTTTAAATTACAGTGGATTCGAATCGAATCTGGAGCGTATAACCACGGAATAAAAAACTCTCTCACAGGAGTTATTCCTGGCTGAAGGAAGCGCGTTTCTCCAGTGGGATATTGCTAACGTTTGTGTCGCTTTTATATTCTAACGCCGAGAAAGAATCATAATCCATTCTGCGGCTATCTTTTCAGGCGGGAACACTCAAGGATGTTGAAGATCACAGAATGAGAGCATCGCCTGAGGAGAGGAATGTCCTCCTTCATTCGAATGAAACAAAAGCACCCTTTAAAACACGAGAGATGTATGTTAAACATCTCCATAGTAACGCGATCTACAAACGCTTCGTACGAAAAATGAGTCCCAAGGATAAGAGATGCGTCGGGTTTTAAAATAAATGGGCGAACGTGGATATATTCTCTAAAGAAAATATAAAAAGAGAATATAAAAAAGTTGAGCCAAGAGACACTGCCTAAATGTTTATACGAATCTTTAACATTGACTCTCGAGGTCTCATCTTTCTTCAATCTGATTCGAATGGGAAAAGATTTAAAAATTGATAAATTTCTATAAAAAGTAAATACATATAGAGATATCTTTATTATATTTAAAAAACAAAGATTATAACTAGGCAACTAGGCAAAAATACTTTTTCCAGCGTGGATAAATTCTTGGTCACTTTCAACAATGCAAACAGTTATAAATTATTAAAGGAAAACATCCAGGACTTTAAATATCGATCGATTCAATCTTAGGTTCAGTAAATATTAAGTTCATTTTGCAATTAAAGAAACATGATTAATTAACGAATTTGGCCGAGAAATGATTTAAAAGAATACAAAACATCAAAAATGACGCCGTTACGAGTAATGAATTAGGTTCAGCTTTCCTTCATGTGCCCATAGCAATCCAAAATTCTCAAATCCTTCGAATACTAAAAAAGGTGAACGATCTTTATAAAACACATACGCAACCCTATTACCTCTACCTCGTTCCGCGAATCACTTAACTTGGTTACGGGACGCCCGGCATTCAAACTAGATCCAGAGTCAATGCCTTTCCAACGAATCGAATTAACTCTTCCACGGAATACATCTCAACCCTCAGAATAACGCTCCTATTCCGGGGCACTTGGACCCGGCGGCAAGTTTATCTGCACATCTATAACACTCGAGGAAATCTTTCTCTTAAGCCCATACGGATCCCGTCCACCTACATTCGTTTCCTCTGTCAATTCTATTGGCTCGGATTATCCTTTCGTTCCTCTGTCTCCGTGGTCCATAAAAACAAAAATGGTATAAGGTCAAACGGTGAAGCTTAAAATTAATCGTCATCCGTTATTGTCCAGAATTCATACGAGAGAAAATAAGAGTAAGGTTGTGAAAACTACTTATTTTGATGTCAGAGTGCATATATTCATATTACATCAAGTCTTATATGATTCCATAAGATGGGCTTATGATTACTAATGGCACATTATTATGAATAGAAGACGATAAGGCAACACAAAAAATACGGCAATCATTATAAGCAATCAATAAAATCGTTTATTACTTTCAATTCTGTAAAATCCCAAAGATAAGATTAGAAATGTATCTATATAAAAGGTGTATCAGATTTCAAATAAAAACCGTAAGTCTTAAAGAAATTCCTAAACAAAAAGACTAAGGTATAAATTACACGTAATATTTTAACTTTTTAATAGCAAATTACTTATAAAGTCTTCAATCAATTTATTAAGGTTGCTTTCCTATACTCTTATTTTGGTAATAGCCAATGAATGTTGGATACAGCTCAGAAGATACTGTTTTCTCAGCTTCCGCACATTATTCACTCGAAGGTTGTAAATTACGCGTCTAATACTTAAAGATTTCCATTAGCGATAGGAGAGAGGCGCGAGGTAATCTAGTTCCCGACCTCTTCAAACAAATTAGGAAACGGTCGCTCGTTAAATTGTTTTCGCTCGAAACAGGTGAACTTCTCCTCTCTAAGAATAACATAAGCTCTGCCGAAATAAAGTTGCCATTGCCGGAGAAAAGCCGATCTTTAAAAATTCCTCAAACATCTTTTCGGGCAGCAAAACGCTAAAAAATTACGTTATAAATGGAAAATAAGGATTATAAAAGTTATAAACTAGAATTCTTTTCGTGTGTCCTCTACAATCATATAGAATTAAAAAAAAACATCGAAAATGAAAGAGAAGAGAGATACAATTACGTAACTATTATTTGTAAGTAAGGAAGAACAAAATATCGAATTGGACAAGTATCGAACCACTTTTGTCTAAATTCTAGCAATAAAACCCAATTACTTACGAAGAGTATGCGGGAACAACCTTGGACACTTACTCGCGAAAATTTCGTCAACAGCCTCTCAAGGGGGGAGGAATTATCAGCCCAGCAACACGGGCGTGCCCAGACGGAAGATGTGGATTTTTCGGTGCGAATGCGGTAGACGTTAAAGGGGAGGGACTCTATGGGACTAACGGTGATGCGTGCCGTTTCACGATCGATTATAAATCACGGCTGCACAAAGGGCGACTTTAAAACGGTGCTGACTAATAGCGATGACGACCACTCATGGCAACGTGACTAACTTCCGCCTCTGATGAATATCTTTATTCCTTCACGATGCGTTTGATATCCATATCAAAATTTCATCTCGTGGAGGATGAAAAAAAAAATATCAGGAATCAAAAACTTAATAAGCTGCAACAGGCCCATACAAAAACCCAAAAATTAGCAATACATCCCTCCGATCGAGACATTAATAAAATGGTATCCGATTTACTATTTTAACATACAAGATAATATTTGCTTTGTGAGTAATGAGGGGTTTATCCATATAGTCCCGAAAATCCTGAAAATAATCCTAAAAAATCAAAACGGAAATATTTTGAAGATAATCCCAAATTTAATCGCCGAAGGAATTTATCATAAGGAGAATAAATAAACTTCAGTAAACGATCAATTAAAAAAGTACATTATCAGTATTATTATTTTCAATTATGATAAATAATATTAACATCAGTACTCTTCGGGAGTAACTAGGCGAGCATAATATGGAAAAAATAAAATTGTATTAATTTATTATTTAATACGAAACGCGCAACAATAATTTTAGATCGAAATGTGAAATTTCTGTTAAATTATGCGAGGGACGTTTCATTCCATTCTCAAAAAGAACATAAATCACATTCATGTGTTATACTTCATAAGCTAAGTAAGTAAGCTTTAAAAAACGGCAGATAAGTTTCTCTAAGAGGTATAAGAAATGTGTATAAAATCTCTGGAGCTTCATTTCTAAATTCGAAGTCTTATTTAATCGTTAGCGTTAGCTCATTTATTTGTATTTAAAACTCACACATAATATTTTTAACTACAGTAGATCAATTGATACCAAATGGTTGGATACTTTTATTCTCTAAACTCGTATAATTTTTATCTATATATGCTTCTAAACAAAACTTTGAAAAGTATTTAAGTTCCTGAGAATACAACGACCGCGTCCAAGCATGAGTGCAACAAAGAGACGATGGTAATGACCTAGAACGGAACAACTGTCGAAGAGTCACCAGAAAACAATGAGAAATCCTCACTCTCGTATTTTGTCGAACATCTGTCATCTAGAAATAGGATTGCGCTGAGGCAAAATGCGGAAATTTCCATTTCGAAGTCTGTCGTCGAGACTAAATTGACCAAGACGGAAAGGGGCTGTTGAAAATGCTGCAAGGGACGTTTGATTTATAAATGGAAACAACTCCCTTGGAACTCCCGGAGCATGAAAGTGCACTCCGCATATCGGGAAAAGTGATACATTCACAAATTCGAAAGATTGAGACTTACGTTCGCATTTGTCCAATTACGGATCTTCCAAATACGCATGTCGATCGTTCGTTATTCTTTGAACGTCAACAGCTCTACGGACTTGTATACAAAGCTGAAATCTTGAGGATATACTTCATAGAAATTCAAGTCTATGGAGAAACTAAATTATAAGCGAACTACTAAAAATGTAATTACAGAGGCATATAAGAAGTAAGACTACTTTTGAATTTCCCAATTAACTAATAGATAAAGGTAAATTCAGATGATATCTTTTCTTCCCGTAAATTAAATTGAAGTGGAGAATAAAAATGGGCGACAAACCTGGCAAGCCTTCATACAATTATGCATTTTAACACTCACAACAAAAACTCAATTGAAACACGATAAAACATTACTCATTATTGTTGCAAAACTAGAGCTAACACGTTAAATGGAAATATATTCCAATTGTATACCCACTAAGAAAAATGAGGACAATTTTAAACAGTGGAAAACTTGCACCGACTATTCTAGAATCCAAAAATAGAAATAATAACTAAAACCAAGAACTACGACGATGCAATACAAAACTTTTGGAAAGAAAAACATCGCAGACTTAATTAAAGTTACTGGGCACGAGAAAGTACCCCTGTGGGACTCTACATCATTTCCAACCTTTTCAGTGACCACTCCGCCTTCTTTTCATCTCTTAAAAATAAAATCTCTCGACTTCCTTGAAGGTTCAACAGACTCCTAGTCGACAACGTACTCCTCATACCATGATTCAAAACAAACATTCAAAAAGCGGAAGTAGCTTATGTACAAAGTGGTTACGATAAAATAAACAAGTGAGCATATAAAATAGCACTTAACGGGTGACCAATCACCGGAAGCTGTGGCCGTACAGATAACACTTCCCATTCTTTGCGATGGAGTTTTTTAGATAATACTCCATCCAACGCACTCTCCGCATAAGACTCCATCAGCCGACGGACTCATAACTCAACTATCTCGACCGCCCACTTCCCCGAGCTCTTTCCGCAGAAGGAAGGGATAGCGAACGGACGGTGGAAGGGAATATTAAATTTTACAAGAGGATTGCTGAAATTCAGCGTCTCCTTCATCATCGTAAGAACAATACGGTCTATGATTTTGGAAAGGAATAAGGTAACAGTACGCGCGGTAGAGACACTGCAATTTTAATTGATGAAAATACAAATTATTCACTGGTAATGCTGGGATACTCTAATTAACGATCTGAAAATATAATATATCTATTTAATTGATATTATGAATGTAATAGTCATCGAAACTACCTAAGAAAATTATCTATGGTAGCTATTCAAGATAACTGTAAGTAGGAAGAAAAATTCTCACTGTTCAAATAACAGAACGTTACTTCCCAAGCATGGGTGAGAATTTGGTCTATCTTAAAAAGAATTATAATAGAAAACAACAAGTTCTAAACTACGTAAGTTATAAATTATAAATAGATAAAATAAAAGTATATTAAATTATTAAGTATTTTTCACTGAACAAGATGGAAAAATGTTTGGATTTTCAAACTTATTCTGTCAACTATTAATTTTTTCACTTATAATCAACGAACGAGTTTTATTCAAATAACTGTAAGTATTTTTAATAATTATTTAAGCATAACACAACAAATATTCATAACTTTTTATAAATTTTATTAGCATATTTCATTAAAATATCATATTAGATTATATTAATTCACTAGAGGGTCATATTAATTTTTTGAATAATTAATATGTTCATCACGACTGTTTGTAATGGAGTAAGTAATGAATGTAGACATATTATTTATATGGAATACAGGAGAAGAAAAATCTGGGCCCGATGAGGGTATCATAGGCACTGCAACTTCTATGACACCGCCTTCAGACCCGACGATAAAAAAAAAACTACATGCCAATGTTTTGTGAGATTTCGCCATGATATTAAATAGACCCTCATGCACGCCTTCTTTTTCGTTCCTCCTTTTTCTCCCTTTATCTCACCTCACCCACGCCACGACCGACTCTTTTGCCAACCCTTTCCGAGGCACTTAAGAGATGCCACTTAGGGGAGTGGCGCTGAGAGGGCAGCGGGAGTCTGGGGAACTAACGTTCACGACGTAAAGAGAGTACTAAAGGAGGAGGAGTGTGGGAAGGGAATGCTTAAAGACGCATGTACGCGGAACAAGGAAGAGAGGAAAGCAGGAAGTAGTGGACTTTGGAGGGCTTTAGATAGCGGCCAAAGGAAAATTGTGAATACCCTATGAAAAATAGTGAAAGGGGACTACACAGAGATTCCTCACTCAATTTTCAATGTCATCTCTGTTATGCATGTCTACAAGAGATTGTAAATTGTAAAGATACTAGAGTATATTAATAAAACATCTAGAATGATGAAAAAAAAATAATATACCGAAATCTATTTAAGTATTAGTAATAATAATTAAAATTAATTACTAAATAATAGCGTATTTTTTAAGAAAATAATAGAAAACCAAATAATTGAACGGAAAAATCAGGCAAGAACAACAAAATAGAAGCAAAAGGCTATAATGAAAAGAAAAGGATTATAATGGATAACTTTTATATTGGCTTAAATGAGAAACTGGAAGGATTACATTGAAAAGTTAACTAAAGAGGCAGTGGAATTAAAATAGGTAAAGAGCGTAAAGAATGCGAAACAAACAGAGCTCGGTGCTTTCCGGAGAGTTGGGAGTGAATCAGTTAATTAGACGAAGAGGAACTAATGAAGAAGGCTTTTAGAGATTAAATCCGGTAAATAAAAGTAACGTGAAATACGAAGTTCGGTATTACAAACAAACTGCAATCATTCCGTAAAAGGAAAATACGCTGATGACCTTCGCGAATTAACACATAAAAGATAACGAGCTTTCACTGTATTTGAAACTAATGTTATTTAATCATCGATATCTCTCTATCGAGGTTATTAACGAAAGACGGCCAAAGATTCATTACCGCTCTTATGAGGATATTAAAAGGGAGGAATTATTTCCCCTTTCTGAGCAGAGAACAATTTTATGGTCTGTCGAATAGGAGGAGACAGAACTTCCCTATTTTCGCACCCTCGTAACTGTGATATAATGAACAGTGAAAAGTGAAGAAATGAGGCTATTTTCGGATAGAAATGTCATCCAATTGTGAGGAGGAAAAACTGCGCTCAAACACATAATTAGATCTGTTGAGCCATTAAAAGTATTTCTTATATAACGACAAGAAAAGGAAACAGAACATTCGATGGGAGAAGAAATTAACGGGATTATAAAACTGCATTAAAATTTCATAATGAGTATCACTTCCATACGATAACAGTGAAAAAAGAGCTTCGATATTTTAGGAGAATATTGGAAACAGAAAAAATAATAAGGAAAAATTCCGTGCAAGAAAAATCTAATTACTAAAAACCTAAATTACTTTTTAAATAATACGATACTAGTGACCTTGGAATGCTGAATTTTCAATATAATTAAAATTATGAATTTGAGAAGTCTTGACAAATTGAAACTCGATTATAGGTGAAACTAGATCCAAGTTATTTAAACTAATACATCTGATAAAAAAGAAATAATTCTATTAATGATTCAGAAAGTAGTTAATCCACGACAGTGTACGAGCTGAGACAAAGAAGATGTTCAAGAGCTTGAATATCTCCTGAAAATATAATGAGATGTTTTCGATAATCTTACGTAATCGGCCGATAAAAACGAACTCACGAAAGCAGCATAAAAGTAAACATGAGAGAGATTCCACAGCTAACATAAATTATTCACAATCTTTAAAAGAACCTTTCTGCTCAGACAGTATATTCCCCGGAGAGTTTGTCGGATGAATCTAAAGGAATGTCTAAATGAAAGAGATAATGTAAATGTATGGAATTTAAAGGCTATAGAAGCGAGTGGAAGTCTGAGAAGCCTTGGAGCAAATACACAGTATGTAATAAAAGGGGAAAACGTGGCAAAAGGGAAAAGATGAAATAATTAACAATATAGGGGGCGGTGCTTGGAAGAGTGGAATTGAAACGCGGCCAAATGATAAAAAAGGACTTCTCCGGTTAAAGGAAACGGAGAAATGAAGTCCTTTTAGACTTCAAAGAAGAAGAGTTTTAGGCATTCGGATTTAAGAGACAGTTAATGGACCTTTTCATGAGGGAAATTAATGTTTGTCGACGGTCAGTTGGTTCAATCTGTGATCGATAAAGAACTATTATTCATTATGAATATATTAAACCCAAGATCTTAATGAAACTCACAAGAATGCATGAAGAGCCAAAGATAGAAAGTGTAAGTACTAATATCGAAGTTGTTCATTCAATTCTTCGACGAAAATAAATTGAAGAATAAACTTCAATGAAGCAGACGAAGGGTTGTGATAATCCATAGTGGAAAGATTCGCGTATAAAAACTTTATACTTTATCCACAAAAATATTTAATTAACAATTAAAAAAAGAACTTTGCGGATTAAATATTCAAATTAATTCCAAATCACTTAAAGAGAAAATATTTGATATTTTCCCAATGATTTCTTTGAACGAAGATGTTTACAAATCTTTTAAACTTACTTAATTTTTTTAACTAATGAAAATGATAATTTTAGAAATAATAATAGCAAACTGAAATTAAAATTAATATTAAACTTTTCACGGATATAGACCAGTCCATAGGCGTTTTAGAAGCAGTAAAGACTTTGAAGTCCAACCTAAATATTTACGATAAATTAAATCTAAATCCAATATTTGGAATAAATGCGGCAGCTATATCGTAACCGAAAGTAATTAATTATATTTTACTTGCATACATTAATCTCTCTTAGTCAACGAACGATTAAAATTCATTTCATATACGGACTTAAACACACACACGGACTAACAATGTACCACATTACGAGCAAAAATTTTGCAACCGCTTTATTTTGATAAACAATTTAACCGAAGGGCAAAAAAGCTAACGCCGGAAAATATCAAAACCCATTACCTCTCGGGCTAACCATCAACACGACTCACAAACACGGAAGATACCGAAGGTAAAAGCATAAAAAACGACACGCTCCGTATCCCTTGAATGACGCACGCACCATGTTTACTCACAGTTTTCCCGATATCTCTCCAACGCTTCGATGGTAAATCCCTTTCCTTCTCAAAGAAATCCGTCGGCTATACACCATCACTCAGCGTCGATAGCAGCGATACGGACAAAACAGGCACATTTATACGATACTGGGGAACCTCCTCATAAACGGCGGAAGGACCAAAGAACGCCGGCCTTCGACAGGTGTATGTACTCCCATCTTCGTCCTTATATGTGCAGTTTACGGGAAAAAAGCACCAAATGGACCTGCAGATGGGCGGGAGAGGTGTCAAATAGAAGGCGTGGTAGGGAACGCAAAAAAAGTTTCAATACGCGACTTGGGGACACTCAACTATGAGACGTAGCTTCTAGAGGGCGTATCTGAAGAGCACTGGAGGGAAAACTTATTTAGAAGAAATGACACGTAAAATTAGGGACATCGGAGGAGTTCCTGAAGACAATATTACGAAAGACGTATCAGAGAATGAAAACTTGTGACTACGCGGGGACGTGAACACTAATCATAACGCAATCATGTCGTACAACTGCGTACAGCGATAGGGGCTATCATTGACGATTGCGCGAGGATAATCACCATTCGACACAGATCAACTCCGAACAAATCGTAACCATGACACTCATAAGCACCATGTTGTAATCACCGGAAAGGTCGGAAAGACATCTTCCTCACCGTCTCCCTCCGGGCGAAGTAAGCTTCCCCGAATTGACCGGCGGTGGCATCGTCCCAAGGGAAAGATCCGAGTGACGAAAGGATGAATCCAAGGAGACGAGAAAGTCTCTTCATGGAAGCAAAAATCACGTTTGTGTACTGGAACCCCTTTCGTTAGCGCCTGAATCGACAGCTGTGTCTCCTTACCCGGAGGAGATAAATTAAATGCAGGGTTGCGACGGAGGGGAAGGCCACCTGGAGGGAGATGCAATCTGTTCGGGAGATCGCAAGGGCCCCACCCCTTCCTGCGTGCGAACCAATCCCTTATTTCGTTAACCAGCGTGCAAACGCGATAAGTCAGGACTTCCTAGTCGAGTGGTCCGCCATCAAACCTCATACTTTTCCATCCGAGGCTTTAATCCCGGAGTCACGGCCCTGCCAACCTTTAAGAGTTGGATAAGAAGAAAGGATAACCGGAGGGTTTTTTTAGTCCCTGCGGCCGCTTGAATAATTAGAGAAGCGGTGGAAAAAATGGGAGACGCACAGAATGGAAAAAGGGCCGGACGTGGAACAAATCCTGGATTCTATCAAGATGTAAAGGATGATAGGTGAAGGTATTTTGAAAATCAATTCGACCCTTTACTATAGGGAAGGTCTATCTCTCAATTTTGCTGAGCGAAGAAATCCGTGGTTTATTTGCCAGGAGATTAATAAGTATGAACTAAGAGTATTTCATACTGATTTATTACCTAAATACTTCCAAAAAAGAAGGAAAGTGAAATGAAAAGTAAAAATTAGGACGAATTTGGAAGTGATGTAAAAGTTACCGAAGGATAAATTATGAAACGTGGAATTTGCGTCTGAATAATATATGAAAACAAATTAATAATGTCATAATAAGAAAATCGTATGCTGAAAACTCTAATGCTAGTCTAATGTAGTGATAACCCTCCAACCATGAATAGTAGAGAAATTTTTTCCGTTGCTGATCCTTCCATGATGGAATGGGAATTTTCGTAACCACTCCCCAACTTTAAAAAGCGAAAGGGCAAGAGAAATTTAAAAACGCTATTTCCACTATTTTTCCTCCTAAAATCTTTGCAAAATTGAGAAAATTTTCACGATTTTTATCATATTTGGTCGATAATTTTTTAATTGTGAGTACCTTAACGCGTTTAAAATTCTAGAGGCTCGTTAATTATGAGTCTTTAAACTTTAAACAGAAGAGCTAAAAGTCTATCGTTCTTTAATTATTTTTAGAAAATCATTTCTCCCTAGTGCTGAAATGCAAAGAAATAAAGAGTACCAGCGATATCCATCGTGTTCCACTGGACGTATAAGATTCAGGGGCACACACCAGTTTGGGGAAAACTGCCTTCATTATCCGAATACTATAAACTTTATTGTTAAAGTAAATCACCCAGATGAATATTATTAACATAAATGATTGAACCTTGAGTAATTAATTAATTAGATAGAGGCAATAAATTTTGATTGAAACGCTAGAAAGTAATAATCAAGCCAAATTATATTTCCGAAATATTTCCTAACATTACAGGATAGAACTTTCGCAACCTCTACAAGAAAAAACGATTAAAATTACAAGTAATAATAAGAATATTTCATCTGAAAATTTACCAAAACATATATTAGTTGAAACAATTTTCGAATGAATGTAATGAAAATTTAGTAATTTAAATAAAAGATAAATTCTAACGATACTATGGGATTGCAGGATCGTATTGGCGAATTTCTTCTCAAAATTTGAATGTTCTCTTGAGAGTAACGCCGCTTTAGCTAACGAACTCTCATAGGATACATAACACAACTAAAAGACACTAAAGGGGTAAATGATAGAAAGACAATGATGGTTTTTTCCAGAAGATGACTATCTATAGCTTCAACCTGAAACCTTCTCTTTCTTAATATCCGTTGAATTCTTTAAGCTGATACTTGGAACTTTAAAAATTCAACACTTCCATCGGAACAAATAAAATCAGATCAAAATGCCTCCTTGATGCCTTTCTTCATTATTATTGTAGAAAAAAGCAAAATTATATAAGGATATATATATATATAGAAACATTTATCTATGCCATTCTTCTCCACAATATAAGATGGATAATTCAATTTCAGAGGCACCAAGTGATGAAGGGCGTATTCAACACAGTCTCATAGGAAGCGATGAAAAATAGCTGAGAGACCCCATAAATGTTTGAAGAGTTAATGAGAACGCAGTCTCAGTACCGTTGCCTATAAAGAAGTTAAAACAACTCTGATAGCGTTCTATATTCTTAACGATACAACTCGTAAGATCAGCCTAATTTCTGGTTCAAATTGAGAGGCGTAAGAATATAAAATAATATACGAAAATAAAAATAAAAAATAATAAATAAATGCAGTTGAAATAAAATATAAAAACGATAATATGCGGCAAATAACATTTGCCTTAATGATATCAGAATAGGTTTTATATAGTAGGATATTAATATATATTCGAGGCTTCAACTTCAAGTTTTGCCAGTTATTTGCGTTATTTAAAGAATAAGAAATACATTTTCATTAGTTAATTAGAAATGTATGCAAGAATTGATACATTAAATAATGGAAGTGAAATATAATAACTACCATGATCTGGTTAAAACAATATATCTATATACATAGAATAATATTATTAATATTAATACCAAAAATATGGAAATTCAATAGTTTGGGATAAATCTCTAAATCAAGAAGCAAAACATTTTCAACTTCTCCGCCTTTAGATATTTGATCCTCCGAACAAATCATGTTCAATTTCATTTCGATATTTTTACGATTTATCAATTTACAATTTATCGAGAAATAATACTGAAATTTGAAAATATAAACGCTTGTAATTAACGCAGGTAGCAATCCAAAAATATCACTCGTAACCTCATATTTTCTTCCTTTTGGTAAACAAAACGTACTTAATTCCCTTGAATAACATAACCTTGTAACTATTTTTACAATTTCTCAAAAGTTGCGTACATAGAAAAGCTGAAACAGCTTTCAAAGGATTAAAACAAACTGGAAATAGAGTGATACTACCACCACAGCTGTTTGTGAGAGAATAATCTCCGGAGTATCTCTAGGTAACCAGCGAAACAACGTTTGCTTTTGGATAGAATACCTCTTTTCCACACAATTTCCTGCACTGTCCCAGAACGTGTATTCCGAGGGATTTTTTTTAAATCGTCCCTGGTGGCTCCGTGAGGAGAATGCAGACCTGAGGAGGATTCCACAGATACGAAGAGATACCGCCTCTCCAACGTGGTGGCTCTATTTCCGGACACGTGTACGCTATCGCATTCAGCCGCTGTATCCAGATTCATGCAGTAAATAGTTATCGCTGAGGGACGGTGGGGACGATAAGCGTTGTCCCTTTGGTTACCGCACGTGTTCGCGCCCCGTCGTTCTTTTTTTTAGCCCCGAGGTCGCATCATAATCCATTATCCTTTGCGTAATCCTCAAACCGGGAGCACGGATTACTTGTTCGAAAGAGGTCGGTGGGAATATGGAAACAGAAGTGCAGTGGGAAATAAAATTAGAGCGTTATAAATAAAATTGAAATGATATTTTACTTTAATAAATCACAACTTGTGTATCAGCTCTTTACGCACGGATTCACAAACCCAGGAGTAGGATAAATGAACACGGGAGATGGAAAAGTCTCGCGAAACATTTAGACTAAGCAATTTCAATTACACATTAAGGGTCACACTTAAAGGGTCTAGCTAAAATACTCTTACACTATTATCAATTGACTTGCTTTAATACAAATAATTAAATATATCAGATGATATTACACATTAAGGGGTACAATTAAATGGTCTAGATAAAATACCTCTACAACATTATCAATTGGGTTGCTTTAATACAAATAATTTAATATTCATATAGATGATATACTGCTGCCAAAACATTCATTCATGAGTTAGGGTAAGACTCACAAAACAGAGAAAAGAAATTTCCGTGCAAAAGTATTATTATTAAAATTTTATCGTGATATTTGAAAGATATCGTATTTTATCAGATACTCGATTATTTAGCAGAATTGACAGGTTTTCTTTATATTTTCTCTCTCTTACACTATAATATCAAGAAATATGGACATCTCACCCATGTGTTCATGTAGTATTATTCATATTTCCTGCCTTTTCAGGAATTCAAATATTAATACCTAAATGATTTCATAATCAATTGATATTTACAGTACATTTAAACATACGAAAATTACACTTAATCTTTATTTTGATTGATTGATTTGACAATTAGATTTGACATCAGAATATGACAATTCATTCTATAAAAACATGATGTTAGGTATTTTCTGAAGATCGCTCAGCTGATGGGAGTTAACTTCCGGTGACTCCACTATCTTCACCCGACGCCTCCTTAAACGCGAAATCATTTTCCTCGCGTTTTTCCTTAATCTCAACGACGAGAAGCAGACGTGACTCAGCGTGAAAATTACCGACAATGCAATCGTCCTTCTTTTTGAGAGGCCTTCTATTAAACCGTTTTTCTTACTTCAGACGTTCCTCGAGTGCAATATTACTCAGCATTTGTCGCAAGTGGAGAAAAATAAACTTTTACGGGATGCATTCGTCTCTATAGCTTAAGTAACCAATTCGAAGGTATATTTCTTCCAAATTCAACATCTTTGAACGAGAAGTATCGAAAAAACTTAAAAATAAGCATTATTTTGGTTTCATTTTTAAAGAAAGGGACAAATATTGAACGCTTTATCACGAACGATAGTCATTTTCATTAAAATATTCTTCATCAATACCGAAAATAATTAGGAGGCAAATATCGATTAAAAAATTAATTAGCAATAAACGTTATTTATAAAATAAATTATATGTTGTAAATTCAGGATGGGAACACGGGAACGATAATTATGTTACTCCCTTAACTATCGTTCCGATATGTAATCATGGATTCACCGTCAAAAACAAACGATCTGAACTTTATAATCACTACTTATTTCGATAAAAAAACCGCAAAAAATCGAAATAAAATCTAAAATATAATTAATCAACGTTTAAAAATAATTTCCAAAATTAATTCACATATTTCCACAAAACTATTACTTACTTCCACTTTTACAATTAGAATAAAAATATTGAATTCTTAAGTTCCGATAAAATGAAATTTTTTGCTCAATCGAATACGGAGTTATAATACTGAAGAACCTAAGAAGAAGACGATTTTGCTCTACTTATATCTCAATGTACTCGGAATTAAAAACTATTTCTCAAAGTAAAATTTAAAAAGGAAATGATTTAAATATCTATCTTCGTTTTCTTATTCCTTACGTTTTTTTATTCTTTTGAGGATTTTAAGGGAAGTTAAAAGATCTATGGATTCAAAGAACCGTTACAAAAAAATACTCCATCGCATCTTTAAACTCCTTTTTTAAATAGAAATCAGATGTGATTCGATTCGCCCCGAGCAGAATTTCATAAGAGTTATCCATTGCAATGGGAAAGGGAACATTTATCGAAAACCGATAAAAAATAAAGCGACAAAAAACACCATCACTTGCCTTCCTCCATTCAAATGGGAAAATCTCCATGGTTACGACAAAAAAGTTTCTTATTAATCAGCACGATGGAGGACGGAAACACAATGGGAATTTCACGTGTAAATAGAAGATACGACTAGTTCAAACGCTCAGTATCGGTCATCCGGTCGAGAGCAAATTCAGCATGCGATACCAATATGGGAAAACCAAATTTTGCTTCTTTTTAATCTTTCGTCCTCACCAAATATCGGAACAGAAATCCTCTTCAAATAATGGGCACGTGTATGGTCCGGAGGGCATCTTTAATAGGATATTGAACCACATATTTTGCATAACATGCTTAGGAAAACGTTGCTAATAGTTTATTTTAATGAAGCAATGACTATAAATAATTTCCGAAAGTAATATTCATTTCCAATACTACTCATTTTAGTTGGAAGGAGATTAAATATTTGGGGATAAATATTTGCGAATTGAATTCATCTACGATGTGTATTTTCAAGTGTATTCCTGTATAAACACTTCAAGATACTTTATAAAAATAATAAATTGAACTAAATAATTCCATTTTAACCTTTTTTATACCTTTTTATATTTATGATACAATTCAAAAAAACTACGATCAGCACATGGCATAGGACAAATAGACACACGAGGGAGCATAAGACTTTTTTCCTCGAAAAGCGTAATTGAAGGCAAGCCATCACCCTGGAGAGAGACAATTCGTTCGAGGAGCATTTGAGGTTCCAGACAGCTCTTCACGCTATTCTCACAAGAGAGCAGTTCGATTGTTATAGCGACGCATAATTGCAGTGGAGTGTCCGGTTTCAAGAGCTTTAAAGCTGCACGTTTCGATGCAGTCAATACGACAGAGCGCCACCGTTGTTTCTCACGGTCGGGGGCTTAAAATGAGCAGACCAGACGTTTGCAAACTTTGGCAGTTTTGGGAGTTCGCCACTTTTAAATCGAGCAGTGCAACATTGAGGACTAAAATCGTGAGAAGCTGAACAGAAAGTTACTCTTTCGACAGAGATTTTGTACATCGAACTCTTAAATGGATTAAAATGATAAAATAAACCGCATATAAGATTATTTCACCTTTAAAATCAATACAGCGAGTGATGTAAATGACAAAAAAACGGAATGTTTTTGGCATCGAATTTCCCTTGTGTTTAAGGGAGTAAACAAGATAGAATTGATTGAATAATACGCTAGACATTTCTTCGTTTATTAACATTTACGTAATAGGATGGTCTACAGAGGGCAAGTAGGATATATGGTAGGGTAGTTTTGGCCTTAGCAACGAGAACAGGAAAAGAACTTAACTGAATTACGCAACGAAATTTATGCATCATAAATCCAAACTCTTGTTCCGTTGAAAACGCATATAATGCCCACACGTAGATATCAAATCTAGAGCAATAAATAGATTAACGAAGACCAGAGAAAACTCCTTGTAGAAAACATCCCTGAATTCTCCAAAAAAGCGTAAACACGGATAACCAAACACAAAAAATAAAACTTCGAACGCCTCGAATAAATTTACTTTCACTTGCGATTCATGTACGAAAAATGACGAGAGTACGAACTTCCATAAATCAGTCCGAATTTTTCTGAAAAGCTCTATAAAATGAAAAATTCATAGCGTTTTCTAAGAGAGAAACAAGCGTAAAACGACGCAGAAAAATTCCTCTCGTGAGATTCAAAAGGGCTCGAGTACGAGAGGGTCTCTACAAGACATGAAATAATTTATAGGAGACCACGATCAAAGAAATTTGCGCATAAAGGTCAATGGGGCTTTCGTAAAGAGAAATACAAGAGGAAAGCATGAAACATGGAAACGCATTCCTTTCTATTGTGACCTTTGTATGAATGCTTTTTCTATAGTTACATCCGTTCCCTTTCATAGAGTCGATTCAACTGCGACTTTTGGGTCAGTAGAGGTCACTTCATGAGCTTTGAAAAGGGAAAATTACGATCTATTTTTATTTTCTCCTATAGACGTAGGGAAGATAATAACTGGAGTATATATAAAACATATTTGAAAAGAGAAAATATCATTCGAAACAAATAAAGCTATTCTCTTCCGCAGATACAGTGTACGACTAGCAATAACACAATGAATTTCAACGAAAGCATTAAATGAATATAATGAATCAAAGAAAACATTAACCTAATAATTCTCTAGTATAAAAATATTAATGAAGCTAGAGAAATTGTTCACTAACTGAAAAATTTACGCTAAATAAAAAATAGTTTCACATACTTAGTCTCCGAGGTTATAAAATCTACGTATTATAAAATAATTAACGCATTAAGAAATTAAAATATTCTTTCGCCTTCGAAGTGATATATTTTAACGCATTTCTACGATAGATTCTCGTACACAAAAGCAATCATACTAATAATACGTTAAAAGCATCCTTAAAAAATAATCGCACGATTTCACTAAATTATTCCCTTTTTAGAGAAGAAATTAATTCATTTTTCGTGTAAATAAGAACAAATAATTTCCCTGGAAACATTTGAAACAATATCTGTAGAATAATAACCCAAATAAGAAATTGCCCGCTTTATCTTAAAGTGAGAGATTTGGTTTTCCGGGAATAGAGGAATAAATGGCTAGAGAAATAAGATTCAGCATCCTCGTAAGCACGTAGCACAGCTTCCATAAGTTACCTAAAAGTAAACAAACATCATCGACGTCAGCTCCAGATCAGCACCTATAGAAACAAAACACCTATAGAAACAAAACACCTATAGAAACAAAACAATCGCGTAGTGACACCTAAACAAAACTCCTCGAAGTTCACGTGAAACAGGTAGGATCACCTATAGACGTCGGAAGAGGGAAAAAGAATAGAGTTCTCCGAAACCACCTGTGGGTAAAAATGGAGGAGAGAAAGCGTAACACTCACCCCATCGGTGGTGGTTATCTGAGTGGTTCCTGACAGCCATCGCACGAGGAAGGACCTGGTGGAGGAGGGGGGCGGGGCCATGGGAGAAGGCTTCCCCGCGGACATCTGTCTCTCGGCTGCTGCTGAAAGCAACTCCACCGCTTCGGAAACTGTGAGGGTTGCACCGGAGGAGTCGAGCGGGAAATTGGCGTTGCCGTGTGGGGAGGAACTGGGCAGCGTGCTCGGAGTGAGTGCTGGAGGAGTCATTGCGGGGCCAGTGGCACCCACAACCCCTGCCATGTCCGGATCTAGCTTCACTCCTGGAATAAAGGAAAGGTTCGCTTAAATTATCATTCAGGTAGGATATAAATCTATGTTTGATTTTTTCTTAAGATTAGAAAGGACGGGATATTTAATCAACAAATATACACGTAATAAATATTCATAATGCTTATCATATTATTTACTTACCTCGTACACATACGTAAAATTAAGAATTAATATGAATAAATGTAAAAATTGTCACACAATTAAAGGTTTTTCTACATATATATTAAGAATTTCAACAAAATCAACGCCACTTATTTGAATTTACAACGACGAGTTAATTTGTTTCCTTAGCAAAGCCATGATTAACGCATTTGAAAAGGTAAAACATTATTATATTAAACTATGCGCATTTAATTTACGTAAACGGACATCGTAAAAAAGTTACTTCAAAGACATCAAAAATGAACAATATACGACAAAGATTCTAGACAAGACAAATAACCTAAAAACTTAAAAAACCCATTTACGAAATTAAAGAGAACTTTTCAGCGAATTGGACAACATTTTCGAAAAGCAGATTGAGTATACAAGAATAAGAATATATAATATTATATAAGAATGATGATGAAAGGATCTTTCTTTCTTAATTCTCTCAGAGTATCTCACATCTAGTCACTCTGGCATTAGAAAAGATAATTCTTCACATGTTTACTGTTCCTTCGTCTATTTCACCGGCTTTTGGTAACGAGTTTGATGTGCACCGATTTATTACGATTTGAGAAAGACTAATGAGACCTAGATTCTTGCTCTATCAACATTTCCGAATGAAAGCGGAAGATTAAATAGAAAAGTTAACAAGCTGAAAGTGTGTCAACTGAGTCCGGACTTCCTTTTGGCCAACTCACGGCGTAAGAATCGCGGGAGCTTGGGAATTACGTATCTCAGCGAACTAACAGATAACGATCCCATTGCTCCTTATTAATTAGTTTGCATTAGCGCCTACACTTCTTCGGTACATAAGAAAGGCTCACATAGAATCGACAAATAATGGACACGGTAGGGAAGAATAAGCCTACGAAAGACATCTTAATTCGACGAAGTACAATTCAATTAGAGATGTAAAATATTCAATCTTGAATTACAAAATCCAAACTTTAAGAACGTATACGTGTGAATACTCAAAGATGTGTTTTCTTTGGAATCTACTTCCTATGAAGTAATTAAATAACATAAACATCAAAAATGTATGAAGTTCGTACCATACGTTCAAGAAAATACATCAATTGGGTAATTTTCAAATTAGCTTCTAATTTATTTTTTATTCTACGTAAAACTGCATTCAAATAGATTAGACATTTTCCTGAAAATAAATCTCTTCATATTCAACCTATATGTGTTTAAATATATAATCATCATTCGATACGTTCACAATAAGCTAAGCGTACAATTTCGCAATTTTGTTCGAACTTAATTGAATATCGTTTCTCCCCAAACAGAGTACTAGAGCTATTATCTAGCTGACTTGTAAATGGCTGACGTCCACACAATTCGCTCAGTAAAACCTTCCTTCAAAAGATGCGGATTCAGATGACCATTAATGAGGTTTTATCATCTGCCACCAAATCTAAATAAGCTTCCCAAATGGCTCCTGCAGTTTTAATCATACGTCACTCTAAATAACGAGATGCGCGATTAAGACTCAAAACCGAATGAAATGGACGATCACACTGTCGACTCGTAGTTGATGAATCCGTTCCATTGCAGAGAAGTTGTTATTATTTTGAAAGATACAAACGATCTCTGTCACGATATTCATATACGTATAGGGGACACAACTTGTTTCTTAATTAGTTCAACTTGGCATGTCATAAGCAATGCATCGGAATGAGAATCACTCTTCACCTTTAAATTAGCAGTTCCGGTATAAACGTTTTAAATTTCCGATAAACAACCGATCGCCGAGCGATGGCATCCGCGCTTAATCTTGGCACTTAAAATTTGATTGGCCAACAATCTGTGTGCCGATATCGATCACCGTGACAATCCAATCACCGAAAAAGGTGGAGGATTGGCAGCCCTGCTTTGCCAATAAAGATGAGAGTAGGAACCTCCGGTTGACTTAGCGTCACTTATGATTTTATCGCGCCAAGTTTCATCAAAACCCAATTAAAAGAGGAAGACTCTGGTGGACGAAATGAAATTTGCGCTGTCGAGTGACGTCTTCCGATTAACGGAGACGGGTTATTAAAAATTATGAGTCTAAATTGAGGACAAGTGAAACTATATATTGCAATGTGTATCACACTCCATCATACTTAGCGTTGATTAACCTTAGTGCACAAAAAGTCGTGAAAAAATCGAGTTAGGTTCGACGGAACAAAAGGAGATACCTCAGAAAAATAAAGAAATACTAATAAAGACGTGGATGAATCCGCCAGAAACGGAAGATAATTCAAATTTATATATTTTAATTGCTTTGTACAAAAAAGAGACAGTTATTAAACCAATAACAGAGTTCAAACATAATTTTAAGAGTACATGAAACATACTTATATCTTTATAAGTCTATAAATTACTTAAACAGTACCTCTTCCATGAGAATTATTTTTATACATCAGTTACCTATTCAATAAAAAACTATAATGTTAAAAAGACTTGAATCTTTCATGGTTTTTAATGGAATTTAAAATCAAAAAGTATGTCTTAATTCTTTGAAAAAAAACAATTACAAAGATAGTTACAAACGTGTTAGAATTGATTCAATTGATATCAGAGTCAATCCGGTCCGTTACGACTTTCTTTTCGTTTATCAATTGGAAAATTTACAATTTTAATCATAATTTGATAACTTTATGCATATACTTGATATTCATTCAAAATGAAACAAAAAATTACGAACGAAACACTAAAATATAGTTAAAGTGAGTATACTAAACGAGAGTGAAACAAAAAGTACACAAACATTATAAATTTACGAAAGAAAAGCAAATCAATTAATTAAGCGAAATTAATGACCAGATGAATTTAAACGCAATATTCGTTAAAGAATGAACTTTTCCCACAAAATTTACGAAGAACGTTCAGAGAGATCTGAGATGAATAACTTCCTATTGTTAACTGGGAACATCATTAAAAAATTTCTTTACGAGCAGACATTTAATTAAATTGTGGGATAGGGTTTGATACAACATCTTGCGGATTCTCCGAATACAAAAACGTCCAAAGCAAAAGAAAGGCCTCCAAATAATACAATACGGGCTTTGATTATTTTGAAATGGGAAGCATCTGTAAAAAATGAACCAGATTTCGAAGCGATGATCTTTTCCAAAATAGGAAGGAGATAAAAAAGGGTTTTTCGGGAATTCCCATCAAAGAATAAGAACAACGTAACCAGCATTTCTATCGATCGAATATAGAGAGGTGCATTGACCTCGAGATTAAATGGTTAAACATAGCGTGTGTATGAATATATATACATAAATAATTCACGCAATGATATTTGCATGACGGTACAATGTGAATTACTCTGAAATACTACAGAAATTTAGCCTTAAATTATGTTTAAAAAACTCACTTAAACGACCCCATATATAAACCCTCTTATATAATAGGAACAACTTAAATAAGGGCTACCCAGGATATAAAGTAGTCTGGAAAGTTGGACGTGGTATTTCTTTCCAACTTTAAAGATGGAAGATACTGGTAATCGCTCTTAGGCTCAGGATACGCAGTCAAACAGTTAAGAAACTTCGATTAAACCAAAGGAAAAACAGACTTAGAAACAAAATGAATACGTTGTACTTTGGCCACCACTTCTACACTCGAGTATGAATCTGCAAATTTCACGAAATGAAACATCTGTGAAATCTGTATAATTTGGGCTTCAGACCACTGCTTAAGTTTTCAGAGAATTTCGTCTTCTAAAACTTAAGGAGGACTTAAAAAAAAGGAAGACTTGAAAAAGAAACAAGGAGAAGTGGCATTAAAAGAAACGGCAAACCTCTGGCCTTTTATTTGAGAAATAATAACAAAAAAAATATAAGAGAGTTTAAGATCTCACTAAATATATCATTGCTATGATTTAAAAACAGATTTTCTTTAACGTAGTGGAAACTTAGCTCAAATCCGTCATTTAAAATTAAAGCTCAATTATAGGAACACTGAGTTCGTATTATAGAGAATCCATTATAAACACCATTTATCATAAAATTCAAGCGTATGATTATAAACATTTATGTAGAGGTATTATTGAATATTTTTCATAAAAATTAAAAAGACATTAAATAATGATAATTAATTAATTTTAATAACCTGATAAGTCTTCCGTAACTAAGCACAAAGTTATTACAAGCTTTCCTAGTTACGTAACGAAGATCCAGGAACTTTTCACCACACCGAGAACTTCCAAGATTTGTACTTCAAAAGTCAAAGTAGCCAGAGCTCTTAAACCTAACTTAATATTTATTTGATGTACATGAGTGTATGTACATACGTATACAGATTTTCTCATTACTTTTATCAATTCTTATTTTTACATAAATGTGGGATTTTAGTCAATCAGAAATTCATGCATAATTAGTCGTTAATAAAATGAAGATACGTTTTAGCATTAAGAAAGTTAATACAAGAAAATGAAATTTGAAATGAATACGAATTTCAAAGTTGCATCTTCTCTTGTCGAACATTAAAACACCCCACTAGTTGAACCTTCAATATTTCCAACTGTACTTGGAACCTCCAACTTACAAGTACGAAATTCTGTTGACATATCATTTAATAGAATTACTCGTAGATCTTGGTTGTCGATAGTTAGAAAGTCACGACTATAATTTCGCGTACTATCGTATTTATGCGCACGCTAACTTGATTTCGCGAGTTTTAGTCGAAATTGAGTTTGAGAGGTAACCTCAGAATTAATAACATCCACGAACGTGCACGCGTTAACTCTGAACTTTTGACTCCGGGCTTCTGCAGACATCCGGAAGAGCATTCGAAGCTGCCCTTGCTAATGAATGCGTCCAAACTTTCCATCTTCGGGACTTTTCAGGACCTTAAGAAAGGTAGGCGACGCAAGAGGCCGTTGTGCTTGTCCTCGATTCGCCAGCAATACTTGAAGATGCCGGCAAACTTGTTCCCTCCGAGACGTTGCCGCGGATTCGCCTTAGGATAGGTCGAATTAGGATATTCGCGCTCGAGAATATGCAAATTCTGTGCGAATACAAGACATCGTCCTTCCTCGTGCTCCCGCAGAAACACGCGGAAACTACGGGGAAAATTAAACTATGAAATTAGGCTCTGAAGGTAAACAAACTCTGGAAAAAGCAGCCATTTGCAGTGGTGCGGACTGTAACAAAATGGAAGATGCTCTTAACGAAAATGAGATTACGTATTCCTAAATACGTCTATCTGAGAGGCAGAGATCGTATTATTATGGTAATGTCGGCACAATGAAGGAGAGATGGTGCATGCATTAGGGAAGTCGAATTGCATTATGAGAAAATTCTGTTGCGTTCCAAGTTTATATTCGATAATTGTAATTTCTTACATGGATCGCAGAAATAAATTTTCGATATGATATTACTATTACTATGTGTCCAACACAAAAATAAGCTATGAAATGCAGCTTCGGCTTCCATTAAAAAGAAAATACCTTTTTCTGAACCGTGAAAGAGTAGCTAAATGAATTCCTTTTAGGGCGTATCATCGCCTCAGTGCACTGAGAGAACACTAATTGCACATATCCTTAGGCTAAAAGCGCGTAACTTGATTACCTCTTTACTTTGCTTATTAAGAACCATACATAATTGAATAATGGAAAAAATCATGTACATGAATAGATACTTTATGTTCGTCCCTCCTAGTATCTTGTTCAAAATGAAATTATTGAACCTGTTACCAAAATATTCAATTAACAAGTTATATCGCATGGGTGATTTTACAATTTCAATCTGTATTGTACTAAATATTAACTGTTCTTGAAACAGCTTTTAAATAAATTTTGAAAAAAAAAAAATAATTATAGTTCTTCTTCAGCCTTTAATTATCTTTAAGAAATGAAGATTATAAAATAATTTTGCCAACTCAACCCAAAAAGTTATAACTTATAAACATTCCCTGGTTCAAATTTATATACCATCATACAAAGTGAGAAAATGGGAAATTTTCCATGCGTCAAATCTTTACTATCTAAATAACATATTCAGATCTCGTTGAAACGAAAGAAATATTGAAGAGCTTAACAAATAAACAATCATTGGAGGAAACAAACTTCAATACAATACTACTTCGGCACAAAAAGAAACCCAACTCGGACCCGTAAAGTGCTTAAATAAACTGCGATACTCAACCAATTATGACCAGATCCAAGTTTGAATTCAGGACAAGAGAAATATTGACCAATAAAAGTGAATAATATTTACTCAGAGACGAAATTTGCAAACGAAAGCACACTTAAACCGATAATAATAAGGAAAAAAAATTAAAGCAAAACGTAAAAATAAAACTGGAACACCTTATCCATAACTCAATAATTCAGCGCACGCTAAAACTAAATAGGATTCATCCATCCGGAATAGGCATATAAAATAATTTACGGAATCCTCCCAAAACCTCCCACTTTGCATAAATTAGCGGTGTGTTCCGGACCGCAACTTCCTCGGCAGTCGACATTTCTTCGGAACTCGCATCCGCGCACGCGAGATGTTATCCGCAATTGTTTAGCGAAAACGCGTAATAAATTTAAACAGGGGCGCAGGAAAGACTGAAATCCGACAGCATTTCGAAGGGGATGATAAACTCCGCGAACTTTCACTTCCACCACTAGATGATTGATGAGCCTAAAGGGTCGACAAATGTTGGAACTCTACGTTCGAGAACCTAAATCTCTATCTAAAAAGAGATTAGAGGGATGTTGTACGGTTGCGTTGAGAGGAATCTATCTGAAAGACTATGACGACGTACGCACGAATCGGAAGAGTGTCGTCCCTTAATAAAGTGGATAGTCGAGAGAAGATATCGATTCGATTTCGGATGCGGTCGAAAAAGCAATTTTGTTTTCCACCGCCGCTTCCACGTTGATGAAAGTATTACGCAGTTTTTCATTTATTGCAAGCCGGAACAATTTGTTTGAAAGAATGTTTTCTGTCATACATCGATAACTCATACTTCATGGGTCAATATTTATGCGACTGCATTTAAAAAAATAGCTCACATAATGCTTGATTTTTTATAAAGAACACACTATATTATTGCTACGGATGTACGAGTATATTCAGACGTTATATCATGCACCAAACGATCAATCTGCCTTGTAAGAAAGTGAAAACAATCGAATCCCAATAAGCGATCAGATTTTTTTAAAACGAAGCTTCATAATGTATGAAAAGGAACGGAATAAAGCAAGAAAGACTATTCCATCAAAACACGCGATGATTGAAATTAAAAACAGCAATATATCGGGTAAAAGCTCATATCTGTTTAATTTACCGTGTGTACTCGGTATATCAGTTTAACTTTCGTGGGTAGGGACAAGAATTTCATTATTTCATATTAATATGTATGGAAATATCAAAAGCGTTAAACTAACATTTCTTTAGTTTTTCTCGTATGCATTAAATAAAATGTTTCACATTATTTAAAATGATCGTATTAATTACAAATATTACATTTAATTTAGAACCTGGTAAAGCGTATCGCAACATTAACCTACATTTTATCTGAATGTGGACTTGCAATATTTGGCACTAACGAATAATCGAAACTTGAATAGTTACAATTGCGAATATTAGAAAACTATGACTACATTAGGATCACAAGGGAAAAAACATTTCCGTGAAACGAAGAGAAGGAAAAAACTGCAAATAGGCACGGGTCCACTCAAGTCCAGAACCTCATCTCTGATACGTCATAAAAACTCATTCTTTATGAAACGGGTATGAACCCCACGCTCATGAAAAGCTTTCCAGTCCCAAAAGGTATGAGGGCTACTGATTCAAGAGGACAGCGTACCCCAGGTGTTCCCAAAAAGAAAAAATCTCCTTAATCGAAATAGGTTTCCTTCCACAGGATCGCTTACCCCGAGAAAAGCCGGGAATTCAAACGAAAGGACCTGTTTTCCTTCCTTAATACCACTCTTCCTCATCGGTGTGTGGAGATTAGAGAGAATTAGAAGTTAAGAGGAAAGAGGAAAATGGAAGTGAAAAGGGGAATAAAGATACGTGAGGAAGGAAAATCACAACGATTGGTTCCCAAAGGGCTAAACCATAAAAGAGGAAAACTGCGATATGAATGGGATATCCAACTGGAAGTGCTCAAGGTTATCGGGAGAAAAAAGTTCCTTCATAGCATTTAAATCAGAAATAGAAAAAAGTTAATATGGTTAAGCGTTACTTTGTGAATAGTAACATAATGTTATATTCATTATGGGAAATGGAAAACTACCAAATGTCTGTCTACGAAATGGATACTAAAGTACTTGGTCTTACGTTCCATTTTTCGGCCTTGAAAACTATTTAAAGACCTGGATCTTGGTCTTATAAATTAATGGGAGGCATGCACTTAGTAATTCAGCGGGATTTAAGGATTTAACTGTAATCGAAAAGGATTCTTGCGAAAGAATTACGAGTAAATATAATGAGAATGTTATACATAATTCTGTCTTTCTTACTCTCCTCTTTTATTCGAAAATTAATGAGTCCAAATCTCAGTATCGGAAACTTTTCTCGAAGAATGCAAAATAAAATTAAGGTAAGAATATTTTACATAACTTTTACTAATTAAAAAGTGAAGGTTAATATATATTTAACAATTTAATTAGATTTAACATCTTAAAATTAATTTAAAAATCTATTCACCCACTACCTCAACGATGAAATTATTTCCTCCCTAAAATTTATAACAGTCTTTCTTACACTGAAATACACGGAAATAATATAGTCGGTAAATTACTGAGGGCAATAGTTTGGATAAGTTACGGACTACCAAAGTAAGAAGAGACCTTTAAAATTTCATAATTGGACTCCAAAAATAGACAATTTTCTTTCGCCATGAAATTAGGTATGAGCTAAATTAAAACGTTATATGCAACAATTTGAGAAAGAATGACAGCTCAATCAGTTTCTAAAGACTTCATAAGAAAGGTTAGGGAAGGAGTGCAAAAAAAAATTTGAAATGATAATACTGGAGGAGAGATTTTAATTCGAAAAGGGCTATTTTAATATTTTAAGTACACACTTTTATACATGTGATATTTATTCGTTTTAGAAGGATTGTAAAGGAGATATCGTGCACGACGAAACGAAATAAAGGGTTTATCAGAAAATTCAAGAAAAGCAAGAAAATGGCGACGTAGACATAATAAAATATCTGAAAAGAGAATTAAAAAAATAAAGGTACAGCTGCTAATGAAAAAAGGGACGGGAAGTACTTGCAATAAAAATAAAATTGAAATATAGGCTTGGTTTTCGTATTCAACGCATAAATTATAAATATTCGTTATCACACCTGAATCCCACGACTTTGACACTTTCCATTTTCTATTTCAATAAATTAAATACATTTGGCTATAACTTAAGTATTATCACTACCGAAAACGTTTATTTTGATTAGATTTAGGACAATATGAGAGTGTATTTTATAAACGAAAAACACGAGCCAAAATTAGACAACTGAGAAAATAAAATCATTTAGGACAATATGAGAGTGTATTTTATAAACGAAAAACACGAGCCAAAATTAGACAACTGAGGAAATAAAATCATGGAAACCCGAGCCATAATTTAGGGTTGAGAATGAGGAGACTATAAAAAGAGGAGACAAGCGGATTTGAGAGAGATGTAGGATTGAAATGGGGAAGGTAATCGGAGAAAATGAAACGGAGTCCAGGAGTAAAGTATGAAAACGGGAGTTGAAATCCGGACGATATAAAGTATACAAGAAAGCTTAAAGAAGGAAGAAACGTAAAATTAGATTGGTACACCGCAAAAATTACCATATATATTGCCGCTGGATTCTGCACCGTCATCTTTTGGAGAGAAAAGTACGTGACGTTGCCACATCGAAATTTTAATTTCTCTGCAAACGTGTTTTGCATCTTCGTCGAGCATTAGAACCTTATCTTGCAAATTAAACTCAGGAGGATAAAAAAAGTAATAAGTCATATTTGCAGGTGATCTTCTCCATCAACTTCGACCGAAATCACGATGAAATACGTATCTCTATTCCTCACAATACTACATATTATCCTCACGGACATTAGGGTTGCATATGAATAAGAAATGAGACGACAAGCAAGCATTCTTGGGATATACATTTATAAAAGGTTCGTGTATACAAATGAGATTACATTATAACATGTGGAATGTTTCAGTGCTTACTCTAATGCTACCAGTGTATTATATAATCTGCTGAAATTTATTGGTTTGTGATACCTATTCTATTTTAAAATAATATCTATATCTTGTATTTTCAATAAGAAAAGAATGTGATAACTTCTCAATTAAAGATATATTCACACAAATGGCTTATTACTCACAAGGCTTGGACATTACAGTAACGGATGTGCGTCAAAAATATTTCAATAAAACGTTGAAAAAACATAGACAACAACAGAGATAAATTCATTGAATCCATCTCCAAAATCTATATCATAGCCATTTCTGAAAGCAAGCCTTACAGCTCTTCCAAACCTACAATAAAATTAATTGAATTCATAAATTCTACATTAATTTGTGTGCCTTTTAACCAAAGATTGCATTCCGTAACATTGCAGAAAATAAACTAACGACATCATTAAAATAAACTAAAAAAAGTAGACATATAAAATAATCCACGACTCCTGCATCAAAACTAGTTACGAGACCACATCGGCCGCCCTTCGCACACGGAAATGCATCTGTCCGCTAATCCACGCACGGCCCCACTCGTGCACGCACCTACGCATAAAAACGGTGAGAAGAAGGTGAAAGGGTTGAGAGTGTGGGGAAAGTTTAGAGAGTCGGGGAGCTAATGGGAAGGAGCATATGAAATGAGAAGTGTATTATAAGGGAGGTTGAGATGGGATGAGAAATATAATGGCGAGCTGGTTATAGCAGAAGGGGCACGCACACATGAATACCTGTGCGGTGGCCCAACCCCTTTCGCCGCTAAAACCCTTCACACTTCCCCACCGATCCTTCAGCTATTGATTAACGCCCCCGAATGTCCATCTCCCTCTGCCGCTTTAATCCGAGACGCATACAAATGTCGCCCTGCACTTGTCTAACCGAACACACTCGGCCTATCTCGGCCGCCACCTTTGCCCACGCTCTTTCCAACGCACTATGTTGGCTCCGGGAAAGAGGACTTGATGAATGCACGGCGCCCACTGAAGATTAAATTCGCACCGAATGAAGGGATTTTGGAGGAGGTTTTTTTATTCCGTGGTGGTCTACGCGATGGGGATTTATCTAGTTTTAGATTTGTCAATTACATCGACATCTGTTGATGTCCATCTTCATGAATTTACCCATATCAAAAGGAGATGTAGATAAAATGTAATAGTGATATTATACTCGATGTACTTGGGGAAGGGACGGTAAATTTATAGTTAAAAAAGAGCCGTTATGATTCAAAATTTTTAGTTCATTCGATGAATGAAATATATCCAATGATTTATTTATTATTATAAATATATTTCTTAGTAAGATAAAATACTTTAATATCTAATAAGGGTATTTGAAATAAAATATGGAGAAGTCGGAAAATTAACGCTCACAAATATTTAACTATTAATGGTTTATGAGTAAGGAATATGAATGCAAAATAGTAAGGCAATGAAATGTTTTATGTGAAAATAATCACAGTTGAAAATGCGGAATACATGATTATAAGGGATTTCTCCATAAAAACTCTCAATTTAACCTTGAAAGATGTTATACGTGGGTGAGTTGAAAATCTCTTTAAGGATATAAAGCGATTATCCTTTACGAGGAGGAACTGATGAAGATTGAGTTCGTTTCTATTGAAGAAGATAAGCTAAATATCATCAGAAATGCATTAACATTCAAAAGGAAAATGCATTAAAACGAAACAAAATTTTAAACCTGTACTGATATAGATAAATAGTGACTGAAAAGTCGTTCTAATAAATTACTTTATTAAAACGTCGTTTTCAATGGCAATTTAAACTTAAAAAATAATATCCTCTAGAACCAAAGAAGAATATTCTAGAAAACATTTACCAAGTAATGGTGAGCAGAAAATTTCGATAAACATCTTCGATTGATTTTGTTTTTGCATTTTAAAAATAAGTTTAAAATAATCATTATTCTTACTCGCAAACACAGTTCATAGAATCAACTGCAAAGATGTATCATTGAAACCATTTGCATTTCTGAACTGAGTGACGAGCAAAAACTTTTGTGAAAGTATAGGAATATAAATCAGCGTGAGAAAACATTGAACTGAGTCCTCATCCATCACATAAAAGTGGAAAATAGGAGGTTGAAACTGAATCCAACAGCAACTCTACAGAAAGATAAACAAGACTCTCAAGCCATATTCAATTCTGGTCTGTCATCTTACCTTGAAAAACGCCCACAGCTGAGGACGTTCTACAACATAGGTACATAAGCTCTAGTGTGGTAAACATCTATATAAATCAACCTTTGACTGTCGAAATTGTTGTACCATATAGCTACGACATCCAGATATACGAATCGTTGGTATTTGTGTTGATAAAACATGTTATGATAACTCCTTTCAAAGAAAAGTAGTACAAAGCAACTAATAAGAGAAAGCTGCGTAATTATAATAATGTTTATCCATCGATTCAATAATAGCAGTAACTAAAAACACATATACGAGAGCATCTATATATGACGATTGAGACAATAGGAAATATTAAATTGGGGTAAAACGCTTTAATATTTTGTGATTACGATAGATATAGACGGGTCATGGTAGTATGGAACATCAAAAACATTTAAAGTATAAAATTTATAATGACCAGTTAAGAAATATAATAAACTATTCGGCAAATCTAAAATTTCTGTTTATTTTGACTTTGCAACGTGATCTCTAGAAGATTCTTAGAGAAAACGGTCTCCGTTATAAGAAATAAATGCATAAAAATGAGAAAAGAGCCGGATCTCCATGCCATTTGCTTACACGATGATAAAAGATAGGGTAATATTGGCTGGAAACAAATAAAAAAGGAAATAATAGCACTAAACGAGAGGGTACTACACTTTAAAGGGAACGATAAAAAATGTAATGAACGGAAGGACAATCGCTTTAACAAGGCCGTAAAATCGACGTATCATTGCCATAATGTATGCACATAACGATCAGAGGTTAGCCGTAAAATTGCCTTCACTTTATTGCGCTTTTTAACCTTCGTTCTCGACTTCGAATGCAAAAAAAACTTTCATTTTTCAAACAGACATAAATTTCTTTGGGTAAACAAAGTCGCGTTGGGATTTTCTCCAATATTCCGATGGATCTGCGCTACAGGAAAAGAAAATGACACGCAATATTGGCGTTTTTACGTGTTTTCATGATTTAATGCAAGGGCAAAAAATCGAACATATTCACGAAAAAATTTGCAAACTGCTGTTGCAATAAATTATTCATTCCATAAATATACAGCTGATGCATTTTATAAAGAGTGAATTGAAAAATGATAGATTTCTATGTAAGTAAATTGGAAAAACTAATTGAGAATATATGGGGAGAGAGTTTATTCAAATTATAGCAATATTCTAGGTGTATCATGAATTTGTATATTAGATTGATATAAATTTTTTTATTGAGCAATCAAAGTGAAGCCGAACAAAATTTTGAAAATCGAAAGTATACAACGAATAATAAATAAATATTAAAAGAATTTATGCTAAATGGACTGTTCACTCTAGCATATTTACGTGGCAAACAAAAGGATAGAAATATTCAGATACGATATTCATCAATAAAAATCACAATTTACATAGATTACTAAAATCTTAAAACAAAACGACCTCTTTAAAATTAATCAATCAATTAACTACTGAATTTCAGAATGTAAAAGAATGAATTCGCATTACCTAAAATGAATATGCTTTAAATGATGTAATGATGATATTCAAGCAAAGAAAAAAGATAAAATTAAAAAAGGGTAGAAAGAATAATCTAATCATGCGAAAAGATAAACGTAATCCTCTCCGAAAAATTTCTGCAATCTAAGCACTTTCCATAATCACGCAAAACTTTTAATGTGAGCCAAAACCTGACAAAAAACATGGCCGCAAATATAAACACGCGTTAAAAATTAATGAAGCGTGGTCTTGCATACAAACAAGTAATTAAGCAATAGTGGCCGAAATAGGGGATAGGGGACATCTTCGGCTACTCCTTTTGAAGACCCTCGATTTGCGATTGCCCACTTTCCCTCCCTGATAATAACCACCAGTCTCCGAGCATTATCGGCACATCGCCTTCAAAGTTAATTATATGAGGAAAAATTCACTATTATGACCAAGGGGTAATTTGCAGAGGGCTGTGGAAAGAGGCGCTGAACTCATTTCGCTGAGGCAATATGCGATCCCCCACCGCTTTCTTTATAGCTCCCCTTCCCTGCGCCATAAATGACTCCCCACACAAACTATTCTTTGCCTTCTTTTCGGGGTTATGCGTTAATCGTTCCCACAGAGCCTAGGGCGACGAGAAAGTGTTGAGGGCGTGACGACTCCTCGTATTTGAGGAAGACGCGTTAGAAATGAGCGTTCGGAAGGAATAATTTTTTATATCAGAGAGTTTTCATGTCATAGTGTTGAATGAGACGACAGCTGATAGACGAGGGCGTTGGAATATAATGGATACATAAGGATAAAAACTAAAAGTAATTAATGTTCTGGCACGTAATTAACTATCGCAGAAAGATAAGCATGATATAACGAAAGTTAAACACAATAAAACAGGCAAAGATAAAGGGAAAGTGTTTTGCTAAGATACTCTAAACTTTTTTTACATTGAATGTTAAAGATACTTTAGCCTGTCTGAACTGCAATGTAATTCAACTTTAGAAATTATTAATGAATTTTAATCAGAATTCACACTGGGAATCAGGAAAGGTGTTTAACTTTACACGGAAAGCTGTTCGGCTGAAACTCGAGGATAAACACATGCGAAACATTGATTTCTCACTTCTGTTTATCCTCGAATGTACACAAAACAAAGTTCGCAGAGTTGCTGCATGGTGTGCTCCGCATAGCAATCTTAAAGATGATGTTCAGGGGAAATATTGGAAGAATATTCGAAAAAAATAGGATATACGAAAAATTACGACTCGCGAAACTTAAGAGAAAGAATATATAAGTAATTATCATTTAAACAACGGCATTCTGAATACCAAGCTACATAGTGTTCCGAGAGTGACATGTTAAAGTACATAGGATATTGAATTATGGGTAAAGATACCATAAAAATAAAAGTAACAAGTTAACAAAACAACTACTCTTTATCAAAGACAATTAACAGAATAAAAATTTAAATTAGACGGTGAAATAAATTGGAGAATAAAATAATTAGGATTTTAAAAAAGTAATTACATTAAAGAAAATGGAAAATATACATGTTTTTCATCAATAGAGAAATGAGCAGCACATGCCGTTTTTTCCAAGGGAATCACAGCGAATCATGAAGATGAAGAAAAAGGAAAGAGAAAGGAACAAAAGAGAAGGTCTAAAGAGGAAGGGAAGGCACAACTAAGAGAAGGTCTATCATAGAAAGGGATCATTGTTCAGAAACTCTCAGGAAATTGAATTATAATTTTTAAAATGCTGCTGCGAATTCGTAATTAGACTACTAGAGATGAAATTAAAGCGAAGACGATGAAATTATATGAAAAGGAAAGGAGAGTTAGCCCATTTTCACACAAACGCTCCTCAATCTCTTCTGGTTCATCTTCGGTGAGTCACCAATAGTGACTTGAAAATTATGTATAAAGTATTGTTATTACTAAGATTATACTGATAATATATTAATAGTTAATTAAAAATGAAGTTTAATGCGATTCATAAACTATGCAATGTTTATTAACGAACTTAATCTAAACATTTTATGACCAAAAAGTAATTTGCGAAATAAAATATTGGGAAATAATTTATTAATCGACGCAAACCATTCTAACACTCCTAGATATATACCAAATAACAAAATAACATTTACAAAAAATATATAATACTAAATTCTATAACGTCCAACAAGAAGGTTCTAACATAGACTTTTATCATCTTTCCTCACAGTAAAAATATCAGATAAAGATCTAAGAATTCGAATTCATATCTGGAATCAACAAATTAATTTCCAATTAATTTGGCAATCGCATATTTATTAAAAGCTACAGTATATCGTACAAACGAGAGCGTATAAAACCTTTTTGAGGGATATTCGCATCGGTTTCGCATCCTTAGCGAAGAAAATGATACGACCAATTAAAATATAACTCAAATAATATTACAGAGCGACCTAAGAATATCAATCTTTTGCAACAAAATATTTCACAGTAAACAGAAAGGGACGATAAAGTATAACAAAATTTAATAATAGGATATTTCTCCTAAATTCAAAGCCAAGATATTTCTTCGCGAACACCTACAATTATTTGGCCCTCGATCACAATTACTTTCCACATCACGACATTTTCCTCAGACGCGAAAATGAGAGAGAAGGAAAAATATAGCCGATAGTAACGAAACATTAACGTTTCGGCTTCAACAGGCACGCAACAAAAATCGCACCCTTTCCTTGGAGAAACGCGACCCCAAAAGATATTAGGGGTTTTTGAAAGGAGAAGAGAAATGAAGCGAGGAAAAGTAAGTAAAGAGAGAGGTGTGAGGGAGGGAAACCCGTATTAGGTTAAGAGGAAGGGAAAAAGTGAAAGGAGGGAGAATAAGTGAAAGACCACCAGTGAGAGGGAAGAGACAAAGAGCAAGAGATGGTGAGAAAGCCATTGAAGGAGTCCGAGTGAGAGATGCTGATACATTTAATGTATCTCGCGCATAATGAATGGGCTGTTCCAGTGACATTTTGGCCCACTCGTTACCGCGTCGAGAAGTATATCAAGCAAAAGCAATATACGTCGCGAAAATTGAAAACCCACGCGTAGAAGGAGCTTTGGATTTCCTTTACTTACAGAATTCAATTCAGAGTATTACTATCACGCAGATCAAAATAATACTCTATAACATCCGATACCGCTCTGAAGGCTTCCAAAGAAGAATTTTCGAGCGACCTTCACTATTTTCTCCGATGTTAAAGGAGATGGGCTTCGCTGCATAATGATGCCTCAGTTACGTAAGAGGTCACGGATATTAAGGGTGAGGGAATTTAGCTTTCATAAATTCCGTGCAATTTATGTCATAGAATAGATAAGTTATACAAAAGGATGATCACTTGTGTATGTAAAAATAATATTAAATTAAAAAATAATGGCTATTTAGAGTTCATAAATGTTCTATGCTGACTAAAAAGTAATGAAAATATTATTTGGATGCTATGTAACATTGATTTAGTTTTACGTAAGCAGGAAGACTGATAACTGAGATATTTAATATCTAATGAGATGCGTGCACACTAATAAAATTAATTAGATAATATGATAAATAATTTATAAAAGTTTGCTAACAGATTACCTTATACTTCCTAACATGACAGAAATATCTTAACGAAAAGGAAATATAGTTTTATTCCTCGGTTTTTCAAGTATATTACTAATGATGAAATATCTTCTAGATATTAGATAGTTTCTAATAATTTAAATCGATGTTTCATTATTAAAACAACTACCTCCCCTATAATTTCATAATTTTATATCACACAAAATTTTTAATGAAAACTACTAGTAAATAAGGAGTGTTACTAAAAATATTCGTCTACAGCATCGAATATTTTAATTGCAAAGAAACAAAGTAATATTAAATAAACATTATACGAAATTAATATTAAATTATAAAAATAATAGAATGAAACTCCGCAATGAAACAATTAGCGAGGGAATTTTACATTTACGAAAACAATCCTTCATCATAAAAGAACACGTATTTTATAATTAACTGAGAAAAAATCTCTCCCTTCATGTAATATGACAATTAATTTTCTAAAACAGAAAATAGGCTCCATCTCAAAAAAAATAAACGAGTAACGTGCTCGTGGAAAGGACTATTTCAACCTTCCGGTCGAACACATAAATTTTGGGTGACAGCTCATAAAGAAAAGGGTTTTTTTTTACGACAGAAGGTTTGCGACGAAATTACTACGCACATTCAAACACGTTGACCAAACGACTTTCCCTTTGGAAGCAGAACGGCTTTCTTTCGAATGGTTTCCATAGTGATCGGTTCATAATCGACGCTATGTGTGCCTAAATGCCCTCTAATGAAGCGACGCAAACGATGCACCAATAGAATTCCATTTCGATGATTAAATTGCTCATTTATCACGAGTGAGGCATATCAAATGATGAAAGCAATAAGATACCTATCCTCGTGTGCAACATCATTGGCAGGATTCCTTAACAAATGGAAATCTGAATAGCATCAGGCAGCTACTAGTGATGGAGTAAAATTCCTATTCTGTTTATACGATACCGATAAGATCGGATTACAGTCTTTGAATGAACGCTGCTTGTGATCATTCGAATATTTTCTCTGAGAGATATTTTATGGTAATACCAATTTTAAATCTGGAATTAAATCTAAAATTATCTTAAAATTTACGTAAGGGAAAACTAATGGTAACTTTTAATAAATGCTTCAGTCGGATATTCTTTTTAGTTGTACATCACTGCGTTAATATCGTATAAATAAATAAATGTACGATAATACCAAGCAACATAAAGCAAAGCTTAGGAAATGTTTGCATAATTTTCATCGATATCTCTAATATTATTCATGTATATCGCTATTATAGGCCAGCATATTAATGCAATGAACATATTAATTTCATTAAATTCGTGCAATTAATCGTTATTATATAAAAAAACAGTATTATAAAACTAATAATGATCATAATGTGTCCCAATGGTTCAAAGTTCAAACACTGATTTTTTACTTAACAACCTAATTAGATTATATTTATACTTACGATTTATTATTGATGTAACAGTATACGTTAAAAGTTAAAATTTCAGTTAATTATTTTTGAATGAATTAATAATAATATTAATTTCATTAATTACTTTTTCAATTATGCGATATTAAATTACGGAAACTTATTAGGTAGTATTTGCTATTTTATACACGTTAATAGGAGTTCAGTTTCAGATTAATACTCACACTATTACTTTCATAGTGAAACAAGTACAGACCAACAAAATATTCAGTCTGTATAATATCAAAACGGTGTATTCATCAGTTCCAGAAAAAAGTGTAAAAAATAACACGATCTGTTTGAATTCCCTTAAAAAGAACACGATTGAGAGGCTTTTGTAAGGAGCATTTATCTCCTCAAAGTGATAGCGTTTCCCGAAAGATCGGAAAAGCTTCGAAAAGAGGCAATTTCGGATTTCCTCTCCCGGAGACGACCTGTCAACAAAAAAGTGATATTTACTTCCGAAATCCCGAGCAACGTTTTGAAAAACTTTCGACGGCCAATTCTCTTGGAGAGGGAGGAAAAAAAAACCCTCAAATTTCGCGAAAACAAACTTTACCTTTCGGAAATGAGGACGCTCGCAAAACATGCCAATCTAATAGAGATCTCGGAATTCGTGATCGGTGATATTTACGGAAGCAAAAAAAAAAATCGGAAAAATTGAAAGAGGAAATTTTTCGCCGTCCATAGCTGCGATGGATCCCTTCGCCAAGATGACCGAATTCCGATGAGATTAAAATGGAGCTGGGAAATTAATCCAGAGGTCGAAAATGGGACGGAATGAAGAAAAAAATGGAGCGACGTAAAGCAGAAGTACTGGTTCGAGAACTGACGATCGATAACGGAAATTTATACTAAAGTTAGTTAACTCACTCATTGTATTCTTCACTTCTCTTTATTTTAATCTAGAGATAAAAAAATCTTTCGCAGTCCTATGTACAGGCCTACGTAAAACCATACTTAAGATTCAGAACTGAATAAACTATAACATCTAAATTCACGTACTTTTTACAAATATATACGGCTGAAAATTTCAAATATATTATGCAGAACTTTAACTGAATAAACAATAGACTATTCAATATTTAATTGTAGGAAATTCCTAATGCAATAAAGCAATAAAGACTATGATTCTATTACTGATGTTAGATATGTATAACCCATACATTCAAAGACATTAATTATCGAAATCATAAAATTACAAATGAACTATTCATCAAGTTATTAAAGAACTAGTTGAGAGAATTAAACGTCAATGAAATTCAAGAAATTTATTACAACAAATTAAGTAACAATTAAACTCGTCATGAAAACATTCAAACCCCATACATAATAAATATATCCGTATGCTCAATGAATATCGAGGAATCATATAATACCGAAATATAATGGTAAAAAAAGATATTAACTTTAAGTAGTATCTGTCATATAATCAGCGAGACAACAATAAATAAATTATCCGCTGTAAATTATAGTACTAAAACACAGCCACTACTTTTCAATCTTTTCGAAAATACTCAAATATCCACACAATAAAAGCCAAATCGGTTCGATATCGTTTCCGATTGAAGATTGGCATATGTTTTCGTAAATTCATTACATATGACTTTCAATTATCCCTACATAACCGAAACGGGCGTCGATACATGAGTGAAACACTTTGTGAAGCAATTCACAGTTACAAGGGGCATAGGCGTCTGCCGCAAAGTACCGGGAGTGCTAAGCATCGACTATCTGCGGAAGTGACAGGGGTCCGAGGAGAGGGTCAGGTGCCACAATTTATGGAGGAAGAGTCGCGAAGGGAACGCCTATCGATTCCGGACCGAATAACACACAGACCTGCGTTACGTCGAACGAATGTGCGAATGAAAAAGATTCCATCATCGGAATCAACAAAGCGCCTGAAACGTAGGCAAGAAATTACTCGGGAGCACTGCGGGTTGCCGAAGACAAGGCGCTCTCGCCTATTCTCGCCCTATGGAGCACTATTACCGATTTTTCGATACTTTCACAGTTCCGCACAACTAAATAAAAAAACTATTCCGTATTCTTTGTCAATGGGATTTTGGAGAGAGTATAAGATACTTATAGCGTATTATAAATGGTTCCCATAGCCCTCTGTCACCAACTGGGGAAAATGAATCGCTTCTGAACTTTCCTCTTCTTTCTGGAAACTCCTCTTCACAAGTTTATTCCTTTTTATCCCATGAAGAATCTCTTCACTTGTACTCATCCTCCATCGAATTTCTATAAATTATTGGCTAAGTTTTAGAAGTAAGAATATGAGCTCTCTATTCTTATACAGATAGACAATGGCGTGAAAAATATCACGTTAAATATCTTAGAAAAGCACATTTCATCATGAAAACATGTAATTAAATTTTTGTCACCTTGATTTATACGAGGATACTTGCATCAAGCAATGCAAAAGAATAATAACATCAATTGGATTCCTATAAATTAAAAGTGCTTCTAGGCATAACTTTATATAACTACTTTATTAGGTATTACTCGGAATTGTGAAGTAGATACATGTAAATTGCGCTGAAAAAAGCCCATTAAACCATAAAACATCATAAAAGCTCATTAACCCAAAAAATCAATTAAAAGTAAAACATTAATAGTATAACATTCCGCTATTTCGGCATATACATAATATACGTAAAGGCTTAATATGATCCTGAGCGTTTATTTATGACGTTAAAAAGAGTAGAATCTGCGCAAATGTATTCCGAGCGTAAATTTAATCGCGTTAACACCCCATCTATGGAAAGACGATCAGAACTCTCGAGGAAAAAAACCCCACCCGTATGAGCAACAAAGTAAAGCGTCGAAGTTCTTCTCAAAGACGGGCATGTAGACGGAGGAATCTCCCTTGTGAAAGAAAACAAACGCCCGCATGAGAAAAATCCTGAAGTCGGCCACAATACGCACTTTGAGAACAGAGGGATTACACGGCAGATGGCGTTGAGTTGAACGAACCAAGAAGAAAAGACGCGTCGCTCTGAAGCAGAGGTTAAAAGTGCAACGCTGAGGAATATGAGGTCTTAAAAAATAGGCGACGTACTTTTTTATCGCTGAGGCAGCGGCGAAACCAGAAGCTTGCTCGCGTCAGAGCAAGGCGATAAGTAAGCAACGATCTGCGTGAAAATCGAAGAGACTTCGGTATTACAAGATTTATGGAGAGAAATATCGAAGAGCTGAAATCGATTCCATCCGACTCGATATATATCGAGCTTTAATATCGAACTGCACTTTAAATGTAATAAAGAAATGAATATATACCGAATAAAAAGATCCATACAATAATAGTTTAATTCGAAAAGTACGAAAAAAGTATAAGAAAAAAATCTTTAAAATGATATTTCCTATCACTCAATTAAGATTATTATATTCATAATTGTAAAATGGACAGAATAAATTCAAAAAAACATTATCCATCACATTCATTTCCGCTAATGGATATGTTTTGCGCGAACTACATTTCGGTACATGGCATGGGGTGTGCATGTCATCCATTCTAAATTTTATGAAACCTGTTATCCTCAAGATCACTTCGCTGCACCTGCGTCTGCATATTCAAGCAATGGTATTACAACTGATAGGGGAGATTAATGGTTAGATGAACTCACTCCTAATCTTGCATAGTTTCCTGTTTCCATCTAAAAGGCAGATCACACTAATGACATGAGGATGAAGTAGTCATCCAACGTGAGAATTATTTAGAGTAAGACGCTATGACATCGATAATGCACCATGACCGTCTACGAGATACAGCTTCGAAAAATTATCGCTCATTGTGGCTGACAACTATACTCAAATAGTTCCATCGAAATTCCTTTTTTAAAATTACTTGCATTAAAGTTAAGTGAATGATTACTTAATGAAGTATTTCACAGTTAAAATATAACATCAGAGATGTAAAGAAAAATGTGATAAATAAAATATAACTACATCATTAGTGTCTTAGCAGTTTACTACGAAATTGATGTATTCCTGTAGTTTTACAATGATATTTCATTTTAGTTTACTGTGAAATACTTAATTAGTAATACATTCTAGTGATAAATATATAAATTTCCACGTGGGAATACCTTTTTCACGTTAATACCAACTTCCTCGAACACAACATCCAATAATGGTAGTGGTATTGAATACCAGCATCATTTGCTACACCACGAATGCATTACTGCGTAGACTTGAATCATTCGAAGATGTTAACGACTCCTCAACGCAGGGATATCATCGGGTTTTAGGGTCGAGACGACGGGGAAAGAATTGGATGCTTAGCAGCCACCACGTATGACGAACACCACAATAGAACACCGAGCAAATTCACGCGAACGGATCTTTTATTCGGACTGGAAACGTTTTAAAGAAGTGGATAATGGCGTGTGCGATTACCGACGTTGGAGATAACGCAGAAAAAAAGAACGCGCGACAAAAGAAAATCGAAAATCTCAGAGAAAACGAACGAAGTGACGGTATGCGGAGGTTCTTTATTTCTTAGCGTGGCTTTCTTCATCGACGACTGCAAGGAGGTTCATTGAAAACTATTAAATGGAAAATAGGAGGAACTTTTGAGTTAAAAGCTGCTAAAAGCAACTTTCAATTAGGTTGAGGAACGTAGGTGGCGTTCGTGAGAGGATTGGGGATATAAAACATTCAATTGTTCCGTGAGAAAGAATGAGCGTTGGAATTGATTCGGTGTGAAATTCTCCTTCGGAGGGTAATAAGAGGTAAGGAGAAGTGGATTTAAGGCGGCGTTTTACTCCGCCACTTTCAGATTACATCCACCTAGATTCGAGGAAGTGAAAATAACTGTTCAGTCCACTGGATTCCAACGGGAATTCATTTTCCCTCAAATTGAAAATTACGACATTTTTAACATCTTAAAGCACTTTCTTATGATGGATTATCTTTGATTAAAATAAATGGAGAGGATTTAATACATAATTCAGGATCTTTGATGCAATATTCTCCTTTACTATTAATAAAAGCAAGTTTAAGTAAACTAAAACAATTAAACTGAATTTTGTCCATTAGTATTATTATTAATGAATTAAATTAATTGATATTTTAATCAATCAAAGAAGTGTAAATTAAATATTAAATTTATATTCTCAAACGGAATACTATGGAATCCCAAATATTGTTAATAATAATATAATTCAGTTTTATAATTATTTAATTAACAATTTGTCATTACTTAAATAGTGTCGCATAACACCTATTTCGACTGAGATAAAGCATTCCAAAATTCGCCTCAGGCAAAGAGGTGAGAGGGTAAGATATAAATGGAACAAAGGGGATAAGCGGCTTGTGTACATAGCGGTGGGAAATGGTGGGCAAGAGAGATACGAAGGGTAGAAAAGCTAGGTGAAAGGATAGGCAAAGAGACCCACAAAAGAGACAAAATGTCAATAATGTAGGCGGTAACGAACCTGTGATTCCCCTAAGCCTTAATTTAGACACCTCAAAGAAATTCCGTATTATTTACCACCGACTACCAATGGGGATAAAGCAACTAATTACAAAGAGTTGTAGATAAAATCAAAAGAGTTGCTACGTTGAAAGTTATTCATTGAAAATATTGGCCATTGATATCACGAACATACACGTACATATATGCTATATAAGATGAAATGTTAAGGAATGTAATTTCGGGTGGAAAAATCAATGCTATGGAAAGAACATGATAATACTGCAAAAGTAGTACTAAAATTGCAAACTGAAGAGCCAGAATCTGCAAACATAAACCAAGTCATCCTTTACTCCTAATAGCTTGCCTACTTCCTCTGATTGATTCGAAGTAATAATTTAATTGGAGATTGAAAGTGGGGAAGTGACACTCCGTCTTCGGAGGAAGCACTTCCGCAAAATGGATCAGCATAGGCATTCGGCGGAGGCGTTGAATTTTTCATGAGATGCGAAGGAGATTTTCCCTCGGTCCACGAAACCGATGCCTCCGAATCGAGTGACCTTGAGCTCCTACCAAGGATATCTCGAAATCCATTGAGCCGTGAGATAAGAAGTTATTTCAAAAAGAACTGAATTACTTTAGATGGAAATACTTCTCAAACAATCTGAAAGCAATGATATTTTTTGAGATGGAAGTCTGTTTATCCATCATACGAGTAGTTGAAATAAAAATTTATCAACATCTCCAGAGAAATAGCATGTCCTTGCTATATTTGTTCTTGAATTCTCACATTTACGACAAAACAATTTCAAAAAGATATAAACTTTAGGAAGAAACGTTACTATAAATTGCTCATCATAATCATTTCAAATAAGAATCCCTTGGCACTGAAAAATTTTCCTCCGTCGGAATCATTTCTTCGATAAAAATGTCTACGTAAACATTTCCTCAAACTTATACCGAAGAATAATAATGAATAAACCTGGAAGATTATAAAGCACATAAATACGTACATCAATATAATACATATATATAAATATACGCATATAAATGAGCTATTCATAGTCTCGGTCATAAATCCAAAAATTTTCGTAGTTGCATACGTATCATAGAATACAAATTTTAACCTAATTAACCAATAAAATATAAAAACACCTCTCACTCCCATTAATATAGTATGAAGTATAACAAAGTTATACTACATAAAACAAAAGCATTGTGATGAAAACATACTTCCAAGATAAATCACTTCCATTTTAAGTTCTTTAATAATACAGGGCTCAAAGCTTTGGCTCTCAGTTGGACATCAATGTTACCTTTTCCGTAGGCACTGGCTAATCTGTATTTCATTCCCTGTGAAGTAGCAGAAATCTCTACCACTGGCCTACTTCCTAAATACCTCAAGAGACAACCGGAGGATCACGGAAATAAGACTGTTTCCCGGAGGATGATAAATTTCCCTTCCGAAGATGTTCGTTGGCCATAAATAAAGTCGGATCGGTCAGAAAATCCACTCGGAAACCAGCGAAGTAATTATTTTTCAATCTTCTCCGAGGAAACGGTTATTTCCTTCCGAAAAGGTGAATCAGACACGAAATAAATTAGGCTCTTTTGAGTAATCTCGCTATTCTGGCAACAAGTCAAAGGAAATCCAACATAATCCGTTTCAGTCACAAGAGAGTGAATAGCTTTCAGATTTAATGTAATTTATCGTAAGTACCAATTTTTCTCTTTCATAAATCTTCGATTGAGTATACTTAAACCAATTTATCGATGACGTTAAATTATGTGGGATAGAAAAGGCATTGGAATTTCTAAATATGATTTATAATTCGATCTCTAATTACAAGTTATTAAAAAAATCTAAACGGGCACAGCTAAATCAAAATTTTAAGACACATATTTAAAAAATTATTTCTTTTATTAACGTAATTTATTATCAAGGGCAGAGTATCTATAACTACATGTTGTTAATAATAAATAATACTCAATTATCAACCAATCCTTGTTAATATTAATACATTAATTTTAAATTAATATATATGCGAATAAGAATGCATCCTATCTAATATACAACTTCAAGAGGCTTCTTTTACTATCAAAATCAAATGAAACAATTAAAATTCATGGAAATAACTAATGAAGTATATCTTTGAAAAATATCGTTATATATTAGTACGTATTTGATTCTAAAAAATCTAGGGTGAAGGGTCGAAGATGATATTCTTCCATTTGATATATCATTGAAAATGATTTTTAAAAAGAGAATATATTTTACATTATCGATATTGATAAATACTGGGCTTTACACTTATCGCATAAAAAGAAGACTCACCTCAAATTTGGGAAGAATGAGAAACAATCAACTGTAGTAGCAATAAAGTCGCGATAAAAAACGCACAGTAAAATGCGAAGGAGCAATTTCATTAAAACTGAATCCGTAATTAAAAATTAATTTCGGCGAATCCTCTCACGCAGTCTGAAAGGATCTTTCCTGCGGTCAAACAAAAGGCTGTGGATGACATGGGAACCGACCCAATTCCAACGTCGTAACAAAATTCGCAGACTTGTCCTAGATGGAGAATTACGTGAAGGAAACGTTCTGGTGAATCCGGGAGCCGTGTAATGACGGCGCAGTGGGGGAAAACACGCGGAAGGGCAGTCTTTAAATTCCGAGAGATTTCAATAAAAAGAGCAATTTCCAACAGTGGGAAGGGAAAATGCCCCCGGAGATGTGTCCCATTATCCGAAGCTATTGAAAATCCGAGTTGTTTAAGAGGCAGTGAGAATGACGAGTGTTTCAACCGGATTTGAGAATCAAAATGAAATTAACCGTGTGCGGTCCTTGACCCACTAACTTAAATTCCCAAGCTGCATTTCTCAGCGTAATTTCGTGAATGGTCGAATTATGAGATGCCAGAAAAGTACACGTGCGCTTTGGAGTTGCGAAGAAAGAATAAAGGCGTGCATGCAATTATCGGGAGGGTGGGGTAGTTGACTCATTCTCGTAAGAACGTTTCCACCTGCAGGAACCGACTGGATGCGGTAAAAAGAGCACTTTCCTAAATGAAACAGCGAGGAAAAATGCAAAAACACGGAGTACGCGTCGCATCTTCTCTGCCCGATAATGGTGTCGTGATATGCATTCCAGAATGGCTGTTACGTACCGAGTTACAGAAGAGACGTACTCTCGTAAAGAAAACCTGAGAGCAAGCAAGAATTCGCGCAACTAAGCAGGGCGTGTTCTAGCGTTCGATAACGACTCTATTCTAATTTCATACAGGGTAAAAAAGGCGGCTTTGAATGCGAGTAGTAGACGCATAGTGGAAAGTAATGTTTTCAATAATCCTGAAAATGTATAGCAGAATAAAAGTGCAAATATTAATTCTTTCTCGTAATACTTCACAGATTAACAAATGTACTTTACTTATACAATTTAAGAGATAAGTTTTTCGAGATGTGTACTCATAATTGAACGTAACTTTTTTTCATGATCATAGAGAATTTTTTTCTGATTGTTGCACTAGATGTATACATTTGAAAAGGCTAAATTATCTGATTAAACCTAAGTAGACCGAACTTAAATCTATAGCATAATTATGAATTCAAAAGACTGATAATTTAATGCTTCTTTCAAATAGATAATTCATCTGATACTAAAAAATAACAGGGAAGAATATATGCTTATTTTAATTAACAACCAATTATAATAATCCGAAAGTAATGGAATGATGAAAAGATATTAATAAAATACAGAACAAAATAACCTTTAAAAAACCTCAATAAACTATACTACGAGTACACTAAACCTACTTTTTAGGTGGTAACTGTACACAGCCGTTGAGAAAAAATAAAAAATAATAACCTCGTCTTGATACGGAACACCAATAACAAAACCGTGAGATCGGATCACATTGAGGAATCCCGTACTTTTTAATTCATCGCTACATTAGAAGAAATTATACGCTGTTAAGGTGTAACTCGTAATTTGGCTTCAACATTTGTGCCTTAATAACGCTTCAAAGGTGAGAATATGTTGGGATGAGTTTGCAGACATAAGCGCGGGAAAATAAGGTCGATGGGGGAAGCAAAAGAAAGGGGTTTTGACCGGAAACTAAATCCACCACTTCCGGTGCAGCAGACATTCGCACGTGTGGCGCTCACAGCGGAGAAAGAGCAATTTAAATTATTCCAGACGTTCCTCTATATTCTCGGGAAAAAGATAGCCTCGAGCGATTTCGTCTTTCATAAGTCATCAACGAAACATTGCTACCGTAGGTCAGGCGATCACAAACATTTAACGGGAGCTTCAGTGTTTTTACGAAAATAAAACTCATTTACGAACATCATATCTTGAGTTTATTTGTTGATTTTTAATTCTAAATTTCTACTAGCTATGTGATTAATTAAATTTTCAGAAGCTTAGCCTTTGAGAAATTCTATATTACGAGGCGCATTTTCATTAAAAATAATTCCATGTGAAATTTCCATAGCTTTTTCATTAAATTGAGCTTCTTTACCTGAATTATTTGCACTCGCCGACAAAACGTACTATTCTCTGAATCATAAAATATTATAATAGAAGAGACCTAATTCTTTAACAGCGATTCATTCTCGGAATATAATATTACATCATCATGCCAATATCCTCTCGAACATCCACTTAACGCGACAGTCAACTGCCCACAAATCGAATCCACTCAACCTCAAAACATTGATTCACTCTGCGGTAATTTTTTGCCTCACTAATCAATAAATTAATAAAATTTAACCACGAATTCTCATAAAATATCCTTGATCATTTACTAGTCTTTGCTTAAACTAAGTAAAAGTACGGTATGGAACTGTCTATTTGGAGAATGTGAAGAATAAGACAACGTAATTAAAGGCAGAAATGAAAACAGATACAAAATGAAATTTATGATTTAAACAAAGAACCAGTTCACTGATACTCAGGTATTTACACATATACATGGATTATGAATATAAAAGCAATTACGTTCACCAAATTAAAATTCACTGTTATAATACCCCTTATCTATTTCCTATATTATAAAGATAAAATGATAGCAACGAGATAAAGCTCAATAACATACAACAAATAAAAACAAAACACCCCCGAAAACGACCGCGTACATAGAAAACCAATACCGTCACCATAACAAACGATCCTGCGAATCGGGCACCACGGTTAAACGCTCCATTATCCTAGACGAAGGATAAGTAGCTACCACTCCATCCGTTGAATGAGCCCTGTAAACGAATTTTCGACACGAAAACCTCACCGGAACGCTGTCGTGGACTCGAAAGCTGCGAAACCCATTTCACCGTCTCCAAAAAGTGTACATCCCGATCGATTGTGGCAATCACCAGCAAAGATCCTCACCTACCGATATCACCAGGGCACCATATTCCAATAAGGCATACTCATAACAGCACAAGCAATTCGCACCACAACCGATAGCTTCTTCCGATGAGCGGAAAATAATTTGCCGATGGCTCCAACGTCAAAACCACCGACCACTTCTCGACGTGGGCCGACCCTGAGGAAAGAGAGCCCTCAAAAGATCCAGACGTCTTCTCCAACCACCCCCTCCAACTATCATCGCCATCTGCTACACCCCTATCCCACCACCTCAAGGCCTGCCACCCGTCCAGTTTGCATGCTTCCAACAAATACGCTTTTGTAAACAACCGAAAACATGATTTCATTTCGTTTGTTGTCGCTAAGGTAAAAACAAATTCTATAATATATATTATAACGTTAATATAGTTTCAGCAACGGAGAAGTTGAGGCACTAGAAAAGCAGCACATAATTTTTTTTCTAATAAGAGTTAACCATTTGTGAGTTCACAATCCTATAAAATTCGCAATTTTTTCTGAATCGAAATTAAAATATTTAACTGGTTTTTAGCGATGAATGAATTGGATGTGAAACTTTTATTAAATTCTATTACGGAAGGAAATATGTTCTATGAATGTAGAAGAGTAGAGGAAAGACCTGATTTAATTCGCGATTCTTATCGTACTAAAATTTATAGCCAAATATTCTTTTAAATTAAAAACTAAAAGCATACACACGGTTTTAACAAAGGATGAGAAACCTCAACAAGATAAGAACTGCAATCAAAAATATCATAAATGCGATTCCGAGAAAATAAAAACTTAATCCCATTCGGAATGGCAGAAGTTTTGGAGTTCTTGCTTTAAAGGCTTCCTAAGACACGAATATTAATCACTACAATTACCATAGCAGTAGAACTGTCGCACTAATAACATGCAAAATCTCATTCATATTGCATGAGGTAAGCTCTACCTGAAATTCTCCTCTTCCCCTGCACTCAATCTCAAACCAGGGATGGATATGCACTTTCTTAGATTGTACCCCTTAGATAGTTAAAAAATACTATTTAATTACACTAAACCCTTCGCATAGGAAAACCCTAACTATTTGAGGGCACTGCCTTTAACAGAATCTTACTCTATTTACAGCATTTGAATAACCCTAGCGCACATGGTTTCTAAGAGATTTCATTGTTTCTGCACCGTTGTGTATATTCTTTAAATTTCATGAACTGAATGAGATAAATAACCAAATAAAAAATAGTATTCAGCTAGAATTGACACAATAAGAGAAAGTATCTTGATTTAGAATCTAGAAAAAATAACGTATAGATACTCATTTTTGAAACAAGCGTACTACTAGTAATAAGTTCTCCTCTGCGATTTATAACTAACTCCAAAAATGCTTACTGAAATGCACAATTTTCTAAGATTTGTAACCAATTTCTTTCAAAAGCTTTCTTTTAAGAGCAAAAATGGTTAAATATTACATATAAGGAGATTTTTAGACGAAAAATGGTTAAAAAGAGATCGTTTCGCGAAAAAAAAAAACACAAGAAAAATGGTCAAAAATTAAGAAACTAGTCCCCCTACCTCTCCTTTGTACCCAAAAGAATTTCGGAGATGTAAACATACAAAAAACAAGGGCTGACGAACATGATATATTTTCCAGCTTTAGAAAGGGGAGAGTTCTTCAATAGGAGTTTCATGAAAGGAGCACGAGGGGTGGCAACGCCTTCCGCGTGCAAGCACCCCTATATCCAAAACCACGCTTTCCATAATGCACGCAAGGAAGCGCACTGCTCTTCCTGTCTGCGGTTCCCCCGTTCGATGCCTGGTGGCGCATCTGATAAGACGCTGAATGAGGATGCAGTGGGATGAGGGGGTTTATATGGGCGACTGCATGTAATTATCATTCAATTGGAAGGAAAACATTGATCTTGCACTTGAATTTGCCACTACTATTTTCTTCTAAAGGTGGATTTATTGGCTGGGTAAAATTCAAAAAAGGAATTGATAATCACTTGCTTTATCGATGAAATTAATTAGAAAAGAGAACAAACAAAAGAAAATGATGATCAAAGCACTATAGAGGAATCAATTAAGAGTTTGAATGAAGAAGTAAGACTGTAAATTATAAAGAAATAAATAAAGTGGAATTATTTTATAAGTGTTATTAATTTATTAATTCCGATTTAATACTATGATTAATCTAGAAAGCATAGAAAAAAGATGAAAACTGTACACTGTAAACGCACATAACAATAGGAAAAAAGAAGTAAACATTTCGTGATCAAAATAGGTATCAAGATTTAAATCACACATTTTTATTTCTATTAGTCCTTCCGAGCTATTTACATAAAGCGAATGTTTCAGTAGGTTTTCGTGGGCTTTCGGCAATCCATCCGTAAGAACAAGTTTTCCTTTTTGGATCTGCTCTACACTCGCGTGAGTTTTTTCGCTGCAAAACAAATGCGTGGAGAAATAAGCTTTATAGCATCCGGGGCTTTCTGGGATAGAAAAACAAGCTGCGCGGTTCACGGAGGCCCATGGGAAAACTACGCTCGGCGGTTTTCAAAGTATGTCCATCGATTCACAGATCCGCTATTCTTTTACTAATCGTCGAACTCTTTTTTAAATTCCCACGAACCAGAGAGAGATAACTGTTAAATACTTGATGATGACAGAATTTAACAAATACGAATTTAAAATGGCCATGAAAGTTTTGCGATCGTAATCTTCCATTTCCTTTCATCCTATTAAATCCAAAAATTTAAAGTCTTAAGCTTCTCTTAAATGAGACTAAGGATGATGCGAACCAAAACAAAGCGAATAATTTACGATGAGAAACTGCTGAAAATCGCTGCAATTAACCTCAATTACTTCGCTCGGGTCATAATCGCGGAATATTTTTCGCTAATGGAAGGGAATGCAATCATCGCTGGCGGAAGAGAATTCCTTAAACACCACAATTCGCAGTTCCTCTTAGTCACTAAATACGAAATGTTAGCTTTGAAAAAATAAATATGACCAAAATAGTAGCTTCCGGGCTCCGCTTATAGACCTGCATTAACCGCTTCGAATAGCAGAAGCCTTTGGAAACGATTTTTATCTTTTAATGGGATAGACAATCAACCACTTGACCGGTCGAGTGTTTGTTTTTGGATAATACCTTCCGGGGAAAAATCGGCGCTACAACATTAACGCATTAGAGGGTCCTTTCTGAAAAAGTTTCATCCCTCTATTTAATGCGCGAAAAAAGTTGTATCTCCGAGTGGAACGCTAATGCGGTAAACGACCCGAGGGGGGCGCGAGTAATAATAAAGAAGTTTGGGAAGAAGTTCTTGAACGTTCAACTTCCCAAATTGGGTCGACAAACGTCAACGGCGACGTCTTATCAAACCTTTCAGGCAAATTCCCTCGGATACAGGCGATTGCGCGGGTCGGCGAACTTTGACAAGTCCCGCATTCGGAACCATTAAAGGTTAAAGAACGGTGGAAAAAGTAGAGTTTTGTAGGTAATCCCACTGTTTGAGGAGTTGAAGAGTGTGCTCAACGCTTTCCTCAGACTCCATAGACACGTTGTGTGGGCGTTGGCAGCTCCTCCTTTTGATCCTAGAATCTTCCTGTGTTAATGATCGAACGTACTAAGCCTTACTTCCATGCGTCCTCATTATTAAACCATTTGCTTAAATAAGCAATGCTTTACCAACTGTTTTCAAGAGTTGCCTTGCATTTCCTCAATTTTACAAGTTTTTTTTTCCTATTTTCAACAATGTATTTACCCAACTTCAAATATATCGCAATATTGTAAAACTCGCTCACGCTGCAAGTTATACTTTAAACTGCAAAAACAACTTTTTTATTTGTATGTATATTTTAATACTCTACTATAAACGTCATTGATTGAAATGATTATATAAACGTTAAAGACTAGGAACTCCTCTCCAACAGATTTTTTAGTCACAACTTATTAGGTTACAAAGAGCAAGCAAGTACTTAATAATCAAAATACGTAAAGTAAAAATTAAATAATAAATAAATATAATGGTACTTGAGAAAAAAAGATTAGTAGTTGAGCTTCGAACTCCACTCGAAGTTGTTATTCACTCATGTTTTAACGGCAAAGATATTCGTTATCCATTACCTCCAGATTCTATGACTTGTTTAATCGAATAATTCAATTTGAGGATTCAATAAGGGTAACGAATACAAATTTTTGGCGAATGATTATGTTAAAGACATGAGCTGTTATAATGTCAATCACTTGGAAATCTTCAATGAAAATCAACTTGATTAACTCTTTGTCAACTTTTCGTCATGAAATGAGTGATACAATTTATTTTAAGGATTTTCATCTTTAGTAAGGTAAAACAATAATAAGCAATTATTAATAACACAGCGATTTATCATTTACATTAAAAAATAACATCATAATCCTTTTTAATACTCTAATAAAAATCAAAATATGAATTAAAGTCGGTCTTCTTGAATAAAATTGTCGTCCCAGGAAAGCGTAAAGCATATATAACATGTATCAAGTATTAACAAGTGGAAAATGCTTCGAACCACGATTACACATTTCATTAAAATTTGGGAACTGAAAACAGGTTAAGCATAAACTTTCCAAAACCACAGGAATGGATCATTAATAAACATCAAACTATCTGGAGAGAACAAGCGAAAATAATAAAAAACAAGCCTTCGATAAATTATGAAAAACATAAGCGCCAGGTAAATAAACGATCCGTCAAAGCGAGGAAGCACGAGTAAAAAAGGGGTCGAAAAATAAATCATTAACGACACACTAATAATTAAAAGGGATCTTGCAATCCCACCAACCGAAGTGTGAACTTCCACAGAAAAAAAGAGTGAAAAAGTCGTTTGGAACATCGAGGGCGTGCAACTTGTTGTTCGAAAAGGGTCAACGAACTGGATTCCATCCGAGAGATGGAAATGTACGAATAAAATATCCGATACGAGTCGTAATCCCCTTTTCCCAAATTAATTGCAATTAGGAGAAAAATTACGAGGAAAAGATCACAGGAAAGATATCGGGGGCGTGGAGGTACTCTGGGGTCACGTGACGAGACGAAAAAATTCCCACGCATTCAAAATATAATCGATCTCATCACACGAAAGTCGTGATTGAGCAAAATGGATATCGCGTATCGGTATACGATACGTCCCCTCATCGAATTCGAGAGGAAATATTTAACGAACATTTTTCCGATTAACGTTTCGTTTAAAATATATATTCATACGTTAAAAAGTAACTTAGTAAATCAATTTAGAAGCATAGCGTTTTGAACTAGGAACGAAATACTTTGTTTGGCAAATATAAGAGGCTATTCTTTTAAACTCAATCAATTTTCAAGCATACTGTTGTAAACGCAGATATCCGAAATGAAATTTTTAACTTTCATTATTCTACGCTAACGAGTTAATGCATAGTCAAGCAAAATTCACAAGACACTAGATAGTTCAATTGTTCTGAAGCTGTTCTGATTAACATTCTATGTTATAAACGTGTGGCTTCAGTGGTTCACAAGGAGTGAGGAGAGCAACCATATGTTCATGACACTAATCATGATCTTTTAAACATAGAGAATCATTCTCCTTGGGTTAAATACATATTCTGCGACTGAGTAACACAATTATATGACAGTAATCTATTCAGTAATTTTGCAGCATACATTAAAAGAACAACCTCAATTGAATTTCTCAGTGATAAGGGCACAAAGAAAACCAATTTATCGTGAGTGTCCTTATTATTGAGTATTGCGAGTGAATAGGAGTTCCTATTTTTGATAAAAGAGAGTTGTATCTTTAGGAAATTGAGGTGTTCGGAAAATGTAATCTTTCAAGTGAAGATTCTAGTAGGAAAACATTGTCTGACTGAGACAAATCCCGAACTGAACTTCAATATTTCCAGTGCATTACGTGAAACTCGCAGAGAAGTTTCCCATTATTCGTCGCCATTGGAAATCTATAAGCTGATTCTCGGAGTTCCAGATGTATTCCATATTGGTTAACGTCCTATCGAATCCACTCCCGAATGAGAATCGATCTATTAGATTATGACATAAAAGAAATAATGTAAATTATTCGTAAACGAAATAATGTAAATGTAAATTATATTATGTATTTCGCAAAGATTTCATTAAAGCTTTCGATTCTTGTAGTTTAATTAACAACAAAGATTTTGGTCCATGAAATTTATAACCATTCTTAAGGGAAGTATTATGAATGTTTATGAGGTCTTATTACCTTCCATTCATTTAAGGGCGAAACTTTTGTCATCTTTTATTTAGGAAGGCGAAAAAGATTAAAGAAAGTTTCCTCCCCGGCTGGAAGGTAAATTAAGTTCATTAATCAAAGCGCTATTACCTAAATTTCGCTTGCTTGCATTTTGCTATCCAAGAATTATCTAAAAATTATTCGAGCCTTAATCATCGAATAATTATTTATCCTTCCACAATTTGAAACTTTAATTTACGATTGTCTTCTGTTTCCTTCAATCGATCTTCATTGTTTCGGCCTCATTACTCCGCCCACTTGTCTAAAGTGAGCTCCCACAATCAATTTCAATCTTCATCCACAGCTGTGCTTATCATCATTCCCTTTAAAAACGACCACAACGAGGCAGCATATAAATAAGGTCTACGTTTCATCCAGCATGATTCGAATCAATCTGGAAGACGTAAGACTAGTAGAATGTAATAGGTCTACCGGAAAGTTCTGTCCGTTTTTAGAATGAAACAAAAGAATACATTTTTTCATACTTTGAATAAAGTTTATTCAAAAATATAATTGCCATCATTATTTATGACTTCTTTCCAGCGTGATAGCATTTTGTTTATCCCATTTTTAAAGAATGTCTTATCTCTAGAGGCTAAAAATTTAACCATTGTTTGTCTTATTTCTTCTTCCTCCTTGAATTGTTTGCCCTGCAAAAAATTTTGTAAGGACAGAAACCATTGGTATGCGATCGCATCTCACTTAATTCTAACGACAATGGTCTTCGTTTTATTCATCTTTGTACACATTGTATGCGATCAAAAGAGAGCCAAATTGTGTTTAATGAATTTGATCTTACTTGTTGAAACATTGTAACCGGAGCGGACAGAACTTTCCGGTAAACCTAATAATTTACGTAACTTATGAACTCATTTTCTGCAACAATTTATCATTTATTTTACTCTGTGCTATACTTCGAATTCAATTAAATGTAAATCAAAATTCTATAACATATAAAATAACAATTTATACAACACATTGTATATCCTTAGGTTTTCGGGAATATTTACAACAATACCAGCTGATAATTTACAGCATAAACAAGACTCTAATATAAGCAAGAATAATCCACCATAACATATTCCAACTCTTAATATTATATATTACGTACTTTTATTACGTATTAATACTCTTCATATCATACATTATATTTCATCTACGAACATATATGTACATAGAATACTTTTCTCCAACTCCTACCACACCACCTTCGTTAAAATACTTTAGGACACGTAGACTTCGGACCGAATTTTCACGGATGGCCGACTTAGGGTGAACATCTCCATAGCGACGCGCCATATGGTTGCAATACCATGAAATCCAAAATAACAAAGATATTTTCATCCCCTCAGATGCGAATGCTTCGTTTTAACTAAACGAAATACACAAAATGTTAAGAACCTCTTAACCCGTTTATTGCGCTACTGCCACTAGTTATTAGCACTTTAACTAGGATACTCATTCCCCTATATACATGGAGACGACAATAAACAACGAAATCTCCTAGGCTCTGAAACGCGTCTCCAAATAAAACGCACGCATTGCGAGAAAATTTAATTACTTCCGAGGAATAAAACAATCTCTTAAAGTTTCTACGAGACGCCCTCTTCCGCGAGTCCACGTGAGATTATGAAAAAAATGAAAGCGGAAGTGCGGAGGAGTTGGAAATCTCGAGGAAGGCGCTGAGGGTCGCCGAGGAAAATCAAGTCCAAGAAAAGGAGAATGGGCAGAAGTGGAAGAAGCGAAGAAAGATGGAGAAAGGGTACGTATTCCAGTGGCCACGTAATTTCCATGCGCCAAAAAAATGGTGTAGGTTCCTCATTCGTGGCTATTAAAACATACATGTCTGTGCTAATGATAGTACTTACACTCATTTCCTATTCAAACTATCTATTCATGAAACAGTTTTGTCTTTCGAGGCTAAAGAAGATATATCCTCAATTAGCAGTTAAGATATTCATATTCTACATCGTTTTATATAGTTGGGAGCGTATGGGTATACGAGGATGGACTAATATTTTACTTTACAAGCTATTCTACTTCCAAAGTGAATATTTTAAGTTTTAATTTATGGAATATGTTGCAGATTATTAATTACTATCTATCCTATAGATTAAGTATGTAATTGGTATACTATTTCCTTCTCGGACGTTAAATTATTCTTTATAAATTGAGAATTTGCCAATATATCAGGTAAAATTGCTTAAACTGACAGAATTTGATTTAATACCATCTATATCACACGAAATTAGTTTCAATACAATTATTGAACAGAGCGCAGTGTATCAAAGCAAATAAGTACATTATAACGGAGTTCTAAAATCAAAACTTTAAGTAAATGAGCCAAATCCTATTAAAGTTTATATTATGACTATTATAGGATAGACTATAAGCTTCTCTATCATAGAAGAAATTTTATTCAAAGATTTCCCGAAACAAATTCTGATATTCTTTAAAAAGTATCCATTTGCAAAGATTAAATTCAAAATTCCACCCACAACTCATAGAATGCAAAGAGTGTTTTGTGGGACAGATTACAAATTACTATGGGAGCCGTTGTTAAAATTGAAAAATGTTAAGTGCATTGCCACAAGAGAAAAAATTAAAATCGCCGAAGAATGCATTCGTGAGTTTCCATGGAGTAGAATGCAAAGTCACGCGAAGCTGTGAAAATGAGTGAAAACGTGCGAAGTAGAGCAAAGAAAGGAATACTGTCCTCATATAATTGACGAGGGGAAACTGGAGAAGAATATGCAGAATTTAGTTCATCCCATCCAAGTTGACGGGTGTGGTGTAGAAATAAAACAAGTTGAAAACAGAGTGAAAACCAAATGAGATGGAAATAGAGAAGAGAAAATGAACAAGTGACGAAATAAAGAAAGAAGGACTGTGAAATTAAAAAGAGGATGTGAATGTATCTGAATGGAGAACAGAAGTAATGAGTGAAAGGAGGGAAGAGGACGAAAAGTGAAAGACAAGGAGAGTTTTGTATAAGGGAGAGAAAAGAGAAAGAGTGCAGTAAAAAACAAAGAGCATATAGATAAAATAGATGCAAGACACAGAGGATAATGGGTAAACTTCTGAACGTATAAAATAAATAAAAAATACGACATATGAGAAACAGATAAAATAAATGCGAATGTATAAAACGAATTTAACTAAATAAGTAATTAGGAGTTTTTACGGATAACTTAAACAGGTATAAAGGCAAATTATTAATCGGATAAAGGACTGAACTAAACAATAAAATATGAGCTAGAAAGAATACACGAGAGAATTTCGATATCTGTTCCTTCAATACGTAATTAACACTATAAAGTAAGAATAGAAGAAATACACTTCTCCCTAATCGCATAATCAAAGAGATAACGATATTAAAATGATTTTCTTATAACCAAAGACAACTCTTTATTTGGAGGAGCGAACAAAACCTTTATGAAATTCAAGTACCAGCGAAGAATGCGTTCCCAGACGCGTGAAGTAGGACCATAGAAAAGTTAAAATGAAAAAAGTTTGACTGAAGAAAAAACACATTCGAAGTAAAGTTGAACTGTAAATATTAAAGCGAATAAGGCGAAGCAAAAAGTTTAAGTGACAAAGTTAGAATGAATAGAGAGTTAAAGAGACAGTCATAAATATTAAAGTTCGGGAGATGACGAAGACAAAAATTTTGGGTACGAAAATTATAGACAAACGGATAGTGAAAGTAGGCGCTGGAAAGTGAAAGAAAGGAAAATAGAAATGAGAGTGGGAAGTGAAAGAGGTTGAGAGACGACGAGTTAAGAGAAGATGAAACGGAAATGTGAGCAAGGTTTTAAAAAGAGAGAGATGGTGAAAACGCTGAAAGCATAAGAGGGACGCTGATAAAAAGAAGTGGATGGGCGTCGTAAGAGGGAGAGGTCCGGCGAAAAACATAAATATGAATGCACCCTCGTCCATCAAAAAAGAGATATGCCGTGCTTTCACCCGCTAGGCCGTCTTCCGTGAGAAACCAACACTTCTGCTGCCGTCACGTGACCAAATGGTGGGGGAGGAGTAATCGCTCAGCGCAGATGTATTGAAGTGCATGATAATTTCCACCGCATTTTTTCGCATCGTTCTTCTCCAAGCAAAAGATCATGTCCCAAAAAATACGAAAAATATTTTCGTGCATAAAGATTAAACTGTCGGTGAACCGTGACCGTGAAGTGCGATAAGAAAAACTCTTGAGTGGAAATAGCAAAAATAAAATCAATTGCATTCCACTCAAGTACTTCGAATGATATTGAAAAAACCAAATCAATATCAGACAGTTTTTTTCGGAAAATTTAAGACATATCTGTATGGATTTACGTTTTATGATCCGTAGAAACTTTTATTGACAAAATTGCTTTAATAATGCCATGAAGTTTAAGGAATTAAAAGCATCTTTAATATACATGTTTTATTGTTGGGTTGTCAGAATCATGGCTTTATTGAAAAGCAATGCACTAAAAATCATCTTCGTCAATTCAAATGGATTATTAACGTAAAATTGTAAGAGAATAATTCTATGATAAAGAACCTCACTTATTAGCTTATATAAGAGATTAACGAGACATATTATTTACGAATGAATAATTAACCGATTGTAACCGTTAATAACCTGAGCCTTGATTATTGCTTACAATTTAATTGCTATAATTTTACTAATAAGACAATTGAAATTTAAGCTATAAGGATCTCTTTTAAAGCAAAATAATTTACAGAAAGAAATAAATTATAAATGGGGATAAAGTCTATCTAGATTTCCGATTGATCTATCAATTTTCAAATTTTCCTGAAATTTATAGTTTCCATAGAATAATAGCTTTTCGCGCTTTCTAATAATTCCAAAGAAATATAAATGAGACTGCGCGATGAAATGGATTTTTCGTCGTTTCCAAGGAGAATCAACATTCATTGATCGCATAAATCAAATTATATTTAGAGTCAATCATCAATGAAAAATTTGTGTTCCGAATATAAAACCTATAAATGAAGGAAAGGTAGAATGAAATAAACGGTCGGCTGATAATTGAGTGATGGATTCGAAGCGATTAATCCGCTTAAAAAGGGGATTATTTTGCTTTCAAATCGCATTAATTGTCGAAATTTGACTGATGTTCGCAATGGAAGCGTGATTATGATTATTTGGAGTGTTTGTCCTCTTTTAATGTCCTCAATGGAAAGAAATAAAGCAAAAATGAGTGATTTCGAGAATAATGAGTTATTGCGAATGTTAAGCTTTAATATATGCTGTTTGCTAAAAAAAGTAATTGGATAGAGACTGTGAATATTATGCATTTGATCACGTAGTACACTATTGTAGAGGCAAAAAACTATTATCCCATAGCAAATACGATTCACCAGTACTTAAAAATTTATAGAATAAATATAATTCATATATCCGACGGCGAAAGCAATTAAATCAAATTTAACAACCAACTATAACTTCAAGCAAGTAAAAAGTGTATTCTAGTAAATAAATCCTTAGTAACGTAAGAATTAAATAGATCTTTATAAATAACTCATATAAATTTCATAACTCATATAATTTTATTTAAAAACCAACAAAGAGATCCTTCCCGTTTAAGCTATCGATTTATCTAACTATATAATCAACTGAAGGTAATTAATTAATCTTCGTAGTATTTATTCATGCTAATGTAGTCAAGAAAAGTTAAACGTCGAAGATTGTATAATAACCGGAGGAGTAAAAATAGAGAACTCGTATGTATGAACCTGACGATGATCTGATGAAAGTATAGAAATCTGATGACGTAGGATTTATAATTTACTAATGTTTCTAAATTTATATTTCCGTTGTCCCAATACACTATCGAGATAAATTTGAAATGAAAAATAATCAAAGCAGTATATGATTTACTTAGACTATCCTTAATGTTAAAATTGTATTAATAATTACATACTTACTAACTAAAACAACAATAATATAATATATATAACAATAACGCAATGAAACTAAGATACATTTCCTTTTTTAATTTCTTTCTCGCATTTTAATCTTATTAAATAGGAACACTACATTCGACTAAAATTAGGAAATATACATTAAAAATAATACGGAATAATAGGGTAGTAAATGATTAACCTATTCTTTGAAAACAATTAGGTACTTAATGAATTGTAAGAAACGAGAGATAAAATCCAAGAAAATTTAAGATAAAGAGGACTGAAATCTGAGTAAAAATACTAATACCCATAAAGCTTGAGACGGATAAGCAAGCAAAAGATCCGAGTAGATGGGTTATTTTTAAAGACTCAATTCCCTTGGAATCGTCCACTTGATCCTTCTAAAGAGCCGTAGACAGCCTCGAGAGCCAGCCAATTTACTCTCCTTCCGTCATCAAAATCGACCAATTACTTACTTAACCGAGTTTAACGCCGAGATCCCACCTACGGGGAGTCCGCTGGGATTAGAGTGTAGGCGGCCACCGCAAGGGGCGCCCCTGGCCACTCCAAGGAGACACGTGTGTTAGCTAGGTATTCCTTGCAGTCAGCGCATACCACTTGCGATGTGAGAAAAATGCAGCCAAAGGCTATGGAATGCTGGAGGACGCAAAAAGCAGCGTAATTATCTCGCGTGTCTCGTTTTTTCTCCGTGGTAAATAAATATCTCACTTGAGCGTGCTGACAGCCCATACAAAACCACACGGTACAACGCCTTAGAACAATAGCTTTGTTACAATTGGTAGATATGACTATTCGCTCCAACGGCGTTAACTTAATTACCGAGTTCCACTTTTCTTTCGAGAAAAAGTTTATTTCTTTGTCTCTCAAAACGTAGAATTGTACAGGAAAAGAATGAGGGGATAGGTAAAAATGAAATAGATTTTAATTCTAGGAAGATACATTCAATACACAGATTTAACTGTTCTAAATAACTTGAACAATGTCTGAATTAGATTACAGGAAACGAGACCATCTTATCCTACAAATTAAAATACTGAATTAGACAGTCTACTAATAAATTGTTATTCCGTACACTATTATGCAATTTTTTCACTGTAGTGTACATAAACTGAATTTATTATTACTATTATTATAAAATATTATAAAATTTCTTTGCGACAAAATTTATTATTTTTGAAAAAAAGTATTACAGAAATATTTACAAAAGCTTTTCTAATAAGATAAGGTTATTCTTACTTAAGAGATGAGTATATTACACTCTAAAATCTTCGAAATATTTAAATAAATTATACAATCATGAATCAAATACTAAGAAATATCTATTATGTATATAATAAAATAGATTAATAAGATAGAGATTACGGTACGTTACGGTGTTTCTTTAGAAACAGAAATTAAAGAAAAAATTTATACAGTGCAATTATCAAGTTAGCATTACAGCATCTACTGGGATACACTTGTATTAGAAATTAATCAGAAAATGACTTCAAATGATATTGTTACATAAGTGTTTCTAAGATATGAATAATTTTAATAAATACTGAAAGAATAACGTATTCGCATGAAAGTCAAATAATAGAAAATGCATTAGCTAAAGTAAATGTCTCGCGAAAGATGGACGAATTACAAAAACAACAAAAATTCCCTTTCGAATATAATTCGCAAAAATGACGGAATAACTTGAAAGGAGCACGAGAAAAAGTTTTTATAAACGAGAGCGTTTTCTCCACTCTGCAAGATATAATCGCGGAAGTTCACTCCATACATTCAAATTAAGCCGCGAATAAAGTTCGCAAACTTCCTCTGGCTAGCCCATTTTTTATCGATTTAAAAAAGGAAGACGCACAGTGTCACCGACCTCCATTCTCCCAAAACATTGTTTCCCGAGGATTAACGAGCTTCCTGCTCCTCCGACGGCACAACATTTTGTGAAGAAAGCGTTGAAGGATATCTGCCACAGTATCATTATAACTCATACACTTTCGCCAGTGTTCTTGCACTACATTGTGCGATACCGCGGATGCTTAAATGCGGAAGGAATATGCGACAGCTACGCACTAATGGTTGAATGCACATGCCAATTAACTGGCACTTGATACGGAAGAGACATATGAAAAACTAAAAAAGTACGAGCTTCCGCCGGAAAATCTTTTTCGTTATTTATTATTACGATTATTTGAGGAAGCTTTTCCAAACATTTCCCCAACTCTTTCCTAATTAAGAACTACATAGGTTGAGAATGATTATACATACTCCACGAGTTTCAGTCTCATTATGGATGGAATAATATTGCATTAAGATAAGCAAACCGACCTATTCAAGTTTTTAATTGCTTAAGAAGGGAGTAGAATTGAAAAACTGTATAGAGTACTGGTAATTTTCGCTGTCAGGAGATTAAAAAATATTGTATACATCCATTTTGATGAAAATAAATTAAAGAAAAAATCAATAATTATCCTGGAATTATATTAATACGTATTTTAAATTTTAGAGGCACTAATTAGTACACGAAATGTTTATAAAAGCGCAGTTAAACATAGAGTAAGCATGTATAAGGAAAATGCAAAAATAAGTTAAATATTAAAAAAATTATATCACACTAAAAAGGGGAAGATAAAGGAGTGTAAAATACGTTAAGTATGAAATATGCAACGTAGACTAACGGATGTGACAGAAGATAAAAATCCAGACTGTTTACACTGAGATTCAACGTAAGCTCAAGTACAGCATTCACGTTCTCAGAGACATTTGATAAAAGACGTCTTTATATAACACGCTAATGATAGCAGTGCGAAATATTTCATAGAAGAACGTGCAACTCGAAGACTGCAAGGCGAGAGAACGTAAAGATCTTTTTATATTCAAATACTTTCTGAATTTACATTATTGATTCTATCATTTCGAGTGTTTTTATTTAGTTAAAATACAAGTAAACTACAAATATACAAGCAGTCGATTAAGTTTACAGCCCTCATAATATAATATGAAAATAAAATACGTCAAAATTGGAATCAAGCCAAATATGCATTCATAGCTACGAATTTTGATTAACTTTTTAACAAACATTTCGAAGCGAATAAGCACAAAAATATGAAATGTCAACTTAAAAAATTATACAACTCTGATACGAAATTTTATATTTATAGGAATCGTCACACCACAGTAAAAATTTTATATTGAAAAATTCAGCTGTGTCACGAATGCCATGGAAACATTCTTCCTCGCGCGCCTTTTAATGCATTCCAATTCTGTCATAGGAACCGTCGAATTGAATTTTCCGTCAAAAAAGGAATCAAAGCCAAATATTAAACATGGCACTTCATTTTTCCTCTCTCTTTCATTAGGTAAACAACCAGAAGAACAGGAAGCGTTTTGAAGATTTTCGTAACCAAATTAAAATTGAAAAGGGAACAGAAAAAAACCTACAAATATAATATATCCATTTAACAATTTAGAAAATAATCAATCCACGAAAAACCGAACTGAAGACACATGACAAAGTGCAAAAGGTTGAAGGAAAAACATTGTAATTTCATGATGGTGATGATGACGATTGCCAATCGTAATTCCAATCGTGGAAGCAATGAAAACTGATACCATATTGAGTGAAAATCACAACAATCACTTAAACAATCGTGAAATGACTACGCAATCATGAACATAAAACACGCATATAAACCACAATTTCACATCGGGCACTTTTTCATTGACTCCTTTTCATTTAAGCACGAAAATGGCCTAAAATGATAAAGCAAAGCGTGGATTGAAAGCACAAACTCATTCGGAGATACTTCGCGCAATATGATTCGAACGCTATCATCAGAATACGGAGATACGTTTGGCCTAATCGATTGAGGGCTATCTGTAAATTGATCTCTCAGATTTACACGGATTATCTCGCGCCACGTTTCACTTCCGCACGAATAATGCATCACGTGATTCGGAATGAATCGGAAATGGACAAACGTGCCCGTGATGTGCCGCAAACAATTGCTAATCCGCTCGCGATGATAAGGCACGGCACTCCTTCGAGAGCGAACAGATAAGCGGGGGGAAGGTTTCCGAAAAAAATCATCGATTGGCAAAGAATTGATGAAAATACGGTTTTTTCGAATCGATGGCTTCATTTCGCTCAAAATAGAAAGATTCCGACGAAATTAATATTCGTTTAGAGCGAAATTTTACGGAATGTTGAACGAAAAAAGGGAATGCGGATTTTATTAATTTCGCAATTATGTTGGTGGAAAGGAAACAGGAGAAAAACAATCCGATACTCTCGTAAGCAATGAGAGTAGACTCAAACGAAAAGGATAATATGAATAAGTTGAAATATCGACAGTTACGAACCAGTAATGAAAGCAGTATAACTTACAGGATAGCACAGTACATGGTACAAAAACCTCATCCAAATAATCCAACGCACCCCAATTGCAATTGCAAAGACAAAAAATAGACCATACACATTTTCATTGTTCATAGCGAAGCAAATGGAACGTTCAGATTATAATTTTTGAGTTTAAAGTATTAAGCACTTCACAGATTAAATGGATCCATAAGAATTCCTATTCCATTAATAATATGCATTATGAATCACCAAAATCCTTGGTGCGTGGGAAAACTTTTTTTTACGAGAGAACGAACTCATGGACCGAATATTTCTACAGGAATTCCGTTTTCACAATATTGAAATCATAAAGCGTTCGCATTTATTGTGTTAAACATTAAACACATAATTAAAAACAGAAAATTCTTCTTTTGTAATGTCATATTTAATGAAAGTCGACTACAAAATATTAATATTAGCTTTTTCTAGGATGGGACGCGAAAGGAATTTCAAGCATTTTCACATAACGTGACTCCAGCATTCTTCAAATGCGTCAAATTGTGATGTATTTTATTATACGCTCTATAAACAAATACCTAACTGCGAGGTTAGGCGACTGAGTTTATGCACTGACATTCCTTTAAAAAATCCACTTTTAATAATATTAAATCTGTTATTATTACCATGGAGACATGAAATAACATACGATATGGAAAAGCACCGACACATGAAGAACTTTACCTTGGGAGGATGACGTAACAGAAACAGTAAATCTTACCGGAGGGTAATTCTGAATTATAACAATGCTTTTCAGGAAAAGCAACATTACAAAAGAAAGAATACACCGTAACTTCATTTCCGAGAACTTCATTTCAACATGAACAAGAAAAGAAGGAAAACATTTGATGAAAGAAATATGACAGTGAAAAATGTTACAGAAAAAGAACGTTACACGACCATTTCTGATACATCAACACTTCTTTAAGCCAAAGAAAAATATTTTCGTGGAAGTCCATGAATAGAAAATTTTAGAATAGGTACAAAAAATTTTTATCGGGACACTTATCCTATTTACTTAATGCAGTAGTTCTTTTGTGATCCTCATGAATTTCGTGAATGGGTTTCAAGCGAAAGAGGACCTATCAAAGAGAAGCGACAATCTCTCCGATCACTATTTTCACCATCAGATCCCGTAGCGAGTTTTACTTTCAAAAACAAACCTCTATGACAGACTACTTCGAATTTTCGCCTTAAAAACAGCACAAACAACCGTTTTGGGATCGGACATCATCATTACCACTTGCCTCTCCATTCATCGAGGCACAGAGTGGGTTCCTATTCATGCCAAAGACATCTAGTGTATCTCCATTGAAGGGTGGATGCAAAGGAAGGGCTTATGTATGCAGAAAGAGGAAATTGCATCCTTTGATGCGAAGTCGAGCAGCATTCCTTAAGAGACCAGGAAGCTCTCATTCAAAGTCAAAGATGGGTTTCACATTGCCTACAACGGCTGCCTCCACTACAAGTAACAGGACCTTCATTCCAAACTTTGTGGACACAACGACTTGGTTATGAAGCAATTAAATTTTTATTCTATATTATAACAATCCTTACTCTTATAAGGAATCAGATGGTCGATTAATATCATTTGGCTGAGGTTCGACAAGAAGGTAACTATCCAAATAAAGTTAACTTAACTTAACATCTACTTAACAAAAGTTGTTAGTAACTCGCGAGTTTTTACTGGTGAAATGCTTTGTGAAAGCGAAGTGAAAAAGCTTTTCAAATTCACTATAAAATAGTAATGCCTAAATAGTAACTTAGACAATTGGAATATAAATGCGTAATGTTACACTACTTTGAATGACATAATGGAATTAGAAAGAGCACTTAGTAACTCCCACACAAATTAATTCAGACCAATCTTTCCAAATCTTGTTTAATAAATTTTGGGAGGAAATAGAAAGTATTTTTCGAAACAAAATTTGATTCATGTAAAGCTTAGACATTTTCTTTAAACTTTGAAGATTTAAATGAAGGTTCTATAAGAACCTGAAACATATATATAGTCTTCAGAACAATAGCTTAAAACCAAATTAATATATTCGTTTCCTTCAAAGATCCTCATATTCAGCAATAATTTCATGGATTATGAATCAGAAGCATATGCTTAGGAGTGGTTACGAGTACATATGGGCCACCATTGGAGGAACTAAACTTTTTAAGGGAGATGGTATATCTCGCCATTTTGGCCCTAGACCGATGAAAGTTAAGGCCGTGGGACGATATATCGCGTACGGAAGGCCACAACCTCACGGGGAAAAGGAGTAATGACAGGGGACGCAATCCGACGTTCGTTTGCATCTCTTGAGGAAGTAGACGCAGTCTTGGGCTAATTAAGGGTTCTCCACGAGAGTTCATCAGTGCGAAATAGCGGAGTGAAAAGGACGAAAAGGTCGGCGAATCACGGACGAGCGACCGGCGAAAATAAAAATAGAGAACGAAATGATGGACTGAGGTCCGCAAAAGGATTACTTCCAAATCGCGTCGAAATGGATTTTCGCACGGACGCCGTCTATTGGTATTCCGCGGACGGATATCAAATGGATCCCTATTCAGATAAGGAAGGGAATACTTCGCCACGCGGAATATTAAATGCGGTGACAGAAGTGCTTTGATGAGAACACTCTCTCCGCGGACGGATACTGTAACTAAGACGAATCATTCAGTGACGACTTAGGGTGTTTGAATTGGTGCGGATATTGAAATAAAAATTCCCTTTCCTAATTTCAATATGTAATGAAAAGTTTTATGGGATGACTTAATGTTATTATTTTTCTTATAGATTTTACTGTAGGAAATCAAAAAAATGTTTAATAAAATATTGTGAGAGGGAAAAACGTAGAAAAATAAAATACGAAATTTTAGGTAATGAGTTTAAGCGACCTTTTCCAAAAAATTTTCAGATTTAATAAGATATATGTACATAACAGAACACGAAAATTATTTATTGAGTATGAAAACTTTATATATTTATAGATTTTATGGATTTCACAAAACCACTCGTATATTTTTAACGAGATACCCAATAATAAAAGAATACTACGTCTGATTCATAGGAAGAACATCTGAATGACTCAGGGTTCGAACCTTAATACTTGATTTTGGAAATAACACACAAAAGGCTGAGTAAATATGGGAAAATAAAAAAAATGCAGGAAACTGTTCAAACGTAAATTTTTAACGAAATTTCGAACCGGATTTCCAGAAACACTTCATTCTATTTGGCCGAAGATAATAAAAGTTACAAATCTTCCAGTAATATTAATCACACGATCAATCTTTCAATTCGGTTGGCGTTAAGCAGAGATAAGAGACAAATTATATTACCGTTTCAATGAATGAGTACGCAGTTAAAAATCAGAGAGGAAAATAATTCTTTCGTGATAAATTCCCGCAAATTTCGTTCCCCGATAATCATCAAATTACTCCCTATCTCCAAATAAATTCGCATCAATACAATGGAGGGAAATAAATGTTTCCGCAAAATGGGGAAATTTATTCCGCACCGCTTTCCCCAAAGATATTCCAAATCATCCGCCGGATTAAACTCTAGACCCTACGAACTACGTCCCAATTAACTTTGAAAAGGTCGAGGAATTGGTTGTCGCAGTGCCACTGTTGATTAGATAACCACGACTTAAAACTGGAAATCTCCAAAGGCGCGGTAATGATACATGAATGGTGATCCCAATTGCTCCGATGATTGGATCGGATACATACTTCTGAATCCTGAGAGGGTATTTCTAACACTAATTAGACGAAAACTTTCCAACCCTTATGCAGGATTCACTCACGAGCGAAGAGGGATCTCAAACTTCGTGAGAACGGTTAAGTCTAGTCCGTTAGCACTTCATCCCTCGTATCCTCAGAAATACACTCTCTTTCGAGGTTTGCCTTAATTATTGCCACTCGTTAATTCACGTCTCTAGAAGATATAAGTTCGCCGTCGAGAAAGCAATTTGAATCCGTTATGTAAAACACGTCCTATTAGTTATAAATGAAAATATGAACTATACGTGAATGAAATTTTAACTTGCACATGAGACACATTTAGGAACAATATTTGCTCTTTCATATATAAGAGGTATAAAAGTATAAAAATATAAATCACCTTTTACTTTTTATATCAAGATAAAGAATTTAAATATTATAAGCATTTACAGAAAGAAGATAATTCAAATTAAAAATACAAATGTAGAAAGATTTACAGCTATTCTAAGTTAAGTTTTTGACACGCTCAATATTTTATCATTTTACAGATAGATATGTTACCATCTATTAATTTTAAATATAAAAATATTTAGATGAAATAAATGTGTGTTCGTAAAGCTTTAGAAAGCAACGTAAAATTAATACGCTTTAAAATAACTACATTAAAACACCAGAATGGGATAATTTGATACATTTTGTGAGGGTAAGGAATTCAATATATTACTTAAATTATTTCAGTATAAAAATATAACAAAAAATTCATTTGATATCGTCTTGATAGTTCACTAAGTAGCTTAAACTAAATCACGTTCTTTTGAGTAGCTGAATCACCCCTTGAGGAAACATAACTAATCGATAATAATAAATTATGAAGATTAGAATTTTTCTCCTAAAAACACGTGAGCAAAGAAGTTGAAGAATGCTTCCGAAAGTCACGAGACATATATTGCTTCCTGGAGCAATTTCCTCCAGAAGCTTTTCCGAAATAAAAAATTTAAACTTCACACTTCCTCATTCAATACACCAAAATATAACACGTGCAGAATTTTGCAGTTTCTTCTTCCGCGCAACCGAAAATTTGCAATAGAAGATTTTATTCGCGAATTGAAAAGTGCATCAATATTCCTTTTGTGCCTTAAATAAAATATCCTTTGTTTATCATGCAATCAGGATGAGTCAAAATTAGCACAAATAACTTTGTTATTCCCCTCCTCTCTTTGCCTAAACGATTTAAGGCCTCCAAGGGCAGCAACTCATCACCATGCACGGCGGTGCAGAGGCGACCAAAAAGAGCAGTGTTCAAAGAGCTGCTGGTGTCAAACGAATTCCCAGCGACGTTCTGCACTAAGAGGATTCGAGGGCCTTCCGATATAAGCCATTTCTCACTCTTTCGGTGGCCTTTGAGTCCTTTGCGGACAAAATGCAGCGGAAAGCATTAATTAATAAATTTTGAAAGTCCCGAAGGTGATTAACGAATCGCCACGAAGCTAAAAGGTCATAAAGTGTTTCAAATTGCGTCCGCGAGAGCGCGTCCGTGAAAATTCATTAAAATACACGGATTTCCTTGTAATATTACGTAAATGATATATTTTTACTAACTATAGCTAAGTTAAAACTCATTAGATGTGTAATTCATATTTAATATTGATTTTAAAATACTTATACAAGAAAACTCATATATATTATAATTTTCTATTCAGCTTGAAATTATTTCATCGTTAAACAAATAATCTACCGTTTATGATTTAAACATGCAGACGTACTTCTGAGAATTAACTTGACTTTATTTTTAAGAAACTTTATTAAAAAAAACTCGCATGAAACGTAAGAGCTGCTCCATTAAGTTCACGGAAATTATGTCATGCATCATAACATGTACTAAGAATGTACAGTGTATATTAATTCTCTCATTTAATCTAAAGACTAATGAAAAGCAAAGGAACACCAATTAAGTTTCTCTTCACGTATAACACTTTGAATGTTTAAAACGCAATAAAAGAGTTCATTTGCGATGAAGAGCATTCCATTGAAATCAGTCGGATGCTCGAGAATTTTGTAGCAATAAAATGAGACGGGTGCACAATAGAGTTCGTGGATTAGAAATCCGAGAGAAGAATTAAAGACGTTCTCTTTTTATGGGTTTGACCTAATTTTGAATACGGAATATTACTCTTTTTTTGTAATAGTCCAAGAAGTATTTTCCATAAGGAAATGTACATTACAAGAACCATTTAACATTCAGAGACGCAATTGCATAATATTACATCGCTTAACTGCAAAAAACTCGTTAAAAGAGTAATTTCAGACTGAAGTGCAGCTAACAATTTTATAAACTCGGTGTAAAATTATGATTTAGGACCGTTGATGAAGGATATCTGCATTTTCACAAAAACGTCGATTTAAATTTAAAATATTTGAAGAGGACAGCTGTATACTAAAAAGTAAATAAAAATGAGGAGATATACTATTTCATAAGAGACAATTCAACAAAAAAATGTGAGTGAGCTACTGGGACTATACAAAAATGAGAAAAGTTTCATTTTCCATTTCCTAAAACTACTATAATAAAACATAGTTTATAGAGAAATGGGAAGTTCTTTATTTTCCGTGAGTGAGTGAGTGTAAACTCCCGCAGTTTTTCTTGACCGCCAAGAGTTTGTTCTTCCACTTTCCTACTTTCTACTTTGGATTATAAAGGTAAAATTCCGGTTCACTGACCACCACATTTCCCATATCATAAAGTTTCTCATTTCCCGTTATTTCAAGTTATAACCGATGTCCATTCCCAGAGAGCGAATAGCAATTTTCTAAATGGAGAACAAAGAGGGTATCGACTTGTGCCGTGCACTGAACTGCCTCACTCAGTCCATTAGCCAGTTTCCGGCTGGACCCTCAGAGATGCCTCATTTATCCTTTGAGAAACGAAGATTCCTTCGTGAACCAAGTATATAAGACTCCGAAACAGCTGCTCTCTAACAAATCAAGCGGAAATATCAAGTGAGCCGAGCATAACCTCAAGAAATCGACTACACAGAGGCTTCATACATTCTCAAGGGAAGTCTGCCAATAAGTTCATAGCTTAAGGACACCCTCTTCTATCAATTCCTTTTGTAATCTATGAGGCAAAATTAATTAATTGCGCGTAATTTTCCCATTCAGGCAATAGTATAATTTTTGGAGGAATTAAGTGTATTTTGTTTAAAAATAAATTAGGATATCGGATAATTCTTTTTCTCTAAGGTCTTTGTGACTCATTTTTGTATACGATAGTATCCAGGAACTAATTTAAATCCACTACCTTCAATGAAAACTAAAGATTGCATACATTATACTGCGACAAAACGTAAAACGGTTACAATGTAATTCAGTTTCTTAGCATGATTCGTGAATGCCTAAATATAGGCAACAAGGTTCGCGCGCATCGCCTACTACATAAGGTTAAGGGGCACGTTAAGCTATACATATTAGGTGAAATAGAGTAGTGTTGTGCTTTGGATTCAGCATCGAATACTAATCGAGACGCTGAATATATGGAATTCTTTTTCTGCTATTATACTCATAGAAAATCTGCTCAGTATCTGTTTTTTTTTAATTTTACACGAATAATATATAATGAGACAAGAGAGTTTTATAGTACAAAGTAAAGTTGATCAAACTACTTATAACAACGAAAAAAAAATAAACTTCGAGGTAACTTTCCAATTATCATTTTCCTTTACTTAACCAATTTAGTAATGAGCACTTTCAGTATCGTTAATAAGAAATGTGGAGGCAATTTGATTCAATTATAGTCAACTACAAAATAATAGAACACAGCTAAAATTTTACATATGTTTATGCGGTTTCTGAATCCAAACAACTTCTACAAATATATAAATTAAAAAGTAGAACTACCAGGGAATAAGTCTTCTGGTGCAAGTTTATAAATAATCTCAAACGTTAAATTGGGCTGATTTACCAGACGTGGAAAGAACAAACATTGAATTTATAGTATTAAATGTTGACTTATGAAATGTATTTCAAATCGAGAAAAATTGTAAGATCAATTTGCTATATAAAAGAGTTTATATATTAGATTAAATCAAATTTTGGAAAACTAGAACTCTTTACTTTTGACAAAATCGACATCTACTCAATAATGATTTATTTGATCATACCTTTACTTCAGAAATTGATTACATTACAAAAGTGAATTAAAACGAAGATTTTTTATCGTTCTGAAAATCAAACGATATTTCATTTTCCCAATCAAAGGAAAGCAACGCACCTCCGACCGACCCGGTGAACAAATCGCATTTTGATGAGAATTTTAATTAAAAATCCAACTGAGCCTTCATATAAATCTAAACGTTTTAATTTACGCTTAAACGGAGAGATTCAAACGATGTCTTGAGTGGAACAACAACTGTTGCCACTTAGACAAATATTTTACTTTCAGCGACATGCGGTACGTATCCGCAATAAATACACGCTGGCACGGAGCCAAGGCTGCTCTCCCTTTATTCTAGGAATACATTATTGAATCGATATCGGTATCCACGCCGAATACCCTTACTGGAGAACACGGAGATCTTACCAGGAGTGCCAACAAGTACCCCCACTTCATCAATCTCGCGTTTCGGATCAACTCTTTGAGGAAGCCAAGTAATGAGGGAAATCAAAATGCTAATGGCAAGCCCCCGAGGATAGTTTAACGGACTCTAGTGTCGCTATATAGCCGTGGATTCATAGAGAGAGCTTTAATTGAAGTCTCTGGAGCACGAGAGCTATGCAAAGCTATTGCGATAATCCAGTCGCCAGACTGTGTGTCCACAGCAAAAAATACGGTCGAATAGTTTGCGATTAAAATGCCCGGCGATGGAACGCTCAGCCTGATATCGCGTATTTGAGTTCGACTCTGGAGCGGTTTGCTCTCGCAGCTTCATAAAGAAGAGTGCAGCCCACAAGTCGAGAGGAAAATGATCTCGTATGAATCTCGTAAAACAGTTTTAGATCGCGTGTTGGAGGAGTAGTGAAAATGTACTTTTACACACCATTCCAGACTTAAAAGGAAAGCCATGAAAATTCAAATCGTTGTCTATAATGAATAAAGTCTATAGTCACTATCTTAAATTATTTTGTGATACATTTAACAGTTTCTAGTTAATACAATTATAAATCTGTGTAAACAAATTATACGTGTAAGTAACATTTAATATTTAATTTTTCAACGATACTTTACTAATGCATTTAATAAAAATAAGTTGCTCCTTTAAGTCCATACTTGAGATAAATATCAGTATTTCCATTACGAAATGGATATTTTTAAATCTTATTTCTCACAAAATTGGTCTTTTACTAATACCACTGTTTTAGATAGCAAGCTATAACTGTATAAAACACACTATCACTATTACGGTAAAAAGATGAAACTTTTGTTGTTTATTGTTAATATAGAGAAATTTTTGCCATTATCATTACCATTGCAATATATATATCGTTTATTCTCATTAAGGCACTATTTATTCGATAAATAAATTTAATCAAACTGGATAATGTAGATGTTTATGAAACTAGCGAATGAGTCCTTGATTAAAATTCCATAAGTTAAGAGAAGAGCATAATTGACAGATATAGAAATAACAGGAAGATATATATAAATATATTCCAAACAAAAGTATCAACATAAAAAACGAACTACGAAAATCAATCATTAAGAAAAGAGAACTTTTTTTATCATAGGATCATGAAACAATCCCTTCGCTAGTGAATAAGAGAACGCCTTCGTGAAACTTCCAGACACCGAGGAAAACTGAGGAAAACACATTTCGAAAGCAAAACGTCGCAGCAGACACGAAGTTGCATCGATCGTCGAACTATTTCCTAGTCTCGAATGAACATCGCCGATGATTTTGGAAAATGCTTTCACCGCTGCATCTCTTGCATCGACCGCTCATCCACACGCAATCGGAGTATTGAACCAAATGTACGCATAAGACTCCGTTGGAGACATTTAAGGCGGAATGGTAACGACTCCGATAAAAAATACACGACTGTATTTATAAACGAAACTTGAGAGAGACGATTAGAAGTAAATAAACGAATGAAAAAGTTAAAACTCCCTTCAAACCTCCGGCGCACGTACATGTTTTTCAATGTATTTCAAACAAAACTGATAAAAAAATAAATAATAGCGAGGGTTTTATTCTTTGGTTAGGGACAAAATGCATCTTCAATGACATTGCAGCTTTAAACTCATTAAGATATTAAACATAAAGCAACTAAAATAAAGATAAACTCCAAGGGTTTTCGAGGAATATTTATGTCTATAGCAACAATGAATAACGTTGCGAAGCAATAAATGTGCAGTTGTGCTTCTTAAACTTTAGTTTCAATACAAGCATTAATTCATTCCAAACTTAAAGCAAGCTAAGTATTAAAAAAAAACAAAGACGCAACGTTTAAATCATGCGCAACATGGTGTTGCAACTCAACAACTTACCGTAAAGAATCTTCCAACCTCAGCTAAGACATAAATTTCCAACCAACACCTCTTAAAAATCCATCCATCTCAGTAAACTATCCATCCCATATTGAGCGGCTAATGGTTGGAACAACGCTCTCCGATTTTTTCAACGCTCGAGGCAATCGACGGTAAAAAATAAGATCTTCGCTGAAGATATTTGGGACGCCGAAAAATTCTCGGGAGTGAAACATCGAGCGTCGAAACGAGAAATCTAAACTCCGACGAAAAAAACCTCCATGATCCATTATTTTAATTTTCCCGGAATGCGTAAAGCGCTGGCGGAGATATCGATTGTGCGGCATCTGAGAGATGACAGAGTGGTTACAGAGGATGCTGGAGAATATGGACCGAAAAACAGACCGTGACCACTCGGATAAGTTAGGCGGATGATGATTTGTAGGAGTGATCTTAATTGCGATGAGGGTGTATAGATTCACCTTGGCAACACGGTCTGTTTTAAATAGAAATTTCTCGGTCAAAATAGAGCGGAAAAAATTTCCATTAAATAACTCTTACTATCGAAACAAGTCAAATATTATTTGTTATCATCTGTAAATCAGTTACTGTACTTATTTTGTCATGAGTTAGCATTCAACTTACAAGCACATTCATCCTAAACAATGTATTTTCATTTTATTTTCAAATGTATGTCATCGCATGTATTACTGAAACATGAAAGAGCAAAAGTTGACAGCTTGTACATAAAAATTTTCCTCCAAAAATATTATGGTACTCCGAAAATTTATTTAAAATTTTATTTAAAAATAAAGCTAGGATTAGAAATTGAAAAACTAAACATTAATTTATTCATAAACTGATTTCCCTGACAAACAAATGAAACAATTGCATGTATTTCAGTTCATAGCACAAATTAGAGAATGAAAGTTAGCATCCAAATGTTTCCAGAGAAATATATTTTTGACTTATTCCGAGTTGGAAACGGAATAATCCAGATTCGCTCTAAATTCTTCCAATAAATCATGATGCAAGATTGCCTAGGAATGGCGCAAGGCCGTAAAGAAGATAACCTGTAAGATTTAGTAAAGAAATACTAGCTTGCCAGGGGTGTATTAGCACAGATCTCTCTTTTCAAATGATAAATATCAAGACTTAAGTCTTCTTTTCCAACTCCACTGACTTGATTTCATGGTTCTACAGAGGTAATAACGAAAAATAAATATGCACGAGGAAAACTGTACTTCTTGTAATGGGTATTATCACGTAACATAGGAGAATATTTATGAGCCAATGAATTAAGGCTATGGAAAGTTATTCCAAAAGAGTTAAGACGTTTATAAAATGCTAATAAAGAACATAGAAATAATTCTAAAAAATGTTTTCTCTTGCAGCATTAAAAATATTTAGAGGTAATTCTAGAATATTAAGAGAAATTAAGATTGATTGATATGTTACAAATGTATTTAGGGCTATATTAGGCTAAAAAAGCATTAATATTAAAACCGATATTCTTCAGTTGCATCGATATATTTTTTGCAAACCGGTGAGCTTCTTTATAGCTATTTTCTAATCTTTCTCTACAACCTTATTGTTTTTAACGACTTAAATAAATTCAGAATTTAAACTTTTTCCAAAAATCATCTTGCAAATATGTAAGAGGACACATTTTTTCCGAAGTTTACTCTAAATAATAAAGCGTCCTTACGAAGAGAATAAGCTCATTTTCCAATACATATAGAATAAGGTTACAACAATTTCAGAAAGCGCATAAGAAACACAAAATTCAAATAGAATATTATTTCACTTTAACGTCGTTAAAATAATAAAAATGAAATGATAGGGTACGTTTATACAATATCATAGCATCAAGCTCTATTTCAATATTCGGAAGTCCTAATCTAATTTTTTCCCAAATCAGACGATGCCTGTTGAGAAACAAATATCTTCGTGGACATATTCCTTACGCATTGCTGGTTTCCAAGGATCTCCTTTGAGTTTAATAAAATAGGGACATCGCATTTTGTGTCCATTCGTGCGTACGAGTGCATCAAAGGAACGGAAAAACGACCATCGGGAGAAAAAAAGCGGCCAAAAGCATCATGAAAGTGAACCGAAAAGGATTCAAATGAGAAGATGCATGCAGAAAATAAAATGGCAATAAAAAGAACGAGAGAGTGAAATGCATTCGATGCATCTGAAACGGAGGAGAGAATATCTGTTACGGAGAAAGTTTAAGGAAATATGAAATCAAAGGAATACGAAATCTTTGTAGAACTCGATATGAAAACCTAATGATCTAAAACCTTAACCTTCAATGTGTGTGGTATTACATCCTATTCGTAATGATTAAAAATTTTATTTTCACTAGTTCTATCAGGCAGAATTTTCTTTATTGAAATGAATCAACCTTTTTATTTTTTAAATTAACAGAAACAGAGTTCGAAAATTATTCAAAAGAATATATTTAATTAGAGATCATGAAATTATGACTCTCCCATTCTGTGTGTGAAAGTATAATTCACAACCACATAAACCGAATACAATCAAAAAATACATCACTGGTTGTAGAAGTTTTAAAACAAATTGAGATAGAAAAAAATCATCAAATTCGAGACATATGATAGAAATCTTTCGACCAAAATGGGAAAAAACTAGAGGAGTCTGTTTCTAAATTCAGGGTTTGAAATTTTTGAAAATATTTCCATTTTTATCTTAGTTAGTTAATGCCACTGTAGATACGGTGTTAATATTGGTGCAAAAAGCTCTTATGTAAAAAGTACTCCTCGTTAATCCTTCATGGTTATCCTTCGCCAATGGATCAGGGGCTGAGAGTCAACGATGCCTTGAGGCTTCGTAAATCCACTGAAGGATCAGTGGGGTGAAGTATTGTATTTAACGAGAGGAATAAAGGGCTTGCCCTGAAAGCGCTGGGGTGTCTTATGTGTGTACATGTTTGCCAGAAATAAGAGCAATAAGTCTGTTGGGGAGGGGACCACGGTATGTGATGATGACGGCCCATGGATTGGATATCCCTCAACCCTCTTCAAATCGATCGATATTCCCGCATTCCCATAAAAATAAACCCAGAAAAAACAGAAAAACATCCGGAAAAGTGATGAAGAGACAGTGCAACCTTGTACACGCAATGTAATCCAATAGCGAAACATTAAAAATAAAGGTATTATTTAACGTTGGAGACATGTTTCGAACGATCTACTTCATTTTTAAGGGAAGATAGCAATATCCCTACCCAAACAGCCCCAAGAATACGAGATGAAATATTTTTAATGATAATACTAAAGTCCAATGATTAAAAAAGACATGAATATAAAACACTAATAATGTTAAAATGTAGATGAACAGATATTATTATTAGCACTCGACTATTGGCAATGAGTTATGAACAGATTTTTACAAAGGTTCTGCAGTTTATTAGGCTAAATGAAACACAGATTTATTCAAAGACGTACTTAAAATTATATGAAATGATGAAAATGTTAGATTAATTATTCCTTAAGTTGTGCAACATACAACGAGATTACTTTTCCGTATATGACGGTCTAATATTTAAAATTTATATTCAGGAAGAAAGGAAAAATTAATTTTGCTCAGTACTATTTTTATGTTACAAAGCATTAAATATGAACCCATAAAAGGCGAGTCCCTAGACAAGAATTTAATTGAAATCCCTTTCTTTTAAGATACCTTTAACTCGCGTGCTCATAATTCAAAACCATTTAACAAACCAGCGAGAAAATATTGATGAGTTTCTCCACAAGACGTGGATTTATTCTACCGTGCAATCTTAAAGGGTTCCTAGCCGTACACTAAATCATAAAGAAAATAATTCGCGATACATCCTTTATGAGGCAGCTTCGAAAGCAATTATTATTTCTGCAGCCAAGTTATTTCTAGAGCGAAGATGATATTACGCGACGGCTTTCGTATATCTAGGACGAGAATATGAATTTTCTTTCGACTGTTGCGTCATACACGCCTCGATAATTCAGGATGAAGTACTCAGGTTCTATCGAGAGAAATATTAAAATATTCTACATTAAAAGTACGAACGCGGAAGACTGGAAAGCAAACAAAAGAGGTTCTGAAACCAAGCAACCGATGCTCGACTGCGAATAATTCCGTTTTAAGATACTGGGATTTTATTTTTCTCGGGAAATAAATAAAATGTTACGGTTGAACGAAAACCACAGAACGAACGACCGATTTGGGTTCATTCAGTCGACGCCAAACAATTCGAAGCCAGTCGCCCGTTTTGGATGGTGGTCTCAACAAAACATATATCCTTCCATTCGATATGTAAAACAGTTAATTTCAGCATTAGTTAACATAGTAACAAAAGAGAAGACTACTGCATCGGCTTACTTAAAAATGAGAATAATATAGTTATCGATTTATGCTTTATTCTTTCGACTTTAAGTTGATACTTAAATCCGTAATACTATTTGTTGATTAATATTCTTTATGTTTCGCAATTCACAAATTAAACATTAAAACAAATAATAGAGCTAATATACTTGGAACGTTTCTCCATCAATATTACACATTTCGCAGAAATACATTATGGTTTAGATAAATTAGGAAAATGACTATCCAATAACATATCAGCTAAACATAAATGCATATTAATACTGTACTCCTTGTACCTTAATTCATATTTAACCTATTGACCATTAGGAATGAATGGACTTGAACTTTATCTTACTTGAATTATAAGCCAAATATACGCGTATACTAAAATTAATAATAATATAAAGGAAACCATATCAGGCTCTTACAAAGTTACTTAGTAACTTACTCTTACAAGTTACAAAGTTAATTAATTCATTTAATATCACATTATGTGGATCGAAAATATTTTTTGAGTACGAAAACATTCAGTTGCTTAGTAACAGATTATTAGCGATTCGGCTTTTTCTATTTCCAAGAACTTTGAGAGAAAAAAATCTAAAATAGATTATTAAAAATAGATCATTCCGCGCGATAATTAAAGGGAGTGGACTTATATAAGCTACCTCATTATATTTCTTTCCGAAAACTCTGTTTTTCCTCCAAACATCTCATCGAAAACACCAATCCCTTCTTCGACTTGCAATTGCTCTTTACTCTGTGATGAATTAGTAGCGTGCACTTGTCATTTAAGTAGGGCAATTGGAAGAAAGTTTCCTTTTTCCCAAACTATCACCGCAGGCTGTTTCCAATCCCTGAGGATTGATTCCTTCTCATGAAAAAGAGACTGAAAAGGATTATAAGAAACTAAATCAGAGGCTTACAACGAAAACAAATGAAGAGGAGAATTTTTTTAGCCCAGAAAGGAACTTTGAACTTTTTCTCATCTCAATCAGAAGCTTGCAATCACTGGAAATGATTTGAGATTCCGAAATTCCCTACTCGCAAAATTCCATTATTCATCAGAGCTCAGTTAGAAGTAGTCAGATTTATCAAAGACGGTGGAAAGGTTTTATATTACACAAATCTTCTGAGGCGTACACATTTTTTGGCAAGTCAAAATAACGTATAATGGTTAAATAATAAAATTATCGTGACATTAAACACAAGATTCAGTATTTTTTACACAAAAATTTCAGACGATTTTAATAAAAGATAACTCGTGCATCTTAAAATTTTTAATCGGTAAATGAATGAAATTTGAAAAAATTGATTATTTTAGAAAAGATAAGGAATAAAATGAGTAGAAATAGAAAATAGGAAGGGGTAAATTCTTTTAAATGTTAATAAATCACCTGCCGATCATCTATTTACTCAATCGAAGTATACTGAAAAATTGGGATATAAATGAATTCCAAATAATAAGCACACTAGTGAAGTATTAGAGTTTCACTTGAAGGCTATATTCTTACTCGTCTTATAGATCAGATTCGTATTTGACAGAAGGTGACACTATTTTCATTAAGAGAAATTGCTCATACTCTGAAGAAAAAGGCGTTAAAAAGTACAGAGATATTAATCGCAAAAATGTATCTAACGAAGATTATCGGAGAAAAATGAAGAATAGGAAAATATAGACTGAAAATAGAGGTGGTATTCAAACGTGATTGAAACAACGAAATAATTATTTGATCGCGGATAAATATGCACATACATTCGAGATACATTTTAACACCAAAATCACAGCGATATTAAAAATAATGAAACTTCTACGTTGAAACGAGTACTGACAAATCACGAGCTGACAAAATAATTAAAGAACCCTATGCACGGGAGCAAAGGAAAACTTGGAAAAACAAGATATTTTATCTGGAACAGCGAGACACGGGAGTCTCATAGTGCGACACTCTAGAATGAGAGTGGCATTGTACTCCGCATCAAACGTAAGGTATGGCAAATGAAACACCCAAACAGATGCTCCAGGCTAGGACTGGAATTGGCGCACCATGGAGGCAGATTTTCCAATTTTCTGGAAAAAGATTCCAGCGGTAATTCAAAGTTAAAATGATCCGCCTTTTGATGATACAACAGACTCCCAGCCTTCGTCGGATTAACTGACGTTCCACGGATTGACTTAAGACGAAAAAAAAACAGAAATGTTTAAAACAAACAGCAAATCCCTCTTCGAAAGCATTCGAGAACCTTTGATGTTTGCGAGAACTGAGATATTTTCGCCTCTACGATATCACTTTTTCGCTCTGGAAATCTTAATCGGTAAATTCGCATTCCAATGGAAGGAAAAATAACGAGAATCCCATAAGCGTCTCGAACGATACGTTGGTTAAATTCTTTTCAAATTATCCTATTTAATTAACCGAACAGAATATACGAAGGAATTGGTGAATGATATGTGGTTCATTCGTTTTCAGGTTAAGACATGTACATTATTCATTGAGCTAGAATAAATTAACTAACTCTTTTGTGAAAGAGATATAACAGAACAAGAAAAGTGAACCAAATCTCTCTTTAAACAATTTCTTAAATATCTATAATCATTGATGATGAAATATTAATTTTTGTATAATAAAAGAGCTCATGAACGTTTTTATATTTAAGGTATAGATAAATGACTCTGCAGAACTTGTATAAATTAAGAATAGATCAAATACGATTACCCAAAAAAATTGCAAATAAACTTAGAGCATTAATATAATTTCAAGTCAAAAAAAGATTTAAATTTTCGAAAAAAAAAAAACTGAATAAGATATGTATATATATTATGACTAATAATAGTTTCTTTTTTAAAAATTGTTTACCAAAAAAAAGATAAAAGACTAATTACCGGAAAATAAATGGTAAAAATATTTGTAGAATGTACAAGAGTAATTTAATGTAACAATCATAAGAACAAGTGTATGCGTAAATATCTTAACGAAACATGATGAAAGGAAGCATAACATATTAGAGCATGACAGGGGAAGCTACATAAATTTGAAAAAATCCTCATTTTTTTAATATAGAAGGTTGAACACCATTTTCCTGCATCTCATCCTCTACGAAGGAAAATAACGCGTAAAAAGTATCACGTGGGAATTGAAAAGCGGAACATTCGAAGCAGAAAAAATGCGATCAAGCAGCGATGAAATAGGTTTAAAAAAAATCGTGGCAGCACAGCTCTCGGGTTATCCAAATACATTTCGAAAAACCCAGATACCCGAAATAGGTTAAATACAAAGCTGCGAACTCTGAAATGTTCCGAAACTCCGCTGTGTCGGAGGAAACAATATTAAAAGCCGCGTTCAAAGAAAATTCTTTCGGGATTTATGCTTCGACTCCTCTTTTCAGCCGACTTTCGAATCAATTCGAAGGGTTGCGATGGTGACTCGGGCACTATGGATACAGTCAAAGCCGTTTCTCCAAAGAACTAGATTCGATTTAACTTTTAGAGAACGTTATGCATCACTTAATGGTTTTAAAACGATAAAGGAAAATACATTTGATGCTGCATAATATATTATGTGATTTCCGTGGAAAACATATACTCGAGACACTTGGGCATCGATGTCGATTTCCGTATTTATTTAGCTTTCGAAATTTTCTCCCGTAATACTAATGCATGTAATTTAAAGTAACTCCAGAATTTATATCCAAATAAAAATAATAATTTCACCAATTTTTATACCTCATAATTCGTGGTAAATAAAAACTACCTCCATTTCGATAGAATATTTATTGTAAAGGGCGGAATCACGTCTTACGTCGTATGGTCAAACAACACTCACGCCCTAGCAGCGAAAAAAATCCAACTCGAGGGAAGAGGGACCTTTCTGGAAGTAATCATAACCACGTCTAATTGAGACGAGAAGTCAACTTCGCCGTAAGGAACGTACTCAAAATCCTTGGACGTCTGATCACCGCGGGGAGAGTAATGAACTGCAGCGAAATGGATACAAAAAAGGAGTTGGTCGCGGAAAAGGGTTATTTGACGGAGGTTGATCAAAGTAATGCAGATGTGGAAGGCTTTTTTCAGGGGGCAGAACGGACGGCGGGGGAGGAAACGAGGTCAGCGGGAACTCTCGGAAGTGCTAGAAAACAACTGACACACGAGTCCCGAGAAGACTGCGGTGAAAATATTACGAGAGACATTTTCTTTCGAGAACGCGTTGGATTACACGTAAAGACGACGCGAAAAGGTCGCCATGCAACGGAAACGCGCGAAAAGAATACAGTTTCCGTTTGCCGTAAAGAAATGCTCCGGGAAACTGAAACACAATGAGAACAAAAGAGAAAAAGATGTCAGCGGAAAATATTACGGGAGTGCGTAGACAAAAAGGGCGAGATGCTATTAAAAAACGAACAGAATTCGAATGTTCCGTTGTGAAAAATTCGCTCGTAATAACGAGAAAAACGAGATTTTCGCGGCGGAAAATAAAGGAATGACAAAGGAAAGAAACAATGGAATGTCAGGGAAAATAGTGAGGCACGTGCCCGAGGAAGTTGTCGTTTTGTCGCGAACAAAGGAGATGCAGCCGTTGCGCCCTCCGACGGAGATTTCCGAAAACGCAAATAAACTTTATCTCCGGAGACTTAAATTAAACACGGAGCACCTGTCCACGAGGAGAACAAAACAGCGAATAATACTGCACAACGAGCGAAATTAATATCCGAGATGAAAACTCTGATGGACCAAGAATTGCGGAATCTTGAGCAAAGTTCAAACTCGCATGGAACGACTAATTAATTCCTCTTTAAGAAGATTAATTTGATCGAACTCCACCTCCGTTCCACAATCTAGTGTTACGACTGCTTCTACGACTAACCTTTGAAATTATCAAACACCTTTCATTCAACTTGAGCCGATCAAGTCTGAGATCTCTATTATAGCTGCACGGAGAGATCTCCTTCCATCCGAACGTATTTGACAATCAACGAATCGACTGATTGTCAAAGTAACCAATGGCAACCCACGCAGAGCTTAAAGAAACTTTTCAGAGATTCGAATCAAAGAGTTCGAAAATATTTACCCTTTGAATGTCGACAACCGTATTATAGGGATCGATTTTACCTTAATTACAAAGTTACCGTATCTAACTGAAAAGAAAAAATGATGCTTTAAATCGTTTTAATGATGTTTAAACAAACTTTACTTTAACCATAAAAAAGAACTTTAGACATTCGTAATGAAGGTCAATGAAAATCATCCAAATCATAAAAGGAAATTGAAGTAAAGAAATAGAAAAAGAATTTAAAGAGACAAAGCTCCATTAACAACATCTCTACGCAAGTTTTACGTTAATGAATAGAGATAATAAAAATCTTAACAGATGATCAACGCAGATTACTAATTTAGATTCTGCTAAACATTTGCAAATAGATTATAAACGTGACTCAGATAAAGCATGAAAACGTTTTCACTATCAAAGAACAAATCTTAATTACTTTTGAATACGTTAGGTAGTTTCACGTAAAATCCTCGTAGATTTTTACCGATGGAAACTGAAAAAGTAGGAACATCCTAAAAAGAAAGCATTTCTCAACTTACAGATTCAGACGGTAATTACACCTAGTCTGGAGTAATAAGTAATGAATATACAAACTATCTTATCATAATGCAACTTAAAGAAGTGTAGTTGTCCTTTAATTTGTGAAAAAATCGCTATCCAATCAAATAATTTTCATTGACCTGAAACTAACACATTTTCCAGTGGTCATGGTGATGCTAGTTCACATTTCTTCCGCTAAAGTAGTATGGTTTTAAGGCTTTGGATTCAGTTAAGTCAGAAATCCTTAACGTGGAACATCTTCCTAATGCTGACCATATTTGTTGACACTTTGTAAACGAATCTTAGTGCCATACGTTACAACAGTAGCTTCCGGGTTCAACATTCTAGAAGAGAGCACCAGATGTGGTTACTGCTAAGCGAGGTCCCAAAGCGTGGGCTATTACCACATCTAAAGAATACTCGTTCTCTTTACATTACGTTCACAGTTTATAGGAATGTTGTAACACGTTGCAATATTTGTGGGCAGAAGCTCCGAAATTCCAACGACTGGACAAAATATATGGTTTAGAACTGTTGCTGTCTACGTTCACAGCATGCAGCGCGGTAAATGAACTTTGGAGGTAGGGCAAGTTAAGATGTGTAACGGATAGTGAGAAATTTTAGAATGCTATACAAACGGAGTTATTTAAAAAACAAAGCAAAAATGCCTCACAAGAAATTCGAATTCAATAACCTATTTAATGACGAAGAATGAAAAAAATCAGATTCATTCCATCCATGACTTTTAATGATCATTATCGAGGCTTGATAAACTAGAATTACTTGCTGATGTGGCGGATTCCTAAAATACCTGTCATGTAAGGGAAAAAACTATCGGAACATATTTTCTGATAATCCCTTTAATTTTTGATCATAAAACTATGGTACCCAACTTAAAGAAAACATAAGGTTCCCAATGAAACGATCTAAAAAGTAGCATCGAATTTTACCACCTCCTATATCAAATCTTGTAGGGTGTAACCAAGAGATTTAATTCTTGATCGGGACATTAAAACCCTATTTGAACGCCGGAATTGAGTAAAAAACCCAACGACAAAGACATAAACCAGGCGTCATTTGACGTCAAATGCCTCGTAAAAGACTGGGAGAAGATATCAGCAGTGAGCAAAGTGTCACGACGAAGCAGATGCTTCTAGGGCAAAAAGTTTATTCTCATTCGGAACAACAGAGCCTCATTTTCTTGCCGTTTTCATTTCGTCTTTTCAACATTCAATTGCTTTCACAAAATCCTTCGTTAAATATATATTAGGAACATGCAGCAACAATGAGCACTGAAAATATCGCAAACCCTTCATTTCGAAGCTTTCCTTTGAAGCGATAAATATGTTGATAAAAGTTTAATATAATTTTCGAATTTACTTTGTATGGAATAGTTATGATTACATCGACCTGGTTTAAATTAAAAATACTAAAGTAAAGGTTCACATAACGCTTGCAGCCATCATTTATGAGTCGCTTGTTAATTTCTAAAACAAATAAATCGCCCATGAAATCGATTTAATTACTTCTTTACTTGAATTTGTATCGGCGAAGGTATAAAATACTAACTGCCGCTACTTGATATTATATATTATTTTTGTCCGTTTTGATTTCCGACAGCCTAGCGTACTAGCTCACATTCCCAGGGTATCAGGTTCGAATCCTGGCAGATAGTAATTTTCTGGAATTGGACGTGATTTTTATGTAGCTTAATTAACAATTGAATGCGGAATTAGTCTTTTATGATAAATTTCGCCCACAACAAAATCGATCTATGATCCTTATATTATGGTTTATTTTAACGCTTCACCTATTCTTATATATCCTTTATTCTTTTCATTTAATAGTTATTTTATTGGATCTATATCGTCATTGATGTTTACTAGTACAAAACATTGTTCTAATACGTAACCTTAGTTCTGCAACTTAAGATATATTTTGAGTTTCTCATTTGAGTCTCTACAAACTGCATACTATGTTTCCTTAATATTATTCTTTACCACTTTTATTTCTCTTATTTTCACGAAATGAGTTTGAGTGGACAGAAAAATAATTCCAACCGCCACCTCCTTCATCTTCTTACCATAAGACTCATTATCGGAAGACCCGGCTTTCGTCCGCTACTCACAAACATATGCCCGAAAATAATTACCAACCTAGTTGAATTAGGATAATCTTATATAATGAAGCACGGATGTAGTCCACTACTAGTCTAGACTTACCTGAATTTATCCTTTAAAAAATGGGCGTAATTAAAATCCATTATAATTGTCCTACTTTTTGAGCTGGAAGAAATATTTATCTCCTGAATTTGAATAAAGATAACAACCAAAGAGGTTTTGAAAGTAGACTACAAGAAATATTTTATTTTCTTCTTAAACACATTAAAATGAAATAGCAAAATAATTTCACGCATATAACTATAGAACTACGGAATACAGATTTATATCTTTATACAATATTATATAAATATATACAATTTAAGTTTCTCTCTTCATATTACCTTCACAAGAAAATGATTTGACAACTGTGAAAAACATGAGTCTAAGCACTAAAATCCGCAGCCTCCGTGGACACCTGGGTCTCTGAGAACGTAACATATGTTACAATTGCTGTTTCTATGCGACAGGGTGAGTATGACCAAGAGATATAACCCTCGGGCCATTTATGGATAGTGCAGGTATAAAACTAATTAAATCCCCGATATTAAGGCAAACCCTGAGGTACGACGTTTACACGGATCGTTAAAGAGTAAACTTCTTTGGGGATATCCCTGGCCGCAGTCCGAAACAGCCACATCTTCCTCTGTAAAGGCCTCGACCCTACTTTGGCTCTTTAGTCTCCTATATTATTCCTTTCATCCAACAACGCCCAACTCGATGTGTTATCCGCCCACTGCATTGTCTTCAGCCGATCTACAGTTTTTCCCTATCGCGACTTCCTCTATTACTGATAATCATTTTAACCGTGAAATCTTGTTGTGCCTTGTGTTTCCAACGAATTTTCCCATGCGCTTTTAGCTACTCCTGAACCCTCGCCTTTTTTACAAAGGGACCACCAGATGCGGACCTTTTATTGGAAATCACGTGATAAAATTACGTTAAACCTCAGTACATTTCTTCTTCGAAAGCTTTTCCGAAGATGAGACATAGCTCACAATTTGATTTCCTCGCTAAAATGAAGCTGCACTTAGCATTTTTCTACAAAACCTTGATTTACAGTAAAGTTGTTCCTCAAATAGAAACATTGCTCCAATAAGGAATAGGATGCTAACATTTCATAAACCACCTTATTCAATATAGCTTTAAGGTCAATAAGGAAAAACGTATGAAGTAATGAGACTAGCAAATAAATGTAATATAAAATGATGTATTTATTGATTAAATATTCACCAATATACAGCACATGCCAATGACAGCTAACGATAAGCAGCAAAATTGGTAAAATCAACAATAAGATTCTATAACATTAACGACAAAACAAATTGAGTAAACTACAGAAAAAAACAAACGAAAATTAAAGTTATTTAAACGGATTAAGTACTTGGTTCACAAGGGAAAATCACATAGATTACAATCTCAATTTCTTGTTCGATTGATTCAATGTGAAATAGAAATACTTTTTCGGAAGATTAACAAAAGAAATACGACATGTACAAAAATAGTTGAACTGCTATACTTCCATAATTATAAATTTATACATTTGAAAATAATGATTTTTTTAATAAGTAAATATAGGTTTCTGCGCATTCGTTTCACAAGGTACTCACAATTTTCAATATTTTAAATTCCATTTATAAATAACCGAACCGAGAATTCATACAACAACGACGAGAAGAGAACAGAAAATTATGGCATAAACATATCAGTACTGCGTCTCCTATTTACTAGACTATGATCTGCTGAATTTCTCGAAACTTATATCCAACCCTTGAACAATTGAAAGAATAATACAATGTCATTAGCGGTAAGGAAGATAAAAAAAGAGGAAGAAAGTACCCTGTACAGGAAACAAAATAAAAAATCAAAGCAAAGGTAATGTGAAAAATGTGAAAGTGATAAAATGAAGAAAAAAATATGGTAACAAAAATACGAACAGAACATCACCTTTATCAAAACTGCTTCGAAAAATTCAATCATAAACCACATTTCAGAGTAGAAATTATAATTTTCACACGGTGATATCTCATTTTGATTAAAAATCATTCTCAAACAATTTTTTTCGCATAACTCATACGATAGAGCTATTTAAATACTTATTCAAAGAAAATCGAAACTTCAACACAGAAAAAAAGGGAATAAAACATTTCCTAGTAAGCCACGTACACTAATTGGTGCAGATCACTGTTCGTGATATTTCATGGTCCGATTCCATAGAAACCCAACAGATTCCGGTTCGATATATAATAAATTCGCAGTAAATACGAGGTATATAAGCTTCTTGAACAGGAAATATTAATCTTAGAACCGGAAACGACGTCCTCATCACCCAGTGAGTTAACCAGATGGTTGCGTTACGAGAGTTCGTTAGGATAAAATGAAGGGAAAAATAATCCGCCAAATCCCTTTCAGTTGAGGCAATTCGCGGTATTTCAAGCGAACAGTGCTCCGAGAGGACATACCCATCCGGAATTTCAAGAGGCTTCCTCAATTTGACCTTGACATGTTTAAATTCAGTAACATCAACACCGCTTCCTCCTTCACCAACAAACTTTTTGTTTGTACACAAACACATAAATAAATTTTGATAATATACGACTTTATTTACTCTTTAAAAATATCATGAAAGGTTCTTCATTAGTGAAAAAACGAAGATTCAAAATAGACGTACAGCGATAATGTAGCATTTTGGATGTTTATAGTTTAGTAATACCTTAAATTAACGTTTAAACAAGGATAAAATGAATAGTAAGCAAATACATTCTTTAAACACATACTCTGTAATATATGACGATGCATTTATGGAACAGAAATCTTTTGGGTAACAGAATAATATACTAAGATTGCTCTGAAGTTTCCAGTCAGTGGACGAGAATACAGTTATACGGAAATAATATACATCGAAGATTATTAATTATAAAAAAGTAGTACCTCATACGTGTACGATTTAACGAAAAAAAAACATCTTTTCCTAGAGGGTTCTACTGAACACAACCTAATCCATAACTGACCTTACACAACCGACACGTTAATTCAAAGGAAATTCCGCAACTCATGCATAGAGCATAGTAAGACCTTGTGTGCGACATGCCAAGGCAATTACTCACTTGCCACCCACTCCTCTTCTCCCCCTTCCACCTCCTTCCCCCTCTTCCTTCCACCCCCTTCCTCCTCATCGTCTACCGACGCCGTGGACACTAGGTTGCAGACCAGGCACCACCACCACCGCTTCGTCGTCCACGGGTTGGGATTGAGGACGGTGCCGGGGGTGGTACCAGGCCAGCACCTGCCTCTTTCCGAGGGCACCACTGTTGGAGGATCCACTGGACCTCCGTTGCTACCTTTGGACCGGCTCGATGACCAGGTCGCGTACAGAGCCAGGAATCCTCCCGTCTTATCCATCAACGGCTCGGGATCCAGATTGACGACGTATGAACGACTAACTACCAGTCTACATTACAAGTTCGGCGATCTGCCCCAAAGAAACTTCGACAGTTCGCGAAAAGTAAAACATCGCCAAAGTCTTCAAATAGTTCTTCTGTCGCTGTTCACGCCGTCGGCAAAAACTTGCTCTTTATTAGCACCGCACTTCGACGAAAACACTGGGGAAGGAACTTTCGTAGGCTACTACACTTCCGCGAGTAACTCAATTGTGCTTCATCGAAACTTCCTCTCTAGTAACACCTTCAATGCCTCTTGCGTTAACGAAGTTTCTGTCACGAAGACTCTTGAAAGCAGAGAATGGCCCGGAAATATGGAGCGAGATCCTTCTCTACACATCCCAGTCTTTTCGTTTCTTTAAGCTTCCACGAAAGGGAAGTAACTAAAGCGGTACACCAAAAAACTTTTGCACCAACTTACAAATATAACTTGGGTTAATAGATAACAATTTTAACCACTTTCTCGACACTAAAGCAAAGTTTAGTAACGAAGCAACTATGATCCCTTATTTACAACGATTTATTCAGCATATATAGTAGATCGGAGAGTATATAAAACGAAGCTTTTATAAATATTAAGAAAGCTAGGATCTTGTATAGGACAGGATTCTTCTTGTCACCGTATAGGGAAAGTTTTAAGATGAATGAACAATCCTTAATCCCCACCGCTTTACAACCTACCCTGATCCGATTGCCAGGATATGCGCTAATCCTTAGATCCCCTATCTCCCTACCAGCATCAAATAAGTTCCGAAACTCCTTAAGATGCTGAATACAGCTCGGAAGTTTCGAAGTGTTAACAAGACTTAGGCACACCGCTAACCGACAACCAGGATTTTGATTTAATATCTGCAAAGAACGCACCGCACACTGTCAACAGCCTTCAGACGTCCAAACAATAAACCTTCTTAAATGCTTCCTATATTAAAGGTTTGAAATATTGAGCGAGGTTGGCGAGGAACGCATCCGGATGTTCTAACAACCCTTCCGGTAGAGAGGAATCCAAATTCCGGGGCAAGACACTTCATTAGGCCACACGTATTAACATCACTACCTCTCTTTTCAATCTGCAAATTTGCCTCATCAATCAAATGACCTTGACGCGTATGGATTCGCCTCCAAATAACTCACGGGCCTAATCCTCCTCCTTGGAAATTGCTTGTGACGGGAAAGGGAGCGTGCGATGCACCGGTTGGAAAGAAGCAAGAAGACTTGCTCCCCGTATGCCACCTGTTGACTGATTGATTGAAAGGAAGAGAGAATCCAAGAAAGGAGGGCGGTTGGATGAAGGGGAAGGTTTTCGGAAGAGGAGGGGGGGCATACACCCCCGCAAATGGTGGGGAAATGGTTGGAGGAGAGGAACCTCTTTCCGGCAACGTATGAAGAGATTCCTATGGGCGGAATTGAAGGAGATATCGATCTTAGTTGGAGGAAGTGTAGATATGAAGTGGCGCTTATGTCACGAGGGAATAAATACGAGGAGTGAATGGAAAGGGTGTTGATCAGTTGAAATAATAGGTAGGCGAATTAAATGTGAGACTATAGGAAAGTTTGCAAAAGGAAACAGGGTGAAGTTAAGGCTCACGATGAATACCGATCAATTTTAGACATATGACAAGCTTATTTGGATAAAGTTGCGCGGAAGATGAATTGAGTAACTTTAGCTAAAAATTGGAAGAAAAATAATTTAAAAGAACGAGGAAAAAATCAGCAAGAGATATTAAGAAGAGAATGGGATCGATATTATAAAGACAAAGAATACCAATAAGGAAAGGAAAATTTCGGGACACTTTTACAAATTCTAATACCGTAAATTCAAAACAAGAAAGACTCACCCCCACGTTTATACAGATTTTAACCAATTCCACTACTTATTTCAAACACGAAAGTGTTTAGCGATAAAATAATTAGATTATTCAACTCTTATTTCTCTACATTTACGTAGCTCTCATTTAATAAGTTCGGGAGAGCAACTGGAAAGGAGCTGTCGCAAATGGAAGCAGCCTCTCGAGGACCAAACAATGGAATGGAGGATTCAGTAGGTTGGGAAAAGAGTGAGGACCCGCGATGAAGAATCGCAGACGTCGCGTGGGAGAGCCAGACAGCTTTAGGTTGAATGGCGAGGAAAAGACTGGGGATTGATCAGAAAGGAACAGATGGATTCGCCACGAATTGCGAACGACGTTTTATTCGACGAAAATAAAAAAGAAAACATTGGACGGGAGAGCTCGCTTTATGAAAAAAATCATGGAGGCGAGGATATGAGCACGTGAAGGATTAAGGGTCGCAGGGAACGCACGATAAGGGATTCCGGAGCGCGAGGAAATAGGTTTTTTCAAAGGAATAAGTCGGAGATATGAGAGTGGGGAATTCCTAGAGGTTCGATTTAGAAAATAAATTTAGATCGTTTGCAAAGAAAGAGTTCCGAGGGATGAAAGAGAATCGCGAAATGAAATCACGTCGTCAGCGGAATTCGTCCGAAGATTACGGTTCTTTTTTTTTAACTGAAAAAGCGGTATAAGCAGAATTTCCTTTGTAAAAATGCGAAAATTTGTATCGGAAAACACTCGGAGATGATAGCAAACCCAGCGGTGGTTTATCTTCTCAAGATGCAATCAAAAAAGAGTGGAGGTTAAAAATTGCGAACCGTCGCGCATCTCGAGGAATGCTGAATTTTCATCTGCGCAAAAAAAAATTATCCGAGAAAAAACGAGTTTTGGGAGATATGCGATTTATCGGAAAATGAGAGGGAAAGGAGATGACAATGGGGTTAGCGAAGGGAGCAGATGAGAAAGGCCACAAAGGATCCGAGGGACTGAGAGGTATACGGGGGGCAAACCGAGTGAGAAAACACCCTTCGATAAGCACTGACTAAACGACAAGAAACCGAACCGCCTCCGTTCAAAGGAAGAATAGATATTAAACAAATCTGCGGGTATAATATTAGAGGTCATTAAAAAGACTCGTACCTTTAAAATATCATACTTCTTGAGCTTAACAACTGGATTGGAATCGCTATCGACTCGTACACTGCAACGAAGAGCAAAACTTTTTCCTACGATAACACGTTTTCCTTAAAAACCGTTTCTTCTCCAACTGCAAGAATTTTTCTTTACCAACAATACCTAACAATATTTAACTTCTCGTAGATAACGATAATGCATCACAAGAAATAATACTTCCTAAGAATCTAAGAAGTTTACTTCATAAGCCATAATTAGAACAGTTAACAATAGTGCTTTTCAAAAAAAACTGCCGCGGCGGGAAAAATTCGGATATAGTAACAATAGGATGGTAACAGACGCTCTACTCTCCAAAACAACAATGTCAATTAAAGAGAAACTATTTCCAAGAATCTTCTACTTCCAATCGTCCGGCGCACGATCACATTTTCACATCCTTACGAAACTTTTAGGACAATACCAACGAGATTTCCGGAAGTTATTCCAAAACTTTCCACACCGGAAGGTCCCGAGGTCTCTGAAAATTCTTCCACCACCACCCCACTTTTTCCGAACCGCCGAATCAGTCAGACTTCCCATTCAAAGACACGATCCATCGCCGCACAATATTGAAAGCGGCCGATAAATACAGATTTCGCGGGATTTTTCCCTCAATAAACTTTTACCAGAAGCGAAATTTCTCCGGAAGAAAAAAGGGGCAAAGATAAGACGTCCGCCCTCCGCGGAACGAGAGACTTGACTGGACTCTCGCAAAGGCGGGACGTAAAACGGAGAGAAGCTACTCCGTACCCCCGCCCGCACCACCCTTCGGCACCCCATTGGCTTCGGTCGATGCACATGCGTGGTGCGGAGTACCGAGTGGATGCTGAGGGAATCTCTGGCGATAAAGAGAAGGGAAGACGGGCTAAACGACGGACGTGCGGTGAAAGAACGTTTCTCGGTCGAATTGGAGAACTTAAAGAAGTGGAATGGAGTAAATGAACGAAGAAGTCTAAGGAGATTATGAATTCCAGTATCGAACGAAATTTATATTAAAAAGAATACGACGTTTAATTCATTTAAACGAACATAAAAACCATATTTTAATATCTCTATCTCTCTCAATGTTTCAAAAAATATTATGAATTAAGTATATAATAAGAGTAATGCCTACAGATTTTTTACAAGTCTTTCAATACCTGAGAGAAACGATCCTAAAAAAAAAACAATTCTTACGTGAAAATATCCCAACTTCGATTCATGAATCCAAACCCAAGAAATATCGAATAAAATGAGCGAATTAATTATAATCACAATCAGAGGATTTTATTTTATATTTTAAAACAAGGGAATTTATCTCGTTCTATAGATATCCATATATTTATTTGACGGAGACAGATGGAGAGTAGGCAAGCGAGATGAAGCAAACCCTAATAAGATTAAATCATACAAATTATACTTCGATATAAATGTTGCGTTTTCGCAACTTTGGCCGGATATGGGTTATCATCTCACTTTTACACAAAATGCTTAAAGTACCTTAGAAAAACTAAAATAATTTAGAGCAAAACGCATCAATCGCCTCTTAAAGGAGTACTTGGATGCGATGAAGCATTTGACTCACTTCACAGCCGAGCCCAAGCGTGAACTATTATATCCGACGAATTCTAAGACGAAGAAAATTCTAAAATTATAGATAAATTATGAAATAAACAAGAATAAAGACGGAAACAATAAAATATATTAGAATATGATATTATAAATAAAATTACATCAATTACATTTTTAAACTTTTATATTATATATACGAACATATATAAAATGTACGAACGAAATATTATTCCCCCTCTTTTTTTGATTAACATAATTTGGAAAGTATAAAAAGTTGATATCCTTAAAAATTCCAAGGTAATTTATTATGAATATCGTAATATATTAATGAAGATATTATTATGATACACAGCTTTTACTAAATACTTTAAATACATACCAATATCTTAAATTAAAGATTCTTAAAAACAATTACGAAAATCATTTCCATCTTACATATTATTTATAACTTCGAAAGGCCTTGAAATTTATTTCTTCCCTCTGACCACCATCGTAAAGCAGTGCGCCTTTCTCATCTCTTACGACAGAAGACGCAGGAAATTAGAAATGAAAATTCAAACAAAGGGCCGCTTCGAACTCAGAACACTAAGTGAATTTTCGCTTCGTGTGACCGCTTCCGTGAGATGATGTCGGACTAAACAGATTCGCTCCGTCGCCTAAGCAAAATCTCAGCAGGCGACGTCAACGCCCGCATCGATGCTGATCGCCTTTCAGATGCGAAACGATTAAAATGGCCGTAAAATAAATTTCTTAACTTCGGTTGCCAATGCTTTGTTGACGTTGCCATGAGGCCGTCCCGCGAAAATCGGGAGAGAGATAATTTCCTGGCTCAGAGCTTGGCCTGATTTAATATCGTCCGAAGAAAGATTGTGTTTCGACCTGTATAGATTGTGGTAGATATCTCGAGGGAACTTGTGGTCTTTCGGTGCGGCCTTCGTTTCGCGACAAATACGACGCTGTCGCTCCAAAATAGGGAAAGAAAAATAAAACTGACAAATAATTGTTTTCTACGACACATTTCAATAAATCGCTTTCCAACACGTACTATTTCCATTTTGGACTATGATGATATACATGATTACATAGTAAAGAAGGTTACGTTATTCTGTTCACTAATCAAAGTACTTCAGAGAATAGAAAATTGGAATGTATTCAGAATTCGGACAATAATCACGCTTCATAGTTAAAATAAACTCCAATAATGTTAGACTTTCTGAAATACGAGATAACGGAGTTGCTGCATTGTATTACCATAAGGAAGTATATTTTACCATAGAGATAACAGGATTCTTTCGATATTTTCGAAACTATTCAAAATAATGATGCTAACCACGGAATCGCTTTCACAATTAGCATGTCCGATTTGGAAGATTTGAGATCCTTTAGAATGTGTATCTAAGAAGGCTCTTTAACTACATTCTTCGACGCTCATGATGCATATTTCTGCCGATAGATGGCTCATATGCCAACTATGTACGAAGAAGTACCTGAACATGTGCAAGTTTCATTGCACTGCATTAGTTGCACCAGAACTAAGATTGAAAATGATTAACTAAGTATAATATGATGTATCTAAAAGTGTCAGATCTTGTTAAACTTACTAATTTAACAGTAATGTAAAGTCATGGTAATGCTTTTAATTTTCAGCAAGACCACAAACATGTTTGCAAAAAATCCTGTAGTTGTCATGTATTTGAAAAAAAAAAACAGAATCGATTAAATGAGAAAAGCGAAATTATATTCCGATGTTATTATATTTTCCAGCGATATATTTAATTTGGATATGACTACATTAAATAATCTGAGTAAATGACTAATAATAATAGCGATGTCACACAAATCAAATATTCTAAAGATATGCGTTATGTATGGTATATATATTATGGCTATATATTCAATCTGTGCAGCTTTTTATGAGAGAAGAAAGACCAGAGAGGGAGAGTTTTTATATTTAACAATTTTTTAAATATCTTATATTGTTCAACTGTTCGAAGGATCTTTATGGAAATCTTATTTTTCCGTATAATTATTCATAACGCTACACAATACTGTTAGAATCAATTTATTCGATAAATTCCCTTTTGACGAAAGTATAACCGGCAGCTTCACAGAATTTTGTAAACAACTTTAATGTAATCTCCAACTAATTGTGGATATTTCTGCGAATCGATTCCTTATTTATGTTTAAGTATCTAAAAACATCCTTAAATTTTCCATTTCATTCTTTCTTAACTAAACCGTCAGATTATTAAAAGCCGTTCTGGATGCCGCTGGAGTAAATTGAAAATATTTAACGATATTTTACTATTATTAATTAACACAATTGGATACTACGGGTTTTCACAATAGCTGTGTAATTCTCAGACCCATGAAAGATCTTTGGAAAGGGAAATAAAAGAATTAATAATTTTTATTGCTAAACCTTCATTGTTAGAACTCGTAAATTACTCTTAAACTACAATTATCGAATGCTAGATTATAAACAGATAGAATAGAAAATCACAATTATCACTTTTCATCGAATCTTGCACAATGAACTACCTTTTTTAATTATAATAGAGCACAAAAACCTTAGTTAACGAACGTTTGGAATACTAGCAAAGTTTTCTTTGATTAATTCAAAAACTTAAATTCTATAAAAGGAAATAGTTTTCATCTAAGCTTACGGAGCTGATTCGTCTAAAACCAGAAAATTTCACCGATTAAACAAATCTTGAACTGACACGCTTCAGGCAAACTACTTGAAAGATTCTACTTAAAAATGTGTGAATGATCTGAAGTACCACTTCATAAGGACAATAAGACAGTTAATAATTGAAACACATCAAATTTACCTATCCAAAATTTATTGGTGTTTCAGTCATTGGTAAAAATCCGACATTAAATTCAAATCTGTTGTGTAACCGCTTGAATTATGTAATGAATGGAACGGGTTTGTGAAGAATTCAGGTCAGAAAAGATCAGACATTCGAACGGACAGTGTAACGTGATGTAAATTATAACACGAAAGTGAAAAAATCGGACCATAATCAATCAGGATGAAGAAGGATTTCTTCCTATTCCTGTGAAGATAGAAAGAGGAATATTTCATTTCCAAATTGTAAAATGCTGAGTAAATATGGATCTTGATTAGTTCGTTCTTTTCATTCCGCATTCACGAGTCCCTTTACAATTATATATTTTGGATTAACTCTTTACGCGTACTCTAAAAAAATATAGGATCTAATTAAAGACGGCAACTAGTGAGAATCTATTTAGTATGAGAATGTTCGACACCAAATCCTATTCCTTATTGTTAATCGAGAGGTCACCCTTGAATTTCCCTTTATTGGAGTTGAAAGTCCTTCACGGGTTATTTTCTACGGAAGTCGCCCACTTCAGGTTTCCGCCCTGTCAGTTGCTCATGTACTTTCAATGAATGCATGACCTTCCGCTTCTATGTTTGCCAATATCGTTCTTCTAAAGCTATGCTTTGCTTTCACCACAAAACATCATGCATGAGCAGGTTCGGTAACTCCTAAGAGTTAATATGGCTGCAAAAAAACTTTGTTCCCGCTCAAGTTAACCAAGTTCACCTACAAAGAGCCATCTCTAAAATTGAGGAACTAAACCTGATGTTGCGGACTTAGAATTGATATTTAAAAAAATTTAAATACAGTGAATAAAATAGGATACGAACTTAAAAAACAATTTTAGTTGATAATTTTATCAATTCCTCGTACTCCTAAGAATTATATTATATAAATTGTGAAATATTGAGCATGGTCTTGATTCAAAATACTAATAATCAATTTCATATGCACCTTTTTAAGTGGATACAACAAATCATCTAAAATAGATAACATTATCTACTCTTAAAGATGGGAAGTTGAATTTTCAAAATAAATTTTCCTAAAGGATAAGATTTATATTGTGAAACCATATTTTAAAGTTAAAAACAATCAATATTCCCAGAAAATTTTACAAATATTTCACAACACTGCATACAAGGAAACTAGTAATTTAAAGAATCCAGGCGTAATCACTTTTGAGAAATAATGAGAGGATTAAAAAATATTAATAAAATTTGTGAATGAAGCATATAAATAACCACTCTAAATATTCTAATTTCATCAAATTAAATAACTTTATACTTTAAGGTCTCAAACTTGTTTAAGGTTTCATTTAATACAGAAAATATTCATTCTTCCCACAAAGTAATCATGGAACTCTAGATAATGAAACTCTAAGGTACCTTTAAATACATTGAACAGGAACATTCATTCTGAAAACAATGAATTAATATTAGCTTAAAGAATCAGCTATGAAAACAATCATTAAGAGACACATTAATTTCCAAAGAAACTGAGAACATAAAATAGAATGATAAATTACTTTGATACGTGAAACAAGAGTTCACATAGGGGCCCTAAAAATATGAAACAGATCTTTTCTTAACTGAAAATTATCTACAAAAAGTATTCAAAACTAAAGAAGAGAATATTTGTAAAATATAAGCTCTAACCTTCACACATACCCATCACATCTTCCAGAAACTAATACATTAAATTGGTGAATCTGGGCACTGATCATCTAGGCAAATGGATATTTATTACATATCTTAATTTTGTATGCTTTCGGTAAATTAAAAATCATAATCCTCTTGTTTCCTGAGAAAAATTTCTGAAGTAATATCCTGAGAAAATTAAAGTAATTCTCACGAAATGTAAATTATTTTCTATGTTAACACCTAAAGAACAAATTTTGGATCATTTTATACAATTAATAAGTAAATTACAACCTTTGCAATTGCCTATCTAAATGAAATCTAAAAAAAGATGTTTTAAATTTGAAAATCCCACTTTATTATTTAAATGGGGATTTTTAGAAGGAGATAAGACAACAAAAATGTAAATTATCTACCAATCCCATATAAGATGATTCTGAAAAGAGATAATTCTAGTGATACAAAGTTCCCCAACACCCAGTATATTTGTTTTGGGATTCTGAGTGAAGTGACTCTGACTTAAAACCTTTGGCTGATTAATAAAAATCTAGGATGAGGAAAAAATCAGAAGATTGTAGTAATCATTAATATTAAAACAAATCAGAAAGTATATTCTGCAAAAAATACATCAATTCATCATACTCTTCAAAACCTTCAGGACCTATCTTCTTTTAATATGAAAGTCAAATACCACTTAAATACAAACTTAAGGAACACTTAAGAAACAAAAATATGAACCTTATCACCAATGTTCTGAGTAATTAATAAAAAATTTATTCATGAAAGACGTTTTAAAAAATATATCTCAAATAATTTCATTGAAGGCACAATACATAGCAACTGTAGATTGCATTTACATAGTATTATGTTTTCTTCTATCATAAAAACACTTAATCGAGTAATTGAGAGTTCACCAAAAAATTTTAACTGAAATTCAGCTTTGAAGATCGACATCTCTATCTTCAAATTTTCTCGATATTATTGGGTGACTATGACTAAACCTATAAGACACAATATACACTCCACGATTGCCACCAAACGAAGAAATAAATATTCCCACGCATGAACAAAAAAATTTGAGTGATTAACAATGAATTTGATTCTCCTAAATCCTGTATTGACTGAAGGGCGACTACAAGAGGAATAATGAGGTAAATTATTTACATGTATTTCTCGTGCCATTGTAGTGGCAATAATACCAATAGCATCACAACCTTGCAATCACATTTTTCTGAGAGTTATGAGCTCACTGACTGAAAGAATAACAAGAGCATTAGGTTGACAAAATTAATATTCATTGTAATAAATACGCTCAAAGGTCATCGGTAATATTTAATCGAATAACTTCTATGATAATAAAATAAAAACAAAGTTGAATATGAAATAAAATCCATGTACTAAAAAAGAAACTAAAAGAAAACCATCGAGCCCGGTTAACTAAAACTTTCCGAAAATCATTAGATACGGCTGATTTTTGGAGTGATTCAATAGAAGTTATAAATAAATCCTTTAAAAAAGTCAAAAAATTCTATAAATTACCAATAATAGATTAGATTTAATCAACCAATATCCAGGCAATACTTTACGTATACTATAGTACGTATACTGTCATGAAGAAATAAAAATAAAAACTCACCTGAGATTATACCATCCATCTGCTGAAGAGCCGCTTCCAACATCTTGCTCGCTTCCGTATGAGGACTGACAGCTGCATTACCTACACCTTGGCGGCTATCTTGTTGCTCCTCGATATGTTGTTCAGCTTTGCCCATTATCACTTGAAGTTAGTTTATAGTAATTTTCTTCAATAATAAATTACACTAACATAATATGAGAACTGGAAAATCGCGAACAACCGCTGTAAACTGCAAAGTAAACTATTATTACTATAAAATATAATAAAAATTTCGGTTTTCTTTAAAATTGTACTAACACTGTCCGAATACTCAAATGATTTAAAGTAATGAAATATCATTCAAAAGTGTTACATTCCTGTCAAGGAGAAATTAAACTTACCTTGATAAAATTACGTGCTATCTCTTGAAAAACTTTTAAAAGTACTATTAACTTGTCATACATAAGTTATGCACTCAGTTCCAACAAACGTCAAAAATATGCTATTTCAGAGAAAATATTTCAAATTGTAAAGCATTAAAAAGTACTTTTACAAAGTTATTCAGAGTTATAAAAAAAAAAAATTTTTTTTTTTTTTTTTTTTTTTTTTTTTTTTTTTTTTTTTTTTTTTTTTTTTTTTTTTTTTTTTTTTTTTTTTACGGAGAGGGCGTTATCACAGGTAAAAAGGTGTACATATTAATATATTTTAACAACTATAATCATATGATTTATATTATCTACGACAAACTTCACTACTATGAATTAAATATACACATAAATTCTATTTATGTTTATAATTGAAAAGTCTTTGTAATAGTTAATTCATCTAACTACCTGCCATACTTGTTGCGCTCATGCCGGAGTTTTTGAAACTTTTTTCGTTGTGACAAGTAGGCGATATTATTTCACAATGCCAATGCCAGCAGTTATTAAAACAATGATTAATACATTCATAGTGAGTTTTGGAAGTTAATTATTTTTTATAATGAAATAAAAGTTGATATCCATTCTTTGTTTCATTAAAACATCAGATATCTCTCCGATTTCGAAACTTCAATCTGTAATAAAACTATTTCAGATAAACTTCACAACCCAAGAATAAGAATTCTGATTCACTTAAATGAAATACATCAAGTCCAACATTGAATTATATCAATTTCATGTACGATTTTAATCGTAAAAATTATAGTAGTTTATTTTTTATACAAGTTTTTCCGTTCTTTATTTAAACCCGTTGAGACATACAGTAATTAAATTCATCCATTCTCAAATGAAGTTGAGGTCTTACTATTTCCATCCTTTCTAAGTTTTCTTCGAGTAATTGAATCATTTATACAAGTAATTCAAAATAAATCAAGAATAGCCAGGGTTGGTTACATTGCTCAAAACTCAAAACTTTCGATAAATTTCAAAATACAAATTAATAAATAATGAAAATGCATTTCGGGCACTGGTATAAGAATTGCGAGGTGTATTAGCAGTCCTTGAACCTAGAAAAATGTGCGTGTGTGTATAAACGGTATAAACACAACAGTCATGAGTAGAATGAAAAATTTATCTGCAGGAGGATTCATTGTTGCAGATGTATTTTCTTAACAGATATGATCTTTAAAATCAACCTGTCTGTTTGAATTTTGTCGAGCAACTTAATAAAGATGATATCGCAGTTTTGAAATTTTATTCGGTGGGAATATTCATTCTGCAAAATTTATCATCCACATTTTTTGTTTTAATCACCCAGTTGGTTCATTGATCGAAAAGTGTAAATGAACCTTTTATATTAAAATAGTAAAAGGAATTCGTTGTAGAGAATGAAAAAATATATTCTATATTTGTCATCATTGGTGATCAGAGCAAAGAAAAATAAGGAAATAATCGAAATAATCACGTACAGAAAGATTCTTACGTTTGCTATAAGAAGTGTTTCTTGAGCTCACTAGATGGCAGTAGAATGCTGAGAGGGAGATAAATGTAAGCAGAAAGAAGGACGAAACGTTGTAAGCATGTTTTTTGCGTCTGTTTTTTTTAGAAGTTTCGTGTGGTCGAAGTATTGAAAATCATCATTTTCATTGAATTGTTATGTTTTATTTGTGTTTTAGTTCCGTCCATTCTCTCAGAAATTTTCTTGAAAGCGGGTTAATCGAGTTAAAGAAATGGGTCAGATCTTGGGATATTTATATAATGAAAATAGAGATTATAAAATTACTGAAGTAACGCTGGTAGAAAATGAGGATAAATGCTCCTACGCAATTGATAAACTGCTGAGGTAACTCTTTTATATGTTTTGTTTTAATTGTTTAGATACAATGTGGTTGACAGCAATTTTTATTCTCAGAGAATGTACTGGCTCATTTCCTGTACTTGGAATGGACTGCGAGTGGGTCCCTGATAGAAAAAGTGGCGAGAAAAGTCCTGTAGCTCTGCTGCAGTTAGCTACTGTTGGCGGATATTGCGCTTTGTTTCGACTTTCACACATGCCAATAATTCCCGAGTCTCTAAAGGTAAAAGCTTACAAATGACCTACTGTCTTGTCAATTGAAAATTTAGGATATATTCCGAGTAAATTGCATACTAAACTTCTTTAAATTGTGCTCATATCACCAAACTAATCCTAGACAATTTTTTGTAACTATATTTGTACTTCTGCTTTAAAGTTCGATAATTAAATGTTTGTTTGATTCGATAAGCTGAATATAATTGGAAATGCTTAAAAGAAATCTTATCTTAAATTTAAACTCAATGTTCTTTTTTCAGGAATTGTTACGAAATGATAATATTTTGAAAGTTGGGGTAGGGATTCAATATGATGTTCATCGATTGCACACTGCTGTCCATGGTTGGGTTGATATTCGGAACCTCGAATTTCTTCTACGAATTTATCCTTCAAAGGAACCCAAGGTACTTAACGTATGATTCACTTAGCTTCACTCATTCACTTAAGTTTTTATTGAACTGTTAAATTTCGATCATATGGGAAAGAGCTATTCTTTTGTGAATGAAAACCATCTCCATAATTATCATATCTCGTAAAAAATTTAAGCCCTGTATGGAAGAATTGAATTCAGGAATTGAGATATTATCTTGAGCCAAAATTTGAGTCTTAGGCCTTACATTTTTGTAACATATAGTTTTGGGACAGTATCAAAATCAATATATTTAACAATGTACCCATGCATTGATGTGAATTGACTTACAACATACTGATTGAATATTTAAATGGCTCTGACAGGAAAATACAGATGAAGAAAAAATCAAGCTAAGTCTTTCCAGCCTTTCTAAAAGAGTTCTTGGAATTGAATTAGATAAAGATGCTGAAGTTCGCATTGGAAAGTGGGATGCAAATCAGTTATCTGATGAGCAAATCAACTATGCAGCTTGGGATGCTTTAGCAGCTGTTCTAATATGTTATGAATTAACAAGGGAGGAAGAAGCTGTAAGTTTAATCTTTACTATTCTTCCATTTATTTTATTACTTAAACTTTAGTTCCATTTGAAATAATGGTCACTAATAATCCTAGTGTTTTATTTATTTATCAATGTCAATGAAATCATTTTTCTTGTATTAATTATAAATAATTACCTTTTGAATGTATTAGATTCAAATGTAGTTTAAGTTGCTTTGATTTTCTTTTCCCTCTGAAAACTCTGATTTATTGAAGAATTTATTCTTATTCCGTCATGCAGATTATCCTATGTATTATTAGAATTTTGAATATGCCCGTCATGGTATTTGCTTCACAGAAACTTGTTATTTTAATAGAATAGAGGTAGAATGTCTCTAAGAAAGCAAGACTCCTAAACCACTCACCTGGGTAAGATGTTTATAGACGTCATGACTGGGGGAATTGGTAACTACTACAAAAAAATTTTATTTAAACTTTTTAAAGTATATCTTTTCAAATAAATGAGAAATACCATATTTTATTGCATTTTATTATAAATTACCACAACTCATAAAATGTGCTTTACAAATCTTAAATGCCAACTGCATGTAGGACTTCAGAAAGTTATTAAACAAATACAAAAAATACCCAGATGACTGGTTAAGTCAGTGATCTTAGAAGTTATTTTTCATACTCACTGAAGTAAAAAATTTCTGATTTCATCTGAAAATTTGAGTTGCAACTTCTGATAAGAGGTACATTGGTTTAAAGAATTCTTTTTTTTCTTTCTGAAAATTTCTATGCCTCCTAATCATCATTTAGATCAAAGTTGATGAAGAGTTCATTAATTTAAACTTCTACATTCTAGATGCAAGCATATTCAGTCTCATCACCAGTTGAATTCTTGAGGAAGTTTAAAGAACATCGCTACAAGTATGGGGAAAGAGGAAAAACAGCTGGGAGAGCAGCACAAACCACTGGTATTACTATTTTTTGTTATTTTTCTTATATCATATTTTCTTATATCATATTAATGTAATAAATTAATTTTTAGGTAGGAAAGCTAATTTTCCAAAGCGGAACTACCATACCTCCATCCCTAGTCGCAAAACACCAATGTATGATAATATCTTTTTACTTGCTCCTGATGGGGAAGTTTTATGTACTTGTGATAGAAAAAGGGCCATGTGGTGAGTATACTATTATAACTGCATCATTCATGGTTTCATTCTTGACTTATAAATTATAAAATAATTTTTATGCTGTTTAAAGATTGTGATTGGAGGTTAATATCCTCTAAATATTGATATAACATAAACTTTGCTGTATTTTTAGAAGTTTAAATTGAATTTAGTTCATTTAGACATCCACGATTAAATATTCTATTCAGTGGAAGTTTTTCTTAACAAGCCTATTTCTAGACTATACAACATTGAATTTTAAACAAATCTATATAGTATTATTTTCATTGCCGATGATATTTTCTTGAAAGTAAAATTGTATCAGATTTATACTTAACATAAAAAGAATAGCTTGGTATGATAAAATATGTATCTAGATATCAGGGTTATCTCAAAATAGTCCTGTTTAGATTAATTGCATCAATTTCAGTTTTATAAATCAAAATTTATTTAAACAAAAATATGTAGGTGATAGCTTTCATGCAGTCATGTTTCAGGTATGTGGACAAGGGGATTGGAACCCTAATTGAAGAAAATACCATTGAAGAGGATGAAGAGAAGGGTGAAAGCACTACCAAAACTACTCTAAAAGTTAAACTTAATTTTGAGCCCCAAAGAAGAGCAATTGATGAATCTGAGAAATACTATTGTGTTGTAAAAGATAACATTTGTGTGGTTTGTGGTAAAGAAGAATCCTATTTGAGGAAGCACATTGTACCGCATGAATATAGGAAATATTTTCCAGGTAAAATCTGAATGATAATTCTCATCCCTAAGATTTATGTTTTTGTTTTTCAAACATGTGAATTTTTAGATTACATAGCATTGGAAACTTGGAAAAAATGATCAAATTCTATTTATAAAATCCATAATGAATGTTTCATTTTGAATATTTATCACAACATTTGGAATTCATTGTGAAAATTTCAAGAATTTGGACTTTCCCCCGTAAGAATATATGGGCTCGATTTTTGAAAATTATAAAAAAATACATCCCTAGTACATAGAAAGATAAAATTTCTAATGACAATAGGAACCATATATTTCTACATAAAATATACTATTGCCTATCTACAAATGGTCATGGGTTCAATGCCAGGTGGTAAAATATTTTCAAATTAGAAATAAATGTTTTCTAACTAAATATGAAAGAAACATAATGAAACTTTGTAGGATTATAGATGTGTATATATTGAATTTTGAAAAAATCCACAGTTGTCTAAGTGTCATGGAATTGATTCCTGTTGAGTTAGTTAGTCTCATAATCTTGATTTTTGCCCTAAGAACACATGGGCTAAATTTTAGAAAATATACTTAGGGCATTTTCCGGTTCTGTAGAATATTAAAAACTTCACACATTTATAGATAGACTGTATCTTTATATTAAACTGTTATAAAAATGGAAGAAACGGTTAGATTCTTGAGGGCATTTATTCGAACTCCTTAAAAAATGTATATGATTATCAGAACTTTTTGAGACACTTCCTGAATGTATTTTGCTATGAAACCTCTTCCTTCTATCCATCAACCCACAACTCAATTGTTGAATCACTCTTCTTGTCTTTTTCTAGCTCTACACAATTTTTTTCTTCTGTTCTTTTAGTATATTTCTTCCTAATTGTTTCTTTCGGCATTATAATAAGCTGATTAATTCAAAATAGTTTGCTAATAAATTTTTCATTTTAGAATTTGCACTGTTATTAACTTGCACTTGCTTCCTATATTATCCCTATAGAATTCTACTAGTTAGTGGTTGCTTCGTACATCGATGTCATTAAATTAATGTTCTCTTAACAGCTATATTAATGATATTTACTTTTGAAATTCAGTTTGGATGAAAAGCCATCAGTCCCATGATGTGTTGCTTTTGTGCATTGACTGTCATATGGAAAGCAACTTTTTGGACCTGAAGATAAGGAGGGAACTTGCAGATGAATGTGAAGCACCAATGAAAAGCAACAAATTATCAGAGGTGAGATATTTTTAACTGTATAAATTTAAATATTGTATCACCTTATGCATGTTCCTTTCTGTTTTATAAACTAAGAGACACAATTCAACCTATTCTTATCTGTACCTTGTCTTATTTTCATTTTATCTTATTTCATTAGGATCTCATTGTTATTGGCTACTATTATCTTGTATTGCTTAACAAATATTGTGTATGTAGTTTCTTATTACTTCTTGTTCAACAGTTTAAGGAAACATTTTATAGTTTATCTTTATAAATTGTTTGTGAATGTATACCATTAATAATAACTTCTGAAATTAACACCTAAATATTTTGCTTAGCTTTCTTGCTAATAAGTTTTATATAAATTTCTAATTTTTTATAAATATTTTTATTAAAGCTAATTAATTGTATTTATATCCAAATTATTTAAGGGAACCCAGTTAATTAAGCTATCCACGTTGCTCTGTAATTTGCAGCATTTGCTAGTATCATTTATAACCCTTTGTATTGTTTAGTCACACATAAATAGATGTAAAAAAGCTTTTATATTGTTTGGCTTAAAATTAAGAATCAAAAATTAAAAAGAGGAATGGAATTGTCTTAAGGAACAAGGAATGTCTTAAGTACATAACCTTGTACAAGTACTCTGTTTCCGACAGCTTATTTCCTACTTTTACTGTCTGCTTCCAATGACAAATAAAGGACTATGCTCATCCTTTGGTTTTCTATAATCTTTCTCATTTTTATAGTAACAAATTATGATCTACTTATACTTTAAAGAAAGAGTTTCTCTAGTCTTTCCCATCCTAGTTATTTAACTTTTCAATTACTCTATCTTTCCTGTCATAAATAACCACTATGAATCTTGTTTCTCGTCTATGCACTTTCTATTTTTCATTTCGATCATGTTTTATGTGGGACCCTTGCACAGTACAGCATCATGAAATATAATGTTATTGACCTTAGAAATAATTTTTTCTATACGTCCGTTCTATTTCAAGTCCTAGCTGAATGTTAAAACAAAATATTTCATCTAAAAGGGGGGGGCACTTACTTGGGTCAGAATTTCTCCCCAAAAACCCATTGAAAATTATTTCCTGAATCTAAAAAAGAAAATTTGGAACATAAAATTGTAGTTTAAATTCAGAATTGTTCTTTTATGGTAGTCTGTGTTTCAATATTCTATTAGCAATAAGCTATTATTCCAATTTTTGCCTTGCTGAATTATATGATGTAAATATTTATTTTGGTAAATATTCTATTTTATACCTTTTAATGCTATTGAATCATCTTGATTTGTCTTTTAATCCCATGGCTCAGGTAATTTATGTATCTAAAGAAATAAGAGTACTAATTAAGTGGCAGCTTGCTGTAGGCAAGAAAACTTTTACATGTATATAACATGTACAATCATAAATATTTTGAATAAGTTACTTTATGATTGCATCACATAATTTATCTCCAACTTATTATTATTGGTAATAAGCTTTTAATAGAATAAAAATGAACTTCCCATTTTATAATAGAATGTATAAGTAAACCTTTTCTCTGAATTTTACTACTAAAGTTCATATTTCTTCTCATAAATGATTCTCTAAAATGATCTTCACTCCTAAGAAATATTATAAAATATTTATTATATAATATAAGCCAGACAATTATTCTTGATCAGATTTAATGCATGACAACTATTTTTCTTTTAAATCATAGGGTTTTATTACATTTCTTCAAACTTGAGTATGAAATCCAGAAAAGCATTAATTTTCTCTCTCAGGGATCTATGTTTTCGTGTAACAGGTGCCTGACGCTCAGGTTCTCAGAAAAGTTCAGAGTGCTGCAAAAGCTTTATCTCGCAACCCAGAAGTTATTCCAGAGAAGAGGCGCAAGGAGCTTGAAACTATTGTTCTGAATTACTTTTCCTCTAAAATGGAGAATGGATGCATTGAATCTAATGAAACCCCTGATATTTATTGTGGTGAAACAGTCACTTCAGAAATGCTAGAGGAAGCAGTACAACTTGTAATCAGGTAATGTAATGAACAAATTCATTGTTTTTCATCTACTAAATTCAATATAGTTTATAATTACCATTTGTTTATTAAAATACCATTTTTTGTAGCATTATTATCAAGAGTTTTATCAATGAGCCATAACTTATTGTACTACTGATTTCAGGACCACAGATGAGAATCAAGTTCCTCACGGTTTGAAAGTAGTACAATACTATCAAGAGAAAATTGGGGAAGAAGATGGTATAAGAGAGTTGGAAGTTAAGTGGAGGGAACACTTCATGAAAGAAATGAGGCCTAAACATCTTCCACCCCTTTGGTCAACTCATCATTTTAGACTAAGTCCAAGGGATAAGAGCATTGATAAGAAGCAGCAGAATGAACAAACCAGCGTCAATTTATAACAATTTACCAATAAATGAATTGAAAACCACTGAATGTGTTATTTTTTGCATTTCTGCTGCTAACATTCAGCGAGTCAAATTTTCCTTTTTGTCGTTGAACTTATCAACCTTCCTTTCACTACTATCATAGTGTTCTTAAGCTCTTTAAGTACTATTTTCTAATCTTTTTATCAAGAATTTAATTAGGTATGATCTTTACTACAGGAAAATTGGTCTTCAAAATTATACTTACATGAGAAATTAATATCATGATGATAAATATTAGATCATTGATATGGAATAATGAATTAGGCTCCAAAATTAGTATAGTAGTTATTAAGTACTAAAATAATATTTTATTGAAAGGTCAGCCTATCTATTTTCTTCTTTAACATAACTATCACACTTGCAAAAAATTATGCATAGCTTGATAGTACCGATTGCTGTTGAATTACAAATTATACATGAGTAATATCAAGAAATTAATAAATTAATTATTACATGAAGTTTTTCCTTTTTTAAATATCATGACATTTTATTCTCTCCATAGAAGCATAACTAACTATCATAATTGTCAGAAATACTTCAGAATTGTTTGTGGTTCCACACAAATCCATCAGACTCTCAAGCTATGAGAGAGATAGACAAATCAACACAACAGGTAGTAGTAAAAGAAGATCTGTGAAAAATTAGGCTAAGTTAAGAACATGAAAGCTTCCAGTAGGTATATGAAAACTACAGTTACGGGAAAGTCTCACTTCCAGATAGATTTCACTTCACTGAAATTCTGCAAGCAATCAAGCAAAATACAGTAATAAAAATCTTTTCACATACAATGCAAAATTTTACATATAATTATGAAAATCAGACGCCCACTTGTTAATTAGAATTAATTTAAAAATTTACTCGAAATACAAATCACATAAAAAGGTAATCCTGAATTACTAAACAAAATTTTGGGTGCGATGAACTATTTTCTTAGTTTTATCGAGAAATATTTTCTTCTTTTAACGAACGGTAAGTGGCAAAAAACCTATAATTCACTGTGCAATTATAATTGAAGATAAATGAGTAGACATTTACCATTCGATTGAACCAGGGGGTAAAAATCATATTTCATAACCAGTTATATATATTTTCAACGGTAATTGTTTTACCTCAGGAACTAGAGAGATTTTTATTTAGTAATATACTTTGTCAAACTTAATTACTTTTAGGTCAAATATTACAGCCACATCTTTTGTTCTCTGCAAAACTGAGACAAATTAAATGCCAACTTCATTTTCCACCTCTCGTTACAATGATTAGGAAATCTTACTAAATTATTTCCCGATCTTATTCCGAATCTTAGGATGTCTTGGCCGTTCATTTTACTCAGGTTCTTCACAGTACTCTTAGTCTGAAAGTCAAACAACTAATAAACTTATTTACTATAACCTTATTTATCAAACCTTCCTCAAAATCATCAATAAAACTATTTAATATAGAGCAGCACTCTCGTATTTCTTACGTGGAATTCAATGCAATTTATTCGTTTAATTTTTAAAATTTAGGCTGATCACTGTTAAAACGTATAGAAACTAAAATGTCCCTGATTTCTAAAAGAACGGTTTTTATAGGATACGCTTAAAAACGAACACAGAAAAATATTTTCAGAATTGGCATTTCAAAGATCGAGTCTGGATTTAGGTAATCTTCTGTTTAATTTATCACACTATTTAATAGTAGCGGACGTAATGCTGACTTTCCTGTAGAATGGAGAATAACATACGCGATTTCAGTTAACACTACACCGCAAACAACTTTCACCTTCCGGTAATTATCCTAACTACTCAATGTTTGCGATTAATATCGAATCCTTCTTCGGCTAAGTAACCAAGTAGCGATACGAAACGAGTGTGATGTTCGATAGTCATGGGAAAAATTTCGATGGTTGATTCTGCGAATCTGTCCTTAGACCTTAATGAAACGGTGCTATTTGTGTTTTTCAGAGAGGTGAACTTATCGTCGTAACAATGAAAGGTAATTAAGTGGCTATCATTTAATATTTATACAATGCTTTAATTGTTAAACGTCACTTTTCATGTATAGTTCTACTTATTGGAGATGACACTGTCTAGCTTCCATCCCCAACATGGCAACAACACAAGCTCTTCAAGCTTCTATTTCCTTCAGGTCTCCAATTTTTTCTAAAAACCTAATTAAAACTTAATTTTGTTAATAAATTGTGTGGAGCGTGAATTATGGCTGCATATTTCTCACGCGGAGTTACTCGAACTAAAAGATTGAGCAGCATACTAATAGCCTTTATGGACTATGTGACTTTTCTATGAAAATGATTTTAAATCGTTTCTAAATCGGTTTTGTATTGAATTTAGAGTCAGTTTATTGTGTTAAATGATGTTTGGTGTATATCATGGTTTTTCTTATTCCATACTAGATATTATTTACATTCTTGTGAAAGCCGTAAATTTATAATATTACCTGATCTATATCAAACTATAGAAACTGTACGTCTGCTTGGTTGTATAGTTTAGAGGAATTAAGTGGAGTTCTTTTATTTTCATTCCAGGTATCAAGTAACATATGCTTGTTACTTGATGGAGTGATCCTCTACTGGACTTATCGGAAACGCATAAAAGGAAAAGTGTATTATGTACTTACAGTTCAAAAACGTAAATTCAGACATTTGGACCGTTGCTAGTGCTTCTGTGCTTTAAATTTTTCGTTTTTTGCTTACTTCTTTGACTTGATTTCATTGCGTATTTAGTTGCAGCAGTGGTTTCAATTTATTTTTAATTTAAAAAATAAACTTTGGTTTGTAACTAAGGTGTGAATCATAGGGACGCAAAATATCTGTATTGTGGTAATAGTTTGGTGGAAGTGAAGTGTGTTGTGACGGTGGCGGTGTTTGTGAAGGTGTGGAAAGATCGGCCATGCCCACGGCTACAGGTGGAAACAGTAGTGGAGGAATCCCCAGCAACGAGGAGTGTGGTATCCGGGACGTTTGGGCACATAATTTGGAGGAAGAGTTCCGAACCATCCGCCAAGTCGTCCAAAAATATCACTATGTTGCCATGGTAAGGGTTTCATCAAAAAATATGAAAATACTCAACAAATCTGTTCTGTTCTCTGACAAATCCGTCTGTTTGACATTTTATTTTCAGCTCTTTGAACAGACTTCATTATCCTTATATATCTGCAAAGATGGATTGGTCAAATAAATGTTTTATTTTCCTCAGAGAATCTGTGTCTTGCCATTAAGATACATCATAATTGCAGAGTTTTTTCTTTCATCTTTAAAAATCGTATAAAACTTGACTACCAATTAAATAATGTATCACTTTCAGTATTTATTGTGTTTGTGATACAAAGGGCCCACATTTTATAACAATTTTTAAAAATTAGGAAATTTCTTGATTTATATTTAATTAGAAAATAAGTAGTCATAATATTAGTATTCATTTGGCAGAAAATAAAGTGTTGGTTCTATTCATTTGACTTAAAATGGAATTCAATTCTGACAAATTTCTCATTTATTTGATATTTATATAATGCTATATGTTTGCTAGTTAAGGTGAAAAAGTGGAATCTTGAAAGAAATTTTTTAAAAGTATTAAATAGCATGTATGCTTTGTTTTTGGTACAGTTGACAATTTTATATGTAATGGCAAGAGTAGAAATTCTCTAGCTTGCCGTCTAAGCCTTAAGTATCATTTAAATCTATTTAATGTTTTTTATGACACTAAATATTCATGTCTATCAATGAATATTTCCCCTCTCAAATAGATGAGCTGTAGAATTATTAGAATACATTTTGGACTTCATATTTGTTTAGGATTGTAGTAAAAATTAAAAATTTTACCTATCCTTCACAATATTATACTACAGTCACATTTGTAGTTGAATGTAACATTCCTAATGGATGAAAAATTTTTCAACTGCCTATTATTTATATCAATATTGTCTTGTAGTATGTTATTGGGTTTTTGAAATTCTCTACTTCTCTTGAGTTCTGGTTTTATTATAACTAAGTTGAAAGTTCTGAAAATGCAGACTTTGTTTTAATTCACTGTTGTTTTTTGTATTGTCAAATGCTATATATTTTATAGAAAATCTTGTTGAGTTTGATTCATTGCCATACGATATTAGATTCTAGATTGTATTGTCTTCTGATGTTATTCTTTGAATCATATTTATTTTGAAATAGGACACTGAATTCCCTGGTGTGGTTGCGAGACCCATTGGTGAATTCCGCAGTTCAGCCGACTATACCTATCAACTCCTACGTTGCAATGTTGACCTCTTACGTATCATCCAATTGGGACTTACCTTTCTGGACGAAAATGGCAAGACACACAGTGGCTATTCCACGTGGCAGTTCAATTTCAAATTCAATCTCTCGTAAGTGTTAGCAAGGAGTAGAAAAAAAAAAAAAACATTTATATAGTTAGTTCCTGTTGTTATAGCTTCCTTAAGCATATAATTACCCATGACCCAGTCATTCATGTAAATCGTTGCCTTAAAAGTAATATGTTTTAATTATTAGCAGTATCATATTTAACATTTGGTGACTAAATAAACTATTTTTATATTAAATTTTAAATCTGTTTAAACATTTGTGGCAGGATCATACTATCTAAAATTTTCATACTTTTCTTTTTTATAAATTTGAAACTTAAACAATTAATATTTAATCAAATATTTCATGAAGTTTAGAATTACATTCTTCTCTTTATTCTAAAACTCCTTACTCTTCTTTCTATTTACTTATGAATAGTGAAAATAAGCCTTTCTTTTTGTTTTGATGCATATTCATATTAGCTAAGGCCTCAAAGGGTTTCTTGATGGATAAACAACTTTCCTTGGACATGATAGTATCAAAAATTCTAAAATATACAGTCAACATATGTTAATATCTTATTTTTAAGGGAAGTTAACTTGACAAATCTACTCATGATTTTCTAAAAATTAGGTGAATGATAAGTGGATAGCATTTGTTCATTGATTCAATTCCATGTTTTGGTGTTGATGCATAAAAATGAGAATGTAAATTAATCTCTGATGTAACACTTGTTTATAAAAAAATAAAGCAAGCAACATTATAAAATTTCTTGAAAATAGTTTATCTATTTTTTCCAGCTGTTTATTTTGATTTTGTTGAAATAAAGTGGCTAAAGTATATATTTTAAATTTTCAGGCAATTAATATTCATGGAGTCAGCATACAACTTTCTCTCAATTTTTTGCATTTCTTGTCTATTGTTTGTCAAAAACATGGAGTTTCATGTTACAAATTGACTATTAATAACTACAAATTATAAAAAAATAGCTGATCATATGGATCACTGCTTACATCTGTAAATCTGATTCTATGTAAGATACAAAACATTAAGTTTTAAATTTCTCATTTAGGGAGGATATGTATGCACAAGACAGTATTGACCTCCTCCAGAACTCTGGTATCCAATTTAAGAAGCATGAAGAGGATGGAATTGACCCACTTGACTTTGCAGAACTGTTGATGACTTCTGGAATTGTACTAATGGATAACATCAAATGGTTATCATTCCACAGGTTAGAAATTCACAATTTTTTAATACCAATCTTATTTCATATTAATGGTGGTTGTATGTAAATTTTTACAGTATATTCCATCCTAATAATCATCTTCCCACTTTTTCTTTTCAGTGGATATGATTTTGGCTACCTGTTAAAGCTTCTTACAGACCAAAATTTGCCACAAGAGGAAAGCGAATTTTTTGAACTCCTGAAAATGTATTTCCCAACAGTTTATGATGTAAAGGTAAGTCTTCTAATATCCATATATATGGATATATACAAGTAAAGGTGTGCTTGCTAACAGCAAGCAGTGTAATAATATATCTTTTTATGAAAAATAAGATTTTACGGAAGGTTAATCTTCGTCCCCATACTATATATCAGTTAAATGAAATTATCAGAGCGCATATATACAGGTCTTCCCATGCTTTTCTTTAGGCAGAATTATTCCCACCCCAGCGTCGAGCTAAGTACATCCTGCGGATAATACTTTCGGTTTTCGCTTGAATATGAATGTCTTCATAAACGCTCCAAATTTCAAATGGAAATACCTTAAGGAAGTGCCTCAAAATGAGTCCTCAATTCCCTATGCATTTCTTATGGACATAGTGTAAACGCCCCCTAGAATCGAACCAACGACTATTTACGACAATCTTAGGGATGCTTTTATATAAGAATGATCCCTTTAATGGCTGTGTGAAATTTTGAACCACTGCCCGGTTGGGAAGTATCATAAAAAGCTTTCGGAAATATGGCCAATATATTCCTTATGAGAAAAATCGAGATAAATGGTGGCTCTGGAATCGAACCCGTAACACATAGGCAAGTGTTGATTTTTTCTGAAGTGCATTATGTAAGTAAGTATGTATATGTGTAGAAGGTTTGAATGATCTAAGTATAATAATAAGAGAGCTACGATTTTTCCAATTCTGAAAATATTTCACCTCCTGGCATCGAACCCATGACCAGTTGCAGGTAAATTATACCACTATTCCGTAGAAATATATAATAGCATTAGCTACATGAAATTTTATCCTTCTCGCTTAATGAGAAGTATTATTAAAAATTATTTGTAAAACGGCCCCATGCATTCTTACGGAGGAAAGTCGAGTTTTGGGGCCCCCTAGAATCGAACCCATGATAGGTAGGTTCAATTTTCAATTTTTTCCTAGGTGAGATTTTACATAAAGAAATCGGCAACTCCGTGGCCAAAACGGTTTGGGCCTGACATTAATATCCTATATATCTATCTATATATATGTTATATCCCCCTGAAGCATCTATATATAATAGATGTTCCCTAGTTGTTGTTTACCTGATAAGATGATTTCACTGTAATTATCGATTAGCTATTTATAGTAAAGAAAGTAGAATTTCATATTCTTACCTTTTGAAATTCATTGTTTTATACATCTTGTATTATGAAATTTAGTTCTTTCCTAATTCAGTATCTTATTAAAAATAAAAGCAAGTGAATTACAAACATGTGAAAATAGTTTTTAAAAATTGGTTTCTTATTCAAGCCATTGTCATTTTCTTTGAATTGTATTATTACTCTATAAATCTATTTAGATGTTGGTAGGAAGAATGAAATCCAGCATGTTTCTCTTTCTGTGACTAAAGTCACTTATTGATATGACTATCCCTCTTTAAAACTGTCTATGAAAACTATCTTATTTAATGAGATTGTGTTTCAGGAATTGCAAATAGCATACAAAGTTTCTTGTAGAAACTCTTAGTCCTATTTCTGTGACTAATTAGTACTTCACAGTGGATGATCATAGCTTTATGTTTGTGTAATTCTCTAGTTTCATGTAAATTAAAAAGCAGAGTTTGTGAAATCTTAAAGTCACCAAAGCCAATTATTGCCTTTTTCTATTTAACAATTGCTGAGAAAACTTTCCGACTTTTGTTTAAGATATTTTTGTTGCAACTGTAAGTTCATTATGTAAACAATTTTTTAAGGTATAAATTTGCACCCATTCAATAGACTTTGTATTTATTTATTTTTTCTAACATGGATTATAGTGAAATTAAATACCAATATTCATTACAAAATATGCTTCCCATTGCTTTCTTAAATTAATATACTGCATGCATATTTTACCTCAGTACCTAATGAAAAGCTGTAAGAACTTGAAAGGTGGTCTCCAAGAGGTAGCTGATCAGTTGGAACTGGAAAGAATTGGTCCCCAGCATCAAGCTGGATCTGATTCTCTTCTTACTGGAATGGCTTTCTTCAAAATGAGGGAGGTATGTCGTCATTTCATACTTAATAGGTTTTGCTATCTAAGTTTAGTTTTTGCCAACATATATATGTAAGCATTGTATTGTTTGTGTCTTAAGTTTTTTAAATCAAGCTAATACTAGTTACTTTCTTTCAGATGTTCTTTGAAGATAACATTGATGATGCCAAATATTGCGGTCACCTTTATGGCTTGGGTACATCATTTGTGGTTAATGGAAACAGCTACCATGACAACGGAGATAATAACTCATCATGATGGCTTGCAGTGTGCACCAACTGGTGTTTTTTTTTAAAGTTACAGCTCCACCTGATTCCCCAATTTTTTATTTTAACAAAGAAAAAAAATAAACAAATAGACATTGTTTCTGTGAAAGGTCTGAGTTCTATTTCTTGTGCTTGGTGGATGCCCTCAGGCCTCATGCGTCTGTAAATAACCTCTTCCTGAAAGAGGAGTTTGGGAACATTATCAGAAGGAGACTTTCATAATGGCTAAGATGGACACGGGCAGAACATCGTTATGGACATGCTTGGCAGAAGATTATTGTGGAGAAGGTATTTTACAGTAGTGGACTGAGAGAGTGGTCTGTGAAAACTAAGAAAGTTGGCAATTATGAGACTGATAAAAAGTGAGATTTAATTGGTTTGCAGTTGTATGATGAATGAAAGTGTATTTATGGTTGGATGGAAAATAACCATGTGATACAATTCTCCTAGCCTAAGCTCTTCTGTCCTTCTATCCTCAATTCCTTACCCAAATTTCCTTCCTTCATATGTACCTTATGTCCCCCTCAGCCCTTTACTCGCATGATTGCCTTGGGCTCCAAGTTTCAAATAATGTAACAAATGAGGCAGTTAGTGAAAATTAAAATAATCTGTTTTTATATATATATCTAGTATATAAAAATATGAATTCTTTGCACTGCCCATTCCCTCTTTCCCACTATCACAACCAAAAATAAATTTTCTTTGCAACCAAATACTTTTTGATTCTAGTCATTTATAATTATGCCAGATAGCTTTCACAAGGTTAAGAATTGATAATATTCTTCTTACAGTTATATACACTGGCATATAGAATTACATTGTGATTTAATACTTTCAGAATTACTTGTTTGCATTAAATTGCCTGACCTAGATGATGATGAATTAATTAATTGAGCAACTAGGGCTTTTAAAATTTAAAATAACCCTCATTAGGTATTATCATTCAGTTTGATTTAACATGCTTACATTATTCTTTCCCCATCAATGTATAAAATTCTGACTTGATCTTAATTAAGTTCTATTGTTAGCTATCTATAACAAATAATAACTGCTTTATATCAAGATATACAAATGATTACCTCAACTTCTTAATGGAATATAAGGGTAGACCAAGTTATATGATCTAATCAAATGTAAAGAAATATTATTGAGTCCTCTTATGCAAATAATGGAATAACAAAATTTGATTTCATTTTGCTTTTTGGTGTAAAGATCGTCGTCGTCATATCAGTGATATTCTTACTTCATCAGCTGCCATTGATAATTACTGAAATAATGTAAACTGGATAACATACTGAAAAACTTCATGACATACCAAAACCTAACAAAGAATTCACTGCCTTAGATGTTATTTCTCTGATTAGATTAATATTTTCCATCAGTAAACCTACGAGGGATTGTAAAAGTATTACTTTTGAGTGCTCTAGGAGTCCAACAGAACAAAGTTGAAATCTGTTACTGTTATATAGTGCCCTTTCCTGTCCATATGCACTAAATGATTCTTTCTGGATAAAGTACCCAATTATAGTTATAGCATTTTGTATCACTATAGGTCAATGGTAATAAGATAGCTTTTTCTGGGAAAATTAGCAAACCTTACCATCATGGGAAAAACAAATAATGCATCTCCACAATTAATTATACATAGCCACTCCCATGTACTTCACTAAGAGCAGGTATTTAGATTACAGATCACCCATACTTTAGTTAACACCGGTCGACTGTGCGTTTTACCTTCCAGCTTTAACTGAATTCTTGTTAAAATACAAAACCTGCAAGGTACGCTTACAAGAAAATGTGTATATAAAGATTCGGTGTAATAGAATAACTAAAATATACAGGTTAAATTTTACAAATAGTTCATTAATTACTTTCAACGGAAGAATAAAAATTTTAGGGGAAGAATGGAAATGATAATTGCATACATTTACTGTTATTTATTACTATACTATTATTAGATTAATTTGACATCTAAAATTATATATATTTCTTTAAGTATTTAATTTCTTCTCTGATTATAAATTGGATGATCATATCATTTTATGATTGTGGACTTTATTTCTGGAGCAACCCTCCCCGAAAAAATTTTTTATTGTCATTGAGGTGACGTAAGATTCTAATTTAACTCAACAATCGAATCAACTCAATGATCAAAATTCCATAATCGCTAGGTCATAAAAGAGGTCACGTTAATAAGAAGCAGAATTAAAAAATTACAGCCATTTACTGAACAGGAACACAGTTCAAGAAATCTGACGAAATACAAGCGCTCCGAAGAGAAAAAAATTTACTTATTAAGTCGATTCGATACCTTGATAATAAATTGCGCATTATTTTCAGCTTCTACACGAAAGTTTTAGTTTCAAGATGGCACTCTGTTAAAACTCAACCGCTAGACATATATGTATTATATAATTTACTCTTTCCTTCAATTTCTAGTAAGGGATGGCAGACTCTCTGCGATAGAGACATATTCCACTTTTATTTGAACTTAAATATAACGCCCCATGCAAGAGATTCCAGCTGTAGCATTTCGTGGTTTGGCCACATTGGCCAGCTTTGCATTCCCATGATCACCCACAAGTCCAAAGAAAGACAAAGGAACGTTCTATGCCCCAGTTGGGGTCGTGCGTTAGAATTTAGTCTTATTTTTGTATATTTTGGTATATATTTCTAAAATGGCTAAAGAAAACAAATCGGAAGAACTAGTCGACGTTTCAGAGGATGAAGGACCTGAAGAAGGAGAGATTGAAGATGATACTTGCGACGAAGATAATGCAAAGAACTCAGGAATCAGCACTACTAATCTCTCTGTTGGTGCAAATTATTTTCAAAACCCTTGCACATCTAGTAAAGGTGCTCGTAAGAGAAAACCTCAGGCCCATGTTCCAGAGAAGTCGGTGAAATGCTGGGGGAACACGAATAGAAGGCGCTATAAATTTTATGTGGACCACGATCACCCTTCGAGAGAACCTTATGATGGGTTGAAGAAATCTGACGTGAATAGCGATCGCGTAGGATTAAACTTTCATGATCTTCTTTGTGAATACAAAACATCCAAGCACGACAATGAAGGTAAGCCAAGTATAATCAAAATTCAATAGATCTGTAAGGTTAGATAAAGCTGATTGTTACTTAATGTAATGGATTTGAAAACTCGTAATAGGTCATATTTATTTGATGTTGAAGTTGAATTCGAAAAATGGTACGATAAACTCTTAATGTTAAATGATTTGCATCCTATATCGTGTTTCGAAGTAATTACATTATAGTGCTTACTTAGTTCTTGAAGGTTTGAATTGTTAGAATTATTATTATCGTTTAAATAAGAAAGGGTTATCATGTAGTTGGATAACTGTTCTCTTGTATCGGAAAATCAGACTCTCCTATTTCAGGTAATACCCATGAGAAAGAAAACAGACACTATGGTAAAGATGTGAGTTTGGATTCTTCGAGGAAACGTGAAAGCCTAGTGAATGATGTACTTGCTGAGAAAGGTAAAAGGAGTCGTAAAAGGAAACATCGTCGTTCTCCATCTCTCAGCCCAGTGTCGAGCGAACCTGATAGTCGAAAAAGGAAAGAAATTAGAACCACCAGACCTAGGAGAAGAAAAAAACCGAATGTTACTACTTGTAACAGCAAAGAAAGCGCCTTAATATTTGCTAGAATCCGAGCATCTAAACTGAACTCGCTTATTGACAATGAGAAGAAACCCTCAGTTGAATTAATTAATGTGGTCAGTGAGGGGGAAAATCAAACTGAAATGACTAAGATACCCATAGACATAGTTAAACCTGTACACTCAGAAAGTGAAAGTAATTTGGAAAAGAATACAGACACTGAAAGTGTTTTGAGGGAAGGGGAACAAAACAATTTAACAAATGAACCAAATAGTTGTGTTGCAGGTAAAGGCTCATGTTCTGCTAGTGATTCTCAGACTGCAGAGAAAATTGAAGATTCAGAGTCAAAGGATGAAGATGATGATGTCCTTCAGCTTAGGATGATAGCATTGCAGTCTGCATTTAGGGCTAAGTACTTAGCCAGGAAGAGGCTTGGTCTTACTAAGAAAAATCCTGTGAAGACAAGTAAAACTTTAGAAACCAGTAAAGTAGATTCTATTTTAGATGATACAGAAAAGCTTTTGGAAGCTGTTGAAGATCTTACATCATCACCAGCAAAAGAGCCTGAATGTGATACAATGTATATTTCACTGGAAGAAGTTCCACTGCCGCCTGATGAACCTTTGAACCCTCCAGTTACAGGCACAGCACAAGCAGAAGATCTTACTCCTGTAGATATGGAATTAGCTTTAACAGATGAAGATGAGGGAAATCTGGAGCCTGGAAAAGATTATGAATGTGATTTAGATATTCCAGCTGATGAGGGTATGCATCCTATGGTCAGGATTAGTCGTAATTTGATGAAAACCAAAAGTATTCCTGTCACAATTGGGCGTAAACAGCATCATAAGGTGAGACAAAAGTCTTCCATAGGCAAGCAGGAAATTAACTGGAGGAAAAATTTACTAGAGGTGGCAACCGCAGAAAGTGAAGGAGATTTTACAAATTTTGACCCTAGCGTTCTTGGAATGGAAGATCTATATTCAATGGAAATTTATGACCCAGCTCAGTATTCAGCTGATTATTTTCACAGATTAGATGAGGATAATGCTTTATCAGAAGCATCAGATACTAAATCAGATTCCATTTCTGCATACAGTGGTCATATTCCACCATTGAGCAATGAAAATGATGATGAAGATGAGGAGCTTTTACGGGCTAAGTTATTGTTAGATATCTCTAAAAGACATAGAAAAGAAGAGGAAGCAATTATAAAATCATCTATGACATCAACAGATTTCGAAGAGAAAATAGCACTTACTGAGAAAGTAACCCCAGCCTATCTAGTCAACAGAGATCAACCTGCTAGTTCCATGGTTAAAACTCCAGTTAAGGTCAGTGGGGATGATGCTGAAGTACAAGCTGTTGCTGTTTCACATGAGAAAATGAAGGTAAAAAGAGTTGTAGAGAGAGTACGCAAAGGGCATAATTTACTCAAAGCTCAGGCTTTAAAATCTGCCCATACCAAGCAATTTCCAATCACCTCGTTAGTCAGAGATCGGGTCTCTAAAATGTCAAATAGAGGAAAATATCAGCGTATCAATCAGATCAGAACTGCAATTAGTAAGAAGCTAGATGGTAATATTCAAGTGACAGTGGCTGGCTCAAATAGTAAGTCAAAAATAGTTACCCAAGTTCCAAAACAGCAAGATAGAATAGTGATTTGTCTCGGGGAAGATTCTGATGACAGTGATGATGATAAAGATAAGTATTTGAATGTTGAGCCTCAAATGGATACAGATCCACACATTGTGACTGGATTTGGCAATCCATGGGAGATAGCTTATAATCAAATGATGGATTCTGAGCCAATTCCACGTATAGTGTATCCTGAATCTGGGAGAGAGATGAAGGTTGAAAGGCTTAAATCTACTGACCCTAAACAAGGTGGTGCAATTACATCAGACTTTGAAAAGTCTGTAGATCTATTCTTAAAGGAAGTAAGGTCTGTTCAGGAGTTAAAAAACAAGCTGTCAACAAGTGGTACAAACAAGGCTGAGGCAGATGCTCAACCAATGCAATCAGCTGATCCCAAAACTAAAACTACCACAAATACTCCACAAGCTGCCAAACTAATTTTGAAATCTACTCCTGGAATAACTCCTCAGGTTAGTTTTTTTACATCAGTTCTCCAGATTTATTTAAAAACATTAATAAAAGTTATATTCTTGGCAAGATTTTTGCTGCAAAGTTTTGTTAAATTGTACTTGAAATAAATAAATTCGACTGGAATAAAATATTTTGAAGAATATTTACTTTGAAAATTTTTGAATATATTGGTACCTTATGAACTGAATTTTGTGATAAATTCACATTCTATGACTAAATTCTAAATATTTTCCCATTTTTAATGATTAAGGGAATTACTATTTGTTACTTAGTTAATCTGCAAATATTCATTCCCAAGATAATGTATAATTATCTAAATATTTGTATTACATTTTTTCAATGAATCTAAGGGGATGCAGAATTAAAAATTATGAATAAGTATTGTATTTTATGGTTAATCAGATATCACTATTTGATTTAGCAAAATTTTGTGAAACATTCGAATTACAATCACTTTAGAAATATCCTAATTCCTTTGTTTTGTCGAAATTTTTGTCTGTTATCATCATACATCCCTGTTTATTATGAACTTTTTGTATCCTATTATTCCATAAGTTTGTGAAAGGGACAAAATCTAGGATGTGGAAACCTTTGTGTGCAAGGCTTGGGATTATTTTCAGCCACAGTACAAAGATTTTTCTTCTCTTCTGAACTATACTCAGCAATTATGACAATTCAATAATTTTAAATCAGCATTTTATAGTATGTGTAAACCTTTACTTGCTTCATTATTATGGATCATCACTTCAATTGTTTGACCATTAAAATACTAGTAATGACTTACTTTCTTTTGATGATCAATGATCTCTCTTTTATTTTCATGCTTTTTAATAATTCCTTATTTATTAATTATATGTAATTAAAAGTAAGTTAGTGATTCTGTTATTGTAATCATGTTTCTAATTACTCGATAAAACAGTTGATGAAATTTATTGAGATCGTGGTTGTGTTTCCAGCATTGTGTTATTCAGATTGTTTCATCATCAATTTTTCCATCCATCAGGCTGTTCGACATCTTCCTTTCCAACAGCAGGAGGAATATCGCAGATTAAAGATGAAGATCTCCCTCTTAGAAATGCAAAGGCAGCTCAAAGCTGGAAAAATATCCCAAGCCATATCTAAGAGTAATCAGAAAGTGGTTCCTGTCAATAGTGTCCCCTCATTAAAGTCAAGTCAAGTTTCATCCCAAATTGCTATAGAAGATAGTAAAAGTAGTGTTTGTGAACCTAAGAAGGCCATAAGTGTACCTTATCCAGCTGAAGATAAAGGAGCACATGAAATTTCTGAAAAAGTTCATGAGGGAAGCACTGCAGAAGTTACAGATGGAGCTATTGGTGATGATATTGAAGATGAAAATGTTATGAGGGAGCAGTTACTTCGATCCAGGCTTCGCAAAAGAGCTGCAGCTAAGGCAGTTTCACCAGCCTCTACTGAATCTGAATGCATTCAAAACTTAGGATCAAAGGTTGTGGCTGAAGATACATCAAAGTTAAAATTAGTTGTGCAGTCTAGCTGTGTAGTTGAGAAAGAGGGCAATGAATTTCCTACATTGGTTAAATCAGCACTGGATGTAGACAATGAAAAAGTAGGATCTTCAATGGAAAATGAATCCACCTCAGTGTTAGAACCTGTTGTAAAAATTAGTAAAATTTCAGAAATATGTGATGGAGTTTCAACGAGTAAGCAAAATTCTCCTTGTGAAACATCAAATATGCAAGTCAATCATAAAAATGCTGCATCAAATACTGAATCAAAAGCTGAAAAAGACATTGCTGATAAGAAAGATGAAATAAACTTGAAGGATGTCACTGTTAAGAATTCATGTTTGGAAGTGAAAGAGGTTAGCGAAGAGAAGCAAGTTACTGATGTAGGGGTTGATTCACTTAAGGTATCAGAGGGTCCAGTCCTTTCTAGTATGAAAGTGAATGGCCGAAAAACATTTGCGGAAAAGCAAGTTCCATCTAATTCTAATCTGAAAGCTTCAGCAGGGACTGCAGAAAAAGTAAATTTACAATTAGGGATGGTCTCGACATCAAGAAATCAAGGTGTGGGATCAAATGAATCTCAGTTGAAGGAATTGGAGAACAAACTTCTTTCTGAAAGGTTAGTGAAGAGAGTTTTTATGATGCAGAAGCTATTTTCCCCTGACATGGTAGAGAGGGAGTTTTGTCTATTATTTTGAAGAGCAAATTTTTCATGGATCTCTTAGCCAGTTTGGATTTACTGCTGCATGGTGTGAATAATTTTATCTGAGACTACCAGCTGACTGAATTGTATTCCAGTATCGACTGTAGATCACATCCATTGTTAAATTCTGATTGGCATTTCATTTCCTAACAGCAGATTATTTGTTTAATGCAATAAGTCTAAGGTAAACCAGAGTACTGTGTTATTTGTTAATACTGTATATTACATAATTATTTCTAATATGTTCAGTTATTATCGATAACCTAGTAACTTAGAATAGAAAGTCTTCAGATATCTGATCACTCCATAATTTTCCTTCTTGGTGACTTATTTTAATTATACAACTAGTGTGTGTTCTTGAATGTATAAAATGGTTTAGATGCATTACACTAGTAATAATTTATTTATCCATGATCTCTAGCTCAAAATTCTTAAAATGTACTCATCAGGCATAAATTCCATCCTCATTCTTTGTGTGTGTTATAATTTAATACTCCTTATCATTATTCTTGATTTTCTGTATATCAAGGTCACTAGGCTCCATTTTGTTTGTTGCTTTGCTTTCTAGGTTAGTTTTTTTGGTATTATTTCTTATTATAATCTGTTCACAAAATTATTAAAAAATTAATGAATCACTACATCTTCAGCACCATAATTTACGTGATTTACATAGATTATGATTTATTGAGATTAGTATTAACATTGATTTTCTAGTGTTTTGAAAGATGAGGGATTAATATAGTCCAAACTTCAAGTTAAAACTCCAATGAAGGAGCTTTAAATTAACTGTAATTGGAAACATATTGCCCAGTTTTATCATAAAGTAAATACTCATTACCAATAATTCAATATCTCATTGATAACAAATCTAGATTGAGCTGAGATCATTTAAGGTAGACTCTGTCATTTGCAATATTCATTTAAAGTTTTGAAGGTATTGGAGATCATTTTATTAATATAATGCATTTATATTACAATTTATTTATATAATATTAATACATCAGCCTGAAGACAGAAAAAAAACTTAATGCTGACAGTGCATATTAACACAGTATACTGTACAATTCTAAGAGATGCCCATAATGCTGTACGTTATATCTATAGTCACATTTATGAAGGTAATGAAGAGTTACAGAAGAATTAGAAGATTACAGAATGAGTGTAAAGTAAAGATATAAATAAAACTTTACAAGTATTGAAGCTCCCTTTGGAAAATGTTTAAGTATTTTTAGGTATTGGAGTGAGAAGTACCCTTGGTAATGCATTCCATTTCCTTATACTTTAAATAATAAATATTTTACTCTATTGGATTTCTATTTTTTTTGATCTATTTAATTGACATTTGCTAGATAAAAATTATAGCAGAAAATATTCAAATGAAGTAATTTCAATTATGAATTATTCTGTAGCATTTTAACTACCTTTTTACAGCATTGGATTTATTGTCAATTGAATTCAATTTTAATAATAATAATGGTTTATTATGCTTTTGTTTTGATTCTATCTGCTTTTTTCAATTCATTCCATTTATCTATTTTCCTACATTGAACAATTGATCTACTGTTTTATCTGGAAATGATATTTTGCCTATGAACATAATTAATTTTTTTGCTGTTTGAATGTATTATCCATTTCTTATCAGTTTTTCTCTTATAAAATAAACTATGAATATTTTGCATGGGCAATTATTCAAATATTAGGTGTTTGCCACTCTACCATGTACATCCCTAGCATGTGTTTGTTTTGGCATTTTTACCATTCATATATTCTTTCTGCTCATAAGAATGTACATTATATACATATAATTTACAATATCGTTTCTTTCATGAAGTAATTGATAGGTTTCTATCTTGATTAAGTTCTAGTGTCACTGAATCCTTCTGCAGTTTGTGTAGCTTATTTATTGTTATCAAACTTTACTGGTGGCTCTTGATTAATTCAGATTTTTTAAATTTAACAATTCACTCACTAGAACGGATGAAAATTAATGGTCTTTATTAAATAAAAGTTATCTATGCATTCATTAGGATTTGCATTACCTATTTATTAGTTTCAATTTCCAAAATCTGGTAGAAAATATTTTTTTAACAAGTTTTGGGAGTCCTCAGAGAATGTGAATTTTTCTGTATGGATGATGGATGAAATAGTTGCTCCATTTTAGTGGACGATATTTTTTTATTTTTCTTTGTTTTTGCTCATAATGTGTGTCTTCTATTTCTGTTCATTTGGCTTGGAAGACATGTGGCTCTTGATTACCTAAAAGAGTTGCAACAACTTTTGAACAAATTTGATTGTGAGGGAAATCGACTCAGACAAAAGGAAGCTACAGTGAAGAAACTGAGAGCTGACCTGTCACGTGCAGAAGTGTCTCTATTCCATCAGAAGAAGCTGATGAAGCAACTGGCTTTAAATGTTTCATCATTACGCACACATGTGACAGAAACAAGGCACAAATGCACATTGCTCACTCGTGCTTGTCAGAAGCTCGGAAATCAGGTAAGACTTAGTCTTCATTCCACTCATCAAAATCATTTTCATTGCGATGAACCATAACATTAGGTACCCAACAGGAAACTCCATCTTTATAACTTTTCTTTGATTTATGTATACTTATTGTTAATTTCACATATGTAAGTTTGATGGGGTTTAAAAGTTTATTTAGATGATATTAGTTTTATTTATTATACTTTTGTTGTGTTATGTTAAAGACAGGGCCAGTGTGACTAATAGTAATATTTTCTTCCCTAATATGCTATAGATCAAACAAGAAGAGAAAGCTAAAGGAGTTGATGGGACTGCATATAAAGTGCCAACTAGAGTAGCTGAGCTGGTAAAGAATGAATTATCAAATGTTTTATTTCACACCAAACAATTAAAGAAATCTGGTCTTCCATATTTTGATTCACCTCATCAGTTTACGAGCAAAACCAGTTACTCTGTGAAAAAATCAGGGAAGAAAATTGTTAGAGTGCATCAGCAGCCTAATTCTTTGATTTGGGCTAAGAATCAGTTACTGTCTTATAAGTCACATTTAACAGATGAGAAAAACTGTACATTATCTCCCTCTAAAGTTCCAAAGTCTTCTCAACAAAGATCTTCCTTAGTAAAGAGCGATGCTGCCAAAAAGTCAACTGTAGGCTCGGAGTCTATGTTGAGTTCTTCATCTTCCATTAAAAAAACATCACCTGTTGTTAAAGGATTAAATACCAGTGGAAAATTGTGTTCAACAAAAGCGTCTTCTAATCAACCAGATCTGTCTGCAAATCAAACTGCCATCAAAGTGGTGCCTGAATCTGATTCTAATAAAAGTGAAGTGGTTGCATCATCGGCAGCTGAAGAGGGTGGTTCTACTGATTTGAGGAGAAATTCACCCTCATTTGTTTTAATGCCCTCGGAATCCAGTAGTAAGATAGATGAAGAGAAATCTTCTCTTAAAGAGTATGAATCACCTTTGACATCATTTTCGAGGTGAGTCAAGTATATATTCAAGAGAAGAGGGGCATATTTGATTTAAATCTTGGACTTATTCCGGGATTTATAAATAGTTAATGTATTATTAGATGAGGCTGAATGAAACTACTCAATAAATTGATTTAACTTAACTAAATAGTTACTGGTTTTCATATTTTGAAAATACATTATCAGTGTTGCTAAGAATAATTTAATCATATAATTCAGCCAAAAGAAAGTCTGTAAAAGCTTTTCCTCAATAACCAGCCAAAGAGTGGACAATAAATTAACTAGTTAAGTATTATACCGAAATATCCCACCACATTTGGTAACATGTAGGATATAAATGTTGATATTCATCTTTTAATGTGCATATGCGTAGCTAAATTTTTTTCTAATCATTTTATTTTTAATGACAGGAATGCTTCTGAAAAGTCACCTTTGGAAACTATCTCCAAATCAGAAGTAATCAATCCAGAAGAGAGCATAAATTTGGATCCAAATGTAATGCTGTGCCCGTATGATCTTAGTGGAGTTTGCCAAGATGAGGAATGTACCTATCAACATCAAAGGAGAAAAGGAGCTTCTAAAAAATCGTGACATACGTAGATCTTGATCATTAGTTAAATGGGGTTTTCAAGACATTCCTTTTTTGCTTCCATTGTACAAATTTTGAAAATAGTATTTTTATTTTGTTGCCAAATTTGTTGAAGCATTTGAAAGATAATTTAATGAGTGAATTTATTAAAATAAGGTATTTATGCTGTTATTCTTGAAAAGGTAGTTTATTCCTATTTCATTTGCTTCCTCAAAACGCATATTTAAATAGTGAGCATAATTAGGTGAAATTATCTAAATTAAATGTCAGTGTGGTTATTTCCCTGTTTTTTCAAGATTTTTCTTGGAACTGTGATATTTCATATGTGTTCAGAATTTATTTTTGCAGATATTACTGTGTGCGGGTAAGGTGGGTTGCTGCTGCAAGTTGCCAATTAATTCTCAGGTAATGTACCTCTTCTTATGATTAAATTTCCATAGTCATTTTTAGAGATTACTTTGAAAAGCAGTCCAATACTATTTATCTGCATTTACCTCAGACTAGTTCCTATTTTATTTAGATCATTATTAATTTTTTTTCTATTTATTGAGCATCCTTTTTCAAAATGTTGGCTGTAATTGTGCTTGTGATGTACTTCTTTGGTTGTAGAATTTTCTCTTTTGCAGCAAATCAAGAGGATTTTGTGAGATTAATAATGACTTGTGGTTTAATGCTTCTTTAGAAATATTTGTGAAATAATGTCCAATTGGTACTTATGAATAGAAATTCTTATGAATTGTAAAATAAATAGTGGATAATTTATCATTCAAGGTGTTAGTTGATGCTGAATATTATTTATTTGAACTCCTTTTCATTATATAGAAAAATTTAGACTTAGAGAGATATTCTGTTTTTTACTGTTTAAGGTTAATTTATTGAATACTTTATATTGGGGTTTGAGTAAGGTAGTAATTTCTATATGGTGTATATGGAAAGTCCTCCTTCAAGTGAGCGTAATATAATGGGTGTGAGTGGTGTTCAGAATCTTTTAAGTTCCTCTTGTTGGTTTCATGGTAACATATTGACTAATTAGGGTGATGCCATTTAAATGAAAACCTCACAAACAATCTATCAGTAATGCAATCAATTATATCTGACCATTATAATGCAAAGTCATTGTGAAGAAAAAAAATAGGTATATTAAAAATTAATAATCACAAACAATATTTGTGTGGTAGAATTCATATTATTTATTTACCTTGAGAATAATTAACTATCTTTCTGCACTTTCAAAAATTCTTATTAAAATTATTTTTAGTATTTTTAATTCTTTTTGCTCTGGATGTTTCCCTCTAAATTGAGTTTTCATCATAATTTAGAGTACAGAAATTGTAATTAATTAAGTTTTTACTGTTTTCTCATCTTTAAAGAAAACCTCTTTACTTGTCTTTCAAAAGAATTTCAAATGTTGTGTTATCTTAGGCTTTGGAAGTTTCAATTTTCTTTGTTTTTTTTATGGTGTATTATATTGTTTTCCTATTTTAAACAGAACTAATCCTTCATCATTGGGACTTTGTTTTGGTTCATAGAAGTATGCTTTTGTGATAATTATGAGCTGCTAAATCATTATCACTGTCTTCTGGCACTTAATCTCTCATAAATGTAACATAAACTATGTAATTACTATGTTGATTACAATGGATTTCATTAGGTTCGATTATTTTGCATTTTTGCAACAGAAGTAATCCAGGCCAACAGCTGTTTGGCAAATTTCAAAAATAATAGTAAGTACAATGTGTCCATTATTTCATTTGCCATTGTAAATTGCAGATAAATGGTATTAGTCTGTCTCTTTTCTGGTATGCTGTATGTTATTTTATATTTTGTTTTCAATTAGACATTTCTCTTTTTTTCAACTCTTTGCATGTTTTTCTTTCCTATATATTTGAAATTAGCATTATAGTTTTCTCTACTTACTGGTTTTCATTTGTAGGAGCTCATTGTTTAGAATTTTTCATATTCTCATTGGGGGATCTCTTGCTTTTGATTATTGAGTGTCATCTTAATGCACTTATTTTTAGTTATCTCCTAGGAGTAGCCAAATCATAAACAATAAATTCCTCTTGTTAGATATTTATTTTTGATACTTAGAATGATTTATCTAGTTTGTGTAATTTAAAGATACTCATTATTGTAGAATATTGCCCATTTATTTTGCTGTATTCTTTAATTGTAACTGCTGTGAAATATCTCTTAAATTTTATCTTTACTATATGTGGATGATCAAGTTTTAGCCATATCACACATTTTTAATTCTGTTTTACATTTTCTTTATGCTCAAGTAGCAAAATTACAGTGAACCATGCGGATGTACCAATATTGTTGTTCTTATCTAAATTATTGTTCAGCAGTTATTGGGGCCATATATTGTACATTTTCTGATGTAGGAACTACTCCTAGGTTGAAATAATCATATTTCCATCTTCAATTCATAAATTTGGTTTTGGTTTACTCATATGGAATATTGGGAATGAAATATTTGATTTCAATTTAGATTTTTTGCCAAGTATTGAGAACTGAAAGATTGTAAATATATTTCCTCATCTGTGTTGTCCTTTCATTTGCCCAAAGGTGACATCTTTGGAATGGTGTATATTTTTTGCCTTGTCTCAAACAGTAGATTAATGTGGCTTGGTTTCAATAGTTGGTAATGATTGGATGTCAAGATAGTTAATCATATCCAGAGGTTATAGACAGCATTATGGGCATATTTTTCAGGTTAATATGTTGGCGTTTCAGTCCTCTCCCCAAGAGAGGCTGTTCTCTTGCCAGGAATTATTCCCCAATAAAGAGAGGAAACTTTGATATAAAGGGAAGATCATCACCTGTCACCCTCACAGATGATAGGTATGTTCCAAAATCACTACCAGTGTACCACCTTTGTATAGCTTCTTTAAATCCTTAAGCAAGAAGCATATCCTATCATTGGATGTTGTGCAAACATCTTAGCAATTGGCATCCTGTTAAAAAATTTCTATATCTCATGCTTTGTTGAAATTCATCAAAACGGTTCATTCTTGTTAGATTTAATCATGGAGATCTATTGATTTTTCCTGATGTATTATCTTCTATTGTGATAGTAGTTCTTTTATGCCCCACTACTGTTAGCTTGGACTAAGGTATCTGTATTACCTTAAAGAGACAAGCTGATGGCGTAGGAGAAGTTTGTCTCTTGATGGTTCAAAGGTTTGCTCACTATCTTATTTACCTCCTCCCCAACTGAAATAAAATAGTGGCAAAAGGATCTTTTATATGCGCTGTCTGATAGAAGTGCTAACTTTTCAAGGCAAAATTCAAGATTCTTAAGAGACCAGGACACAAAAATAAACTATTTGAACAGTAGTATGAGGTTGTGATAGTTGGAGTATGGAAAATTTGTAGGGCAAGAAGATATTTTTTATTATTTGAAAAGAGGTTTTTGTTCTTATTGAATTGCCTTTATTTGTAGATGGTATTTATATTTTTGTTGAAATATAATTTACAAAATCAGTGTTTGAATGGCTAGAATCAGAAATAATATGGCCATGAATATCAAAATTGTTTAAAAAAAATCCATGTTTAAATTTGTGAGGTGTGAGAAAAGTTTTGATTGATGATGAATTGCCACATTTCTATTAAAAGTCAATTAAAAGGAATATTCAATGAGGCATAATTGTTTTACTTACAGGACGGTTATCTCTTAGATAACGCAAATGATTTCTCATTTTATGAGGCTTTAATTCGCTAGCTTTATTTGTCTATAGTTCATTGGATCTTGGATTTAAGTGAAATTTTTGATTTAGTTTTTGTCAAACTGATCTAATCCTGGTTCAAGGAATGATTTGGATCTTAGTGATTGAAGTAATAAGGACATATCCGTGTGACATTTAGTTAATCATGATTGGGGAATCTTTATTTCTGAGGATAAGGCAATAATGATGACAGTGGAAACCTGCATGGTAAAGCTGATGGAACCTGCAAGACATTGACACTCAAGGGTATATTTAATTGCATTACATGGGGTTTAATGATTGCGATAGTAATTGTGATGATCTTAGTGACAAGAATATGGCACCTGTGCTTCGAGGATATTATCGTGCAAGTTGAAGATCTACATTTATGAAACTATTGATGTGTATTTTTCAAGTTAAATACATTTGAATTTATGTTTCTAACTCATCTTTTTATTTTAAAAGACCCTCCTTCGTATGGCATTACATAAAACAGTAAGTATGAAGAGAGCTGAATGAATGAAATTATAAAATAACTTTTTTTGCTAAATATTGAGATAAAACAGGAAGATAATGTGTTATTTAAGAAGGAAATGATACTGGAGCCTATGCCAATTGAAAGTTATACATAAAAATTGATACACTGAGAATCAAGAAGATTAGAAGATAATTTTATCATCAATTGTGTTCAAGCATGTTTTTTATCCTAATTATCTGAACTTTTAAAAAGCTGCAAATTTTAAACTCTTTGGATTTAATTAAATTTTATAAAGAAAGTTTTACTCACACAAGGATATTTAGTGAAGGAAATTTCTAAAAAGTATCCACCACAGGAAATTCATTTATGAGATAATGATGAGAATAACTAAAAAATTGATGAATCTTTAAATCATTTTTTTAGATTTAAAGAAGTTCATAAAGTAACAAGTTGTTACTATTTTATGGTATTAGCTTTCAGAAAACCAGGCTGATACAATTCTATAAGCAGAGCTGAATGTTAAAATTATTCATTAATCTCAGCTCCTTTGATTATAAGGGTTAAGGTAGCTCCTCTCACTGCAATATAACTTAGAAAAACTATGAAAGATTATTTTTTACCTTTATTATTCAGACAAATAGTTAAGTAATTAATTCATCAGTTAATGACTTAACTTAATTCAATACATTAATTGATTTAAGACGAATTGCAAGTCTGATAAACAAGCTGGAACATTTTCCTTAGTTTAGTATTCCACATTCTTGGGTTTATTTACATGAATATCTTTTCACTTCACTGGCTTCATCTGCCACAGGCCATCATTTAAATAATGACAGTTTTCAATACCAACTCCCTTATTTACAGAAGCACTGAAAAATGAATATTTAAAGAAGTTATATTCCAAAAACAATATTTTATTTACTAACTCATGCAATATAAGGATGAAGAATAGAATAGGTTGCACATCTAAAGGTTTTAATGAAATATCTGGACCAATCATGTTGGTGCCTTAGTAGTGAGATAGCAACCTATGCATAGAACAGAATAAGGAAATGGAAATTGTATTTTCTAAGCTTTGATGAAAATACTTGGCAACAAGTATTTCCTTATGAGATAGAAACAACAACTTTTAAAACATGAGGTAGTTATTTAAAAGAATAGGAGTTATCTATGATTTTTTCCATATCAGATGTCACTTAAAATACTCTCAAATACCTTATGAATAACCAAAGATTGGTTGAAAATTTTTATTTTAATCATACTCTGACTTTTTCCTGAATTCAGAGCCATCTATCAACTCAATTTAATAATGAACATGGGTAAATCTTATAAAGAGTAAAGCATCAGGTAACTGAAAAATATTAAAGAAGAAACAATTCATTCCATACAAAAATACTACTAATTAATTCCTAACTTACATTTCAGTAGTAGACAATGCAGTAATACCAACAGCTAATGCATGTTGTTTCCCTTCAGCCATAACAGCCTGTTGGATGAGTTAAGTCAATTACATCAAAATATGGAAAAATAAATTCTTAAACTACCTCAAACACAGTCCTTTTAAATACATTACATGGATTGATAGTAATTAATAAATTAAGATTTATTACACATTCTTAAAAAATAAAATTCTTAAGTAATTAATAATAATTCCCAAAAATAATATAAGATCTATTTCTGTTTCGGCAGCTTATTTTGTCATCTACAAGCAACAGGCCAGTGATATTGATTACTCATATTGCATAATATTCCTTGCTGAGTGAATGAAATGAGTTTGATGAAATATTATTTCTATATTTACTTGCCTAATCACAACCATTGCTTAGTTGTAAATTTAATAACTATAGAATCTATAATTTAAGAGTTCATTGTAACAATTAACAAAATAATTTAATATTGCCGCTTCAATCAAAGATTAATATTAGGTAAAACATAATAGAAAAAAAATAAATCAATTTCTGAATTTTATAAGTAAAACCAATGTAAGCTTGCATAATAAGGCAAAAACTGAGTCAGTTATGGGTGCAATCATCAGTCAATTCCTAAAAATATCATGATTGTACATATTCATAAAATATTCTAAAAAAAACAACATTGGAGAAAATACTCCTTTAAAATGCATGTGTGTGTATATATATGTTTGAATTACAATATATACTTTTAGGCATTTGCAAGGATACAACAACAGTCCCTTTCTCAACAGGTGTCATTTTTGCACCAGGAGAGGTTAATCCAGGGCACATTATATTGGCACCACTTAATACAAATCGGATTGCCCCTTTGTCAACCTGTTCCCATGGTAGGAAGAATGGGTCTGCAAAAAGAACAAATTTTCATAAATTTAACTATTATATATTACATTATTTTCAAAGACTAATGACATTGTTTTACTCACATTTGTGCAATAACCGTAGAGTAGGGATCCAAGGACCTTCTCTCTGCCGAAAAAACAATAACTCACCAGCACCATTCACAATTATTTCGATATGATCATGACTGTAAAAAACCAAATCAAATAAAAAATTTGTAGATTCCTTCATAATAAAGTAATCATCACATTTAACCATTAATTTTCACAGGTTCTATACAATCCATTTTTGGTACAACATGTGTACAATATGTGAATGTACAAATACATAAATTAAGTACAAAGCATATTTTTATCTTAGATCTTGGCTTCTCGATAAATTTCCTAAATCTAAATATTTAACATCATATAATACTTAATCATAGCTGTTATAATTTCTCTTAGATAAATGGAATCTATATATAAATAAATTTGGATTGTGCTACTTTTCTCAAACTAGTATAAAATTTACATGAAAATAATTCAGCTCTCTTGAACAATTTATAAAGTTCAATTGAAATGTTACAAGACTGAAATGGATGTCTGATACAACCATAAAAAAGAAGCTGTAGTGAAATTAAAATATGACCCAGTATACCTAATAAATTGCTACCAAACAGTTTTCAAGCACATTTAACATGACTAATAAATCCAGAGATTAATCTGAGATCTCTGAGTATTTTTATGTCTGAGACATTAACTTGGTAACTAAAACTGGACCTTACCATTTCACAATCCTAAAAGTATCCTTCTTGGGAAGTATTGTGTCTAAGTATCCATCGAGGTGTGGAAACTGATCCTGTAGCTTCGTTCGTATACCTTTCTGAACAGAAGATTTGAGTTGCTGAACTCCTGATATGCTTTCTTTCTCATCAAACCTTGAAAGAGATTGTAGAGATGATAGTAGTCTTGTAGAAAAATTGGTTTGGGTAAGGAACTCAGAGAATCTGAATTAGATTTTATTAAGAAAATAAAATAATAACATACAAGAGGGGGAAAATGTATGAAAAAACGAAATGATGTCCACCTAATCAAGCAAAAATACATGGGTGAGAATTAAGAGCTGGATATATGAATAACGAATGAACGCATGACAATACTCTTGCATGATTCCCGGTTATGAGTCGAATTATACGCAGGAGTTCAAATTAGTTAACTAATAAATAATCTAAAACTATTTATAAATCGATTATACTTGATAATTAATGGACAGACCAACCTTTTAAACATAACGAATGTTTAACGCAGGGCTCGGAAAAATCTGAAATTTCGTCGATCACACTTTGACAACTCCTAAATAATTTGAAAAATTTGTTCGCAAAACATACACGGTAAAATAAAAGAAATAATTCTTAGAATTTTTGTAATAATAAAATAAGTTGTAGCAATTCAAACATTCCCTGACCGAGATCAATCACCATATATCGAACGAGACAATTGCCTGAAGATATCGAAACTTGCATAAAAATATCACATGCTATCGATAATCGGTATATCGACTTCTGTAAGCATGGTTCAAGTAATTCGGGAGCATGGGTTTGATAGTATAATTTTACGGACGTGAGTGTTAAATGTTGATGAGGCAAATAAATGGCATAAAAATTCTATAGAATTGATGATAATGCTTTCTTTATTTGCAGGCCCACACGTCTCTAACCATTACTGGGAAGAAATTTTGGAGAACAATACTTAAATTGCTGATTTAAAGTGAGTCAACATGTCAGACTTAAAAGAAGTGGTTATCACTAGTGATTCCTCTGGTCAATTGTGGAATGCCTGTATTTGGGACCCATATGTGGGTACCACTTTAATGACTTATAAGGGCGGCATATCGAATTCTCATTGTTTATCCTTCATTGGGCGTGACTTTCTAATATCTGGCGACGCTGTTAAACCACTTCTGCATGTATGGGCTTTAAATAGACAAGAGCAAATTCAACTGCGTATGGTATGCCCCGGTAAAGTGGCTGCTTTGGCCATCAGTCCAGATGGTTCTTACTGTGTTTGTGGTATAGAGGAAAAACTTCATGTGTGGCAAGTCGCCACAGGAAGGTTGATGGCTGTGATTTCTAGGCACTTCCAACGGGTTACATGTATAAAATTTACGGATGATACCTCTCATTTTGCTTCAGCATCTGAAGATGGATCAGTTATCGTTTGGCCTGTTTGTAAAGTTGTATCCTTGACCCAGGATATCTTTCGTTCAATATCTGATTCAGCTGAGCCGAGATATACTTTCTCAGATCATTCTCTTGCAGTTAGAAATATTTTTATTGGAAAGGGTGGCATGAGAGCAAGATTAGTCACTGCCTCCATTGATGGAACTTCAAAAATTTACGATCTCGCATCGGGAATAATGCTTTTATCTCTTGTGTTTGACGTTGCCATAAGTTGTGTCACTATGACTGCTGATGAATTGAAAGTATTTGTTGGAACTATTGATGGTAAAATACATCCATACAATCTTCATGCTCCACCTCGTAGTTTAGATTACCATGTCTCGGAAACAGAAAAACAACTCACTTTTTCTGGACATTCAAAATCTATTACTTGCTTATCTGTTTCTTTTGACGCATCATTATTGTTATCTGGCTCGCTTGATGAATTAGTTATAATTTGGGATGTACCTAGCATGCAGTGCTTGAGAAAACTTCAACATAAAGGAAGTATAACAAATGCATTTTTTACCATTGTGCCAATGAATGTATTTTCAAATGATCTGAAACCAACGATTGTTTTAAGTGCTTTCAAGAAACGAAGTGATACGGAGAATGAGGAAAGTTACAATATTAAAGTTCTGAATTGCGAAAAAATACTTTGTAATGAGAAATTAGAGAACCGAGAAAGGCATAAAGATTTAGCAGGACAGGTATTACAACTGAAGAGTCAAGTGAAAAGTTTAGTTAATGCTAACCGTGAATTATATCATAGTGTAATTTCTAATGTTTGGAATGATGATGATGATGATGATGAACCAGATGTATCAAATAAAGGGATCAAAGAAGGTGTGATTCCCAAAAAGAGGAAAATTAAGAGTAACAAGAAAAAACATTTCCAAACATAGGATTATTTGAGAGAAAATCATTTTATTTTGTTGATTGATCCAGTATAATTTCTACTTCATTTGCATATTTCTGTTCTAGGTTGATAATTCATTTATTATCATTTTAAGTTCAATCCTCTTAAATTTTTTTTGGCATTATTATAGTTAACTGCAAATAGGAATATGAAATTTAACTGTTTGTAAGTATTACAAAAAAATTGGCCATTTATATTATCTTTCCATTGTAATATTTTGTATTGCTAAATAAATCTGTTTTGAAAGTCTTTTAAATCCTAAAGTTTATTCAAATTATTTGTTATATATTACTCAATAATATGTAAGGGTAATAATTACATAATTGAATTTGGTAGGTGTTATGGAAGTTTTAGTGCGGTTTAAGTTTGTCTGTTCATTTTCGGATGTGTTTTCATTTTATTTCATCAGTCGAATCAGTTTTCAACGGGTGAAATATTTAGAATGAATGAAATGGTCAGAAATTAGTTTGATGACCTGATAATGTTCAAAACAAGATAATGTGATTCTAGAATACTATGCTTTCTTTGTGAGCAACTGAGAACATTTTAATTTTCAATTCATTCATAGACTGAATTTCAATGAATTCATTTATAAATTTATACCTTTGAAGCATGGTTTTTTGTGCAAACATTTATTTTGAAGTATTCGAACTACTCAAGTATATATTTACTGCTCTTGTTGAAAGAGGATCAATATTTTGTTTTGAATATTATCTATCAAGAGCAGCCTTAGTTAGAGTTCCATGTGGTTCTCTGACTAAAAGCCAGATTTTATATTAAGAAAATATTGTATGTTAGTTATGCCATTGCTGATTCATTTGCAGCTAGTCAAATTCAAGTCTCAAGACCAGTTTCATTTTATATATGTCCTTCCTAATACAAAGACTTACCGTCATATCAGTTGACTAATTTTTGTATGACTAATTAATATATTTAATGGTATGTTGGTACTTCACAGAATTTTAATTATTTTTAAAATGTAAGCCTACTAATGAACTGAATCAAAGTATAATGTAAATTCAACTCAGCTAAATATTGTCTAGAGAAAACAGCCAATTTATAAAGTTCAGTTGCAAGAAACTTTTGTAATTGCACTGCTCTAGAATAAATGTTGTGAATTAGTTAATGATACTTTTTAGCCTTTGATTTATTCTAAAAACTAGATAGTGATTCCCTAATAGTTTCATTTGGGAAGATGATGAATGATTTAATTTTTTTTAAAGGGCTTATAGATCATGATATTTCTTCTATATTGTCAAGTTAAAGTAACTCCTTAGAGCACTTTGAAATCTACAAAAACAGTTGATACTAGAGAAAAATCACATTGCAATGGACACCTGATTTTTCTTCTCTTTTCATTGCATCCTTGGTTTTCATTTATCTGTTCATGTACCTTTTGCTTTGCAGTAAAAACATGGCAGAAATACATTTCTCAAGAGGAAAAGCCTATCAACTGGCTCCAAATTGTGATGAACATCCAACTGAATATGTTGAGTCAGAGGGTGAACGCCTTATTAAGCAAATGGTTCAGAAGCAGATGAATACAAGTGTTACATTAGAACAGTATGATATATTTTCATCTTAGTTATTAAATAATTATTCAGACTGGAAATTTTCTAACTAATATGCCTCAATTTTAATTTCAGGCAGTTGAATAAATCAAAAGAATTTGAAACATGCACAGAATTTGTTCCAATCACAAAGTATGCTTCTGGCCAAATTGCATTGGCAGAGTTTAAGGAATTTGCTCAGAAAATTGACCATTTACAAGACTTAAAATCTTCTGGTCTAACAGAGATGGAGATCAATTTACTCAGTGATTATGAAAAGGGAGAAAAATTTTTTGAAGAGAAGTATAAGAAAGTTGAAAATAGTGCCTTGCAGAGTAGTATTCAAGAAATAAAAAAGAAACTACAGCAAAGGAGTGAAGATTTTGAGCGTATTAAATCGTAAGTTTATTATTCTTAAAATCAAATGTACTGCATTATTAATCATTCATTTTTATACTTATTTTACAATTCATGGATAAATAATATCTTTTTAACTATTTGTTTTACAATGTTACTTAACTGTGACAATAATATCTTGTTAGTGGAATGATATGGATGATGCCTCTGCTTTCTATGATTGAATCATTCTTAGTTTTACTGATTTATTCATTTATAGATGAAATTGTACTGGCTAAAATTAGGATTCTTATACGTTAAATTATACCAATTTATAAATATTAATTCTAATGAATTTAACTGAAAAGATTTTCCTTTTGTTTCAAGTTCTTTTTTGTAAAAAATGAGCTCTCTTTGCCTTTTGAAAGAATATAATACAGCTATAATATCATACTTTTTAAATGCTCCTCTACTTATGTGTGAAAATTATTTAGGGAAGGTTTTCTTAATGTTCTATAATATCTTTATATTTATAATATCTATCTGTAGGGATAAGGAGAAAGGTATAAGTAGACATGAATTAGAGCTAAGCCTTTCAGTGAAGCCGGAAAGTGATCATACTAAGTTGCTTCAGTTTGCCTTGTCATGCCAATCAAACAAGGAAATAGATAGTCGTCCCCTTGATCATCCGATTAATAAGTTAAAAGAAATAGAACATGAATTATTCAGTCATCTGAGGCCAGTTTCTCCAAAAAGGAAAAAAAAGAGATATTCAGTGAAAGAAAGAAAGCATACAATAGAGATTCAACCTCAACCAAGTTGCAGTTTAGTTCAACCAATTTCTTTGGGCAATCCTGTCACACTGTGGGATAGTCACGATGCTCCCAATCCAGCAAAAAGAAAAACTGTAAACAAGAAAACGTCTGAAGTTCATCAGTATACTTGTTCTTCAAAGCCTTTATACACAATTCAGGAAGGAAAAATAGTTTCTCTGAATAAAAGCATTCGTCCAGCAGAGTGTGAAGAAAGAAAATTGGTCAACAAAGGAGATAAATTCATAGTTACTGATATTGGTGGTAAATTTTCAGGGAATTTGATTCCCATACAAAGTATTCAAGAGAATAGGATCACTATTGAGGAAATTTTAAAGTCTCCTCATTTCAAGAATTACTGTAAAGGTGAACCATCAGAGGTGAGACTTGCTTTTTTGAGATTCTTAAAATTAATTTAACTTTGATCAAAGATGTACATATTAAGATATTATCTCCTTTTGTCAGGTTCTGTATGTGAAAAACCTTTCCAAGTCAGTAGAAGAAATAGATTTAGTTAGTTACTTTGGACATTTCGAAACACCTGGAAGAAATAAGATAGCATATCGTCTGATGTCTGGCAGAATGAGAGGACAAGCATTTATAACTTTTCCAGGTATATAATTGAATTTTCTTTGTTACAGGCTAAATTTAATAACATTCTCTCAAATCTAAATGTGTAAAAATATAACAATTGAATTTTATAGATGCAGAGAAAGCAGCAATTGCTTTAGAAGCATTGAATGGATGTTATTGTAAAGGGAAGCCATTGATTATACAATTTGGAAAACCGAAGTCCTGACATTGTCATTAAAATATTTTTTTGTCATTTCATTCACTTATATAAAATTATTAAAAATGTGTTGCTATAATCTCATCAAAATGGAACATTCAAACACTCAGTAATGTGTTTAAAAATATGCCAAAGAAGACTTCTATGCAGAATGAAAGAATTTCATACAAAATGGAAGAGATATAGAGGAAAGTATAGACTAGATTTCTGCCGAGGAAGCAGAAGAATAATAATTCCAGATTGCAGAACCAAGGTTTTTCAAAGAAACTGAATAAATATCTAGAATAGGTTCAACAAAGAAAAATGATGATCAGACCATCTGAACATTATCAAAGAAGATGCATTATTATGTTTATGGTAAAGAAAGAGAATATATACAATGACCAGTTAAGAATAAACATTATTGTATGTGAGCAGTTTTTTTAATTTATCTAGTACAATTGTTCCTTGCTCATTCCCACTTTTAATTTCTGCTTTGTAATCAACAAATTATATTTAATTATTATATTAACTTCCTAAGTACGTAAATTAACTTGTGTCCTTCTTCTGGTAACCAAATATTTAAAGCTCCTTCTACCTTGGCTATTCTCATTAGTTTTGTTTTTCTCATTTTTGTTCTCATTCCATTTTATCAATTCCCTTCTAACTGCATTAAATTACCGTATTTTTCGGACCATAAGACGCACTTTTTCTTCACCAAAAATTGGGGAGAAAAGTGCCTGCGTCTTATGGTCCGAATACAAGAAGAGCGGCAGCGGGACCCGCTGACACTAATGCCGGGCATTTGTATCAGAGCTGCAGCGGGGCCCGCTGCAGTCGACTCGCAGGATCAAATATTATTCTGTTATACATTATTTTAGAAAAGCCTTCGACTCAGTAGACTAGTAAATTCATTGATCATGCCCCACTTTGATTACGGTGACATTGTTCCAAGATCTTTCAAGAGATCTAGCCAATAAGCTCCAACGCATCCAAAATGCATCCGTTCGATTTATATTTTATTTGAGAAAATTCGACCATATTTCCGGTGCATTTAAAAAATTAGATTGGATAAAACTCGAAACTCGCAAACAACTACACATTCTAACGTTAACATGTACTGTTTTGCGAACGCAATCTCCTGAATATCTCTTTTCCGAATTTGCAAGATTTGAGTCCGTCCATAATTGCAATACTAGAGGGAGATTCAATTTACTAATACCGAAGCACAGAACAGAGACATATCAAAAATCATTTATTATAACTGCTACCACGCTCTGGAATACTCTTCCCTCCCACATAAAATCTTCCATTTCCACACGATCTTTCAGAAGAAAATGTCTTACTTATCTTAATCATATATCCAATTTATTTCCTTCATCAATAGTCATCACATGTCTACAGCACTGAGCAACGCTCTCTCTACTGCTCCTTTCACTCTTAACCTCCAATTCATTTAACTATGCATCTGTACTGAAATATTCTTTTTTTGCAGCTCAGTCCAATATCTTCTAATTTTATTATCTACACTTCGCCTCTCTTTTTGGCAATCAACTAAAACATACCATTGAATGTTTTTAATGATCTATTTAGTTATAAGATATGTTTTCAAATTTAACATGATCTGACTCATTGATTATTTTGTAAAATTGAAATTTTAGTATTCTGTTCTTAGTTAATTCTATCAGTAGGTTTGTACAGGTTTTTCACACCCCCCTTCATTGTGGGTGTTTTCCTGAAGTGGATTTTTTTCCTAAGAATTTTCTTAGGTTTTTATATCCACTTAAATCTTTCTTATAATCATTATTTTTCTCTTTCTAATTCTTTTGGGACTTTAAACTTTTTTTAAAGAGGTTAGATGGAAGAAGAGACTTTTTAGTCTCAATCTCGCCTCCAAAATAAAGACCTAAAGACCTATCAAATATTTTATTACACTATTTGGTTCAGAATATTTTTTCTCCTATTTTTCTCCTCAAAAAAACCAGGTGCGTCTAATGGTCAGGTGCGTCTTATGGTCCGAAAAATACGGTAATTTCTTCCCCCACCCATTACTTCTTCCCCTAAAAGGCCTTCACTTATTACTAATTTATTTTTGTTGTAACCTGATTTATCATTGTATATATTTATTGTTGTTAACTCTTATGTTATTATTCTTATTCATTGTTGTTGTTTGTTTTATATATACATATGCAATTGTTATTAATATTGTTTATGATCCAATGTAATTGGCCTTAATGGCTGTTTTTGGAGTAATTGATAATAAATAAATAAAATATATACTAGAGCAATGAAAACAGTGCGGTTAGGCAACTGGGAAGGATTAAAAATCGCTCGCGTTGGCGCTACTGGAACAATGAATACGGTAAGGTTGGCCAACTGGGAATCATCAAAAATCGTTTATGTTGGCGCTCTTAAAGTAAAGAAAACGGTACGGTTTGAAATTTGCTCGCGTTGGCGCTCTTGGAGCAACGAAAACGGTACGATTGGCCATTTGGGAGAGAATAAAAACCGGCTCTTTTCGCGCTCCTGGAGCAATGACAAGGTAAAGTAGGGCAACTGATAAGGATTAGGAATCGATCGCGTTGGTATCCATGTCAGTTAAAAATCTATATATAAGTAGAGTCGAATCTCGCTTATCTAGCATAATTGGTTCTCGCCTCTTACTCCTAATACGATACACTCTCTAAGAGGATAAATATTCTTAAGAATAAACGTAAAATAGGATATTCATGATATCTGCGAAGATTAAAAAGAATATATCTGAAGCGTTTTATAAGAAACCAACATAATTCTTTACACTGTTTATATCCATGTTCGGTGCAGCTGGATATCCAAAGACCAACAGCTTTGCAATCCAAAATCTCTACATAGGATAGAAAAGAGCGCCTTTCTTTTCCTTGCTATTGTGATCTCAGCATCTCAACGATGCTTTAATATCTGTATACGGTTAATAAATTGTTCTGAAACATTTTTAAAATACTACCAAGCAATTTAATTATTCTATAACCTTCGCTGTAGCCTACTAGACCTCGTAAATGAATTAAGTTCCAGTCGGTAATTCCGAAAGTCGCATGTTCGAAACACATTTCAAAACTGGGTTTTGAAAATAAACGCAAAATATGATTCATATAATTGTTATATTGCATTTTCGCCTGTTTTTAGCAAGTCCAAGTTTTGTTATTATATTTATTTTGAAGAGTTTAATTTTTAGGCAAAATGTGTCGTGTATATTTTTTCAAATTTTATATAAAGATGAATTTTTGTAAAACAAATTAATATATATATATATATATATATATATATATATATATATATATATATATATATATATATATATATATATATATATATATATAACTCTTGGTAATTAAAAAACGTAATCAAATGTCATTAATTTTTTGTCATGTTGAAAAGATCCGAAGGTGTAATTGTAGCAAAAGTAACTTAAAATCGCACCGAAATTAGAATTTCGACTCAGGGCGCTATAAAAATGAAATTCAAATAATAAATTTTAAGTCAAGGAATAACGCAATTTTGATTTCGGCTTTGTTGTTTTATATTGAAAATAATGACGATGGTGGTCTTTGTATCAATTATAGAGCATAGAGAGAGATATCGGTGTACTTCTTTCGTCATTCTATCCTTTGACTGTTTTCAAGGTAACTGTTGCCGCCAGCATTTTGTTTTGAGCTTCTCCACATATTTTTTTCTTCTTTGGTGTCTGACAGCATTCCTTATTTCCTCCTTCCTCTTATTCTCTTCCCTTCTATCATCAATTCCGTTCTTCCTGAGAATGTGATCTAACCTTTTTCTTATTTTCTTTTAGAACGCGCCTTTCTTCCCCAATCTTTCTCGGTACTCCTTCATTTATAATATTATATTTCCAACTGATCTTTTCCGATATTCGCTAAACCTATGTATCAGAGCTTTCCATGCACTTCTCTTTCCTCCAATGTCCACGTTTCGACTCTATACAGTACAATGATCCATATGAAGCATTTTTTGATTCACTAATAGTCACATTGATTTTCTTCGATGTGAGCAGTTTCTTAAATTTATCTATTATAGTACTATTTTCCTTGCTCATTTATACTTTTAATTTCTGCTGTGTAATCACCATTTAGTTCAATTAAACTTCCTAAGTATATGAATTAACTTACATGCGTCCTTCTGGTAACCAAATATTGAAAGTTCCTTCTACCTCGACTATTTTCTTTAGTTTTGTTTTCCTCATTGTTATTCTCATTCCGTATATACTGGAGCAATGAAAACGGTGCGGTTGGACAACTGGAAATGATTAAAAATCGCTCACAGTCGTATATTTTTATAAATTAAATTACATTACGTACAGATAAATTTTTCCTAAAAATGTCGTGATAGACCTACTTTTTCTTTATTAATATTGTCTTTACAGTTTATGCTTATCTCTCCCAAGATACTTAACAAAGTAACGTGACTCTATCAAAAGTTATTTGATAGATACATTTCTATAATAGCACCCTATCAGACAATATCCTTATAAATCCAATCTTATCTCCCGTTCCTCTTTTGGAGCCCGAATAGCTCTTCTGAGTTTTATTCTATTTTCCTTTTCATTCATTCTCGAATAACGTTGCTCACAACTTTTCCCGCATAAGGCTTTCTAGATCCATGGGCAAGGGGTGGCAGACTCAACCAACGACAAGGAATAAGGTATTTATACATTAGAAATAAATATTTAGGTTTAAGATAAAGTAGCTCGATATAGATAGAAATAATTTCAGAATCAGAATGCGGAATACTATTTTTTTCTATTTCATTAATAGTAAATTACTGAATGCACAGGTACATATTAAAGTAAAAAACATCCATAGAGCATTATGGAATTTCAAGAATAAAAAAAAGAGCAGTGAATTAACAGTATCAAAGGAGGACAAGGTGAAGGATAGAGGGGGGAGTGGTGTCAAAGAAACAGTAAGCCGATGAGCTGATCACTCCCACATACAGTGATATAGCCATTTCCTTGATCCCTACCTCGGGTAATAATCGGATGCTACGGCAGCAAGGAGAGAAGTTTGAAAGTTACAGTAAAAAGGTATTCAACTCCTCTATGGATTTAAATCTTAAATGGCTCATGAAACGAAACATCTCACTCTTGCTTCTTCATTTAAATGTTAGAAATAGGAAATTAATATGTTCAAGCTTTCTGTCTTTGCCGTAAAACAAGGATTCTGTACATAATAATTGATGCAACGTAAAACAGACGAGTGAATAAATTGATGACATAACTTTCCGTACACAATATCTGTGGAAATGCGCTAAAAGTTATTTCATTGTAATGACCTTACATTACGGTATGCCTTAATATTAAGTTTAAAAATTTGTTGTTCCAAGTAGAATTTTGATTAACTTCATAAATACTATCACTCACTAATTTTATCCAGCCCGAGAACTTGAATTTATCGTTTATAACTCATCATTATAACCCACAATGGCTAATTGTGTTAGTATAAACAGCTGCACTTTCAGAGAATCTATTAGCGCGCTTCAAGAGCTTCCCGCCTTCCGAGAAGCGCGTAAATTGGCGCGACCCCTCAAAAAATGCGTGACATCACCATCCTGGCACCCACTAGTTCATCCCTTTAAGCTCTCGAATCCATAACAATTTATTCTGCGTCATCTCTTCGCGCGAAAACCAGTTTGTTTCCTCCTTAAAAGTTATGCGTCACCTCTTTCGCTCGAACGTGCTTACGGTTAGGACATTTCCCGCGAACCATCGATGGAAGGTCGCGAATGGAGCGTAATATGAAAGCGCGCATGCGCGATGGAGATTCTCTCACCGAGTTACACCTCGCTCTCATCAGAAGCCTCCAACAGTGTTGATGCTTTGGTTCATCAGGTGAGGTCGGGAGGTAAGACGCTGGTCCAGATCATCCTCCGAGCGCCACTGAAGTCTGAGGAACCATGCGGATGTTAACCAGGAGCTCCTTCCGATCATACTTGGCGTTCTACATAGTTCTGCTCTTAGCTGTCCGAGAAGCATCTGCTGGATTCCTTAGTAAGGTCGGTGACTTCAATAATTTAAAATGCGGAAATGTTTTGAAATTATGACAAGGAGTGCTTCCGCTAAGCCATGAAGAGTAGTCATATTACACTTTTGCTTCGACTAGGATTTAAACAGCCCTCTAGAAAAGCTACTTATATATTCTAAAATAACGTAAGGAGTGTTGTGCTACTTAATACTTCATGAAACTTCTTCATGGTCCTCCTTGCAGCATAACTGATGAATGAAGAGTAATTATTGTCCCGGGATTTTGACACAAACAGTGGTGAAAAAGTTCGACAGCTCTGGGAGGAACAACCGACCAGCTATTGATCCGGGTTCGTGTCCCGGTGCTGTCAGACTTTTTTCACGTCTGTTAAAATTCCTGGGTTATTCCAGTCGCGTGGGCTATTCGCGCAGTTCACCTAGCAATAATTGTGTGATTCACGGGTTTCAGTTCCATTTCCTCTAGGGGTTCAATAGAAAAACAAGCCTTTCTTTTCTAAGGTTTTATAGTAGCAAATCAATCAGATTTGTACAGTTTTAATGCTAAAATTTAAGGTTATGATATTGTTTCTCAGCGTCGTTAATTGTATCGGTTCTCTTGGTCCCTAAATTTCTCGTTTCCTTAAAACATTGTCTTCTTGAGATATTTATTTAGGAAAATTGTTTACGGATATGGAGCAAAGGGATGGTATTTTACTAGATCCGAAATAGAGAGTACGGAAAGAAAAAATTGAATTCCCAAAATACTAAAACATGTAGATAGTTGCCCTGTAAGCGACAATTTCATGAATTATAATTCATCATTCTTTTAAGGATTTACCACTCATCTCTGTGCATTCACATTGTACCTTTTTCATTCTTTGGAGATAATCTTTGAATGTATTTTCTTAAAGGAAGAAGTACTCGATTTCATGTTTGTACAATTCAATAGCTCATTCATTTTCAAACCAAATATTCCGACATTACACGAGTACTTGACATGGGTTAAATTCTAATCATCAAAGCATACAATACTCTTGTGTATGTATTTCTTGCGTAGAAATTAATTTGTGATTCATCAACTACACCGGAGACTTCTCAATAGCTTAAGGAGACTCATACGAGTGATTGTTCTCACCGGCGAATTTGCTTCTCATCCAATTCAAGGTTTCAGTGTTTACTGTGAATCATTCCATCGCATCATTCGAGGTGAGAAAAGCAGAGCTAAACGATAAAGAATCTTAGAGCTTTCCTTTTATTTCCCTAAAATCTAGAAATTGTGAAGTAGATAAAATTGAATTATGTTCTTATGATTTTCTTTAAATGTACTCACACGGAAGAATTTTATGAGGAAATATATCTCTATTATTTCGACTCGAATAGCTGTATTGAATCATCATGTAATGTCATTATTGTGATTGAACTAGGGCTTTTCCCTTACTGCAATTTAATCTATTTAAATAGCAGTCAATTATGATGTACATTGTATAAATGATAAATATTATATTAATTAGAATATATTAAATATAATTTTTAAACAAAAATTGCATTATGAAGAAAATGTTTGTAACAGCTTATTTTAGTAAATATTTTAGATATTTGTGTTTTAGTTTTGATTCTCATAAAATAGGTATGTTAAATATGAAATATAAAAGAAACGTTGAGATTAAATCAATCAAGAGCTAAACATATATAAAGTACTGCCATTTAAAAGCTCTATTTAAATCAATATTTTAAAAATCCCAACTCGTGAAATTGACAAAATTTGTTATGAAATATATAATTTTATCGTATATAACGTGAAAACTGAATTTGTTTTCAAGGTGACTTCTTAATATTAGTTATTAAAATTTAAGTTGACTCAAAAATGTCGGCTTTTGCAATAAAAGATGTTCAGTTGGAATGACGCCGATTTGCAATAATATCACATTTATTTAAGTAGTATTACAAAGAGGTAATGACGGAGTACAATAGAACACTTGTCCAGACATGTGTCAAAATGTCTGTTTAAAGAAGATGCAGGGTAAATATTTTTCCATGGATGCTTCTACCTCTGCCTTTTGTTTCCCAAGAGCGCTCTCTTATATAGATAGATAAGGCCTTGATGATCAAGCCCGTACTCGGCAGTTACATCGTCCTTTTATTTTGAATCAGTCGCTTAGATCATACCCAAAATGGCTACACCCTGCATCAATGCACTCCTTCATTGTCTTCATCAGTATAAATGATTTTGCGTTTTTATTTCACTGTAATCTGTGAACGCGATTTTCTTAGTTTACTAGACATAATTAAGAATGCAATTTAATAATATACCGTTAAATAATATACCGTTAATATTTATGGGATAAAAATTACATCCTATCATAAAATATTTAATGACGAGAGTATGTAATGTAGGTGTTCGGAGCAATTTGCATAAACAGCTTTATCTGACTGAATTACCGTAGTCTTAGGAAACCAGATAGATTTTGACATTTTAGCACCCTTTAGCATCTTTAATTCCGATCACATGTTACGCAAATATTAGTTGCCATTAAATCTGTTTCATTGAAGCGATAAAGATGCACTTACGTCAACCCGCTCGATAATAAAAGGATGTTAATATCTATTTGGAACACATCCGGAATATGGAGCGGTTCCAATCGTTTGTCAAAGCTGTTTACTTCCTTTTTCATTTCCGCTTACCATCTTATTTTGACAAGAGAAATGATAAAATATTTCAAAATTCTTTGCATAATTTCGATGATTTATGAACGAAGTGAATTCCAGGAAATTCTTTAAGATATTTAAATCGAGCGAAGAAAAATCAGACTTATGAAATTATGACTTATGAAATGAAACGAGTATTTTATCATATACTAAATATTGCATGCGAATATTTCATTTTGGAGGGAAGAATAGGTAATGAGATGAAAACATGAGTTTTGAAGTAATTGAAATAGTTTGGTCCCTAAATTGATTAAGGAGGCCTAAAAATATCATTCCGTTCAGTTAATGTGCTAGTTCTAACTTTAATTAGTTCTAAATTCTTTAGTTAATCATTGATTGACTAAAATATCAACACACGCTTCAGTAAATGTTTTTTTTTATGTGAGCCATTGAAATCGAGGAAAAGGGTTATTGGGTAAGGGTTAAGGGGTATTTTAAAGTAAACCATTCTCAAAGAAATTTTCTTCTACTGATAGTTAAAAAATAAAGAGTAGCTTTTGGTGACAGAACTAGATAAGAGTAACATCCGTGAAAAGAGATCGTCATTCTTGAGTTCTCCGAATTCGGAAGTTTACTTTGAGGAACCGGACGTGCCGGAGAGAGTAGCCTCATCGTAGAGTTATTCCTCGTGTTCGATATGGGGTCATGGTGGAGAGAGTGAACACGTGAAAGTGTCTCCCTCAATGGGGTAAAAATCCCTGTAAACTCTCTCCCTTTCTCTGCTTCAATCAAGAGCTGTTCCTAACGCATTCTGAACGCATTCACTCGAACATTTCCCAACTGCCGACCAATTGAAGGTGAAGGTTTGATGGTGTGCAAGTTCGGCTGAGGGAAAGGTTGCCAAACGCTGTTTTCCCTCTAAACGTTCCTTCACTCGTCTGCCTCAAATGACCCTCTCATTGAGATTCTACCTCAACATCTCCGAGTTAATTCTTTCTAAGAACCGATCGCTGTACGTGGGGTTATTTGAAGAGGTGGTGCTCTTAAAGATGGAGTTAAATTATCCAAAGATTAGGGTGGTCAGAGATTTCGTATGCAGTATGCTCGTTTCTAATTCATTTAACGATCAATTGATAATTAGTTCTGAAGGGTCTGGAATATGTTTTTAGATGATTACCCGTATAGATTCAAAGATTATGTTCTACGAGAATTTTAACCATTACTAAAGTGTTTTTTGGAGAAAGAACATAGTCGCATGAAATCTTTTAGGGTGATCAACCGGATGGTGTGATTGACATAAACGTTTCGGCCTCATACAATGTAGCTATTTTCAGGGCTTGTTGTGTTCTCAGGGCATTCAAAGTACCTTAACAATTGATACTCATGTGCGGAAAAGTGGAGAGACCGTATTCAGTGTTTGCAGTCTGTCACTAAGTGACGGAGAAAAAAAACCCTTTTCCAACTTGTCAGTATGTGCCTTTCCCAAATGCTCAGACTGGAAGGTTTCATCGTCATTTGAAAACTCTCTATGGCAAAGGAATTGCATAGGTATATGTTGGTTAGTAGGCGAATCTATATCCATAATCCATACTTCATAGAATTCACTGCGTACATTTCTTCTTTGATGAGCTAGTTCCGGAAATTCTACTTCTACAACAAAGGTTTCAATATTCAATTTTGTTCAAACGATATTTGATTTATATATATCTATACACCTTTAAATTTGAAGGTATTTTATAAAGAGTGATTTTATGCTGAATTATGTTCACTTCTCAATACACTAGCATAGGCGTATTATTTCCAATGAGTTGAATTATTGTGAATATTACCCATTATAAAAAAAGCTATGATAATACGCCAGCGAAACCGTGAATTAGATCAGGGAACTGGGAATTTATTATTATCCGGCCCGCAAAAGAGAAATTAAATCGTGTGTATACTAAGGACGTATGAAAGAGAAGACCCTCATTTCGGATAATTTTTATCAATTCATTAAAACAAAAAAATACTGCCGTTTATTTTGTGATATACCTCGCCATCATTAGATAATAAAAATATTACATAATATTACTATAACAAGAATGATATCATGCAATGAATTAAAAATAACTTATCAACACAGTGTATATAATACCGTTGGAAACGACTTTTTGGAAAATGATTATTCAGGCAAATATTTAATGTAAAAGTACAGAATCTAATTATCAGATGAACCGATTCCTTTTCACACCCGTTTTATTCAACCTGAAGCCTAATGTTTAAGTATAACTTCATGTAGGGAGGTTGAGCGGACGATAAACCAAATTAAATTAAACCTCTTAGAAAAGCAAAACATGGTATACTTATAGATGTGGGAAAGGATGCAAACTTAAAAAACGGAGACAAAAGGTTAGTAACCGAGTCTTCGCATTTGTCACAATGTGAGCACCTGCCCACTTATCTCGCTTCCGTAAGCACTACACCCAAGGGGGCGCCTGTATATCATTATTGGATTAATATCATGAAGATAAGGGGCAAATCTTTTCTTTCAAAAGTTATCGAGTTTTTTTAATGAACATTTATTTTATTTGTATGTTAAGTTTAAGGTTAAGATCAGATTTAGTTGCGTGGGCGAAATTCATTAATTTTTACTGTATGCATGTGATTTAAATGTTCTTTGTTGATCACATTTCACATCCATAAAATTTATCTCTTCCATCAAATAACTAAGAATATTAATTAATATACATTTATGTTATTATTTAACTATATTAGTTATATCAAAATCAATTACATAGTTTTCCATCCATGTACTGTACGTGTTTGCTTTTTCTTGAACGATTTTCCTAGTGTTGAACCATCACCACTTGATGTATTTTTAATTAAAAGGTTTCTCTGAAATCTAATAGTAGAATTAGTGTGTGACGAATATTGTGAGGCAAATGTTGGCATTTTTCTGTGTCATTTCGAAAAGAACACAATTAATTATGAGCCGTTATATCATAGCCTTTTCAATAATAGAACAATCGATTCAACGAAGATGCGGGGAAACAGACGCCAACAAGTTGAATATTCTTAGTGGAACCCACAATTTCAAGGGCTTCTCAGGGTCATCAGCCTCAGCCTTCCGGGCGCTTTCAGTCGTAAAGGAAGTCTTTGATCATCCTTCTTTTACTTGAGAGGGAAATATTTTGCAAACATGACACCAGGATAGTATAATGATACCTTAAAATTTAAGTCAGATCTAGATGTATTAATCCTGTATGTATTTCAATACGTCAGTACATAGATGAATCATGAAATAATAAATACAGCTATTCGGGTAATAAATAAGGAAAGTTTGGTTTCATCGGAAGATCATTTTATTTATTAATATTATAATTTCATATACATTATTTGCAAACTTCAAACATATTATTTTGAAAATTTCATATACTAGAGACGTTGAATGGATCAAAGAAAAAGTTATGAAGGCAAACTATTATTTGATCCTATATATCAGTCCGCAGGCTAAACGTTTTGCAATAACTGATGAAAGAATTAAACCAGCTTTCAAAATAAATCTCTTTATCACCTCTTACCTATATATTTCTTATCACATTGTACCTCGTCTTGTAATCTTCCCTATAATTCTATTTCGAACCGCGAAAAATTTGCGAGTCATAGCTTTCTTCTTAGTAAGATAACGCTTCCTTGTTTTAACTAGCACTCATAACGTCAGACGTTTGATTCTTGGAGGACCTCATAGTCACCTTTAGCTTTGAAAACTGTGAAACCTTCGCATGTTTACAAATGTAGGAAATGGAAGATTGCGATGGGTTTCAAAAATTTCAACGAGCGTGGCAAGATATGCGGAGTGCTTACAGATGAGCTCTGATGCGTGCATCGAAGGTACAGCGAAGTTGACGCTTTACAATGAATCTGGGATTCTCAGCGAAGGTCAGTCAAAGGCCGTGAATTGGTCTGCAGTAGGCGTGGATCGGCGCTTTTGTCGGTCGAGATAACAACGGGCGGATTTCTGTTTCGCTTACACAGAGAACATTAAACAATTCCTCCTATTAAAATCTCACCCTTTCAGGTAAAAAACACTCTAAAAATCGAGTCGGAATATGAATGGAAGGATGTTTGTTCATCACAAAAAATAACAAAGAATACAAACAAATAATTTTTGAAAGGGAGAATAAAACAGACGAGGAAGTATTGGGTAATTTGATTCTGTACCGTGGCAAAGTTAACCATAACTAAAGCTTTGATATTTCGTTCTCCATTTTCCAAACAGATGCCATTTTTTTCGAAAGGGAATGTCACGAATGAGGAAATCCACGATCGTTTCGCTATAATGCAATATTTTATGGATGAATTAACCTTGATTCAGTCCCGTTAACCATGATGAATAACTGTTTCTGTAAAATGGAAACTAATTACAGAAATCATTGTTATTTATTTGACCTCTTCATACCATTTAAGATCTCATTCCAATATATCTATGAAGAGGAGTTTGAAGGGATAGTAAACGAATGGCCAATTTTTTCTTTTCTTTTTTACACATTGACAATGTAGGATTTAAAATTTTTGACCCATAAAGAGGCTAGAAAAACTCATTTTACAGCAAATTATGTATAATTAAGAGCTACAAGCAAATAAATCAGTTATAGTTAGTGTGGACGGGAGATGGATTTATTAGCATCATAAGCACTTATTTTCTTGATGATGGAGAACTGAACAAGGTAATCTGTAATACCTTTTCTCTTTTTTAAAAAGAGATCGATTTTTGTTTACCTTAAATGTTTCGTGTCTATTTTATTTGAGAAAGTCGTATACAAAGTATGCCATTGCGTACCTAAAGGTCATTCGTCATTACAATGATCGTAAGGTGTTTTAAGGCTCAATAGACCATCGAAGCCATTTGGAGATGTGGAAGAACACGATTAGCATTCCGACGGCGAAACAGGTGTCATTGGCTTCGTAAGCTCTGTAGGTTGTGCACGAGACAAACGCTTGGGTTATGAAACAAAGGAGTGATATATTAATGGAAACGTACTTCTCCTAGAAACCGTAGAGTTGTTTATTACCTTTCTTGGCTTATTCATCGTCAGGTGATGAGATCCCACCGCTGGAAGTTAAGCAATCATGAGTCGTTTTTATCACCCAATTGCCGTGCAGGTGACGGTTTATGATCTGCAACAAGAAGTTTAGGACGTTTACTATCATCGTAAAATCATGAGACGGGAAAGTTTTCAGGAAATGTACTCGCAACTGTTCTTGGTTGCGACCCATATACCTTATTCCATAATATTCAAACGCGTAGTAAGTATAGCATGAAATATATTCGTTCTAAGAGAACAATTATAATTTTCGTTGAATAACTTTTCTACTAACACGAACTAAGAAACTAATCAGAATGTTTCAACGATCAACCTAAATATTTGATGGTATGCATGCTTCAATTCAAATGACGAGTATTCTGCTTCTTTATAGCAAATGGGTACGATAGAGAGTGAATGTTATAAATAGCTGTAAGACTAGTTTTTGAGCCAAGGTTTCTCCCTTTTGTACCTGCTTAGGAAGTGGGAGATCTGGATTCAATCCCAAGTTATTTCGTCATTTCTCACTTCCGCATCTCCTTGGATTCCCAGCCAATAGGATTTATTATATTAGGTTTTAAGTTTTGCATTTTACATTACATCGTCTTCCTCTGTCCAGATATATTCTTAAAAAACTAAAATAAATCTTCGTCACTAAGCAAGCCATTGTCTCATTGGTGAGCACAACTGTATGAACCAAGGCGATGGTCAAGGTTTTCCAGCAAAAAAACTCGGGTTAGAGTGAACGTATATTAACTTAGAGTCTCTACAATTATTAGAGAAACCGATTTGAATAAGCTCCTTCCTCGTGAATCTTGCGACTCGTTTCTGTAAAGTGATCATCTTTTTCCTTCAGCCCAATCGCTATAAGATAGAGGTAAGAGATAAGTTCGAAGCGCTAATTAGTTTACACGAGTTTTCGCTTTCAGTCACTTACGAAGCATTGAGAAATTGCTGATACACATGAAGAAACGTGTGGGATGAGATTAAATACGATCTCTATTCTTATAATTTTAATGTAAGCTTTCATGGAATCCCTCCTGCTCTTTTTATGGTTATTTAGTAGGAACATTCATAATCAACAGTTTTATTCAAGTTCAAAAACTTGATTCTGATATACCTAGTTAATGTTCTTGATGTTGATTTTATTCGTGAATGCTATCTATCACTCTTATATAAATTGTGTAATTATCCGCCCTTTAAATATATTTGTAAGCCAATTAAAATATTTCAGGTACTACATTTACTAAAAAATAAATTTATCCTAATTGGAGGATTATTTAACCCGCTGAGATGATTTTGAAATCATCTCAAGGCATGTTTCATTCATGGCCATCAAAGAACAATACCTACAGCTTGAATATTAGTCGTATTTTGGTCTCAACCAATCATTATAAATAAAACTAAATTTCATTCTGTTCATTTAGCTATTGCTCCGCTTCCTTTAAAACTTTTCCTAGACAGCTATTTAATGCCGATCCAACCCTTATTTATAAAATTAACAACTGCGCGGTGCTCTGTATGCAAACTATCAAATTCACGATAGATTTATCACTTCGCGCAATTTTATTCGGCTTCGGCGGTGAGTTTTATACTTTATACTCACGCGCTCTCCTTTCTAACAGTGAAGTATTTGAAGGTTGTGCATGTGGTTTAGCGAGTGGGAATTATTGGGGCAGTAGTGCATGAGATGGGATTCGAGAGCACCTTCAGCGTATGATCCAAATGCACTTGCATGATAGCAAAGTTCGCACCGCGCAGCACCAGTGGTGCCTTGTCTCAGACGCCAAGTTTCCGGCGGCTTTACTTCCTCCTGATCCCTCTGATAACAAGTGCAGATCACTTCCTCTTTCACCCAAAGTGTGAAGGTGACCTCCCAAAGAGACCTCGAAGCATCGGCTTGCCCAAGCGATACATTCATATCCGGTCGGACATGTGCTACTCCCCTCATCACAGGAGCTGCGATTCGGGTGCCGTTAAACGGCGGGAAATCACGCAACAAAAATCCACGTCTCGATGTTTGTTTACCACCGGCAGTCCTTGGAATGCAGTTTTTCCCGCGCTAATGCGTTGTTGTTGTTTTTGGTTCATTTCCTCTATGATTCATCCACGGGCTTTTCGATGTGTTACCAAAAGGTTGGTTTACACCGCTCCTCTTAAAAGATCGTATTTTGACGATATTTATGAACGTTCAAATTCATCGCTTATTATTAATTATAACATGATACTCGTCATAAGGTTCGTTTCCTGTTAGTGATTTTTTTACTAATCCCTTTATAAATATATTTTAGTATTAAATTATGTTAATATTATATTATAAAATTTAAACAATTCTATTTTTATGAAGAAAATCAGAAAACTTAAAATTTGTGCTCACAATTTTGGAATTCTCCAGAAAATTTCAAAATTTATGTGAAGCTGAACTTATTTCTTGCTATTATGGTTTCCATCATTAAATGTGAACTTTAAGGTATAACGTTTGTGGAGTTTTATAAAAGGGAACCAGGGAAAATAGAATTTGTAAACGTGTAATCATAGAGGATTCTATTGTTTTAAATATATGGACTTGTGAGGCCTTCCGCCATTCTCGTATACAATTTCTCGATTTTAAAATCGATTAACGTACAGGATTTTTAATGAAAAGAGGAGATGATATATTTCTCTGTTTTGAAAATAAATAACAGATTTTTAAGTAATATATAGCACAATCTCTGGTCGTTAACAGCAAAAATTAGGGGATAATCTCTCCAATTAAAGGAACGATTTCCTTGCTCTTGGGAATAATTTTGAGGTCAACTATTATGTGCAGCTCTGGAACAATAGAAGGTCTTCGGATGGAGGAAGGAAGCAATTCAGAAATGTTTCAATTAGGATAATGAATGTCCGTTCATTGTTTATACTAATGCCCAATTGAGTTTTAATGTCCAATAATACGTATTTTTTAAAGGGATTAGCTTCGGTTATGCGTCCAAAATCCTTCGCCTTCACATATGACATTGACTTTGACCATTGAGTCGCATTTTTTCTCACAGTAAGGCCTTCAGGACTCATTCATGCCGGAATGCATATAATGAAGGTTAAATTATTCTCTGATCAGATTTTAGTCCGTAACTCATCAGATATAGAACAGAAGAATATATTAAGGGTTGAAAGTTTGATAATGTGTAATATTCACTGGCAGATAACGTTAATTTTGAGGTAAAGAAAGAGATATTTGTCGGCATTGAAGGAATTAATTAACTGTAACTGTTATATGCAGTTCACGAATTAATTTTTATCAGTCATATGCAGTTCATAGTAACCTTTATGCAGTCAATCCTTTTTTATCTATTTTTATATTTGTTTTAGTATCGCTACTTGCAAGGAATGGAAAGTTACTGAATTGCTCTCCAAGAATCCTATGCTATACATATTTGTCCTTCTCTCAATGCAAATTATACAGTTAGTTTGCGTATTCTGTAAAACCTCTTATTACTACTGAAACTTACCAATGAAAATTATCAAACGAATATTTGGTGAATGTGTTATTTGATTGATGTTGCTATTATTTTCTATAATATAGCAAATCTCGCCAATTTTAACAACGTAAAGAGGAAATAAGAAAGAAAGGAGAGACGATGTAAGAAAAAAGGTGATATCCATCCTAAAATAGACATAAAAAGAAAAATTTGCATCAAAGAATCATTATAAAAATGCAGCTCGTTAATACAGAATTAATCACAGATATTGACTGGCTATTGGCTAGTAATATTGTAGAGAATATACATTAAAATAAGCCTAATTTATAGATAATATTTTTATTTAAATTTGTATTTATTTTAAATTTAATTTTTCAGAGGAAAGTGCGAATCAAGACGATCAAATTTTCTGACTGCGGTACTGCTAAAGACCCGGTGAAGATCTCTGACCTGTTTGTCGCAACCTCCGTTTCACCAAAAGGAGATGGAGACGTCAACAATGACCTCGGAGGAGATTTGGTAGTCGCAGGGAAAGCTTTCTCCAGAATGGAACTGAAGCCACCGATAAGGGTAAGCATACAGCGGCAAACTGTTGTGAGGTATAAAATCAGTTTAGCAATGGGATATCGTATCAAGTTCATCTTCTTTGCTAAAATATTATTTTTTTAAGTGAGTGAAATTATTTTATATCCATTAATCTCTCATTGAAGATATCGTAATAGATTATTCGAAATCTTTGAAGGTTCAGTTTAAAATATTCCCTAGATTGGTATAATGACCGTAATTTACTTGTGTATGTATGGTGAATATTTAGATGATGATGTAGCATACCACTTACTTTGTCAGCTTTCAAAAGATAAATATTAAAAAGTTAATTCTATAAAAAGTATGAAAAATGATTACTTACATTTGTCTTATGAAACACTTTTTGCTTCTTACTAGGCTTCTCGTATATTCTTGAAACATTTGAGTACCCCGATAACATTTAATTAATTTCATCTTTAATACTGAAAGTTTAGCTGCATTCAGCAACTATCACTCTTAGATATAGACAAAAATAATTTCATTATCCTAATGTTTTAGAATAAATAGCTATTGCATTGTTTATTCAACACTATGGTACTCAAATAATGGCATGACATTGTCGATTTCATTTTCTTATATTCATCTCCCAATTTTCTAATGCTCTTACTGCATCCTTACCGCAAAGTAACCTTAGTGTAAAATAAGAATCTAATGGATAAATTATCTCTTGATAGTTCTTAAATGCAACGTTACGTCATATATTTCCTTATGAAAAATGCAAAGTAAATAAGAGAATATAAAAACTGACAAATGACGCATAATTAACTTTACATTTTTGATCATCATACTAAACTGTTCATTAATCCCCATTGCATACCACCAGGTTTTTGTATTGTTTATAAGACTTTGCTATTTATTTTAATCCGGAAGATGGGGTAAATAAAAAAATCGTTTGTATTCTCTGTAAAATTATCTCAAATTATTATCTGGATTTTGCTCTCGATTGTTTGTACTTACGACTACTTAAAGTAACTTTGGATATGAGGCAGCTATACGGAATATTTAAGAAAAATTATTATAAAATCTATAAAAAAGGTTTGAGAAATTTTGAGTTAAAAGCCAGTGAAAGTCTCATAGAGGAATTGGTAGATAAATATATCAAACTTGAATTAGATTTCGGAACACGAAGTTGAAAGAGAAATTCGGATTGGAATTTCGAAAATATTGTGCTACGTAGAATGTGGGAAAGAAGTTCGGATGAGTTGATTGAAGATCGAAATAAATGTTTATCATATCGAAAGTATCTTAGAATTATTGGGCTTTTAAAGTAAATCTGAACTATTTGGAATAAACCATTTGCCATCTTCATGAATAGAATTTGAGTTTTATAAGATGAATAATGATGCTTTCTCCCCACTAAAGAGTTGTTTTCCAACCAATGATGATTTAACATTGATAAATGAACAATATTTATTAATTTTATTTTAAAATATTGTTTGAAAATACGAGGCATCATAATCGCTGTTGCTTCATCTATAGAGGGAAAGGTTTTTAACAGTCTCTTCGGTGAGCGTGTACGATATAAAACCTTTCATGTTATGTTATAGCTGCTTGTATTCTTGCTCATGAAACAAATGTGAATTAATCTATATTTACTCACTTTCTAACTTCGTGGCCCCGGGTTCAAATCCCGGCTGAGAAGGATATTTACCTCTCGTGTGTGCTTGTTTATGTCCATTATTGCGTTCAGTACCACACTGTGTAATTGTTCAAAAAACTGTATGTTTGTGTTAACATAAATAGATGTTAACACAATCGTACAAATCTTCAAATTAAAAATATAATCGTATTTTTAATATATAATGTTCAGTTTAGGTTCATGAGTTAATGCGTTTCTTTTACTGTTCGCAGGCTGAGGTTCACATGCAGAGAAAAATGCTTGGCATCTGGATGCGCGTGTTCTGCATTAAGCAATTTGGATCATGCGATTTCGAGGATTTGTGCTCCCTTGCGCCAAGCGATGGATATTGCCCGCCAATCTTAGAGGAACACGACGTGCCTTGCAATTGTCCAATACTTCCGGTACGTGACTATTTTCAACAACTTGTTCACATGGTCCGCCAAATGATGAGATTATGTTTGTACATTATTTTGAGTACCAAGAAACATCCACTCAGTCTTTCCCATAGAGTATAAATGCCGAAACCTAGTAGCCGCTTCCAAATCCAAAATTCCGAGAATTCATTGGAAAAACTACCAATAAGGCCATTCAAAGTGTGCTTTTAAGATATGTCATATTTTATGGCGTTTACATATTATTTTGTTTGTGGAATTATTTATCACTTAGAATATATTTTATTTTCCCCTTTTATAAATAAAGAATGTACTCAAATATAAGTTTACCTTAATAACAACAGAGTAAAAGAAAAATGTAAGAAATGGAAGATGAAGAATAGAAGTTTTTCTCTACTACTTTTCTTTTATAACTTTTGCAACGTTTTAAACGTTCTTCGACTTTCAATTCAAAGCAAATTCTATTCACAAAAATTAAATTAGACTACTATTTATCACATAATTAATTGAAATTACCTTATACGTACTCTTAGAGATCTTGAATCATAATTTTAATATTATCTCGATGAATTCACGAAAGAAATTTTAGGTGTTGGATGTGAATTATTTTTGGGCGTGGCAAATATGTTTCGCTTCTTTAGTTTCTATTTTATTCCACACCAGGGCAACTACAGCCTTCCGGACGCTCAGTTTCGTGTGGACGGAACGAGATGGGCGGGTGTCATGGCGGGAACATACAGAGGCTCCGTCCGCTTCAAAAGTGGAGACAAGCAGCTGGCGTGCATCGCCGCAGTCTTCGAACTCGAATGAAAGTCCCCGAAGATAGTCAAATCTTCCGCTTGGGGTACCATTTACTACTCTTCCCGAATGATGGACCAATCAACGGTGATGAGTGGTTTTCCCCGGAAAGTGATAAACCAAAGTGAAACTTAAAATTAATTATTTTATTTGGGCCGTTTGGAGTGAATGCAAATGGTGTAAAAGACTGATGTTTTTATCGCTTCTTTTTAGTGTAACGAAAGGAGCTGTGTATATATTTTTATCGTATGTACGATAAATAAAATTTTAAATCTATGAAAAGTTATTCATTTTAGCTTACACTCATAAATACTTTAATATCTCCGGGAAATTGATATGCCTACGCGTCTAATCACGTCTGATTCTGGAAGTCAGGAAATCTAGAACAATTGATGTCATTAAGAAAGAGTATTTAGATGAAGAAATCTAAATTGCTCGATGAAATGATACCAATAATAAATATTGGTGGAATAGGGCAAAGAAAATTATTTAGAAAACAAGGATTTATGGAAATTATATGATTAGACTTAAGCTAGGAATGTTATTCAATACAATCTATGTGAGTTAGCTGGATATCTTGGTAGACCATGTTGAAGTACCTAATAAGTTACACCAATTATTCAATTGACTGGTTTTGAACTAATTACGTATTACAATAAACATTTATTGTTTGAAGAGGAATGGAAGGATTGCATTGGATGCGAGCAAATTTATTCCTGAGATCTATCAATTAGTTCAATTGTATTTGGAACGGTCAAAAAAAGTCGTATGGACCGCGAAAATTCATCGACGCTTCAAAGAGCAATTGTAGAAATGTTTAGAAAAATACACCTTAATGAAACAATCATATATAGTATATACATACTTTATTAACTTTTAATCCTATAAATTATGACGGTTATATTTAAATATTAATGTACTTTATTTAAATTGATTTATATTTTAATGATTCTGGAGTAAAAAGAGAAAAAAACTAAGCAACTAAATTGATGTAGCTACAATTCGATCTGGGCGCAAAAAAAACGAAATTTATAAATAATACGCTGATATATACAGAAAATTCAAAATGTATTTATTTAATATTTATATATAGATTTAAATACAAAAGTTTTTCATCAAAACAAAGTAGTCGAACAAGGAAAGTATAGTATTACAATCAAAGTTATATCTTTATAATAATTCGTAAAAAATCAATGTTGAAAATATTAGTCATCGGTAAAAAAATTGTTATTAACGAATAGCGGTAAATAAAAATATTTCAAAAAAAGGTTTAACATCAATCAAATAGCAACCAAATATCTTCACAATGTTCGAGGCTGAATAATTATATCCGAGTTCTTTGATTATCCCTCTTGAAATTTGATTTTTCGTCAGCCTTTCCCTATTTTCTGCCTTCACTCTTCATCCATCACCCAAAACGTCGTTTTCTTGAGACTAAACGATAACAATTAGTGCTAATAATTAGTGAAGACTTAATTTGGTATTATTTAAAACACAAAGGATTATATTCAACTTTTATTATTATTTACTTAATATTACAGCTTAAGCTTCTTATTTCTCTCTACTATGACAACGTGAGATTTATAAAATATATAAATATTATGTGTGAGATTTATAATAAATTTTAAATATAATTAAAAATTTTCCCGACTTACCTTCGTTTCTTTGATTTGAGTTGATCGCATTACTTATCTCCTCTCTCGACTGCACATTCCTAGCTGGATTTGGAAAATGCATTATGAAAATAGATTAGTGCAGCAAAGTCACTCATAGGAATCATCTCACTAATTAAAAATCGATCAAGTACTTCTTTCTTACCTTGCATTGTAGGTTCTCTCACACGCATGTCAGGAGCATTATTTCTTCTTAAGGATGAACTATGCGCTTCATTCACCTCTCTGCCACGAGTGTCTTTAAATCCAGAATTCATAGCTTCTCAACTATCAGAAAACTAATTTTACCCTAGAATATTTTTCACCTATTTTTCTTGAAATTGAACCGCTACTGCAACATTGGCAAGATCGCTGAGTGGTTTATAAATGCGTCTGTTGAATTTTTTTTCTTATTATTTATTGTAATCTTGCGAACTATTTAGAAATGATGAGACTATGTGCGTCATAATCATGTTTATCGGAAAAGGAAGGACGTGGTTTAATGATATCTTATAACTGTTTCATCATGGAAGATGAAAAATTATTTCGATGAGCATATTGTTCTCAGAAATCAGAATATACATGACATATTTGAGGGCGGGAATTTTAAATGAATATCCGAATGATCTGTAAGGAAAGTCCACTTTGAAATGTGGCTTCCTCTGAATTGTAAGTAATACCGGATACATGGCATAATTCATTCTTCATCCTCAAATAAGGCTTGTATGCTGCAGTAAGAGGATAACATATTTTATCCCTTTATATTTCATTAATTTAAACTTAAGGATTATTTGATCATTTTTATGAATTTCATCTTAAAGTATTTCAATCCAAGATTGTTAAATAAGGGTTATAAATACTACAGTTTAATGAATCATATCTCACTACTTTACGCATTGAGAGATGCATTGCACAAATGCATGAATCACGCATCAAGATATATATTTTCTTATATTCTACTACACATATATTAACATAATATGTAGTATAAACCACATGCACCCTTAGTATCTTGGTGTGTAGAAAAATAATTAACTGATTATTAAATATCAATAAAACTAACATCCAAAATACCCTTTTAAAATGGGAGGATGTTTCTAAGAAGTATTAAAATTTAAAGTTATCCCGTAAGTATTGGAAAAGTAAGCACGGGGACCAAGAATCGCCGATAAAGTTGTCTTAAAAATGATTTTTTTTAAGTGATGTTAAAATTAGAATGGAACAGTTTTTTGCGAATCAAGGTAATATTGTAGTGTGTGCTGGTAATATAAGGTAATATTACTCTCAAATTGCATAATAATTTAAGAAAGCTACCGACTCTGTAGTGATTCGATTGATATCGATACTGATAGTTAAGTTTTGTTTAACAAGTTAGCCCGTAATGGCTTTTTTATCTATCGTATTATAGTGTTATCTCTAAACAAATTCAACTGTGTAATGATATGTATCAGTCCCGTCCAACTCAAGCGTGAGAAGATGGTCGCTGAAACAAGCCCTCTAGCAAAGTTCGATGAGAACTAAGAATATTTTTTTCTGCTTTTTTGTTTTTCCCAATTTTGAAATTATCTATTCTAACTGCAAATCGAAGTAACCGAATGTAACGGTGTCAGCGTTCGCCATTACACTTACCAAGAGGTCAATGGAGTATAGAAAGTGCTGCGTTTTTAGCTGAATGAATTACCTTTCACAAGATAGCTAAATAAAAATATTTACTATATTTGACCCTCCCCATCTTTTAAAATGTTTTAGAAACTTCCTTATCAAACAGAAAGTGAGGATACCAGTAAATATTGCGAATCATTCAAGGCCGCTTATAGCTGATTGGGAACATGTTAGAGTTGTCAATAGGCAGGATCGGGCGGTATGCTTCTTTCCTTTGAGGTTAGTAAAATATTTATAAGATTTGGCTCACTATAAGCAGCACAGTTTTTGATGTATCTCTTGATTTTGTGACAAATCATTAGTATTGTATAACTTCTGCAAATGTTCATTGCCTTCCCTTAGCATCTTCAATCTCACCGAGGCCCATTTGTCTCCAACTTCAAAAAATGAGAGTGAACTTGGCTGCTGAAGTCTTAAGTAGAAAAGTTGCAGCAGGGGTTCAAGCTTTAGTCGGAAGCAGTAAGTTATATTTTCATAATTTCTTATTTTCTGTGAGTTGAGATGTACATTGCTTGCTCTTTCTCTTTAACTGTAGATATTTTGGACGTAAATGGTCTAGCTACAGCCAAGTTCATCACGGATGTAGATTCTGCTTTTGATAGTTTTAATGGATCCCGGGATGGAGATCATAGAAAACCGCTGAATGGTGTATATGGTATGTATGTATGTATCCATTTTGACCATTAGAGGTCACGTGATTTCGTCAAGTGAGGTTCTAGCGAAGAAGTTTGTAAGTTAGGCGTCACAAGCTTCCCGAAACTCTGGGTTCTGAGCTGAGTGCATCACTGAAATCTGTATATTGTGGTAACTTAGATCATTGAATCATATCCGTTACTGTGTTAGTTTACTATTCATAGAAAATTGTTCATGAAATTTATCCAACGATATGTGATGTGTGGAATAATATTACTAACAGTGAATGTTCGAAAATTCCGTGAAAGATGAAACTTCTTAACCATACTTTTCGTAGATAATTATGGCATAACAAGATATTTAAATCATGTATTGTGCGAACTTGGAGACTCAAAAGCAAGGTGAGACGGTTTTTTTAGCTTTTGATCTCTCGGAGATTAATGATATGAAATCGGGTTTATTACAATATGTCCTCCCCTTATACTTGTCAATTTCATACACTTTCATGTATGTATGTATACACTTGTATGCTTAAGGATTGACGTTAATTATTAGTCGTCAACTTTATAAGTATCTACCCTGGTCTAAGGCTCTAGGATAGAAGCTGAATCAATCCTAATTTTATTCACTTACAAACTTGTAATTGAATTATTAGGAAGTAAATATTTAATGAACAAAAGGGAATATGTGCTATGTATCTCTTACATATCTATGAAATTCATATTTGACCAATCAATCGCAGAGAGTGACCCATTATCAGATTTAAATTATACTTTTGTCAGTGTGATAGCATAGTGTTTATACAAACTAAACAGAAAAGTAAGGTCCAATTTTATTGGACTTTTTTTACCAAGAGTAAAGGTGGAATGAATAATATTTCTTCTGTATCTCCCTCCAGGAAGGAAAATAATCAGAATCAATAAAATGAGCAACTTCATGATGAGGAATTTCCTGAAGATACTAATGGAGAAGAGGTATCACATGCAGTAAATGAATAAGAAGTATTTAGGTAAGATTGGTTCTGTTTCGTGAATTATATTAATCTGTAATGTAAATTAAGGAAAGCAATGCTGCATTCATAACTTTCTTGAAAAGCCTGGTCTATCTTTTTGGAAAAAAAATGTAAAAGGTAAAATCAAAATTAATTTCCAAGTTCATTTGAAATCAGTAGGTTGTTAAATTATGTAAGTACCTTACTGAGTTTTGGCACATAAATGAGAAGAATACATTATTCTTTAATTAATATTATACCAGTATAAGAATCTTATTGTTTCTGAGGAGAGGTTTAAGAGTTTCTTTAATGAGAATATTTCCTGCTTAAGAATTTTTTCTGAATTTCTAATCTGGAGCTGTTATCCAAAATGAAATTCTGTATTTTAATACAAAATAGGGGTATGCTTAATAATATGAGAACCTAGCATTGGTTAGCTATGCCAGTGATATTTGGGATTTAAGATGAATGGATGCCTTCTCAGAATAATGTAATGTAGTATATCTTTCCTTCAATTTAAGTGTTCATAAACATATACCCAGAACAATTTAATCAAAGTGGTAACCTCAACGTGGTTGATTGTTTTGTTATTTGCTACTATATGAAATTTTAAAATATTATCATTTAAGAGTTTGAAATTTACGAAGCTTTTTTTATCAAAATCTAGTTTTATAATATTCACACTGCCAATATTTTACTTTGACAGTGCTATCAGCACTATACCTACTATTTTTTTCTTATCAAATTATGGTTGTGTGATAAGCATATTGTTTTTCTGATGTAGAAATATCATCTCTGAGGTCATTTGCATGTATTGAAATAATAGAGACTTTATTATAGATCATTCACATACCCACATTCTTATATACAACCATTCAGAGAAATTGTACATGTTACTTTCATAAATTGATTTTTATTATTAATAGTTTATTTATTCTTCATAATAAGTAAGATTTTAGCTAGAACAGGGATTAATTTTTTATGTTATAGAGGGCTCATGTCAGTTTTACTATTTCCTAACTGGATTGAAGAATAAATAGCCTGAAATTATTCTTTTCATTTTAATTTTAATATTAGGGAATATGGATTGAACCTAGGATTGAACACATGACCATTTTCTAAAATGTCTAATGGTAGTTAGTAATAGCCATACAATCTCTAAATGGTCATGAGTTCAACTTTCTGCCTTTCTTGAAAGTATTCTATAAATCTGAAAATCTGCCCCATGAATTCTTATATACATAATCACAAATTTAAGCTCTTCGGAATCAATAAAATGAAATTCCTTAAACCACAATGATCTATTATTATCAGAGTATTATCATGAGTATTTCTAGCTCTAGATTGACTGAAAAGCCAATTCATATGTATTAGTTCTTGTCTTAAGGTAAAGCAGTTTCAAAACATGGGTATACCTTAAGGACGTAGACAGCAAGTCAGTTCAAAGAAATATCTGAAAATAAGTTTTTTGTTATTTTTATTCTTGATTATTGCCTATTTCTTTTATTAAAATCTATTTCATTATTTGACAGATGTGAGAGAGCATTCTAAAGACGGTGGAATCTATTGAATCAGTTTCATTTTTCATTGATAGAATCTTAATATGTAGGTTATCCTAGGGTCATTCTCCTTATTCAAATATCCTGTATAATGTACTAATAATCCAAATAATCCTATATCAGATAATAATCCTTGTTATCAAATATTGTATCTCTACCCTAAATTTTCAGTTTAAATGTATTTCATAATTAGTTTACATAGGTATCCCATAGGAAAATTTTAACAAAATCCTTAGATTGTCATATGTGGTATATCATATCACTCCACCATCCTTTTTAAGTCATTTCATTGAAAATAATAAAAAAAATATTCTGAAAATTCTCTTTAGTCCTAAACTTCTCCTTGTAAACTTTTTACACATTCCAATGTACAAGGTTATTGATAAGAGTGCAAAATCACTTCTTACAACCCAAAGTTTTCTTTTATTTAGTATCAAAGATTGCACAAACATCCTCTTTCGGGACAATTACAGTGGTGGTTTTAAACTTAACAATGGACATCACTAACATCCAGACCCTGAGAGGAAAATTTCCTCCTCTGCTGGGATTAGAACCTGGGACCTCAGCTAACCATTCTGCCATCGAGGCAGCCAGCATTTGCAGAGAACAGTACAACTTTAAAGAAGGATTTCCAGAACTCAGACCATGGCAATCATAGCAAGAAAATCTTCATAATTCTTCATGTTTGATGACCTCATTTCAGATTGAAAATGTATATGACATTCAATATTTTCTTTTATTAATATATATTATATTATGCAAAAATTTAGTGCAGTTTATATTAATATGAACAGCTGTACTTCCAAGCTAGCATGATAATTCAGTAGATTTATCAACTTTTTCTATTTTATCTCCACTTATTCCCTTCGTCCTTTGGTAAACGCTCAGTTTGTTCTAAAGCTCTAAAAGGGAGACAATCCCTTTTACATAACCTTCTGCTAATATTTAAGATAGAAAGTTGAATCTCATCAGAGACCCTAATCATGTCATTTTCTGAATGCTCTCACATGATATTGTTTTGCCTAATGTTAAACAATTTGGTTGACCCAATCTGTGTTCTTTTCATCTTCAGTGTGCCACTATGTTTGAATGCATGGAGTGTTTTCTTACAATTCTTTTTATTGATTGGTACATAGTAGTGTTCTTTAGTTTGCCACAACAGCTAGGATTGCTTTCCCCACTCTATTGGTGGTTTATTGTTCTTCAAGCTAGGAAGCAGCCTCTTATTGTGTAAAATTACATTGAATTTTGGCAGACATTAGTTGATAATCTTGGTAACTCTTCTATCCAATGATACGTTATGATAACCCTGAGGTAGGGGGATAAAGAAATATGCTCCAGCTACTCATATAGTCCAGTTACTCATGTTTTCTCAAACATGTTTATTTCCCTCATATTTCTTACCATGTTGTATTCTTTAAGTTATTATTGTTTATAAGAGAACTGGGTCTTCAGTTCAGTCTAGAATCCTTTCATCTAAGCCTTCTGCCCATTCTTGTTTTGATGAAGAAACAAGCTCAATGTTAAATGTGAATGGACTGATCCATCTTTAACCCATCTGCATGTTGGAACTTCTTTTTTCTTGCATTCATTCATCTTCAAGGCATTGAGAATGCTTTTCTGGTGTGAATTGGCCGATACTTGGTTGCTATATAATATTTTTCTTTTGAATCATCATGTTGCACCATTTGGCTTAGACAATCTATATTTTCAATACTCTGTGGCATATTCTCTTATTGTCAATTGCTCAAAGTTTTAACACATATCTCTGAATCGTTTTGTTCTGTCAGCCTTTTTTTGTTCATTTAAACGCCCTTTGCCATCCTCTTCGTTTGAATGTTTGTTTTGAATGAATATTAAATACTTTTAAATGTATGTTACAGTTGTAATATACTTGACCTTCCATGATTGAGAGCTGTGTTTTAGGGAATGGCTTGCAATGTTTGGCATTTTCGTTATTTTATCTCTGTTTATCTTTTTCCCCTTTTCATATATTTTTTCAATATCCTTATTCTTCTTTTAGTGTTTATCTTCTAATGACTCATTTTCTTATACTACTTTGTCTATTTCTATGAATCAAATGAACAAGAGTTTTGCACTGCATTTGAAATAATCTTTTTATTTTATTTTAGGTTTTCCGAATAACGGTTATGGAATCCTGGAATGCTTGTCACAGTTGGATGCAATAGGCGGTTATATAATGTGGATAGATGAATTGTAACATCTTGTAGAACAACCAGTAGTTGGAAAATTTTCTAAATATGAATAATAATGATATGAATGGACAGTGTTTCTTACTGTGTAATTTTTGGTTCAGTTCCAATAAATGATATTTTTACTTTTCTTAAAAACTGTGTTTTATTACCCTTTAGTGAAGAATAATTTTTATGGAAAGACCTTGATACTAAGAATATCTTCATTTACACGTACATGGCTTGTCCCTATGCAAGGTAGAGTATTGTGGGAAATTGTATAGTTATTTTGTTCGAGTCTTATCTTATTTTCACAATAATTGAATTGACAACCTTTTCTCAAATTCCCAATTTGTAATCTAGCTTTCAATTTTATATATCTTCCTTCTTTTATGCATGTTAAAATTGTAAGGACATCATAATAACTATTTTTTATGTTCCCTGTTCACTGCTTCTTTAGCACATACATTTTTAAGCACAGGAATGAATGTTGATTATCATGAATGATCTTTTCTATAGATTTTAAAGAGTTGATTGGGAACCGGAAGATCCTTAAAATATAGCTATAGAAACCTTTTGATTTTGAGAGTATTTACTACTATTAAGGTAAAATTTAATAATATTTCTGTTCAATGATGTATATTTCATAATGTTGATTCATCAATGTTTCTGTATGAAAAGTAATTCGATTTGAATTGTTGTAGTGTCATTACCAGTGCGGTTGGTCATTAGATATTTTTCTAAGGAACAGTTAGGGCTCTTATTCAATATTCAACTTATTTTTTCTTTTATTGAAGCTGTTTCTCATTGAAATAGTTCTGCGTCTCAATTCAATTTTTTGTGGTGGTTAGGCATATTGAGTAGGATACTGTATTCTTCACAGCAGTTTGACCAAAATTCTGGGAGAAGTTATTATTTAGTACTTACATATGGATATGAAAGAAATGTTTACATAGAAGCATGTTCAAAGGGTTAAAATTTTTAAGTAATTTCCTTGAAAAATATCGAATGTTTTTTACAACCCAAAATTTAATTGGATCCTTGATTCCTAAAAATACATGTTACGTTAGAGGGATTATTTTATGTACATTACCTTTTTAAAGGTTGTCAAAGTTGTTATGTAATGAAATAGTTCCCGAGCGAAAAATCTCGGTAGTAATTTATATAATGTAGTTTTATCGGTGACTGGAGATAGACACGTAAGCCTGGTGGTAACGTAACGTAGTAGAGGAAATCCGCTTGTTCGTTGCAGCGAATTCAGGGAATTGAGTTACCGAACTTAGAACTTGGCTAAGAAGATAAGAATAAGGTTAGAGAGGCGGTAATCATGCAGAGCTTTACAGTTTTTAAATATGGATTAATAGCTTCCGTTTTTCGACCAGCATATAAACTAGCATTTTCGTGAAATATACTGCACGTTGACATAAGCCGAGGGATGATGCGTGGGTGCATCGAGATGTATGTGCGATGCTGTTGTCCGGCCTGAATCGTGTATTCGGAAATCATTTTATGCATAACTAGGGAACGTGAATCGGATTTGAGCACTCCTGCTGCATGTGAGAGTCGCAAGTGACACACAATCGTCGGAGTTGATCGCCAAAGAAATGTTAGCCTTGCGGAAAATCTCGGGAGTAATTTATATTTCGCCTGGTGGTAACGTGGCCAATTCCAAATCCAAAGATCCAGGGTACAAATCCAAGATTTTCCAGAAGTTAACCGAAATTCCAAATCAAACGAGTCTAAATCTAAAGGTCCAAATCCAAGAGTTTCCAAAAATCTTCCGAAGTCCAAATTCATCTTAATTACTATCTGGAGCAATTTATAACAGTTCTTCACCCCCGGCGGCATTTGCCAGAATATTCGATTATTTATACATTTTTCTCCCGTTTACGCCATCAAAGGGACCAATTCCTGCCGCACGAAATTTTTCAGAAATTCTATCATACGACGTTCGGGTACATGAAAAACCGATTCTTCATTTTGGTTTGGTTACTTAAGCCTTTCGAGACGAAGTCGTTTTCTGAAATGGCTGTATTTTACTGAAACTTGTGCCTCACTTCGTGAAATCGACTGCAACACTAAGGAAAAGTAGCTCCCCTGTAACTAAGACGATCAGTAGCTGATGTTGTTATATTAAGAAATATTTTGCTGGGAGTATTAGACTCGAGTCATCTTCTATCACACCTGAACTTTAATGTTCCTTTGAAGCTTTCGAGGCACACCGGGCTCTTTCGCGAATCCTTTGCTAGGGTTAATGCGGGTTTGAGCCCATTACGAGAATGATGAGGATGGCGAATGAAATGGTATACTCGGCCGATGTCGATCTTTTCACTGATTCAATCTACTGCATAAAGAGAAGGATTTATGCAACTTTATGGAAGTAGTTAAGTTATTGTAATTATTCTTTCTCATTGTCTTATGTTATTTGTTTTATATATTTTATTTATATATTTTATTTTTTGTATTTATTTTATGTATTAATTACTTATGTCTATATTGGATCACATGTAATAGGGTTTGGCCTGTTTGTGATAAATAAACTATTATTATTATTGATACTGCGCCTTTCTATAACATACATTTACAGTACGGATTTCACCATAATCTGCCCTTATGGAGCGCATGTTTGTCTAAGTACCGCCGGTCCTACAGAGACCTCTGTATGACTTTCAGTTTGAACCTTTATGACTTCAAATATTGCCGCGTAATTACGTCACGATATTACGTAAAAGTACGCTGCTTAAGCACTGCACAATATAAATTAAATTATCAAAACTTAAAGTGCGAGAAAAAAATCAAAACGAAACTTAATATACGATACGAAAGAAATGCAAGTACCATTAAAAAATTCAAATAAAAGTAAAGAAACACAAGTACAAAAATTATTATTTATATTATGTAGTCATTACATCAGAAAAACAGTCTTCCGGAGAGATTAACGCCAAAATATATCTTCACGTCGGTAAGATATGGATGACTACACCCTCTTCTGGAATACATGGTTTGATAAAAAAGGGAAATTGTGTTTTCTTAATTGTACAAAAATCTATATTTTTTACGGTTATGTACAAAAAATTATATTTTAAAGAACACAAAATTGAATATTAAAATTTCTTTTACTAACCTTTTTGAAGCTTGAATTCAACTTAATTGTTATTTAAGTATTTATTTTATTGTTATATTTAATACGTATAGAAATTTAATAATTTTTATGAATATAACAACTCTTAATGTGTGTGATGACTTACGTTTTTCGTGAAGTGAAGCGAATCCTTTGACACTTGTTAAATCTTTGTTCTTTCCCGAAATATCAACGCAGATACAAAATATAGATTTTCGTAACTATTTTCGTACAGATAATTTCATAAAATTCAGAATTTCATGAATAAATAAATTTCAATAGTATATGTTAATGATAAAAATTAATGTCAACTACCGATTTATAATTTCACGGGAAGCTAATTCTTTAAACAAACGATTTTAAATATTTTTTGCAACTAATTCATTCAACTCATAAATAGTTTTATGCGATCGAGTTGTCAGTCAGTTTCTATGTCGGTCAATGGAGTTGTCGTTCAGTCGATCTGTCGGGCGAGTGAGCTGCCGGTCAGTTGAGCGTCGGGCAAATGATCGTCGGTCAATAGGCGTAGACCCGTTCCTATGAGCTCGGTGATTTTTAAAGACAGAATTAATTGAGAATTTACGACAGAATTTTTAAGTCCTTCTTAATTATTGAAATAGGAGAAATTCACCGTTACAAGTGACAAGTCAAGTAACAGTGCTTTTGCTGACGAATATCGAGACTGCGATATCATTACAGTGTTGTCTCTGACCAAAAACTACGAACAAGGAATAAATTATGAACAGGTGCCATCACGGTGTGCCATGATATGCCTTTACACGAATCAGGGAGATTTTTCCAAAAATCGGCTCATTAATCGTCAATATTTTTCTACGTTTTAATCGGTTCTTGGGCGTCTGGGCCGTTAGCAAACTTCAACTAAGAATGTCGTTCCACGAAGTACGGCCATCCACGAAGGAATTTAATATTCAACTTGTTCACGGATATCCTATAATCGCTTGAAGTACTCGTAAACACTTGTTTTACTCGTAACAGACACACTATAGTCGTATGTTAACACTCCGCACTGTTTCTTTAATTCATTTTTTCCCACAAATAAAAATCGCCGAGCGAACACGTCTTACCTTAGTGGCTGCAACAATAAACTGCAAACATAATTGAAAATTTTACCATAAACTAGGGACATATGTATCAACATTTTAAAAAATGTTTCGAATATCGGACACTTCAAACGCGCAAAATTTATAAATTTCACTTTTTTGACCAAATCGTAAATGCAAGAACAAATTCGCTACGATTTGTTCGCGGTCAAAATGTACGGATTTTCTTGGATTTGCATATTGAAAATGCAAAAAGTGTGTTTCGAGGATAGATTTAAGTATCGGAGTAAGAAGAGAAAATTCAAACTGTAGTTGGATTTTAAAACTTATTTCACAACCAATAACAGCTCGCAATCAACATAAGTACCGTACAAGTCCATAAATAAATAAAGATTTGTGTTGTAATGCACTTAATCCCCTTACTTTTACGTAATGTTGTGACGTAGTTACGCGGCAAACGAAAATTCGAAAATGTTCCGATAGTAATTCATACAGAGGTCTCTCTAGGTCTATTAGTACACAAACAGAGATAATTCTAATTATTTCGTCAATGAAGAGCAATTTTAACGCTTCTGATGCGCCTAGTTAGGCTACGAGTACAAACCCTATAGTATAAAAACCTAATAATCACGGTGAAATGCGAAATTTTAATACGTAAACGTCTCTGAACTACGACTGATAAATTGTATCATCGCTGAGGTCTTTAACAGTGTCTATAACAACATGTGCCTGTGGAATTTGTTGAGCATCGTTGTTCTAAGGGGAACAACTGTCGGGAATTGCTCGGCATACTATATTTCCAGATGTTCGATATTGAACGGTGTTTACATGGGCCGCACCGACCTGGAATCCTTAGCGAAACAGCGTGGTCTACCCTATTTCAAGGGATAGCGAGAACACTGCGGTAACCTAGGATTCCACGCACCGGTGTTATGCCTGATGAGCATTACCGTGCATTTAGCATGGATATCGGACGCATGTCTGGACGTTTTTGTGATGGTTGTTCCCCGAAAATATCAGTCCAAGTACACGCAGTGGAGAATGCTGCGTTATGAAGTATTAATCCGGCAAATTACTATTGAAATTAAGATTTTCAGCTTTGATGATTTTTCGTCATTTAAAGAAAAGGAATAAATAGACCTTATTTTTTGAATTTTGCGATTTATCTAAATTAGGTTTTCGGGCTATGAGTCTCAAGCATATAAAGTGCCTCAACGTTACTTGTTAAGTAACTTTTTGAGTAAATCTAGTTCAAATATTTTGGAGAGGCTTGGGAGCATGGTTGTGCCCAATAATATCAATGTGGGAATAACAGGTGGGAAGAATTATGCTCTAAGAAATACATGAGAGATTGAACGCGAAATACACACCCAGTATGTTATTCAATTTTTGGTGAGCAATGTCCAAGCATTACTAAACTTTCGCAAAAAATTTATTTATTCATTATTAGACTAATCAACCATTTCCTTACAATCATGCCTAACTCTTTTGGTGCCCATTCAAAATTTTGAATTTCCCTCTTCATTATGACTTCGTTAAAATTACGTAAAAATGATCGCGAGATGGCCCTCGACATGTGTATGCCATACATGTTCAATAATTTCATTTTATTTCGAAATCAGACAACACATTCCTTCCAATATCACCTCCATTTGGATAAATTTGATAGGTTAATAATTCACCCTTTTCCGTAATTCCAAATTTTTGTTCCAGATTCATTAAAACTGAAAATGCAAGTCTTGGTGCTCTCGTATCGATAGCCCTTGCCGTAGCCTCCCTTGATTTATCGCATTTACGAAGGATAGCTCTCGGATATATAAAGGTTCGGACGAGCTCCAAAATTTTGGGGGGTCATGGAGGAAATGCTAGACCAATTCAGGTCGGTCTACATTTCCTTCATGGCCTGTTTCCAGATTCTGGAACACCCCAAACCAAGTTTTGAACATAATTTAAGACACCCGCCAAATTTTGAATATAATTAAGACACCTGGGGAATCACCATTTCTTCATATTTGAAAAACGCAAAATCATGAAAAAGGAAGTAAAGGAAGGAAGAAATGAAAGAAGGAATTTTTTTCTTAAGAAAACGCGGTTCTTTAAAGTAAACGCCCCACCCTCAAACCCCTCTACGAGCCTCCGAAATTTCAAGTACTTAACCTCCTCTCCCATTATAACGTGCCGCGATGACTAAAACATTAAACTTACAGAGACATCTGTTGAATTTCTTCTCTCGACCACGGTTCATACCCTTGCCGTTGTGGCGCTTATACCCACCAATATTACGCACACTTCATATACGATCATCTTAGAATTTAATATCTAAAGGCCTGGATATTCTCAATATCTTTTTTGCCGACAATTTTCACTTTTAAAACAAACCCAACTCATTTAATAAAAACGTGCGGACTAGATAAATAAAGAAAACCATATACCATACTTAGAAACTCTTTAATATTTTACATTATTCTACATTCTCTTTTCATCACACCTACAAATCCCGCTCAAGACGATCCGCTTCAAGCAAAAACTCGTGTGCTGCAAACCGCTACTCCGCCTCCTTCCTTAGTGTTCCTGACGACTTACATCTTCAAACAGAAAAAAGGAAATATAGGATAACGTAACAGGAATCCAATCTCTGAATAGGCATCATCTAGGAATAATGAAAAAAAAGTCAAAAGGCGTTTTTTTTTTTTTTTTTTTTTTTTTTTTTGGCCTTTACGGTACCTAGCTCGACAACGTTCACTCGGCTCAAAACATTAGAGGAAAATTTCCTCCTCGGCCGGAATTGGAACCCGAGACCTCGGTGTTACAATGTTAGCATGCTAACCACTCCGCCACCGTGACCAAAGTATATACATCAATTTAATTTAACTTTATTGGGTCTTGTTTTCACCAAAACGCCATAGCGAATATCAAATATTACAGTACGCGAAGGGCAATCCGTTAATAGGTCCATTATAATAAATATTGATATTAATTTGGTGAAGCACCGTAAAATTTAGCGCAAAATATATCTCTATTCGATTGCGGAGTTTGAGGGATTTCGTAAAGACCTACCAGCAAATTTTCTTTTATTCCTAACGCACGCGATGTCTTTAAATACTGAGGAAACTTTGAAGTACGCGTGCATCATATGGGACCAATCAACGTGAGAAGGCGTGACTTCGTGGAATGCCATAGTAATAAAAACAACTTTGTAAATTTCCACAGAAAATTGTTATATTTGCAACCGGTTTCGTAATATGAAATTACATCCTCATCCTCACATCCTGAGGATGTAATTTCATATTACGAAACCGGTTGCAAATATAACAATTTTCTGTGGAAATTTACAAAGTTGTTTTTATTATTATTATTAATAAAGATCTCATTCGAGAATTAGAAAAGGTCCAACGTAAGGCGATACGTTTTGAAAAAAAATATTACGATAAAACACTGAGCGTAACAGAGATACTAAAAGACGCCGGTTGGGAATCATTAGAAGAATGAAGGTTGGAAAAAAGAATTGAATTATTAGATAAACTCAGAGAGATCTTTCTAGAAGACGTAATAAGCATAATGCGTCCTCCGTGTTGTAGAGGCCAGTCTGATAATGCGCGAAAGATCAGGGAAATAGATGCGTGAACGAGTCGTTTAAAAAATTCATTTCCCGCGAACTATACGCGAAAATAATCGCCGAAGTAGGGACTTGGTGCATGCACCCCATGCCAAACGCCGAAAGGGGACTCGCAGGGTAAATATGTAGATGTCCTCTGCTTACCAATATTAATGTACACGATGATTAATTTATACATAATAGAGAGAAAATGAGCAACAAGAAGAAACAATTGTAAAAGGCGATAATAGTAAGTCAAATAAAGGAAACAAACAAGGAAAGTAAATATTGAATGTCATATCATACATTTTCATTGAGGAACAAGTTTATTGAACGCGGAATATGAATTTCCTACGGTGAGAATATCACGAGAGAAATCCTGCCTGAAATGCATTACTTTTAATATTTACTCCGATCAATAAAAATCTTGATTGTCCTAAATACAACTGGCATAGCTTTCGTTCAATATTTTATGTGATATACATATATAACATTGAACATATTTATATTTATTTATGATACGCACTCATATTTACAATGCGTAAGACATCGTGATGAAATATTTGTTTTCGAATCTCAAAATCGAAGTAAACAGTAGGTAAAATTCGTGAGACACATTCTTGTCAACACAGACAGAAAGCGTACGAAAATGTTCCGATGGGACTACGTTTCTTACCTTAAAATTTTTACTTCAAACCTCGTATCTACACTCAAACCTCTCCTGCTTTATGCAATCCCTCACACCACAATGGGACCTCGACGACCTTGCCCTATCCACCGAATCTTGCACTCGGATAACACAGCACAACACTTCGCTGAGGATGATTCATCGTTTCCACAGTCTAAGAATTAATAAAAACGGCATGGTCACGACGGAATAGATTCCTTTGTAACAATCTACGAGGTCTCTCTAAACGAAAGCGGGAACAGCGACACTTGAATGATTACATCGCCATCTCTTGGCAAGCAGGTTATAATTATTTCAACACGACTTGCAGTACGTGAATGTCACTCTATATTCACATATCATCATTTAAGATTCCTAGTTGTACGTAAAATAGACTATGTACATTACCCAAACTCGATTTTCATTCCTATGTAACTATCAGCCATAAAATGTGATAATTTTCTATCGTCGATAAAGCTGTTGTTCAGAAATTTTTAGGACCTTCGTTGGGAATGAAATTGAATAGAAATAAAAGTGAATGAATTAAATAAGTACTTACCGCGGTAGATGGGAAAAGTATCGAAAAGTGATGCATTTCTTGAATGAAATGAAAGGTCTTTTGAACGATACGGAATATTTAAAAAGCTTACAGTATATATTTTCTCAGCATTTTGAAGATGAAGGGTTGGAAAAAGGTTATTTGTAATATGTGAAAATAAGAAAATCTTTGAAAAAATAATTATGTGATTTCACGCAAAATCTCATCCTTACTTTGTGTAAGAGTGCATTCCTTTAGTTGGAAGTTATGAGACAAGCCGAGTAGACGAATCAATTTAAAGTTTTAAGCTGTTAAAAAAATTCTTCTAGAATCGTGAGTATAAAAACACAGTCTTTAAGTTATTTAAATATATCATTTATTGAATCTGTACAATAAATACATAGCGTGTAGTACATTCCATTAAAATCATTCTGCTTTACATTAAAAGTTTTTTTTCCAGTCTTAGTTGTTCTACTAGATGTTAAGAATCATCTATCCACGTACATAAATCTAACCATCAGTTGTATTTGTTCTGCGATCAAATTCCCGACGAGAACCATTATTCTCAGAATCTAAAATGAAGATAAAAGGATAATATTATTACTGTGAAAACGATTAGTAATCACCGCCATAGCAATTGAGCTAACGGTACAAAGAAATGAGACGTGCAGAGAAGCTAAAATAATCGAAATTATTTGAAGTGGGATTCAGAAGATTTTAATATATGACGTCCCGAAAACATATATAACATAGTTTTTTTAAATGAACAACTCTTTCATAATACAAGGACCTTAGTCTTACAGTTCAAAGAGAGGATGTTTTAAAAGCTATATGCCACAATAAACATGAAAGCTGACTATGGAATGACATATAGGTAAAGTGTAAAAATAAATAACAGTTTTAAGGAAACGTTCCATGCCATTCAAACATGGTGGTTGAGGGCACACTGGAGATGAAAAGCAAACGGATTGGTGAAGATTATTAGGAAGTAGAACAATAATTTATTTAACACTAAATTAATACCGTTCTTTGAAAACAATTTATTCAAACTTAAAATCTAACGGGCTTCGAATCTCGAAAATATAATCATACTCACATAATTTAATGTTCAATTATTTTCCTTCAATACCAATGGAAAGGAAGAAGGGGTTGCAATGCATTCCTTTAAGTTAAACACTCCTGTCATCCATAGGAAGGTGTAATTCTCTACAACGCCAGGCACCCTAGAATGAAAAGAACACTTTTATTGAAAAAACGACCAAATATTCAGGAAACGGCTTCTCCTCTCATTGAAATACAATCAGATCTAACTCATTGATTTCGTAACGATGTATCGTAATTAATTTTAATGTCGTACTCTTCCAAGTACATAAAAGTACAATACAAAGCAGGCGAGGTTATGGCATATCTATGAATTGTAGAAAATCCTTTAATGTTAACAATTCGGAATATAAAATCCAACGGCTGCTGTACTGGATATTCTTTTAATGATTAACGGTGCAAATGAATAATAATAATAACGATGATGATGAAATTTTCCATTTAATATTACTAAAATGTGAATTCGCGCAAGTTAATCTCCCGCTAAACATTCATCTTGAATCTGATTGGCCGACGGAAATACAACCGTTGTTGGTGCCATAATAAGCCAAATATTTATTTACATAATTACCTATTGAATGTCTAACTTCCTTAACTTCGACCGCGAATAATGCTGATTTTCCCGAATTCGGAAGAAATAATTGACGATACATTATGAAAATTTTATGCAGTAACTCTCACGTAGTGGGTAAAAATCATAATAAATACTAGTATTAATATTAATTATCGGTTACGATAGATCTCATGTTCATTTTCATAAATCTTTCTCCGATTTTACATTCCCTCCGTTGACGGTCTTAATCGTCGCTTACACCGGTCACTTTAGTTCCTCCTTTTAAAATGTAACGCACACAATAGTAATTATCATCCTCTTCGGAACATAATGCCATGCCGGAAAAATCCGATAGTAGAAACCGCTTCGGAATCTGATTGAGTCCGCATTGAGGCGAAAACCTGTGCACGATGCAGTTGAGACCTTTCCCACGACATTAATATTATTATCAAATCCTATTTGCTATGAGCAAGATATCTATCGTGACGATGGAATGGAATCTAGGTATTGGAATCTCGTCGCTTCGGTGGTATCTGCTACTAAAACTCAATGTCTAGACCAGGCATGCGCAACCTTTCCGCTATTGACGGCCGCACTTTTTACTTTAACAACGGCCGCCAGTAAGTCCAGTAAACTTTATAGTATTTTATGATTTATCTAAAAATTTACAATTTTCACATTAAAACGGAGTATGGTATATCTGACATTTCCAATTTACTAGTCTACGTATGTAATAAAATGTCTGCGTAACGTCATTTAGTATAAAAACCGTTTTCTAGAAATTGCCCACACGTCCATGGTCCCCAAAGTCCTTGCCTACGGTCAAATGCGGCCGTGCGGCCACGGGTTGCGTAGCCACGGTTTAGACTGAAACTCAGCGCATTCTTGACAACATGGGTAAGAGCGAACTGAAATACCTCCAATTAGACTTTCTTACCTTAAAACTTTCTTAGAAACTCGTATCCTCACTCTAATCTCTCGTGCTTCACGTATGATCATATGACGATGCCAAACCGTAAAACTTGATTTCCTCTTATACTGCCATGTCCCTTATATCTCGTACGTTCTCCGATTAACATATAACACTGAAATTGCATCACAGTCACTTTATCCAAGGTAAAAACACGAAAAATTCACAGGCAAAAGAATTGGGTTGGCCTAGCACGACTAGAGCTGCAAAAAATACCGCAAGCTAAGAGAACAAACGTTGCCCAAGAGGTAGGCCGCCAAACTTAGCCCGGAACAGCGTCACTCGAGAGGAATGTTTCCACCGTTCCTCAATGTATGAAACATACATTTACATACATACAGAAGACCTTCACCGTACCTACTCCTTAAATTTCCGTCATCGTAAGCAAGAACATGGATGACGTGTCTTTCTCAGCCTAACGTCTAACGACGTAAAATGTTCGTAAATTTGGGAATGCAATGAAGATCACCAAGATTTTGAAAGAGTTGATGAATAACTAGTTTACGAAGAAGATGGGTAGTAAAGATTAAAGTGGTGGCGAAATTATAAGATACAATGAAGTGTCATTGGAAGTTATCGGAAGAATCGTAATCGTTTCTATATATATTGTCAATAAAAATTTAGAAATGATTGTTTGCCGGAAGGTTCTTTGTAAATCCTGTGCGAAAATAAGATAACCTTCACCTATGATAATGAAATGACTTCTCACGAAAGACTATACATGGGAATCTCTTTTCGGAATTCAATATGACAGGCAGAGTTAACGAATATATTTTTAACGTAATTGTTCTTCCCTTAAAAATAACATCCTGGAAAATAGATAATAAAACACAGCTTTCAAGTTGACGAAGGCTAAGGTTTATTGCGACTGTTACATACATAAAACGACACTATTAAACATTCCGTTAAAATTATTGTACTTTAAGTACATTTTTACACTGTAGGTTGTTCTACAACATCTATGAATGAATCTTCCTTCATGATCTGGACAAATAACCGAGCTTCCTTCCTCAATCGAACACTGGCCCGAAACGTTATTCGAACTACCTAAAACGAAAGTAAGAGCATATTTCAAGATATATACTCTGTAGTAGAGCCATGGTATCTTTTTCATATGAAATGACTTATTATAACTAATGTTACTAAATTACAAGAAAATATTCAAAAAAAGGAAGATGGCGTTTAGACGAATGAAAACATCTCTACAGAAAGAGAACACGAGGATTCAGAGACGTTTGTGTGAATGAACGTTGAGCAATTGACAATAAGAGAATATCCTACTTAGTATTGATAATATAATTTATCCAAACTCAATGACGCAACCAGGTGATTCATAATGGCTCATAGATAAACTAAACATTGTTTTGTTTATCTCGATTCTTTGAATTGCGGCAGAAGAAGAAGAAGGTGGACTCATGATGGCAGCCTTAAATTATTTAATCACATGGTGTATGGGTCGAAGGAAATCCTCACGCCTCTCCCAATTAGACACGGGAACTAATTATCTGAAATTAATTATGCTACATACCAGAATCATTGCTTGGGCATAATTTTTCTCTCCCCACTCACATTTCGTCACGGGAATCGAACCCGGGACCCCTTGGTTTGGACTTGAATTTTTTCTCGATATCCTGAGCGGGAATTTTATGTTAACTTTTCAACCGAGATTCGAACCCAGATTCTTATAGTCAGTAGATCCCACTCATGTTGTGTCACGGGGATCGAATCCAGATATTTATAGTCTGCACTTGTAATTTTCTCATCTTATAATGTATCCCATCATTCCCTCATAATTATTTATGGTACTTTTACTGATAAAATTTGTATTTTCAACTTAGTTTGGTAGATTTTTATTATAATTATTTGGTGAAATTTCGTTAATGATTTCTTCTTAAAAAGTCTCCTGTTTGTTTCTTACAAACGCGTCTCCATCCCTGAAGGTCGTGGAAAAAAATTTAAAAAACTTAGAGCATTGTGTTTGGGCATCGACCGCCTTGAGGATCACTCACGACCGCCTCGCCCCACCATCCCTACGGCCCTCGCGCCCACCCAACCCCTCGGCCCTCGCGCCCAAATTTATAGAAACGATTATTTTTGTCCAAAACTAAAATTTTTGTCAGAAACGTTATTTTGGTCCAAAACTGAAATATATTAAGAAACGATTAATTTTGTCTAGAACCGCTATTTTTGTCAGAAACAATTATTTTTGTCCAAAACCAAAATTTTTGTAAGAAACGATTATTTTTGTCAGAAAAGGTTATTTTGGTCCAAAACTGAAATTTTGTCAGAAACGATTATTTTTCTCCAACACCGCTATTTTATTCAGAAACGATTTTTTTTGTTTAGAACCGCTGTTTTTGTCAGAAACAATTATTTTTGTCCAGAACCGCTATTTTTTTCAGAACCGCTTTTTTTGTCTTAAAGGATTATTTGTGTTTAAAACCGCTTTTTTTGTCAGAAACGATAGTTTTGTCCAAAACTAAAATTTTTGTCAAAAACGATTATTTTTGTACAGAACCGCTACTTTTGTCAGAAACGATTAAGTTTGTCCAGAACCGCTATTTTTGTCAGAAACGAATATTTTTGTCCAGAAACGCTATTTTTGTCAGAAACGATTAATTTTGTCAAAAACTAAAATTTTTGTCAGAAACGATTATTTTTGTCCAAAATTAAAATTTTTGTCAGAAACGGTATTTTGGTCCAAAACTGAAATTTTTTAAGAAACCATTATTTGACCATTATGTCCAGAACCGCTATTTTTGTCAGAAACGATTTTTTTTGTCAAGAACCGATATTTTTTGTCAGAAACGATTAATTTTGTCTTGAACCGCTATTTCTGTAAGAAACGATTATTTTTGTCCAGAAAAGCTATTTTTGTCAGAAGAGATTATTTTTGTCCAAAACCGCTATTTTATTCAGAAACGATTTTTTTTGTTTAGAGCCGCTATTTTCTTCAGAAACGATTATTTTTGTCAAAAACTAAAATTTTTATCAGAAACTATGATTTTTGTCCAAAAAAAAAATTTTTGTCTGAAGCGATTATTTTTGTCCAAAACTAAAATCTTTGTCATTTGGAATTTGGAATTGATTATTTTTGTCAAGAACCGGTATTTTTAACAGAAACGATTATATTTGTCCAAAACTAAAATTTATTTAGAACCCATTATTTTTGTCCTGGAAAGCTATTTTTGTCAAACGATTATTTTTGTCAGAAACGACTATTCTGAAGAAATGATTATTTCTGTCCAGAAAAGCTATTTTTGTCAGAAACGATTAATTTTGTCCAAAACTAAAATTTTTGTAAGATACGATTTTTTTTGTCCAAAACTAAAATTTTTGTCAGAAACGATTTTTTTTGTCCAAAACTAAAATTTTTGTAGGAAACGATTATTTCAGAAACCTTTCTTTCAGAAACGATTATTTTTTTCAGAAACGATAATTTTTGTCCAAATTTAAATCTTTTTTTTACCAAAACTACAATTTTTGTCATAAACTATACTTTTTGTCTAAAACTAAAATTTTTGTCAGAAACGATATTTTTGTCCAATACTAAAATTTTTGTCAAAAACGATTTTTTTTGTCCAAAACTAAAATTTTTGTCAGAAAACATTATTTTTGTCCAGAAAAGGGAGTCTTTTACGGATAAAATTTTTATTTTCAACTTAGTTTGGTAGATTTTTATTATAATTATATGGTGAAATTTCGTTAATGATTTCTTTTTAAAAAGTCTCCCGCCTTGAGGATCACTCACGACCGCCACGCCCAACCAGCCCTCGGCCCCCGCGCCCTTCCTACCCCTCGGCCCTCGCGCCCATCCAACCCCTCGGCCCCCGCGCCCATCCAACCCCTCGGCCCCCGCGCCCATCCAACCCCTCGGCCCCCGCGCCCATCCAACCCATCGGCCCCCGCGCCCTTCCAACCCCTCGGCCCTCGCGCCCCTCCAACCCCTCGGCCCCCGCGCCCATCCAACCCCTCGGCCCCCGCGCCCTTCCTACCCCTCGGCCCCCGCGCCCATCCAACCCCTCGGCCCTCGCGCCCCATCCAACCCCTCGGCCCTCGCGCCCATCCAAACCCTCGGCCCTCGCGCCGATCCAACCCCTCGGCCCTCGCGCCGATCCAACCCCTCGGCCCTCGCGCCCATCTAACCCCTCGGCCCCCGCGCCCATCCAACCCCTCGGCCCCCGCGCCCTTCCAACCCCTCGGCCCTCGCGCCCATCCAACCCCTCGGCCCCCGCGCCCATCCAACCCCTCGGCCCCCGCGCCCATCCAACCCCTCGGCCCCCGCGCCCATCCAACCCCTCGGCCCCCGCGCCCATCCAACCCATCGGCCCCCGCGCCCATCCAACCCCTCGGCCCTCGCGCCCCAACCACCCCTTCGACCCTTGACTTACCATTACCTTTATTACCTTTACCAAGTCCTCTTCTATCACCATTCCTCGATGGTTCTCCATGTGCAAGAGGGTTCGGTCCACCTACTAACCAACCTATGAACGTACCTTATAAAAACATAAAAGATTATTACAGAAATTAATGGACGCAAATTAGTTACGTCCGCATCACGCTTAAATTATGTCGATTAAATTCAGCAATGGATTCTATAAACTCAAACGCTATATTTAATTTAATTTCGTTATTACCGCTTAAGCTTATATTTAATGATTCAATATTATCCATTTACGGAATAAATCAATCTGTAATCCCAGATTATTTGCTTAATTGCTTACTTTTTTAAAGAGAGAATTGATCCGAATTAAAAACTAAAAAATCTCTACTATACGTAAACGATTAAAGAAATCAGGAAAATAATTATCTTATAACTCTGGAATAATAACTAATAGTTATATTTAATCACTTAATAGTTACAATAAAAATGAAAACTTATTTTTGTTTTAAAAATGTAGTAATAATTTAATTTAATATTAATTATCAGCGTATAATTCATTTAATACATCCAGATAGAATAATTAAAATATTTAATCATGTTGAGATTCGTTTGTAAGTGTTAAGTTCCTTCAAGATGAACAACTTAGATTATTATATGAAGATTTAAAATTTAAAAATAATCCGTCATTAACGATCCAAAAATTCTTTTAAAAAATTTTAAATTACACAACCTTAATTATTATTAATTATTAATAATTATTATTTGCATTCAAATTTAAATGTTATTTCGTTTTATTGTAACTATTAATTTTACAATTGCAAACTAAGCTTTGCCCGATTTCTTAAGATTTTATAACGATAATTACTAACAGTCCTACCGTTGATCAACTGAATGATAAAATTCAGTTTATAGTTTAAATAAAATTTCGATTTATCTTTAGAATATTCAGCCATTAATCAATATTATAGAATATATAATTATAAACTCGGTATATTATTCCTTGGCATGAAACTCGATAAGTCACAAAAATCCTCGTTTTCTTTTTTAATTTAAAAATACATATTAACTATTTTATTAGTATATTAATTTTCGTTAAGTCGGAAACGAAGATCGTTTTCATTTGAATAATTATTGTGAACGCAAATTATTCTTCCAAGTCAACATTTCGTCATTCAGAAAGCAGAGTGAAAAAAGTCAACATACGGAAATGTTAAAAGTTCCGCGATAAAATATTTAAATAGTTTTTAATCGTACTAAATTAAACCCTTATATAAGTAATCGAAAGACTTGACGATTAAACTTGTTTTAAAATTCTTTATGATGTGACGCAAATGGCGGAGTGGTATATCGGTTGAATATAAAAATTCAGAATAACAAATCTTCAATAAATCAAGTATATTAAAAGCTCATAAAATAAATCGAAATAAAATATATTATTAAATTTGAATATATTTGCTGTACAAGGCTACTTATCGTTACTACCCTACATTCGACCACGTGGCGAAATTTCTCACGACTGCTAAAATTATACTAATTAGTATTTCCGAATTTTGACTTAATTTAAAAGAATATCTGATTGGTTTATTAAACGTATTGAAAACGGGAATAAGAAAACTACATACGGAAGTATTCGGTTACCACACCAAAAATCCAACCACGTGGCGAAAACGCTTACTTTCTCTTTGGCTCAATTATGACTTAAATTCGAGTAAATATCTGCTGCGATTGATGTATTAATTGAAATCGATAGACAGAAATTCAAAGAGGATGGAAAAATATCCATTTTCGTCCAACGTCGAAGGTAAAAATTTCACGAAAGCTATAGAAAGGTAACTCTTACTTACGATGTTGAAGGACCTATTTTGCAGTTTTCCAATCTTCTCTTTGCCGCATCTTGACGAATCCATTGGAATCCAGTTTTATTTGCACAGTTTAGCACTCGAACGGAATATTTTTTTTAAAAATCACCGAAATTCGACAGCACATCCGTAAACGCACCTCACCCAAACAGGAAGCAGGACTAACTAACAGTGAAACAACGGATATCCGGTTTGCAGTAAAAATACGCGATTCTGATTGGCTGATGGTATTGGATAAAGGACTATTTAACAAATCTAATTCTAAATTAAGGACTGTTTATTAATATTAATAATCGAACTCCCCATAAATAATAATTATTTTAATTATAAGAAATTTCATTATTGGTAATTTTGCCTTCTGAGTTATATTATTAATTATCTAGCGCGAACGTGATGTATAAGAGGTAGCCATCTTGAAAATATTAACTTGTTCAAAGAGAAAAAACCAAAAACTACTTACAAATGTATTTAAGTAGATGAAAAGTTAATTAAATACTAAAGGTATAATGTGTTGAAAATTATCGAACGATTTCATGAGTAATTTTTCTCTATAGGAGATAGTAAAGCGCAATATTCTTGGTACGTAATGATCGCACCTACAAGAACTTTCTGGATAGTATTATCTTTCTTAAATGCACAAGAAGCTTAAACAATGCCCATACCAAGCTGTTAAAACTTTCAATGAAGATAATTTACAGATTTCTTCGTAAGCACCGATCTTCTAATCGTTTTTAATTGCATTAATTCGAAATATCGTCCAAGAATTCAACGCTGAACGCAACGCTGTTATATATTTTAGATTTAAAAATATTTGTTTGAGTACTTACATTTTCATACACAATATATCAACATTACACATTGAACTTGCATCGATTTCTTATTTTCCGAATCCTTGTGAATCCGAAGTAAAGCACTGCAGTCTTCGCATGACGATCGAATAATCTCTATGGTCGTAAGCGAATCGAACAATCACGAGGAACTGCACTATACTATATAATCACTTTTTGACGAATTCCAAAATAAACATCAGCCGATGAATAGACACTTTAATTCACCCACTGAAGCGTTTCACCAGAATAACTAGCACTCGTTTCGGACAGTGAAAAGCTGAAGACACGCACTTGAAGACCATTATTCGATTTACTCTTACTTTTCCAATGACCTCGTTTCGAACGACTAGTTACTTCCTAGCGAAAGGGTAGAAATGTTCTGGCGTTACTCATATTGTACGACCTCCAAATTTAACGAAACGCCTTAGCCCCTGCTGTTTTTTCAAGCAAAAGGTTTCCTGAAATTTGACGCACTTGAGATTGTTAAAGAATCAAGAGCGTTAAGGAACTCAATGGAGTTCCTCAGTGAAGTAAATGATGACTATGAAAAGTTGATATTCCAAAAATGTGGCATTGTAAGTAGAGTAAGGGAAATATTATCTCAATGAAAGAGCAAATGTACTAAAAAGATGGACTAATTGAAGTTCTTACATTAAGTGTTAACATGCTTGGGCAAAAAGAACTAGTAAACGAAATTGAAAAAGTAGGACTCAACTAGTATATTACCTACTCACCCATTCTTAAGAAGTAGGTAACCAATCTTTGTAAAAATTTAATTTTCAAGCTGCTCAAGTGACTGATATTGTTAATGTCTTTGTAATGAAAGGAAGTAAGAAATAAGATAAGGAACTTTTTAAATTTATCAACAATGAGGCAAAGCATTAATTGTTGTCTAACAGAAGAGCTGTGAGACATCTAGGGTTTCGGAATAAATATGGCTCATCAGTTTACATCAATGTTAAATTGACATATTACTTTAAAGCCTTCCCTTTGAAAGCTAAAGTAAAAGTGAATGAATCCAACATATAGTATGTCTGGTTTAAGTCTAACATTTTCTGTTGAAACAAAACAAAAACTACCACATAATAAAAATAGAAAAAGAAAGTGGCCTAGAAATTGAATTAAATAGCCTCAGCTTTTTACCCGACAAACATGATGTAAAAAATCGAGTTATGTTTAAAATTAAAATATTCCTTATAATTGTTACTATGTTCACAAACACATTAGATGAAAATAAGGTGAAATGTTGTGTATATGATTGTATAGGTGCCTTTTCCAACTCTTGTGTGAATTCCACCCATTCATCTTCCTTATATTTTTTTAACCTTAACATTAGATCCTAGATAGTATCTGAATCTTTTTATTTTTTTCATTTAAAATATAGCTGTCTTTAAGTGTTGCTTGAATGAGCTTTCTGGATCCTTTAGTATCCAGAAAGTATAGTATAAAAATAGTAGTATAAAAATAATCACTGACCAAGATGAATATCCTCATATATCTCACCGTCTGAAGCACTATGTACCATATTATCTTATATCCCAACTTCATTGGGACTATGAAAGACTGAAGTAACATCCTAAAAGACTATGATTCGATAACCTTTCTTTTCTCATGAACTCGTTAGTTTCTTTCCAGCAAAAGGGCAGAAATATTCTAACTTTAGTTATTAAGTACAAAAAATTTTAAGAAACGCTCTAAGGCATCATAGTTATTTCAAGGTAAAGATTTTTTAGTACTATTTAATTAATAATATAATTATTAATTCATAATTAATTAATATTCAACAAATTCAATAATAATACAATGCTTAGAATAATATAAAGTAATAACTATACATAATATTTTAAATAACACATACTATGAATATTATTATAAAATTTGTATATAATATAAATATAAATTATAAAAATGGTACATATAATAATTTTGCTGAACATTAAGGTCCACCTACGGGTAATTATTGGCTCGTCAGGTTAGACAATGGATTGCGGGGTTTTCATCTTGTTTTAACTGTGTTAAATTATCATAATCAAAAGAAAATAATAAGTAACCATATCATAGACTATTATTTAGGTGATAGTCCTTAATTTTTGATTTTACCTAAAACATACTTTTTAAATTTTTAAGATTATCAGGAAATTTATTAAATAGTTTTGGAATCACAACTTCTTTTTCTTATTTTTTCTTGAAGTGATTTCAGACTGCTGGCAAATGATATTTTTCTTCACATCTCTCTCAATAATTGATGATCTGCTTCTGTATACAATTTGATTTATTTCAATCTATAAATTTTGAAGCTTCTCTGGATACTAAAGGATCCAGAAAGCTCATTCAAGCAACACTTAAAGACAGCTATATTTTAAATGAAAAAAATAAAAAGATTCAGATACTATCTAGGATCTAATGTTAAGGTTAAAAAAATATAAGGAAGATGAATGGGTGGAATTCACACAAGAGTTGGAAAAGGCACCTATACAATCATATACACAACATTTCACCTTATTTTCATCTAATGTGTTTGTGAACATAGTAACAATTATAAGGAATATTTTAATTTTAAACATAACTCGATTTTTTACATCATGTTTGTCGGGTAAAAAGCTGAGGCTATTTAATTCAATTTCTAGGCCACTTTCTTTTTCTATTTTTATTATGTGGTAGTTTTTGTTTTGTTTCAACAGAAAATGTTAGACTTAAACCAGACATACTATATGTTGGATTCATTCACTTTTACTTTAGCTTTCAAAGGGAAGGCTTTAAAGTAATATGTCAATTTAACATTGATGTAAACTGATGAGCCATATTTATTCCGAAACCCTAGATGTCTCACAGCTCTTCTGTTAGACAACAATTAATGCTTTGCCTCATTGTTGATAAATTTAAAAAGTTCCTTATCTTATTTCTTACTTCCTTTCATTACAAAGACATTAACAATATCAGTCACTTGAGCAGCTTGAAAATTAAATTTTTACAAAGATTGGTTACCTACTTCTTAAGAATGGGTGAGTAGGTAATATACTAGTTGAGTCCTACTTTTTCAATTTCGTTTACTAGTTCTTTTTGCCCAAGCATGTTAACACTTAATGTAAGAACTTCAATTAGTCCATCTTTTTAGTACATTTGCTCTTTCATTGAGATAATATTTCCCTTACTCTACTTACAATGCCACATTTTTGGAATATCAACTTTTCATAGTCATCATTTACTTCACTGAGGAACTCCATTGAGTTCCTTAACGCTCTTGATTCTTTAACAATCTCAAGTGCGTCAAATTTCAGGAAACCTTTTGCTTGAAAAAACAGCAGGGGCTAAGGCGTTTCGTTAAATTTGGAGGTCGTACAATATGAGTAACGCCAGAACATTTCTACCCTTTCGCTAGGAAGTAACTAGTCGTTCGAAACGAGGTCATTGGAAAAGTAAGAGTAAATCGAATAATGGTCTTCAAGTGCGTGTCTTCAGCTTTTCACTGTCCGAAACGAGTGCTAGTTATTCTGGTGAAACGCTTCAGTGGGTGAATTAAAGTGTCTATTCATCGGCTGATGTTTATTTTGGAATTCGTCAAAAAGTGATTATATAGTATAGTGCAGTTCCTCGTGATTGTTCGATTCGCTTACGACCATAGAGATTATTCGATCGTCATGCGAAGACTGCAGTGCTTTACTTCGGATTCACAAGGATTCGGAAAATAAGAAATCGATGCAAGTTCAATGTGTAATGTTGATATATTGTGTATGAAAATGTAAGTACTCAAACAAATATTTTTAAATCTAAAATATATAACAGCGTTGCGTTCAGCGTTGAATTCTTGGACGATATTTCGAATTAATGCAATTAAAAACGATTAGAAGATCGGTGCTTACGAAGAAATCTGTAAATTATCTTCATTGAAAGTTTTAACAGCTTGGTATGGGCATTGTTTAAGCTTCTTGTGCATTTAAGAAAGATAATACTATCCAGAAAGTTCTTGTAGGTGCGATCATTACGTACCAAGAATATTGCGCTTTACTATCTCCTATAGAGAAAAATTACTCATGAAATCGTTCGATAATTTTCAACACATTATACCTTTAGTATTTAATTAACTTTTCATCTACTTAAATACATTTGTAAGTAGTTTTTGGTTTTTTCTCTTTGAACAAGTTAATATTTTCAAGATGGCTACCTCTTATACATCACGTTCGCGCTAGATAATTAATAATATAACTCAGAAGGCAAAATTACCAATAATGAAATTTCTTATAATTAAAATAATTATTATTTATGGGGAGTTCGATTATTAATATTAATAAACAGTCCTTAATTTAGAATTAGATTTGTTAAATAGTCCTTTATCCAATACCATCAGCCAATCAGAATCGCGTATTTTTACTGCAAACCGGATATCCGTTGTTTCACTGTTAGTTAGTCCTGCTTCCTGTTTGGGTGAGGTGCGTTTACGGATGTGCTGTCGAATTTCGGTGATTTTTAAAAAAAATATTCCGTTCGAGTGCTAAACTGTGCAAATAAAACTGGATTCCAATGGATTCGTCAAGATGCGGCAAAGAGAAGATTGGAAAACTGCAAAATAGGTCCTTCAACATCGTAAGTAAGAGTTACCTTTCTATAGCTTTCGTGAAATTTTTACCTTCGACGTTGGACGAAAATGGATATTTTTCCATCCTCTTTGAATTTCTGTCTATCGATTTCAATTAATACATCAATCGCAGCAGATATTTACTCGAATTTAAGTCATAATTGAGCCAAAGAGAAAGTAAGCGTTTTCGCCACGTGGTTGGATTTTTGGTGTGGTAACCGAATACTTCCGTATGTAGTTTTCTTATTCCCGTTTTCAATACGTTTAATAAACCAATCAGATATTCTTTTAAATTAAGTCAAAATTCGGAAATACTAATTAGTATAATTTTAGCAGTCGTGAGAAATTTCGCCACGTGGTCGAATGTAGGGTAGTAACGATAAGTAGCCTTGTACAGCAAATATATTCAAATTTAATAATATATTTTATTTCGATTTATTTTATGAGCTTTTAATATACTTGATTTATTGAAGATTTGTTATTCTGAATTTTTATATTCAACCGATATACCACTCCGCCATTTGCGTCACATCATAAAGAATTTTAAAACAAGTTTAATCGTCAAGTCTTTCGATTACTTATATAAGGGTTTAATTTAGTACGATTAAAAACTATTTAAATATTTTATCGCGGAACTTTTAACATTTCCGTATGTTGACTTTTTTCACTCTGCTTTCTGAATGACGAAATGTTGACTTGGAAGAATAATTTGCGTTCACAATAATTATTCAAATGAAAACGATCTTCGTTTCCGACTTAACGAAAATTAATATACTAATAAAATAGTTAATATGTATTTTTAAATTAAAAAAGAAAACGAGGATTTTTGTGACTTATCGAGTTTCATGCCAAGGAATAATATACCGAGTTTATAATTATATATTCTATAATATTGATTAATGGCTGAATATTCTAAAGATAAATCGAAATTTTATTTAAACTATAAACTGAATTTTATCATTCAGTTGATCAACGGTAGGACTGTTAGTAATTATCGTTATAAAATCTTAAGAAATCGGGCAAAGCTTAGTTTGCAATTGTAAAATTAATAGTTACAATAAAACGAAATAACATTTAAATTTGAATGCAAATAATAATTATTAATAATTAATAATAATTAAGGTTGTGTAATTTAAAATTTTTTAAAAGAATTTTTGGATCGTTAATGACGGATTATTTTTAAATTTTAAATCTTCATATAATAATCTAAGTTGTTCATCTTGAAGGAACTTAACACTTACAAACGAATCTCAACATGATTAAATATTTTAATTATTCTATCTGGATGTATTAAATGAATTATACGCTGATAATTAATATTAAATTAAATTATTACTACATTTTTAAAACAAAAATAAGTTTTCATTTTTATTGTAACTATTAAGTGATTAAATATAACTATTAGTTATTATTCCAGAGTTATAAGATAATTATTTTCCTGATTTCTTTAATCGTTTACGTATAGTAGAGATTTTTTAGTTTTTAATTCGGATCAATTCTCTCTTTAAAAAAGTAAGCAATTAAGCAAATAATCTGGGATTACAGATTGATTTATTCCGTAAATGGATAATATTGAATCATTAAATATAAGCTTAAGCGGTAATAACGAAATTAAATTAAATATAGCGTTTGAGTTTATAGAATCCATTGCTGAATTTAATCGACATAATTTAAGCGTGATGCGGACGTAACTAATTTGCGTCCATTAATTTCTGTAATAATCTTTTATGTTTTTATAAGGTACGTTCATAGGTTGGTTAGTAGGTGGACCGAACCCTCTTGCACATGGAGAACCATCGAGGAATGGTGATAGAAGAGGACTTGGTAAAGGTAATAAAGGTAATGGTAAGTCAAGGGTCGAAGGGGTGGTTGGGGCGCGAGGGCCGAGGGGTTGGATGGGCGCGGGGGCCGATGGGTTGGATGGGCGCGGGGGCCGAGGGGTTGGATGGGCGCGGGGGCCGAGGGGTTGGATGGGCGCGGGGGCCGAGGGGTTGGATGGGCGCGAGGGCCGAGGGGTTGGAAGGGCGCGGGGGCCGAGGGGTTGGATGGGCGCGGGGGCCGAGGGGTTAGATGGGCGCGAGGGCCGAGGGGTTGGATCGGCGCGAGGGCCGAGGGGTTGGATCGGCGCGAGGGCCGAGGGTTTGGATGGGCGCGAGGGCCGAGGGGTTGGATGGGGCGCGAGGGCCGAGGGGTTGGATGGGGCGCGAGGGCCGAGGGGTTGGATGGGCGCGGGGGCCGAGGGGTAGGAAGGGCGCGGGGGCCGAGGGGTTGGATGGGCGCGGGGGCCGAGGGGTTGGAGGGGCGCGAGGGCCGAGGGGTTGGAAGGGCGCGGGGGCCGATGGGTTGGATGGGCGCGGGGGCCGAGGGGTTGGATGGGCGCGGGGGCCGAGGGGTTGGATGGGCGCGGGGGCCGAGGGGTTGGATGGGCGCGAGGGCCGAGGGGTAGGAAGGGCGCGGGGGCCGAGGGCTGGTTGGGCGTGGCGGTCGTGAGTGATCCTCAAGGCGGGAGACTTTTTAAAAAGAAATCATTAACGAAATTTCACCATATAATTATAATAAAAATCTACCAAACTAAGTTGAAAATAAAAATTTTATCCGTAAAAGACTCCCTTTTCTGGACAAAAATAATGTTTTCTGACAAAAATTTTAGTTTTGGACAAAAAAAATCGTTTTTGACAAAAATTTTAGTTTTGGACAAAAATAATCGTTTCTTACAAAAATTATAGTTTTGGACAAAAAGTATCGTTTCTGACAAAAATTATAGTTTTGGACAAAAAGTATCGTTTCTGACAAAAATAGCGATTCTAAGCAAAATTAATCGTTTCCGAAAAATATAACGGTTCTGTACAAAAATAATCGTTTCTGACAAAAATAGCTTTCCTGGACAGAAATAGTGTTTCTGACAAAAATTTTAGTTTCGGACAAAAAAATTATCGTTTCTGACAAAAATTTTAGTTTTAGACAATTATTATCCTTTCTGTTAAAAATAGCGGTTCTAAACAAAAATAATCGTTTCTGACAAAAATAGCGGTTCTTGACAAAAATAATCAATTCTGACAAAAATAGCTTTCCAGGACAAAAATAATGGTTTCTGAATAAATTTTACTTTTGGACAATGAATAATCGTTTTTTACAAAAATTTTAATTTTGGACAAAAATATCGTTTCTGACAAAAATTTTAGTTTTAGACAAAAAGTATAGTTTCTGACAAAAATTGTAGTTTTGGTAAAAAAAAGATTTAAATTTGGACAAAAATTATCGTTTCTGAAAAAAATAATCGTTTCTGAAAGAAAGGTTTCTGAAATAATCGTTTCCTACAAAAATTTTAGTTTTGGACAAAAAAAATCGTTTCTGACAAAAATTTTAGTTTTGGACAAAAAAAATCGTATCTTACAAAAATTTTAGTTTTGGACAAAATTAATCGTTTCTGACAAAAATAGCTTTTCTGGACAGAAATAATCATTTCTTCAGAATAGTCGTTTCTGACAAAAATAATCGTTTGACAAAAATAGCTTTCCAGGACAAAAATAATGGGTTCTAAATAAATTTTAGTTTTGGACAAATATAATCGTTTCTGTTAAAAATACCGGTTCTTGACAAAAATAATCAATTCCAAATTCCAAATGACAAAGATTTTAGTTTTGGACAAAAATAATCGCTTCAGACAAAAATTTTTTTTTTGGACAAAAATCATAGTTTCTGATAAAAATTTTAGTTTTTGACAAAAATAATCGTTTCTGAAGAAAATAGCGGCTCTAAACAAAAAAAATCGTTTCTGAATAAAATAGCGGTTTTGGACAAAAATAATCTCTTCTGACAAAAATAGCTTTTCTGGACAAAAATAATCGTTTCTTACAGAAATAGCGGTTCAAGACAAAATTAATCGTTTCTGACAAAAAATATCGGTTCTTGACAAAAAAAATCGTTTCTGACAAAAATAGCGGTTCTGGACATAATGGTCAAATAATGGTTTCTTAAAAAATTTCAGTTTTGGACCAAAATACCGTTTCTGACAAAAATTTTAGTTTTTGACAAAATTAATCGTTTCTGACAAAAATAGCGTTTCTGGACAAAAATATTCGTTTCTGACAAAAATAGCGGTTCTGGACAAACTTAATCGTTTCTGACAAAAGTAGCGGTTCTGTACAAAAATAATCGTTTTTGACAAAAATTTTAGTTTTGGACAAAACTATCGTTTCTGACAAAAAAAGCGGTTTTAAACACAAATAATCCTTTATGACAAAAAAAGCGGTTCTGAAAAAAATAGCGGTTCTGGACAAAAATAATTGTTTCTGACAAAAACAGCGGTTCTAAACAAAAAAAATCGTTTCTGAATAAAATAGCGGTGTTGGAGAAAAATAATCGTTTCTGACAAAATTTCAGTTTTGGACCAAAATAACCTTTTCTGACAAAAATAATCGTTTCTTACAAAAATTTTGGTTTTGGACAAAAATAATTGTTTCTGACAAAAATAGCGGTTCTAGACAAAATTAATCGTTTCTTAATATATTTCAGTTTTGGACCAAAATAACGTTTCTGACAAAAATTTTAGTTTTGGACAAAAATAATAGTTTCTATAAATTTGGGCGCGAGGGCCGAGGGGTTGGGTGGGCGCGAGGGCCGTAGGGATGGTGGGGCGAGGCGGTCGTGAGTGATCCTCAAGGCGGTCGATGCCCAAACACAATGCTCTAAGTTTTTTAAATTTTTTTCCACCACCTTCAGGGATGGAGACGCGTTTGTAAGAAACAAACAGGAGACTTTTTAAGAAGAAATCATTAACGAAATTTCACCAAATAATTATAATAAAAATCTACCAAACTAAGTTGAAAATACAAATTTTATCAGTAAAAGTACCATAAATAATTATGAGGGAATGATGGGATACATTATAAGATGAGAAAATTACAAGTGCAGACTATAAATATCTGGATTCGATCCCCGTGACACAACATGAGTGGGATCTACTGACTATAAGAATCTGGGTTCGAATCTCGGTTGAAAAGTTAACATAAAATTCCCGCTCAGGATATCGAGAAAAAATTCAAGTCCAAACCAAGGGGTCCCGGGTTCGATTCCCGTGACGAAATGTGAGTGGGGAGAGAAAAATTATGCCCAAGCAATGATTCTGGTATGTAGCATAATTAATTTCAGATAATTAGTTCCCGTGTCTAATTGGGAGAGGCGTGAGGATTTCCTTCGACCCATACACCATGTGATTAAATAATTTAAGGCTGCCATCATGAGTCCACCTTCTTCTTCTTCTGCCGCAATTCAAAGAATCGAGATAAACAAAACAATGTTTAGTTTATCTATGAGCCATTATGAATCACCTGGTTGCGTCATTGAGTTTGGATAAATTATATTATCAATACTAAGTAGGATATTCTCTTATTGTCAATTGCTCAACGTTCATTCACACAAACGTCTCTGAATCCTCGTGTTCTCTTTCTGTAGAGATGTTTTCATTCGTCTAAACGCCATCTTCCTTTTTTTGAATATTTTCTTGTAATTTAGTAACATTAGTTATAATAAGTCATTTCATATGAAAAAGATACCATGGCTCTACTACAGAGTATATATCTTGAAATATGCTCTTACTTTCGTTTTAGGTAGTTCGAATAACGTTTCGGGCCAGTGTTCGATTGAGGAAGGAAGCTCGGTTATTTGTCCAGATCATGAAGGAAGATTCATTCATAGATGTTGTAGAACAACCTACAGTGTAAAAATGTACTTAAAGTACAATAATTTTAACGGAATGTTTAATAGTGTCGTTTTATGTATGTAACAGTCGCAATAAACCTTAGCCTTCGTCAACTTGAAAGCTGTGTTTTATTATCTATTTTCCAGGATGTTATTTTTAAGGGAAGAACAATTACGTTTTTTTCTCACTTATTTAACACCGTTCTTTGAGAACTACATCCGTTGGTTATCCTTTCATTTGGACGCAAGAATAGGACTATATTAAAATTTTGCAGTTAACATTTATTCTAAGGGACTGTTTTCATGACAATTGAAAATTCTACACTTTAAACGGCTTTAAATCTTGAAAACATCATCATACTCACATATTTTTCTTCAATGCCTATGGAAAGGAAAAAGGGGTTGCAATGCATTCCTTTAGGTTAAACACTTCTGTTGTCCATAGAAGGTGTAATTTTCTACAACGCCAGGCACCCTAAAAAGAAATAAAACTCTTATTGAAAAACAAACAAATATTCAAGAAAATATTTCTCCACTCACCAGAACACAGATCAATCTCATTGACTTAATAACGATATATCGTAAATAATATTAATGTCTTATTCTTCAAAGTTTTTGAAAGTACATTATAAAGCGGAGGAGGTTGTGGCATATTTATGAATTGAAGAATATCCTTTAATGATAACAATTAGGAATATAAAATCCATTGGCTGCTGCCATATTAAATCAAATAGCTATTCATAATGAATAGAGTCAGAATAAGTAATATTACATTATGTAAATGCACATCGGAATTGGTTGATTGAATTCCTCCTCCCACCCGAACTATAAAAAGAAAACATGTAACAAGGTATGAGCATACAACACTTAGTGTATTATTCCCTCTCTCTCATGGATCTCCCATGGTTACTTCTTATAATATCTGAAGAAATGAAGCACACACTCATTAGTTTGCCTGATAACACTAGAAATTGCCCAAATTAATAATAACATTTACCTCAGATATAGAAATAGAGAATAACAAGAAACTTTGTCCCTAGAGTATTATTACTTCCAATTTCTGATAAAATGCACTGCAGATTCCATATAATGAGCATAAAATCATACAAATGTTAGTTCCACTCAGGGTATTCTTAATGGCTGATTTATAAGTCCCTATTGATTTAATTCATTACAAAGAGTAAGCAAATTTAATAAAGTAGAGTAAAATATTTACTTCATTCAATTGAAATTTTAAGTAATGGATTTAACAAAATAAGATACAGGATCAGGAATAAATCAACTAAATTCAAAGATTATCACATTATTTCAAGCTAAAAATGTAAGAAAAGAATATTTACCATCTAAATAGCTGTGATAAGAGGTTGAATATGAGCTTGTTTCTGTTTCATAAACATGAAGAGATTTACAGAAAGGTAAGAAGATGATAAGAAGAGGATACATGAGAGACAATTTCCTGATATGAGAAGATGTTGATCTATATAATGCTCTGTGAAGAATTCTTATGATTGTAGTGGCACTCATAATTGTTACATCACAAATAAGATTGGCTTACTCCAAGTGCATTATGATGTCACACATTACATTGAATTTGTGCCTTATGGACTTGCTTAATGAATCTGATCCTGTTAACGTTCCTCTGATGTTGTCATCACATGAATTCATTCCTAATTTACCCATTGAAAGAACAGAAAGACTCTCCAAGAGAAAATATACAAATTGAAGAAAATTAAATGAAATAAAAGAGAGGACTATATATTTTTTCTCATCAAAGGAGTAGATAAAATCCGATCCTCATACACAGAAGTTTAAATGAATTTTCAAAGATACTATGAGATATATGAGAACATATACTTTTTAAAAAAGTTATAAATCTTTCAGTTATCCACTTTTACCTCTTCTTTTATTCTTTACTTTACTTTTTACCTTCCATTGCATGTTTTCTTTTCCTTTCCTTTTTATAGCTATTATCGTTTAAGTTTTCTTGGATTATTATATAATTCAAGAGCTCTTCTAGGGGTGGTACTCCTTAGTTTTTATACGTTTCATTAGCTTTTGGGTTTTTATTTCCAGAGCTGGAACCGTATATAATTTTAATTATTTTATTTTGCAAGTTAACAAGTTCCTTTTTGTGTATATTGCTGGTAAGAACCTATAAGGGTATGACATATCTTAATATTGATTCTACTAGTGCATGGTATATCAACATCAACACGTTGGTGGAGATAAAATCTTTAATGTGAAAGACTGTTAACAAACTTTCCTTAGGTTAGAACTTATTCTCCTGATATGTGCATCAAATTTCAAGTTTTTATCTTTAATAACTACTAAATGATTATAGGACTCAACTTATTCCAGGGACTAGCAGTGACAAAGAGAGTCATTCATATCATTGTGTAGGCAATCATGGTTGAGTAAAAATAAGCTTAGCGATTACCATCTTACTGCACTACTTGCTAAATGCATAACTTTGGTCTTCTTTTCATTTATTACCATGTCATAGTCTAGTTAGATTATTTAAGTCCTCTTGAATAAGTTTTATGCAAGTCTCAAATTGTTGATGGGTAGCTATTAGGAGTACATCATCTGCATAAAGTAAGATTTTAGTGTTTTTAATACGGGGGATTAACTTGTTTATCATCATAACATCACCTTAATATTTAAAATTTAATCTTCAAGATATGAATTAAAGAATTAAAAGTTTCCCCTTTCTATTTCCATACTGCCAGACATACATTATTTACTAGTTACATTTTATAAAAGTTTGCGAACGACATCTTTCATAAGGAAACTCCTAAATTAAATTCAAAGAACGTGCAAGTTTTCTTTTAAGAATTGCCATACATGTACACGTATGAGTTGGATGTCTTCTGTACCCCTAGTATATCTATGATTTAAATTTGTGTCTTAACTTTACAGTTAAGAGGTTTTTCCATTAGTAACATTCCTGATTAAATTTGGCAGAATAATATGTGCAGCAGATTCTAGACTTGGTGACAAAATTAATAACATTTAAACATTTTTGATTACTTTGAATGGTTTTAATGAATCAATAATCCTCCACTTTCTGTGAGGTTAATTTAAATAGATCATGCTATCTTTTATAATTTATCAATATATTTGTTATTTTTTACTCAAAAAACCTTCCATTTTTATTTCATTTTCACACTTTATGTAATTTGGTATATAAACAGTCTAAGATAAAATAAAATTCCTGAATAAGATGGTGTAAAATTAGCCCAGATTTTGTGGTAAGTCTATCTTTTGAAATTTACTTATTCAGAACTGACTATACTTAAATAAAGAATAAGATATCACTGTTTGATCTCATATTGATTTGTTTACTTCTTTCAACTTACAAATCCATACAAATTTTTATTTTCCTTGGAATTATTTTCTTTCAGAAAGTGCATCAGCTATTGAACACACTGAAGGACAATTGATGACGAGAGAAAGGGTTTGTATCACAATTCTGTTTTCGATACTTTAAAACTTTATGTAAGAAAGTAACGTGCGAAAAAACAATAAAGAGTTAATATATATGTTAATTATTAAAGTAATATTGGTCAAGAGATATGTGAATTATTATGGATCAATTAACAATCGTTAGCTCATTAATTATCATTATAAAATATTAGAATATAATTATGAAATAAAATCCTTCAGCACAAAGTGATATGAAAGTGAGTTGAATCTAACTCTTCCCTACTACACTATGCGAGTCTTAAATATTTATATACGTAAACACACAAAAAGACACGAGTGAATGTTGGCTTGCATATTATAAGCAAACGGTTTTATTCCTAATAATAAATTAAATTAAATACTACCGAAAGTTTTATAATATCGACATACTGCTCAAACTAAATCTTAAGTCAACGTATTCTCAATTAAGTTCGATATCCCATATATTTCTTACGGCAACATTCTTCCAGCACATGCGTCGAACTAAAGAAAATCTTTGCCAAATTTGTTCATTATTCACATTTATTCTATATTATTTCATAGAAATTGTAACTTTAAAAGTAAAAGACTTTCAGGAAATTACTCAAAAGATGTTCTAATAGGATGTTAAAAATAATCGCCCCCTAAAATCGTACTCATGAACTATAGCGACAGGATCTGCCTACCGTAATTATGATGACGTGATGTCCTAATGCGATTTACAGCGGTCTATCTACGGGATACGTTCCTCTAAAATAAAAATTGAATCTTGCTTAGCACATTTAATGTATACACACCGAATGCAAACAGTATATACACCGTTTTTTACAGTGAAAATTAAGAATATGAATGATAAGTGCAACCAAATGCTTTGCCGAAGAAGTGTGTTTCAGCGCTTTGACTGATTCCTTGAATATTTATCTACGAGATGGCGTTAAGAGGCCCTTGAAAGACACTAATCAAAGGCAGGTTTCGTCGGAAACGCGCGCTCCATACGGTTTACAGTTCTCCGACCAGGAACCTACCCCATCTTAATCTTTCTACACCATCCCCCCATCTCTTCCTTCCTCCCATGTCATATTTAAATCCATCATGCAAACTTCCATCCTTGAGAGATTCCCTTTAGCAGCATTTCCTAATGTGTAAATAGGCGGACTGAATCGCTGGAGACAACCTGGTACCTACGCACGCTTTACCTTTCTTTAATCTTTCTATCTTTATTCTCATCATATATGTAGAAGCTCTTCTTTTTTTCAATTTGGAGTACCCTTTTCAAAAAAAACATATCCAAAGAGTAATTCTGAAGTCGTTTAGAGTCTGGCTGTTAAGAAATACGCCCGATTTTATGTGCCGAAACAAGAAACGGTACATTTTTGTCTCATTCATTTATTATTATCTCGTCGCTTAAAAGCAATTCAAGATGAATATCTCTCGACTCTGTATCCGATGATGTTATGCATTTAGAAATTCCGACTCAAACTTTGCATTATAGTCATTACAAATATTTCTGAATGATTCAGTGAAAAATGAATATAATGCTTATCAATTTCTTCAGAATCAGAAAAAGATATTCGAAACTTCAATACATTCATTGATTTACTCTTATTACATGAAAAAGAGCATCGATTTGAAGGTGTTTGATTATCCCGCCTTCGCAGCATCCGCTCAAAATGTTACGCGAGAGCGACCACCCCCGTGACTACTAACGTCATCTGATCAGGAGAGTAGTGAACTAAATCTAGGATTCGAATTTTGATAACAGAATAATTTTGGCTCTGGAACTATCACCATTGATTGGGGAAAAGTATTGACTAACAGAATTTTCCATTGTTGGAGATAGACTTCTCTTAAAGCATGAATTTTTTCTATGGGAGTTTAGATTAATGGTTTTGCGTGCGAATTCATTATTGACTTATGACCATAGAGATACGTAAGACACGAAAAAGTGATCGACTTTTAAGAGTTAAATAAAGGGGAGTTAAAATTTTAAAAACTTTTCACACGTAAACTTCCATAATAATTGCGATAATTAATTCTTAACGAAGTGTTACTGTTCCAACAAATCCAAAATTTGATCTCTTTTAATTTTCAATTATATTAAATATACAAATTACGAGAAAGCTTAATAACGCTAGACATTTCAGTCGTTTTTTACGAGTTCAGTGTCTTAAATTTCACAAAGGATATCAATATATCAATTCCTCGTAAATTTTGCACTTATTACACCGCAGATTTCGTTTTATTCTCATCAAGGAGAGGTCGCTCGATGTTCTGCAATTTTGAAATCAAGTTTCGTCGTTCAATGAGAATATTCATGACCAAGTCTTGTAAAGAAAATTCGTGAGACTAGAATCATGGATGACACGAATATCCTATAACAGAGCTTTTTAATTTTCATTTATTATTTAACGTGTAAAAACCATTACTTCTGCTCGCCGGGCTCATTAATACGAAAATTATACTTGGAAGAATAACGATCCTGTTGGTAGGAATTACTTAAAAGCGGAATAATTCAAGGATAAATTATTCTTATATTCTAAAACAGATATTTGTTTAGAAGTATTAGTTACAAAATGCACCGATCCGAGATCATTATGAAGAGCGAATCGAACCCAGGACTGCATCGATCGAAGTTGTATGGACATCGATGGGAATCTTATCACAATTTCTAAACCTAAATGAGACTGTTCTGGCATATTCACTCGTATTTCGTTAGTGAATGAATTTTGAAGGTAACACGTTTTCTAACATTGTATCAATTTCAGTCTTTATTGAGGACTACGAAGTGAAGAAGCCTTCCCATCCCTCCAACGTAGACTTCATCGACATTGAGCGCCAACAAAAAAAACGGAAAATGATCCTCCCCACCTTTTGTCTGTTTTCCACAGAAATTAGTTCAGTCAGAAGAAACTTTTAATGGAAACAGAGTTAACCATATTTTTGTACTCATGAAAGATATAAGTTCGATTTTGTCAGGCCGCACTTGGTGGAAGGACATGATGAAAGAAGAAATATATGAAAGATAATTGGCTTTAGGGAATTAAGGTAATTTAAATACTTATATTGGCATACCCTTTATTTTTTTATTATCTTCATTCGCTTCTTTGAATATTTGTTATAGATCTACTTAATGTGCAGAGCGTTGGCGTTCTCATGGAAAATGCTGCAAAAACGAAAATTCTTGCGAATTTTAACTATTTTTTATAATCTTATAATCCTTATATTTCAATTTAAGCTTTATCTTAGGATGTCATTTACTGTCATCCATAGGAAGGTGTCATTTTCTACAACGCCAGGCACCCTAGAATGAAAAGAACACTTATTTATTGAAAAAACGAGCAAATATTCTCCTCTCATCGAAATACAATCAGATCTAACTCATTGATTTCGTAACGATGTATCTTAATTTTTATGTCGTACTCTTCCAAGTACTTAAAAGTACAATACAAAGCAGGCGAGGTTATGGCATATCTATGAATCGTAGAAAATCCTTTAATGTAAATCCTTTAGTACCCGCGAACTAGAAAAGGTCCAACGTAAAGCAATAAGATTTGTAAAGAATTGCTACGATAAAAAGGCGTAGTAACGAAACTATTATCAGAGGCACGTTGGGAAACATAAGCAGATAGAAGATTAGCAGCCAGATTGCGTTTATTAGATAAGTTTAGAGAAAGTGCGTTTTCGGAAGACGTAATTGAAATTATGCGACCCCCCTGCTATCTAGGCTGATCCGATATTGCGCGTAAAATACGAGAAATAGATGCTAGGACGAATCGTTTTAAGAATTCCTTTTCCCGAATTCGGAGGAAATAATTGACGATACATTTTGAAACTCGTAATTTTATGCAGTAACTCACACGTAGTAGGTAAAAATCATAATATATACTAGTATCAATATTAATTATCGGTTGCGATAGATCTCATGTTCATTTTCATTAATCTTTCTCAGAGTTTACTTTCCCTTCGGTGACGCCCCAAAATACTGCTATGCATTATACATTTTCCAAAGTGACCCGACGACCAATTTAATTCCACTTTTTAAAATTTAACGTGCACATTCGATTACAAAATCATCGGAACATAATGCCATGCCGGAAATATCCGATTGGAGAAACCGCTTCGGATTCTGATAAAGTCCGCATTGAGGCGAAAACCTGTGCACGATGCAGTTGAGACCTTTCCCACGACATTAATATCACTATCAAATCCTATTTGCTATGAGCAAGATATCTATCGTGACGATGGAATGAAATCTAGGTATTGGAATCTCGTCGCTTCGAGGCCATCTGCTACTAAAACTCAATGTCTAGACCAGGCATGCGCAAACTTTCCGCTATTGAGCTAGTCCTTGCCTACGGTCAAATGCGGCCGTGCGGCCACAGGTTGCGTAGCCATGGTTTAGACTGAAACTCAGCGCATTCTTGACAACATGGGCAAGAGCGAACTGAAATACCTTCAATCAGACTCTCTTACCTTAAAACTTCCTTAGAAACTCGTATCCTCACTCTAATCTCTCGTGCTTCACGTATGATCATATGACGATGCCAAACCGTAAACCTTGATTTCCTCTTATACTGCCATGTCCCTTATATCTCGTACGTTCTCCGATTAACATATAACACTGAAATTGCATCACAGTCACTTTATCCAAGGTAAAAACACGAAAAATTCACAGGCAAAAGAATTGGGTTGGCCTAGCACGAGTAGAGCTGCAAAACATACCGCAAGCTAAGAGAACGAACGTTGCTCACGAGGTAGGCCCGCCAAACTTAGCCCGGAACAGCGTCACTCGAGAGGAATGTTTCCCCCTCTGTTGGAATTTACTTCCCATCGAAGACCAGACTATGAAAGTCGACCGATATCCACCGTTCCTCAATGTAGGAAACATACATTTGCACAGACGACCTTCACCGTACCTACTCCTTAAATTTTAGTCATCGTAAGGAAGAACATGGATGACGAGTCTTTCTCAGCTCGACGTCTTACAACGTAAAATGTTCGTAACTTGGGAATGCAATGAATATCACCAAGATTTTGAAAGAGTTGATGAATAACTAGTTTACTAAGAAGATGGGTAAAGATTAAAGTGGTGGCGAAATTATAAGATGCAATGAAGTGTCATTGGAAGTTATCGGAAGAATCGTAATCGTTTCTATATATATTGTCAATAAAAATTTAGAAATGATTGTTTGCCGGAAGGTTCTTTATAAATCCTGTGCGAAAATAAGATGACCTTCACCTATGATAATGAAATGACTTCTCATGAAAAACTATACATGGGAATCTCTCTTCGGAATTCAGTATGACAAACAGAGTTAACGAATGTATTTTTAACGTAATTGTTCTTCCCTTAAAAATAACATCCCGGAAAATAGAGAATAAAACACAGCGTTCAAGTTGACGAAGGTTAAGGTTTATTGCGACTGTTACATACATAAAACGACAGTATTAAACATTCCGTTAAAATTATTGTACTTTAAGTACATTTTTACACTGTAGGTTGTTCTACAACATCTATGAATGAATCTTCCTTCATGATCTGGACAAATAACCGAGCTTCCTTCCTCAATCGAACACTGGCCCGAAACGTTATTCGAACTACCTAAAACGAAAGTAAGAGCATATTTCAAGATATATACTCTGTAGTAGAGCCATGGTATCTTTTTCATATGAAATGACTTATTATAACTAATGTTACTAAATTACAAGAAAATATTCGAAAAAAGGAAGATGGCGTTTAGACGAATGAAATTAGCTCAACAGAAAGAGAACACGAGGATTCAGAGACGTTTGCGTGAATGAACGTTGAGCAATTGACAATAAGAGAATATCCTACTTAATATTGATAATATAATTTATCCAAACTCAATGACGCAACAGGATGATTCATAATGGCTCAAAGATAAACTAAACATTGTTATGTTTATCTCGATTCTTTGAATTGCGGCCGAAGAAGAAGAAGGTGGACTCATGATGGCAGCCTTAAATTATTTAATCACATGGTGTATGGGTCGAAGGAAATCCTCACGCCTCTCCCAATTAGACACGGGAACTAATTATCTGAAATTAACTATGCTACAAACCAGAATCATTGCTTGGGCATAATTTTTCTCTCCCCACTCACATTGCGTCACGGGAATCGAACCCGGGACCCCTTGGTTTGGACTTGAATTTTTTTCTCGATATCCTGAGCGGGAATTTCATGTTAACTTTTCAACCGAGATTCGAACCCAGATTCTTATAGTCAGTAGATCCCACTCATGTTGTGTCACGGGGATCGAATCCAGATATTTATAGTCTGCACATGTAATTTTCTAATCTTATAATGTATCCCATCATTCCCTCATAATTATTTATGGTACTTTTACTGATAAAATTTGTATTTTCAACTTAGTTTGGTAGACTTTTATTATAATTATTTGGTGAAATTCCGTAAATGATTTCTTCTTAAAAAGTCTCCTGTTTGTATCTTACAATAGCGTCTCCGTCCCTGAAGGTCGTGGAAAAAAATGTAAAAAACTTAGAGCATTGTGTTTGGGATCCGACCGCCTTGAGGATCACTCACGACCCACCATCCCTACGGCCCTCGCACCCAAATTTATAGAAACGATAATTATTGTCAGAAACGGCTATTTTTGCAGAAACGATTATTTCTGTCCAGAAAATCTATTTTTGTCAGAAACGATTATTTTTGTCATAAAGGATTATTTGTGTTTAAAACCGCTTTTTTTGTCAGAAACGATAGTTTTGCCCAAAACTAAAATTTTTTTCAAAAACGATTATTTTTGTTCAAAACTAAAATTTTTGTCAGAAACGGTATTTTGGTCCAAAACTGAAATTTTTGTCAGAAACAATTATTTATGTCCAGAACCGCTATTTTTGTCAGAAACGATTATTTTTGTCCAAAACCGCTATTTTTGTCAGAAACGAATTCTTTGTCCAAAACCGCTATTTTTGTCAGAAACGTATATTTTTTTCCAGAACCGTTATTTTTGTTTAGTACCGATTTTTTGTCAGAAACGATAATTTTTGTCCAAAACTAAAATTTTTGTCAGAAACGATTATATTTGTCGAAAACTAAAATTTTTGTCAGAAACGATATTTTGGTCCAAAACTGAAATATTTGTCAGAAACGATTATTTTTGTCCAGAACCGCTATTTTTGTCTGAAACGATTATTTTTGTCCAAAACCGCTATTTCATTCAGATACGATTTTTTTTGTTTAAAACCGCTTTTTTTGTCAGGAACGATAATTTTTGTCCAAAACTGAAATTTTTGTCCAGAATCGCTATTTTTTTCAAAAACGATTATTTTAGTCCAAAACTGAAATTTTTGTCCAGAATCGCTATTTTTGTCAGAAACGATTATTTTTGTTCAGACCGCTATTTTTGTTTAGTACCGCTATATTTGTCAGAAACGATGACTTTTGTCGGAAAGGAATATTTTTGTCCAAAACTAAAATTTTTGTCAGAAACGAATATTTTTGTCCAGAACCGCTATTTTTGTCAAAAACGATTATTTTTGTCCAAAACCGTTATTTTATTCAGAAACGATTTTTTTTGTTTAAAACCGCTTTTTTGTCAGAAACGATAATTTTGTCCAAAACTAAAATTTTACACTAAAACTAAAATGTTTGTCAGTAACGATTACTTTTGTCCAAAACTAAAATTTTTGTCAGAAACGATTATTTTTGAAAAGAAGCTCTATTTTTTTCAAAAACGATAATTTTTGTCCAAAACTAAAATTTTTGTCAGAAACGGTATTTTGGTCCAAAACTGAAATTTTTTCAGAAATGATTATTTTTGTCCAAAAACGTTATTTTGTTCTGAAACGAATTATTTTGATCAAAACTAAAATTTTTGTAAGAAACCATTATTTTTGACCAGAAAAGCAATTTTTGTCAGAAACGATAATTTTTGTCCAGAACCGCTATTTTAGTCAGAAACGATTATTTTCGTCCAGAACCACTATTTTTGTCTGAAACGTTTAATTTTGTCCAAAACAAAATTTATGTCAGAAACGATTATTTTTGTCCAAACTAAAATTTCTGCCAGAAACGATTATTTTTGTCCAAAACTAAAATTTTTGTAAGAAACGATTATTTCAGAAACGATTTATTCAGAAAGGATTATTTTTGTCCAAAACTAAATTTTTTGTCAAAAACGGTTATTTTTGTCCAGAACCGCTATTTTTGTCAGTAACAATTATTTTTGTTTAGGACCGCTATTTCTTTCAGAAACGATTATTTTTGTTTAGAACCGCTATTTTTGTCAGAAACGATTATTTTTGAAAAGAAGCTCTATTTTTTTCAAAAACGATAATTATTGTCCAAAACTAAAATTTTTGTCAGAAAAGATTATTTTTGTCCAAAACTTAAATTTTTGTCAGAAACAATTATTTTGGTCCAAAACTGAAATTTTTGACAGAAACGATTATTTTTGTTCAGAACCGCTATTATTGTTTAGTACCGCTATGTTTGCAGGAAGCAATGACTTCTGTCGGAAAGGAATATTTTTGTCCAAAACTAAAATTTTTGTCGGAAACGAATATTTTTGCCCAAAACCGCTATTTTATTCAGAAACGATTTTTTTTTGTTTAAAACCGCTTTTTTTGTCAGAAACGATAGTTTTGTCCAAAACTAAAATTTTAGACTAAAACTAAAATTTTTGACAGTAACGATTACTTTTGTCCAAAACTAAAATTTTTGTCAGAAGCGATTATTTTTCTCCAAAACTAAAATTTTTGTCAGAAACGATTATTTTTGTGAAGAACCTCTATTTTCGTCAAAAAAATAATTTTTGTCCAAAGCTATAATTTTTGTCAGAAAAGATTATTTTTGTCCAAAACTAAAATTTTTGTCAGAAGCGATTATTTTTCTCCAAAACTAAAATATTTTTCAGAAACGGTATTTTGGTCCAAAACTGAAATTATTGTCAGAAACAATTGTTTGTCCAGAACCACTATTTTTGTCCAAAACCGCTATTTTATTCGGAAACGATTTTTTTTGTTTTGAACCGCTATTTTTTCAGAAACATTTATTTTTGTCCAAAACTAACAATTTTACACTAAAACTAAAATGTTTGTCAGTAACGATTACTTTTGTCCAAAACTAAAATTTTTGTCAGAAACGATTATTTTTGAAAAGAAGCTCTATTTTTTTCAAAAACGATAATTTTTGTCCAAAACTAAAATTTTTGTCAGAAACGGTATTTTGGTCCAAAACTGAAATTTTTTCAGAAATGATTATTTTTGTCCAAAAACGTTATTTTGTTCTGAAACGAATTATTTTGATCAAAACTAAAATTTTTGTAAGAAACCATTATTTTTGACCAGAAAAGCAATTTGTGTCAGAAACGGCTATTTTTGCAGAAACGATTAATTTTGTTTAGAACCGCTATTTCTGTCAGAAACAATTATTTCTGTCAAGAAAAGCTATTTTTTATATATATATATATTTTTTATTTATTTGTCTTTAACTAAAATTTTTGTCAAAAAACGAATATTTCTGTAAAGAAAAGCTATTTTTGTCAGAAACAATTATTTTTGTCCAAAAATAAAATTTTTGTAAGAAACCTTTATTTTTGTCCAGAAAAGCGAGTCTTTTACGGATAAAATTTTTATTTTCAACTTAGTTTGGTAGATTTTTATTATAATTATTTGGTGAAATTTCGTTAATGATTTCTTTTTAAAAAGTCTCCCGCCTTGAGGATCACTCACGACCGCCAAGCCCCAACATCCCTACGGCCCTCGCGCCCAACCACCCCTCGGCCCTCGCGCCCATCCAACCCCTCGGCCCTCGCACCCATCCCACCCCTCGGCCCTCGCGCCCATCCAACCCCTCGGCCCTCGCGCCCCATCCCACCCCTCGGCCCTCGCGCCCATCCCACCCCTCGGCCCTCGCGCCCATCCAACCCCTCGGCCCTCGCGCCCATCCAACCCCTCGGCCCTCGCGCCCATCCCACCCCTCGGCCCTGGCGCCCATCCCATCCCTCGGCCCTCGCGCCCATCCCACCCCTCGGCCCTCGCGCCCATCCCACCCCTCGGCCCTCGCGCCCATCCAACCCCTCGGCCCTCGCGCCCATCCAACCCCTCGGCCCTCGCGCCCATCCCACCCCTCGGCCCTGGCGCCCATCCCATCCCTCGGCCCTCGCGCCCATCCAACCCCTCGGCCCTCGCGCCCATCCAACCCCTCGGCCCTCGCGCCCATCCCACCCCTCGGCCCTCGCGCCCATCCCATCCCTCGGCCCCCACGCCCATCCCATCCCTCGGCCCTCGCGCCCATCCAACCCCTCGGCCCTCGCGCCCATCCCACCCCTCGGCCCTCGCGCCCATCCCATCCCTCGGCCCTCGCGCCCATCCCACCCCTCGGCCCTCGCGCCCATCCAACCCCTCGGCCCTCGCGCCCCAACCACCCCTTCGACCCTTGACTTACCATTATGTATAGTATTTTCTTTCTTAAATGCACAAGAAGCTTAAACAATGCCCATACCAAGCTGTTAAAACTTTCAATTAAGATAATTTACAGATTTCTTCGTAAGCACCGATCTTTAATCGTTTTTAATTGCATTAATTCGAAATATCGTCCAAGAATTCAACGCTGAACGCAACGCTGTTATATATTTTAGATTTAAAAATATTTGTTTGAGTACTTACATTTTCATGCACAATATATCAACATTACACATTGAAATTGCCACGAACTCTAATTTTCCGAATCCTTATTTATCTGAAGTAAAACACTGCGGTCTTCGCATGACGATCGAATGATCTCTATGGTCGTAAGCGAATCGAACAATCACGAGGAACTGCACTATACTATAAAATCACTTTTTGACGAATTCCAAAATAAACATCAGCCGATGAATAGACACTTTAATTCACCCACTGAAGCGTTTCACCAGAATAACTAGCACTCGTTTCGGACAGTGAAAAGCTGAAGACACGCACTTGAAGACCATTATTCGATTTACTCTTACTTTTCCAATGACCTCGTTTCGAACAACTAGTTACTTCCTAGCGAAAGGGTAGAAATGTTCTGGCGTTACTCATATTGTACGACCTCCAAATTTAACGAAACGCCTTAGCCCCAGCTGTTTTTTCAAGCAAAAGGTTTCCTGAAAATTGACGCATTTGAGATTGTTAAAGAATCAAGGGCGTTAAGGAACTCAATTGAACTCCTGAGTGAATTAAATGATGACTATGAAAAGTTTATATTGCAAAAATGCGGCATTGTAAGTAAAGTAAGGGAAATCTTAACTCAGTGAAAGAGCAAATGTACTAAAAAGATGGACTTATTGAAGTTCTTACATCTAGTGTTAACATGCTTGAGCAGAAAGAACTAGTAAACGAAATTGAAAAAGTAGGACTCAACTAGTATATTACCAACTCACCTATTCTTAAGAAGTAGGTAATCAATCTTTGTAAAAATTTAATTTTCAAGCTGTTCAAGTGACTGATATTGTTAATGTCTTTGTAATGAAAGGAAGTAAGAAATAAGATAAGGAACTTTTTAAATTTATCAACAATGAGGCAAAGCATAAATTGTTGTCTAACAGAAGAGCTGTAAGACATCTAGGGTTTTGGAATAAATATGACTCATCAGTTTACATCAATGTTAAACTGACATATTACTTTAAAGCCTTCCTTTTGAAAGCTAAAGTAAAAGTAAATGAATCCAACATATAGTATGTCTGGTTTAAGGGTAATATTTTCTGTTGAAACAAAACGAAAACTACCACATAATAAAAATAGAAAAAGAAAGTGACCTAGGATATTGAATTAATAGCCTCAGTTTTTTATCTGACAAACATGATGTAAAAAATCGAGTTATGTTTAAAATTAAAATATTCCTTATAATTGTTACTATGTTCACAAACAAATTAGATGGAAATAAGGTGAAATGTTGTATATATGATTGTATAGGTGCCTTTTCCAACTCTTGTGTGAATTCCACCCATTCATCTTCCTTATATTTTTTAACCTTAACATTAGATACTTGAAAAAAGTTCTGGTATTCAATCAGTTTCCTGTTTGACCTAACTTAAAAGAAATTTAATACTTTTTGATTTGTTTAAAATGAGGTAACCTAAATCCCAACAATGTGCATATGTTCAACATTAAAGGGTACCATATGTACTATGTTTAAAGGGTAAATAAGAGAAGAGTTATATGTATGTATGTGTATACAGTAAACATAAAAAATGAATACACACTTTGCACTGTCGTAGATAATTTATTTCCCGTTCTAAAATGCTAAATTTCTTGACTGAACTTGAAGGTATACGTAACTGTCTAATAATAACTATACTAAATAAATTATAATAGTCAATATCAGTCCCAGAGGAATAAATGTGTGACAGAAGTAAGAAAAGCCTAATTGAAATTTTGGAATATAAGGTTAATTGAGTCATTTAAATCCATGTGGAAAGACGTCAATACACTAATTGGCAGGAGAGCATCAAAAACAAATGATTTTATGATTATTAAATACTTTCCTGAATTAGAAAATACTGAAAAGTTATGTGAAGAGTTTCAAGATTTTGTCTCAGAAAAATTGAAAAACTTGAAATTAAATTGTAATATTAGAGTTGGATATCAGGATGGTAATCAAGTTGGTAATAGTATTGCAGTTCCTCGTGCTTCTATCGCAGATGTAACCACTATTGTAAATTCTCTAAAAATGAAAAGTGCTGCTCATGATCAAACAAAATTTAAATTTACACGAGGTAATCAAGGACATCCTAAAATCTAGCTTCTGGCATTGTTCCTGATGCATTGAAAATTGCAAAAATCAAGCCAATGTATAAGGGAGGAATACATAAGGATTTAACAACTTCAGACCATTATCAATACTACCGTCTGTTAGCAAAGTTCCATTATATTAATGATATTATTACAGCTAAGGCAACGCTGATGGTGTACCATGCTCTGATTGAATCCATATTAAGGTATACCTAATGGGGCTCCACAAGAAAATCGTACAAAAAGAAGTTTCAAAATTTATAGATTGAAATAAATCAAATTGTATACAGAAGCAGATCATCTATTATTGACAGAGATGTGCCTGATATGTATAAATAATGAAGAATATTACCTATCAACATACTTTTTACATTTATAATTATCCAAGATAGTTATTTCAAGGATAGATACAAATGCTAAGAAGGAGAGAACATACTATATGAGTAGAGGAAACTTTGAAATATATCATTTGCCAGCAATCTAAAATCACTTCAAGAAAAAATAAAAAAAAGAAATTGTGATTCCAAAACTATTTAATAAATTTCCTGATGATCTTAAATATTTAAGAAGTATATTTTTGGTAAAATCAAAAATTATGGACTATCTCCTAAATAATAGTCTATAATATGGTTACTTTTACTTTCTTTTGATTATGATAAATTAACACAGTTAAAACAAGATGAAAACCCCGCAATCCATTGTCTAACCTGACGAGCCAGCCTGTTGTACTAAAAAACTAAAGTTAGAATATTTCTGCCCTTTTGCTGGAAAGAAACTAGTTGTTCAAAACAAGTTCATGAGAAAAGAAAGGTTATCGAATCGTAGTCTTTTAGGATGTTACTTCAGTCTTTCATCGTCCCAATGAAGTTGGATATAAGATAATAGGGTACATTGTGCTTCAGAGGGTGAGATATAAGAGGATATTCATTGGTCAGTGATTGTTTTGGAATATTTGGACATTTTTGTCCCCAAGTTATAATGTTTATCCGCCCACTGACATAAGTGCAATTATAGTTCCTCTTGAATATTGAATATGAGGATATGCTGATTAAGTTTGAAAAGTGAAAAGTGTTTTATTCATGTACTCTCTACAAGCTAGTGATTCATACGTGATACTTAAGGATCCAGAAAGCTCATTCAAGCAACACTTAAAGACAGCTATATTTTAAATGAAAAAATAAAAAGATTCAGATACTATCTAGGATCTAATGTTTAGGCTTAGGAAATATAAAGAATATGAATGGGTGGAATTCACACAAGAGTTGGAAAAAGTTCCTATACAATCATATATATTTTAAAAAAGTAAAAAACCTAGCAATAAAGACTCCAAATCATAATAAATAGATCTTTCTACAGTATGGTGTTCCTTTTCATTTTATAATCATGCAAAGACCAAGATTCAATTCACTCATACTTCTCCCATGACCCATTAATTTAAGTCATTTTTGGTATATTATATTTAGAAAATAAGGAGATGAGATATTCAGGACTTATTCATTATGAATTCTTTAATTTATGATAAACATTGCTGGAAATTATTAATGTATATTAAGTATCACTTTAGTTAATGACCATGATATGCCTTTTACTTAATCTTTGTTAATGAATTAAAGAAAGAGGAATAGAAGGAAAAGAGGAACCCTAACTTTATTTTGAGTAAAAGTTTCTTAAGTGCGTCATACTTCAGGAAAAGATACAATGATGCAAGTAGAATTTAACATTTTAAGAAATTTAAACGTCCGATACAATGTTAGAATGATTACTACTATTCGAAGAATAACAACTTTTATTTAGCATATTCAAAGAAATGTGATGAATCTAATAATATATATTTGGTTCTGGGCATTATGATAAAGGGCATTCATTTTAGTTAGCAAAATAACCTTTTGCTTGAAAAAACCGAGGTCGTACAATACGAGTAACGCCAGAGCATTTCTACCCTTTCGCTAGGAAGTTACTAGTCGTTCGAAACGAGGTCATTGGAAAAGTAAGAGTAAATCGAATAATGGTCTTCAAGTGCGTGTCTTCAGCTTTTCACTGTCCGAAACGAGTGCTAGTTATTCTGGTGAAACGCTTCAGTGGGTGAATTAAAGTGTCTATTCATCGGCTGATGTTTATTTTGGAATTCGTCAAAAAGTGATTATATAGTATAGTGCAGTTCCTCGTGATTGTTCGATTCGTTTACGACCATAGAGATCATTCGATCGAATTGCTAGGACTGCAGTGTTTTACTTCGGATTCACAAGGATTCGAAAAGTAAGAATTCGTTGCAATAATGAGTTTTCATGTAATATTGTAAATGGAAAATGTAAGAAATCAAACAAATATTTTTCAATCTAATACATATAAGCGTTGCGTTCAGCGTTGAATTCTTGGACGATATTTCGAATTAATGCAATTAAAAACGATTAAAAGATCGGAGTTTTCGAAGAAATCTGTAAATTATCTTCATTGAAAGTTTTAACAGCTTGGTATGGGCATTTAATAAGCTTCTTGAGCATTTAAGAAAGAAAATACTATCCAGAAAGATCTTGTAGGTGCGATCATTACCTACGAAGAATATTGCGCTTTACTATCTCCTATAGAAAAAAATTACTCATGAAATCGTTCGATACTTTTCAACACAATATACCTTTAGTATTTAATTAACTTTTCATCTACTTAAATACATTTGTAAGTAGTTTTTGGTTTTTTCTCTTCGAACAAGTTAATATTTTCAAGATGGCTACCTCTTATACATCACGTTCGCGCTAGATATTTAATAATATAACTCAGAAGGCAAAATTACCAATAATGAAATTTCTTATAATTAAAATAATTATTATTTATGGCGGGTTTGATTATTAATATTAATAAATAGTCCTTTATTTAGAATTAGATTTGTTAAATAGTCCTTTATCCAATACCATCAGCCAATCAGAATCGCGTATTTTACTGCAAACCGGATATCCGTTGTTTTACTGTTAGTTAGTTCTGCTTCCTGTTTGGGTAGGTGCGTTTACGGATGTGCTGTCGAATTTCGGTGATTTTTTAAAAAAATATTTCGTTCGAGTGCTAAACTGTGCAAATAAAACTGGATTCCAATGGATTCGTCAAGATGCGGCAAAGAGAAGATTGGAAATCTGCAAAATAGGTCCTTCAACATCGTAAGTAAAAGTTACTTTTCTATAGATTTCGTGAAATTTTTACCTTCGACGTTGGACAAAAATGGATATTTTTCCATCCTCTTTGAATTTCTTTCTATCGATTTCAATTAATACATAAATCGCAGCAGATATTTACTCGAATTTAAGTCATAATTGAGCCAAAGAGAAAGTAAGCGTTTTCGCCACGTGGTTGGATTTTTTGGTGAAGTAATCGAATACTTCCGTATGTAGTTTTCTTATTCCCGTTTTCAATACGTTTCATAAACCAATCAGATATTCTTTTAAATTAAGTCAAAATTCGGAAATACTAATTAGTATAATTTCAGCGGTCTTGAGAAATTTCGCCACGTGGTCGAATGTAGGGTAGTAACGATAAGTAGCCTTATACAGCAAATATATTCTAATTCAATATTATATTTTATTTCGATTTATTTTATGTGCGTTTAATTTACTTGATTTATTAAAGATTTGTTATTCTGAATTTTTATATTCAACCGATATAACACTCCGCCATTTGCATCACGTAATGAACGGCTTTAAAACTAGTTAAATCGTCAAGTCTTACGATTACTAATATAAGGATTTAATTTAGTACGATTAAAAACTATTTAAATATTTTATCGCGGAACTTTTAACATTTTCGTATGTTGACTTTTTTCACTCTGCTTTCTGAAAGACGTAATGTTGACTCGGATGATTAATTTGCGTTCACAATATTTATTCAAATGAAAAAGATATTCGTTTCCGATTTAACAAAAATGAATATATAAATAAAATAGTTAATATGTATTTTTAAATTGAAATAGATAACGAGAATTTTTGTGACTTATCGAGTTTCATGCCAAGGAATAATATACCGAGTTTATATTATATATTCTATAATATTGATTAATGGCTGAATATTCTAAAGATAAATCGAAATTTTATTCAACATGAATAATTTGGGTTTTATGATTCAGTTGACCAACGTTAGGACTGTTAGTTAATACCGTTATAAAATCTTAAGAAATGCAGGCAAAGCTAACTTTGGAATTACAAAACTAATAGTTACAATAAATTTTGAAAACGAAATAATATTTAAATTTGAATGCAAATATTAATTATTAACAATTAATAATAATTAAGGTTTAGTAATATAAAATTTTTTTAAAGAATTTTTGGATCGTTAATGACAGATTTTTTTAAAAATTATAAATCTTCATATAATAATTTAAGATGTTCATCCTGAAGAAACTTAATACTTACAAACGAATCTCAAAATGATTAAATATTTTAATTATTCTATTTGGATGTATTGAATGAATTAAACGCTGATAATTAATGTTAAATTAAATTATTACTATATTTATAAAACAAAATTTAAGTTTTCATTTGTATTGTAACTATTAAGTGATTAAATATAACTATTAGATATTATTCCAGAATTATAAGATAGTTATTTTACTGATTTCTTTAATAGTTTACGTATAGTAGTGATTTTTTTAGTTTTTAATTTCGATCAATTCTCACTTTAAAAAAGTAAGCTATAATCTGGGATTACAGATTGAATATTCCGTAAATGGATAATACTGAATCATTAAATATAAGCTTAAGCGGTAATAACGAAATTAATTTAAATAAAGTGTTTGATTTTATAGAATCCATTGCTGAATTTAATGGACATAATTTAAGCGTGATGCGGACGTAAATATTTTGCGTCCATTAATTTCTGTAATAATCTTTTATGTTTTTATAGGGTACGTTCATAGGTTGGTTAGTAGGTGGACCCTCTTGCACATGGAGGACCATCGAGGAATGGTGATAGAAGAGGACTTGGTAAAGGTAATGGTAAGTCAAGGGTCGAAGGGGTGGGATGGTCGCAAGGGCTGAGGGGTTGGATGGGCGCGGGGGCCGAGGGGTTGGATGGGCGCGGGGGCCGAGGGGTGGGATGGGCGCGAGGGCCGAGGGGGTAGTTGGGGCTCGAGGGCCGAGGGGGTAGTTGGGGCGCGAGGGCCGAGGGGTTGGATGGGCGCGGGGGCCGAGGGATTGGATGGGCGCGGGGGCCGAGGGGTGGGATGGGCGCGGGGGCCGAGGGGTTGGATGGGCGCGGGGGCCGAGGGGTTGGATGGGCGCGGGGGCCGAGGGGTGGGATGGGCGCGGGGGCCGAGGGGTTGGATGGGCGCGGGGGCCGAGGGGTTGGATGGGCGCGGGGGCCGAAGGGTTGGATGGGCGCGAGGGCCGAAGGGTTGGATGGGCGCGGGGGCCGAGGGGTTGGATGGGCGCGGGAGCCGAAGGGTTGGGTGGGCGCGGGGGCCGAAGGGTTGGATGGGCGCGGGGGCCGAAGGGTTGGATGGGCGCGAGGGCCGAAGGGTTGGATGGGCGCGCGGGCCGAGGGGTTGGATGGGCGCGAGGGCCGAAGGGTTGGATGGGAGCGGGGGCCGGGGGGTTGGATGGGCGCGAGGGCCGAGGGGTGGGATGGGCGCGGGAGCCGAAGGGTTGGATGGGCGCGGGGGCCGAGTGGTTGGATGGGCGCGAGGACCGAGGGGTGGGATGGGCGCGAGGACCGAGGGGTGGGATGGGCGCGAGGACCGAGGGGTTGGATGGGCGCGAGTGCCGAGGGGTTGGATGGGCGCGAGGGCCGAAGGGTTGGATGGGCGCGGGGGCCGAGGGGTTGGATGGGCGCGAGGGCCGAGGGGTTGGATGGGCGCGAGGGCCGAGTGGGTGGTTGGGGCGCGAGGGTCGAGGGGGTTGTTTTGGCGCGTTGGGCGATGGGGTGGTTGGGCGCGACAATATTTTTTTTCTCACTAATTTAACACCGTTCTTTGAGAACTACATCCGTTGTTTATCCTTTCATTTGGACGCAAGAATAGGACTATATTAAAATTTTGCAGTTAACATTCATTATAAGGGACTGTTTTCATGACAATCGAAAATTCTACTGTTTAAACGGCTTTAAATCTTGAAAACATCATAATACTCACATATATTTCTTCAATGCCAATGGAAAGGAAGAAGGCGTTGCAATTCGTTCCTTTAGGTTAAACACTCCTGTCATCCATAGGAAGGTATAATTTTCTAGCCAGGCACCCTAAAAAGAAATAAAACTCTTATTGAAAAACAAACAAATATTCAGGAAAATATTTCTCCACTCACCAGAACACAGATCAATCTCATTGATTTAACAACGATTTGTCATAAATAATATTAATGTCTTATTCTTCAAAGTTTTGGAAAGTACATTATAAAGCAGAGGGGGTTGTGGCATATTTATGAATTTAAGAAAATCCTTTAATGATAACAATTAGGAATATAAATCCATTGGCTGCTGTACTGGATATTCTTTAACTAATTAAATCAAACAGCTGTTAATAATTAATAGAGTCAGAATAAGTAATGATACATTATGGAAATGCACATGGGAATTGGTTGATTGAATTCCTCCTCCCACCCGAACTATAACAAGAAAACATGTAACAAGGTATGAGCACACACCTAGTGTATTATTCCTCTCTCTCTCTCATGGATCTCTTCCCATGGTTACTTCTTATAATATCTGAAGAAATGAAGCACACACTCATTAGTTTGCCTGATAACACTAGAAATTGCCCAAATTAATAATAACATTTACCTCAGATATAGAAATAGAGAATAACAAGAAACTTTGTCCCTAGTTTGTTTTTATTACTTCCAATTTCTGATAAAATGCACTGCAGATTCCATATAATGAGCATAAAATCATATATATGGATTTAATTCATTACAGAGAGTAAGCAAATTTAATCAAGTACAGAGAGTAAAATAGTTACTCCATTAAATTGAAATTTTAAGTAATGGATTTAACGAAATAAGATACAGGATCAGGAAAAATTCAACTAGATTATCATATTATTTTAAGCTAAAAATGTAAGAAAAGAATATTTACCAACTAAATAGCTGTGATAAGAGGTTGAATATGAGCCTGTTTATGTTTCATAAACATGAAGAGATTTACAGGAAGGTAATAAGAGGATAAATGAGAGATAATTTCCTGATATGAGAAGATGTTGATCTATATAATGCTCTGTGAAGAATTCTTATCAATTTAGTGGCACTCATAATTGTTACATCACAAATAAGATTGGCTTACTCCAAGTGCATTATGATGTCACACATTACATTGAATTTTTGCCTTATGGTCTTCCTTAATGAATCTGATCCTGTTAACGTTCCTCTGATGTTGTCATCACATGAATTTGTTCCCAATTTACCCATTGAAATAACAGAAAGACTCTCCAAGAGAAATAGAAAATTGAGGAAAATTAAAGGAAATAAAAGAGAGGACTATACATTTTTTCTCATCAAAGGAGTAGATAAAATGCGATCCTCATACACAGAAGTTTAAATGAATTTTCAAAGATACTATGAGATATGCGAGAACATATACTTTTTAAAAAAGTTATAAATCTTTCAGTTATTCACTTTTACCTCTTTTTTTATTCTTTACTTTACTTTTTACCTTCCATTGCATGTTTTCTTTTCCTTTCCTTTTTATAGCTATTATTGTTTTAGTTTTCTTGGATTATTATTTTATTCAAGAGCTCTTTTAGGCTCTTCTGGTACTCCTTAGTATTTATACGTTTCATTAGCTTTTAGGTTTTTATTTCCAGAGCTGGAACCGTATATAATTTTAATTATTTTATTTTGCAAGTTAACAAGTTCCTTTTTGTGTATTTTGCTGGTAAGAACCTATAAGGGTATGACATATCTTAATATTGATTCTACTAGTGCATGGTATATCAACATCAACATGTTGATGGAGATAAAATCTTTAATGTGAAAGAACTGATAGCAAACTTTCCTTAGATTAGAACTTATTCTCCTGATGTGTGCATCAAATTTCAAGTTTTTATCTATAATAACTCCTAAATGATTATAGGACTCAACTTATTCCAGGGACTTGCAGTGATAAAGAGAGTCATTCATATCATTGTGTAGGCAATCATGGTTGAGTAAAAATAAGCTTAGCGATTACCATCTTGCTGCATTACTTGCCACATGCATAACTTTGGTCTTCTTTTCATTTATTACCATGTCATAGTCTAGTTAGATTATTTAAGCCCTCTTGCATAAGTTTTATGCAAGTTGTTTGCTCAAACTGTTGATGGGTAGCTATTAGGAGTACGTCATCTGCATAAAGTAAGATTTTAGTGTTATGAATACAGGGGATTAACTTGTTTATTATCATAACATCACCTTAATATTTAAAGTTAAATTTTCGAGATATGAATTAAAGAATTAAAAGTTTCCCCTTTCTATTTCTACTGCCAGACATACATTATTTACTAGTTACATTTTATAAAAGTTTGTGAATAACATCTTTCATAAGGAAACTCCTAAATTAAATTCAAAGAACGTGCAAATTTTCTTATTAAGAATTGCCATACATGTACACGTATGAGTTGGATGTCTTCTGTACCCCTAGTATATCTATGATTTAAATTTGTGTCTTAACTTTACAGTTGAGAGGTTTTTCCATTAGTAACATTCCTGATGAAATTGGGCAGAATAATATGTGCAGCAGATTCTAGACTTGGTGACAAAATTATTAACATTTAAACATTTTTGATTACTTTGAATGGTTTCAATGAATCAATAATCCTCCACTTTCTGTGAGGTTAATTTAAATAGATCATGCTATCTTTTATAATTCATCAATGTATTCGTTATTTTTTTACTCAAAAAACCTTCCATTTTTATTTCATTTTCACACTTTATATAATTTGGTATATAAACAGTCTAAGATAAAATAAAATTCCTGAATAAGATGGTGTAAAATTAGCTCAGATTTTGTGGTAAGTCTATCTTTTGAAATTTACTTATTCAGAACTGACTATACTTAAATAAAGAATAAGATATCATTGTTTGATCTCATATTGATTTGTTTTCTTCTTTCAACTTACAAATCCATACAAATTTTTATTTTCCTTGGAATTATTTTCTTTCAGAAAGTGCATCAGCTATTGAACACACTGAAGGACAATTGATAAAGAGATAAAGGGTTTGTATCACAATTCTGTTCATCTTCCATACTTTAAAAATTTATGTAAGAAAGTAACGTAGGAAAAAGACTTAATATACATTTTAATTATTAAACACACATTGGTCAAGAGATATGTGAATTATTATGGATCAATTAAAAATCGTTAGCTCATTAATTATCATTATAGAATATTAGAATATAATTATGAAATAAAATCCTTCAGCATAAAGTGATTTGAAAGTGAGTTGAATCTAACTCTTCCCTACTACACTATGCGAGTCTTGAATATTTATATACGTAAACACACAAAAGCACGCGAGTGAAGGTTGCTTGCATATTATAAGCAAACGGTTTTATTCCTAATAATAAATTAAATTAAATACTTCCGAAAGTTTTATAATACCGACATACTGCTCAAACTAAATCTTAAGTCAACGTATTCTTAATTAAGTTCGATATCCCATATATTTCTTATGGCAACATTCTTCCAGCACATGCGTCGAACTAAAGAAAATCTATGCCAAATTTGTTCATTATTCACATTTATTCTATATTATTTCATAGAAATTGTAACTTTAAAAGTAAAAGACTTTCAGGAAATGACTCAAAAGATGTTCAAATAAGATGTTAATTATAATCGCCTCCTAAAATCGTACTTATGAACTATGGCGACAGGATCTGTTATCGTAAAAATCGTAATTATGATGACGTGATATCCTAATGTAATTTACAGCGGTCTATCTATGGGATACGTTCGTCTAAAATAAAAATTAAATCTTGCTTAGCATATTTCATGTATATACACCGAATGCAAACAGTATATACACCGTTGTTCACAATGAAAATTAATAATATGAATGATAAGTGCAACCAAATGCTTTGCCAAAGAAGTGTGTTTCAGTGCTTTGACTGATTCCTTGCATATTTATCTACGATATAGCGTTAAGAGGCCCTTGAAAGACACTAATCAAAGGCAGGTTTCGTCGGAAAGCGCGCTCCATGCGGTTTACAGTTCTCCGACCAGGAACCTACCCCATCTTAATCTTTCTACACCCCCATCTCTTCCTTCCTCTCATGTCATATTTAAATCCATCATGCAAACTTCCATCCTCGAGAGATTCCCTTTAGCAGCATTTCCTAATGAGTAAATAGGCGGACTGAATCGCTGGAGACAACTTGGTACCTACGCACGCTTTACCTTTCTTTAATCTTTCTATCTTTATTCTCATCATATATGTAGAAGCTCTTCTTTTTTTCAATTTGGATTACCCTTTTCAAAAAAAACATATCCAAAGAGTAATTCTAAAGTCGTTTAGAGTCTGGCTGTTAAGAAATACGCACGATTTTATGTGCCGAAATAAGAGACGGTACATATTTGTCTCATTCATTTATTATTATCTCGTCGCTTAAAAGCAATTCAAGAAGAATTTCTCTCGACTCTGTATCCGATGATGTTATGCATTTAGAAATTCCGACTCAAACTTTGCATTATAGTCATTACAAATATTTCCGAATAATTCACTGAGAAGTGAATATAATGCTTATCAATTTCTTCAGAATCAGAAAAAGATATTCGAAACTTCAATACATTCATTGATTTACTCTTATTACATGAAAAAGAGCATCGATTTGAAGGTGTTTGATTATCCCGCCTTCGCAGCATTCGCTCAAAATGCTACGTGAGAGCGACCACCCCCGTGACAACTAACGTCATCTGATCAGAAGAGTAGTGAACTAAATCTAGGATTCGAATTTTGATAACAGAATAATTTTGGCTCTGGAACTATCACCATTGATTGGGGAAAAGTATTGACTAACAGAATTTTCCATTGTTGGAGATAGACTTCTCTTAAAGCATGAATTTTTTCTATGGGAGTTTAGATTAATGGTTTTGCGTGCGAATTCATTATTGAGTTATGACCAAAGAGATACGTAAGACACGAAAAAATGTTCGACTTTTAAGAGTTAAATAAAGGGGAGTTTATATTTTAAAAACTTTTCACACGTAAACTTCCATAATAATTGCGATAATTGATTCTTAACGAAGTGTTACTGCCCAACAAATCCAAATTTGTTCTCTTTTAATTTTCAATTATAATAAATATACAAATTACGAGAAAGTAAGCTTAAGACATTTCAATCGTTTTTTACGAGTTCAGTGTCTTAAATTTCACAAAGGATATCAATATATCAATTCTTCGTAAATTTTGCACTTATTACACCGCAGATTTCGTTTTATTCTCATCAAGGAGAGGTCGCTCGATGTTATGCAATGCATTTTGAAATCAAGTTTGGTCGTTCAATGAGAATTTTCATGACAAAGTCGCAGAGTGCAGAGAAAATTCGTGAGACAAGAATCATGGATGACACGAATATGCTTTAACAGAGCTTTTTAATTTTAATTTATTATTTAACGTGTAAAAACCATAACTTCTGCTCGCCGGGCTCATTAATACGAAAATCATACTTGGAAGAATAACGATCCTGTTGGTAGGAATTCCTGAAAGGTAGAATAATCCAAGGATAAATTATTCTTATATTCGAAAACAGATATTTGTTCAGACGTACTAGTTACAAAACGCACCGATCCGAGATCATTATGAAGAGCGAATCGAACCCAGGACTGCATCGATCGAAGCTGTATGGACATTGATGGGAATCTTATCACAATTTCTAAACCTAAATGAGACTGTTCTGGCATATTCACTCGTATTTCGTTAGTGAATGAATTTTGAAAGTAACACGTTTTCTAACATTGTATCAATTTCAGTCTTTATTGAGGACTACGAAGTGAAGAAGCCTTCCCATCCCTCCAACGTAGACTTCATCAACAGTGAGTGACAACAAAAAACCGGCAAATGATCCTCCTCACCTTTTGTTTGTTTTCTACAGAAATTAATTCAGTCAGAAGAAACTTTTCATCGAAACAGAGTCAGTTAACCATATTTTTGTACTCATGAAAGATATAAGTTCGATTTTGTCAGGCCGCACTTGGTGGAATGACATGATGAAAGAAGAAATATATGAAAGATAATTGGCTTTAGGGAATTAAGGTAATTTAAATACTTATATTGGCATACCCTTTATTTTTTGATTATCTTCATTCGCTTCTTTGAATATTTGTTATAGATCTACTTAATGTGCAGAGCGTTGGCGTTCTCATGGAAAATGCTGCAAAAACGAAAATTCTTGCGAATTTTAACTATTTTTTATAATCTTATAATCCTTATATTTCAATTTAAGCTTTATCTTAGGATGTCATTTACTGTCATCCATAGGAAGGTGTCATTTTCTACAACGTCAGGCACCCTAGAATGAAAAGAACACTTTTATTGTAAAAACGACCAAATATTCAGGAAACGGCTTCTCCTCTCATCGAAATACAATCAGATCTAACTCATTGATTTCGTAACGATGTATCGTAATTAATTTTTATGACGTACTCTTCCAAGTACTTAAAAGTACAATACAAAGCAGGCGAGGTTATGGCATATCTATGAATCGTAGAAAATCCTTTAATGTAAATCCTTTAGTACCCGCGAACTAGAAAAGGTCCAACGTAAAGCAATAAGATTTGTGAAGAATTGCTACGGTAAAAAGGCGTAGTAACGAAACTATTATCAGAGGCACAATGGGAAACATAAGCAGATAGAAGATTAGCAGCCAGATGGCGTTTATTAGATAAGTTTAGAGAAAGTGCGTTTCCGGAAGACGTAATTGAAATTATGCGACCCCCCTGCTATCTAGGCTGATCCGATAATGCGCGTAAAATACGAGAAATAGATGCTAGGACGAATCGTTTTAAGAATTCCTTTTCCCGAATTCGGAGGAAATAATTGACGATACATTTTGAAACTCGTAATTTTATGCAGTAACTCACACGTAGTAGGTAAAAATCATAATATATACTAGTATCAATATTAATTATCGGTTACGATAGATCTCATGTTCATTTTCATTAATCTTTCTCAGAGTTTACTTTCCCTTCGGTGACGCCCCAAATTACCGCTATGCATTATACACTTTCCAAAGTGACCCGACGACCAATTTAATTCCACTTTTTAAAATTTAACGTGCACATTCGATTACAAAATCATCGGAACATAATGCCATGCCTGAAATATCCGATTGGAGAAACCGCTTCGGATTGTGATAAAGTCCGCATTGAGGCGAAAACCTGTGCACGATGCAGTTGAGACCTTTCCCGCAACATTAATATTATTATCAAATCCTATTTGCTATGAGCAAGATATCTATCGTGACGATGGAATGGAATCTAGGTATTGGAATCTCGTCGCTTCGGTGGTATCTGCTACTAAAACTCAATGTCTAGACCAGGCATGCGCAACCTTTCCGCTATTGACGGCCGCACTTTTTACTTTAACAACGGCCGCCAGTAAGTCCAAGTAAACTTTATAGTATTTTATGATTTATGTAAAAATTTACAATTTTCACATTAAAACGGAGTATGGTATATCTGACATATCCAATTTACTTGTCTACGCATGTAATAAGATGTCTGCGTAACGTCATATGGTATAAAACCGTTTTCTAGAAATTGCCCACACGTCCATGGTCCCCAAAGTCCTTGCCTACGGTCAAATGCGGCCGTGCGGCCACAGGTTGCGTAGCCACGGTTTAGACTGAAACTCAGCGCATTCTTGACAACATGGGCAAGAGCGAACTGAAATACCTCCAATCAGACTCTCTTACCTTAAAACTTCCTTAGAAACTCGTATCCTCACTCTAATATCTCGTGCTTCACGTATGATCATATGACGATGCCAAACCGTAAAACTTGATTTCCTCTTATACTGCCATGTCCCTTATATCTCGTACGTTCTCCGATTAACATATAACACTGAAATTGCATCACAGTCACTTTATCCAAGGTAAAAACACGAAAAATTCACAGGCAAAAGAATTGGGTTGGCCTAGGACGACTAGAGCTGCAAAACATACCGCAAGCTAAGAGAACGAACGTTGCTCACGAGGTAGGCCCGCCAAACTTAGCCCGGAACAGCGTTTCGTGAGGAATGTTTCCCCCTCTGTTGGAATTTACTTCCCATCGAAGACCAGACTATGAATGTCGACCGATATCCACCGTTCCTCAATGTATGAAACATACATTTGCACAGACGACCTTCACCGTACCTACTCCTTAAATTTTAGTCATCGTAAGCAAGAACATGGATGACGAGTCTTTCTCAGCTCAACGTCTTACGACGTAAAATGTTCGTAACTTGGGAATGCAATGAATATCACTAAGATCTTGAAAGAGATGATGAATAACTAGTTTACAAAGAAGATGGGTAAAGATTAAAGTGGTGGCGAAATTATAAGATGCAATGAAGTGTCATTGGAAGTTATCGGAAGAATCGTAATCGTTTATATATATATTGTCAATAAAAATTTTGAAATGATTGTTTGCCGGAAGGTTCTTTGTAAATCCTGTGCGAAAATAAGATGACCTTCGCCTATGATAATGAAATGACTTCTCATGAAAGACTATACATGGGAATCACTCTTCAGTATGACAAACAGAGTTAACGAATTTATTTTTAACGTAATTGTTCTTTCCTTAATAATAATATCATGGAAAATAGGGAATGAAACACAGCTTTAAAGTTGATGAATGTTAAGGTTTATTGGAACTGTAACATACATAAAATGAAAGCATTAAACATTCCGTTAAAATCATTGTACTTTAAGTACATTTTTACACTGTAGGTTGTTCTACATCATCTAGGAATGAATCTTCCTTCATGATCTGGACAAATAACCGAGCTTCATGACGCTTCATCCGAATTCAATGGCGCAACCAGGTGATTCATAATGACTCATAGATAAACTGAACATTGTTATGTTTCTCTCGATTCTTTGTATTGCGGCCGAAGAGGAAGAACGATGACTTATAACGGCAGCCTTTAATTTTATAATCACATGATGTATGAGTCGAAGGATATCAGCCACTTACCCTCAGCCAAGGTAACTTATTATCTGAAATTAATTATGCTACATACCAGATGCATTGCTTGGGCGTAATTTTTCTCTCCCCACTCACATTGCGTCACGGGAATCGAACCCGGGACCCCTTGGTTTTGGCTTGAATTTTTTCTCGATATCCTGAGCGGGAATTTTAAGTTAACTTTTCAACCGAGATTCGAACCCAGATCCTTTTAGTCAGTATATCCAACTCATGTTGTGTCACGGGGATCGAATCCAGATCTTTATAGTCTGCACTTGTAATTTTCTCGATCTTATAAGCTATCCCATCATTCCCTCGTAATTATTTCTGAGGTACTTTTACGCATAAAATTGGCATTTTCAACTAAGATTGGTAGATTTTTTTTCCAATTATTAGGTCAAATTTCGGTAAGGAAGGATGGTTCTATATATTGACGAAGGTTTTTCATCATTTTAACAGCAGAAATAAATTTTATAGCGAAATGAAAAAAATGGTCGCCTTCACGCCCGTGAACATTACTAAAATTTCTTTCAACCTATCAAACAAAGAGTGCTATTTTTTTCTTAGATTACTCTTTATACCTAATAAATATATAAAAGTCAACTAACAATAAATTATGAGTGATTACATTTTAGTAAAAAAATAATTAGAGTGGAACGCAACCTCCGAAAAATTGGATCGTGAAGTCAAATTTATACAACCCCAAAAAACTTTTTGTTTCTTACGGTACGAAAAACTTGTTACAAGATTATTGAGATAAATGTTTTATTTTATTTTTATTTTATTTATTATTCTATATAGTTATTTTCAATTACAGGATATTCTGAGTCAATATCTTGAATAGAACTTTAGTTTTGTAATTTTATAACCGAGAGAGTAATTGATTTATTGCTCCGATTGCAAATCATTGTTACATTTTCAACTCAACCAAACCTTCGGCCCTCGTGCCACATCCACCCCCTCGGCCCTCGCGCCCCTACCATCCCCTCGGCCCTCGCGCCCATCCCATCCCTCGGCCCTCGCGCCCATCCAACCCCTCGGCCCTCGCGTCCATCCCACCCCTCGGCCCTCGCGCCCATCCAACCCCTCGGCCCTCGCGTCCATCCCACCCCTCGGCCCTCGCGCCCATCCAACCCCTCGGCCCTCGCGCCCATCCCACCCCTCGGCCCTCGCGCCCCATCCAACCCCTCGGCCCTCGCGCCCATCCCACCCCTCGGCCCTCGCGCCCATCCCATCCCTCGGCCCTCGCGCCCATCCCACCCCTCGGCCCTCGCGCCCCATCCAACCCCTCGGCCCCCGCGCCCATCCAACCCTTCGGCCCCCGCGCCCATCCAACCCCTCGGCCCTCGCGCCCCATCCCACCCCTTCGACCCTTGACTTACCATTACCTTTACCAAGTCCTCTTCTATCACCATTCCTCGATGGTCCTCCATGTGCAAGAGGGTCCACCTACTTACCAACCTATGAACGTACCTTATAAAAACATAAAAGATTATTACAGAAATTAATGGACGCAAATTAGTTACGTCCGCATCACGCTTAAATTATGTCGATTAAATTCAGCAATGGATTCTATAAACTCAAACGCTATATTTAATTTAATTTCGTTATTACCGCTTTAGCTTATATTTAATGATTCAGTAATATCCATTTACGGAATAAATCAATCTGTAATCCCAGATTATTGCTTACTTTTTTAAAGTGAGAATTGATCCGAATTAAAAATTAAAAAATCCCAACCATACGTAAACGATTAAAGAAATCAGGAAAATCTTATAATTCTGGAATAATAACTAATAGTTATATTTAATCACTTTATAGTTACAATACAAATGAAAACTTAAATTTTGTTTTATAAATGTAGTAATAATTTAATGTAACATTAATTATCAGCGTTTAATTCATTCAATACATCCAAATAGAATAATTAAAATATTTAATCATGTTGAGATTCGTTTGTAAGTATTAAGTTCCTTCAAGATAAACAAGTTAAATTATTATATGAAGATTTAAAATGAAAAAAAAAATCCGTCATTATCGATCCGAAAATTCTTTAAAAAAAATTTATATTACTAAACCTTAATTATTATTTATAATTAATATTTGCATTCAATTTAAATATTATTTCGTTTTCAAAATTTATTGTAACTATTAGTTTTATAATTCCAAAGTTAGCTTTGCCTGCATTTCTTATGATTTTATAACGGTATTAACTAACAGTCCTAACGTTGATCAACTGAATCATAAAACCCAAATTATTCATGTTAAATAAAATTTCGATTTATCTTTAGAATATTGAGCCATTAATCAATATTATAGAATATATAATTACAAACTCGGTATAATATTCCTTGGCATGAAACTCGATAAGTCACAAAAATCCTCGTTATCTATTTCAATTTAAAAATACATATTAACTATTTTTTTATATATTCATTTTTGTTAAGTCGGAAACGAATATCGTTTTCTTTTGAATAAATATCGTGAACGCAAATTATTCTTGCAAGTCAACATTTCATCTTTCAGAAAGCAAAGTGACCAAAGTCAACATATGAAAATGTTAAAAGTTCCGTGATAAAATATTTAAATAGTTTTTAATCGTACTACATTAAACCCTTATATTAGTAATCGAAAGACGAAAGATTAAACTTGTATTAAAATTCTTTATGATGTGTCGCAAATGGCGGAGTGTTATATCGGTTGAATATAAAAATTCAGAATAACAAATCTTTAATAAATCAAGTAAATTAAACGCACATAAAATATATCGAAATATAATATAATATTAAATTTGAATATATTTGCTGTATAAGGCTACTTATCGTTACTACCCTACATTCGACCACGTGGCGAAATTTCTCAAGACCGCTGAAATTATACTAATTAGTATTTCCGAATGTTCACTTAGTTTAAAGAATATCTGATTGGTTTATTAAACGTATTGCAAACGGGAATAAGAAAACTACATACGGAAGTATTCGATTACTTCACCAAACATCCAACCACGTGGCGAAAACGCTTACTTTCTCTTTGGCTCAATTATGACTTAAATTCGAGTAAATATCTGCTGCGATTAATGTATTAATTGAAATCGATAGAAAGAAATTCAAAGAGGATGGAAAAATATCCATTTTCGTCCAACGTCGAAGGTAAAAATTTCACGAAAGCTATAGAAAGGTAACTCTTACTTACGATGTTGAAGGACCTATTTTGCAGATTTCCAATCTTCTCTTTGCCGCATCTTGACGAATCCATTGGAATCCACTTTTATTTGCACAGTTTAGCACTCGAACGAAATATTTTTTTAAAAAATCACCGAAATTCGACAGCACATCCGTAAACGCACCTACCCAAACAGGAAGCAGAACTAACTAACAGTAAAGCAACGGATATCCGGTTTGCAGTAAAATACGCGATTCTGATTGGCTGATGGTATTGGATAAAGGACTATTTAACAAATCTAATTCTAAATAAAGGACTATTTATTAATATTAATAATCAAACCCGCCATAAATAATAATTATTTTAATTATAAGAAATTTCATTCTTGGTAATTTTGCCTTCTGAGTTATATTATTAATTATCTGGCGCGAACGTGATGTATAAGAAGTAGCCATCTTGAAAATATTAACTTGTTCGAAGAGAAAAAACCAAAAACTGCTTACAAATGTATTTAAGTAGATTAAAAGTTAATTAATAACTGAAGGTATAAAGTGTTGAAAAGTATCGAACGATTTCATGAGTAATTTTTCTCTATAGGAGATAGTAAAGCGCAATATTCTTCGTAGGTAATGATCGCACCTACAAGATCTTTCTGGATAGTATTTTCTTTCTTAAATGCTCAAGAAGCTTATTAAATGCCCATACCAAGCTGTTAAAACTTTCAATGAAGATAATTTACAGATTTCTTCGAAAACTCCGATCTTTTAATCGTTTTTAATTGCATTAATTCGAAATATCGTCCAAGAATTCAACGCTGAACGCAACGCTTATATGTATTAGATTGAAAAATATTTGTTTGATTTCTTACATTTTCCATTTACAATATTACATGAAAACTCATTATTGCAACGAATTCTTACTTTTCGAATCCTTGTGAATCCGAAGTAAAACACTGCAGTCCTAGCAATTCGATCGAATGATCTCTATGGTCGTAAACGAATCGAACAATCACGAGGAACTGCACTATACTATATAATCACTTTTTGACGAATTCCAAAATAAACATCAGCCGATGAATAGACACTTTAATTCACCCACTGAAGCGTTTCACCAGAATAACTAGCACTCGTTTCGGACAGTGAAAAGCTGAAGACACGCACTTGAAGACCATTATTCGATTTACTCTTACTTTTCCAATGACCTCGTTTCGAACAACTAGTAACTTCCTAGCGAAAGGGTAGAAATGCTCTGGCGTTACTCATATTGTACGACCTCCAAATTTAACGAAACGCCTTAGCCCCAGCTGTTTTTTCAAGCAAAAGGTTTCCTGAAAATTGACGCATTTGAGATTGTTAAAGAATCAAGGGCGTTAAGGAACTCAATTGAACTCCTGAGTGAATTAAATGATGACTATGAAAAGTTTATATTGCAAAAATGCGGCATTGTAAGTAAAGTAAGGGAAATCTTAACTCAGTGAAAGAGCAAATGTACTAAAAAGATGGACTTATTGAAGTTCTTACATCAAGTGTTAACATGCTTGAGCAGAAAGAACTAGTAAGCGAAATTGAAATAGTAGGACTCAATTAGTATATTACAAACTCACCCATTCTTAAGAAGTAGGTAATCAATCTTTGTAAGAATTTAATTTTCAAGCTGTTCAAGTGACTGATATTGTTTATGTCTTTGTAATGAAAGGAAGTAAGAAATAAGATAAGGAACTTTTTAAATTTATCAACAATGAGGCAAAGCATAAATTGTTGTCTAACAGAAGAGCTGTAAGACATCTAGGGTTTTGGAATAAATATGACTCATCAGTTTACATCAATGTTAAATTGACAAATTACTTTAAAGCCTTCCTTTTGAAAGCTAAAGTAAAAGTGAATGAATCCAACATGTAGTATGTCTGGTTTAAGTGTAACATTTTCTGTTGAAACAAAACGAAAACTACCACATAATTAAAATAGAAAAAGAAAGTGGCCTAGAAAATTGAATTAAATAGCCTCAGTTTTTTATCTGACAAACATGATGTAAAAAATCGAAATATGTTTAAAATTAAAATATTCCTTATAATTGTTACTATGTTCACAAACAAATTAGATGAAAATAAGGTGAAATGTTGTATATATGATTGTATAGGTGCCTTTTCCAACTCTTGTGTAAATTCCATCCATTCATCTTCCTTATATTTTTTTAGCCTAAACATTAGATCCTTGAAAAAGTTCTGGTATTCAATCAGTTTCGTGTTTGACCTAACTTAAAAGAAATTTAATACTTTTTGATTTGTTTTAAATGAGGTTAATCTAAATCCCAACAATGTGCATATGTTGAACATTAAAGGGTACCATATGTACTATGTTTAAAGGGTAAAATGGAGAAGAGTTATATGTATGTATGTGTATACAGTAAACATAAAAAAATGAATACATACTTTGCACTGTTGTAGATAATTTATTTCCCATTCTAAAATGCTAAATTTTTTGACTGAACTTGACAGTTATAAGTAACTGTCAAATAAAAACTATAGTAATTAAATTATAAAAGTTAATATCAGTTCCTGAGGAATAAATTTGTGACAGAAGTAAGAAAAGCCTAATTGAAATTTTGGAATATAAGGTTAATTGAGTCATTTAAATCCATGTGGAAAGACGTCAATACACTAATTGGCTGGAGAGCATCAAAAACAAATGATTTTATGATTATTAAATACTTTCCTGAATTAGAAAATACTGAAAAGTTATGTTAAGGGTTTCAAGATTTTGTCTTAGAAAAATTGAAAAACTTGAAATTTAACTGTAATATTAGAGTTGGATATCAGGATGGTAATCAAGTTTGTAATAGTATTGCAGTTCCTCCTGCTTCTATTGCAGATGTAACCACTATTGTAAATTCTCTAAAAATAAAAATTGCTGCTCATGATCAAACAAAATTTAAATTTACACGAGGTAATCAAGGAAATCCTAAAATCTAGCTTCTGTCATTGTTCCTGATGCATTGAAAATTGCAAAAATCAAGCCAATGTATAAGGGAGGAATACATAAGGATATAAACAACTTCAGACCAATATCAATACTACCGTCTGTTAGCAAAGTTCCTTTACATTAATAATATTATTACAGCTAAGGCAATGCTGATGGTGTACCATGCTCTGATTGAATCCATATTAAGGTATACCTAATGGGGCTCCACAAGAAAATCGTACAAAAAGAAGTTTCAAAATTTATAGATTGAAATAAATCAAATTGTATACAGAAGCAGATCATCTATTATTGACAGAGATGTGCCTGATATGTATAAATAATGAAGAATATTACCTATCAACATACTTTTTACATTTATAATTATCCAAGATAGTTATTTCAAGGATAGATACGAAACACTTACAATTAGAAGGAGAGAACATACTATATGAGTAGAGGAAACTTTGAAAAATATCATTTGCCAGCAATCTAAAATCACTTCAAGAAAAATTAAAAAAAAGAAATTGTGATTCCAAAACTATTTAATAAATTTCCTGATATTCTTAAAAATTTAAGAAGTATATTTTTGGTAAAATCAAAAATTATGGACTATCTCCTAAATAATAGTCTATAATATGGTTACTTTTACTTTCTTTTGATTATGATAAATTAACACAGTTAAAACAAGATGAAAACCCCGCAATCCATTGTCTAAATTGACGAGCCAATAATTAGCTCAGGCGGACCTTAATGTTCAGCAAAATGATTTTATATACCATTTTTATAACTTATATTTATATTATATACAAATTTCATAATAATATTCATAGTATGTGATATTGAAAAATATTATGTATACTTTATATTATTCTAACTATTGTATTATTATTAAATTTGTTGAATATTAATTAATTATGAATTAAATAATTTATCAATTATTACATAGTTCTAAAAAATCTTTAACTTGAAATAACCATGTTGTCTAAAAGCGTTTCTTAAAATTTGTTGTACTAAAAAACTAAAGTTAGAATATTTCTGCCCTTTTGCTGGAAAGAAACTAGTTGTTCGAAACGAGTTCATGAGAAAAGAAAGGTTATGGAATCGTAGTCTTTTAGGATGTTACTTCAGTCTTTCATCGTCCCAATGAAGTTGGATATAAGATAATAGGGTACATTGTGCTTCAGAGGGTGAGATATAAGAGGATATTCATTGGTCAGTGATTGTTTTGGAATATTTGGACATTTTTGTCCCCAAGTTATAATGTTTATCCGCCCACTGACATAAGTGCAATTATAGTTCCTCTTGAATATTGAATATGAGGATATGCTGATTAAGTTTGAAAAGTGAAAAGTGTTTTATTCATGTACTCTCTACAAGCTAGTGATTCATACGTGATACTTAAGGATCCAGAAAGCTCATTCAAGCAACACTTAAAGACAGCTATATTTTAAATGAAAAAATAAAAAGATTCAGATACTATCTAGGATCTAATGTTTAGGCTTAGGAAATATAAAGAATATGAATGGGTGGAATTCACACAAGAGTTGGAAAAAGTTCCTATACAATCATATATATTTTAAAAAAGTAAAAAACCTAGCAATAAAGACTCCAAATCATAATAAATAGATCTTTCTACAGTATGGTGTTCCTTTTCATTTTATAATCATGCAAAGACCAAGATTCAATTCACTCATACTTCTCCCATGACCCATTAATTTAAGTCATTTTTGGTATATTATATTTAGAAAATAAGGAGATGAGATATTCAGGACTTATTCATTATGAATTCTTTAATTTATGATAAACATTGCTGGAAATTATTAATGTATATTAAGTATCACTTTAGTTAATGACCATGATATGCCTTTTACTTAATCTTTGTTAATGAATTAAAGAAAGAGGAATAGAAGGAAAAGAGGAACCCTAACTTTATTTTGAGTAAAAGTTTCTTAAGTGCGTCATACTTCAGGAAAAGATACAATGATGCAAGTAGAATTTAACATTTTAAGAAATTTAAACGTCCGATACAATGTTAGAATGATTACTACTATTCGAAGAATAACAACTTTTATTTAGCATATTCAAAGAAATGTGATGAATCTAATAATATATATTTGGTTCTGGGCATTATGATAAAGGGCATTCATTTTAGTTAGCAAAATAACCTTTTGCTTGAAAAAACCGAGGTCGTACAATACGAGTAACGCCAGAGCATTTCTACCCTTTCGCTAGGAAGTTACTAGTTGTTCGAAACGAGGTCATTGGAAAAGTAAGAGTAAATCGAATAATGGTCTTCAAGTGCGTGTCTTCAGCTTTTCACTGTCCGAAACGAGTGCTAGTTATTCTGGTGAAACGCTTCAGTGGGTGAATTAAAGTGTCTATTCATCGGCTGATGTTTATTTTGGAATTCGTCAAAAAGTGATTATATAGTATAGTGCAGTTCCTCGTGATTGTTCGATTCGTTTACGACCATAGAGATCATTCGATCGAATTGCTAGGACTGCAGTGTTTTACTTCGGATTCACAAGGATTCGAAAAGTAAGAATTCGTTGCAATAATGAGTTTTCATGTAATATTGTAAATGGAAAATGTAAGAAATCAAACAAATATTTTTCAATCTAATACATATAAGCGTTGCGTTCAGCGTTGAATTCTTGGACGATATTTCGAATTAATGCAATTAAAAACGATTAAAAGATCGGAGTTTTCGAAGAAATCTGTAAATTATCTTCATTGAAAGTTTTAACAGCTTGGTATGGGCATTTAATAAGCTTCTTGAGCATTTAAGAAAGAAAATACTATCCAGAAAGATCTTGTAGGTGCGATCATTACCTACGAAGAATATTGCGCTTTACTATCTCCTATAGAAAAAAATTACTCATGAAATCGTTCGATACTTTTCAACACAATATACCTTTAGTATTTAATTAACTTTTAATCTACTTAAATACATTTGTAAGCAGTTTTTGGTTTTTTCTCTTCGAACAAGTTAATATTTTCAAGATGGCTACTTCTTATACATCACGTTCGCGCCAGATAATTAATAATATAACTCAGAAGGCAAAATTACCAAGAATGAAATTTCTTATAATTAAAATAATTATTATTTATGGCGGGTTTGATTATTAATATTAATAAATAGTCCTTTATTTAGAATTAGATTTGTTAAATAGTCCTTTATCCAATACCATCAGCCAATCAGAATCGCGTATTTTACTGCAAACCGGATATCCGTTGTTTTACTGTTAGTCAGTTCTGCTTCCTGTTTGGGTGAGGTGCGTTTACGGATGTGCTGTCGAATTTCGGTGATTTTTTAAAAAACTGTTTCGTTCGAGTGCTAAACTGTGCAAATAAAAGTGGATTCCAATGGATTCGTCAAGATGCGGCAAAGAGAAGATTGGAAATCTGCAAAATAGGTCCTTCAACATCGTAAGTAAGAGTTACCTTTCTATAGCTTTCGTGAAATTTTTACCTTCGACGTTGGACGAAAATGGATATTTTTCCATCCTCTTTGAATCTCTGTCTATCGATTTCAATTAATACATTAATCGCAGCAGATATTTACTCGAATTTAAGTCATAATTGAGCCAAAGAGAAAGTAAGCGTTTTCGCCACGTGGTTGGATGTTTGGTGAAGTAATCGAATACTTCCGTATGTAGTTTTCTTATTCCCGTTTGCAATACGTTTAATAAACCAATCAGATATTCTTTAAACTAAGTGAACATTCGGAAATACTAATTAGTATAATTTCAGCGGTCTTGAGAAATTTCGCCACGTGGTCGAATGTAGGGTAGTAACGATAAGTAGCCTTATACAGCAAATATATTCAAATTTAATATTATATTATATTTCGATATATTTTATGTGCGTTTAATTTACTTGATTTATTAAAGATTTGTTATTCTGAATTTTTATATTCAACCGATATAACACTCCGCCATTTGCGACACATCATAAAGAATTTTAATACAAGTTTAATCTTTCGTCTTTCGATTACTAATATAAGGGTTTAATGTAGTACGATTAAAAACTATTTAAATATTTTATCACGGAACTTTTAACATTTTCATATGTTGACTTTGGTCACTTTGCTTTCTGAAAGATGAAATGTTGACTTGCAAGAATAATTTGCGTTCACGATATTTATTCAAAAGAAAACGATATTCGTTTCCGACTTAACAAAAATGAATATATAAAAAAATAGTTAATATGTATTTTTAAATTGAAATAGATAACGAGGATTTTTGTGACTTATCGAGTTTCATGCCAAGGAATATTATACCGAGTTTGTAATTATATATTCTATAATATTGATTAATGGCTCAATATTCTAAAGATAAATCGAAATTTTATTTAACATGAATAATTTGGGTTTTATGATTCAGTTGATCAACGTTAGGACTGTTAGTTAATACCGTTATAAAATCATAAGAAATGCAGGCAAAGCTAACTTTGGAATTATAAAACTAATAGTTACAATAAATTTTGAAAACGAAATAATATTTAAATTGAATGCAAATATTAATTATAAATAATAATTAAGGTTTAGTAATATAAATTTTTTTTAAAGAATTTTCGGATCGATAATGACGGATTTTTTTTTTCATTTTAAATCTTCATATAATAATTTAACTTGTTTATCTTGAAGGAACTTAATACTTACAAACGAATCTCAACATGATTAAATATTTTAATTATTCTATTTGGATGTATTGAATGAATTAAACGCTGATAATTAATGTTACATTAAATTATTACTACATTTATAAAACAAAATTTAAGTTTTCATTTGTATTGTAACTATAAAGTGATTAAATATAACTATTAGTTATTATTCCAGAATTATAAGATTTTCCTGATTTCTTTAATCGTTTACGTATGGTTGGGATTTTTTAATTTTTAATTCGGATCAATTCTCACTTTAAAAAAGTAAGCAATAATCTGGGATTACAGATTGATTTATTCCGTAAATGGATATTACTGAATCATTAAATATAAGCTAAAGCGGTAATAACGAAATTAAATTAAATATAGCGTTTGAGTTTATAGAATCCATTGCTGAATTTAATCGACATAATTTAAGCGTGATGCGGACGTAACTAATTTGCGTCCATTAATTTCTGTAATAATCTTTTATGTTTTTATAAGGTACGTTCATAGGTTGGTAAGTAGGTGGACCCTCTTGCACATGGAGGACCATCGAGGAATGGTGATAGAAGAGGACTTGGTAAAGGTAATGGTAAGTCAAGGGTCGAAGGGGTGGGATGGTCGCAAGGGCCGAGGGGTGGGATGGGGCGCGAGGGCCGAGGGGTTGGATGGGCGCGGGGGCCGAAGGGTTGGATGGGCGCGAGGGCCGAGGGGTTGGATGGGGCGCGAGGGCCGAGGGGGTGGTAGGGGCGCGAGGGCCGAGGGGTGGGATGGGCGCGGGGGCCGAGGGATGGGATGGGCGCGGGGGCCGAGGGGTTGGATGGGCGCGGGGGCCGAGGGATGGGATGGGCGCGAGGGCCGAGGGGTTGGATGGGCGCGAGGGCCGAGGGGTTGGATGGGCGCGGGGGCCGAGGGGTGGGATGGGCGCGAGGGCCGAGGGGTTGGATGGGCGCGAGGGCCGAGGGATGGGATGGGCGTGGGGGCCGAGGGGTTGGATGGGCGCGGGGGCCGAGGGGTTGGATGGGCGCGGGGGCCGAGGGGTTGGATGGGCGCGGGGGCCGAGGGGTGGGATGGGCGCGAGGGCCGAGGGGTTGGATGGGCGCGAGGGCCGAGGGGTTGGATGGGCGCGGGGGCCGAGGGGTGGGATGGGCGCGAGGGCCGAGGGGTTGGATGGGCGCGAGGGCCGAGGGGGTGGTTGGGGCGCGAGGGCCGAGGGGTAGGTTGGGGCGCGAGGGTCGAAGGGTTGGTTGGGGCGCGAGGGTCGAAGGGTTGGTTGGGGCGCGAGGGCCGAGGGGGGGTTGGGCGTGACAATATTTTTTTCTCACTAATTTAACACCGTTCTTTGAGAACTACATCTGTTGTTTATCCTTTCATTTGGACGCAAGAATAGGACTATATTAAAATTTTGCAGTTAACATTTATTCTAAAGTACTGTTTTCATGACAATTGAAAATTCTACTGTTTAAACGGCTTTAAATCTTGAAAACATCATAATACTCACATATTTTTCTTCAATGCCAATGGAAAGGAAGAAGGCGTTGCAATTCGTTCCTTTAGGTTAAACACTCCTGTCATCCATAGGAAGGTATAATTTTCTACAACGCCAGGCACCCTAAAAAGAAATAAAACTCTTATTGAAAAACAAACAAATATTCAGGAAAATATTTCTCCACTCACCAGAACACAGATCAATCTCATTGATTTAATAACGATATATCATAAATAATATTAATGTCTTATTCTTCAAAGTTGTTGAAAGTACATTATGAAGCGGAGGAGGTTGTGGCATATTTATGAATTGAAGAATATCCTTTAATGATAACAATTAGGAATATAAAATCCATTGGCTGCTGTACTGGATATTCTTTAACTAATTAAATCAAACAGCTGTTAATAATTAATAGAGTCAGAATAAGTAATGATATATTATGTAAATGCACATGGGAATTGGTTGATTGAATTCCTCCTCCCACCCGAACTATAACAAGAAAACATGTAACAAGGTATGAGCACACACCTAGTGTATTATTCCTCTCTCTCTCTCATGGATCTCTTCCCATGGTTACTTCTTATAATATCTGAAGAAATGAAGCACACACTCATTAGTTTGCCTGATAACACTAGAAATTGCCCAAATTAATAATAACATTTACCTCAGATATAGAAATAGAGAATAACAAGAAACTTTGTCCCTAGAGTATTATTACTTCCAATTTCTGATAAAATGCACTGCAGATTCCATATAATGAGCATAAAATCATACAAATGTTAGTTCCACTCAGGGTATTCTTAATGGCTGATTAATGAAGTCCCTATTGATTTAATTCATTACAAAGAGTAAGCAAATTTAATAAAGTAGAGTAAAATATTTACTTCATTCAATTGAAATTTTAAGTAATAGATTTAACAAAATAAGATACAGGATCAGGAAAAATTCAACTAGATTATCATATTATTTTAAGCTAAAAATGTAAGAAAAGAATATTTACCAACTAAATAGCTGTGATAAGAGGTTGAATATGAGCCTGTTTATGTTTCATAAACATGAAGAGATTTACAGGAAGGTAATAAGAGGATACATGAGAGATAATTTCCTGATATGAGAAGATGTTGATCTATATCAGGGGTCTCCAAACTATGGCCTGAGGGCCACATTTGGCCTGCGGACAGATTTTGTCTGGCATACTTGAAAACTCCTTTCAGAGAACATATTTTTTATAGGAAATTAAATTTAGTTTACTGAAGAATTCTAATTTTATGTTAAATAACTATTAATATGATATCCATATTGATTTGGTCATGGGATAACTACTCATAACATTGTTATAGGCTTTTTGTTTTTGTGATAGGTTGAATAAAGAAACACAGAATTGTAATGAGTAAAGACATGTATAATATGCAGAAAATTTAACTTCAGTATATAATAACTAACAAATTATTGAAATGAATCCAACTAACATTTTATACATTTGAAATAAAAACATAACTTATTACAAGCATAATGACATATGAAATACTAATGAGATTTATGTAATTGGTATAATATGGTTTTGGCTCACGGATCTTGCTGGAGTAATCTGTATGGCCCTAAGGCTAGAAGGTTTGGAGACCCCTGATCTATATAATGCTCTGTGAAGAATTCTTATCATTGTAGTGGCACTCAAATTGTTACATCACAAATAAGATTGGCTTACTCCAAGTGCATTATGATGTCACACATTACATTGAATTTGTGCCTTTTGGACTTGCTTAATGAATCTGATCCTGTTAACGTTCCTCTGATGTTGTCATGACATGAATTTGTTCCTAATTTACCCATTGAAATAACAGAAAGACTCTCCAAGAGAAAATATACAAAATTGATGAAAATTAAAGGAAATAAAAGAGAGTAACTATACATTTTTCTCATCAAAGGAGTAGATAAAATGCGATCCTCATACACAGAAGTTTAAATGAATTTTCAAAGATACTATGAGATATATGAGAACATATACTTTTTAAAAAAGTTATAAATCTTTCAGTTATTCACTTTTACTTCTTTTACTTTTATTTCTTCTTTTATTCTTTACTTTACTTTTTACCTTCCATTGTATATTTTCCTTTCCTTTTTATAGGTATTACTGTAGTAGTTTTTTGGATTAATATATAATTCAAGAGCTTTTCTAGGCATAGTACTCCTAAGTATTTACACTTTTCATTAGCTTTTAGGTTTTTATTTTCAGAGCTGGAACTGTATATAATTTTAATTATTTTATTTTGCAAGTTAACAATTTCCTTTTGTATATGTTGCTGGTAAGACCACATAAGGTAATGCCATATCTTAATATTGATTCTACTAGTGCATGGTATATCAACATCAACACGTTGGTGGAGATAAAATCTTTATTGTGAAAGAACTGTTAGCAAACTTTCCTTAGATTAGAACTTATGCTCCAGATGTGTGCATCAAATTTCAAGTTTTTATCTATAATAACTCCTAAATAATTATAGGACTCAACTTTCTCCAAGGACTTGCAGTGACAAAGAGAGTCATTCATATCATTGTGTAGGCAATCATAGTTGTATACAAATAAGCTTAGTGATTTTTTTCTTGCTCCATGACATGCTACATATGTAACTTTGGTCTTCTTTTCATTTATTACCATGTCATAGTCATGAGATCATCTATTTAGATTATTTAAGTCCTCTTGCATAAGTTTTATGCAAGTCTCAAATTGTTGATGGGTAGCTATCAAGTAAGTAAGATCTTAGTGGTTTCAATACAGGGGATTAACTTGTTTATCATCATAACATCACCTTAATATTTAAAGTTAAATTTTCGAGATATGAATTAAAGAATTAAAAGTTTCCCCTTTCTATTTCTACTGCCAGACATACATTATTTACTAGTTACATTTTATAAAAGTTTGTGAATAACATCTTTCATAAGGAAACTCCTAAATTAAATTCAAAGAACGTGCAAATTTTCTTATTAAGAATTGCCATACATGTACACGTATGAGTTGGATCTCTCCTGTACCCCTAGTATATCTATCACTTTAAATTTGCGTCTTAACTTTACAGTTGAGAGGTTTTTCCATTAGTTACATTCCTGATTAAATTGGGCAGAATAATATGTGCAGCAGATTCTGGACTCACAATCAGTGACAAAATTATTAACATTTAAACATTTTTGATCACTTTGAATGGTTTTAATGAATCAATAATCCTCCACTTTCTGTGAGGTTAATTTAATTTGATCATGCTATCTTTTATAATTTATCAATGTATTCGTTATTTTTTTACTCAATAAACCTTCCAGTTTTATTTCATGTTTACACTTTTGGTATATAAACAGTCTAAGATAAAATAAAATTCCTGAATAAGATGGTGTAAAATTAGCCCAGATTTTGTGGTAAGTCTATCTTTTGAAATTTACTTATTCAGAGCTAACTGTACTTAAATAAAGAATAAGATATCATTGCTTGATCTCATATTGATTTGTTTTCTTCTTTCAACGTACAAATCCATACGAATTTTCATTTTCCTTGGAATTATTTTCTTTCAGAAAGTGCATCAGCTATTGAACACACTGAAGGACAATTGATAAAGAGATAAAGGGTTTGTATCACAATTCTGTTCATCTTCCATACTTGAAAAAAATGTATGTAAGAAAGTAACGTGGGAAAAAACAAAGACTTAATTTATATTTTAATTATTAAAGTCACATTGGTCAAGAGATATGTGAATTATTATGGATCAATTAACAATCGTTAGCTTATTAATTATCATTATAGAATATTAGAATATAATTATGAAATAAAATCCTTTGGTATAAAGTGATTTGAAAGTGAGTTTAATCTAACTCTTCCCTACTACACTATGCGAGTCTTAAATATTTATATAAGTAAACACATAAAAGCACACGAATGAAGGTTGGCTTGCATACTATAAGCAAACGGTTTTATTCCTAATAATAAATTAAATTCTTCCGGAAGTTTTATAATACCGACATACTGCTCAAACTAAATCTAAAGCCAACGTATTCTCAATTAAGTTGGATATCCCATATATTTCTTACGGCAACATTCTTCCAGTACATGCGTCGATCTAAAGAAAATCTATGCCTAATTTTTTCATTATTCACATTTATTTCAAAGAAATTGTAACTTTAAAAGTAAAAGACTTTCAAGAAATTACTTAAAAGATGTTCTAATAGGATGTTAAAAATAATCGCCCCCTAAAATCGTACTCATGAACTATAGCGATAGGATCTACTTATAGTAATTATGATGACGTAATATCTTAATGCAATTTACAGTGGTCTATCTACGGGATACGTTCCTCTAAAATAAAAATTGAATCTTGCTTAGCACATTTTATGTATACACACCGAATGCAAACAGTATATACACCGTTGTCCACAGTGAAAATTAAGAATGTGAATGATAAGTGCAACCAAATGCTTTGCCGAAGAAGTGTGTTTCAGTGCTTTGACTGATTCCTTGAATATTTATCTACGAGATGGCGTTAAGAGGCCCTTGAAAGACACTAATCAAAGGCAGGTTTCGTCGGAAACGCGCGCTCCATGCGGTTTACAGTTCTCCGACCAGGAACCTACCCCATCTTAATCTTTCTACACCATCTTTCCCCATCTCTTCCTTCCTCCCATGTCATATTTAAATCCATCATGCAAACTTCCATCCTCGAGAGATTCCCTTTAGGAGCATTTCCTAATGTGGAAAAGACTGAATCGCTGGAGACAAAACAGCTACCCACGCTTTACCTTGCTTCTTTTTTAATCTTTCCACCTTTATTTTCATCATATTTGTACCCTTATATCATAAGTACCCTTTTAAAATAAAACATATACAAAGAGTAATTCTGAAGTCGTTTAGAGTCTGGCTGTTAAAAAATACGCCCGATTTTATGAGCATCAATTTGAAGGTGTTTGATTATCCCGCTTTCGCAGCATCCGCTCAAAATGTTACGTGAGAGCGACCACCCCCGTGACAACTAACGTCATCTGATCAGGAGTGCGGTGAACTAAATCTAGGATTCCAATTTTGACAACAGAATAATTTTGGCTCTTGAACCATCACGATTGATTGGGGAAAAGTATTGACTAACAGAATTTTCCATTGTTGGAGATAGACTTCTCTTGGAGCATGAATTTTTTCCATGGAAGTTTTGATTAATGGTTTTGCGTGCGAATTCATTATTTACTTATGACCATAAAGATGCGTAAAATATTAAGATGATCGACTCTTAAGAGTTTATTATGGGGGAATTTAAACTAAAACAACTTTTCACTCGTTTTCACAGTTATTGCGACTATAAATTCGTTATCGAAGTATTCCTTTTCCATGTAATCCAAATTTTGATCTCTTTTAATTTTCAATCATATTAAATATTTAAATTAAGAGACTGTAAGCTTAATATTGCTAGAAATATGAATCGTTTCTTATGAGTACTGTATCTTAAATTTCACGAAAGACATTCAATTACATACAACACTTTAAATTATTTCAATTATTATTTAAAGGCGCCTTTCCGATTTTTTTACCATAAAAAGGATTTTATCTTCAGCTTATAGCCCGAAAATACGGTACTTAAAATCAAATGAAACGTATTCTTTCGTATAATATCAAATATATTAATTTGCTAGTTCACTCCATCAGAAAAGATACTATATTGCTTATTTGCTGATTATCCAAAGTCGAACGATAGCTTTTCACTTTTGATAAATCATATTTGATAAATGAATAACCATAACAGTGAATTTTATTTTATGAAATTCGGTGAATGAAGTAATAATTTTTCTTAATTACGTTCAATTTTTAAGTCGAGGAGCTTTTCAACTTTTGAGAAATCAACCTTAAGTTTTTACCACGGGATGAAAAGAATTGGATTATAGATGAAGATATTTCCAGGTTCATTTTCATTCAAGTCATCAATTTTCTTATTTCAACAGCGATATCATTAAGTCATGATCTCCTAGATAATCATAAAATATTTGAGTTAGGAACATTAAAAGCTAAATTAGAAAAGAGAAGAAATTTATTGAAGAGTAAGATATATTTCCGTTCTGATTCTTATAAGGTATCTCTTGCACATTCCAAATCACTTTTGCTAATGAAGAGTCCGTTAGTATCCTTATTACCTAATTCATTTTATTTAAGCGTCAATAATTCATTTACTTTCTAGAAATGCAAGCCTTTTGGATCTATAGTTCTGCGGTTCTGTTTCGCCAAGTTTCTAAGCCCCAAAAAGAACGTAGCGGGTTTCCCTTATGACCTCTTCTTTCTCAAGTGGAGTCACTTAAAGTGAAAAACGATCCGGTGTTATATTTGGGCCATCAGAAAATGATTCATATCCACCTTCACCTATCAAATACTGAGACGTCTTGCAGTGCATTCATCGTGAACTCATTGCTGACACAACTCAAATGTATAGCTTAGTATAGACTTACGATGATTGTAATTATATGATGACCTTAATTTTTACAAAGCATTGCTTAATAAAATGTTATACCTTAAACTGCCATTTTTATAACTATAATCGCACATTTCCGCACGCGGATAGCAAATTTCTTTTCTCTTTCTGTTTGACTCGAGAAATGCAATGGAGAATCGGAATGGAAGCAAAAAGCTATGTCCGTGTTCCAAATATAGACGTCATATTCACTTATCTTTCCGTCCAATTCTTATTCCCTTTGCTTCCATAAATTCAAGCCGCCATATTCTAAGCGATGCGAAAAAACAGCTTTCGAATGGTCTGATGTTCACGCCCATTATTCAACGCACTCGTATCGGAGTTCGATAACGGAAATAGATTTATACAAAGGAGTCTTAAATGAATCGGAAGGATTCAGGCTGATGAACAGAATTAATGAAACTTACTTCTAACAATAAGTCGTGGATTTTAATCCTTTCAGCTCTTTCAATGCATATTTCCATCTCATGTAATAAATAGACGACCTTTCCGGAAAGTAATTCAAACCAAAACCATATATCATCTTCATATGAACCAAAACTTTCCGATAATTACGTCATTAATGAATTTAAATTTATAACCTTTACTTATAAGTTCTATCTTACCAAAGCTACATATACATAGATCTCGAAACACAAAACAATTTATTACCCGAGGTGAATTGATCCATTTTTTTATAATTTCGTATTCATCTTTGCAATAAGAGCACAAAGATTATCCCGTTAAAGAAAACATAGTGATAGCTTAAATCTTAAATGTTATAGAAATATGATGTAGAGTATTCAAAGTGACATATTAACGTACATTTTTCGCCTTGGTAATAAATTGGTAAAAAAACTACTGAAGAGAATTTATTTGGATTTCTTTTAAAAATTATAAAACACGCACTGTATCGCATGCCCTCCTCAACAGTTAAATTAACAAATAAATCTACATGTGGACCTACAGACTAGTTAACGGAAATGATGAAATTATTATTATTTAATAGTTGAATTTATAAGTTAATTATTATTTACGATTGAGCATAGATGTAATATAAAATACATTGTACAATCTTGTTACCGTATTAGTTTGAAAGAATATCGTAGTTAATGCATACCTGAAGAATAAACTGGACGTAGCCTCGAAATCTTACTTTAGCTTTCAGAATTAAAGAAAATTAAAGCTTCATTTTTCACTGGAAAAGGTTAAACTCTTGAAAGTTAAAAGATGTTTTAAGAGAGTAACAATAAAATATGAATGATAATTACTATACTTAGTGGTTGATTATTCCTAAATAGTGAAATGTATTTAAAATTACGGTTGATTAGAAGACACCAATACATCCCTAACGATTATTCTAAATCTTAAAAACAAAATCGATCCCAAAACGATAATGAAAACACACAAAATAATAGCCATGCCACAATTACGTTACTTTTTCAAATATCATTAAAATACAAATAAGTCCTCCAATTATTTGAGCATCTATTATCGAAGGAGTAGTATGCATATCGGTACGTCTCTACACTCTTCGCATTTTAATGGTTTTCAGGTAGTTTCACGTAGCGTATCGATTAATAGCCCCTCTAATGGAATTGGGGGATGCAAGTGGGCGGGGCACCGATTCAACTCCGCCCTCACCGGGGCATCTGCTTACCCTCACCTGCACCTATGTTTTGTGCACTGCCCACGATTTATTTGTGTTTACGGCGCGTTTGGGTAAACGGAGGTAGAGAAACAGCGTTTGCCTGCAGCATCTCATGTTGTCTCCGTAATCGAGGGGTGAAAAAGAGAACTCACTTCTCGAATCAATAAAAAAATGTAGGTAATTATGTGGTGCAATGGACGAAATGGGGTTTGGTATTAAAATATCGAAAAGAAGTCGGAACTTAATTCATTGAGAATTTGAGTGGTAAATTTATAATAAAGGAATTACTTGCCTCGTATTTTATTTGAAGTTTGATCAATATAAATGAATTGTTACGTAAAATTCGATTAAAATAATCAGTAATCAGGAAAATTCTTTGCATCAGATATCCTTACACGAAGAAATAAGATCATTTTCAGCTCGAATAAGGTATTAATTCAATTTGTTCTTGTGCAGCGTTTACTCAGTAGTTCACGTTAAATAACATTTCGGCTAACATCATCAGGATGTTGGCTTGATGATGTTAGCCCGCTAACGAAATCAGTCGCGAGGAAGTAAACTAAGTTTGTCCTTTCTCCTATACGCTCTGAAATGTCCTTCCACGAAGTAACGCCTAAATATATAGATTTTATTACTTAAAGCTTTATTTCAATCCTCCTGCCATAGTAAAGGAAATAATTTGACGTATTTCAAATCTCTTCCACTGAAGCATAGGAAAGCTTTAAATGCACGTAAATTATATTCCTGTATGTAATACAAGCCGTTAAGCCCACCCGTGAAGTAAGTCAAATGAGCCCGTAAGCACTTACACCTTTATTCAGAGGCTAATGAAGGATAGTGACTGAATTCATAATCAAATATTTCAAAAGTCATATCGATATGAAACCTTTATTGTTGAAATGACAACGAAGTACTAAAAAGCACTCGATTGGCACTCTCTTAAGATATTGTAGAATCAATTGTAATCACGTAATATATAAGGCACAGTATACTGATAACTAGGATGTATATTTAACCCATTTTGGGTTACAGAAAGAATGTCAAATATAACACACAACTATACTACACTTTTAGCATACACAACTTGTCACGTCAAAGTGAAACTGAAAATCTTGATCATTATCAACTAAAAGGTACTCTTCTTATATATTATAATTGATTCTTTTAGCAATTTTTGACATTCAAATCTTTCTATTTCTGCTATGTCATTCAATTGGAAAAACTCGAGCAAAACCATAATATGTTTACGCGATAAAAATGTTGAAATCTGATCTAATATATCTAGTAACTAATATTGATTCAACTAACCTTTAATAGTATTAATCCAGGTAGTAACGCGAGGTTCAGATGTCTTCTTAAGAAACTAGTTGTGCAGAAATTTCACTACCGATCACTTCACATTCGTAGAGCAGACAAAACTGCAGCTGACTTTCAGTTCTATACATTGTACCCAAAAATTCAAATGCAACTCATTCGAAATAGAACCAGTTGAGCAAAATCTAAAGACTAAGCTAAGTATGGTCGAACCTTGAGAGGTATTGCGCGTACTCAATGACCTCAGTGCACCTCGCTAATGGGCTAAAAAGCCAAGGATCACCTGCTTGGTTGGAAGAGTGTTGAAGTTTTCCTCTCAGCTTTTCAATCTAATAGTCCCTCAACCGTATTCTTGCTGAACTACACTCAAATTTTAATACTCTTCATTCCCTTGTACTTAGTTTCTTTAATACATACATACAACTTTTCTTTTTTTAAACTTTTCTAATTATACAATGTAGTTTATAAATATTTTAATACTATCATGTTATTCTCTCGTAATTTAACGTAAATTACGTCTGAATGTCCTTCCATGAAGTTCGGACGGTTGTGATAGAATTTATTTGTTATTTAAATCGTTAGATATATGAAGAACTGTTAAGTCCTAATCTCTCTCATTTATATGTGTTTACAATCTAGTGATTATTATTTCCGAAAAGTAAGGATAAGGTTTATTTATTGGATGCTTCGTCAAGTTACGTTTGCCTTCAATGTCAATTAATTACTATGCATGCTTGTAACACTCTTACGCAAATGTTCTAAATTAGCTGTATACCTTGATAAGGAAAACTAACGGAAGAAATGTACCTTGAGAGCGCGACAAAATACCTTAGCAAAGGTGAGCCAAGGCCTTCACCGAAGAACGAATTTTAAGAGCTCGGTTGAAAGAAAAGCTAAGACGTATGAGGTTATCCGGATGGCGCGATTTGAAGTCTAGGGCTGAAGGGAGACGACTTTTCCAAGAAATATTTAAGCCAATAAATCAGAAAACGGTGTAAGCAAAGGAGATACTAGTTGGTTCACGATACCTCATCTATTTTCAGACTTTCCGCTAATAGACGCCTAACGAATATCTAATCCTTCCGGGAACAGCATCGGAAAGTAATTCTGACGTACGCCCGAACTCAGTGGCTTGAATAATAATAATGATAAAATTGGAAGCCTTTATTGTATCGGAAATAAATTTGTGTAAACGTACGAGAGAGCACATGGCCCTACTTCGGAACGTCTCCGAAAATAAACTGGAAAGGGAAGTATCAGTGGAGGCAATGGGATGAGGGCTAACTGGATGCGCTACTCAGAGGTATGCTTCTCGAAATTATCTAGCCAAGGATTGCGCCTTGAATAAGTTACTCTTGATACATCCTCTTCCACACCATTGGCCTCCATGAAGTAAAGAATTCATATCATGAAGTGAATGATTGGAAGGAAACCCACGCGTCAGTTGGATAAACACAAATTCACTCGATGAGCATATCAATTAGAATATCCGTAGTGAACTCTACTACGTATGTATTCTAAGGGTTAGTCTTTTGTGAATTCAGTAGAGTGCACATTTATAGAATTTGCCTTCGATGTTTCATTTTAAATCACAGTTAAATGAGGGAATTTCATTCAGTATGATGAAGTGGAATTACTATTTACAAAAATGCAGAATGAATGAAGAAAAAGCTCTTATGAGAATATAGAATTCGAGACAAAAGTAAATCTAGTTGGTTAGTAAAGCAGCCTTAAATAAGGCAATTAATCGCAAGGAAGAAGTCCTGAGGTTGCTAACCTATCTAGAAATAAAATGAGTTATTACTACACATTACGCGAATATTTTTGGTTTAATTTTGGCTAAGTTTTCGGATTCATAAGGATGCGGAATAATTTTTTATTCAGATCAGATATTAAAATTTAAAAGTTAAAATCTTGCTGCTTTAGATAAGAAAAGATAGTAAATAGAATCTTTCAAAGGTGCCGTCTTAACTTTATCACACAAAGTGACTAAAACATCCAATTACTTTATGAAGGAATCTATTGCATTGGGCAATCAAAAAATAATTTGCACTTCTGTTTAACTTCATGAGAAGTCGCGCGCTTTCTCGTGCAAAGTAAAACCTATCCTTCTCTTATCATAAAATTCAATGAATTTTAAATCATAAGTCTGAATTTTTTATATGAAAGGATAAAGGATTGCGTCTTTACTGAAGAATAAATTTAAGTGGGAATGATCGAATTTCATAATAAGGTAAAAATCCATTTTAACAGTACAATGAACGGTAGAATAAATTAAATAATATCCTTTGAGGAAATAATCAGGTGCCTTCCATCGATTGTGATAAACATCTTGAATGTTTCCGGTATTTAAAAATGATAAAGTTCACATAAACTATAATCTATATTAGTATAAAGTCATGCAATAAGCTATGTAAAATTAATACGAGTATAATTAATAAACAATACAATATTCAAGAAAAATTAATCTTCAAATGTATGTCAGGATATTAATAACATCCATTCTCCACCAACTCATTTTTACATAAACATAGTAAATAAAAACAATTATCTTTTCAGCAGTAACATTTATTAATACATCTTAATATTTCACTGTAAAAATAAATAACATGGAACGAAAAGTCCACAATTCTCACTTTGGTTCATTCCTTTAAACGTTCTCATAAAATGTCCTCAGAAAACATTCGGAATTTCAATTCACATGTGATACACTTGCATCAAATTCCTCTTCATCTGAAAATAAACATGGAGATATGGCGCAATGATTCCATGCGCTCGTTCGTTATTTTCATCTGCTCATGGTTACTTGTGTCTTACGGTCAGAAAAGTGCATTCTTACTAAACAGATACTTTTCAACATCGAAAACAAGTGATGTGATACAATCCGAGCTAAATTATAAATCGGATGTCTGAAATTTTGGAAGATTATAATATGAATTTTACCTATTGAAAAGGATGTTTTTTCGAAGTACTGAATTTTTCCATATATCGAGAAATTTTATTAATTTGTTTCAGATGAAGACATTCAGACCGCTTTGGTATCTGAATTCGCCTTCAATGTATTTAAAACGCATCTTCTGCATTCCATTTGTAATCATCCAATTATTATTCGTTATAAATCGCTGTCGTTGGTCGTGAATTTCATCGTAAAATCTTCATTTCGGAGTAAACTAGATTCTTCATATTGAGAAATGTCCTCTATTCCAATTAGAAGATATTAATTGTTAGTCGCAGATTGAGATCCTTTCCTCTCTCAACAGTCACCGTAAACGGAGCCACAGTACATCTCGAAGTATAGTCAACATGTACTACATACTACAGACTAGAATATATGTACACACATCTTTTCATTGTCCCGCACTACCACAGAATTATCCTCGTGAACAGACTGTTATTTCGTCTCGACAGAGTCCGATACTCTATAGCGGCACAGTTCGTTGGCGCGGTGACGGACTCTTCGGCCGCGTACAGTTCTTCGCTTGACTCCCCGTCGTGCGTAGTGTTACTACGGCTTCAACTCGAGTGCCCATACGTGCTGAGGCCATCCAGTTCGTCCTTTTGCCTTCCTTTCGGAGGGAGAGGAGTTTGACGACGGAGACGACTGTGGATATGAGAGAAAAGAATAAATTATTCATCCACATTTTCAGATGATCATCTTATATCTAAAGAAAAAGATAATTTCTGAACAGTTGTACAATTATATTAGAGTATTGTAGCCATTGATTGAAGCTAGAATAATATTCTCAGCACGTCATCCAAGTTCTTTGCTTCATACTTTCTAGACTTATTGTTAGCTTAGATGTTGAAGAGTTTCTTTTGGCATCACAACCATAATTTCTTATCTTATTTGAAAACAAAAAGGTAAGATAGGAATGGAGAATTGGATTCTCCACATTCAAATGGATTTTAACAGTTAGTTACGCCTGTGAAGAAGATCCACTTCAAATAAATTATGCTAAATAGCTCTCTTAATACAAGAGAATTTTGCTGAAATATTTCAAAGGTGCAGAACATGCTTGGCTACCTTTAGTGACAATCTTCATATTACCATAATTAGTTCTAGACCTTTTACACACACTGATATCAAAGTACACATAAGTTGAGGCGGTTACTTGGAGTTCTTTTTCTTTGTCGGTAGCTTGGCGCCCTGCGCTACACATATCCGTGAGAAAAAACTTAGAATGATCGAGAGTCGGAAAAGATGAACCGGAACTGATCGCGAGTAAACCTACTCTCGTTTCGAGACAATGGGCAAAAAAGGCGAGTAAAGCGCTGTCCAATTTGTTTCCGTGGCATGAAATCGGGCGGGTCTCCGCTTAGCTAAATAAAGAGAAGATCCGCCGAGGTCTGTGGGTGGGCTCACTGACCTGCCACACAAAAGGGAAGGCAATTAGAGGAGGGATGATGCATCAACCGCCAAACGGACACCAGTTGTTGCATGGGTACGGAGCGAGTAGATGTGGGATCCACTCGTGGAATTGTTTTTGCTGATATAATCTAAATGAGCAAAATCAAGGCTCAACGATTCTAGCTAAATGTATGGAACTATTTCTAATTTATATTTACGTGCCAATAAATTAGAATACTCTCCGCTGTAACATTAAAATGGCTAAAGGAAATAGAGGTCCGATGTTATTTTTTATAAAATAAACTGATTATTACTAAATCCTGCTCTCCTTAAAGCCTCTGTCATCCAATCAGTTGTGCGTGAACTGATATACATTCGGAAAATGAAACGTTTAGTACCTTAAATTTTACAAACTCCAAATTGAAAAAGAAATGAAGAGTATTTACCCCTGTTAATGTCCCTTTGTTAATGCAATGTGCAATAGTTTATGATGCATGAGAACCCAAATGCATTGTCAAATAGTAATAATGAATGTAAATCCATAAACGGAAAATAATCATTTTTTAATCTTAGACTAATTTATTATATAATTCCATACATTTGCGATCGCTATTATGTACTCTCTTTTCTCTCTCCGAATTTCCAATTTAATTATTTATTAAACTTATGAATTATAATGCAAAATCAAAATCAACGAATGAATATCCTGATAAACGGATATTGAAACAATTCGTTGAAATATAAGAATAGGGGTACAGTAGATAACGTTCGAAAAATTTTCAGCAATGATCTATATCATCCAGAATTAGTTTATATCCAATAATAAACATCCCAACCGGAGACTGAACAAATATTTCTACTCCACAATTCTGGGAATAACTATTAGAAATGGAGGTTGTGAAATTGATTCCGGTGAAAGGGATTTTCCCATGGATAATTCGTAATCGGCAGTAAAACACACAGAAAGAGGCCACCGTGGACGCCACCAACGTGGATCACCACCGGACGCCACTAATGACACCTTTGCAGGCCCCAGGTGCCGTACCAATGTGCCGCCCTTTTCCCTGCCGACTTCGCATTATGGGTGAATTATTGCCCCTCCATTGCGAATTCAAACAAATATTACGAAAACAATTTTCGGCTAAGTTTGTTTCGAAGTCTATCTTTTCTCTTAACTTTCCGTGTCTTACGAGAGGTAGGTGCTCCATATTTGCTCTGAATTTGGATGCTTAGGTGCGGGGAAATTTTACACGATTCGCGAATTTGGAAAAATCGTTTTACTTACGACTTATAACGCAATCGTAGTATCATCCTTACTTAACCAAGTTATGTAAAAGATATCCACAGATTAAGTTATTGATTGTAATGGAATTCTATAAGGATTATAAAGGATTAGTGTACGCAGAAAATTTTGACAGCCGAATTGATATTGTATTTTTCGCTATACCATGTTTATCAACTTATGGATATCAGCAACCAAATATTTAAGATATTTTAACTTAAATTTCATCGAATTTGAAGATGATTTAGCTCCCATGGCATGACGATGGATGGATTAGCAATGTTTTTCATTTTTTGCTAACTATTCTGACAATTTAAGAAAATCTCCGAAGAAAATAGCACAGAATGTTAATAGCTTATTATATTTCAAAATAATTCTATAAAATAAGAAAAATTCATCAATACTGTTCTCATATGGATTTGATGCGAATCAATCCTTTTTTGGAAGTATTGTTAGAAAAACTATAGGGAATATATCCTTGATTTCAAGATCGCTGAAATTCTACAAATTAAACACTTCAATTTTCAGTAAAAAAATTAAATAATTCAAGGTAAAATATAAACTGAGTTTCTTAAATCCTCTTAAGAAAGATGTGTTTAAATGATTTATTAATTACATATCTCTCTTATCGGAATAATGCCGCCTCTTTCAAGTGCTGAAAAAGTGTTAACTCCGGTAAGTATGAAAGATGCAGGAATTGAAATCTCCAGCTTTCAAATGGCATGAACCACCCATAAAGGCACAGTAAAGGTATCGCTCACACGAAGTAGTACCATCCACGTCTCATTGAGGTCACGTATCACAAGGACATCTCTCGAAATTGCCAAAGTAATGACTTCATCCGTGAGTCCATCTTGATACCTTCTCACGGGGGTCGACCCTGCAATTTGACTCGTGGGTGGCCGAGGTGGATAAAAGCGGTGAGGAACAGAAGAACGCTTCCATCACCTGGAGAAACGCCTCCACCCACCGCCTACTAATCCAGAGCATTTAGGAAAAGAGAAGCCGACAAGAACTACTAACTCGTCACCACCAGAGGGAGGGGTGTGAGCCATGCGCGCTACGTCTGTCAGCTGTCGTGATAAAACGATAAGTGACGCCTCATGGTAGCCATTTTGTGTGTGGTGAAAATATGGCAACAATTAAGGGATACAACAAAACAATGCACGCCAAACACGAGCAGTAATAATTTAGATAGTTAAATCATTCGATAGAGAAATTATTTGTATTAAGCATTTCTGATCTAATCATGCTACCTACGATTTCGGAGTTATCATTTACGTATTCCTTGTAAATTACCCTTATCATAGTAAGTTAGTTACTAGATATAAAGCTATGTATAAAGCAACACAATTTATCATCCTACAATATATGAAATTGCGAAAATTCATATACCTCACCGTGAGCAAATTTTTTCTTTCACCAGGAAGTCAATCTCTATTCAAAATATTTGTTCGGTTCTCTTGATATTTCACAATTCAAATATAAAAAATACGGCAATATTTATTATAAAGCCAGTATATTTGTTAAGGTTGACTTCCTTCTTTGCAAAACGTATTTGAAAAATGGAAGCTCTAATTGTCCTGATTGTCTGCAAACATCGCAATGATATCTTCCGCAAGAACATTTTCCCTCTTCAACAGAGAACATGAATTTATAGCAATGAAGAAACAGACGTTTGTTCCGCATAAGGTATAATATGGACTATGTCATTTTTGACACTATTAGTAGTAATTGTGACTAACACAAGCGAGAGGAACTACCTCCAACATCCACTTGGGAAAGCTAAAGTAAACGACATGATTCGATGTCACGCAATTCCCATCACTGTGCGAACCCTTAATAGTCTGATATGTGCACCCTATACGTAAGTTAATGCTTCTTTTCTTCATCATAGATTCTAGAAACCAATTGATATCTATGGCGATTAAACGATCCTGTTTGAGATCACGTAAAACATATTCCGAATTGTTTGTTTTCGTACGTATCATTTCCGAATAGAAAATATGAGCCATAAAAAAGCCCTTCCGGAATCTGCCTTGTGTTTTTGCTGCTCCAACACCGGCGTGTCGCTGACGCATTTTGGGTTGATTTTACCGCACGAAAAAATGCACACTTCCTGCCACGTGCCTCCACGGCAGGCGCACGTTTGGAGAGCCCTTCTTCGCACGTCTTTTTCCTTATTTCGCTCCTAAAATTTAATTCGGTTTAATCGATCATATTTAGGTTATAGTGAATATATTATATGCACGCGCTTCAATCATCTGGAGCTAATCTCTAACGTGAAATATTCATTTACAGATCAAAGTATTTACAGCCCCTTAGAAGAGAATTGGTGCAAATAAACTATCAGTCTAATAATGGAAGACGAAATAAGAGATTTGCCAAGAGTTACTTTACGTGAGCCTGATAGAGAATTTATCTATAAGCTATGCTCATGCTCATAAGTTTTAATATTTTAGACTTCGACCACAACTATTAACGGCTATGAAGTAGCTCGTAGCGGAAGAATGACAATATCAATTGTTCGTTTACGTTCGCAGAAAATTTTCTTTACCCGTTCCTTAGTTACCTTCATGGTGACCAATAATACAAATACTTAATGTTTTTTCGAGGTAATATTAATAACGATTCTCTCTAAATAAATTTTCACCAATCTAAATAAAAGACTGAATGTATAATAGGTTGGATGCTGTCGAAGTGTACAATATGAATGACCATCCCTCTGAAAACTTATTAATCCTTATTTTCATTCATACATATGTGGATGAAATATGCTCAAAACTTTCACAAGCATCATCACATTTTTATTCGTTCATTACAAGTTATGATCAGTGGGTTAGCTTCTCCGATAGCTGAAATTTATTTTAAATGAACTGAATGTATAACTGATCCATCGATATATTTCATAGATGATATTTTTATTTTAGGAACAATTTCGTAAAAATATCGCCTATATATTATATTTAAATCAACTTGGAATATTAAGAGACAAAATTCAGCTTAATATTCATTGGAATTCCTATCAACTTAATGATTAGTTGATTAGTTAGATTGGAGAATTATTTTATCATATCAACGCCTATTAAAAATAAAGATCCATTGATAGATAGATTAACTTAAGACCTCTACTCGATATAAATGAACCTCGGCAAGTGTCGCGAAGGGGTTGGAAAATTCCCACATGAACCCACCCCTTTGAGGCGTCGATAGATAAACTATAAACGATCGTTTGAGCTGATTTCATTTGCGCTGCCGCAAATGGGAGTGGCTTTGCCTTATCCCAGAGGAGCGGTGCATGCGCGGTTGGCGGGGAAGGGTAAATGGGTTATGGGAAAGATGCGTCGCACTTAAACCGATTACTGTAGACGCCCGGAACTGAGTGTGGGAAGTATGAGATAGGAGAGCATTACAGACGTTTCCACTTTGGCCTGTGGGGCAATCATCGCTTGGGGGCACTTGTACGCCCACGCACTGGGCCCCCGGGGACGGTTAAATGAAACAGAGACCATAGCGCCCTCAAAAATTACGGTTTTCAGATAATTATTTTTTCATCTCTTGAGATAGAAAGGAAAGAGGCCGAATTCGAATGATCCACACCTTAATTGCTGGTCTTTTTTGGACAAGAAATGTCTATCTAAAGAAAAAAGGTTTCCGATTGAATTGGTTTTAGTTTCATTGCATTTATTAAAGCTTTTTCGGTGAAATGATGCTCTCTTATTTCGATAATTATCCTTATGCTATAAATAAATTAAATTTATAATTTAATCCGAACTAAAATCATGAGAAAATGTTAATGAATTACGTAATGTATTCACAGTTACCATTCACGATCAACCTGAGTTTGTTTCCTTCTCACATTCTCTTAAGACATATTTAAAAACCATCTGTGAAATGTTTTGGAAAAGTAACGAAAATTAGCTTCGTTTATTGTGCATAAAAATCGTAATAATTGGACTAATAAAATGATCAATTGCAGGAAATTAAGTAGAAAAAAGTAATTAAGTTTGTAGTATTACCGTACTTTTAAAACAAATAATAATCGTCACTCATCGGAAGCCGATGTTTCTACATTAATTTTGAATAAATATTATACATTTTCTTGGTTATTTTATTTTGAATAAACTGAAATTATTGGAATCACATCACCTGTATATAATATTTGAATATATTTGAAACGTTATGTCGCCTTGATAAACGCTCGTATGAAAAAGTACAATCTTTTGAGTATTATGCGAAGAATAATATACGAGAACTCTAGATATAATTAATAACTACGTGATGACTACCGGTACTCGAATTCGGAACTCCCGACTTCTATTCCATTACTTTAGTCGAGAAAACTATCCTTCCAGAACATTTAAAAATGCCGTTAAGGGATGTACATAGGGGATGGGACGTACATATAATAGGTCCAAATGAATCTTAAATCTTCATTAATTCTTGTGTATATTCTGAGCTGCATAATGTTACGAGTTTATTTCTGGGAACCAACGATTAAACTAAGAAAAACCAAACTAACCCAATTCTGGGGCATTCGTGCAAAAGAAGTAGCCCATAAAGTGACATCACATCTTCCGATGGAGATTTAGGGTTGATATTTTTCTTTCGCAAACACTTAATGCTCGGAAAATACTAAAACCACTCCTTCCCTCCCCAACAATGGCATACGGGGCCGTCCCAAATGATTGCGTCGCTGGGGTGTGACATGGACCGAACAATTGAGCGGCCGCTGATAGGCATCGGCGTGCGTGGTTGGGAAGCGACGCGTGACCCGAAGATGAAAACCTCGTCCTTTAGGCGCCGTATCTAGCGAAGGCTGCCAATTATATTGTCGTTATATCGCTGTGAGTGGAATTTATGACCTCAACAATGGACAAATAATGGGGGCTGAAAGTGCAATAATAGAGTTGCGGGGGTCTGCGATATATTAGGATAAGGCGTCAGATAATATTGCGACGGTTTTACGCTTAACCTGATTAGCTTGTTTCCTTAACATCTTCATCAGGAGAATCGCTGGATTTAGTCGGCATATGGGAAAATCCATGTGTGATATGGTTCTATAGATTTTTAGCAGCATCTGGTATTGGATGCCAGTGAAAGATTTACCTCGAACAGGTTGATTTATATACTTGCGATCGAGGATAATAAAAGATGGAAATGATTAAAGAGATATCATTACACTCTATAGCAAAAGCATACGCGATTGAGACTGTACATCTTCCGGTCTCTTCATTAATGAATTATTCACAATATCATTCATTTGATGCAAAGCTGTGTCAGATGTAAAATGAAAGCAGTTTTTCGATCATTCTGAGGAATACTGGTATTAATGAAATCAATATGAGAAGGCGTGACTTTGTGGAATGCCATAGTATTAAAAAACTTTGTAAATACACTTTCTGTAGAAATTTACAAAGTTTTTCATTACTGGTATTAATTTAAAAAGGTGTAACGATAGGAACCTATCGATCACTATGTACAAAACTCTTGATTTATATGATGTTTATATAATACACGATGTAACTCTTTCCGTAAACATTTTATATTTCGAAGCTCCAACTATTTTTATCCGTTAAAACCGAGACAAATAGATATTGTTAACAAATATAAATTCAAAGGACGTTTAGGTTCAAACCTGAATGACAAATTTGTATTTAGTGTTTCACGAAAAGATTTAAAAAAGAATAACAAGCACCAATTTGTCGTTTTTTGGATAGACCGTCTCCTTGTCGAGAATTCGGAAGGAGTTCTTCTGTTTATTTGGGATTCCTTCCGTATTTGGTTTATTTGGGATAAACGAAACAGACCCTCACCAGAACTCACGCCTTTGACAACCTTCGCTCACAATTTATACAACACCTAATCGTGCGCGTGAAGAGATGCTCCTCAGGAGTGTGACACAGGTAAACGAGGCAAAACAATGCACTGTCTCGGTCCGTTTCCCTCTCAACAGAGCCACTAATATCCGTCAACAGCGATCGAAGCCCTTTTTTCTGCAGAAACCGAACTGTGTCTACAAGAAAACTACCCCGATGCCGGTTGAGTTCGTTCCTTCTTTCAAACACCGAATGAATGGAAAAAAGATCGACTCTCCACCCACTCCACGGCTCCAGATACAGTTGTGTTTGTTGTTCCATCGGAGGGCAGCGGAGAGTGATCGCTTGATATGGCGCGCAAAACACAACCACCTATCCAAAGACTTTTTTCCCTTCTAGGCCCTTCTTTCAGAGGGATTACTGTACGGAGGACCGAAACCTAAGATCGATTCGCTTGCATTAGCTTAGACCATCGACAGAACTGTTATTTTTTTATTCCTTCGGTCGTAACGACTCTCTCTCGAAACACTTATATTGTGTCAGTTTGTTTTCATTCGGTGGCGCAAATGAAGCGATGGAGAGAACTTTCCCACAGCGAGTTCCCAAGCTCGTACATGACGCTAGAATGATCGAAACCCTCCCCAGTGCACTGGAAGGGGTGTTTGTTTATGAAACCAGTTGAAATCGGAACGATATACGACTTAAAGTTGCAACAGCAACAGCGTGATTATAGAATGCACTCTTTGGGTTCTCTCAATGTGGTTGCTTGAGGGGACAATGAGGCTGCATCATTGTGTATCAATGTTTCAATGGACACCAATGTATCGTTAAATTGAATCGAGGCTATTTCTTTTATTGAAAATCGAAGTTCATCCAGATCAAAAATATATATAGAGATATAAGTATATAATAAGTAAATCTTAAAATAAACCCCTCAACTTATTGGAACATGCTACATTATTACAAAAGCGATGATTATAATTAACAAGCCTTTGTAGGAAAATTAATAACGAATGATGATTGCCTTTTAATGTATTATATTTCGTGGAAATTATACATGGATTATCCAATCTTATAATTTTGCATAATAAAATTTTGTTTCTTGGAAATTATATAAAAATTTTTGAAAAATACGTTACTTTTCATTTGAAATTCGCAAGTTTTGAGCGAAAATTTTATATTAGAAATTTCGTAAATAATTATCATGGTATGGTTAATTCATTGTATGTAAATATTTTAAGAGCCATTAATTATTCATTATAAAACCTCTGTATTTCAATAATGTTAACGGAATACATTTGAAGATTTGAAGACTTGTTTTCAAATCTTCATCTTCCTTCTATTTTAACGTGTAATTGCCAAAGAAAGCTCCGATCCCGACGTGAGTAAAAGGAGAATGGTTTATATACGATGCTCATCAATGAACAAAATTCCGCAGATGTTTGTACGACTAAAGAGTCGACTCAGAAACGAAGAGTTTCAAAGCGTAAACAATTCTTTCCTTCAAAACATAGTAAAATCGAAATAGGAACAAAAATTTTTTGGAGCAACGAAAAGAAAATCTTCTCTAAGGCTCATGCGTACAATAGATAATTTACCCTAAAATTTAAACAAGGAAACTTCAAAACCTTCAGCAAATAAAAGCGAAAAAACTTCACAATTCGATACGATTAATTAACAGAAGTATAAATGTAGATATTATACATACGTTTGATGGACGATATACGTACACTACTCAATCTATAAACGCGAATCCATAGAATGTTTAACCACGGAAGTAGTTGTCAATAAAAATTTAGATTCAATCCATGAGTAGAGGAGGAGAACAAACTCAATAATCATTCAATATATTCACTCATTTGTTAAGGAGTTGTTGAGGTTAAGTCAATACTCGCGAAACAACAGTACATATCTGCTAAAGAGGATTGGAGTTGAGCCCATAGGTTTTGTGTACCTCCTGAAAGCTTTCACCATAGGTGACGGCTATTTAATGAGCCCTTCTTCGAGCTAACGTCTTCCATTTCTATTACCTTCCCTCAAATTACACGGACACCCGACCGTCTCCCCAACCCTCGTCTCTTCGGCGGAACCTCTTGGAACGAATCGCTCCTCAATGGGCATATACAGTTCTTCCTTAAAGACACGATCTCAACATGCTCTGCTGCGGTTTCGAAGATTACTCCACTTTTTCCCAAGGGTTTAGAATGCACAAAGTATTCAAGCAAAATTCATAAAATGAATATCTGTCAAAAATATCCCATTGTTTGAATGAACTACGTATTTTATTAGTTATTACGTATTACTTAAACAATAATTTCGATTGATTTGGAAGAAAGTGCGCCTGAATCTAATGCATTTATAATCGTGCCTTGTAATTCCATGGCCAAAACTATCCATATAAGAATTAATATCTAGCGTTATATTTGATTGTCTGCATATTTTATGGAAGTACGTCTCCTAAACAAGTTAATGTTTGTTAATAAGTACAACTAATTTGTTAAGTGAGTAGCAGCAACCGGATAAGCGGAATAAAGGGTTGATGAGGATATATTAGGTGAAAAATAATAAATTATAAAAAGAATAAAATAACAGAAATTATAAAAATTACTAATGAGACTAATACTAATGAGACGGAAGACGTAAATAAAGTTTAGAGGTAAAAAATCTTTCCAGAATGGTACGTTTCGTAAGAATACAATCTGTTTTAAGCGGGACTTCCCCGATTTGAAAGAAGGATCCAGATACATGATTATTGAGAATTAAAATTCAAGGAAAGAAATATCCTGTTTCAAAGAGGATCTTCTAGAAAGAACTAAATACAGAAGATAGAAGAATCGATTTAAAGTGATAATTTAAACGTAAAAATTCAAAAGTACTGATTCCTAAATCACGTAGTTTTGAAACATCAGCACTACTCTTTCCAGGTTTAAGATAGTAGCTTGGTATATGCTTATATTCTTTCTCATATTAAAATCGTATCATTCCCGGGTATTTAGTATTCCCGGGTTTAGTATTTTTTTGTGAAATGAGATGCCCATTTTCCGCCCAAAAGATCCGCTAATTTTTCCTTTTTATGAAAAACCTGGAACTATGCTTTATACGTGAACTCGCCTTAATGATACGTTAAATAAGATCTCCCCACTACTTATAAAGAAAGAAGCGTTTTCATTTTTTATGTTGATTAATTAATTAAGCTGACGAAATTAACAGATTAAGCACAGGGTTTATCGCCTAATATTCTTACTCTTTAAAATCTTACTTCGAATACTACATATTTTATTCTAAAATTTAATTTTGGTAAAATTTGTTGTAAAATAAAGAATTATTTTAAGATTGACACAAAAGTTTTCGTACTTAATTCATATATTCGATAGGCATTTCTGATGTTAATATATTGCCGCCTTTCTTTCATTTAATACGTCATTATAAGGTCAATACGTGTCTCTGACGGCTGCATTCATATAAATCCGAAACGAATAAGATGAAAATAAATATCCTTGGATCGACGAACTCATGAATCAACGTTTCCTTATGATCTACATGTATCTAATAACATGATTTTAAGAGATAAAGAGACCTTTTCATGGAGGAGTCGAACATGCCTTAAACTACACTGAAAAAGTTATTTAAATCCCACTGTTTATGAATTGGATAATTCAATGTAGACTAATTTTACTTAATTTTTCATACGAGAAATCTTGAGGAAATAAACTTCAGTAATATTAATTTACTCATTTGTCTATAACAAAGGGAAATACCTAAAGGGAAACCTCTTATGAACTAAAAGTAACAAACTTTTTCTCGTAATCTCTTCCCAAGGCAAATTCAAGGGTTATAATTTGAAAATATCGTTCACATATTTTAGCGACTGCGGTAAAATATCTAACAAGCAGCACCAGATTTTTTCAGAGAAATACATTCAAGTTTAAGATATTTTATCCAAGTATCCGCCTCTATGCATCCATCAAGAATAAAAGCATTAAGACTACTTTCAAGAACGTCTTCTAGCGTGTCCACTTACCGCTCCTTGATCCGCCGTCTCAGAAGAGCCTTCATCGGACACCGCCCCTCCCCCGGGGACCTTCTTGCCCTGCATTATATCCGCCTTGAACCCCACATCCGAAGCCGGGTCCTCTGAATCCAACACTCCCATCAAATAGGCGATGTACGAAGTGGCCAACCGCAGCGTCTTGATCTTCGACAGCTTTGTATCTGACGGAACGTTGGGGATGCAGTCCCTGAGGTCCGCAAACGCCGTGTTGATGCTCTGCGTCCTCCTGCGCTCCTTCTTGTTGGCGGTGTTACGTCTCTTCACCACGCGGACGAAGGGCTGAGGCTCTCCGCTTTGCGTGGGCTGCTGCTGTTGCGGCCGGTAGCTCTGCAGAGGGGGATGTTGGGGAAAGGTGGTTCCCATGTGGTGCTGAGAGGTGGTGTACTCCTGGTAGCCACCCTCCGGGGACGCCGAGGGTGCAGACGGGGTGTCGCAGTAGGGCGTGCACCACGCGCCGGAGGTGTAGAATGCGGAGGGGTCGTCGGTGGAGGGCGGTGAGGAGGCAGCGGAAGAAGCGGGGGACGGCGAGAGGAAGGTGGAATCCACCTGCGGGGGGTAATGGGTCCCTGGGGCGTAATACGAAGGGTACTGGGGATCGTGGGCCCCCGCACCCATGAGGATGTGGTGGTGGGACATGTGGATGGGGTGCTGGGTGCTGTAGCTGCCGACGAGACTCATTCCCGCAGCAATGTCTGCACTTAGATCTACGAAATCTCTGTCTCCCTCCGCATCAAGCGGGAAGTTAGCTCCCTGTTCCACCTTGGACAAAACACGAGCACGAATGGTACGTCTTCTGGAAGGACTGTTGGTGTCGGAGGGTATCGGTTTCCTTCTGGAAGAAAAAACTAGCAACTAAGCGGCGAAGTGTTGACGTTGATCTGGAGAGGAACGGAGTGCCGCAGGATCTTCGGGGGCGGATGGACCGCGCCCACAACTTGCGAAGGCGCATGCGCTTCGGAGGGCCCGCCCCGAAGGAGGCGGGGTCTAGAAGCGTCTTTCAGTCCCGATTATTCCTCCCTCAATCATCGGCGTACATGGGAAGGGATCCTGACGGGTGATCTTCCGAGATGTGTCGCGTTATGATCTCGAGCATGAAAACTCTCTCTATGCGTTAGACATTAAAGACATGTGGAGGGCCTGTCTTCCCAATTCTCTTGGGCGTTCGGTGGAGTAAGGGGATGGAGACTTTCGTCGACTTCGTGATATGATTGACTCTTCGTTGATTTTATTCGCTCTTCGCCACTGTATGGCTCGGCAGTTTCCCAGATTTTATTTGTGCAAGTTGATGTCTCACTTTACACATATCGATGCTTTTTTTTCTCTTGGTTCAGGATGGTGTAAATTTAAATACCTTTCATCCAGTCATTTTACAATATCTTATTTTCCTTCCGCCTGAAGGATTCTTTTGATAGAAAGAATGAATAGGAACCACAACACTCAATTTCTTGTTTAATAAATTTCCATTCCATGGTGATATGGTGATGCAATTTCAAAAATTCAATTAATATAACAAACATAAAACATTAATCTAATATATTCTGCAAAGACATCGCTTGAACTAAATTCGAAACATTTTTACTGAAATATCTGTTGCATACGTTTGATATGAATATCTCAAAGGTTATGTTACCCTGCAATTATTTTGGATAGATCATCAAAACAACTTATGCTTTTTCAAGAACAATGGGTTATACATGTACATGTATCATATTTACCCAGAGATTAGATTATATATGGAGATTATTGGCCACGTAATCTTTCAATTTTTCGTTTTTCAGTGTTTTTAAATGATCAGATTAATAATATACTCCTTATTACAAATATAGAATATTGCAATTTTTAGCATTATGAAGACTTTTCTGCAGTAAGGTTCATGTTAAACATTATTGATTACAAAGATGGAAGAGAAAACTTCTTCATGTTCCCCAAAACGAGGTTTCCTTATTTTATTTCATGATGAATGTATATGCAATGATTAGGTAAGCAAAACTTTAGTGAAGGTAGTCAAAATAAATAAGTCAAAAACACTCAGCAACATCCATAGATAATTATTTTCAGCATGGCGACAATCTTCATCAATAAATCGATATTATCTCAAAAATAGCATATTTCGTGCAATTAAATAGTTTATATTCTACAAAATACTCAGTGATCGAGTACTATTCAATTGCCCAGCCTTTTACGTAATTCATCCATGTTATTACTCTTTTGACTATAATGAAGACTGTTGGCTTATTCACGCTGCAATGTTATGATTTTCAAGAACTCATAAGAAAGTGTATGCACATTAATTATTCTCATGTAGTAGCGTAGTAATGTGTAGTACTCATAATTATAGATAAATTGTAGAGAATTGGGCGACATTCTTCAGAAGAAATCAATCATGAAACTATGAATATGAAATGTTGATAACTTTAAATAGATGAATTTTCGAACAGAAATATTTCAAATACCCTAATAAATGATAACGAAAAATTACTTATGTTAGCCAGTGATAGTAGGTTTTGGGGACTATAAATTTGACAGCAGTGAATCGAAAATAATTGAATATCTCGGCTGGGATACTCTAAGTATTAGAAGAAACGTGTATATTCTCAAATTGTTTAAGAAATTCTTAAGTAGCGACTTAAATGATGATATAGGAGGTACTGTGATCCCCATGCGTAGCGAATATAACTGTAGAATCCAGGCATCCAAAAATTTCGTGAGATAATCGCTCGAACGGAAAGTTATTATTGATCTTTCTTACCTGACAGCGTAAGATGCGCTAATACAAAAGAGGGGCTTGGTGTCTTGATACCCCCTGCCAAACGCCACGGTTTACGGTGTAGTAATGTAAATGTAAATGTAAATAAATAAAATATAAAAGAAAAAAGTACAAAAGTATATTAGAAAATTATTATGTATTTCAGATTATGTTGATTCGGCTTTGAGAATTCGTTGTTTGCTCATATTTCATTCATAATACGTATAAATTGTAAGAAATATAATGAATTTCTAAAGAACGTTAAGTGAGGCGATTTATAATAATGAAAAGGTAAATTATCTAAAATAGATACACGTGTATGCTCCATGTAGAAACTTTCTCCTTAGTCGTAATAAGTAAATTGAGATTATAATACATTGGAATTATTTGGGACTATAATGATTTAAGTTTCTTAAAGTGAAGCTGACAGAGATAAGTTTTATGCTGGATATTCGACGCTTACATTTCATTAAATTAAAGAGAGACGTCTTCAAGATATTTTTCGTAGTCTATATTCTCAGGATCAATACTTGATCACTTTTCTCATAAATGTGATGACTTCCTACGCTAAAATCAAAATGAACAGGTAAATAATAGAAATACTTATAAAGAAATTTAATTTTTTTAACCTTTAATTAACTTTAAGTTTCAATATGGGAGGGCATATATTTAGGAAATATTTAAAATGGCAAGGTAATTGATGTTTCTATTATCTCATGACATGCTTGATGTGATTTTTCTATCAAAATTATTAGTATTTATTGATGTACAAAAGTCACACATTGGAGAAATTACTTCAAATACTCTCTGCAAGTAAATTAACCCTTAATTCTCTGGTCTGTGAAGCATAACTTCAGTTATCACTCTGAACGAATGTGGTGATGGCAAATATTATTCAACGAATACTTCTAGAAAGTACTGGATAAAGCCGGATATTCACATCCGCCTCATGAATTTTCAGGCCATGGCGTGATCCCGTTTTTGAAATGTAAACGAAAATATACAAAAGCTGTCGCGTAAGTGGGGAGACAAGTATCTAAGTAAACAATGATTTCCGCGGATTTTGTGTGCTTATATTTGAAACAAACCGCCGTCTCCATTGACTACCAGCTCTTTTAGTTCTGAATGGGAACCAGAAAAATTACTCCAATAAAAAATTTTGGAATATTATTCAAATTCACTGCGAACTTTGAAGTTAAAACGCTTATTAATAACCCATTATTAATAATTCAGCATTTTTATAGAAGATTCAAAAACTTTAGTTTAATTTTCTATTAAAATTATGAAATTTATCTTAAGTAAATATATAGCTTATGTGTATGCCAATGAAATAAGAATCTGTAGTCTCCCAATGTTATAAACCCCGCAAAATTTAATGCATCAGTAGATATAAATTAGTAAAGGAGATTTGATGCATAAAAATAGTCGATAGAATCTGAATCTTGATCGCTTCCAAGTAAATAAAACCTATATAAATAATAGAATAATTACTGTGCCTATTTATAGTCTATAAATAAAAATATAGTTCAAGGATATGACATTTTTTATCAGTCGGTAAGGAATAATGGTAATGATTGCGGAAATAGTTCCCTGCATGAGAAAAAAATCCATCACTATATTAATAAAATTGATTTTATGTTTGCCTATTTATTTCTTTATAAACCTATATCCATAAAAGTTAAATTTGAAATTCATTTTCGCTATGAATTTTTTATTGAATTCATATAGGCGATGAAAAATAAAGAAAATTCTTTTGCTGAAGTTTTATTTGAATATCAGAATCAATATTCATATTTCCAATTACCGAATAAATTCGAGTCTATTTCTTTTAAATTTGAAAAGAATTTTGAGAAAGAAACTTTGTAATTTTGGAAAATAAAACTTAAATGTATAAGGAGAATTTTGTGATTGTAATTTTTTATGGCTAATTTTAATTTGGGATACTCTCTATCCAGGAACTGGGAAAGTTTTCGCATTTAAAATTATACTTTTATCAAAATTATTTGTCATGATTTTTTAAAACCGTTATCTATCTTGCGAATTATTATTTCCAAAGGCGCTTAGGAATAGGAGAGAACTTCTAATATAATTACCATAAAATATCGTATAATTATTGTAATTAAGGATACGAGAAGAAAGCATATGAATTGAACTGAAATCTATGAAATAATAAGCAATAATATGCAACAGCATTCATTTAAAATTAAGAAGGTGAGATGAGAAATGGAAGAATAATTTTCATATAAAGGAACGTAAACGGATAATTTTGCATCGTATGCCTTAGATAAATATCTGAGAGTGAAAAACCTAGTTGATGAGAGTCATTCTGATTAAGTAGCGATACTTAATATTGCCTATAAAACTTTTTTTATTTTGTCATCGAAAAGGAACAACACAATTTCAAGAAATTCGGGATATTTTCCCAATAATTTATATCTGTTTCAATAAAAACATCAATGGAAGTCTTTAAAATAAATCTTGTAAAAAATGAAGAACGTATAGCTAAGTTTGGACCACTTGGGAAGCGTGAGCTAGGAAGTGGGTGGTCTGAAAGCTTTTCCCACTTGGCGAGGGAAATATGGGGGACCAGTATATATATATCGATTTAGGACTAATTAGATATGGAGCCAAAGACAGGTTTGTCATTCGATCGTTCACGAAATTATCGGAATGGGTTGACTACAAGTTTACATCGTTTCGCAGCTTCCTACTTCCGGACGACCAGGGATGGACCATGAGAAAGATTCTTCACAGCTGCGGCACCTGTCTCTTTAGGCGCCTCATTTGTCAGGAACCCTGGGACGGCGTCTAGGATCCAGTGTCCCTTCGTATTTGACCCCGTGAGACCTCGTGTCGTAATAAAGTAGTAATGCGTGTGACCGCTGGCGCCACCTCCGTCTCCCTTCATCTCGGGTTTCACGCCAAAATGGCCGGAGATGACTTGCCGACGACAAGTCGATTTGTGAACGGAAAGATTAACAGGAGGTTTCATTTACATCGCATGGCCTCTTCCATTAAGGATCCTAAGACAAGGTCTTAAAAGTTTTTTGATTTATTCTCATCTCGAATTGGTGGACTTGCTGGAGTCTGCACCAATATATTTCGCTCGAAATTTAAATTAAAAATTACGACAACTTATGAATACATATTTCGCCTATTGTTAAAAAAGTTCAACTGAGAACAATTTCCGAAGAATTCTTCCTTGTTTTCAAAAAATATAAGCTAAGTTGACCTCGAAATATAAATCTGAAAAGATTTTTAACTTGTAAGGGATAAAACATTTGAAGCCTCAGATTAGTAATAAAATATATTCAGATTATTATTGAATTTAATGGTAACTATCCAACAATATTCTATTACAGAAAATTCACCCATAAGCCAAGTAACTGATATATTAAGAATTTCACCATTTCTTATATGGAGAATTTAAAACCAATTATACAATATCCATTTATTTTGAGGTATGGTTTCATACTTAATATGAGATGTACGTATCGAGTTATATTTTCGATAATAAAATTAATTATTCCAATGGAAAGATCAAGAAAATGTTACAATTAATTACGTAAAATTTAAAAAAGAATGCCCGCAAATGGTAAACAAGAAAAATGCATTGATGTTTAAACTAGAACTTTAACAACTCTGCAATGAATTTGAAACCTCCAATCGCTAACGTAATAAATACTCAGTTTTTCGATTTCAATAAAAAGAAAAATAATTTTTAAATTAATATGGAATAAAATTGGACCTAAAAACACATTCATAGGAAAGTGCGAGAATTCTAAATAAATATATGCCGAGAACGTCATTTGCCTTAATAGATTAGTAGAGTAATTAATGGGTGGAAGGTCGATGTTTCTGAATTTCCTTTTACATCCCTGTATCTTAGACGCGATTATGCACTGTGGCGAGAAAAAAGAGGCAATTGGGAGTGTAATGGATAATGACAGTTAATCAGGTCATGTATGTGAGGAGGGGTGGAATGTAAACTTAGGATCCAGTGTGAATGAGTCCCGCTGTGAGGGTCCATGAGGGATGAGTGGGGTCTGCCGATGGGCGTGCCAATAAGTCACCCGGATCGGATGCTCTTTTAACGGACGTTTGTCAACGGACTGACGAATTCATCCACTTTGAATAGCCCTCTATTTCACGGGGTGAGTGTGTATACAACGGGCGCCGTAGTGAACTCGTTACTACGGCTCATGCTCTACCACGGTTTGAGATGAGCTCAAATAAATAATGGAGGATACATTACGATTATAATATTTAACATTGTACAGTTCGTTTCTAGATTGCCCACCGTTTAGACTAGACACACGTAGAAAACTTTGAAAGTTAATTGATGAAAACTAATGAATTCTCATTCTCAGAGGTTTAATTTATTTGTAGTGAGTGATTTTAATATCAATTAATTATTATACTTTATGAAAATGAATAGATTTTCAGTAAACTCGGTTTTTTTGGAAAAGTATGTATTATTCTTGAATTTAACCTATCGATTTTAAAAGCATCGATTCGAATGGAAAAATGATATTAGAATGTTATGTTTAAAGTCAATTTGTTATTGCTAAAAGAGTAAAAAATTACTGAAGAGATGTTTTAGTAATTGACCTTAAATAAAAATTATATTTCACCAGCAAACACGAAGTCTCATTCATTTGCTATTAAATTAAAACTTTAATATTTGCTCAAAATATGAATTGCTTTAGTTCGCTATGTTTTCAATGCATATCAGAGACTATTGAGGCGTATTAAATAATATAAATACGAGTGAGTGAGTGGAGATAAATCAAAAAATCACATCTCTATCAGAACAAATACAAAAATTTTCTCCTTTATTTTGTTTATTCATTCAAAATAAACTTTTGGAAAATAAGAAATGTTTATGTATTTTTAATAGGAAGCGTGAATTCAAGTGTCCAAATTACTCAATATTAGAGAAAAGAGAGAGGATGAAACTCAAATCAGGAAGAGTCCTTGTGATACATCGATTCAGATCAAAAGTAGAAAAGAAAAACGCAATATGATTACTTTCGGACTGAATTTAAGAATTTTTTGATTGAAAGTACCAACAAAGTCTGTGCAATAACATACCCGTAAATTGATGGAGTCCCTAGTTCCCATTCCGAAGGTCAAACTCTTCAAAGATCGGAAAAAGGCAACCCGACATCGTTAGCCTCGTTTCGGAGGAATCGTAAACTCCGCGAGCACAAGCAGACACGTATGGCATCACGTAAAAAACGAACCCTTGGACAATTAGTGAAGAACGCGGATGAGGCGTCGCCAAAAAGTGAAGAGGATCATCTTTTTGAGGAGAAAAGACTTCCAGATAACGGAGAGTCTGCGTTGCCCTTCTTTCGAAGGCCACCCAAAAACTCCATCGCGAGGAATTCCACCACAAGCCTCGCGAAGAAGTGTTTCCGAAAAAAGAGATAGTGGAAGAGTTTCCCTACTTTATTTCCATACGTGAGTGACTGAGTGTTCGGTCCGACGGGTTAATTTACTGCTTGAAAGAGAAGACGACAAAAAAAGGTCACAGAGTAGAGGCCGACTCGTCGATGGAAGACACTGAGGCCGTAAAGTTCGATGGCAGTTTGCGAAGATGATCGAGAAAAAATTGGAAAGGCTGCGGATGTCGGGAGATTTTAGTACTCTCTCGAGCAGCTGGATGTATCAGAAAGGGTAGTCGTCAGAAAAATATTTTTACCATAAAATAGTCGGAGGTTCTATAGGGTTGTGCCGCAACCCATTTATTTTAAGGCATCGAAGTCTCTGGAGTGATTTTGTGCATACTAAGCATGAGGAGTGAGGTAGTTCATCTTTGGTGATACCAATACAATTTGATTGCAAAAGAATAGACGTATAACATTATGCCTGATAACAATGCACCTATCGGGCCTAATAATTAAATATGAACTGAACGATTATCGTTTTACTATTACCGAATATCTACCATAGCAGCAAGTATCAAATCAAATTCAAGGAGAAACTTTGCTAATTTTAGGTAAAAGCTCAATTTTATTTTCAAATTTAAGAAAATGATAGAGTAAGGAGCAAAATTTTTCTCATTTGTTCGTCGCAAGCAATTCATACAAATTTAAAGCCAAAGTGTGATTTAATACGAATATATTAAGAATATTTGATTCTTTCATTTAGTAGATGATCCATATTTAGAAAATTAAAGTTTTTTAAAGCATTGGAAATTTCAATTTCACCTCTCTTTGAAAAGATTTAAACTTTATAAACATAAAGGATGCAAAAATATGGCTATCCGTTCAGTAAGAAGTACAGTGGATTAAACCTTCATACTCGGATCTGTATAGAACACATTACAATATTTTTCAATCACTAAAAGAATAATAATTCTTAAAAAAAATCTCATATTTCTCATGAATTTTAAGCTATAAAATTCTAGAATGAGAATATTTTGAATTTCAAGACGAATTTCAAAAATTTAATTTATATTGAGTAAAATAAAGATCATGTTTTTGCTATAAGTTAAGTAAGCTCTGTCAACTAAAATCAGATAGATAATTAAAAATACGTCTTCTTGTTATGTGAATCTTTCGTCCTTACAGTTCTACAGATAATTTCGAGGATATATTTTATTTTCCTTTTAACTAAAATATTTCAAATGTTAAAATTTGAAATTTGTCTTAAGAAAATAACTCTTATTAATTAAAGAATATAAATTTTTAAATAAAGTTGAACTGTCATATTTCTTTCGAAAACTTTATGGAAAATACTAACATGCAGCCTTCTTTGTATACAGAAAACGTCTTGTGCTCTCCAAAAGAATCTACGACCCACATTTCTACACGCTCTGGTTTGCTATAGTTTTCGCTAAATTTTGTTTATTCCTTCCTCAATGTCACCCCGCATCCCTACCACTTGAGGATCTTTCCTTCACTCTCTTCAAATACTCCCCTTCCTTCTGAAGCCTTCGTCGCTGTGAAATTCTGACGAGTGACATGCATGCGGTGGACTGTAACACAAAACCCGAACACCCATTCAATTCTGTGGCCACCAAACAATAAATCCAACGAGGGACTGCCCTCTCAATTGCATTGCATGACGTGCAGACATAATATATGCACTTTCGGGTCACTTCCGATGTGCACTGGCGCCACTTCCATTCTTTATTGTCCTGAAACAAAATCGCTTTTTAAATGATTCGTTTTTCAGATATCATCACTTTTAACGCTCATTCAAGCTTTAGTTTAAGCGACGTCTTATTTTATTTAATAATATTGATTATTATAATTGATATCCATTTATTATTATAGTTTTAGGGTGAGTTTGTTTGAATAAATGCATTTTTGGCACATTATTTAGAGACAATTTATGGCTGAGAGTGCTTTATAGATTTATTCTTAGCGATAATTTTTGGCTCAAACATTTCAAATTTCTACTATCTACAAATTTAAATTTCAATATGATATTTACAAATGTTTATTAACATAAATTTTACTTTGTTGAAGCTTACATAAGAATATAAGTTTAATGATATATTTTCACTTTTAGCTCGAACATTATGTTCTCCATAAAATAATCTTATCTTATTCTACATTAGTAAAACATCAAAAATCATTTTCGAAACAGTTTAAAAAATGTATAGTCTAAGTGAAAAATAATTTTCATTGTATGTTCGATTTTTTAAAACGAAAATATACAAAAGAAATACAAATAAAAAGTATTTGAAAATTCTTATTATCTTATTATTATCTTCATATTCGATACTTAGAAAAGTAAAGAAACATTTCATGTGGAAGTGTACTTTAAAAAATAACTTAGAATGTATTTACATGATACTTTTGCTATTTTTATAAAATATAAAATTATAAAATGCAAATAAAACTATAACATGCAGCCTAGTATTGCGATGACCGTAGTCTCTCCTTAACCCTTGGATTCGAGCACTTTAATAAAATTTTGAGTTAACTGCAACCAGCTGATAGTTGCCCAGAAAGGATCCTTTATCCCTTTTGAGAGGAAAAAATCGTAGGAATATCCCAAGAAGGAATAAAGAACGACTCACAAGCGACCTCTTTCAGAGAATCGTTATACTAATGGGAGAGCGTTTAATAGCGAGGAGAAGATAAATGAGGCTCATTCCAAAGAGGCGATCGGATGCCAACAGTGACTCCTTCGATCGATGCATCTTCTAATAGTACGTGCATCGAAAGATATCTATTTATTTATGTTTCATCAGCTCCGTGGTAAGCAAATGATATAAGAGCTCTCTTCTGTGGCGAGACGCATAAATCAAGTGAATTATTCCTCATTTCTCGGTTGTGAATTTCTCTATATCTCGTTCTTAAGACCAACGGAAATGTAGTACAATTTACCTCTTTAAGTTGATATTCCAGATTTGGTTCTAAGGATCAACAGTTACAGTAAGAATTATTTATTTGACTGTTATAAAACTATAAAGTATAAAATAAACTTTTTTCTTTTTAGATTATCTGAAATTTGAAACCTAAATGATTAGTGAAAAATTCTATTTCATCGCATATAGTTACCTAATGTTTAATTAAATTCTTATTTATTCTTACTCCTTTTTCAAACCTCACGCGTTGATGCTGTATGCATGAATTGAATCAGATACATTGTAAACATCAATTCTATTATCAATCCATGATCACCAACAACTGACTTAACTTGTTTCTTTATTTTTTTATTGTACATAAAGCACTGGAATATTACAATATAAACGTAATGTATATTAATTAATTAATTTTTAGATACACGTAGTTACCTTTCTGTCTCCTAAATTCAAATAACTAGTACCAACATTTCTTTTACTCATTCACCACGTAAGACAAAGGCTAAATACGTGAATTCATCGGCTTGCGATTCCTGCTTTAGCCGGTTACCTCTTGCTTTGGAGTAGAAAAGACGTCATGAGAATGACGTCACTGTCTGCGCTTGGCAAATATGCACTCCTTCTAAGCTCTATGGATCTCCTGCACTTATTCACTACGTCAAAGCGATCCACTCATATCGATTGTAAGTATTATGGATGATATGTCCATTTCACTTATTCATGTGATGATCGATTTATTTTCTCTCAAAACAGATGAAATGAGAAGGATCTGTTGAAAGAATTATCGAAATATAAATCTTGATACAGATTAGATTCTGAAAAAAACTGATTTTTGTAGATCTTTTTAACTTGTGTAGTTGTGGAAAGATTCTACATCAACCTTGAATGCTACTTGAAAGACGAGATGTTTGTGGTAATTTTTTAAATTTCAGTTGAATTGATTTTATAAAAATTCCTCGTTTTTTATTTAAGTATCAAAGACCACACAAATATCCGCTTCCTAAATAACTATAGTGTTTAAATAAAATATAAACGAAACAACGGACGTTTACAAACATCCATACCCTGAGAGAAAAATTTCCTCCTCAGCTGGGATACGAACCTGGGACCTAAGAATTAGAATATTCTAATGCTGAGGTCACGGATATTCATAATTCACGAATCGGAATTAAATTGTATGTCTTATTAAATCACCATACCCGTAATATCAATTCTTATATATTTTAATAATATTCAATATTAGTCAAATACTTATTCAACAAACTGCATCTGAACTATTTGTGTAACGAAACTTTAACTGATAAATTTAAGAAAAATTTAATATTTTCTAGCAGCTAGAAAGTCACTGAGAATAAAAATCCCACCAAAAAAATACTTTTAAAGATGTTTATAGAAAAGCTTACAAAAAGAATTAAATAATTTTCTCAGATTCTGATATCACTTCATTTCTCATGAACTATCACAAATTTTCCTGTGAACTAATTTTATAAACTCAATTATTTTCTAATTTCATCTATCAAAAGACCATAAAATGACAGAAATAAAAATTAGTAAGGTACGATTTGGAATGGAATGCCTTTGAGACACCGATTATTTATCAAACAATCTATTCAACTAAATATTTGCATTGAAAATAAAACATTCTTTAAAATCACAGAATAAATTTATGAAAATATTCTGGCGCTTTTATGAACTGTCTGCTCCTCTGATATGTTCATCCGATTCTGAAGTCGACAGAAATGTTCGAAGGAAATTTATCCCAACGCGTCTCTAAGGACATTGAGGATGAACATTTTTGATCTGCATTCTTAAGTGGATTATAAAGATAAGGAATGAAACGGAATATATTCTCTAAACGACACGAAGTGGAAAGCTAAATAAATCATCTAGATACGGCATAAAAAACGGTGATATTCGAAGAGAAAGAAAGGAAGTGGTAATAAAAATGTTGAGTTGTGACGTTCTCATTCAACACTCACGTCTTTCAAATGAGAGACCCATAAAACGAATGGAATCCTATTAAATGGTTCAGAAAGAGATCGAGAGGAATAATTCGTACTTTAAATTAAAATTTTTAAAGTACGCATAGTGTTAATAATACGACATAGATTTGAATGAGAAAGATTGGTTTTCTTCGTAAAATTCGATCTACATCATATCCAAACTAAGTGTTAGCATCTTTTAAACCGCTGATTCCAAATCATTAACTATTTAACCCACAGATTTTCGTAGGAATATTTGTGCTTGTGATTATTATGAGCCGATAGTTTCATAAAGTTGTAGACTCTAACTAGGATTCTTTTCAATAGTGGAGGAGGTCGTAGTCTATTGTTATATTTAACCATGTAGTAAGCAAATGAATTGTAGTTATTAAATTATCTTATATATCTTATATATATATTCCTCTCAATTTATCATCGTTAATATTCAAAAAAATAGACAGTAAAATCAAAATAGTTTCTTAGTTAGAAACGTTCTGAAAACTTCATAATGAATGAAAAAGTATTACTATCTTCTACATATGTTTCGAGAAGTATTAAAAAGTATTACTATCTCTTGAATGTTGCGGGATGTGTCAAATAGCATTTTTCTTACTCTATTGAAAAATAATGCTTCAATTGGTACTATTTCAAGATAGTGTGTTTGTATAAGGGATCATCGCAAATCAATAAATTTCAAATAAAATAATTTAATGATAAATTTTTATGTCCAATAATAAGGTCTTAACATGGTGGTAGTTTCCTTTGATTAAAACAGTAATAAGAAGAATTTTCTTAAAATTATTATAATTTTCATGATAAATTTTAAATTGTAGTTACAATCAAAACTCTTCAACTTCCACCTCGGGGTAGTTACACAGCCTCTCGTGGTCCAGAATTCCATGAGGACCGAGTATAATGATACTAACACAAAGTAAACAGCTGTCAGGAATCATTCTCCCCTGCAAGTGGCTCCTCTGACTCCTTTGGTGTACCGAAATCTCGGCCACTATTTCGGAAGACAGGAAGGTGGTCTTGAGTAAACACGTATCGCTGTGAGACGCTGTCTTTTCTAGCCGCTCTTTTTGATCAAGACATCGGATGTTTACGACTTTTCATCGATTCCAGAATAAGAGAGCGGACTACGTAATAATGCGTAACAAAACTGCATTTTTTTAGGGTCTTACCTCCTCAAAGGAAATGGGGATTGACTCATCAATTATCTACGAGAGAATAATAGAAGAGAGGTTTCGAACTATTCTGATATAACCAATAGACGGAAATATCTACTGCAGTCTATCTATCTATGTACAATATCTACAGTCATATATATTTTTCGAGTAAAACATAGAGAATATCGTAAATAAAACGAGTATGAAAATGTATAAAATATTATCAACAAGGATTAAAATAAATGTCAATAAATTAACACCTCTGCTACGTTGTTTTAAACTACATTGCCACGATAAGATATGTATTAGAATAATATGAAATAACAGTTCCTTAAAAAATGGGTGAAATGGAAGATGGGTGTCCCTTCATCTTATTTTAATGCTTCAAAATAGGTAGAAAAAACGGTATGAGTTATAGATATTTATTTATGATGTATTCATAATTTTACATTCCAAAATGGAAATTTCAATTCAAGATTCAAAAATTCTTTATGAAAAAAATGTAATCATTCTGTGTTCATTTAAACCTCTTAGTTATGTTTATATAGTAAATATATAATTTAAGCAAAAATTTCAGACTTTAAATAAAGAAATCGCTAACTTCTGTTATATTGGTTATATTTGTTGTACTTGTATTGTTTTAGATTTGGATAAACCATGTTCGTGGATCGGTCGACGGACATACTCTACGTATTTTTCAATATTTTTTCCACTCCTTATCACTATATAATATTTCCTCAAAAGTATGACAACAAAACCTTTCGGCTCATCCTTTTCACATCCTCTGATTTTGGTTCGCAGCTGTTGACAATCGGCGTTTTTCATCTCCACACAGTTTCGCGGAACAGTGCAAAGAACTCATCCGCCAAATAACGTGTCAACTTCACGATTCATCGCTTACATGTTTAAGAAACGATACATTCACATATCATTGTGAAAACTCAACTTTTGCTTATTATCAATAAAATTATTCTTTTCCTTCTTAAGAATTAAATTTTGAGAGCAAGAATTTTTATACATTCTCTCATTACGATAATAAAATAAAGGATGGAAAAAGAAGATCATGATCGACGTACTAAGGAAAATCTTAATTAACATAATATTGTGCACTATTAATTTGCTAAAGTTGGCTTTCGTTGGAACAAAGAAATTAACCTCGTATTCCACAGTAGTTTATAAACGTGCATGTACTTTTAACATTCCTATTTGATTATTCATCTGGGCTTGATTTCATTGATGCGACAGATTTAAACTTCAAATATGCGTAAAATAAACCTTTTTAAAAATTAACAAAAGATTATTACCCAGCAGAAATATGAAGTCGTAAATTTATTTAATCTCGTCCATGAAAAAACGCCCTCTTGAATGAAAGTTTATTATCACTACAAGATATCCAATATACCTTGTATATTGTAATAAAATTTAAAACATTTAGAGACACATAACACTTTCAAAGAAGCTTAACTAAACAGTGTACCACATAGTAAGACCACATAGTATTAGCACTTTACAAACACAGCGGAGAAAACGATCTATATTGCCATTGCACTTTGCCTTAAATAAATAATTCTGTACGAGAGATAAAAGCAATTGACCATTACTCTCGTGAAAAGAGAGCGCGATATCGGTAAGACTCATATATTGCCGACTAAAACGGAATTCTCGTTTGGGCGCTAAGCATGCATTATGATAGGTGGAGCGAGGGAAGACTAAAATGTAAGATTTCGAGTGTCTCAAGAGTTTAGAGAGGCGTCTACGAGTGGAGTCCATTTAAGAAGGTATGTCTGGGAAAGACGCCTTCCGAAGTGTTTCTTAGAAAGCTGAGAGCAGAAATGTAGAAAGATATTCTAGGAAAATGAAACACCTTCAGCGTAGATTCGATCTAATTCTGAGCGTGAAATAAACAGTGTGTTAGATACGATTTATTTACACCTAATAAATTAATGATTCATTGGTCCAATTGATCTTTGTAGACAAGTTAATGTATATATTTGCTTTGCTTTACTAAAATTTTAGGATTTAAATGACTATGTATTATATATGTATTCCAAATGTATGTAATATATATTATAAATAAAATAAATATATATAATATATATTCTAAAATAAAAGGCAATATTTCATTTAATTCCTTTTCAACTGTCCTCGATGAATCAGTTAATTCATGAATTAATTTCGTTACTCATTTATTCTATAGAACGTTAATACGTATAATCGGCGAAAAGTTAAAAATAAAGAATTCGGAATATTGCCTTCAAAGATCTAGATGTATCAATATGAGTTGGTCATCTCGAGATGAACATCGCAAAAAAATCTCGGTACGTCACCCCTTTTCCGGTCCAAGAAAAACAGAGGAAGATCGCGAAAAAGAATCAATCGAAGCGTCCACTTCAAACCCTTTCTTTTAATCCATTTCCGGCGCAATGGATCCGTGGGAAAGTGATAAAAGCTGTCTCGGAGTGTGCGAAAAGAGATGGACAAAGGACTCTCAGAGTGCTTTTTATGGCCTTTTCCAGAAGGGCACCGCACTATACACTTTTGCCATTCTCGTGATGTGAGAGTTGCTATTGTAAATGGGTCTGGCATCGCTTTCCATAAGAAACGAATCGAACGCGACTTCCGGGGATGTCGAAGCAGTTGGTAACCCACATCGGTGGATTAAGAAGAAGCACTCTAAAGACCGTGGGATTTGAGTTGCGATGGAAGGGATGCGAGACTGTCTCGGAAAAGCTGTTCTGTGAGTGGGCATTATTAAAACCGTAGGAGTGGAAGGTGATATATTCATATTGAGATAAAAACAATGCCTCCAGTTAATTAACTTTGAATCTTTAGTCAATGAAATGGTATTAAATAAGCATTCCATTGTGAATTAGAATATTAACTCATTTATTTTAGTATTAACTCATTCCATTTTAGTATTAACTCATTGTATTACTACATTGTATACTCATGAGAATCAACTCATTCCATATAGTATTCCAACGTTTATTTTCATACAAGAAGAATAATTTTCTAAAATCACTCTTATTTTACGTCATTTTCTATAATAAAAACAAAATTATAAATTTAATCTTTTTCGTACTTTTACCATTATACTATCGTGATCAAAAGTTATATAGCAAGATGAAATGACTTTTTATTGAAATACATTAATTTTGATAAATACAATATTTGAATAACTTCTAATATTATAATGATCAATGAAACTGTTTCTTTTTTCTATTGGAAGTATTAAAATATTAAGTGGTTGAATAATATATTTATATAATAATCTAATGGGCTCAAAATATAACAATATAATGGTCATTTTTTTATTTCTTACAAATTGTATTAAAGATAGTTTTTACAACCAAGCGTCTGAATTATTACTCTCTCAATAAAATAATTCCTTAATCAATAAGAAATATTTTTTTTATAAAATGATAATTTTCATGATCTGGTAAATTGAAATATTTGAATATAATGCATATTAATGAAATATTTGTCATCCAAAAATACTTTACATAATTTAAATTGTATATAATTGTCTTACGTCTAAATAGCTCCATGGTATATTTATGAACTTGCCATATGCCCTGTTCCGTAAGCAAAGCGAACACGTAGAACAATCTTTTGCGAGGTTCATTTATTTTTCCAAAATTTTTACCTCAGTCAGAATAATGATAACCATCCATCAAAGTCTAAAATGCCCCCGAACGAGATTGGAAGTAAATCTCACGTCTACACCTTTTATTGTTGCATAAACCCGAACATCAACTTCGACCCCCAACAATCCCTTCTCGTTTAGGATGTTGATACAGCGCAATCTCTTTCGAGGTTCATTTGTTGTTTTATCTCCTTTTTGTAATCCCATCTGAGGAGAGTTAAAAATAGCGCGGCCGGATTCGCTGCCCACTACGAGTCCCTCTTGGCGTTCGTCCAAAGCAGAGGTCAGTTCATTCGATCGAGTCCATTTAATGGCTCTCCGAGACTGAGAAAAAAATTCTCTATTGCCATCCTCTCGACAGTTCAAATTCATTTTAGGGCGCGAATTTTTTGCTGAAATTTAATGCTTCCTTCCAAAGAACGCTTTTCGCAATGCACAATACTTTCAAACGAAGAATACGATATATCAAAGCAGAAAATGAACAGAATCACTCTTTTATGTTTTGGAAGGATTATCTAAATGTATGAACAGCTCTCAAAATCATTGGTTCTAGGATCAGGATTTTATTAAGCGTATTTCATTGTTGATAGAAATCAATACATGATTTTCCTCTCTTCATCTTCACAAAGAGGATAAACTTTCAAAATAAAATTAAAAATAATTGGAAGTTGAGAATTTAAGATGATAAATTAAGAAAAGAAAGAACGTCAGGCGTACGATGAAATCATCAGGGTTAATAAATACACTAATCATTTCCATGCGATGAAAAGTTGAACATGTATACACAAAATTCTTTATTGCATTAAACATTTTATATTTGCAGGTATGCTTTTATCTATTCGATACATTAAACCCTCAAAATTAAGGCTATAACGTATTTCAATAAATCATTTTAATGATGATCGTGTCCAATACATCTAATAAATAGTATAATTTTCCTTATATTTTACTCATTAGAATAGTTTAAAATATATCAAATTATAAACGTATAAAGCATTGTCTCCATCAACTATTATCGCCTCCTCCTAAAGTATAAGGCATGATTTTAATTTGAGGGTAGGTGATTCTGATCAGAATCTGAAAAGTATGGAGTCGGATTTTGTAAAAGCATCAGTCCCTAATTTTTATCATTCCTGCATTTTCTTTGAGCTGAATTGAAACATAAAACGGAAAACGAAAATGAACTAATGTTTTCAAATGCTGTTGGTATATCCCTGTCTACATGGATTAGACAAAGAATTCAACAAAAATGACGCTTACACATCGGAGGATGTTGTTTGTAGCAAAAATTAGTGTAAATCAATTATAAAAAATATTTAGCTCAAAATATTTAACTGCGCGATCTTACGTAAATTCTTAATTAAAGTTTAAAAAAAAAGATACACCAAAATTTTGCGGAAATATACAAACGAAAAAGATAATTATTCGAAAAATATTTCCTAAAAACTTCGGACTGATGTATCTTTCAGACCTCGTCGCCCTGGGCAGCCGTCTTTTCCAACCCTGCCGGCCCTTAATGCAGATGTAGAACAAGTTATCAATAACCCGTGGCAATAAAGAATATTTACCCTAGGGCTACGAGAAAAGCCCAAGAAAATAAATTAGACCGACGGTCGTCCCTTGTCCCTCCTTTAAGGGTACGCGTGGATATGGAATTAAATAAATAAAGAACAAGGTCCAAACATTCCTTCGACCGCTTGCCCAATGCGATGTTAGTAATCCGCTAGTAACTCGTGCCGATGCGTAAACCCATTTCCACCGCAAGTCGTGAAAGAGTATGTCTATAGACAAGCTCCGAAAGGGCACAGAAAGCACATGTGCCCCAATGGTCATTGGGCGGGTCCCGGGTTCTCAGAAGACGGGCAAGGACGTCGTGCAATCCGAACCGAATTTGTTACGTTGACGTGCGCTCGGGTTACGAAAACAAAAAAGCATCAGTAAATGAGGGTTTAAACGTTTCCCGAGCCTTTTTGGGATATCACCCGAAATTTCAGACTCCCTAATCTCGTTACCAAAACGTCGTCTTTGACGTTAATCGTGTTTATTTAAAAGTCTAGTCTTTTTAAGGCTCTAACTAATTAGGTTCCATCGAAGAGAGAACCTTATTAAGAAAAAAGGATATGCGTAAATTTTACGAGAGTAACCTAATCTACGAAAATTAATGGAGAATTGTAAGTCAATAAATAAATCATCTCACAAGATATAGCATACCATTAACTTTAAAAAAGGTTTTATTTATTCATTTAATAAAGAATATATAAATATATTTACTAAATATATATGTACATTATACTACTCAAGAAAATTATTATTAATAATTACGATAAATAAAAACTACTATTCACTGATTTAGGATTGCCGAATGCATTTTCGACATATTATTAAAACTTTACCAGAAGAATAAACAATGAGTTTAAATATCAACTCCTTTTTAGCACTAATATTTAATTTCGATTAGCTCCTTTTCATTAGTGAAAAATAAATAAAGAAAGAGATATGGATATTCAAATAATAGAAACGTTGAATACAATTGTCTCTCTTAATGATCGTTCCGTAAAGTTATTCAAGGAATTGAAAAATGATATTACTGTAGTTACCCGCTCTTAATAAGTAACAGTCTTGAATAACATTAGGTTGCGCATGAAATCGATAGTAATCGATATATTCATTCAGCTTCGATATAATTGTAAGAATATCCTCCAACGATTTTACCTGTGATACCTGGATGATGTGCGAGTTTGCATCTAATCAAGGGGCAAGGTGTCCTGTGCTGGAGATAAACATGGCGACAGCGATAACCACAAATTGGAAACCGATTTAAATGCTGGCGTAAAAGTTAATATACCATTACACCAAAATCAATGTACCATTTTTAAAACTGTATAATGTATGAAATATAAAAATTGTTGTATTCTGTACTCAATTCAGATGAGCTAAAAATATGTTTCAAGATGTATCAGAAAAGAAATCCTGCCGAAAATGCAAGTTTATATCTCTCTTACAATTTTTCTATGAATCAACAACTTTGGCTGTAGTTCTATGGAGTTGCTTCAAAATGCACCTACAAAATCAGCATTTCAAGCATTTGAAAAAATTCTATTCAGAGATAGCCGTAGTTTCGAATATAGTCAGTCACGTATCTTACATTAATATTATGTTTGGCAATAATTGCTAATTTTATCCATAATTTTTTTTTAACATTTACCTCAGTTTGCTCATCATCAAGTACACTATCATTTCGACATTCGCAACGCGAAACATATTGTTGTTGACCAAATCTCGGCTACATACAAATCTCTTTCGGAAAGAGGCCTTGAATGAGAGAATGAATCGAAACGTATACACAAACCGATTCCATCGAAAGCAGTGATTCCATTCACAACCCTCACTCCCCGAATTTTCTCACTTACGAAAGCGCAAAAAGTGTGTCGACCGCATAAACTCTCAGAATGTCTTCTTAAAAGATAAACTCATCTGCGTCATGCTTATGAGAGGGACATCTGGAGGAAGTCGCCTCCAAATAATAACGGACCAAAAGCTCTATAAAACGCGTTTTTTCCATCGAAATCCATCTGCTTCGAATCGATCGGCTATCGCGATTTGGGAATCCCGGATTGGATTCGTAACAGGAAAAAGAACACAAGTGATTCTGAAGGAGGGTGTAATGGGAACTGCATCAGTGTTGCCCTCTTTGGAACTAACCGTTGGAAGAAAATATTGGTAACGTAATTTATATTATATAATTAACGTAATTATAATCATTAATTAAACCCCTAAACATTTGTTTGGTAGAATTAGGGCTATAGAGTCCCATCTTCCATTTAACCCTCAAAGTTCCTCTTTATCACTTAATAATAAATCCTTAATTTAATTAAAGTCGGAATGAAGAAAATTAAAGAAACAGACAACTCCCGTGAAGTTTCCGATAAACATTTGGTTTTTCCATAAACGTCTCTGAAATTTTATCGTGTTAATATTGATAGTGTAACTAATAAACACAAATTAGTTATTTTTTATTTTGGAATATATTACTGTTATATTTATTCCTTGTTGGAAATATAATTGATCTAAATTACATTAATGGATCAGTAAATGCAGTAGATGCCAAAAATAGTTGTACTTTTACTTTCATTAGGACTTCTTATCGATTTTGAGAGGTTAAGTTGTTTTAACAGAACCAGAGCTTTAATAAATTAAGGCTAAGTGAAGGGTAAAAAATGCCCCTTTACTCATTATAAGGAATTCTTCGCCTAATTGACGCAACGAGAAACAGTTAAGCAATAACTTTTAAGATATTTTAGAGGAGAATATTCATTTGGTCACAACATTTTTTTAAATATTAGGATGTTATGAAAGCGTGAAAATTTCCTCTCCCTAATAAGTAATTTGTATTATTCATACGACATTATGTTCACATTTTTTTATTTTATCAACAAATCAATATATTCGTTCAACGATTGCCAATATTATTTGAAAAAGTTACGTGAATTTAATAATTTTTACGGTAGAAAGAAATTTGGCACCGAAGTGGGACAAAAATGAGAACGTTTAAATTGATTTATATTTTGATATAAATATCTACAATAATTAGAAAATAAAAAAACCACTAAAAAGAAAAATAAAGTCTTCTTTCTTGATATTTAATTTTCATTTTAATCCCTGCTAATTAGCTTCAAAATTATTAATGTGGATTACATGCGAACGTGTTCAAATTGCAATAACATGATTAAAGATATTGAACTCATTCTTTAATCATTCCAGACATAGGAGGAGATGGAACATGGAAAGCTGTCTACTCGTGTTGGTGAAATATATGGAATATAGGGAATAAAGGGGTGCGTAAGGTGTAGAGAGGGAGGGCACTTCCTGTGGGAGCACGTGACTCGGGAGAACGTGTTGTAAAAACATGGCATAAATATGATGAACACATGAGCGGTGTGTTGGGATGGTAACGGGCGATGAGGGAAACACTGCGAACAGAAGCGTGGATCATGGGGAAGGGGAGCGTCTTACGAAAAATCTCTATGATTGGGAACAGAGATTTTAACGCTCTTTCTACACCAAACACATAACATATTCTATACGCATGCCTTTCTAAATATACATTCTTATTCGCCCGTTGAAATTTCCAGTTACTTATTTGAGGTTTTGGTATGGTAATTATTATATTATTATGGGATTACGTGAAAAAGGAGAACCATTTTGAAATCAATATATCACTATTGACATGTTACATTTTACTATAAAATACATCAAAGTTTTATTTTCTACCTTTTTATATTAAAAGCCTAGGTTATATTGGCTTCAGCAGCTACTGATTACAGTATATATCATCAATGATTTTCTTAATGTCAAATTATCATATTTACAAAGGCAAAGAAAAATATTTTGTCACGAGACGGTTTGATATTTATATTTTATAGAATGCCAATATATTTTTAAATATACATATATTTACATGAATAGGAAATGAATAAATGCTTAAACTTCTCAACTTCTCGAAAGACTGTGACCTTACATTTATTGTAAATAATCTCCTCTGTATTAAATAATAAGTATTAATTTTCCATATTGTCATACATCTTAAAGATTCGTCCCTGATATTCATTCTAAAATTCACGCATGAAATTATTATTTTTATCGTAAGAAATATTTCATAAAGTAATTTTCAATTGATAGGAAATGATTTAATTACTTGCGCTCAACACCAATTTGAATAAAAAATTTATGAAATTCCAAATCTGGAATAGAGCAATTAAATTCTAGTTAATCTCTGCAAGAAAACAAGATGAAATCACCAATGAATTCTCCAAGGACGAAAGAGTTAAATTGGAGCTACAAAACATTTTCAATGCTTCAATCGGTAAAGACAGTTTTAGCCCCTGTGTTTAGCAGTAAATAAGCAACAAAATTGGCTACGCTGAGACAATTCGATTGTGAATAGACCTCAATTTTAGACCGATCTATTTGGAATCTGCAAACATCCACAATTCACTCTTGCCAATGACTGAGCATAGCACGTGTTTAGAATCCTTCCTCCGAACCAATCGAAATCCCCTCCTTACAAATCCTTTGGTATTACAAGGCGCTCATAACGAAGGATAATATTTGTCCTGTTTCTAAAATGATCGATATGCTTTTCTCTTCAGTGAACCTCCGGAAGGGAGATAATAAAACGGTTAAATAACTCCCAGTAGTCAGGTTGTTGGGACAAAAGTTAAGAAGATGAGATGACAGCCGGATCGGGAACTTACCCATGACCGGAATCTATCAATCATATCGAACTGTTGGGCGAAACGGGACGGCACACAAATTTCTCAATGCCATCACCTGTCTTAGGTTCTGGGAAACGGTAGCACGCATGCGCAGTAAATCACACCAAAAAGGGAAGGACGTTTCAACGGAACGGACGCAAATTGCCGATGGAGCGTCTCCCAGCATCCGTACCATTGGAAAGGGAGGAATTTAAAACTCATTAAATTAATACTAATTTACCCCTGCCGATGACACGAAAGGGTGATTTTGGAGGGAAGAGAAGAAAAAATGAACACGTGGCACAAAAATAAGGAAACATATTTCGATATTTTAAGATATTTAAAACCAATATTTATCCAACACGCGCCTTTATTCCGATGCATATAAATACTTTTTAATACCTCATATGTTTAATAATATTTTTATGATATCGTTCCAAAATAATGAACTCATCAAGGGAAAATAATTGCTTAGCTGTTGAATATTTAACTCTCACATAAAAGTAATTTTATTATATAAATAGTTGAGTACGTATATCTTTTTCAATATGTGTGCAAATTTCAACCATTTCAAGTTTAGATGTGAATAAAACATAAGAACTTTACGATTTTAATTTCCATTAAACCCTCTTAACACTAGAACAGCGGGAAACGGACACCCCCCTAGAACAGCGGAAGGTGTCCTCAGGACACCTACACTTGCGCTTCTTTTAAATTGAATGAGGCAGTCGTATTTAAATTTCTAGTCTTTCCTTATAAGCTTAAAAATTAATAACTAAGTATAGGTACTTATTTATCGGCAGATCATGAGGTAAATAGTTGCTACATGTTTAATATAGAAATTGTTGTTGAGTTCAATCAATTTCATGAGACTCATATTCCGATATAAAAATATACAGAACAGTAAATCCAGAAATAAATTATATAAATAAATTAATATAAGGCCTTTTCGAGATAAAATAATTATTTGCTTGAATAACTTTTGAAAATTACCCGATTTTATCAACAATTTATATAGGGTACAAGTAAAAAATAAACTCGCGTAATAAAACTTTACCGCTTCACGTACCTTCCTTTGATTTTATTTCACAACAAAAAGACTAGAAATAAGGTTTAAGACACAAACTGGACCTTAAATGTTATTTGCATACGCAATTATATTAATTTTTCTTTTTTAGCACAATGATGCTGTCACGAAATAATTACTCCACAGAATCCTTCCACGAAGCTAATACATAAATCTTCTTGATGTTACAGTTTCTATTAACCTATTCCTTGCACTTCTTACACTTATCTGATGCTATATTTCACTTGTATTTTCTTTTGAACAGATATCGGTGGCTTCATTGGATGATGTCTCGTGCATCTAGTGTTTACTTAGGTCCTTTTTGAGATCTCTTTAGACAGCTTAGGTTTTACTTTGTTTATCTGCGATTCGTTGCAAGAATCTATATCTGGTTATTTGGCGACCTCTTTTCTGCTTGCAAATAACCAATACATTGACTTCTGCTAGATAAATTTTTATGTAAAAAGAATGTATTAGGCAACGTCGTGAATCTGTCTCACCGTGTGCCTAGACGCCATTTGGTCCACTACGCCGCTTTTTGTACAATTATGGTACGTCACCGCGTCTGATTTTCTTTTACTAATACTGTCAAATACGACATTAGAAAGCATCTAAATTGCGAGAAGAATATGTTTATTCGGTTTAATTTTATAAACAAGGATTATTCTTCATTTTTCGACAACATCGGAATTCACTGCAGATTTTTGCTGGTTTTCAACTCCAGCGACTCTCATCACAACTTGTTCTATGTTCCAGATAAAAAATACCTGCTTTCTTCAGCCTTTTAAATAGTTTCTTTAATTTAAAATAATTATCGGTCATTAGGTTAATTCCTTCTATATAGGAAAGGTCCCATCAAGGTCATGACCACATGGTTCAGGAAGATGGCCTATCCTCCAACTCGATAACTTATGGAAATCTATTCTATGCATATTTGGAATTAAAATCCACTACTAACCGAAACTTAAGTACATATTTATCAGGTTTATCAAGAATAAATTGTGTGAATAGACATCTACACTTTCTGGGAAAAAGCTGATCATTCACCGTCACTTTTGTAACGGGATTGTAGCAAGCCTGGCAATATTCAATGAGTGAGTGTCACAAAAAGATATAAGACAAATTAGTCAATTGCGGAAATAGAAATGGGAAACGTATCTTATAAATGGAAATATTAGAAAATATAAGGCAAAATGTTTCCAACTCAAATCATCATTAGAATTGATACCTCAAATTTTTATACATAACAATATAATTAATTAATTTTAGAGAACGGGGGCAAAATAATAGCAAAAAGCAATATTATCTCAAAGTACATTTGTAAGAGCTTCTAATATAAAACAATGAAGATTTTATCATAAGAAATAATAGTAAATATTAAGTAGGTGTCCTAAGGACACCTCCGCTGTTCTAGGGGGTATGTGGTAGGATCTCCTATGAAAATGTTCCAATAATTATAAAACTTGGTAAAAATACGCAGAATATTAAATAATTAAAAGTGACGAAACGATTTTTTTCTATGATACAAATTACAAAAATGGTGCGTTTTTTTCATGGGCGAGGTGTCCTGAGGACACCCTCCGCTGTTCTAGTGTTAAAAACAGAAAAATTGAATGAATAAATAAAGCTAAATATATTTCTATAAATAAATTATAACTAATAAGAAAATCCGGATTGAAATGAAAGAAAGGAATTTGTATCTTAAACGATGGAAGTAACTGGATAAGAATAACCTTCTTGGGATATTCGTCTAATATTAATGACAATACGTACTGACAGCTCACAACTACAAAATATTTGAATTGTTGTATTATGCGATGCGAAATATCGTGTACAAACTTCGATACATCAAGGTTATAGGAAATTGATTTATTTTCCTGAATTAAGTTGCAAGAACCCATTTTACAGTAAATTATAATCCTGTTTCGTAAATAAGCACTGAATAAATAGCTTATACCGACTGAGGAGACTAAACTGTGTACACCGCGTAATTTATGTTTAAAGAATAAGGTAGTGAAGATGTATCGAGAAACAAACCACCTGAATGCACCAAATATAACATCTCATAAAGCAACATCGTGGGTTTTACGACACATTTAACCACCAAATTTCGTAGCAATGTCGAACATTAAAGTTGTTCAATTGGTTGCCAATTGAACACGTGCGCATACAAGACAAGTCTATAAAACCCACGCCTTGGAACTTTATTTGCTCGATTGGCCCAGAAGTGTGCAGAATCCCAGCCCATGTTGTTGTGCGTATGCGCAAAAGGGCGGAGACAATGTCGACCGCCCCAAGGGGACGTCACAACGAGTTGCCATCCAGAGGTGAAGACGAGGCACAGACTCATTTCCAGGGAAGAATTATTCCCCACTCGAAAATGTTCATCGGTGGGAATAGAGTTAGTCGTAAACTTACGAACGTTTGAGAATTCCTCGATGACAGGAATGTATTTCCTGCGAAGGAATTTTGTAAAGGAGTAGACCCAAGGAATCATCCGCCATAGTGGTTTGCATTATCCAAAGGGAAAATAATTGATACAACTACGTAAATGCGTGAAGTAATAATGCCAATTTATTCCTCATTCTGAATGGAAAAGAAATTAACATCGCAAACTTCGGAGGAGAGTATGATATTAAGTTAGTGGGCATGAATTACATAATTAATCCTGAAATTTCGTCCATCTTAATGAATCTATGAGAAAATAAAAGCTCTATACTATGAACGATGAATTGCTGAAATGAATTTTCAATATCACTCTGTATTCAGTTACTAAACCAGCCAAAGATGACAAAGAGGCAGATTTACCTTTGCGCTTATTATATTTATTTATAATTTAATTCTGTTAATGTATTTTTCGAGGTAATATGAGTATATACCCAATAAGGCTAAATTATGGCTAGATAATCTTAAATTGTTAATCTCAATTAGTAACGATAAAATATGAGTAACTGGAAATCTCGTTACATTAATATGATTTTTGCTGATGTTGTGCAAGAATAAATGAAGAAAACGCTTAACTAAATCTTCGATAGGTGTTTTAGAAATCTGAGAGTTTACCATTGACATTTGGGTCTATCTAATGATTGCATTTCTCTCATTTAACAGCAGACTTTCTACGGGATTCAGCCAAAGTATTTCAACTCCATATTTGCTCATGATTCAATCTTTACTGGTTTGAAGTTTAGTGTGGTAGATGTATTTTATCTCAGAATCAAGTCTGATTACCGAATAATTTTTAAAACGTCTTTATCTTTTAGTTTAAAAGAGAAAAGTATCATTCTATAAAGTGAAAATGTGTATGTGCTATCAACAGTTCAAATTGGATATATATTGGATTTATTCAAAGAAATATTTTCAATAGCGAAATAGTATATTATTCAGAGATATCTTAGAACGATAATTTTAGCAAAGATTAATACAATTTGACGAACGAAATATTTAAAAGAGAAGAAACTTAAAGATAGATATGTATTTTTTACAAAAAGCTATCGAGCAGAATTCTGATCTTGGACATTAATCAAAATTCTGGGAAGGCCTTCAGTTTGGAGTGGAGGGAATCCAGCGATGGCTTTCTACGTTAGAAACGAGGTTTTACGATCCGAGCTAAAAATACTTCAAACGCTTTCAAAGATATGAAAGATTCGGATATTATATCTTAGGTGGCCATTAAAAGCAATCATTTGTCTGTCTCACAGTAAATTACTGCCAGGAAGTGCTCTCTCGAAAAATTTATCATTATCTTTCATATTTCCCTTAGCAACGATATCTCAAACGATACCCCTGCTTCTTTCGTGACCGTTATCTTAAAAGAGGTCTTAGACTAAAGTCGAAGTTAAAAAATATGCAAAAATAAACGATTTGTGATTTTCCATTTGTATTCACAAGTTTCTTATTCGCTATAAACTTATGCGAGAGTTTTCCTCATCTGCTCATAGGGAAATAAGATTATCTATCTAAATTCAAGTATCGTGAAATAAACAAGGTTCTTTAAAGGCAAAATACGGATGAATATACCTGATCTCTTATCAAAGTATTCCACAGATAAAATTATATTACACTGAACACCAAGCGTATAATTACTTCAGATATTTTAGTCAAAAACGATTGTGAAGCGATTCCCACATAAAAGCTAATGGCAATTTAATAAAACATGGTTGAAAACTTCTGATTAGGTAAATTAAATCTTTAAAAACGTAATTATATAAATCAAATTATTTAACTCTTTGAAACTTAAAGATATGATTTATGAAAATTATGAAATTACAACTTGTAATCCTCTCTAATCTTTCCCAGTTCTTTACCATTTCATAAAGGCAAGATACAAGGCAACATTGTATGAGGCAAAAACTTGGTAGGTGACTTCTTAACCAACCTCAAAATAACCAGTTAATCAAATATTATAAGATATTTGAATACACAGTGGATCTCCTAAAATTCTTGGGTCCGTATCATTCTAAAAGTTTTCAATTGTACACGAAAATAGGTAAAAGAGAAATGTGTCTAAAGAACATATATCATTCGTCACTTTAATATCTTTCAAGTTACACCTAAGTATATTTTATCTTATTTCAATAATAATGTACTTTTAATAAAATTTTACATCTTCATTTTAGTCTCCAGTTTTATATTTCCATAAATTCTGTTGTGACAAAGATGTTTATAAATATACCAATTTACAAATTTAAAATGAAACGAAGAGGTAACGGCAATTGAGTCGAATATAAAGAAGTTTGTTGTTTATAAAATTATGTTGGTTTAACTCTTATTGCACGCTATGTTCGAAGGATGCATTAAGGAAGTACTTTATTTGATAAATTTCAGAGCAAAAGGATTTGTTATTCATTCAAGATATAATCAAAATATATGTGATATTTGATGATGGTTTATAATTTATATGATATCATCAAAGATATGGTCAAAATTCGTAAGAAATAATGTGCTATTTCATACAAATCCGATCTGGACATAATAGGCTACTATTTATCCTTGTATTCATTCGGCGAATGAAACTAAATCCACATTTCTTCTGAAGAAAGAGACCATTGGAGATCCTCCAAAACACACAGTTACGACCAACTCGTAAAACAAATCTACTCAGGGCCTTCCGAGTGTATAATACTAATAATACGAAATTTATCTTTGAAAGCTTCCCCGCGTAACTTACATTCTAACGCCTTGATACTGTCTCACTTTATTGAGGAAATCAGAACCAGAGATCTTCTGGGCAAATGCATCAGTAAGTATGCGGAAGTGTGAATGTGATGTTAAAGAATGGAGAAAGAATCCAATACCTGGTGCTGCATAATATTGTTGATGCAAAAGTTTGATGATGAATTAATGAGGTTAATGGAAAGGAGTCTATTTTTCACAATCAATGATTGATAACTGAACAGTAAGATTGTTTCTTTAATGTATCAGATGCGAATTATCGATTACAGTTCGACTGGGAGTATTAAGGAGGATGTATGAATTATCTGCAGTAAAGATGTTGCTTTCGTGGGGTTATTTTAAAGATATGTTATTCGTTACATTGAAAACGTTTCATCGTATCTTCCTAAAGCTCCAAAAGAGATATAAATTCTTAAGATACTGTAATAAATTCTTAATTACTGTCTCCGAAGATTCTGAATAACGTGTGCATTTGATTCTTTTAAAGAAAGAAACAAATTTACACGTTATTCAGAAACAAAGAATAAGGAATTGTACCATTTTCATATCATTAATCGAGTAAGTTGATCGAAACTCTTTCACTGTATCATATTAATCAAATCACTTTCGGCTTTGCCAACGTTAATTTTCCTATTTTTCCGTCTTCCATTAATAACTAGATCTTATCCGATTATCACGGAGTCGTTACGGAAGAAATTTCGGATCGTTGTCACGTGCGGAGTGAATTGAAAGCAGCTGCCTCTTTGCCCAATTAGGAAATTAGATGCCATTCCTACGCCTTCCGCACCCTTCTCCATAACGAATGGGAAACATTTTCACCTCCTCGATATTTCCCTAAAAGAAAACGGTACTTCCCCGAGAACGTATTTTCGCAAGGGATTCCCTTCAGCGGTGAAATTTTAGGAGAAATCTCTCAATTAAGAGCCCCCGCTTTCCTAAGGATTTCCAAAATAGATGGCATAGCAACGAGTTTCCAAGGAATTCCGTGGTAAATATTTTAATGAGGAGAAAACAACACATTAAAAAGCCCTTTGTGAATTCCGGTGGCTTTTATTACGTAAACATGGGAAATATATGATACTCGTGAGATATTCTTATCGTAATCTTTACATATTTATCAGCGTTAAAGTATTAGTTGTAATTTTCAATGAAATTTTAGTATTTTTTATTACTTTTTATTTTTGTTATGATATGCGCAATGGAAATGATTCTTCCCATCAAAAATTTTAATAGTTTTTACATTTTATTTTCATACTACGAGTGATTATTCAGTGTGATTAATTTTGAAACAGTTTAGATTTGAGCACCTAAGCACTTATATTAGAACGATTTACTATCAGATACAGCATGAATTTTTCATATCAAAATGGAAACCGATCCATACATTACTCAATAAGATATTTTAAAAACAACGTTCATTTAACATTTGGCTTTATGAGACACTAAAATATTAAATTTATATTATATTAGTGCACAGATGTTTAAATCTCACATTACTAGTCAGGAATGAAGTATAAAATGAACTAGATTGATTTTCAAAATTAAATAAATCGACAGAACTTGTGAAAATTTTCTAAAATTCACCATCAGAGAATATATAAATACAATATTTTAATGTATCCGTTAGGTATTATAATTCGATGACGACTGAATTCCAAATCGTCAGCATTCGATATATCGATACATCGATCTTCGATACATCTACTGACGTCCAAAATCCCAGGGATTCCCGATCTAAATCGAGCAGGTTATCGCGAACGATCGCAACCATCTCGCGACCTTTTTCGCTCGAACTTCATTTATTTGCACAACTTGTGAGTCGCTTTCTTCCGATACATCTTCCGGTTATTTATACCTCTTTATTACTTCCTGACCTTTTAACCTCTTTCCCTGCGCGTTTACCGAATTGTATTTATTCTTTTCCCCTTTCCCCGCAGTTTATATAACTCCCTCACAGACTCTTCGTTCATCACCATTTGTTACACCTCGCCGCTCTGCCACATGGCCCTCCGAGGCCGTTAAACGGCACAAGGGAGGAATGCGTGTATGTTTTCCCTTGGAGTTTTATCTACTGGAGGGGAACCCACCGCCCACAGGCGCCAGCACACCCACCTCCAATAATAATTCCCGCTTTCTCCCACCGCCTCGTCAAATGAGTCGTATAATTCACTTGAAAGGGGGAAGATGTATTTACGATCTTCGACGCGAGCTCACTATGGACCTCCGCGTCTTATCGGACCACTTATGGCGGGAAAATTTTTTCCCACACGAGATGTCTCAAGGGTGCAATCCCTATATCCGTGGAAAAAAGGAAATTTATGGTGTATTTCCATTGGCGGCTCATCTCGCGTCTTAAAATGAAGATTAACTTAAGGCGCCGCGAAGATTTTATTAAAGAGGTCAATTCCGATTTTGCGTTTAGAGGAATCCGCATGATACGAATATTTCACGAAAATATAAATATGAGAAGGAGTTGTATCGAAAAGAAAGAAAAGATGCATCGTGAAAGATTCTTTCTTTTAAACAGAGGCTGCGAAAGAAGATGAGCTGAAATAGTATTATAATCGACTTACATTGCCTCTTCATATTTCCAGGCTGAATATTCTGTCAAGGTTTCCAAGAATACAGCTGCCATTGAAGACAATTTTACCTGATATTGAATTATTCGAATTTAAAAATTACGCAAAGAAAAAAATATCACAAGACTTTCGGCGATTTTTTAAGATCCAATGATACTGAAATAGTCCTGCGAAATCATGCTATTCTCCGAATCCACGTGTTTATCCTTATGATGCACGACCACGGACAGCATTAAATGTATATTTTCATGTATATAAAATTTGACTTACAATGTCAAAGGACATACAGAACATAGAGTTACTATTGAATTAATCAGCAAACGACAAAAATAGGCTATTTAACTACAACTTCTTAATTCAGTCAAACTCCGCTGCTGATTGATTTCCGAACTCTCAAAGATAACTTGAGTTATTAATTGGTTTCCGCGAAAACTTTCAGAAACTTCTGAAGAAACGATATCTATTAACGAATGATTTTTAACTTGTTGTTAATCAATTCCCACTCAAAAATGATAGTAGTTAAGGAAAAAAAATGTACTTTATAATGAACTTAAAGTAGCGATAAACGTATGTTTAGTTACATATTAATCTACTCCCGTTTCTTTCCATTTCATGCATAAATCCCTGGAGCAGTAATGGCTGAATAGATCCACTTTCGTCTTTGATTCAATCTAATTTCCTAATTTATATTGATATGTATCGATGATAAAACTTTCCGGTAGAAATTCTGTCGCTGGAAATTCGATCAATTATACGTTATTGTTTCGAATGCTGTCATGATGGTCTACCATTCATTTGATTACATTATATATACCACATCCCCTGCTAGTATAATTGTGGAAATGTAGGAATGACTATTGAATAACGATTGAATTCAATTTGGTTTCCTAATTATGCTTCTTCCAGTTGACGTCATAGATATTTCTAGCTATTCTAGAGCATAGAATGGACATAGATACGTTTAGGAATGTTATCCACTTATAAGGAGGAAGCAGAATGTGAAGCAATAATAGGATGAAAAAGTAAAGCTTAGGAGAAGCCAAATTCTATTCGAGTTACTAGTATATATTTTTCACTTTTCATTCAGAAAATTCTTGTCTTCTGGAACGAATAGAAAAATAGAAATTAAATAGAATTAACAACGAAAAACCAGTACGTTTTATCAAAGTCCTTGCTTACATTAAATTAACTTGTACGAGAATATAAAATAACTCCTATTTTGTTATATGTGTTCTTTGGAACAAGGGACTTATTAATCTTAAAATCGTATATAATCGTAATTATGATTACTTTTTCATATTCACCAAAAAACTTCCAACTCTGCACCCTTTAAATGAAAAGAAGGATAGCGTGAAATGAAATTATCTAACGATATCTACGAAACTTATATTATAAAAATATGTGAAAGAATGATGTTATTCTAAAATCAAAGAATTTCATTTACAAATGCGTTTCATTTCTGTTATCATGAAAGCGGCTGTTAGCTTCAAAATAACCCAGATGTATAGAATTATGGTATTTTTAAAATTTTAAAGGAGAACTACGTTTATTACAGATAATAGCAGTATCAAGATGGGCAAATCTCATCAACAAATGGCTAATTAGCGATTGTTATGCTCGATTTCGCGTGCATACGCACTCTGTCGTCGTCACAGGAAAATAAGATCGCGCGCTAATACAGCCATCAATCTCCACTCACAGCTGGAATTATCACCAGTAAAGGGATTCCCATTTCGTTTATCTTCCTGGTTTTCATTCGATACTTTCAGTAAGAGAATACGCGATTGCACCGACCACAGCGCTGCGTCGTAGATAACGGAGACACGAGAGATTTTTTGACGAAATCCACATCAGCTAGGTTTCCAGTTCCACCGAAGATTATTAGCACGAGCTGGCAGATAAGCAAGTGTAACCAAAACCTCGAGGATTTTATTCGAGGTTCAGATGGTACTGTATGACGATAGGCATTTTTGTGATTATGAAACTGTTTCCATCTGTATCATCTCTTTTTTCGGCTCTCTTTTCAGAGTGCAAACGTGACAAAGAAACGTAAAATATCAATTTTCACTTTTGTGGAGTGAAAAATCTGCTCGAAATGCAAGCAATGATTTTCCCTATGTCCATTGAGAGGTATCATAAAAAAATTTGGTGATTTCTTACGTAGCACGTGTGGTGCGATTTAAATAAACCATCTTTGCGCTTTAGAAAGCTGAATTGTGAGATATTTACGACCTTGCAAAATAATGGATTGAATATTTACATACTGTAACTATGGGTTCCGAGGCATAAGTTTTCAAGTTACTACAATATTAATGCAAAAAGTTCCTCGTGACAAAATTAATGGGCTTTAGTTATTTTCACAAGATGTATTGCCTTCAATATCCAGTTAGAATTATAAGGAATTGAGGATTTTTTAAAAATTTCCCTTAAAACAGAAATTACATTTCTTTATAGGTTAACCAAGGAACAACTATTAATTCAGAGCGGAAAGCTTGAGAAATAAGCTTAACTACAATATTACTATTTATATTTTGTGGTAATGAAAGTAATTATGCACATTCTTAGATTTCGTAGGTTTAACTTAAAACATTATCAACGTCCAAGAATTCCACGCATTTTATTCACTTTGTCATTGTTCCACACACTACATGATAAAAAATCTCTTGGGCACAATTTAAAGTATGTACCTCGATTCATAATCAAATAATTATCAAAATTACTTCATAATCAAGAATTATTTTCTCTGAGATAATTTACAAACAAGATGTGAATTTGACTTCCTGATTACTTACCTGAGCAACAGTTATTAACTTTTGTAAACGAAAGAAATTAATTGATCCATTGAACCCTGACAGAAGAGACGTATTAGAATTTTCAACTACGGAGGGTAGATTTAGAAGCATAAAATTGAAGTAGATGGTTCAATGAGAGTAAATTAGAACACAACTATCGAATATTCCATAAATTCAATAAAAATATTCCGCAAAATTACATATTACAAACTCTTTTTCTTTCATATTCTCACTACTTGAGTTGAGCGATCCTTTGTTAGAAGTAGCGCATAATTTTTTTCGATATTTTTAGAGACTACTCAGTAACAAGTGCCAAAAGGGTATTTCTAGTTTGATTACACTCGGATCGTGAGAAATGCGAGGCTATCGCCGATTCACCCCACGCGTTCTTTTGTTCCTGACGATATCCAGGTGAAAGCCAATCGATTCGGGGGAAGAAGATGGCCGATCGGTTCGAGGAATCCCTCGGAAAATAAATGGAAGGAGAATATCACAACCATTTCCTAGTTTCGAAATATTTTTAGGAGTGTGGGATGAAGGTGCCGAATCGAACTATCAATCCATTTCATGCCTCAATCAATTCTCTGCCTTCCTATTTAACAATTCGCAAAATACCCTTCTCCGCATTTGAAATCAAACGACAAGCCTCGTCCTCACTTACACTCGATTTTTTTTCATTCACTGCACATTTGTATACAATGTATATACAAATCCCAAACAAAATTCTTCATTTTGATGATTGAAGATTACAATTTACGTATTTCTAATAATCGAGAAGTGGATAATTCATTAAATATCTAACATTTGCACGAGAAATGCTCTACAAGATCGTGAATTGGTTATTGAAAGTTAAAAAATTAATTAGGCATAATTTAAAATGGGAAGTAAAACAAATTTAGCCATAAACTTTTCTCTAAGATCAGTATATATTGAAGCATATATTATATATGTTTATTCAAGTAAGTATATTTAAGTACCATGGATATCGAAAGAAGAATAGCATACAAAGCATTGATTGGGAAAAGGTTACTCCTACGTTCTAAGAATATACGACTGGAAACAATATCCAAAAATCTTCGAATGGATTAGGATGCTCCCAGGATCCCCTTGAAACATGGTATTGGAGGTGAATGAAGAAGATGATAAAAGAAGAAGTACCAGTTGGATCAATTGATGACAAACATCTACTAGGACATGATGAATTAGTTAGGAACGCAATTGAGGTTGGAGTGGAAGGGAAAGCACCAATATACACCAATAGGAAGACCAAAGGATGAATATTTAAACCGAAGAAGGACATGGAAAAAGAGATAACAATACGTGGAAAAGTTAAATAGAGACATCGAGGACTGCAGTCAACCAATGAACGGATTGCATGACCAAAGATGATATGTATTTATGAAATATTTAGCTTTTGATATTATTGACAAAACAAGAACAAGAGAGCAATATAATGTTAACAAACAGAGATAAAAATTCCATATAGGTAATACTTTACGTCACATAATATTAAATACAATGAGATGATCAAATTTCCTCCTTTAGCCAATAAGAGTAACTATTACTTTAACTATGTACTATTTTCAGATATTTCTTAATTCCTGCCCGTTCCAAAGCCTAGAGCGCGTATCGATGGACTAACAGGTCCTTGGTGCAATTTAAATGTAGAACTCCCTAATGGAGCAAAAAACTTCTGAAATTTCTCTTCGAGGGTGTCAGTTGAATCCGAGGGAGTTTTTTGTTTCGACCGTAACATTTAAAGTTGGGAAGAGAGATAGAGTGTCGCTAGGGACATCTCCTGTCTGTTGGAAGGGGTGCTGCACCAATTAGGGTAAAATCTGTCAGATGGAGCGATTGATGTAGCAGCAAAAAAATGTAAAATTCTTCATCCAGGAATCAAAGCCTACGATGGTAACAATGGAATTTGGAACATTCTTTCAGGTCTACGACAACTTATAAACATTATATATAAATAAATTCTTTAAAGAATTCATATTTGAATATTTAATTAACAATATTACTATAATAATACAATCATTATTGACTTGAAATCATCAATATAAAAAACATTATTCTGCATCTAGTGTCCAATTTAAGAAGGTAATAAATGATACATAATTCCGAAAAAACATCTTTTGAAGGACCTTATCGGCAAAGTATCTCTGAGAGTATATATAGATTTTATCCAAGGGATATGTTGCTACGACTTTATATTTCAACAGCAATGTTTTAAGAAATTATTCGTCATTGCCGGTGAAATCTGAGTTGTACGAACCAATGTTGAAATCAAATTATACACCTGCTGTTTTAATTATAATAGTTAATTCGAACGTATAACTCAATGAGTAAGAGTTATATGAATAAAAAGAATCAAAAATTGTTGATATAGTATTAGACAAAAATTCTAACCCATAACCCACTACAGCTGATTCCAATCACCCATAATATCACCGAAAACTCGTATAATTAGTTATCATTAGAATGATAACAATTCTCATTAATTGTTATCACTCTAAAAATTAATGAAACCGAAAAACTCCAGTAAAATTTTCTAGTAACATATTGTATCTCCTTCGATGAAAACTGAAAATACAGCATTAGAGACGGTTGTTCGTAAGGCATTGCAACAATCAGGAACTCTAGTTCACTTCTCCTGCCATCTGTCGGAGTTCATAAGAGATGCATGACCAAGAAGATGGGAGGAAGGAAGTAGGGTCAGGATTTTGCTACACGTTCCTTACCTCAGCATATTTTCCGGAAGCTCCCCTTCGCGAGCTACAAGTTGAGGAATGGTTTGCCCTCATTCCGACCTTAACCTCATACGTACATCTTTTCAATAGCACGTGATACTTCTAACAGCCCTATCGGATTACAAAGAACCCTTGTTTTCTTAACCTCCACTTTTTTCCTTCATTAAAATCTTCCTTATACACTGCTCATTTATTCTAACGTCGCCCCTAACTATGATTTTTTTTGCTCGGCGAGAGTAACCGTTAGAAAAATATTTGTATTTTTAGCAGCAAGGAGAGGGAGTTTTTGATTTATAAGCTTCTCATTCCACATAATTTCTCAGCTAAGTCTTCTTCACACAATATTATTCCTCAACAATTAGTCTTTTCATGGAAGAGTAAGTGCTTTCCAGTAATTAACTAGGAATTTATTTAGTAATATTCTCCCCACATCCTTCACCCCAAGTCTTTCCGCTGAATTCTTTATTTGAAAGCCAGTTAAATAAAAAGGCAGCTGTGGAGCCAAAGATGAAAAGAATATTTCAAATAATTACTTTGCAAAGAGGTAATACAAATTATTTAAGGAGAGTTACTTCACTACATTATTCATCAGAATTTATACTTTCAAAATGGAAAACACTGTCAGAGTGAGTCTTGGCTCTCATGCTCCCTATATTACTTCTCATACTTTCTGTATTTGGTATATTAACTAATTTCAATAAATAATGAAGCAAATTAAAACAAATGCAGGAATTAACTCCACAGGATTTTGCCAGAAATAGCCTTATAAGAAATCTGATACAAAGAGGTAACTATTGATAGTAATTAATATAGCATTATGGAATTGAAAAATCATCTAAGTTTCTTTAGGAGACTTAAAAGCATGGCGACTATCCCATAATTAACTGTTTTGTTAGTTCTAAAATATATCCAAAGTCATTATATTTGGTGCTAGGAATAGTTAAAATCACTTATTCCCAATACATAATTATTAGCATTTACCCTTAAAAATCAATAAACTACTTAATGAATTTCAATAGTGATTCATCCACTGAAATTGCAATGAAATGTTACACTGAACCAAGGAGCTAAACAGCGAATGCTCAAATCCATTTCTCTAGTTCTTAACTTTAGAACAATATTTGCAAGACCATGATAGTGGAAAATGCCTGATATTTTCTTTTCTATTATAAATAGAGAATTTTGACGAATTAATTTCATCCTCTGTGAGATTGTCCACACTTCCTGCCTTTTACCAGAAGGTAAATGAGAAAAAATTAACTATATAATACTGTTCATGGAACTTAGCCCAAGACCAATACAAATGCTCAAGATAAGGAAAACATACTGCAGAATAATCAAAAGAGATACATCAACTCAATTTACCTCATAAAATGAACTCATTTTGTTGTTTCATGAAAAAATTGATTTTTAAAGTGATTCCATCAGAGAAGGCTTAAAATCATTGTAGATTTTTATCCACAATATTTAATGATAAAGGTGAAGAACAAATTCAAAAGACAATTGCTGATTACTGTTTTTTTTTATTAATATTCACAATTTCATTAAAATGACTTTCCATAACACAGATAATAGCAGTAACACACACAAATAAAAAATAGGTGGTTAATTTTTTTTCAAATGGTTTTTTGTTTGACTAACCATCAAGATCTACCATTAACCAACCACAAATACTAAGGCTTTCTAAATCACTCTGACAATCACAATTACAAATGGGAAGGAGCAATCTGTCAAAAATATTAGAGTTAACATGATTTCTTGAGTTTCAGATACCTGCCTCCAAAGCACAACCAACCAGAATGAATGAAGTCAAAAGGATATTTACATAGTTTTGAGTGTACAAGTCTGCAGAATGAAAATGACTATAAATAAAATGCTCCAGTCTAAAAAGGACAGTAAACAAGAGGTTTCTTGTGTGAAGAGGAAATCAAATTGGCCCAAAGGCATGTAAACAAAGTGTCTTCTTGCGATTTTAAAACCTTTAAGAATAAACGGACTCCTACGCCCCAATCATTAATAACTCATTTACAGATACATTGGCTCACACCACACACTGGAGTACATTTTTTTTCTTTTCTCTATTTACAAACCCGTGAAGATCGCCAAAGAAACGAATCACCAGGACAGCAACTACAAGAATGACACCAACAAATCTGGTACCACGTACAATTTGGACTCAATCATTATCAAATAATATACATGAAAAAGGCACTCTTAGCATTTACGTAAATAAAAATTTGCCTCCTAAATGAATCACCCACTTTAGGAAAATAAATTGCAATATTTACAAAGTTACGATCTGGGGAAGAATTTCTTGGATTATAGTTACACAGACCCACACTCCATGTATATTGACCTCGTCCTATGACACGTGAATTGTAAGAATTAATTCGCAGACAGCGTTTGAGGGTACCTAATTTAATCATGGATAAGGCTACGGCACAAGTTGATACTTCTGCCCTCCACAACATCATGTAACTAGTGCCAACCATCTCTTCAAAAACATGATCTTGAATTCTGCTATCTGATCACTCCGACTGTAGTCTAACAAAGCCAAAATTAATCCACCCACAGATAATTCATACAGTAGTTAAATAGCATTAGGCTATCAATAACACTCTTACGTGAAAGACTCAAATATTTCCCTAATGCACACAAAAATAGAAATATACCCAACAGCTTCCCCAAAAAAACCCTCTTTACCTCAATAGAAAATAATATGCCACTGATACATAACAAAAAACAATCTGGATCATAGCCTCCCCTTAAACTTATACTTGCAATGGTAGACAATACAAAATTATGCCCAGTATAACCAACTATATTATTACTTCTCCCACCGTTTGATATCACATTCAGATTTTTACTTAGGATTGGAGTGAGTTATAAAACAATCACCATGGTGACCAAAATATATCGACACCAGCAAATCACACTAGTTTTCAGAAGTGAATATATGAGCAAATCATTACTCACACAATGAGATGACTGAATGGTATGTGTATTTATAAGTAGATTTTAAGGAAATTTGACACTCCTGTATGTTATCATTTAGTCATTTGGTTCCTGATAACAAAAAAAATTACGAGAAGTAGCCACAATTTTTTTTATAATATATATAATGGATGTACATGCCAGGCAGCAATATTAAGCTGCCATTAGAGTGAGCATCAAATGATATAACCAGGCATTCAACATAAGGGAGGAAAGGGAATTCCTTGGAAAAAACACAAAATTAGAATATTTACAAGGTGAGCAATCAACTCAGCAAATAATTGAGAAACAATTCAGTTCAACAATACCCTAGCATTATTAATTTTTTTTTACCAATGTGAAACAACAGTTTAACAATACCCTAGCAATATTAAATCATATTTTTACCATGTTTAGACAAAGAAAATTAAAATTTTCTACGATACAAAGATAGAGCCGGGAAAAGATTTTAATTAATATAAACTCAAAGGAACCCTGTATTTTTTTTCTTTTTGTACATTATTCATGCAAACATTCATTCAGTCTTCAAAGCTTTCTTTTGCCACTCATCTTGAAGCACTATTATCATTCGTCAAAGATTATGCTATATAATTTTGAGGTAAGTGGATGATGAATGTTAAACTTCTCTGCCAAAGGCCCAACCTTGGCTAAGTTTCCTATCAATGTTTTACGTTGCGCAGTAAAGTGCAATATAATACCTCAAAACAGTAACTCTGATGGACTCTCTTAGGAGTTTACACACTTAATAAAACCTCTGAATAATGATACTTCCTCTGGACTTGCCAAATGAAACATTACCACAGATTTGGAAACAAATTCAGAACATGGAAAGCAAATAAGGACAATATTAGAGCACTGGAAGACCTAACAAATGAAAAATGCAGCACTGGTATAAAATTAGAAAAATCATTCTCAGATGCATAAACATGGTTCTGGTGTAATCACATTTCATAAATCAAAAAACTACACCAACGAAAGTTCTATGTCGACTTCGTGAAATAAAGAGAACCTCGGAGAATTCAGCATGCATATTGAGCAAAGCACCAATGTAACGATATATCATTAGATGAACAAAATTCCAGCATTTTTGGGAATGAGGATTTTATCAATAACCGGCTTCAGTCAACAGGGTACGATTACAAGTGCACCCCATGCTGCAGAGATATGCAGTTCATAAACTCTGGGTAAGATCATATATGAAAAACTCAGCTGTACTAAATGCACCAAGCGTCAGGAAAAAGATTTAAAAACTTCTCATAGATATTAACTTGGTTTCATCCTTTCCACTGAACAAACATGCCCATACAGCCACGTCACAAGCAAGCCAGTCAAACTGTGACTCAGTGAAAAATTGCATCAACACAGGACTGCGTGATGCTGAAATCATGCTTGTCACTTGCTATAACATAGCAAGCCGTCCAGCAATCAGTATTTAACAATCTCAAAAGTTCTTGAGCCAGCAAAAGCAAGCCTAATGTTCAATTTTTACCGCTGCCACTGGAAACAGTTATCCCTTCTGGGGTCTTGCCCACCTGCTGCTGATTCACAGCCCGAGGGGCACATTTCCCACCTCTGGGATGAGCAGGAGGAACTACTGTATTCCTCTTACCCCCTTCCTCAACCCTTTGACCATCTTTCTGGCTCGCAACGGGAGCCTTTTCAATCCTCTCCTTTGGTATCGCACCTCCAGAGGGCTTACGACCTCTTGGAGGAGAAACCACAGAGTTTGAATGGCTCGAGAAGGTCACCCTTGGGCGTGATGATTCACTGAACGAGTTTGACCTGTCAGGATAATCAGCGCCATCTGATATCCTCCTGATGCGACCCCCATGCCTTCCGTGAAAACCAGCATTGTGTTGAGGACCTTTAGATCCACCAGGACCTCCATCCCTCCTCACAAAATTGTCACTCTGGCTTTCAGACACGCTGCGATTACGCTTTGGAAAAGAACGCATTCCACTTGAGTTTCTCCGTCTGTCATGATCATCAGGCTGCAAAATAATTAAGAGAAATTAATTATTATCAATTAAATAACTATTATTATTAAAATTATATCTTTAAATGATGAAAATGTGTATCTCCCTCATCCTAGGACATTATGCAATAGAAGTTTGCGAGAATACCTTTGGCTTAGGGAGAAAATAATTTTGCAGCAGATTGGAATATCCATAACAGCAGATGCTATGAATCTATAAACAATCTGTGCAACTTCTTTGAAATTAAAGATATTTCAATGACACAATAATGCCCTAATAAAAACTAAATGGTAATATTCTCATGCTTTTAAGAGTTACCCTATGGGATATAATATATATAACTTACAGCATCCACCCTGAAGTCTTCTATGCTCTTGTATTTAGATAGCAATTCCTGAACTTTAGGATCCACATGTAGTTTCCCACTGAACTTGTAGTACTTCATAAATGCCCAGAACTTTTCCAATCCATATAATTGACCTGGCGAATATAAAAATCAGGAGTTAGGAAAATAAATTCTTAAGTGCTAAAATCTCAATTTATTATCAACATCAATATACCAATTGGGCTACATCCAGTAAGGATTAAAGAAGTCAGATAATCATTAACTATATAAAATTTTTCTTTAAATAATGAAACCGTGTACCTCCCTCATCCTAGGACATTATGCAATAGAAATTTGCGAGAATACCTTTGGCTTAGGGAGAAAATAATTTTGCATCAGATTTGAATATTCATAACCACAGAAGCTATGAATGTATAAGCAATCCATGCAACTATGAAATAAGAAAATGTCAGTAAGACAGTATTGCCATAGCAAGAAAAATAACCAAAGAAATAAGCTCAAATTATTGACCATATCTTATATACAAGTTATCAACCATCCTACAGATGTCATTTTAAATTACAGCAAAAATTAAAATTTAACTGGCTAGTTACCTCTTGCAACATCATTTAATGTCTCTTGTTGGAAGTCTTGATATACATCTGGACGGAATCTTTGCTCCAAGCCATAGCTGTAAAACCTGAAGAGGCATTCCAGACCATACCTGAGGATAGAAGCAGGCAATTAGTAATCTCAATACTTACATTATTATCTTGTATTAAACTATGAAGAATAGAAAATTTGTTGGAAGGTCTACTATCAAACCCCACTCACTGGGCATAGCCCTTGTGGTGTCAGCGAATCCTTTCACTTACTTTGGCATAAGACAAGAACAGGGCAACCATGGTAAGGATGGCCCATTAATAAGGTCTTATGCACAACCAAAGCACAATTTTAATTAAAATTTACTACATAGTATGTCCAATTTTTCAAAAGCCAAAAGCAAAAATGTTCAAAAAACAGTTAATATCCATCTTTAAACTGCTTAGAAATTTAATTTGATCGTAAGTTACCCAACATGCCAATATATATGATGTTTAAATAAGTACACAGCAATGGTGATACTTTCCCTAGGAATATTTTCTAAGAAACATTATTGATCACTCCTAATAACAGCAAGGGGTATATAAAAACAAAAAACTTGCATGATATAAACAGATCGATTAGATACAGATCTAGGACATTTCATTTGAACAATTAATGATTTCAAGAAAAAGATAAAAACAAACCTGTAATTTTCAAGAGCATCCTCAACTGCAAGGGTTTTGAATTCTTCATACATTTTCTTGTTAAAGTTTTCTCGAAGGAAGAATGACCAGAACCGGAACAAAGTATTCATCTCTTGGGATTGACCTATTCCAAGCCTTTTCCTCTCTGAAATACAAAGATAAAAGATTATATAAGACCTCCTTCACCAAGTACAAGCACAGAATGCATGAAAAAAAGCATATACTCTCACCTTTCAAGCACCTCGAGTGATACTTGTGATAGACTTGCTGGGTGAATCCATTTTCTTTGAGCATGGAGTGTGATGGATGCTGGAAGTTAGGCAATGCTTGAGGAGCACTTCCATAGCTGGTGGAAAGTTGGTTCTCTGATGGACTTGTGCCACTGCAACTGCTCCTACAAAAGCCAATTTGTCTCATTTATAACTCAGAACAACTAAATAGTCTCACGTCAAAACACATTGATTTCTATGAAGTAATATATCATATACTATAGAATTTAAGAAAAATATTTGATTGCGAAGACAGAAGAGAGCTTTGCCACTATGGGCAGCTTTATTACTTAATGGGACAAATGTGTCGGAAGACTTACTTATGCTCAATATTACAGAAAAATGAGCCAAAAATATCAGCCTTCTTCGATACTATAGCACTACTTTTACACCGTTATTCCAGAGAGAGGAATAAAGGCTCTAGCGAGTGCAACTGTTACTGATTGGTACAATGAAACAAAACACCACATATGGAACCAGTAATAAGTGCTACCATTTCATTTAATATTACATTCAACAATAAGAAACCATTCAAATCATTCAAAAATAATTTAGCAAAAATCCAAGATCTATAATGAAGAGCTAAGTATAAGATAACCAACGAAAAGAATTCCATACATACCCTACAGATGTGGTTCTGGGACGATGTTCCCGCACATCCATAATCCAGCCAACATGGTGTTCAATGGGAGGATTGTTACTATGCCTTGTTTTCCTCTTACGTGGCAATTGTCCATCAACTGAAGGAGTCTCATCTTTGACAACAGCATAGAAATGAGTTGTTCTAGGACGTCTGTTTCTTGGTCCACCATGTCGTTGGTGAGAATGCTGATGTTTAGGAACTTGTTGCACAGGCTGTGCAGCGGAGCTCTCATTGTGGACAGGGGATAGCCTCTGAAATATCAGCAGGGAAATTAGTAATTATCATTCAAAAAATAAAACTAGATCAAGTTATCTTTAATAAATATTAATAAGAGAAAATAGATAAATGAGTAACTTAAATATACATACCTCTTCCGCTGCTATCACTTCATCATCAATGTCATCTGTCTCACAGTGGAATATTGGTGGAGGAGGAGGAACCTCAGGATTCTCTACACGAGGCCTACTTGGAGCTATTTTAGCAAAAGCCTCCTGGGTGATCACATTGACAGTCTTGTAGCTACCACTCTGGCCCGCCTAAGGAAAAGAAATATATATCAGAACAGAGGGACAAAATGTATCCATAAAATATAATACCCTTATAAAAATGGTGTCCTCAGTAAAAACCCTGTTAATATTGATCATTCATGGATAGCTCAGTCGGGGAAAGAAGATTTATCATCATTAACACCATTGCTTACTTTCAGAAAACTCTAACACTTTACTCTAAACTTATCTTATTTTTAAAATCAGATAAATATCAATGTTAACATGCAAACTTAGCTGTTTCTTAATTAAGCTGCAATAAGATCAGTTAAATTCTATAGAAATATAAAACTTACCCATTCCTGCGTGCCCCATAGATCTTCTTCATAGTAAGTGAGTCCATCATTGATAGCTTGCTCCAGTTCTTGAGTCATCTTGACTCTGGTAGTCCAATCTCCTGTCCTATCATAACCCTCATGCTTGGGATATCTTGAAGAGTGTGATGTCTGAGTCACTATCAGGATCTTATTGATTTCATGATCACTGAGCTCATAATCTGAATCGTCAGACCTGGAAAAGTAGAATATACAAATAATTAGATTAAAGACTTAAAATTCATGTTTATTAAATAACAAGGAGAAAAGAACTGCAATTCGTATAAATCCTTTAATCTAAGTCATATCTTGGGTGTTCAGATGATTAATATTAATATAAGTTTAAATTAATCAAAACAAAGAACTTAGGGTTCCTGTTGATGAAATTCTTTTTTGATTATTTAAAGCAATTTCTGTATTTTACATTATACAAAAACAACAAATGTCTATAAATCTCATTTTAATTACGTAATTTACAATATAATAAATGTCGCATGCTTGGGAGACCCAAAGGACTAATGAATTCTATCCAATGGTACTATGACAAGCCATTTTGATATAGGCACACCTGTAACAGAACACCACACAAAATGGAGGTCCAAAAATAGGAATGCCATTAGGTACTGCATGACTATTGTAACTGAAATAGGTCATTTTACTTGGATAAAAAAGTTAGCAAATGGTAGCAAGTAATGTACAAATTACAACTTCAAATTGCAGCAGTCAGTTATTGAGTTAACTAGAAGGGATTAAAACAATCATTTTCAAGCATACTAACCAATCAGTGAACGTATTCACCCTCCCAGTTGGCACATTCAATTCCTCATCAAATTGGAAATCTAATTCCTCTCTATTCTCAAAATGTTCTCGTTCTTTCTTTTCCTCAGCCTTATCCCTTGGAGGTGGCTTCACTTTCCTTTTCACCTATAAAAAGAAATTGAGGTTAAGATTGCAGGTAGTAACTGAAAAATCAAGTATGCTAGCATGCTTGTACTCAGCGGGAACGAAGTCATCAAGTATTATACCATATGACGGGGAAAGAAGATTTTCATCATTATAGTTTTAAAAAATGAATGTAATGCACTAGAAACTAACCTCTTTCCATAGCTCCTCCTCTTTAGAGATCTTTGGTTGAGGTGCTTTCTCAGAAGACTTTTCCTCAACTTTTACAGCAGTAGGCTCATCAGCTTTATCAGAGCTTTTCTCAGCTTTGTCATCTTTAGCAGGAATCACATTTATTTCTGGCACAGCAGTTGGTTTTTCTTCTTTGGAAGACTCATCGACTGTTTTCTCCTCCACTTTCACCTCAGATTCTGCAATTCATTACCACAACACCTTTAGTAAGATGTCCATAAACACCTATACAAGATGTATCATTAAATATAAAAAGTGACTATGATACCTCTAGATAGACATGCACAATTCCCATCTCTTTAAAGTTTCATTAGAACTTTCAATGTACAAAACCTATTTCCCAATACTCTAGCATCAGAATTACTGATAGGAATATTTCAACCTGAAGTCACCTGCATGATACCGCAAGCACATTAACTTCAGAACTCTAATACAGTCGATTGTTACAATTATGAAGTCAAAAATGACAAGTTTCACAACTGCTGATCTTAAAGTGCATCTTATTCAAAGTAACCAGTTAAATAAAAGTTGTAGAAAATCTCTCATTTACATCCAGCCGTGTCAGTCTAAATTCTTATAACCTCATTTAAACAAAAAACAACTACTGCAAAAGATGATCTCACAAAATGTAGCGTACATAGAATAATGAAATATTTGTGATAAGCACTCTGAAAAAATGAAATTCATTGAGAAATGAAAGCTGTTTAAGATCACAGACAAGAAAAGGAACAACTAATTATATCACCAAGTAAAAATAATTTTTGATAACCTTTCAAGCCAAATTTTAAAATGAAATGATGACTAACATTAGTTGAATTTGTTGAGCGCTAGAGCTGCTAACTAAAAAATCAAATGAAAATGTGTTCAACTTCTCGGTCATTTAGCAGTATTAAAGTGAAAGACTTGTAAAGAAAAATTTTACTGGTGGTCAGATGAGTGGTATATATTAATTGATAAATGCTCCAAGGTAAAGATAGTACTACAACAATATTGGAAACAAAAAGGTTACCTGACAACTGCTCAATCCCCACCAAATACTAATGAAACAATGAAATATAAAGAATAGACTACCCTTTACTTTCCTCCTTTTCTGGATTGTCATAGATTCCAAATTTAACAATAACATACTCTAAAATAGGAAGCTTAACTTTGACTAAAGATAATATGTCGCATGCTTGGGAGACCCAAAGGACTAATAAGTTCTGTCCAATGGTACTATGACAAGCCATTTTGATATAGGCACACCTATGACAGAACACCATACAAAAAATGGTGCATGATTAAAGAGGAATGCCATTTACATCTAAGAAATATTGCAACTTAATGTGAACCATTCAGAATACAATGGAACTGAAATTTCAAATATGGCTCAAATGTCATCCATAGGAAATAAGATGTAATGATCAATTCTAGATAACTTAATTACATATAGCCTTCAGAATTGCTCATATTCTAATTTGCAAAGATCCTAACAACTCCTGTTTGATTAAAAAAGGATTGGTAAATAGAAATAGCTGTAAAGTTAAAACTGGAGTTTTAAATTTTAATCTGGAGAGATAGTCTTCATTTTTCTTTTAGTCAAGTGCTTTACATTGAAACATACATAAAATTTAAACAATTTGAAGGACTTTGAAAGTGATTTCAAAATGAACATATAGGGAACAAAATCAAAGATCACTACTGATTCACACAATATTTGATAAATAGGAAAAATATGTGAAATAGAGTGCCAAAACAAACCTTTATCTTGAATAAGTGTAGGAAGACAATCATCTTTGGGGCTTGGCTCCCCAGGCTTCATCTCATCCTGAGAATCAATTGACTCTCCAGAATGACTCCCTCCTTCATGAGTAAAAGATGGAATAAACTCAGGAACTTCAGGATTGAGATTTTCAACACCCAATGGTGAATTTTTAAACTCATCATTGGAATCCTCAAGTTGAGAGTCTGGGAAAGCATTGATTCCATTTGACAAATTTGAGACCTGAAACTCAGGAATGGCTGCTGGAACACCCACAGTTCCTACACCCATCACAGCTGTGCTAGATTGACCACCAATTTGGGGCACCATCATGGGTATTGTGTCTGGTATCGGCCATTTCAAGGGATCTATCTTAGTTCGCACCTGCAATATAGATTACTAAAATTCAAACTCGATTCAAAACAAAAAAAATTAAAAGAAGCCATTTAATGTAGCTGAGTGTCATCAGTATAAACCCTGTTAAGAATATTCATTCATGGATAGCTCAGTCGGGGAAAGAAGATTTATCATCACTAACACTTCAGCCAACCCTATTTCCCAAATCAATTGCTTAAAAGTTCGAGAGATATTTCTTTAAATTTACTGATTGAATAGAATCAAGTTTTGTATGATCATAGATATTTGTTCACATAATAACAGCCCAAGGTAACTTGCCAAAAGAACAAGCAAGAATCTATAGAATATGCTAACAACAATGATATGATATACTAAAGCATGACGAGTTTAAGGAAAAAAACTTTACCTTGAGACCATCGACTAGCTCAAGCAATTCTGATTCCTGAATTGCCTGGATTATCAAGTTAAGGTTGGGCGTTAGAGCCCTCACACGATGGAATGAGGCTATGAGAGCAACTGGAAGATAGCCTTCGGAGTCCATTTTCCTCCTCATGAAGAAATCTCTCAGAAGATTCTCTTGACTAAAGTAGTACTCGCTGAAATATCAGAAGATTTTTATATTTACTATCTTATTTAATATTTATTTATATCTTCAAATATTAAACCTAAAGATTATGATGAATGAATGATGATGAATCTCATGCTATAAAAGTTATATATATAATATACAACTTTATAGATTCATTGTTTAATGTAACAAGGAACCACTTTTAACAATAATTCAAACATTGTAAGTATATATTGAAAGACCTTCTAAATTTTTGGAGCATCATTAATACTTCTTTGAAATAATTTTGAACAAGAATTAAGTAACAGCACTTTCCTAATGTATGATACTATTCAGCATTTAAAAATTGAACAATAAAATACTGAGTTTAAGTTATTTTCTAATTCATTAGACACTTGTTACATTACAGTATTTATGGATGATTACTTCCGACTTAAAGAAGCATGAACAGCCAAATATGACATACAACATAATCAGAGTCTATGACAATATCATTTTCATAATTACAAGACTCACATTTGCTTCCTTATGTACTCCCTGAGGGTGTTCTCTTCTAATCTCATGTAATTGGAGGGCACTGCATTAGTGCTTCCATTGTTCCCGTTGTAGTAGTATGTCCCCATGTAAGGCATCATGAAGGGAGCATACTTGGTAACCTGTGTGTAATCAGTTGGGTAGTCTATGAAAATACCAGGAGGATCAGTGCCATTGCGCGCACCACCTCTGCCTCCTCTACCTCCACCTCGGCCTCCTCTCCCTCCCCTTCCTGAACCTCTACCCCTTCCACCTCGACCTCTGCCTCGGTAATCTCCATCCTGACCCCAGCCATCATCTTTGCCGTAGTCTGTAAAAAAATTAACTAAATTAAAACCTCAGAAATAACATTTTGCTCAAACATTTAATATATAGATAATTTTCAGCTTATGAATTATTGCAAAGAAATGCAGACTATTTCAATATATCATGTGCAATAACATGCAATACTACATTTTTAGGATAGATAAGCAAGGAATATTTCACACTTTCCTAGCATTGCTGGCCGTAATTATGTAGAATTGAGGTTACTGGAGAATAGACTTCAGAACCAATTCATTGTATTTACAAGGAAAGTATCCTTGCATTTACAGTAATAGATTTTAGAGAAAGGGCACAGTTATAGGTAATTGAATTACATATATGTAGGTGCGCTTAATAGGTAGCTTAATGTAACTCAACATCAACTCATATTAATATATAATATAAAAAGCAAGATGCATTAAGAATGAGTTAAATGTAGCCAACTTGGGTGACCCATAGAGCTCATTAGAGAGGTATCTCATGGTGTACTTAGGAAGGCTAATTTAATATAGGCACACATAATGTGAACACCATTAAGACATGGAATTCTGAATGAGAGTGTGCCATAACTATGCAAAATAAAAGATCTGGTAGCCAAGTTCATACATGTAGCCCTTGTCCCAGTGAAATAAATACACATGGGATACATAACTATAAAATCTCTATCATTACTTACCAGAATCACCATTTCTATCTCTGATTCTCCCTCTTTCTCCATGGAACTTGCTTGACTTGTATGATTTTCCTCTTGACTTAGACACGTTTATGTCCAGAGGAACCCATTTCTGCTTGAGAACTATAAAATAAATAGGTTAAATTAATAATTTATAAATTCAAATAATTTCCTATTCATATATTACACTAAAAAATATTTAGCAGATGTGTAACATATTAATAAAAGCATAATGACAATGACCTAGTCAAAGAATTAAAAAATAATAGAATTTATCCAGGTAAACATCCATGTAATTCTATCATATTGTAACAATCTCTATAAAGGAAATTCTGAAGATAAAATTAAAGATGCAGGCCATTGAAATTTATTAACTACAGGTTTCATTATGTCAAAGTGAACTGCACCAAAACCCATCATTATTTAATTTCAATAGAAAGGAAACAATTCCTTTTATCTCCAAAAATGGATTACTCAAACTCAGTCAACTGGATAGATTATTAAAAACTGTACATCATGACTTCTAGTTCAAAGTTCTTCTAGATTTTCCTATTATGAGAGGTTAGGCAACTAAAAATAAGACAATACTAGAGTAATAAGAAAAACTACTCTAATTAGGATCCATACCTTTCTTTTTTCTTTCCTTTTCACGTGGGTCATTCTCTGATGAACCTGAGGAATGAGCATTATTTTCAACAATTTCACCTTCTTCTATCTCATCTTTGTGTACCTCTTCAACCCCATTCTGTTGACTATGGGAGTTGGTTGCAGGCACTGCAGGAGCAGGCTTATCATGCCCATTCACCTTAGGAACAGCTGAAGCTGGCATCTTTTTCTGCTGGAATGGGAAACAAATAATTTGAATAGGAACTTCACATTTATCACAGATACTATATTATATAAGTATACAAGAGTCTTAAGGTGCTAAACGCCAATCTTTTATTTTCAGTATTGTTCAAACAATTGCATTGACTTGAAGGGTTTGAATATTCAGATTTATCACTTTAAGGAAATATCAAAGCAAATGCACACAAACTGAGAAGTATGACATACTGAAAACACAAATATGATACCTGTCAAACTAGTGGGTAAATTGGGAAACTAAGAAAAATTAGATAAAAATTGACTTGACTATACTGGAATGGGTATCAGATAAATTTTCTTAACTAGAGAATTAAGTTATAACTCAAAGAAAGAGAAAAAGGGTGTGTAACTTACCTCTTGAACATGCACTTCTCCGAGAGTAGGCCAATCATCCATATCTGTGAAATCACTCGCCTGGAAAACAATGTGAAAGAAGTTTAGAAACAGAAATACAAGAATTTAAGTTCCTTATAGTTGCAAATTTATTTGCGTGGCATTAACAACGAAACATACCACAGTCTTAAAAGAAGGAACATTTTAAATAATCTTACATCGTAAAATTGATTTTATGTTGTATTACTTACAAGAAAATTTAAATTCAACCACTCAAGGGCCAAAAAAACAAGAACGCGCAAATTTTCCAGGAGACATTAACATCACTGATATGGTTCATAGAAGAGGTCGACAACATTTGTGAGCGTTTTCGAGGATACCGAAAAAGTTGTGAAGCTCCTTCAATACTCGAGGGGAGCGCATTCCTTAAAAATAGCCGTGAGGGCGGGCCTCTCCCGGTTTTAACGAAAATACCGACGTCTTCGAGCGAGATTACATGTAGCACCGGAATCTGGGACCCAGACACATGCGCACTCGGGCTAAGCGAACGTGCACTCACCTTGTGATTGTATTTTCTCCTGTCTTTGTTGGCCTTCACCACGGTGGGCTGTGCAGGAGCTGTGGTTCCATTTTCTGTAAAGAGAAAGAAACGTGCGTTTTAGCCACGAGCACAATTTCGCGACGGTTCAGACAAATAACCCTAACCACGCCTCCTTACAAAGAACAGATAATCCGATTGCGTTAGATAGACGTAGGAGACTGTCTCGAAAGAGCTTCTAGCCTCGATAGATTGGGATGGAGCCGAGTTGGTCCAGACCCAAGAGCATGGCCGGAAGGGGATCGCTCTCCCCTCACCCGGAATCCCATGCCGCCCACACGACCGATTCTGTAACGACCATTCGTCGGCTCCTGTTACGCCGTGCGACGCCGTTTAAAACGCGCCGTGACAATCGTGAAGCCATCGAGCGCCTACCAGCAACAGGTAGATACGCCGACTTCTGCACCCACGTGGTCCCTTATACGCGTCAACGACCGCTTTGGCAATGAAATGCGGCGATCGATATCGCCCAGCAAGAAAACCCACGTTTCTGGAAAATGCGCGTTTGAAGGAAGGTACCCTCCCGGGCGGAACCACGTGGCGGACTAAAAAACGCGGAGTCGTAATATCGACAATGACACGTTTTACAACTAAACCGCTGTTTTAATAATGAACCGTTTACTCTTATCGCTGGATTATGGCAGAAATACGGCGAAATACGAAAGATGGATAAAGCTGAAACCGGATGTCGTTGGAGACGCCAAATACCACGTGTACCTTCCAAACGCCGGCAAGACAACGAGTGAGCACCGGAAGCAGAGATATCGTATCGTGGAGGACGCCGCATCACGTAGACGATGGGGATTGGCGGATGGCTTTCTTTCCCCATACCCTGTAACTGCCTCCCCCACACATTCAATGCATCCGCTAGCCTCCAACGGCGACCCTCGACCGTACCAGGTACCGAAGCCTGTACCCTTATACAACCGACCACGCTTTCGAATAATGCCTCTTGAAATTCTCGAACCGTCCTCAACATTGCGTTTCCTGTCCTTGGCAAACATTATTTCGCGAAAAATATTGGTGCCTCTAAAGATGAAGAGATGAAAGCCTGCGAAACTCATTCGTTCATTTTTGAGTACATCAGTTTTATCTCGAGGTTGCCAAATTAAACAAAACTAAACCTCCTAAAACGAACGCTCTTAGATATGGCGAGGCCTTGAACCGCCATATTGCTCAGTTGCCAAAATGTCACAGCAGACCCAAAAAAATGGCTGAAATACTACACCATAAAATTAATAGGCATAGGGAGGCATGATAAATAACCAGCAGTTGAGATTAATAAGTCACGGAGTCCAATACCGCATGGAACCGAAGTTTTCTCCCTAAGGGACTAGGGAGACAACGTTGCGCGACTGCGAACTCGATAGAAAACACGTGGTCTCTATAATGGGTGCGAATTATGAAAATTCTATTACTATAAAGACAGATATCTTAAACGTATAGTGAGATATAAAGATATCTTAAACGTATAGTGAGATATAAAGATATCTTCCACCCATTAGCGTTAATTTTCAATTATACTCTTAAAAATATGAACCTACTATGCTTCACAACGATACCGAAAACTTTATATACTTTTCAGATCAAATTATACAGATGAAAATATATCTATGAGCCATTAGTTGTTTGACTAGTATAAACCTGATTGGTAATTATTTAAATTAACGCCCGGATGGAAAATAAAATCAAAATATATACAATTCTAAATTTTATTGAAATGAACTGCGTCTGTTCATGAACCTGAATTATTTGGGAATATATATGATTGTCTTTAGTTCAGAATAATGTTTAACCAGCCTTAGCGATTGGTTCTCTAGTCATAAATTAATTTTCTCACAACAAAAACAGTAGCTAATGAACCCATTTTATTCCAAAAATGAGATAAAAACAGATTTTCCAACCACTAGGAAACAATCATTACATTCGCAGTTGGAAATTCTTCTTCTGGAGGCTGAAGACGTAACCCTTTTATATGGACAGTGCGGAGACGGTGAGATGCATGGCCAACCATGACCTTGGCAGCGGTCATGGAAAAGTCACGACTTTGTGGAAGAAGTTTAAATATAATCCTACACTGGATTGGAAATTTCGCAATGATCGTCGGCTTCTCTTAAGACTGGAACACATCGCAAATTTAGTGGCTGCAGATGGCGATTGGATGACCAAGATCCACGTTTTGAGGCTCTCAATACCAGACGGCCGTGTTGCGCTTACACGGTGCATCGCCGTGTACCTAACGGTAAATCGAAGCTAATTTAATGCTGGGTCTTTAATGGAAGCGTCTGGCCACCGCCAACGGCAATTAATCGGCCGTACGAAGGAATAGCATGTCGAATGCAAGAGTAGAGAGAAGCACTTATTATCGGTCGATGAGCTGAATTACTGCTGTGAAATTTATTCGCGGAGTATGGGCCAGTGAAGTTAAAAATAATCATCAAATTCAGACTATGCTCTCATTGAAGGCTGATACAGATAAAGTTAAAGCTAGGAAGAGATTGCAGTAGCTATCTTTAAAGACCGATCTCTCACTTCCGATAAATACATTTCAAGGTTGTATTTAATAATAGATAATCTTGATTGAAAGTTTAATACGAAAATAAATAACTCATTAGAAATCGTTCTCAAATTTCACCATTCGTGAAATTAGAATGATTTAAACCGATTTAATAATATAATTTTATAGTATAATAATAACGTAAAAATAATTTTTAAATAGTAAATGCTAATAAAATTTAAGAGAATTATAATACACAATTTTGCGAAATTGTGTGGCAAATATTTAAGAATTATTCACTGTACCAACAGCTTTATTGCTTAAGTTAATAATCAATAAATCCTTTAGTGTAACTTTAATCGTAATCAAGTACCACATCTATAAAGAATTTTCTAAAGTTTTCACTCGTTCGCAAATTAAACGCATTTCCAATCATCCTGATTAATTACAATGAAACTTGCAATGATATTTTTCCCGATTACCTCTTGAACTCTGAACATGACTAATTTCATTAAATTATCAGTAATCAATCTGTCTAATTGACTGATTTACTATTACGTTCTCGGCGGTAGTTTACAACACTTACAATCATAAGGAGTATGGAAAGTAAATTAGAGAAAAATATTCATACGTAAAACAAAGAATCGTAACTCAAGAGCTACTCTTTTGAGTTACTTATTTTAAATTAGTGTACCTTATGAGAAAATTTATGCATCTCCGTGAGTAAAGGACAGGAGAGATTTATATGGCTATATTTCACGATTGTTCCGTGAAAAGATTCCCAGGTCAGTGGTCATGACCTACAATTGTCTTTCCACTCAGTGCACCCAGGTCTCTCTTGGGAAGTGACCGATGCGGCCTTCGGGGGAGAAACACACTATAGCTTTCAACCGAATCCTTTGGGATGCCACAACTCATCGCCTTCTTAAATCCACACTCCCCCTCACCACTTTCCAGATCAATAATTCGGTAGCTGGTCACTACCCGCAAAATGTCGAAAATTATTTGGTAATGGAAATAAATAAGCGGCAAATAGAGTCGCTTACAATTGCCTGAACTCAAAAACATTAAACAGGACTGAAAAGTTCTCCTTTAAAGAAAAAATTTAAGATTTCAAGTGACAAAAAATACAATTAATAATCGAGCACGTTGACTAAGGTCAAGCTGAGGTCTTTACCCTTCTCAACAGCCAGGGATGCAAGGAGAAAGACGTCATACGGACGAGAAGCAAAAAAACCCTCAATCGATTTTGCGTGAGAGGATGTTTTGGGCAGAAACAAGCCCGTGGAAAATTTGCACCACTAATTCCCAACTCGTAAACATAATTCCTCTCGTAAAAGAATGATATGCTTACATTTTACTTAAAAGCACGTAAAATTGAATTACATCGTCACAGCGCTGTATCTTGGAAGCCACTTTCAAGGTCTACGAAAACGAATTTGAAAACTAAAGCGCTCCTTAGAAAACAAACATCGATGGATTAATTTACGCCAAAACAAAATAATCACATTAAATTACTGACATATACCTAAAACTGGCAATAAACTGGCAATACGTTAACATATGTCAAATCACTGGAAACATGCAATTATGAAAATTAACGAAAAAAAACGTAAAACTAGTTTTGCATTGTGTTCTCACTATCGGTTTAGTATCTTTAATATCTGTTAACCGATAAATCGCTTACTTAACGGAACGGCTACCGATACTAACCGGTTTAGGAACTCCCGAATCAGAAGTCCCACTTACACGTCCAGTTCAAGACCGAAAATGGTTCGTGCCGTTATAAATTCTTCCACGAGTGCGATATAGTCTATAAAAAGTAGAGAAAGGAAACCAAGTGCTGTGCCTTACGAGATGAGGGTCCGCTTGGAGATGTCTAGGGGACGACACACCCACTACGGGCGATATCGATCAGGCGCCCAAATGTTGCGCTGGTTAGTGGCCTCGGATGCCGGGCGATCACCTCTTGTTAAGGACTTTTAACAAAGACCTTGATAAGTAATACATGAGGATGCATTGCGCCCTCAAACACTGCTAACGAACCAAATCAGCGCTTTTCACTACTACTTCTTAATAGAACACTTGGAAGGAGTTTAACAATAGCTAAAGATGCTATAAATCTCCAGTATCGAAGAAGATAACGTCTAATTGCTCGCTCGAATGTGTATTAATTGCAGATAATTGATACATTCTCGTCTTTACATGTTTGAACTTAATATAGGAAAGAGTACATCTGGTTGATATAAATTCAACTATCAATTATTAGATGATTTAACGAAATTACTCTGTATTTTAGAATTAGAGCTAAACGAATACGATCTGAAACTCAATATTAAGTCCAACATTTATATATTTCCAGTGTCGTGTGCTTTAGATGTCTATCTTTGATGGATACAAACTTTTCCTATAAACTATGTTCAGCAAGGACTTTCATTTTCATACGAATATTTTACTGCCATTTCCCTTTCGCTTATTCTTTCGTAAGCGTTGCAAGAAAGTGGTCCAAAAGTACAATTGCAATATGAACACAAAAAATATAACAGCTCAAGAGGTAACAACGAACATTAAATGAGGTTGCATCGCGGAAGAAATCTTAAAAAGGGTGAGCTAATTGGGTTAACGAGTGACATAACTGAAACTCGGTAACCTTTATGGACCTCTTGCCTTATTAAAGGGAACCCTAAAAAAGTAAGCGTGCAACGTGATCTATTTTACCTGAAACTGAATATTATTTCCCTATATTTAATTGGTTAATATCTACGTGTATCATCGCGTTACTTTCATATCAAAATAAATGAAATTATGACTTGGAAATAGAAATAATCAGAGAGAGAAGATCTGTAGACTCTCAACACATCTAAACCAGTAACGCCTCCTTCCGTTCTTTATCGATTTTGACATTTGGGAATTTTATCTCGGAAACCATCTCCCAACAGAATTGAGACAAAACAGCATTCTCTTGTCTCAAAGATATTTTGAAGAATGATAAAAACGCGACACATCAGTCTTTATGTTACCAAGTGAGCGAAGTTAAATAAACAATGAAGTGTCGAAAAAATACAAAAAGATACGCTACCGACTGAATCTACTGTTATATTAGACACATGTATTATTGTTTATGTAGAAACTGAAGAGATACGTAAACCACAAGAAAATATAAAAGTTATGAAATGAAATGTAAATATAATTTAAGGGAATAATTACTTTAAAGAAACAGATAATATCAATATACTTGTAGTTGAGCAGCAGCATAGAAGATATTTCTTAAGTTATTCAAAGTCATTAATCACGAAAATTTCAATCAAAATCGTTAATAATAACGATAAAAACGATCAATCGAATTAATATCCAATACTATTAATAATAGTAAAAATATCAACTAGGAGCTTACTGTTCTGATGACAGAAAAAAAATTTTATTTAAAAAAAACTAAAACCAACACTTGAATATGTAAATGTGTCACTCAAATAGGTTAAAAAGTAATATACCTACGAAATAATAGTTAAAATCTCCAGTTTATGCCATCTCTTATACGCGAGTCAAGAATTTATTAAATACTCACGGAATGAGAAGATGTTATAATCCCACCAATGAGTATATTACTGAAGCAGACGGCGGTTCCGAATCTAAATGAACGAAAAACTGCGCAGAAATATCCATTATCTGACAAAAGATACGAAATGAGATACGAGATATTTGTCAGTTTAATTCTATTCGTAAAACAATAACAGTTCTTTGCACAGATTATAAAAGCTCATTTCTACCTAACAACAAAATGTCTTAATTCGATTCAATAAAAGCTACCTTCGATTCCACAGTTAAAAAGATTAACCTGTTTTTAATTGAAAAAGAAAAAGAAAACTTCATAAACAAGAAAGTCAATAAATAAACTAATACATAAAAAATATTAGTTGACGATGGTGAAATAACAACCCAGAACATGGGTGATGTTTTTGACTCTCAAAGCATCACAAACACTTTCGACTACAATGTAAGATTGAGAAGCTCAATAAAGAAAAAATGAATGAATAAGCACTCCCAAGTGTTGTCAACACGAGGAAAATATCCATCGTCACGATCCCATAGAAAATCCGACACTCAAAGAACCGCAGCAATTAACGATCGGTGTACAGGGTAAGCCATAAAAGATTATGGAGACCGGATGGGATTCATGCAGACATTTCCGTCTCTATTATCAAACTATTAAGGCTCGCTATTTTTAGTTTTACAGATGTCAACTCCAGTTTTTTTAGAACATGAAACTCAGAAAATCAATAGCAATATTCAACCAGTATATAACCAGGTTTAAAAGGAAACATCACACTACGACAGTATGCGCTAGGATTGCATCATATGGTAAACGTAACGTGTGGGACTTCGCGTTATTTTAAGAATGGTTTACGGTCTATTATGGTTATGATAATCCCAAGCTTTCGCTCCAAATCCATCTCGAAGGGAGGTGAAATTGAAGATGTGGTCCAAAATCCTCAGCAATGCGACCCTCTGAGGCCGCTGTGCGCCAATGATGCGAAGGGATACGAAAAGAAGGAATGATAATGCAGAGAGAAACACCGCAGTAATGCGGAAGTTTCTTGAGAGAATCACAACCAGTGACGACCAACCCAAGACAACGTATAGCGTACAGTACAAACTTCTCTATTAGTAAAAATACTATGTTGAACATATTTCGAAATGATAAACAGAATAACTAATAGATAATATACTTTGGTGATTACTCAAATAAGCGTATAAATATAATTAGCCAAAATTAAAACTTATTTTCGTTCATAGATTCGTGAAATACGTAAACAACATGTAAAACTTTTACACATACAATGATTTGATAAAATACATCTATTTCGACCTAACTTCAAATTTGTAGTGCACAGTATAATAGAAGAGAGAAAATACGTCTTCGTGAATATTAATTCTTAGTAAACGCAGCACAAATTTTAAACAACAATTACATGTATTTCAGGAAAACAATTTTAAACGACTCATTTCAGGCAAAAACTAATAACAATAGGAAGTTACGTGAGAAATCAGTTCGACAAAAAACTAAACAGATTTGTCAAATCGTGAGATTTAAACCGATAGAAATGGAACGTGCAAATCATGTTTGTACACGTATCGACTGTAAAAGACGTTCTCAATTTAAAATAATCTTCTAAAACAAATTTTGTTAGAAATGTCTCGAAAGGTGAACGCCAACACAGAAGCAGGAAGTTAGAAGAGAATCCCTTAACAGGATCTTCGTTACAACGCCTCGCTAAGGAATTCACCAGCATAACGATACAAACGCGTCCTACTAAGCGAAGTGCTTGTGTTTTCACGAGTCTTGAGTTAATGGAACCACAATCTATTGCTCCGAGTGAAATTCCTACCTCTCACCACATTCATGAGATATCTACTTTTAGCAGCGAAATTTCTTTCGAAACGTTAAGAACCGTTGATATTAACGACAGTGTATGGAAGGGTTATTCAACGCAATATTAAATTTAAATAAAAAACGTTCTAAAATACAACTGGAGTGGACTGTCTGGAGAAATTCTCAGGAGAGAAAATAAGTCGTGCTCTCTTCCCACAATCGCATTACTCTAAAAAGAAAGGCTTCTTGAAGTTGGGCAACTGGAATGCATAAGTAATCCTTACTTCTTACTTATATCTTGTATTCAATGCTCTCAGCGAGGCAAAAAATTACTTTTTACTACTTAAGTTTTTCTGCTCTTTACGATCTGTTTCAGTCATGTGAATATTCTTTCAACAAATTCATTTCAGTAAATAATATATCTTTTTGAAGCTGAATTAAGACTTCCGCCTATACAAACTTCTTTCCGCGGTAAAATGTAAAATAAGTGCGTTTCATCACATGAAAAGCTATGGAAATATATTGAAACGATGTCAAATGTTAATATAACATTTATTTATCAATCAGAGACTCGAAACAAAACAATGACAAATATGAATTTAATTAAAATGGGCACTCAAATCGATCTCGCTACTTGAAAAAAAAACATTTACATAGCAAATACACCCATCTATCTTTCATAATTTATCGAGTCAGAAATACGTAATAGAATGCAAAACTAAAATACTTCTCGAACATTTCAAACATTTAATTTCCAGTGCACGAGGAGAAAATTAGCAATACTAAATTCAACACAAAGCTTCACGAGCAAATTTCCTTATAGGAACATCCAATGAACACACAACAGAAATCAAGAATACGTATGAGTAATTTTAAACCGATGGATACATTTTAAGCCAAATACAGACAGGACTTTTAACAAATAATAAGAAATCAATCAGAAACAACAATGTGCCAGAATCATATAATATTCCAATGGAGAATGAATAGTGAAATATAGTCAAAATCGATTCACTGAATTGAAACAACTTCATTCTTAGGCCTTCAATACAAAAACAGAGATATTTCTGATCAAACCAGAGTTGAACATCGTATTCAACACAAAGATATGATTCCGAGACGTAATCACGCATAAACAGCGTGCGAATCCCACCAGAATCACGGTATCGCGTACTATGGTTCGCAGGAAACGTATTTCTTCATCAACCACATCCAAAGATGGGAAAGAAAAACTGGAACAGTTTCAGCGAAGACAAAGGTTCTCATTTGTGTAATCCCGGGCTAAGAGGTCAAGGGCGCGGATCCACCTTCCCTTGATCATTTGGGGAAAGTGCGGGTCACGATTTTGTGCGAATGACCTCGTTGCCAGGAATGTCACAATTGCTAACTTTCTTCCCTCGGAGGAAACCGTGAAACCTTCCCGAACCGGAAAACCTCGGTGCGATAGGCTAATGATACCTTCGGGGCAACTCGAATTGTGGTCAGCGTGTCCTAATAATTTCGAGGCTAAATTGGCACGTGAGGAATTTCTTCCCTTCACAACTCGGGAGTCATTTCCAGGCGAGTGGAAGACCTTCGACTAACAAACCTTTCCTCTAACACGAATGTCTATCGAAAGAAAGCTATCGACGAACAGAAGCATTTGTATGTTTAAATGAATATATTACGAAAGCCAACTAGTCGTTCCGCTAAAAGTTTAAGAAATACCCTTAAACATTCGGCATCTTTTTATGCTAACGAGCATGAGACAAGCATTAAGTCCTTCGTAAATCTATATTTAATAACCTGTGAGACATATAAGGTTTAGCCTTTCTTTCCAACTGCTTTGGAATTTCAAGAGGTGTATCCAAGAAATCATATATAAAACCATCTTGTACATTATTAATTATTTTGACTCGGGTTTCAAGACACACATAAATGTAGTAGGTAGCTTCCGACAGATAAAAATGCCCATTTGTTTAATACAACGTAGAAATGAATTCAAAATCTGCTTCTGAATTCCAATACAATAATCTGAGTAGATAACTGACAACAGAGGGCCATTAATTACTTCAATTTGGGTGATATCAAATCTAGACATACGACATTAGGTACTTTATTTAGGTTACGCTGGCGACCTAACAGTTCTAAACTTAGTGGACATGAATGACGACCGAGATCTACTCATAGAACCAGTCCTGCCATACCCAGAAATTTAACATGTGTCTACTGCAATTAATTTTCTCATATAAAAACCATTGGCGGAGAGTAGAATTTATTCGAAATAGCTATCAAACTCGCGCAAGTAATATTCCGTTCCTAAAAGGAAAATATATGGTAAAAAGTGACGTTACATTAATTATATGGTTGGATATATAGTTACACGAAATAAATGAAATAATCCTAAATATTCCAATGATAGAGGTAAAATTTAAAGGATTAAAAAATTAAATAAATTTCACAGAGGAAGGCACAGAAGATATTCTAATCCAAATTTCAATTAATTAACATAATTACAAATACATAAGCAAATAATCTATATTCAGAGTGATGAGATTGACCAAAATTTTAAAGTAGGTCTCCTCAAGTGATTGAAACACACTGAGTCACTTAGTATTTCAAAGGTAGCTCATCTTTCGAAAACAAAACAGATGATGGGAATAAAAACACTCGGAGATTTCCCATGAGACTGGTAGAGGAACCCTTTTCTCTCTTAAATCAGAAGGCTTGTTTAGGCTCAACAAATTACAATAAGAAAGGATCTTGAGATCTGCCGCATTGTTACGTTATTAATTTAGAAGTTCTGCGCACTGACCGTTTCCCATGCAAAACAAAGGAATCTCGTCTCTCCCTGGATGGGTGTTCATATAACGAAAGTTTTTTGGGAACATGAGACTTTCTGGATCGTGGGAAGGTAGAAACAGAATTAAAACTCGACCGTGCAAAAAGAATAAAGTCTTGATGAAACAGACACTAATAAACAAGAGGAAACTGTATAATAAACTGTTCCCTTGAGCCTTATCAATCCATTTTATCATTTAATACCGATTAAATGTTCCAAAATCATAGATTAAAATTAAGAACGAAGTTCATCCATTGAGTAACATAGATTATGCAAGTCTCACTATGATTGCGAAAAACGCAGGCCCTGATTTGATATCGAAATTAACTCATGAATACTGCACTGTAAGGTGATGAATTAATCTCCGATAATAGAAACATAACATCGCGAGGATACGTCAAGGATACAGGAAGATCAATCCAATATCTCGTTAGCACGGAACCGAGTAGCACCGGATCGCATGCTGACGAATGCCATGACGAATTCGAGAGCGTTTAGACCCGATGAACGAAACAGCAACCGTACAAAGTGGGACGAGTTATTTAACGCTGCTGAGGGGACATTACGTACGCATCTCCGATTCATTCAGCTTCGTCTCCTTCCTTGGGTCACGAATACACTTGCAAGGCCTTCTGTTTATCATCTGAGAGCTTTCGCCACGGTCAACCGAATATAAGGACGTTAACCCCTTAAAAGGAACTCGACAATATTCGGTGAAGCATAAAGCCAATACATCGAAGACTGTGATGCGATAAATTAAAGCCATTTATACCTAAGATACACAATAAAAATATTTTATATCCAACGGTTTCGTCTCAGAACAACGGAATTCATCAACGAAGGGTTGTCAAGAAGCATGATGTCCGATTAATTTAAATTAAAGCGTTAAATAGCTCCTGATTCAATCGAAGGTTGACCAGGCAACGGGTTGTTGACGAAATATCGATATTTTCTATCCATAAACACGCTAATATACATATGAACATTGCATTTATAATACAGTAAGTAAAAAACAACATAACCACCTAATAATCTCAAGACATATCTGTTATTAAAGGCCAAAAACGTATTCCCCACAAATAAACGACTGAATATAGGAAATAAACACGTTAGATTGATTCCAGAACAAGTTGCGCATTAGTTTATCAAGAATTGGAAGACTGACACACGCACGATTCCGAAAGAGGCCCGGGAAACGTGGCTGAACTATTTCTTTCGAAATCCTTACGACGCAAAACAAATCGTTATCTGATGATTATACGGGATTACAAACGTAAAATTTCAAATGCCCCCGACAATTTCTCTCGACTCGGAATTCAACTCTCTGTTGGGGAGAGAGGCGAACTTAGTAGGACATGGTTTCGAAACAGCCACACCCAACAAAAAGGTCTGAAGAGCAGAATGAAGAACTGACGCCACGTTTACCGAAGGAGCGCTTTTAGGACTCTTGAGCTGATTGTCTACGCAAATACTGACATCGGTGACACAATAGAAATTTAATCAGAGTCGATTGCAAACGTTTATCTTACGAAAACGTCTAGTTCTATCCACATTTCGCATCCAATGATATTTTTAGCGATGTTTAGAAAAAAAATATAACAATAATTATTAAATAATAATAACAAACAAGTATAATCAATGACTCAACGGCTTGGGTTTAATAAAAATTCATGAACAACATAAGCAAAATATTCGAAGCAATGGTTAAACGCAAACTTCACGTATTCATAAAGCTGAACGAAAAACCAGTATCTTTCCGCTATTAAAGATCACTGAAAACAAATACTGTCCAATAAAACAAATACCTAGAAGTCCATGGCAACCAGAACATGTGTATATCTTGTAATTTGATTTATTGGAACACAAAATCTCAGCAGTTGCATCATCTCCTTCAATGAGATAAAAACTTCCAGACAAATAAAGTTTCGCACATCGGAAGAATTTCGATGATAAAAATCAGATAAGAGCTTCAAGAGACGAGTTCGTAAAAACTTTACAAACTATTTACTTGACAACTTGGATTTCCCACTTCCACGATCCATTCCATCAACACCACCGATGAGAAAACAAAGACATATAGAAAATGTTTCCAATCGAATGAAAAGTAAAGGGAATGGTTATTTCAATTTACGCACTCTTGTATTTCACGCCGCTTCGCGTTCATAAACCTATTATCTAACGAAAAAGAAACATGTTACGAGAACTGGGCCAGCGATGGCGTGTTGCTAAGGCAACTGTCTCCGACGAGAATCAGTCGAGGCGGTGAAAGTCCGCGCGGATTTTTATAAAAGCGGAACAGCTGACACCTTTCTCTAAAATACCACGTAATGGGTGGAATTAAAAGTCAATGGTCCCGAAATGAAATATAAGGCAGTTTCGATCTCGACACAAAAACAGATTGTGAAATCAGGAGACTAAAGAGACTGGTAAATTGAAATTCTTTGCCGACTGAGGAGCACTGCACTCTTTTTTATTGTCCATTGCCGTACAATGAGCACTAGCGTTTTAAATCCTTAAAAATAAAATTTCCGGGAAACTGAAGTTGCTGATCTTCTTATCCCAAAAAACTCATATGTTTAGAAAGATAGGTGACAAAGTAAACAAAAAAAAAACAATTAACATTCTGTAAACTTAACACGGCATACACCACGAAAAACGCTCTGAACTAATTACAAAAACTTAATCCAATGAACGCTAAATACCATGGCAATCATCATAAACACCTAAAAAAACATGCAACTACACTTCATTCTATATATCGTATCGAACAGGGGCAACCAAAAAATCAGGACAACCAAGGAGGCCACTTGGAACGCTTTGATACAGTAAGTTGGATAGCGTGTAACACGCGTGCTCTAAAATTAAGCTCATCGTGAACTCATCGGGGTTCAATTCACAATCAGAAACAAAATTAAAACTGCTAGGTTGGAGAAAACAAAAATTTCTCCTAACTTCCTCACTACCATTATGATAAATGATCATTTCTTCAACCTATAATATAAATAAAAGAATATCACAAAGAAATACCTAAAATATAGGCAAACGTCAAGAGATACTACGTAACAGGCCGCCGAGTTGACCCAAGATATCCCAATGTATTCCTTGAATACTAAATCACTCGATGCATCGCAGGTGTTTCTACACCTACAAGAACTCTATCTTGTGGTAGGTCGTTCTTTACATCCCGACAACTGACCCCTCCTCCGAATGTCACCAGAAAAGAAATTCCTCCGCCTACCAACAACACACACCTAATCCAAGCTCACGAAATTTGTCATCCACTTTCCCAGACTCACCAAATCTATGACCTTTCCTAACGTAATAGACCCTTCACTTGTTCCACTGACCACTTGGTTCCTTTTTACAGACACCTCAAAAAACATCCTAAAAGTCGGGCACTAATGACCACAAAAGATACCACACCCGATGTTTTACATACTGAAAATAAAATTACCAGAAACTCTTAGGAGATAGAAGTTTGAAACTAAACTTTTTCGAGTCTTTCAGTAGTTAGAAGAGGAGAAAAATATCAACTTGAGTCTAATCATTTCAAACGGATTACGTTTAGAACGTGAATTGTACTAGGATTCTATAAACGAGGTTAATCTTAGAAAGTAAATTTTAAAAAAGATAGGATTGTGGGATTAACAAAAAAATATTTGAACTAGTCTCCGAGCTAGGACGATATTTATCACTTCTTATCGATAGCTGGAAGAGAAAGTTTAGTTTAAGAGTCCAAGAAAAAATATGCTAGGAAATATAACATCGCATGTCAATAACCATTTCGCTTAAACAACCAAGCAAAAAAAGCTAGGGAGAGCGTAGGAAATTTCATCTACGGAAGAAACGGATACAGCAAACGATAGTCAACGGACGAAAGATAAGAAAACATGCAGACAAATTACAGACCTAATGAACGTTCACGTTTTAAACATGGACTGCTTATCTTTCCGTAGAGCACATTTGGAAGTCGTCTCGAAGGAGATGGTGCAGAAAAACAGCCGATACGAGTGCTTCCTCACGTATACTGCCCAACCTACGACGATGGCCCCGGCGCGGGCTTAAAAATATAACCACAGGAGGAACACAGGTCCCAGTTGGCTGATAGCGCACCTCTTAAAACGACGCTTAGCGGGGCTCGTAATCGACTCGAAACAGGTGATCGGAAAGGTTAATTGATCGGAAAACTTTCCCCCACATCGAGGATTCATTAAGATTCCCGATCTGCTGTCAACCCTTATTTAGCCGTACACGAGAAGAGTTGGTGTAAAGAACTACAAATTGGCATTCGCCGCTTATGTAAATAAAACATCTGAATGGCATGCGTGGAATCAAACAACATCTGGAACTTCGAAATGGAGGATTTTTATTTTCGAAATAAGACACACTTTATGAAATAGGAAAAACAACCGCATCTGTTTATGATACCGACGGGAAAAATATTTGAGAATTCCATAAATTCCAGATAAAGTTGAAACACGAAAAACTCGCTCTAAAGAAATTTGGTGGAGGCTTTATTCGCTAAACGGAAACAGATAGCAGGATTTGTTAATTTGAGCATCCTGTCTTAAACACCGCCATTATCGAAATTTTCTTCGTGAGATTACAAGGGACATGAATCCCAAAGACATTCGCGTCAATTTGTTTCCATTGCTTACTTCAGTAAGTGAAAACAGGCAACTTTTGTTTTGAGAAAACAATCATAACTTGCAACTAATTGATTCTTTTTATCATTAGAATTGTTTTCTCTCCCGCATCAAATGCTTACAAAGTTTCTACAAAAAAGAATGCGTTCACGTCCCATTGTTTACAAACATCGTTTCCTTTGTGTAACAAACTTATCTATTCGCTCCTCTCAGATAAAAGTACAGCTATTACGAATATTTATGACGACTTACCGGACGTGGTTAAAGCGTATTACTGATTCTAAACAAAAACTTAGAAGACGTAACGCGTTCTAGAAACCCACTTAGGCCAAGAAAATAAATTGAGAGGTAAACCTTTGAATAGCCCTCATAATAATGATTGCCACACAACAAATTGGGGCATCTTCATCTACATTAATCCGCCTTCAAAACGAAGTCGCCAGCCAATGTGTACACGATGAGGGCATTTCAGAAGCTACATTTCAGTCGAACGTGCTTAGTACGAATCTGATTGGATAGACTGCTCTCGAAACGTTAAATCCATGACGATGAGGACAGCATCCAAGCATAGAGAGGAATCCACTTTCTCTACCCAGCTCTCCTTCACCTCCCCCATTGTCACGTGACCACACATCTCCCATCCGCTTTCAAAGGACCCGCATAACGCAGGGCTTCATCAACAAGTCTTAGTGCTTGAACACTATCAATGGCAACATATACGACAAAATGAACATCAAGTCAAAGATCGGAACGTACTCGCTTATCTGATGGAAAAACGGAATCTATTATCTACACGTGACTAAAAGACGTACACCCAGATATTTGCATTCGCTTGAGAACGACAGCGATGTTTTTTTACTTTCGGAACGACGCTCTGGAACGAAATATGTAGACGAGAACGGGACGGAACGTGAAATTTTGGTACTACGTCGCAAAAAAAGAATGTGAAACTCGGCGGCCGTAACCTTTCACTTTTTATTCGAAGGCGTGGAAAACGATTTCATAACGCGTATATGGCTTCCTGGGCTGATATCGCCAGAGGCTTCGCACATGACAAACAGGGCAATAGATGACGAGAACAACAGGTAAGAGTGTTTATCCGGATACTACGCAAAACCGATCGCTTTTTTAAGGTCCTCGATCCAAATTTGCGAAACAACTTTCACCGAGCATAAACGAAAATTAATGGAAATTAGCTCGTAATAACCGATCTCGATACGGGACAACGCGGTGAACGGTACTTAAAAAAATCGATAAAAACTTCAAATCCTGTATCAACAATATCGGGTTTCCTGTTGAGATTGCGTCATTTTATTAGCCGGAGAAGGGAGCGATCGCAGCGCCCCTATTTGGGCTGCGAGTGTGGTTCAACACTTTCCTTGAGGTACTCAAAATGTTTGGGACAGTTTACGCACGGAAGTGATGGAGGCAAAGCAGCAATGAGCCATCGAGATAAAAATACGACACAAGTCGCTTATGGAAGTCACCGCGCGGTCATCAAATACCCTCACAAATAGTTTGAGAAATACCGATTTCCGTTACGAATACCTACAGCGGTATTTCATAACTCTTTCATAATCTTACGATAATAATTTATATTACTCGTAGTTATTAGGCTAAATACGGAATAATAATGTGGAACAGGTGACATTATACCATACACAAGTCAAATACGAACTCAAATCTGTAAAACGAAGATCCAAAATACGTGATGTTTACCCTTTCAAAGAAATAATTTAATTTATATTAATAATCCCGGACAGCTACTTGACACCGCAGCTCACATCCAACAGATTGAAAATGCATTTATGCTGATAAGCCTGAATCTTTTCCCTCGTAGCATTCAAACAGGTTTAATACAGGAAATAAATCATTAAAGGGTACCTTCTGCTTTCATCCTGGCCGATATAATCATAATCCTATCCATTCCGATGCACAATATGATAAAAACGTAACGCTTCGGGCATTATATCCAAACTTAGTATCGAAAAATACATCCTTCATTTCCGAGAGGATGATTTTTTCATATCCACGTCTTATTTAAATTTACATAATGAAATCAGTCTTGAGAGAAACCAAACCACCTTTTCCTTAATTATCTTTTAATTAATGTTCCGACTGGAGATGCATTTCCGGTACCGGTTCACCGACTATGCGGACGTCGTTATACGCGCTGAAGATTCCCTAGAACGACCTTCTGGTATAAATGATTTATTAGGTACGCAATCACGGTTAATTGTCAACGGCGCAGCTGTCTCGAAATAAACAGATAAGCGCCTGGGAGTGTATGCAGACCGCGAAGGGAATCACGTGACAGTCGAGGGTAATTTAAAGAGCGAATCAGAGCAAGACTCGGTAACTGCAACTACGAAAATTATACGAAAAGTTAATTAATAGATACCTGAGGAAACAATTATGAAAAAAAAAACGAAATTGAGTGACATTTTTTGTTTTTGATTCGTAATGGATAATATTAGACTATATACATCGTTTATTCTAATTCACTCCTATTCTATAATGAGACCTGAACAGTCAAAACGACCTTTGGAAAGGATATTGTTCATTCAAAACAACCAATTTTTTGAGGTCGCATTGTACATAAAATATAAGAATCTGCTCTTTTAGTTTCATTCCAATCACTGAAAACATTTTCCAAAAAATCATACTTAAACAGTGGATATTAAAAACAAATCTGAGGAAACATTTTCTTATTTTGTCACTGATAGTCATAAATCAGCCCATGTTTTTACCTCGGAGGAAGGCTACAATTTAAAGCGATAAATCACCACCTCCGGTACATCCCCACAACAGAACATCGACTCACGAATTCTAAAGGTTAACTATTTCACGAGAATAGAAGACGACTTCATCTCAAATGGATTGGTAGAGTTCGCCAAAATTTCATTCCGTTATTTGTTCTCGTTAATCTGGAAACAGAGGCCGCTAATTAGCCGCGCTGGCTATCATTCCCGAGTAACCCTTTGGGAACAACCACCGAGGACAATTTCGGAGGGGAAATGACCTTCTACGCTGACCGCTAACGCAAAGGTCGACCCCAACGTGCTGATTCCACAAATAACGCGATATTCCCTCGAGTGCTTTCGCACATGAACAGGTCACGTGTTCAAATATTAACACGGATGCGTTCGATTCCCTAAACACACACTCTTCACTACACACGAAAATTACTCTTAGCGTTGGATGGAGATAAGTTAAACCTTACTAAAAGCTTAATCGAGAGATGAGAGAATGATCGTGGCTAAATGATACAGCTGTCTGAACAAAGGACACGGAGCCCAAATGCTTCCTTAGAAGAACTGGCAACGTCTCAAGAATTTTACATTCCACGAGTTCCTAAGTGAGCTACTCATTCCTAATGGGATTTTTCAAAGAGGAAACGTGTACCAAGGGAATTAATCATTTCTGTCTGACCAAATTGAAATTAATATAAATGGAAGCGTTGATGGATTTAATAAATTCCTGAAACTAAAGTATAGCCCTGCGACATGGAACGGCAACTCCTTATCAAATAAAAACTCTTCCATCTGATAAAAAAATTACACCACGTGAGTAGCATATCTGCATACTAACAAGTCGTCATCCTATCAAATACGAATCGATTCACGTAATGAATATTAATTTGCTTCGAAGACTTTTCATCTTCTGCTTGAATTTGCAGTCTTATGCAAAAAAGTTCCTTTCAAAACACTTAAATAACCCTATTTTTATTACCAACACGATACAATTGTTATTATATGATTAACAATCGATAACAATCAAAACTTCCAGAGCGTTCTACAGATATGCCGATTGGAATCCCATTCTAACGGAAAATGATAGATTCCGGAGATACAACGGGGACGAGTGCAAATGTAAAAGCAGTGACCGAGATTTCAAGTCCATCCAGAGAACGATGGACAAAGAGAGATGAACAAAGCAGAAACCTGCTGGCGACGTCTAGTTTACGCAGCGTGAATACACGTGAAAAAAGGGAGGGAGAACCTGTTAACGGGAGGGTGCCATTTCTTTTTGGCGGCCGTGGGAGTCAATTCTCATGCGAACTTTTCGAATCGACACTCGGATGACTTCATCTGAAGAGCCGAAGATCTTCAGGGTGAGCACTGAACCGCCCATTCTGCACGAATGACCTCCTTTTCTCGGACTTAATTTCGCGTCTGGAACTCCTTTGTAGTTCTTAGAAAAGAGACTGACATGTGTGAGCTAAAATGTCAGAATGAATGATAGAGTAGACTATTGAACTCTTGTACCCCTTAAGATTGCTTCCTAACCCGTAAATAGAGACGTAAAGATCATTGTAAAAGATTAATCCTGAAGTAAATGTCGTATTTATCTTATATAAATGTATTCATTATTTTTAATCGCGAAACATGATAGCAAGATGAAACGGTAAAAAACATTTTAGACATAAGAGACTAAATACTTTATGATTCATATAATTAATTAATTTTACGGATGCACAGAGAATTAAAAAAGGGACATTATGATGTTTAAGAATGTATCAGTGAAAATGCTCCTATTCGAGGAGCAATACCTATTACGCCCAGTGAGCATACACAACACAATTGACGAAGGTAAATATTTGGAGAGATGTACTAGTGACAAAATATAGAAATCTATCTGAATGGGAAGGGTTTACGCACGTCGCGAAGATATGTACCAATTCCTCAAACACAACCCAAGCGAGACAGCGGTTAGATACTAGTCGTAACTGACCCGAACGAGATGTTTTTGATGACAAAGGATGTTGAGAAGGTTGGGAGGATAGCGATGTCACATCTTGTTGACTTGTCCCCTCTGAAATGAACGAAGGGCGACCAACTGCGCAGCGTGCTATTTCCCATGGCTCACAGTGCAAATATTTAAAATCAAAGTACGACGGTAGGGGAGGCACATACCGAACAACATTTCAAAAAAAGAAACTAGGAAGTTGCATCTAGTTATAGAACTGGCGCATAGGGAAATGACCATGAAATTGCAGGGACCCGTACATCTCCTCCCTCCTGCCAACAGCATAGGCCAATTCCGAACCTAAATAACAAGACACGTCATCAAGAATCAAAACAAATCTTTGGGAGGCCGAAAATTTGGCGCCAATCGCAGCGGAGAAAACATCTTCAGAATTCGATAGGATATGTGAGACACGAAAGTATCTCATTTCCGATTTGAACAACTACTACATCGAGTCAGAAAGGGTCGATTTCAGATGAGCCTCATATGGACTCATCCCTCGCAAAACTTTAAATCAATAAGAGGGAGGTAGAGAAGTGACAATGAATGATTAATCAGAAAAGCGTGCCATTGGAAATGGTCATACGTTTTTATGCTATACTTGAGCGTACTTTAACAGTGAAGTACCGACTTTGAACTTATACCTTCAACCTACAATTAAAGTCAGTAAGTTCCAAGTGAATTAAACTACGCTTAAAGAATCCGTTTCTAGAAGTAAAGTTATCTAAGAAGAGACAGATTTTATATAGAAAACAGATAAACCTTGGTTGTTGATGATCTTTGATGAGATCGATTACTTACGAGATACGCTACGTAATGTTTTATTAATGAATATAAAGTATTACTAAACGCATTGACTCGCGTTCAATTTATTGCTTTCTGTTGTTGGATACAACTCGGATGATGAAATCAACCTTACAAGGATCGTCAGTGTATATTTTTTATCAATGAACTGCTCTTCAGCTTCTATTTACGTAACTCATTTTACGGTTATCATATCATGAAAATACGTCAAATATTTCATGCTATTCACTACACTCCCGAAATCAGATCGGATAATAAGATCGTATTAACGAATAACTATATTAACCGACTACGAATACATTTCCATAGATCCCAAAATCAGATTCATAGGGCGTTCAGAGCAGATGCTCTCGTATCATCTCACACGCGTTCGCCTCTGGCGTTCTTCGAAACCCCACGAAACAGAGCAATTTGCATCTTCCGCCCTCACAGCCACCGAGTACCTAGCGAAGGGGGGGAAAGTGGCTTCCTTAATGGACGGTACGTTTCCATTGCAGGCGTTCAAAGTGGGGTGAAGAATCCAAATCGATGGTGCACAGCCGCTCCCTAGGACTACCACGGCGGCGTCGTGCGAGGAGGCTATCGATCCAAAATCACCACTTCCGCAAGGAGGAGGGCCTTTGTACTGGCGTTTTCAAGGACCCACGCGGATTTCATGTGCGATGAATTGAACGCTTCGGGCGAAGGACTCGAGGACATATATTCACGCAGAACAAGTGAACAGTCGAGTTATTAAATTATAAACGGAAACAAAATCTTCGTAATACATGGAAACGAAAACGTTTCAAGTTCTAGCAAAATTAATTAACAACGCAACAATGTGAACTTCAAACACTACCTTCAACTGCTGATTTAAATAATTAGAATAAGAGAAAGACAAGACATGGTGAAAATATGTAAGCTTGTCGTATTTCACGAAAGAGTTACAAATTCTCGATTTTGTAGGAATAGTCGAAAGTAACTGCAATGCCTCACCACTTTCTCTTTCTGGAGCAAATGCTTATCACTCAACCATGACGAAATATCTTACCAGTAAACGATCCGAAAGTAGACCTAACTCTGAACTGTGGGAATGCACGAAATCATTGCACTACCGAACCATAAATGATGATTTTCTATGCATTGCGTCTTGATACGTAAACTTCACGAAGTTAATAACGACTTCAGTTAAGTTTGCGCATAAACAGAGAGTATGCCTTAATCAAACAATTCGAACAAAGGCGTTGAAAGCTAATCGAACACATACGAGGGTGGAATCAATACGGGAAGTGCTACCAAATACAGCGGAATATTGAAGAAGAGCATCTAGAATTAAGAGTTATCATGATAAATTTTACAATAATATATGTGAATACTCCATCAACATAGATTGGTAACCACGCAACGAAAATGAGGTAGGGCTTTCAAGTGATGATCGAATTTAGCAAGCTAGATAAAGCCAAACATCTTTACTATTGTACATAGTAACCCTTCTGATGGAGATTAAAGAAGCCCCTAATAAAGGTAGCTGGCTACACAAGAGCGAGAGTACTACGGCATAAGGAGCACGTCCACTAGACATCTTCCTTATGCGTTCTATAGATGTGGACCCCCCACGAAGCACAACCTCCGATGGCCAAAGACGAGTGCAGTGGTGCATTGCCGTCGTCGAGTGGTGGATAGCACGTCAGTTGGCGACACGCGATCGCCAACCCCCGCTTTCCCCCCAAAAGAGGAGAGTCTGCAGACTGAGTCACCCGGAGGTCGAAAGGGGAGGCGCGGCAGACCAACAATCGATACTCTCTCACAAAATGGCACTCGATGCGGCCAAGTCTGAGAGGGTCGTCGAACCGACTCGCCGAGATAATAGGATTACGGGAGAAGAGCAAGAAAACAACGGATACGACCCGAGGATTAATAAGGCTTTACACTTTCCCGCGGTTAGCCGCCATGCGGGACTTCAAAGACGACTTCTTTTTCCCTCCAACGCCCCTTTCTCGTATAGGGAAGACATCAAAAGACGTCACCCTTCAGAATCGAAGACCGCACCGACTGGGCACTGTGACACCGATTGATTAGCTACAAATTGGACCTTAAAGAGCCTTCGCTCATTTCACCACGACGACGTTCGGAGAAAATCTTTATAGATACGATACGCAGCGGTACCCTTGAAAACTACTGGTTCGAAAATAATCGAAAACTCTCATTACGCTCATTATCCGCGAAATCTAAATTGCTTTCATCCTGAAATGAACGAATTTTCAACATGAAATGGAGAAAAATAAACGAAAATTGGGTATTTCATCAGTAAAGCGAACGAAAATGATTTGCTGAATGCAATTCAAGATAGCGAACAAAACGAGACGATATATTATGGAAGGAAATAATTCGCTATAACGTTAATTAAAAGGTTTTGAAGGACATTCACTTTAACTTCGTTGAAAATTTTCCACATCTTCATCATCTATTACTACGACCTTTCCGCTCGAAGGCCATGCATCGAATACTTTACATTGTAGATAATCAATAAGCATCAAATAAAGAGCAATTCTAAATGCCAGCAAGTTCCAAAGCAATACTGTGCATGACTATTTATTTAGCGGTAACGCTAGCAACGCTGTGAAGTAAATGTGGATATGATAGGTTTCGTAACTTTCAAATAAACCATCCCACGCATTGAGATTTCCAAGTACTAGTCAATACAATTTATTGCCTTTCCATTGTCACTGAATGGATAGAATAGTAAATCGCGCGCCGGGTCACTCGCCTTGTCAAAGCGTACTCGAATGACCTAGGCTACAAGGGACGGAATTGACCTATCCACGCAACTTGCATGCAAAGTAAAAGATAAAATATGCGCAGGTTTCCCGTCACTCACAATTATACCGTGTCTAAGAAGCGTGAATGGCTGATTCTCATTAGATACGCATAAACTTTGTTACGCGGCCATTCCCTACGGACAGACAATGACACTAGAAAGTATCCGCTCGCCAATCGATGAAAACCAACAACTATCACAAACGATTTGGTAACTGCAACCCTTTTGAAGCCATTTTTATTTTTACAACTTAAAAAATCTTCCCTAAACACATGCAAATCACTGTCTGATGGAAACTTCAGCATCGTCACATAACTAAATCCATTATTCGGATAAGGAAACATCTTTTTTCCATTGTATAAGGTAGTATCTAAAATTATCTATAGAAGGATATTCGGATGTAAATTTACGACGGAACCATTCCGAAATCTCTGGGGATGGGCAATAGAATAGTCATAAACAATGGCCATCAGGGAAAGAAAAAATAATCTATGCTTAAAGATACATTGTTTTATTCTAACATGCTGAGGAACGTGTCAAAAGCAGATATCCCTTTGAAAGGTAGAAGGCATTGTATTTGAGTAGAGACCGTAAGAAAAGATGATGCACAGATATTATTAGAAGGGCTTAAATTTAACCTCCCGAGGTTATGTTGACCAACTTCACGACATTCAAACGAGTTCCTTTCGCAACCACGGAAGTGGTAGAATGCTTCCGAGAAGTATACATTCATCCGACCGATTCTCCGACCTTTGTATCCAAAATGATCTGCAGGTCCATTCTCAGACGGCGCTGGCGACCATTTTCGCAACTACCCATTTCAGCTTCATCAGCATACAAAAGCCGACTCACTTTCCCAATCATCAGACCATTCTTTTGACCTCTGCCTTCTATCGCATATTTTACCACGGAAACATCCTTGCCGAACACTTCTATCTAAAAACCTTTCACTTGGCGCGCAATTTTCACTCGTCGAAGCATTGTGCGTCATGAAATAACTACTTTCACTGCAAACTCTAAGCAGCCTCTCACTCTATATAAAGCAATAACTCTCAATGCATCTGCTTTCGATCTAATGAGCCTTTCACGAACTCGCCGACGACAAATACTTTCAATTTCGCATTTTTAAATCGGTTTTATCGAAAGGAACTATCGAGACACACCCACAATGCAATGGGGTTCGATCAAGTGGCGCCGTCGGGCTTTATAGACCAAAGCATTCGATAATAACTTTTCCAATAAGAGGCCTTAAGAACCTTTCTAAACTATCACTCGAGAATGTCAGCCATTCCTGGGGAGCTTACGGAAGTAATGGTTCCCTAATGAATTCATTACTGCTTCATCGTAAACAGATAAGACAAAACGCCATTTTATTATTTATTAAATCATTCTTTGGGTTCGACTAACAATAATATCAATAATTTACCAAACAAAATCCCTCTAAAACCTGAAATTTCCTATCAGAACCCTTAATCAAGATGGCAGTTGACACAATTTATTCTACACTTCCGCAAGACGAAACAAAAACGAAGTAAACGAAATTTCCACACACGAAGTATCACACCTGCACAGGTACATTTACTTGTGGACGAGAAAAATATTTCAACGGCCACTTGTTGCTTCGAACACCGCCAGTACTAAAGCCGCGAGATTTTCCGAGTAATTATGAATGACCTTAAAGATATTCCTACACCTTCCTTTAAAGCACCATCGCTCGCGAACAGAACACTGTGGAAATTGAACACGTGTGCTCGGTTGAGAGTGAATGTAACAATGCGAAGAGGAGGTAGATAAGGAACCTTAAAAAAGGAGGACAACTCTGGAAGTCAGGGGCAAGTTCTCTTCGGAGTTCTTGGAAAGGGAGAGATTCGGCGAATCGTTAAGGAAAGGAAGATTGGCAACGGAGAACATCACCCACGCAAAGAAACCGATGGCGGAGGAACAAACAATCGAGTAAATTTAGTGACGACTTTCGAAATGGAGGCCAAATTACGTTCTACCGCTCGGAAGAGCGAAAGATTACGGTGGAGCGCCCACTTTCTTAGAACCGAAACTAGTTAACCGTGATATTGACGACCTAATGAATAAAAGATTATGAAATACGGAAAATCCCTATTAGACAACATCGATGCGTGTTGAATAACTTCTTTCCATGGCAACGGCTCAACGAAGACGCAGCTTTACATGCATGTCTTCCACGAAACATATAATTAAGGCGTACTGAGGGAGAATATTTCTAATACTAGTCGTGAAATACGTAACTCTCATATCAACGGAAATATATTTATACGATTGAGACACGAGGATTAAGCTAAAATGAGCTGTTTTCGTAACAAATACGTACTTGATACACACCGATTTCAACTTGCAACGGACATTCCTTTTATACATATAAGAATCACCATAAAACATTTCTGAATGGTTTTGCAAGGAAATGAACACCATGTACGAGCTAAGGAAGTAATACCGAAGAAAAAAAAGGGATATTAGGATTCAAACACGTGGATACAAGATTCCATTTTATTCCATAGGGCTTATTCAGAAACATCAAAGTCTGTAGTGCACGTACTTTGAAATACGTTACCGGAAATAAAAGGAGGCGAAGAAACAGTCCCCAAAAGAATTACGCAAATCACACAGCCTATTTCCGCGAATCCAAAATGGATACGTTTCCCTGATCTTTGATATTTACAGGTACTTCAAGAGTATTCCCTATCGACACAGCCCGCCTTCAGTCGTATTTCTGGACCGGCGCCTTACCCTCGCAGATTTCTCAGACGCGGATCTAGAGACAATGGCCCCGTGTGTATTTTTTTTGGCAGTTTCGCCCACTTGAATCGACACACCGCTGGATCTCTATTTCAGCCACGAGGTCATTGCACTCGAAGCCACACACGAACAACAAATCACGACCTCGTACTGAAAAACGCAGCAATTAGTGGCCGCGTTATTAGGGCCCTCGTGAGTGGAAATGGGCAGATTGTGAGCGATACCTCAAAGGCCGCATGCTCCAATTCCTAAGTCGTTTATGACATTCGCCATCTTGAGTTAAGCCGTTTCGTCCTAACACATCTTGAAGCGTCATTTATGAAAGTACGTTGTCTTTTTGATTAGATAACTAGCATCTTATAAAAGCTTCTGTTTGCTTCATTATGTACTAAAGTGACATCATGCAATTAAATCTACGACGCTAAATGATGGGATACACATTCGATGTGAATACTGTATGAAGTGAATTACGTAACTTCGTAGTGCGACTCAATGAGCAGTATTTTTCATTACTTCAATTAAAATGAAAGAGATATGTTCAAATGATAAAATAAGAAATGAATATATTTCTCATCCAACAAAAATTAATTAAAAGTATCAAGTGGCTTCAATAGTAGATCACTCTAAAGCAAATAAATATAAAAATCGCTCCAGCCAATTCAAATATAAAACATTTAAGGCTCATAATAGCGAAAAAATAACTAAAATTTAATCTGAGCATGAAGAAAATTCTCTTCTCAAACTATTTAAAATAAATGAAATGGAAGGCACGAGGTTTTTGGAAAAGGATTGAAAATTAATTTAAATACACAAAATTTTAAGGCTGATTGTTCGATAATTATTTACCTTCCCTCTAATACATCAACGGAAATACATTATTTGGAATATTATCTAATAATTAATAAATGAATTTTGTTTAAATCATGAGGAACACCTCTACAGTTCCATATAAAATCTATAACTTCAAACTTTTTATTGTAGATAAAAAGCATTCATAACTCCATCTATAGGTACATAATAGCAAAGCAGAAAGTTGCGCATAATTCAGGAATCGTTTCAGTATGCAATAAAATATTAATGTAATCAATAAATTTTCTCAACCTAAAATCATGTACCGAAAACGTAAAGAAATTAAACGATACAAGCTACGCATTCATTTTAAGTCAAACACAAAATGGGAAACCCATAAAGACTTCGCTAACACAGTTCCATCAAACGCTAAATTTCCTCAACGTAGGCAGTGGCTGAAGGAGCGTAAAAAAAGGCTAATTGCTTGGAATCCTTTGGCACAGAGAAACCTCCATCCTTATACGGCTTTCCATAAAATTTCATCGGAGAGAGCGAAAGCCGTGACGCAACCTTAGTTACGAGAAACTTTGTAAACACAGAGTTGGATAAACGAAACCTACGATGTCAACGAATACATCAAGCGAGAGAGAATCTATTCCCCCTTGAGGATTATTTTAAATTCGAAGAGGGGGGATTCTCCTCGTGTCCTTCTCAGAAATCCCGGCCATAGAGGGAGAAATTGCGCCCATTCCCACACTATCAACACGAGGGATTATTCCAAGGAAGTGAGTGAAGGACGGATGCCTGAGAAGGTTACATCTTTCGCTCGACGTACCATTGCGGGTGAAGATTAACAGCGATTCTAGACCGGTGAAAGTAGTGGATTGAATTTATATATACGTATATAATTCAATACTTCACAAGGGTCAATCCGAAAAGTATTATTTTATGATTCGGCAAAAATAGGACTTTCTTAAAAATGGCTTGTTTTCCAAATGTTACGGTTACTAACATGTTGCGGACATATACCACTGGAACAAGATGATTTGAAGCTAATACGATAATAAAGATTTTGCGCTTTCAATCGTACTTAATACGTAACAGTTAATAACAAATCCTTTTGACAAACGCTTTGAATATAAACTTAATAGGTGAATAATTATTAATTCGAAGTAGGACATTTAACTTTGGGATAGAGTGCACGAATTAACGGGAATGAATTAAAAATATTTTATCTAATTTCATTATCTTCGAGTAAATATATGTGAGAAAGGAAACCCGACTATTTTTCAGAAATGTAAACTATAAAACGCAAGTAGATGGTAGAAATATTTCCTCAAATATCCATACGTAGGAAGTACATGTGATGCTTCTAAAAAATGTTTTATTAGACATTTTACTGAAAGGCCGTATGATATACAGAAAATGCAATTTCGGCCAAAATTTATACATCTGTTTCACAACTTTAAGCGTTCTCTGCCGACTCCAATACAGATAAAAAAATAATAATAGCTATTATACTTTACGACCTAGTGCGTCCACAGCCAGATAAATAAATAAATGCGAATCTTCGGAACTAGCAAAGTTTTCACAAACTTGTATGAATAATTATTAATGGATCTTCTGGAACTGAATTGAGTTGCAATGCCTAGAATTCTATTTTTAACTGCAATAACATGAGCAAGGTCAGACAAAAATCGATACGGACTGAGGATGAGGCGTTCTTTGCTATTAAAGGCTAAAGTTCATCGGAGGGAACATCATTTCTCTGATAGAGGGACAAATACGAAAAAAGCCAAGTACTTTTAATTGCGAATCAAATCTTGTTTGCATAAATTAATATTATTTTTACATAATGTTTTGTGCCCTTGACAGACTCCATCTCCTTAAGGAAAACTTATCTGTGGATCCATTATATTAGCATCCTTTTAACAGCTCTGTAATCGTGACAATTAGTGAGTAGCTATGCACGAAGAAAGTGTTCATGATTCGTCACGTTATTTCCTGTGTCATTCCTCCCGATGTTATTATCGAAGCGAACAGGTAAAATGAGAAAATTATATAAGAGGACATGATTTTTCAATGCCTACAACTATCCATAACTATAATGGATATGTAAGAAAATCATTAGAAATCAATTCCCCAGTTTTACGAAGAAAATTTCCTGAAAATAAGATTTTAAACCCTGAAATATAAAGTGTTAAGACAACATATACCTTTGGCAAACACGGGGATAATCAACAAAGATAGATAATAAATCATTTCTATGCTCTTCGACTTAAATTTTATGTATTAGGAAAGGAAAAATTTCAAGAACTGCATAATTAAAAGGCCTGGCTAAGAAATACTTTATCAAACCGTTGTTGACAACAATTATCTAGGAAACTTATGGGTCTTTAGAGGCTAAGGGAAAGGTTATTGATACCATAGAGTTCAAGCGGGAAAACCATTGGCCGAAGCAGATAGCTTCACTTTGAAAGCATGAGGAGGGTAGGCGAATGCAGTGGTTATCATCAATTAAGATACGAACTCACGTACACGGCTGAACGAAAGACGTGATTATACTAACATTTTTCCTCGTTTACTGGCCGTGGGGATTTCCTTCATTTCAGCTGGTCAAAAACCCTCAACATAAAACCTAGTTTATCGGCAAACACGATCTAAAATTGCGTGTTTTCTAAACAGCCGAAAGTGTTCAGACCTTAAACGCCACACACAAATAAAACAAACTTTCTAAATAAAGCGCTTTATGGACAGTTGACATATATGAGACAACGGTTCGTCCAACAACAATAATAAGTAAATATTTGATCATTTAAAGAGTAATTATTATATGAGGAAAACATCACTAATATCACAACTGAAGTGTACACAAAAGCATTACGGAAAAGGTTTCTAATTGACCATCAGACGCGAAATAATTACTTAAAACTTGCAAAAAGAATATAAAAACATCCTGACAGAAAGAATAGAAGTGAAAACATTTAGAACATATTGATCAATTGGTGTCTTTGAAGAACACGAAGTCTGTACTACTGGTTACTTCTACTGAACCTCGAAAACTACTTCTCAGAGCTAATTAAAAATATAAACTCTGAAACCAACAAGCTTCCAGAAATGTCACTCAATTCATTTATCTCTATTATCTGACTAATCCTACGGTGCACATCCACAAATTTCCAGTAATCATTCGACCGCGGCAGAAGTGACTGGTTTAAATCAACCGGATGTCCTGGAAAAAGGCAGACAAACAGTTGTACCTCTGTTTACCGGGTAGAACCCGTGCGTACTATGTCACGCAATTCCGCCCGTAATACGTGGCGTGGGCCGTTTTAAATCGCTCGTCGATATCACGCAACTTGAGCGAGACACTCGAAACGATGGTAGTTTCGATCACTGTCGCTATCTCTGGAAAACAGGCTCCGATATCGGCAGCCATTATTCTTTTTCGTTATCTGGTGACGGGGCGACCCCAACGCATTACGAGAAGAACTCGTGGAGAGAAAAACGAAATAAAGTTGAGGACAAACAAGTCTCCAAGGACACGGTGGTAGCCATTACACGGCCATTCGGTGACGATTGAACACGGATACAATTACGAGCGTGATTAGAATATCGATGTGCCAATCAAATTCACGATTCCGAGTTGAACACATTCCGTCGCTTGGCTCTTAGTTTACATCCGAGTCTCATCTAAATCCTTAGAAAAGACCAAAAATTAGGTAAAACAAGAGAAGACACTATCTCTCAAACATGAAAAAGTTATTTTAGCATAGATCTGCCAAGCTCATCATGGCTTCAGACAAAAGATGAGAGATTTTATACCACAAAATTTAAGCAAAATTCTCGGAGACCCTTTGGAAAGCTACTGAGAGTTGGCGTAAAGATTACTTCAGGGCGTTATTCCTCTTTGATATATTATAGTGATTATAGAACAAGAAACTGACGTAAAAATTAACTCTCAAAAGGCATAAAATCATCGTATCTATATGGCAAACACCGTAAACACAACTTCCAAAGGAAAACTCAACACAATAACGACATATATGAATTCCCCTCACCATATCAATTCGGAGTAATCGGATAGCGAAAAGGGTCAAACTCCCCCTTTAAAACCTCGAGAGAGACTGTTACATTTCCTTTAAGTATTCTGCAGAATACTTTCAGAAGAAATCATTTTTCGAAGATTAGAAACATTTTTAGGTACTCTGAAAATTCAATGAATGGATCGATTACGTATCGCTGATTAGAGACAGAATTTTAAACTACTTTACCAACAAAAAATGGAGAAACTTCGGAACATACTCTAGCCAAACTAAACAAACCTTTTAAATCACGTGTAGCTCAATAATAAAAGACGCAAACTTCATCGCAATATACCTTATACGTACAAACATTTTTCCTGAAAGATCTCTTAAAGGGAAATGAAAAAGAAAAGAGTTCATCCAGGGACGGAGGGAACTCCGCATTACGTTTCCCCTCGTGACGGACACGCCACCTTGTTACTCCAACAGCACAATTGTCTTTTAAAAAACCGGAGTCTGCGACCAACAAACCTCAAGGCCAAGAGCCTCACGCATTCAGTGACGTAACGAAAAAACACATCCCAAAAGCCACCAGCAGATCGGGTCCAAGAGACTACCAGTTGCCAAGGGCCCGCAGTCCTTGGAAATTCGCTAGTAAAAGCTCGCTTCTGCACGACCGGAGGCGCACCTGGACAACCGCTTTTCCCTGTCCAACCGATGGCTCTTTTGTTCACCTATATCTACTCACTAAGAAGAAAATAGATCTCTTTTGGCGGCCCTGAGGACTTAAGAAGGGGCATCGGTTATTTAAAGACCACCGTAGATTCCTCGAAGTTGGTGGAACCAGTAAAAATAAATAACCTGAGGAAACTATGTATATCTGCCACGTTTGTTTCTCCATAAAAGTAAAATTTCTCCATATGTATAATATACCTCCAAATAAACGCAACAATTACCAACAAATAGATCAAATTTTTTACCCTAACTTTTCACAGCCGATTCTCAGCGAAAATACCACATTTCAACAATGAAGAAACAAACATTACTGACTGTATATAGTGTAAAATACACAAAATAATGTTAAATCTGATCTCAAAACCGGAAATATCGTGCTACCAAAAATGCTGACAACACTGAACATAACAAAAAAGGCGTAATTTAGAAATGCCAAATGAAACACCAACCAAACAAGGAAAACTGAATTTCACACAACTCCACCGGAAGGGAAAATTTGACCGAACACTTAGAGCACCGCGAATTATAAACCCATCATGAAATTCGCACAAACAAGTCTCAAACTCTGACATCGCACTTATTGTCACGCGCTGATTCCCACCACATCACTTTCCAAAACACCGTCAATCGCTGTAGGCACGGAATTCTAGCTCGCAGAGAAAATTTTCGCGTACAGAACTACTAAAAATTTTATTTTAACCGACAACGACAGCGCGTAAGTGTATCCGTCAACTACAGCATACGAATTTCGTCACATAGATATACAGCAAGTTAGTTAATCAACCAAATTTTAATTAAAATTAATACAGTAACTAGTGAAAAATTGAACTCCACAATCCTAAAAAAAACTTTGTACTACCTAGAATATCACGGTCTAAAAGATAACAATAAAGATAAAGTAAACCGATTCAAAAATGAATTATCTGTGAATGAACAGAAACGAACCACAGGACCACACAGCCGCCACAGAGGATGTGCGGTTTTAACTTTTATCGCCGCAAAAGATACGAAACCGTTTTCTCCTAATGCGTCATCCAGAAAATTTTGAATAGAAAAACTAGTTTGATTTCCATGCTGCAATATTATACATTAAGAGGCTTTTCAAACAACAAAATTTACGATCATTTCACTAGAGCTATACTTAAATTCCAATAAACAAATTGTAATAAATATGAAGGGAATTTTAAATAATCCAAGAGTTTTACGCAATTTAGGACGAACCTCAGAATTTTAAGTCTTCGGTGATGCTGCATGAACACATTAATTTAAACTCATAGGAAAAACTTAAACGATCATACAATGCGGGAATATAAGACATTTAATTAAATCAAAAATAGAATTTTATCAATTTTTTGAAATAATACGACAAGGAATATTAAAATTATTCTAGAAATCGATCCAGAATTGCACGCATAAGGGAAATTAGAAGTGTCAGGACCTCAAAACACAAGTGCGCAGTATTTATAAGGACGGACCACTTTCCCTCTCTTCTCCAAACACAATTCTAATGAATTTTCAACGCACTTTGATATATGGCCTCTTAACACAGCTTGATGTTGGGGAAATGATTCATAATGTCCACACCGACAAAAATCAATAATAAACTCTCCACGGGCGCGGTATCTACCAAAAATTACGAGTCGCACACTATGACTCGATTGGGCGCTCGACATCGTCTCATTCTATTCCTCCAATTTATGCGGAATGAGCACACTAATTCGAATCGACTTATCTTTAGGTATACTAAGAATACACTTATTCTAACATTACACAATCTTCTCTTGAACTTTCTCTAAAATACATAACTACAAGCACAACTACAAAGTCTAAACAACCAAAAACTTTGGATGAACACTCCGAGAGCACGAATTTAGATCGAACACATCTGACCGAAAGAAATTCCTTAGAAAGTGAAAACCACTTGAAAAGTGAAACGCTTCACGCGTTGCCCAACTGCACCCCAAAATATACGTGGACGGGAATGGATAACTCTCTGGACATCCTCGTATTGCACTGCTGGGATTTACCTCCCTTCGGATTACCCCGTCCGGAAGCCTTCTTCTGACGTTCCGACGCTTACTACTATACTACTACGACTCCGAGGCGCGGAGGTGTGCACCGCCGCTGGGGAAGAATGCACTAATGCACCGGTGCAACGATCCCACTCACCACATATGATATCCCCCTTCATCGCACCACACAATCCACGGAGTCTTCCGCCGATGGGGGGCGGAACTGCCGTCACGAAGGGGCTACAATTCGATTACCGATGTCCACCGGAGAAAACACACTCGTATATAATCCAATTTATTTTTCGGGACGCGACGAAAGAAGCCCGCGAAGACTAAGAGCGGCGAAGGAGCTGAACCAAGAGCACGTGTCGACAGCCCGTCGAAGCCATGCAACTGAGGCAGTGTGAGCAGCGAGGAAAGGCGCCCCACCCGAAAGGGGAAAGGAGCTGCGAACAGGTTTCCATCTTGCCCCCACTCCAAATATCGCCTTTTATTTCTTCGGAGAAATTAATGAACGGGGGGCCGGCAGCTACGTGGCGAATGGACGACGCTCTACCTTTCGTGGTTTACACCTCTGAATTGTGTTTCCAAGCTACTGCGATGATTTAAAAGCGCTTTTTAGGGCGATGATCGAAGTCTTACTCTTACGTTAACGAGATGTACATAACATTATCCAACACGTAAACCGAGATAACAAACTTTACTGATTATATCAATAAATAGAGAAAGGTTGAATACTTTTAAATTATCCATTAACCTTCATAAACATTAATAAAAAGGATAAAATATGAATGTTTCGGGATTTTCCAATCTTCAAAGCCTTCAAATTTGCGCTTGTTTTGGAAGAATGAAGTTAAGTCCACTAGGTTTCTCCTCCAATATTTGCCCTAATAAATGCATTCATGTATCTTAATCGATTTAAAAAGCCTCGTACGAGATCATATGATGGAACTACTAAGAAATTGGAATTCCCAGAAGATTTACTACTATTTAGAAAGGACAATACATAAAATGACAAATATTTCAATCGAATAATTAAAGTTACTTATTTTCGAATTGTAGAACACAGATTCGATGAACCAAATACGTGTATTTATCTCGACTATTTTAAGTCCAAAATTGAATAATAGTCAGTTTAAACTAAAATACATTCAAGTATCGTGAATACGCAAAAAAGCAATGTTCACAGCTGGAATATTGAGCATCTACCGGAATGATCCGATTCAAGTGACAGAAGAATCAATTCCGAAGACTTGTTAACCTAACATGACATCGTTTTAGTACAAATACAGAGTACAGCTAGGACTTACGTACTGGAAAAAACAAGCATCCTAGTAGGTCTTCGATCAATGAATGACGAGAAATTCCGATGAATGGACGGACTAAGAGGATCCGCTGGGGGAAACCATCGGATTCACAGACTTCAAATACCACCGCGTGCTAACGAAGTGAATGAAACCGAACGGATAGCCGCGTGAGATATAGACAATGGTCCCCGACGGAGCAAAGTTTTGTACTTAATTTCCTGGGCGTTAACTATTTTACAGACTAATTACGAAACGGGAGACCAATTACCGAATTACCTGCACGAAGAATACTTAACGATTAAGCGTAGCATACTCATTAAATAAGGTTATACGTAAGCCTTAATTCGCAACCGTTAATTACATAGAGTAACCCATACGGAGCAATACTTATTAAATACACAAGAACCGAAGGATTAAGACAGTTGTAACCGGAGTGCTCCCCGAATATGATTATATAGATTTACTTTAAAGAACTTATATTCCCCAAACGAAAATTTTCCACGCATCGTTAATGAATTATGTATGCTTACGAAGTAGATCATTATCAATCTAGAATCAACGATTCGGAACAAACGGATGGTAAATTCGTGTCTAGCGCTTATTTGCACACTTATTACGCGCGTCTAGAATAGGCATAGGCTTTTTGAATTTCATAATTTTGATAACTCTTGCTGTGAATTTTTAGACGACTAGAAATTATATCGTATTTATGAAAAACCTAACTTCATGCATACAACTACATGCATACATGCATTTGCCAATGTTTTAAACTTTCGGGTCATCATAGACAATTTGATAGGAGAGAAAATTATTGATTTATTTTCTTCCGCCATTTTTATTCATTGCATATTTATCCCTTTATTATTTGTTTACTTAGTACTATTTTTTATATTGATCAACAACTTGAATGATTATAAATTTATAAGAGAATTCTTTTTTATCAACTGACAACAAATAAGACTTGTAGAATACAATTCAGAATTGATTAAGTATTATTTTTCTGGAGACTTGAATGAGCAGAAGAAGTATACAATGATCGCTATCTAAAGCACGCTCTGATAAATACATGCACCTCCACAATGATACCTAGAACAATAATTCATCTGTTCGGGAAATCCAATATTTCATACTGTTTGTAAATTAAGAATGACTCATTTCAATGACTTTGCACGTCACTTAAGTTAATTATCGCATTGAATAAAGACGCCATTTTAAGCAGAAGTTAACTCAGCAGTATCTCAAACATCATTAGGCTTCCGAGTTGTTTTCACGGCTAAGCATGAGAAGAAATGATGATTTGAGAAAACATTGAGAACTTCTCCAACCAAACAATCGATTTCGGCCGTTTACGATGACGTACGTGACAACAGAAATTACGTAATCCTGAAAAACTAACGATTCTTGGACCCATGACGAGGTTGTCGGACTGACCCTTCGCTGTAGGATTCCACGCTAAAGGAAAACAAACATCCCAAAGTTTCCACTTAGCGGCGTCTAACGCACAAAGCACGAGTCAAAGCGAAACAAAATCAAGACTAAAAGTGAGACGAAGGTAAGGTGTGCTAGTCGGGTGAGTTTACTTCTATCCTTGGTAACAGGATCGGAGCAGGAGGATTCCAAGGGCAAACAAGGAGAAGGAGCGTCAGCCATTGATACACTCCTCAGAACGAACATCCAACTTTCTTCAGAGGAGCACATCACGTGCGTCTGAAGATAGTCTTGAAAAGCGTCCACCCATCATGATTTCTTCAATTCGCGAACCGCGACAGTCATCTCGGCCACGTGATTGAAAGGGGACTTTGCTGGAATGACTAGAAGATGGAGCCACCGTCTAGAAATTTCGCAACGTCGCGATTGTACAGCGGGAAGAGAAACGTCCAGGAAAGACCGCATCTCCTTTCCAGAAAAACATTTATGAATGCCTCTATTTCGAAGGATAAAAATCGAATATTCTACATGCAAAAAACCCAGTCTTAATATCATTCTTAATAAATATTGATTTTAGAGATGCTTAAATTTAATACGCACTTTCTCAAAAGATTCCGCAAATATCACTACAGGCAGCGTGGAGTACAAAAAATGGATAATTCACCGAAAGTTCAAATACATAAAAATAAGGGGGAATGTTGATTATTCGATTAAAAGAAATAGGGAATTGTTTACTGAAATCATTAAAGAAATAAACATTTTAAAATACTCCTACAGTATCTATCTTGTCTGCTCTCTAAGATAAAAATACTATTATGGTATACGTGGCCTTTTCCAGTCATTACGTTTATCACGTGCAGGAGAACTGATCACATCATACTTTATCCTTCTCGTATCTTAGTGTGCTTTTAATATACTAACTCAGATTTCATTATAAGATGAAATTACTCTTCTAAAACTCGACATTGCTTTATTTTTGACTTATTAGCCACTTGTATTAATCACCAATTATTTATAAACGAAGTTACTTCATATATAAAGTCACAAATACACTCCTAACATTGAGCTTTATTATCAGGAAATATTCCAATTGTTACAGAATCGTAATACCTTACCTCACAGATATTATGAATAATTTAAATCCAACACAAAATACTTTATGGAACATAAATAATGATACATAAGTAACCGTGATTAGTAATATAACATCAGATGAACGAAATAATACTGCAGAATAATCAGTTTAATAGCGAACATAAATATTACTTTTGGAGCAACCTCTTTTAATCTCGTAATTTTTAAAATTACATAGTATTTGATTTTAATAACAATTGTTGATCGAAAGTACAAATTAACATGCTGAAGAGGAACCAACGGCATTCGGAATTGGATAGCGTTCAGAAATCAAAGGATGACTGGGAACCCTAACAGGACGCCTCCACGAAATAAAAAAGGTGGCGAACCGGTCTTTATGCAAACAAAGCAGAGAACTTCGAGTACATTACATCAGTACATATATTACATAAATTAAACGTTTATGCGTGTTTTACTTTCGATGCTACAAAACCTTAACTAACATGGAGTTCTTTGAGATTAATTTAATTAATTCTTCCTTTGACTTTTGAATTCCAATGCAAATCCCATTGCAGATTACTTATTAACTTACCTCAATACGAATCAATGCGCTATATTACAACTAAATCGACTACATACTAAAGACAATTCGATCTTAAGATTGAATTGCGCAACTATTTCAATCGTGATGGTTAAACTCACCCACTCTCCCTTGTCTCTGTGGCTGGAGGACTCTTTTCTCAACAGGGGCAATTGCGGAAGGCGCCGATGCTTTCGATTCCACAGGCTTCCCCGTAATTACAGAAGCGGCATTTTTATTGATGGTCCAGGGATTTACTTTAGGAATAGGTGCTTCCACGAACACTTTTTTCTCATGTTTTTCCATGTCTCTACCTTCCAAACTGCCGCTACTGCAAATGCTGCTACCATCTTTTTCCGAAAGACTCAAAGAACAAGATCCGTTTGTTGCACCATTTGAAACAACTGCATTGGCATCCGTCTTTTCCGAAACTTTCGCGTTCATAACCGGTATCGAGTCTGACGAAACGTTTTCGCCATGTGATGCAGTGTTCGAATTCATGTTCAACTGTTTGGATGAGGTACCTTTACTTTTCGTATTTTCCTTCGTCACATGTTCCTTAGCAATTTGGTGGGGAGGTAATTCTTGAATGTTTTCTTTGTTGCTGTCGTTACTTTTGAAGTTCAAAACTGCGTTCGCGTATGAGGCGCCTGCGTTTTCTTTATTCTGCGCTACTTCCGACGACGGAGCTGCGACTTGGGTCGCCATCTTGCCGTTCACAATGAATACCGGAACACGAGGTTATGCGACGCAGAATCACGCTATCGAACAATCGAAAATTCTAAAATATACGAACCGACACAACTATATCTCTTCAAAGAGTTCAAGCCGATGATCGTTATCCGCTAACGGACAGCGGTACAACGAGAATAAATCAATACACACGAGTTTTTCGGAGTGACACAATATGTTACGTTGTCCTCATGGCGCAGTGGTGACCGCGTGGTGGAACACTGAGAATAAAATCCCAAACCCACGACTTAACTAGTCCCCACAGTGCCTCCGTCACCTCAAATAAACTTATATGAGAATCCTTCGTCAAAGAGCGATTAATTTCCACTTAACAGCACGATAATGTCAGCAAGTCTTCTGAACGTAACTTCCTCTACATACGAATGAAACTCAGAAAACTCACATATTCAAACGTCAACACTTGCACACAACACTCATCAGTATATATTTGGTCCCTTTGATACTCTGAAAGTTCATCATTCTGTTACAACTAAGGTAATAAGTCAACACACACAGTACTCCGCTTCACGACAGAGAAAGAAAACATGGCAGGCCTTTCGATCCCCACTGCTCTGCCTGCCAGACGCACATGTGTCCAGACGCTCAACTATCGGGGTTTGGTAGATGGCGTTAGTGTATAGAGAGCGGAGTACACGTGGAGGTCGCTACTGATGGTTCGCACCTGCGCACTGCTCTTCCTTGACGCTCAATTGTAATGGTCCGTGTCGCTCGAATAATTGTAAGTTTTCCGCAAAGATAGAGCGATTGCTCAATATCATATTCTTAAACGTAATCTGAACTCTCATTAAAATACGATCGGAATGCCTCGTCGTATCGCTCCGAAGTTGCACGAACTACTTCCCACCGCCGAGTGGATTTCGCGCTACAAGGAAATGTAAACAAAAATCATTTCTTGTAAATTTTACTCAGCGCGCGCTTCCTACGATTGTAATTACACCTACGATGTAATTGTAATTACTATGAAGTACGATATTAAGGATTTTTTAAATTTTCAACATCTCTTAATTAAATAACTCATGATTAACTCTTTATTTCCCAACTCCATCGACTGGAATTTAATTATGTAATGCAGGTTCCGTAAAATATTAATTATAAGAAAGTATATCGTCTTTATATGGATGATTTACAATTGAGAAATAAGGGAAGGTGGAATTTCGCAAATTTATGGACTTAATGACATAAGCATCAATTCCTATTTTTCCTTATGTCTTTTTCTTATTTTCCTTTTGTTTATCGATCTAGCAAAGCAGAAAATTCGAAAATAGGGGAATAAGTTTTCTTCTTGCAAACGACCAAAGGACGTAATGAGATTAACTTTGTGGAAATCCTTCAACGGTAAGAACAACACAGGCGTGAGGTGTCTATTGGAATATTACCAATTCATGGGTGACGCAAACGAACCTCTTAAGAGTGAAAGTGACCTATCGCTCTGGCGGAAGTGGGCTTTCTTCGTTTCTTGACAGTTTCTAGCTTGGAGGCAGCTCTCAACCCATTCAGAACCGAACCCGTTCTCGATACGCAGGGCGTGGTCAATTGCCCACCCCTTTCACTTTAGCACAGAGATGCCAAAGTATACTTGCTGCGATTTAAGCTTCGAAACACATCTCTTCGGAAATGTATGCAAATCGTATAGCACCGAGATGTCTGGTATGGTTTCGTAGGTCCAATTAATCTTCCAAGATTTCCACAAATATGAAATTACAGATAAAATTTCTCGAAGTAATAATAAATACATTCGAAAGGTAGGCATCCGATTTCAATTTATATTTCTAAAGATTTAGGGTATATTAAATTAAACACACATTTACCAGCTAAAAATCGTTGAAACTTACAATTATTTATCATAATTTAAAAGTAGATCATTCAAGGACGAATCAACCCACGATTTTGTCTTCGCTCAAATATTTAAAGTAATTTATTGTAATTAAAGATTATATGTCACTGTTTTTTGAAAGAATCCTATTAGTTTTTTTAATAATGGTCTAATTAAATTAAGTCTCATAATTAAATTTCCCTATTTCCGTTAAACAATTAAAAAACACCGAAAAATCTCTAATTGGAAAATTACTTTATTTTTTGGCATTATCAACATTCGTGATTGGACTTAATTTTTACATTTTCAATAGAAAATACAATAGTGAATCTTATTCCAAACTGTAAAAAAGAATCAAACAAATGGAAAGGATTGAATACTTTAGTTTAATATTCATTGAAAAAACTGTTCGTAACCGTAAACTAAGTTCTCTCATGGTCTTTAGTGAAGCAAAACCTATATTTTTTAATAAATCAGTTTACATTTCAATTGATCAAGTCTGAAATGTATCTTTGTGTTAATATTACGTAACATATATAAATATAATAAAATATTGCTCGATGAAGGAAAATAAAACAACGTAAAAAATTATAATGAATCAGTAAATCTTCTTCACAACCGAACTCATTAAGCTTAGTCACGATTTCAGAATGTGTAATCTAGGAATATCTATTTTGAAATCTACGAGAGTCGCAACTTCTCTTGAGCGTCAAAAAGAAACAAAATTTGAGATACACTTCCCGTCATCGCCTCAACTCGTACGATTATGATGAATGATGGCTGAGAATAAATCAAGTTTAGCTATCGATATCCAACTTAAAATCATCAGAAGTTCTTTACAGCGCATGAAAAGATACACCATTAACAAAAATTGAATTAAAAACAAGAAAAATTAAATACAGTTTCTGAAATTTAATGGAAGTATATTCGATACTTAATTTAATATACTTTTCGAACCGTATATTGTACTTTTTAGTATTTAGGAAAGGATTCAAAGAAAGGTTTTCGTTCAGCGTTTAGCGAAAAGTTTCCGAAGATGTGATTCCGGTAAAATAAAATAATATTTATTTCGCGATACAATCAATGAAAATATTTTAAAATCAGATACATTCAAAGTATGCTATTTAAATTAAATGACATATGTTGTACATTTCAATTATTCAAAAAACTAAAATTTTAATTCGAATTTATTTTTATTAATTTATTATCATTAATAAATTAATCCAGGAAAATTATGATAGTAATTTTAGATAATTGTTCGGTACTTGTTAGTCTGAATTCACCATACGTTTATCTACAGAAACCATTCTAGTTTCTCAAAATGTCTATTAAATATAATATATGTATATTAAATCAACATTTAAAAATGGCGTTCCACGTCCCGTCCTGTTCGAAGCCGTTGTAGTAAAAAACATTCAAAAATTCGGAGACCAAAGATAAATCCGCAACGGAAAAGCTAACATAGGCTCCGCGAAAAATTATGTTGGAACAGCGGAGGAGGAAACACGATTCCTTTCCTTGTTTTTCCAAGACTCATAACATAACTCCGTAAGTCCGGTTTGGTACGCGGAAATCTTCAAAAGATAATTTTTGCGAGTAACTTCATAGGGCTCTCGGACCCTCTGATCTGCGAATGCAATCTTGCTGCGTCCAGTGAAAGAAACCATTAACCCACTACGTTGTATTTCTCCCAGGAAACTTTTATTTCCCAAAAGCGGTTCGCAGGTACCAAATCCTACCGACCCTACAACTTTCTCGAGGGCCATCGACCAGCTCAACAAAAGAGCCTTCCACGGCCACCTGCAGCCTCAGTAAGCGGAAGCCTATGGAAATTTCCAGAGGAGTTCGAAGGAACGCTATGACGCTCATATAAAAACCGGGTCGAAGAGAGGGTAGCACAAAGGAAGGGTAAAAACCCCCCAAAAGATCCGTTAGGGTTCGAAAACGTCCTGTAAATTTTGCCTCAACTGCTTCTGTTAATCCCAAGTTTCAGAACTTGTCGCCGATTCGAGTCCAGAGGATCGGTGAAACACACACCGTGAAATTTTGAAAGAAACGGTGGCGTTTTTTTTTCGCTGAGCTGAATGAAGTGTTGGAGTAACGAGATGCGCCTTAGGATTCGAATTTTTTGGAAGAAAGACGATTCACAACGTAGTGATTTCGCTAAATTGGAAGGAGATTTTCTCAAAGAAGGTAGCGAATATCCTGTTACAGTGGTCTAAGAGATAGAATGACAATAATCAGGAAAATGCCCTTCGAGAATAATGGTTTTCCGCAACAATAATCCATGTGGTACGAATTGAGATGAATAAGCGATAGAGTAAGAAAAATTCTGATAAAAAGCTTTATGCTGTTTTAAAATTCAGAAAAAATTAAATCTCATTATAGATTACGATTATCTTATTCCAAATAAACAAAAATCAAGACAAAAATAATGAAAAGTTATTTACAATAAAAAGAATTACAATTATACGAAACCCTGTACATAGCAAAGAGTTTTATAAGTATATTGAAAACCTTCCTGAATAGAAGAAATCTCTACTCTCTTACAGTAAAAAAAACTTTATAATGGGACATCAATTTATGTTTTCCAAACCCCCTTAGACAAATCACTAGGACCGCAAAGTAGAGCTTTGAGGTGGTCTACCCTTCCCTCTTGAATCCACATGTGGAGTAGACCCCCTGCAGCCCCTGCCAAAGGCTCGCACCGAATCTACATAGCCGAGAGAAATGAATTTCATAGATGGCTATCTTACTATATATTTACCTTTTTCAATTGTTTTTCGCATTAGCAGTGCATTTTTCGCGTATTATGTCAATTCAAATTCTACGTTTATATTTTTAACTCATAATTATTTTGATTTACGCAATTAGAAAATATTCGATCTTCAGTCTTTTTAACGAGTGATTCTCCATAGTTCAGCAAACATTATCGTGAAGATATAATAGTTTGTAATTTTACGTGAACCATGTACCTCAAGCAGAGTAATAATGATGAAGAATACGAAGAATAAATATTATTATGTAAAACGATTGAATGAAAACATGAGATTATTTCTGATAAGTATACTAAGATTAAGAACACTTTGTTACATGGTTATCAGCCTGGTTTCAGGTTCCTTTCGCTTAACTCAAAACGATACGCTCTTTGTCGCCTTTTAAAAGCCTTTTAAAATCTATTCCCACGATACGAAAGAGATAGATATCTGTTTCATCCCATGAAAATTATATAACCGTACACATCATGAAGTGATAAAAGTCGCAGAATAGAGAGACGTTATCAAACGAATAAAGACAGCATTCCCTAGGAAAAAGTGAGTTACGCGTGTATTGATGAATGTAATGACAACTGCGCGCACACCCATCGCCAAAGGCTTTTAGGTCTATTAAGGTCATGATGAACGGGTCGATAAGGATAATAATCTCATTTTTATACCATAAAAAACCCGCCGAAGACTCTGGGGCGACTTAAAATGTTGCTGCATCACACCAATGGCAATAATTAAGAAACATCTGAAGACTTTCGCCTCGGGTAAGAGTTAAACTATCCCTCCATAAAGCGAGTTCCTCATCACCCTTTGGGCAACGTGTACATAACTCATAAACGTCGAAAATATCAACCTTTGACCTTAGTCATTTCTCGAGTGTATTTTGGTGCATCATCGGGAATGAGAATGCAATTAACACGAGGCGATATTAAAGTTCCGAGAAGATATTCCTCGACCATTATTTATAGCGTCTCATTAATAAGCATCGACTTATTTGAAATGGAAACTATCTTAACAGTTCAGTTCGCTGTAACACGACTTCATAGAGTTCAACGAAATGCTTCATACGTCAGCGGAGAGATAACTTCTTTTTTAATAGTTCGAAAAGAAGGAATGGAACTGATCCTAATAAAATGAAGTTACATATAGACTTTCTCGATAATTAAGTCCTCCTCGTTAAGAGTAATTGTAGGACGTGGAGTCCTATTATACAGCTTCTGTGACTTTCTCTCAAATCACGAAGGAATTTATTAGAGTCACGCAATTCATACACTTTAAAGAAAACATTCATTATAAAACTTACAATGTAAGAAAAACCCTCTACCAACCTAGGAACAATAAATTAAAGCCAAAATAGAATTCAGCTTGGATAAATTTATAATTCTGTGCATTAAATTTTATCAACAAAACTATATAATATTTTTTGGAAGTATCTAAATTAATATGATGCTTTACTCACTGATAGTGATAGAGAAATTTTTATCGACTTAAAGGTATAATCATTCAGCTACATTTAATAAAGATTGGAATAAGAAAGAAAAGAATTATAATTCTCACTAGAATCTGAGCATGAAAATCAAGTCCTCGAAACTTTTTTGACGGAAATTTGATATAAGGAAGGACAACTTCAATGCAAATCCGGACGTTAATAAATTGATACAACTAAATTCATTTCTTAGAATGGGTGTGTAGTAATTATTTGTCGTGAACTTGTTCCCGTTTTGCTATTTAAGGACAATTGAGCCGTTTCCAATTATATACACGTTGAAAACAAAGAGTACAAAAGCCATTATAGATTGCATTTAATTGGATATACAATTATTATTTTAGCGAATAACATTAGATGAGATATTTCCGCTGCGTGTATTTAAAAGTTTAAAAAGGTACAGTTGGTTTGAAAGTACATACCAATCATTCAACAACATATATTTAAAAGTGCCCCGTTTATTTTTATTTATTCATTAGTTATAAAAGAAATACTATTAGTAATAAGAAAGTCTCGTAAAAGGTAGAACAACATTTTTATATCATATCTTATTGTTACATATATAGGTTTATCCAAAAATCTATGGATCATGGCATAAGAATGTCATCATGTATTCATATTAGTTCTAGAGGAATGTTTCTGGCTTTGTTTAAAATTCATTCTTCAAACTGTTATTAATGAGCTAAGGAATTTGTTACTCCTACAGCATAAAGATTTCTGTTTATATTAAAAAACAGAAAACAAACAAAAATTCTGTTGCGAAGGCTGCAGGCGATGATAGCGCCCCTAGTTATCCTTTCGGGAACTCATTGGACCATTCAAGAATTCCGAATTTTTTTTTTATCTTGTCAACTTCCATTGTTTTCTGTTTCATCCCAAGCGAACTCTTATGCATAGAGTATACTGAAGGAATGTAATTTAGCCAAATGTCTATCTTCATTCATAACTGTAATGACAGAAATTTTAAAATTCTATTTGAAATGCTCCGCCAAAATTATCCAAATAGGAAAGATTTCGAAACACATTTTTTGTCTACACGTTTTACATCAAACGCAAGGGACTGGAGGAAGTAGAAAAAAGCTAATGCTTTACAGAAGAGAGGGGGATATAGTCTAATCGAAGGGAGTCGTGGGAACAGAAAAGTAATTAGAGAAGAGATAAAATGAACAGATGAGACTAAGAAACCTACACGTTCGAAAAAAGGTTACGTAAAATCTGCAATATTATAATAATCAGGATAAGGGATAGAAGAAGATTTCTACTTTGCACAAACTGTCGTGCTACGTATAGAAACGTTAAAAAGAAGTGAAAATAGTCATGTCGATATTTTAACTTCTGTTTAAAATTAAAATTGTCTCGTTTCATAAAGTAGAATTGGACATAAATGTGTGTTCAGGACTTCCAAAGAGGGATGTATTGGTAAAGAGAGCTAAACCATAATAGTTAAGATGGGATGACGAGAAGACAGTCATTTTTCAACGTATCTCATTGAAATATTTAGAATGGAATTTTTTAATCATTTTTTTATGTCGCTTAAACATAAAAATTCAAGTGTAAACTAGTTCGGGTAGAAGTCTGGTATATATTATATTTTGTAATGATTACAGTTGGATTAAAAGAAGTTCATTTTATGGAAATTAAAGCAAATGAAGAGCTTTAGAAACTCAGAGATCTAATTGATATGGAAATGGTTGGATAAAAAGAAAGAGAAAAAAGATATTGAATTGAATGTAAACGTAATGTCGAAAGAACCATGGGATAATAAACTTGGCATCGGTAAAAGAAGAACGGAATTGTCATGTCAATCATAAATTATTAGACATCAAAACAAAAAAATTATAAAATGCAGCAATCTCTGTAACAATTTCCGTTATCTAGAAAAAGTCTCTCTTATTCCTGCATGTTAGCAGATTCGCATAATTTAATATCGCAGCAAGTTTTTCAGCGATTAAAGTACTGAATACAGCATTCTTTAGACTATTTGTTGACCGGAGATCAGCAAATATGAAAACTGGAAAGCGAATGAAGTGGATGGGCGAAGGGAATTGCTGATCGTTGGAAGAAATTATTACCCACTGTCTTGCTGGATATCCCGCTGTTACCGAATGGTATTTAACGACATATATTTTCTAAATGTTGAAAACCTAAGAAAATTAACTATAATTGTGATATATTTCAAAGAATGAAGATTCAAGGATATAAGTCCTATATTGCAGCCGATTCAAGTTTGACGATGAATCTAAATACGTAATAATACATATTTAAAGGCAGCATAATCATTGTCGAGAAATTAAGAAAAATTGTTCACTATATATAAAATTAATTCCTAAATGTTGCAAAATAAACAAATTTGCATCTATAAATGCGGAATGTTTTTCTAGATACTTACAAAAATTACCGATTACGAAAACAGTACGTTGAAGCTAGGAGCCTATGAAAAAGAATTCATAAGATGAATACCTCTTTTAAATGAAAGAAGTAGTTAGAAACTAGAAACAATAAATCAACTGTTTTTCTTATAAAATTATGATGTTAAAAAAATTAGAAAGGATAAAAAATTCAGCGCTCGGAATCCTAAAAATATCATTCTTCGTACATAAATTACTGCTGATCTCAGTTTCATGTGCTGCATCTCATACCGCTAATTTGGGATGCTACCTAAGAATTTCACGGTTCCTTTAACGTGAGCCATCTTTAATTTGGCACAGTTCCGGATGAGTCGAGATGCATGGAAGTCGTACCTCATCCATTCTCGTGGCCCATTTTCCACGTGTTGACCATTCATTCTGCCATCGTCTCACTTCCTTCGGCGGTTTTGGGAGATGTGACCACATTTCCATCCACTGCGACCAGCGCCCCTGGCGTCATAATTCGTAAAATACTGTCCAAGAGAGCGCTGCGATGAATGGAATGATTTTAAAAATTTACTTTCGGAATTGAAATAGGATTTATTGTCCTTGTGTTGTCCAGATGTATTGTTTAGTATTGTCTGTAGTTTTGATAAGATTTCAAAAATAAATTGTTCAATTGGCAGATAAAAATATCTCAATAATAAGACTTCAAGAGGAATACTTGTGTAAACTTTACGCGATTTTTATTTGAAAACTGTTACAGTTATGAGATAAATAAAAGAATGAGAAAAATCGTGTCCTTTATGGAAACAAACAGGTATAACTCAGTGTAATAAACACTCAGTGTCATAAATCATAGCGAACTATCAGGATGAAGATGCAATCGAAAAATACTTTTGGATTTTAAAACTTTGTTTTAAACAACATTTCTGCTTTTATGTCGAAATATTCTATTGCCATTTTCGCATTTACCTGTATAACAAGATAAACTATTAAATGTTATTAGCAGGAAGAAAAGCGATAGACCTTGGAACTAGATGTCACTGAAACTAAACATATGGCAATGCAATTATATATACGAATGAGATAAAGAAAGTAAAATACTTCATTCCTCATTGAATGCTTTCAAGAGTATGGAAAGTCCCTTCTTGACATCAATCGGTCAGATTTTACGAGAAAAGTGAAGCCATACTATTCTACTCCTTAGACTATGTAGGAAGCCTCGCTCGTCTCCATACATTTGAATATCTAATGGAGAAAGGATTAGAGGCCCAAATAGCCTTTGACCGAAAGAGTTAGAGCAATTGAAACGTTGTGTTTTCGGAATATGATCTAACGAGGCTGTTAATTTATTATCATCCGTGTTCTTAGAAGATTTATAAAAAAAGAAAGTGCACTGATATGTATAAACATTCTGGCTTTAAGTTTTAAATTTCAGTTTCTTAAAAAATATCCAAATTCTACAATTTCTAGCTTCAATCCATCCTTTTCTTCTCCATTTCTGTCTTCCTACATTCGTGCCTCCAATAGATAGCGTATAGCTGCACTGGAATACTTCAAATATTTGAAAAAGATTGTGAAGGAACCGTGGATGGATCGATAAGAATGATATTTTAGGAACAGAAAGTAGAGTGAAGTGCTCTCGATTTCAGAGAATTCTAAAAATGTGATTCATAAATCCGATTTTCGTGTCCTCTTCTTTGATTCCCTTTGGATTACGTGTTCAATAAATTTGTGGAAAATTGCTGAGTACTGTGATAAACCCTTACAATACGTCTTTGGGATGAATGAATCATCATTCTGCCCGAATGCAAGAGCACCGTTATTTTCCTCTTTCTGTCAGAAAAGAAGCGCATCCAATCATTTAAAGCACCGGGAATCGATGGGAACTTTTCCAAGGGTTTCTCCAAAGCCAATAAAACGCGAGCAAATGAGTATTCATCTGGCATCAGAAGTATATCAATCGAGACAACAAGCTCAGTAAATAAAATAACAGCCGAACATATGAAAGCAAATAAGCGCAGTATTTACAAAACCGAAGACTCCGTTGACGTGCGAATATCTGCAATCGATTGAGTCTCAGAAACCTTAGGATTCCCTTTTAAAAGTAGCGAAAAGAATGCAACGTTCCGAGCATTACGTAAAACATCGATTACTACCAATACGATTGACGACAGTGTTTTTGCCATAATATTTAACGAATTATTTATTTGGGGCTCAAAAATGGTTACGTAAGAGTAAGTTCTATATGGTACAGAATACATTTAATTGATCTCTTTATCAATCCTAACGAAGAATCAATTTCCTGGTTCTTTTTTCCTGAAGATGATTAGATTATGTGTGATTTCTATTGTATATTAATATCTTTATAGCTCAATCGAGAAGAATACGAGACAACGTAAAAAACTTTGTTAAAATATCTTATGTATTCACGTAAGATACTTCTGGTGAATTTTAAACGGTGATGTTATGTCTGAAACATACTTGACGATATAAATAAAATCATTTTCGATGAAACTTAGTATTCAGACCGAAAATTAATTCACACGGGAATCTGAGGTTGATTGTTGAACCGGAAGGATTTTTTTACGCAAAGAAATTCCCTTCCCTATCTCATCACACAGTCTCTTCGTCTGTTATCTTCCGTCCATAGCAACCAGTCCCTTGGCGGTTCCTGGGCGGCTTCTGAGAAGAAGTTTATGTTTTCCGTACCTTCACTGAACTCCTTCGTTGATAAACCTAAATTTCATGGAATATACGACGAGATTTCAAATTCCAGACAGACCTGTGACAGCTATAATCGCTTCAGGTTGACATTTTCAAATCACACTTCTGAATTTCCGCTACCCTACATTCTATAGATATAAGATAGTGGGTCATGAGAAGTACCTAGAAAACATAAAGAGACAAAATTAATCCTAAATTTATATCTTAGACCCGCTTTCATTAAAATTATAATTACCTATACTTATCCGTATATTTTTTCGGTTATAACATTTTTACAGATCGATTTATTATTATTTATCATATTATATATAATTTATTGTTATCAAATATTATTCAAATTAACGTGAAATTTTCACGAAAAAATAATTCTTTTTATCATCTATATACCAAAACATTTCATCAATATCTATTCTGTTTTTAATTAAACCTTAATATAAATCCGAGAATTCTTCCCTGTTTTATGGACCGCATTGAAGTTGGCTTATATTAAAACCTTTAATTCAATCCTATTATTTCATTCTCTCGATATGAAAGATAGAAGAAGAAAGAAAAATCAATTTTCAGCTCATTCTATATTAAATATTCCTTTATTTTCAGAGGTAACCAAAAGAAGTTTCACATGGTATCTATAGGATACGTTATAAAGAAACGCTGTGACAGGAAATCTACCGCTTGGGGGCATTAAAGTGGAAGCTGATAAACTGGAAAAGGTCCGCTCCCGTTGCTACACGTTATCACCTCGCTTCCTCTGTAGGCTAAGATAAAATTTGTTTTCCTTTTCCTTAGAAGGAAAAAAATGTTCCCCATGTTTGCTGATCTAATGTGCAATTTTACGTAGCTTTCGTGAAAAAAATTAGAAAGGGTTCGGGTCCTGAAGGAACCTCTAACAAAGTGATAGCGAAATATTTGAGCAAATGTTTAGTCAGTTATATACAAAGAAAGTATCCTCCCGCTCTCCAAGACTCTCCGAAAACTTCCTAAAAACTTTCCTAAATGGCGCCGATTCTAAGAAAATTAGCGGAATAGAATTCGTGAATGGAAGGAAAGGGACGGAATGTTTCGTATGCAGAAAACGTTTAGCAGTCTTGCATCTTTAGGAATTAGCTTATTAGAATAGGACTTCTGTTGTTTGAAGACAGGGGAAAGGAAAGTTCCGTATCCATAATGCAAAAAAAGTTTCGGAGAAAACTTATTAGGGCTTTGAATTTTTGAAGCATGTTCTTCAAAGATATGAGTTATGGAGTCGAACTGTTTGACCACATGAGGTTTGAGTATCTATCTCTTTTGCTATACCAAAGTGGCCACGAAACCTCTCATAGTCTTAAAAAAGTGTTTGATGAAGTAAAAGGACTTGAATAAAAAGCTATTAGAGCAGCGTCAGTATAGCGAGATGCTGAAATAATTTATGTCATTGTATGACAATGCTTAAGATAATAGGTTTTCAAGAAATTATCATCAATTTTAGCTAGATTATAATAATATTATTATATTATTTTACACAAATTTACTTCCTAGTCTTAATGTTTTGTGAAGTTGTCATTTTTAAGCTTTTATGAATTGTCAACTGTTCTATTGCAATTAATAAAAATGAGATATGGTCATTATCTTATATAAAATAAATACATTTCACTTTATCGCAATTTTACATGAGATACAGTATCTATTTTTCTAAAAAAGAGATGCAGTATTAAGCAAGACAACCGAACTCTTAAGAGTTAATCATTTTTAAAACTCCAAAAGAGAATATTTTACTCAAAATTATCAAATATTTGAGCAAAAATTTACCAAATATTATCTGTGAAATCATCAAGATTAAGTTAAATACATTCTCTCCAGGAAATTTTAGTATCTGCTAAAATCCTCAAAAGTTATTGGATTAAAACCCAATAGTCGAAACAACCCATGTAGTTGATTTTAAGACGCTGAATAGAGAAGCTTAAATCTGGAAATAAAAAAAATGAACTGGTAATCGATGGAGTCATTTGTCTCGGTTACTTTTTCAAATGGTAAACGATACGCCGATAGTGTTTTTTGCAGACTGCTAAATAGCTTACGGATGTATGTTGATCTTTAGGAAGATAATGGTTGCGAAAAACTGGAGGGGGTTTAGAGGGAAAGGTGAGTGCACTGCATCTGTATCATTTCGTTGAAAGTGAGCAGATCTTTACGCCTCCCACAGGAGAAACCAGCGCTGGGCAATTCTTTTAAGATCACAACCCCACTCGTGATTGATACCCTCAGTTTCGAAATCCAACGACAGAAGTATCTCACTTAACGGAGCCGAAATAAATCATGAAGATGTTTGACCTTTACAGTGGTCTAAAAACGATTTTGGATTGCTTTTCTCTTAGCTTCGGATGGAATTCATCGGACTGCATTTTTGCTGATGGTTCTTTAATAATTCCGAAGCATTAGATGCTTAGTGCACGTGTCAGAGATTAGGGATAAGCAATTGACTCAAAATAAATATATTTTCTATGCCTCTCTTTGACACGTAATGCATAAATAAGGAATGATGGGATAGGTTATTATTGTATTCTACCAAAAATCGATTGAAATACATAAAAGTTGAATTTTCCATGAATTATTTATTAAGAAAATCATCTAGGTTCTAAGAAAGTGTTTGAAGGTCGAAGTGGACAAATTTCAAAACTATTATAAAATACGTCTCATACGTCTGACGTATTCTAAGCTCAAGACATTATATCGAATCTAAAACTTCGTAGTTTCCCTATTTTCGAATATAGTAACTTTATGGTTCTTTTTATCGTTAGAAGGCCCACTCGATTAACCTCAATGAATTGTGTTTGGTGAAACCGGTTTTTAGATTAAAACTCAAAATTAGGTTCCTTTTGTGGGGTCGTTAAAGAGATGCTAAACTTTCAAATTTTAGACCTTAGAGAGGATTTCATTATAGTATATATATATATATATATATACAGTATAAGACTCAAAAATCCTTTAATTTTACCAGATATAGGGTATTTTTGTTTTATTTCAGAACCCTGAATTTTTAAATACTCTTTAAGTAATACGTTTCTTCTTCATGAAAGGATTCATGTGAAGATTACATTTTTATGATCAGGATTTGTCTCGAGATATTAATATATATTGTAATGTTTGTAGCGATAATGAACGAATACAAGTCATTACTTAAGGTAACTAATCCAGATTTTAAGTTACTCAAAGTCATGTAGTATTGGTAATTTATTAACGATTAACTTTATTGAATATATTGAAAATAAAGTACATAATATCCAGTACGTAAGTTATATATCTAATACGAAGGGGGCATTTTAATTTCAACTTAGTTCAAATAAAGTTATCTTTTAAAAAGAGATATTTCTCGGCCTCAGGAAGTGAAGCAATCGAAAAATCGAGTAAAAAAAGAAGATATAAATGAATAATTTTTAATTTTAAATAAACATTTATTGTACATAATACATATGAATTTGTATAAGAATCGATTTTCAGTGTTTTCAATATCCCTTCTCTTCTTCAAATTTTCATTTACAAAAAACTAGTTATACTATGCTAGTTGGATGACGAGGACCACACCAAGGCCCTACGAAGAACGCATGACAGCTGCAGGTCATTGTTTAGGTCAAGATCTAAGCCTACCATAACAGATATCGCTACAAGCTCCAAATTTGTGAATCTAAATCACAGTCAATTAAAAATCGATGATTGATTACAAATCGATCTACGATGAACGTAGGAAGATCAAGACTAAAAGTTTAGATCTGATACGAAGGGATGATTAAAAACTGCGGGGGATCGATAATTAAAAGTTTTACGCTATAGGAGAATGTTTTACGAATCGCATCGGGAAGATGGATGGGCATCGGGGAGTGGTCATCTTGAAGATCCGGGAGGGCGGCCACGCCCTGGGTGGGTCCCTCAGTGCATTGCGTTAGAGGGAATGGGTGGAGCTGGCAATACCATCCGAAGGTCATCCAAGCAGTTAGATTCGATAGTATGGAAAGATAGCGGTTGTATGAGAGAAACTTTTTAGCGGAGGTCCATCCATCGTAAAATTTACAGCCGTTAATCCTCAACCACTTCTCTCGCGAAGTGGCAATACGGTTTCCAACCAGTTGCTACCCAGATTGAGTTATTTACGAAGAAAAGGCTGAAGTCTATAGAATGGAAACGATGTGGATTTGGCGGCTTAAGTCTATGAATTACAGTCCGCCCTCTCTACGTAAACACGAAATTCCTCGAAAAGGGGATTCGCCTCCATCCACTTGAATGGGCAAACTCAAAGGGAAACCTGAGCTGATTCTACAGGTGGAGATTTGAACGACCGTCTTTGGACTCCTTTAATAGAGGATGGCTACAGAAGGATACTCAAATTTCAATACAGACCCTTTATATCAAAAAGGTTGCCGAAGAGCTCAAGATGTGAATCGGAATTTAAATACCCAGGTGCTTCTACCTGTCTCATAGCCACAAAAGAAAATTTTACAATAAAGTAATAAGGATTATATTCATATTTGACTTATCATTTCAAATGTATTCTTCCATTAATACAGTTGATTTTTAGTAAGGAAAAGGTTTCTGTGATCTTCAAACAATCATTTATTTGATACTAGGTTTGAATAATAAAAAACTCTTTAAATCTATTCATCTCTTTAATTCTAGAGATGCTAAAAAAATATATCCGTACTTTTAAAACAAGTCGATAGATAAAAAGGGATATTTACTAAGATAATTAAAATCCTTGAATTAAAATGAGTGAAAAGTAAAATTCTCCATTACTCGGATCCAAATTATGAAATAAGATATTTTGATTAGGATATTATTTTAGCGAATTAAACATTAAGTCGACATAGGAGTAAAATTGCATCTCTATTTTAAAATATCTATTAAAATATATTTGTAATGAATAATATAATTATCAACATCCTATTCTATTAATATTAGGACAGTGGATTCGAAAGGTTTAATTCCGAAAATTTCTGCCGAGTAAATTTGACTTTGAGTATGACTACAGATTATAATTTTACCGGAAAATGTTATACGTCACGATCAAATAGTAGATTAGTAGAGTGGAATTAATCTAGCTTGTCATTATTTAGTAAGATAGAAGCGCAGTTGATTGTTTAGAAAGAAATTAAAACTTCTTTTGATCTCCAGTTGTCACCGACTGTACCGCCAAAGGATGAAATAATAAGCATTTATGTTACGACATACTCATTCACAATCCCTTGTTTACAAATAGTTTTCAAATGAAACTTTATAATTTAAACTGAGAGTTATTCAGCTGAAATCTCGGTTCTGCAAGTTTTGATACTTTACTCGCTCATAAAGGAATTGCTGTCCATATAAAATGGTATACAAAATCGCTCGAATTCACGTCCTTGATACATAAAAGGCGTTTAGCGTTAGGGCGCACGTACGCGTTCCGACCTAAATCGAGATGACTATCGAAATTTATATCGATGGACGCCTAATTTTGGAGGGAAACTTTTTATCAGCACCAGACTTTGCAAACATGAAAGATAGTTTGGCAATGCTCTAGTTTTCGCACCGACTCTGAAACTTGATAGCGTCCGATGGTCCCTGAAAATAATTGGAGGACCGATAAATTTTCGATAAGGTCGATAATTGTTTAAATAAAATCCTTCGAGGCGAAAATTCCGGGCGTTTTAGACCATATCCGAAAGAAAATAAAAGAAAAAACCCAGACGATGCTCGTTAATGCAATTTATAGAGCGTTTCAATGAATTTGGAAATTAATAATGAAGATCAAAAGAAAACGAGACGAGGATTCGGTTGATTGAAGGCATTAATTATCGAAAAATCGACGTTTCTAGGTGAAATACTTCTCGTTAAATGCTCATTAAAATCGACGCAGCTTCAATACACTCGCTCCTCTCCGTATCCATGGAAACATGAATTTTTAATTAAAGAATTATCGATTGTAGAAAATTGTAAAATTGTATTGACTGTAGAAAGAAAGTAGCTATTGATTGTATTTATATTAAAGAAAAAGTATAAAATAAATAGAAATTTTGCATGAGCTGTTTGATAATCTAGACATATAAGAAGGATGATATACGATTCTACTTCGAACCTTCGTTCAAATAGAATTAAAATTAAATATTTATGGTATTAATTGGGCAAAGTTTAAGTTGAGTAGTTTTAATTAGATGAAATAAACATTTTGAAGAATTTCATTAATGTATCTTTTCGTAATCCTTGACTCTTAATATTATCGTTTAAGTAAAACAGATGCTTCTATTTTTAGGGTAAAAGTTGTTATAAAATGGCTTATAAAAATTACAGATTCTTTACAGATGATAAATTGGCTGAAATCAATGGCTTGTTAACAAATTATGTACTTAGTCTCCAAAAAAAATCCAATCTGCAAACAATCTATCACCATCTAAGTTAATTAATTAATCATTTCATTCACTTTGAATAATAATACAACGGTTAATATAAAGTAAGAATAGGTTTTTACAGCGATTATTCATGCATCGGAAGTTGATAATTTAATAATAATGGATCTAGACAGTGATGCTAGGTAACTTGGAACTGTGAGGTTTTTGTCGGTAGTGAAAAGAATTCAACCTCGTATCTTCAACCTTCTATAGTTAAGATAAACGTGATTGTCAACACGTTAGTCTAACGATAACTGCTTCTTTTCATGATATAATCAAAAGAGGGAAAATCATTGGAATTTGCTATTTATACTAGGACGGTAATTTATAGCATGCCATTTTCACAATACAACAATCGAACGATATAAATGACATGATTGCTATGAATGGAAATATAATGCTGCTTCATATTCAATTCATACGCAAGCGTAGGTTCAAGAATGCACGGCATGATAAACGCTACCGATATTTCTTTGAGTCCTCAGGTACTTCTGGAACTCAAAAGTGGGGCAGGTACTTCACGATTGCTCATGGTGAGCCTTCATGAAAAACCCCCGAAGAGCTGAGAATTGTCTGTCTACTTAAATAGCGTCATGAATTTAAAATTTTGCTTTTAAAAATGAAAAAGAATTATAATTTGAATAATTACATGTTCGTATTAAAGAAAACTCACGAGATTTTCTTATTTCAATAAATTAATCTCAAATGTTATAACTTCATTTTTGTCCTCAGTAGAAAAACTGCAATATGTATAAGAATTAACATACGTACAGAATGTTGACATAATTTTTTTCGCGAATAAAACGCTATTGCTTTAAATAGTGCCAGGTATCATCGCTCGAAAAAGTTTTCTTGATTCAAGGTCTAACTTTTTTATACCTTAAGAACGAGAAATAAGTTTTGAAAGGAATGTGAGATAGGAAGCAAAAAATTTTATCTTAAATCTCAAGACCATCTAAATTTCAAACATTATACTTTGAATACTGGGTTCATATTTCCTTTACAAGCAATAATATAAAGTTCTCACAAGCATAATATTAACTATTTCTCCTTTATTTATCACCACAATACAAAACAATTTAAAAAATATGTTTCTCCAAGTAATTCCTTAGGAAACGATTAAAGATGAATCGTATGCAATGAAGAGTATCGTTCATATGAATTTCATAAGAATAAAATTGGATTCGATTTTTAATTTCCCAGCTAATTTTATTGCAGTTTCACTCGAAATAATTCAGAATTCAATTTTAATAGAATATTACATAAATAAGAGGATTTCAAAGTAATAAATTTTGAAGTAACGGTGTTTATAACAGTATCCAAATGAAGCATATAAACCAGATGATACAAGTCGACTTACAAGAATACTTCGCCGTCTCTATTCGCATACATGATATTGCATTTCATCCTAACGATGACACGGAAAACTCAGGTCAAATCGTCTAAGAATAAAGACTTCCCTATTGAGTTACTGATCTAAGGCGCCAGACTGGAGCCTAAATTATTCAAAACCAATCTGTTAATCGCATTTGAGCAATTGTTACGCAAGGGCAGTGATGATTAGTAAAGATACAGTTTCCCAAGATACGCTTTTAATCCAAGGAAATAGGATTATATCGTTATCTGTGATTATTCTAGGAATAGAGCGTGTAAAAGAACACGGCAGATAAGTTACGAGGACTTAAACTTGATTGGATATCTGATGAGTAGACGTGATTATTGGAAGAAGGTTTCTCTAGAGAGAGAAGGGCTAGATGAGCAGTGGTCATAATGAGGATAGATACTTCATAAACCCACTCAAAAAGAGAGCAAGTGATTATTGGGAAAGGTACAAGAGGATTATAAGCAACCTGATTTCATTATCTCCTTCCAAAATTATCCGCGAAATCTCACGCGTCATTTAATTCAAGAGATTAAATAACTCTGTTCCAGCAATGGATTATCCGCATTCAATTAATTTGATATCCATAAGCGCCGTACAGGTCTTCAAAGTATGACAACAATCCACGAGACAAATAAATGCTGAAATATATTTTTGACTTATCGTAAGCATAGGGAGCGATTTCATATTAATCAACATCAGAGATTTCCTTACTTCAAACGCTAGATGAAGATATACATGTATCTCCATAATAATTCCTCTTGATAAGTCTCACATATTTATATCGTCTTTGTATATGGATACGATAAGTTCGTAAATATCTATTGACTGACTTATATTTATCAATTAATGAATCAGAGATTAAATGAAAGAGAAGTAAATTTGAAAAAATCTACACGAAAGAGTGAAATAATATCAAAATCGGTTATTTAAATATTTTATTGTTTTCAAGCGCAATGCGAAAAAATAGGTTTGTTCGAAATTATTACCTAATTATTTAATTGACTCTTTAATCGGCGGGGTTGTTATGAAGAGGTAACCAATCGATAAACTAATTTCGTTAAGAAGGATGGATCCAAAAGTTGAATTGGAAAAGGGAGCCAGGTGAGTGAAAAAGATCACTCTAATTATAAACGGAACTGTAAAATCTAAAAACAATTTATAAGTCATTCCCACCAATTTCAATATCGGAAGATTCTAAACAATATCTTGGAAGGAGAATCTACGTTACATATCTGAGGCAAAAATAGTTTCTTAAAAACATATCCGATATTATTATTATATTTAACAGAATAAGCAATCACCCGCATTGGCCTATATCAAATATTGGCACCTGATATAGGCCACCGCAGTCCAATTCTCTCAATTAAAAAACCCCCTTCGCCACGTTTCCCTAAATGATTTACGTTACCTCTGTTACAACCGTCACATAGAGCAGATTTCCATGTTTACTAATCTCTTCAGAGGAATCTTATCAATGGTTAAAATTAGCCTTTGCCTCAATAACATGGATTGTACTATGCAAATAATCTATATGGAAATTTCCTAGATGTTTCTCACAGAATGCAGGAAAGATATTTCATTCAGCGACGTATATAGTTATGTAGTTTTATCTTTTGTATAAATCAGACAGAAAATGAGATGAAATAAATCTCATTCTAAATTTTCAACTAAGGGTGAACATTTAGATGACTAAATAATTCGAATTTTGCGTAAATTAATAATTGAGGCGTGTATGTTATTGGTTCTGAGAACTCAATACAGAATAGTCATCCACCCCTTTAAAGAATTATGACAACATGCATTGCGAGATATTGTTTTGATCCCTTCGTTACTTCTCGTTATGCAACAGCACATTAACTCTCTTAAGGTCACATCTTTATCAACAGATAAAGCGAATCATACGTTTCCCAAGAGTAGGAAACTCCATTTTTTGCCTTTATTCATTACCGCTTCGAACCGCATTCACGATAATGTACGTCAAATTAAGTGCTTCGAAAAGTAAAAGTCTCTGGATTAAACATTTTTAAGTATAACGATGATCTAATGAGATTGTCATCCGAAGGGAGAAAGTTTATCCACAATGGACCACCGCCAATTGGAATTCTTCAACCGAATGTTACTCCACTCGAAATTTTTTCCTTCCCTTTCACCAGTCGGAAAAGGGGTGAAGAAATGAAGTATAAAATAGCGTACAGCTGAAGAGAGGGGCATAGTGTTTCTGATGGATAATTGAAACCGATTTATAATGATGAATATATAATCACTCAAACCTTCGTTATTATCCAAGTTTAAAAATTAGCAAGATGATTATTTACTTAAATTAATATTACCTCATTTGAAAGGGGACTAACTTCCATCTAATCGCCAGTATTTATTTATAAATTTATTTTAAAAATAGGGATCCAAATAACAACAATGGAAAAAAAGACATCCCTTGACATAATAATAATTCATGATCTAAGACGTATCAAACAGAAAAGTTTTTTTGATGGAATTCAAAAGCTTGTAGACATAGATGATCACTTTCGTTTTCACAAATGAATAAATGAAAAAGGTAACGATTCATCGATAGATGAATTGATATAGTTGTATTATTTCCATAGTCAGGGGAGTTGGCTATGTAATAAATAAGAAGAAATAAGACGTAAATTCATTAAAATGAATATCCCACTATCTATTCTATATTTAAAACGAATTTTTATATTCATTAGTTTTCGGGGTTACAGTAAGTAAACGAGGTTTCTAATTGTGAAAATTAGGAAAATATACAAACAGAGTTGCTGTCATATGTCAAGGAATGGAGTATCGATGTAGGATGGAAAAAAGTATTTTGAGCTTCATTTTCCCTCAGTCATGTAATGGCAGTGACAGTAAAAAAGCTACCGAAGTATGAATGATGCTGAGTAATGATATTCATTTCGGTTACTTGTCATTCAACGCTTTGAAAAAGGCTATTCATAAAACGAATGTACAGCACTCTGGAAAAGTTTTTCCATTAGCAACGTTCTCTTTGTGTGTAGAAAGCAAGGGCGTAATACACCACTCCTCATCATTCCACCATCAAAGCAGTGCATGAATCCATCTAGTATTTAGCCTCTAAGCTGTGTAAATATTAAACACATTTACAAGTTATCAATTTTAAGCGTAAACCGCACATTGTATCAAACGTTTATTAGTCAACTCAATTTTTTACGCATAAGTACACTCATGGTGATACTGTTTTTACGTAATACAACGAGGTTCGAGTGGAATGCAATTCAAAAAATATGTTGTAATCATTGGTTACCATTACTGCTTTTAAAATGTAACCAACTTTTATAATTGGCGTTGAGAGAGTAGGTTCTATTCAACATATAATATTTCAACGTTTTCGTCATCATTGTTTTCATAAAAATCTAAAAAATTAAGTCGCGAGTTGTTTTAATTGAAATTACTTAATGAAATTTAATGATATCTCAAGGATCATATGCAATGATTGTAATTAGGACTGTTTGCTAAAATTCAATTACCTTTGAAGTATTTAACATGAAATTTGAAGGACTACCACCATTTTGGCAAAATATCAAACCAAACGACGCATAAGATAGTTCTTACGACGCTATTGAATTTAAACCTGTTAGTTTATAAATTACGTACGTTAATGAAGTGCGTTACATTATAAATAATAGAATGTTGTTTATAATATTAATTTATAGTCTGAATAATGAATCTATGGAATGATTTACAAAAATGACAATTAACACGAATATTTCCCATTTATCCTTTTATCAATTCATAATTATCACGTAGCTGAAGTCTAAATGAATTATTGTCACTACATTGTTCTAATCGCATTATTTATTCCAATTGTTTTTGAAGGAAAATTTTTCATTCGCTCTAAAATAATCACTTGCTTGATGTAAGTAGTTTTTAGCTAAAATTTCTTTTTATCTTCGTGAATAATTTATAGGTTATAATTTTCCTTTCTTCCTTTCAATCCGTTTTGCAATCAATCGAGGTTACATTAATCGTAATCCTATTTTAGAAACAGTTTCAGTAAGAGAATTTTACGTTGGATGTGGGCCAATTTTCGATAGTCTAAAAAACTCCTATATGTTACTTGATATATTTATTATCTACTGAATATTTCAAATTCCCTCAATCGCCTTTTACCTGGAAAAACCTGTTCTAACTAGTGCAAAATAGCTTCATTTTCTGCAAAGAAAAGATATATTTTGCAATAACTTCTTCAACTGATTATTCGAGTGTCATAGTTTCTTAAAAATCTTTGCTTTTCGATAGATTTATGAGCCTAAATTGTTATTGTCTTGCATTAACTCTTAAGAATATTATTTGACTGAGAGGACTGAAATGTCTGTTGCTTACGGATCCGCTATTTATAATTCCTTTTCGAGTAACGAGGTGAGAAAGAGGAAAAAATGAGACATGTCTCATTACTTTTCGTTTAACAAGAGTCCCCACGTCACAGATAACTGTGATAGAATGAAGGCCAACGAGTATTTCAAATTGAGATTACACAGGTCCCATCCAGTTCTTAATCCTGATGTAGATAAGTCTGGAGGGGCACTTCAATGAATCAATCTGTTCCTAATGTTAAGACCTTTGGAAAGCACTGAACTTATTTGGTTCTTACTGGCGTTGATATGCACTTTTAAAATGCTTTTAATGTTTATAAAATTCCCATTCCTCACAAAACTCAAAGAGATTAATTAAGATTTAAGAATTGATTTTTAAAATATTTATTCTATTTTATATATACCTGCAAACTAAGCATTTTAGTTTCTCTCGCTAAAGCATAAATGGTTACCCAAAATTATATATTCGAAAGTTCACTGGAATAGAAAAGGTTCCTCACTTCGAAGAAATTTTAGAATCAGTCGAGAAAAACTGGTTTTCTTTGACAAGATAAAGGTTTTATGTAATTCCATGAGAATGAGGACTAGAAAAAAATGTTTGGAATAGGCCCTGATGCACTACTTCCGCTCTTCCGATAAAACTTATCTTCAGATAGGTCGTTATCTCTGCTCCTCTCACTTTGAACATCTAAGTGCTTCAATTACAGAATGAGGTATCGAATAATTCATTATTACATTCAGTAGGTACATAGGCTAACTTCTTCCGCGAAGAGTTACTTATCATTTGTTACAATACCTTGAATTTCAGCTTTCATGATTTTTCATGACAAAGTTACGAAATATATTCATAGGAGATTACCTTATTTTGTCTTTTAACATTTATTTCAAGGTCTCATTAAACATATGATGATATTCGATCGAATTAAAATTTATTTAATGGTATAAAAATTTTACATAAATATATTTACTGCTCACAATATACCAACCTTTCAATTTAATATCCCTCATTTATATTTAAATAATATGAATTATCTTTTCTTATTCTTTTCTTTTTCCATCTATGAAACTCAAAAATCTTAATTGGGATTATCGATTGATTAGAATCCTTTATTAGCTGTAGTAAGGATTTTTAAATCAATTATTATACATAACGATAATATTTATTTAATTATTAATCGGTAATAAATGTTTTAGAACTATTTTGTATTACCTAGTTTTAAAGACCTTTAAAAAGAAAGGATTGATTAATGATTTTATTGGATAATATAAAGCTTATTGGAATTATAACTTCCACTGGCGTAGCTACGTACGGCTGAATTCGGATGGGTGACTTGATTTCGAAGGATATTAAATGACGTGTTTAAAGAAGGTTTTTAACGGCCAATGTGAGTTCAATGCCTTTCCTTTGAAGGAAAAACTGAATGAGGCGCAATAAAACCGAATCTTCACAAAAGAACATATCCGGAAGGGAGAAGATGCAGCGAAGCAATTGGGCTATAAATTTTAAATTGCTCAAATGAAGATAAAAAAGTCAATTTTGATTGAAATAATCGGTGTTGGTAAAACCCAGACAATAAGTGACCTTCATCATATTTAATTTTTAGCAACATAAGGTTATTCATTTAACTATAATTTTCAGAAATATAAACCAAAATCAAATAAACCGGAATATAATTAATACTTCCGCAATTCAAATAAACAATCGATTGATTTCGTATTTCATATTATGGATATGATAAAATACTATTATAATAAAAGATGCCGGTCTTTTAAATAATTATTAATGCGTATTAATTCGTAATAGATATAATTCTATCGTAATATCGTTATATAATCGTAGTGTTTTAAATAACGTCCTTAAATCAGCGTAATTTTTTGACGGTCTCCTACTATACAAGCATATCTTTTCACTTTTATTTATTACGAAAAATCAGCTTACATATTAAAGAGAGTAATACGTCAGGGATCATTTGTTCCGTTTTCTTTAAAACCCCTTTAACTCTCGATGATACACAGCAGTAACCCTACAATTTACGTACCACCCCCTATCTTATGTTTCAAATGGAGGGTGGTTGTAATTTAACTTTCCCCACCCAACCGGCTCTGCTGATCTCTGAAAAACCATTAACCGTAGTAGCAAGAAACCTGATGCTAAAATTGCCAAGGACATGAGGATGTGGAGAATTAGCGATTCCACTGAATATACCTTTAACGCGTTACTGCATCATAATAGCAATACATATTGCGTCCGTACGTCTGAAGACAAAATGAGCTTCCAAAGTTTAAGCTATAAGAGCTAAAGACGTAGGATAGCTACTCATAGAAATAAAAGAATACCATACCTTTAGTATGGAATTTATGTGTATTATGAAAATACGAAGCAAAACCTTTGAGCAGCTTGTAAAAACTGCGTGGTATTATGGATAATTGTCATGACGATTTGCCAATCTACGATTACATTCAATGATTTAAATTTTAAATCGCACATTGGCCTATAATTTTCCTTCCAAGGATGATAAACAGTTGAATTAAAATCTTCTATTCCAAGAAATCGCAATAAAAAATCGATTAATATTAAAGGTAATTCATTACAGAGAAAACTTAGAGAGATGTCAAAGGTCAAATCCAAGGACCACACTCTCCAAGGCTCAGCCTTTAGGACTCAATTAACCTCCAAGTAATATCTCCAGGTCGTCTAACAGCCCTCTTATATAATCTTTAGCGGCTAAAAAATAAAATATGATCTCATCGAGTTATTTATTATCTGAACGAGATGTTTAATTGATTATCTGTGAGATTGACGACCTCCGAAGGCTTTTCCACATCTCCAACAGGTTCTTTAGGGTTCTCCACGTGAGACGTATCGCACCTGTTACATTATTAATGAAGCAAACCCTTTCTTTACACTCTAAGGTGACGAGCAACTTATATGAGAGCTTTAAAGCGGATGAAATAGGCGTATGTATCCCCATGATCGATTCAAAGACGTAATTTTGACGAGGAATAGATGATGAAATAGATCTCAGAAGATTTTGAGAGAGAAAACAAAAGGAATGAAGATGATACATCGATATTCTTATTGCTGACTTGGATGTCCCCATATATATCATGTTAATAAACAATTATAATCATAAATGTTGCTCACCTATACTATGACGAAACTATTTCGTATCCGCCATAGAAAAGTTGGAAGAAAATAAGAAGTGGGAAAGAACATGAATCATTGTGAGGTACTATGACGTCTATTGTCCACGCGCTAATGATAATTTCCAATGTAAACCCCTGACGCATTCGTCATCCCGAAGTTAATCCTCAGAGACGTTCCAACAATCGATTCGCAATCTTTCTTTTTACCAATTTAATCACGCGTTTCCAAGAAACCAAAGCGTTTTTTGCAACTTTCGAGGAAATTGCATCGATTGCGCGGATGCAGCTGAGCTATGAAACCGTATATATATTTTTTCTCGGTGCTAAAATAGCTCTTCTGAATATCCTTTCTCAAGCTTTGCTTCCAGCTCTCTTTTCATATCAACCACAGACACGATTTACCTGGCTGGAGTCCAAAATTCATTTCCGTAGCAACCCACTTGTCACGATTATTATATTGGGAATGAACGCTCGACGGGGTAAAGGATCGATTTCCACCAATAACTCTTGTTGGACATTTTCGTCGAAAGTGATACGTCGTGCACACAACGAAAGTTAAGATAGCGTGCGGAAAATGCACGGGAAGATAATAGGGGGGATGGCCGGTTGCACGGCTGCACGGGGTTGCTACAAGGCCACCGGCTTTTTTTTGCTTCGAAAGGAGATCAAAAATTCCCAAAAATAAAATCCGATGGAGTACTAACGGAACTATAGCCTCAAGAGCCAAGGACGTGGGCGGCTCTTAGATTTCCATTGGCACACGTTGGCCTTGGAGGATCGTCCATTAAACCCAAAGAACAAGAGGAATCGAGCGAAGGAAATGATAAGGGGCGAATTCGAGACACGCCGACGAAGAATTCCTCACGTGAGCGTATCCACCTTCGTTACGCTTTCGGAGAGACGTCATCGCGATAACAGGATTACGTCACTGTCCCGGGTTCGAGTCCGAGTGAGGACGGGCGATTTTTTTAAAAGCGGACGGACCAGGGTCGCCAACTTTTTCCTCCGTGACCATTATAGGTTTGTTGTCATGGAAAGGAAAATAAACACACAAAGGATGCGTATTTGGGAGCGGTTTGCGTGACTGGATGTGTCTTCTGTTTCAGACGATGCCCAATCTACAAATTAGGAGATACAATCAATTATGGTGTAGAAGAACGTTTACGGGTTACATTAAAGCAGAATATAGATAATCATGAAGTCTTTTGATAAAAAACTTTGGTATAGACTTCTATTTTAAGATTGTAGTTGAAGGAAGGCATGTTATTTTGTACACGTGCCTTATTCTGTAGACCTGAATGTACAGTTCCCATATAATTCTTCATTTAAAATAATAAACTAAAAATGTAACCAAAAAAGACTTTAAAGTAATAGTTTTTAAGTACAAAATCCTTACTATTGAGAGTAAAATAATTTATTACGAAATCGAGCAATATATTTCCTCAGCAAGTCCAAATCGTGGTTAGAATAGATTCATTGGAAAATATTATTCGTTGATATATTCATGCTATATATATAAACAAACTGAATTATTTTATAGAATTGTTGTATTTACAACAGTCTTATCACGGATGCACAGAGCGGTTTAATTATCCTTTTGTTATTTATAGAAATATTGATTAAATTTTCTTTTCGAATCCGTTTTATCGAAATTTTAAAATTACTAATATAGATATTCAGTTGGGATTTATATAGATAAGTTCTAGTTCATTAATATATTCAATTATTTCGATTTCGATTCATAAATAGAGGTTAATTTACATTACCCATTTCATTACGCCAACTATAATTGTTAATGAAGTACTTCTTACTTCCACGTGTTTATTTATATTATTCATATTCCTATGAATGAAAATTCTTTCATAGATGGGTAAATTTATTTATATTCACTTCAAATAGTGGAAGATAATGTTTAAAATATATATTCAAATAGACATTCGATTAATCAAAATTTCCAATGAATATGTATTACGTGAGTTGCGTCAATTCCATCAAGATTCAAACGTCAAGATATTTACTTCCATTCCAGTGCGCAGAAAATTTTCTTTAACTTTAAACTTTACACAATTAAACGCCTAATAATCAGAATACCATTCAGTGATGCATATAAACATTTTCAACATTTAATTTAATTTACGAGATATGATAAACGAGTCTTATGGTGACTGAAAAAATAGTTTCCGACTAGTTTATGTACAAGCTTGAATATTTCTGCACGTGCCGAAGTTTATTTTTGAAGGTTATCTATCTTATTTATTGTTCCGATGATAAATTAGTTCAGAAGATTACTCGGAACTAAAAATGCATGTTTTGCTGAATGTGTTCATTACTTCTCGAGTACTTAACATGGAAGCGGAAACATGTTTCAGAAGATAGGGTCGTCCGACTTGCAGCTAACTTGTTCTTGTTTACGGAAGTCTGTAGGCCAACAGTTTTTAAATGATTTTTGGTAATAGTTATTCATATTTTGGGAAAACAAGAAATTTAATTCCTAAATTTCCAGTTCTATTATTTGTGGCTTTCAAAAATATCGATATATGTACATTCGTTTCAATAAAAAGAAATCGAAGAAACAAGAAAAATAAAAAAGAAAAACGGACTTTTCATTATTAAGCTGGATCAGTGACTGATTCCTATGTATTTGTTATGATTTTAAATAGCGAGAGACTGGGACAGTTCGAATGAATTAGAGACCTATTAACCCTTTAAAGATTACATATATACCCTAAGCAATCATTTACGGTAGCTAAAACAAACAACAACACTCAAAAAAGGCATTTAAAATCACTTGATAATTAATCTTTGGTAATAAAATCTATTGCAATTTATTATTTACTGAATTTTTATAAGCACTTGTTCCTACAAATCCGAACGATTATTGTATATTTCATTATTTTTGGAGTAATCTTAAGAAAAGACTTTAGGTCGAGTCGAATTATTATATGCATTCGTAAGGTGGAAGTACTATCTTTGATCTCTGTACTGACATTTCCAGTTCATTTAAGCCCTAAATCTCGTGAGCTATACGCTTTATCTTTAGTAGACTGCATTTCGACCGCTATCTGAGCATACCTCGTTCATTGGGAAACGAGCTTTCCACGCGAGAATAGCCATCCCCTAGAGCCATTTCCGAGCAAAGAAATTGGAAAGGGAACGAGATTATAAAAACATCTAGAGACAGGAAGCAGACTAGCGGAATTCTCAAATATAAAGTAATGTGGAAAATGGACGAATAAAACGCTACGGGATCGACGCTCAAGGGCAGAGAAAAAACGAAAATCGGAAAGTGGAGGCGCCGTTCGGCCGCATTTCGCCACCGAAAAGATGAATTCGAGGGCTAATTGAACGCTAAGCAATCAATTAAAATATCGTCTGCGAAGCCGACGTAGAAATATGTATCGTGAGAGAACGTCCTTGCGTACTCGAAGGGAGCCGTTTTCCCAACAGCCCTTCTAGGCACTTTCCATCTCAAAGCAAGGTCTCAGCCAACTCTCTCGGACCGTTACAGAATCGTATTCGTCACTTCGCTCTTGAGAAGAATTCTTGGAATTTTCGTTCTTGCGCCTTCGATAATATTCTCGTGCCTTTCTCCCGCCTCTGGTGAGCGGCCGTCCTTAGCCTCCCACACGCCGCCGTCTCGTTGCGATACGGGGTGGAACGGGCCCCCGTCAGATTTCTATGTCCGGCTGGTTGAGGTCATATTCACGTCAGGAATTTTTGAATATTTTTGGAGGAAATTCCTTTCAGGTAGTTTTGGCAAGGACTAATGTGGCCGCTTTCCTTAGTTTTGAAATGTCTTTCCTCCGCGGTCGGTTAATGTTTCTGGGCTATGATATAGTCCCATTCCTTTGATAGAACTTTTCCAGGTGGAGAATATAAAACTTCAAAGATTTTTCTCTCGTCGGAAGAAAAAGTACGCCTAAACTAAACTCCTAGAGGTACAAAAAAGTAGAGTACCTCAAGGGGAAGTTTTAGGACCACTTTAATTTAATAAAACAGTGCAGTTACTGAGGAAGGGAAGGATATTTGCGTATTATTTGTAAATCAATTCAAAATTCAAGCACATAAATTCTTTTTTCATAAAAATATGAAGGAGAATTTTAGTGTCATCGAGAAGGCTGAAAACGACGCTGGCAAAATTAAGAGAGGAAAACAATCGAGCAAAAGTTCCGCAAGAAATAATTTACCAGGTTTAGAGCGCCGATGATGCAATCCGATGACGGACTTCCAAACCGGTCGAGCTATTAAAATATTTACTGCGAAACTTTCGCGAAGTCGTTTTATTTCCTGTATCCTGAAATGATAAATTAGTTTCGATATGAATTACTACGCTTAAAATGCTGAAGTACTGCAACATACAATAAACAACTCGTGAGAATTGGTATGAGGCATTGTTCCTTTTTGCACTTCCAGAATCAAGGCCTTTTATGTGAAATCGCCGAAACGGGTCAGTGCTTTAGGTCTTTTCAATCGATTACCAAATATATGTGAAAATAGCCAAAGGGCAATACGAGTTTTGGAAAACAACATCAAAATGGCCAAAAAAATTGCAACTCGCTTCCTGAGCTCGAATTCAATATTTCGGATATGGTCTGCTTCGTTTCCGTTCGCTTTGTCCGTTCCACACTCATTATATCGGAATTTGACTTTGATATATTCTTTACGTAATTAATGGATAAAATCGAAATACTAATGATATTACATATTGAGTTTGCTTAACTCGAAATTTTCCCATTTCGGACTAAAAAAGTTTCACTTTCTCGAAATATTAAATGGACTCCAATCGACATTTTGGTTCGTAAATCTTCGATACGCAACTGCCAAAATGACGAAGAGTAAAAAATACGAATCTCAGAAGTGTGAAAACTGATGAAATAAAAAATTTGAAACAAAGTCTTCTTTAAATATACGTATCATATGAATTGATGAAATAGAAAGAAATATTATATAAATATAAATCTAAATTGTGCTACCTAACACTTAGTTCTTGTTGATTATAATATTCTCCCATATTTAGATTGAATCTTAGAGATATAATTAAAAGGACGTGTTTAATATTTCATACATATAATCCCTGTAGATAAAGTGCGGTTGCTGTAACAAGATCATATACGTTCCGCCATTCTCCTGCGATAATGGAACGAATTCACATTCTTCCCTGAATGCCGTGCAGATACTTTCTCTGCAGTTGTCCTATTTATTTTGTCACAACACCTTTCCATCTTGGAGTACTTAAATCAGCTTGTTATATTTAAACACACTACATTATCTCTTTCCTTTACTTCATTATATTTATCATTTGTCTATCTTAATTCTTTCATTTTGAATTTTAAAGACATTAACCCTTCGTCGCATTTCAAGCATTTTTTGAAAGCCATATTGCTCCACCATTAAGGGTTTATCACTCTGCCTTCCTAAAATTCCAGAGTTGGCAGCTATAAACCAAAATGTACTAGAGGAATTCTTTGCAGTTTCTCTCCTTTTGCCAAAATCAATACGATTTTACTGCCTTATTCTCAACACTACGCATATTTTCAGCCGTTTTGGTCTTTCTTCTCACCATTTTCATGTATAATAATCTATGAATGTATTACGAAGACTAATTATGCATTTTGAGTGACAGATTTACTTCGCTCATTATAACTTCCAGTAATTAACTTCTATAATAGCTTTGGTTAATTTCCTTAAAGTCACCTTGGGCTGGCTACAGTACAATAATACTTACTTCTTATAACAGCATTAATAAAAGTTCGCCTTAATTAATGTTTCACAAGTCGTAGAGATTTTATTCGAATAAAACTACCATTCCGCCATCCTCTATAATTTGATATTAAAGTCGTTTCCACACATCATGCCCAAGCTGACTTAACGGCACGAGAGAAACTTCGCAATAATTATAATAATGATTTATTAGGGAAAAAGGTTTTACGCGGCTATCCTTGAGATTCCCTGGTGCGTCTGTTTGATGAGATGTTTGATTGAAAGGTGATGAAACGGGTCGAGATTGGCTTTCATTTGCCGCTAACTCACTTGTCGCTTCTCCGATCTTTGAAATATCCATCACCCATATTGCCTCGCTATTGGAGTAAAAGGTGCGCTCTGCAGGAGGTGAACGGCGAAGCGTTGCTCAAACAGTTACACCGTATCCCTTGCACAAACACCCCCATCTGATGCAATATCAATTCCTTCATAATGGTCGCATTTTTATTGAGATCTCTTTAGACTAAAGCATCAGATGGACTTTGCAGGTTGACGTGCACTCTTTAAGATGATCCTGAAAGAGCCAGACGATGATTTGACAAATATTAAGTGATGGAGGTATGTCGTTTTTGCCTCCGATAATGCATGGTATAAAAGTGAGGAGAGAAGGGTTTTTTTCGTGGTGAGATGACGTAAAAAATCAAAGAGAATCAGCTCTTAAGCTCTTGACGTCTTTTTTCTTTTTAATTTTCATTATTTCATTCCTTTTGCGTCATAAATTTAGTTACATGGATGTCGAAATGTTAACTAATGTACCTGATGTTATAAGATTATAAACTACGGCGGTACGTGATCTGGAATGCTGATCAGAAGAACTAATTATTATACTTACACTTAAGGGGGAAAAGAATAACTCAATTAAATACAGTTATAAATAATATAATTAATTATTGATAATCTCTTATATTAATAATGTATTGTTATGAATTAACAGACTATGATATTTAACTATTATTATTTTCAATGTGTTCCTTTGCATTCGATTACTGTAAAAATATTGAATTTGATATTTTACTAATTATCAACTTCACTAAACGTAAGAAAATTCATACTATTATTGTTAGCCTATTGACAATGAGCTTGAATTATTTGCCAATAATGGTTGAATCCTAACTCATAAATTGTATAAATGATTTTGTTTACTCTTATTATCGTTACCGTAACATGATAGCGAGGGCTTGAAATTTCTCACAATTTTCATTACAAGCGGATGTTTTGTGAGCAGGATTAAGGATGAGACTGCTTGTATCCGTAACTGTCGGTTTCGAAGAGGATGGGGGTCCAGGTAAGATACCGCGGGGGGCCAAGGGCGTGGCTGTATCCGTGAAGAATGAGTCGGGCTATTTGGGGAAACAGCTGGAATGAAGGCTTCAACGATCAGGAAATTATGCAAAATAGTTGCGAAAAAATATTACGCAGATAACATGATTTAATGTATGCTGATTTCATGTAAGAGATTGCAAGGTTATATCAGAGAAAAAGTTAAAAAATGAATCAAATCACACAATTTTATGACGTACGTATTATTGTAGATATCATGTTTAGATATAACTATTATATTTAGTAAAATATATAACAGAGATCATATAAATATTGGTAGGTATTTAAATTTTTAGACTGAATAAGTATGTACGTTTAAGTGTGAAAAATTAATGTAAATAATTAAAATGAATAGAAAAGATTCATGTAATCAAGAAACTGTGTATTTTATTCAGACGTTATAGAGCAAAAGGCAACTGACGACGTAGAATCCATTTTCTAATCATTTTTCCTCAAGCTGTTTCTAAGGCAACTTCTTGGGGATGTATTGCGTACATTCAAGGCATTTCCATCCAATGAAGCAAACGCTAAAAATCAAGATTGTGCGGTAAATTCAAGTTCTTTATTCTACCTTTTGTATCGTAGGCAGATTGCCTGTTCTTTCTTCATCAACCTTCCTCTCATACTTGTTCTCCGGTAAGATTATCCCTCTACCTTTTTTGTCCTCTCTTTTTTCAATGCGGTAACTTAAATCGCGCCACTTTCACTATCATTTCTTAATCCGAGCGATTTAAGTGATTGTACCAGTCGCCATCGACGTCATAGTGGAAAAAGATTTAAATTAGACCTATCCATAAATACGAACACAAATATATAATACGAATGGTTGTGGAGAAAAAAGAAACTTATAAGCGATGAATTGTAAAATAATTAGTTCGAAAAACTTTGGGACTTTAATTCTCATTTCTATAAAGAAACGAAATGGAATGCCGATTTTTATTTGAACTTCGTTTTGAAGACTTTCTAAAGTTAATGGCTCGAAAAATTCAAGATATGAGAAATATTTATAATGGGAAATTCCACATATCTCGATTAATTATAAACGTTAGCAAGAGTTGAATGCTAATGACATAGTTCTTATTCTTGTAGATCAGTTTCCGTTGATACCACTGACAGTCATGAATTGACTAATTTTAGTACGAGTAAGAAACACAATTATAAGCTTTCTTTGTTTCATTGGAATAACTTCAATCTACAGAGAATCTCCTAAACTAAACCCCTCTCATCAATAAATATCTTTAAATAAGGATGGAAACGTATCAGAATTCATCGTAAGAACTTTGCTAGCGTAATCATTGAGATACCTTATCGAGTCGTAATATTCACTTCATCTAAACATCCCCTTATTTGAATAATACCTCAGTCAGAATAGATGGTATTTGCTTCAATGTTTAGCTCGGTGGAAAGGTTTCCCAACAGCGATGTTATAGACGAGGCTTGTTCGTAGAGCCATTCAATTATTTACACAATCTTCGAGAGAAAAAGGTCTTCAAAGCAGTCGTGGATGCGAGCGCGGAAAGGGCGTTTAAAGAGCAACCGACGCCCTTTTGAGAAGATTTCTCATTCGGGAGGACCGTTCGAGATGAAACGAATTCCTTTTGCGGTGGAATACGTAATATATGGAGCAGACATAATCTTAGAATGGAACGGCATGAAGCCAACTCTTAATCACGAGTTAACTTAATAGGAATCGGTAAATCAAAGCTTAAAGGAAATGAGTAAATGCAAATGCGTGTAGTGTAATCTTGATATGGAAGCTGACCTTTAGAAGTTCCAGATTTGGTGTTCATTCTCTCGCGTTCTCAGATTAAAGAATTGAGAAAAATATAAGCTTATAATTCGACCTTGTTGGTCACTGCTTAGCTGGTGTTTGTTTCCGTGGAAACTTATTGATTGTTTCCGTGAAAATAAACCGGAAGTTTAAGTTCCTTTTACGCAGCTCGAGTGGTTCGGATTTGCCCAATAAGGTCAGGTGTTGAGAAAAATAGATTTATCTTTACTTTTGTGTTGTTCCGGCAATTTTATCCTTCATCTCGAGTGTGTCTTTAGATTGGGAACTCTTTATAATTCATCCCTCCCTTTCCGATCCTACAGATATAGAAAGGATTCCCAAAAGAATTATCATAATTGTATTTGCTTTAATCCATTGTATATTTTCATTTTTCGGGCAGAAACGAATTCTCAAGCCAGACGGGAGTAAGTAATGTATCCCAGTGTAATTTATACACAATTTTAATTAAACAAATTATGATTTGAAATTGATTTAACAATAAATTTATTAATAAACATTGAAATTGTGAACATGTAAAATTCTTATCATCGAAATATACTCCTCAGATTTTTTCCGTCATACTTCATCGAAAACTTTCCTTGTACTCAGAAAGGGCTTAAGACTATCAATCATTTCAGTTTCATAAATATTCCCTTTTATTTTAACTTTTTCTGATCGTTATTAAGCACAGAATCTTTTTGTTTTCTTATTTATTGCTTTTTAAAATCTTCTACAGAGCTGAGGAGTTTGCATCTCTAGGAAAGATGATTTATCAAGTATGGATTTCCCAATCTCTGGAACTTTAATTACATTAAGATTTTTACTTTCTTTTAATTCGTCAAGGAATATATGAATAATCATTTATCAAGTTCAAACAGTCTTTAATGGCTTTCGATAAAGAATAACTTGTTTTAAAGAACGATTAAGATTTTCTTTTAATGATTTTATAGGATAATTCAGGATAAGTCATTTATGCCTATATTTCGGTTTGATTTGCATACATTAATATTTAGCACAAGAACCGCCTAGAGTGTCCAAAGTGAGATCATGCAAGTGCATTAAAGCAATTTTCAAATCATCGTCACATGAGATTTTTTCTAACCCAATCAGTGCAACGGATTAAATCGATATGCTCCATTAACGGCCTTTTCAAAAGGAGACGAGGGCGACAAAAATAAAAGACGTGCGTTAATGGATTTCGCCTCAGAATCGCAAAAAAAGCTCGCACAGTATGGTACGATTTTATGAAACCGTTCCATTTTTTCTTTAACAGTAGCATTTGTACGATTTTAATTGATTTTTTTATCACTCCCCCGCTGATCGTCCAAGGACGAGCGAGTTTTCTATTCAAATTGTTCATTTTTCCCCCGCGTTAATTCGCGCTGTTTGTTTTAAATTCCTCGTGTCCCGTTGGCCAAATGCTCCTCCATTTAATATCCTTTCTCCCCCCCATTCGACCTTGCCTCCGAAGGACGACCGCCGTCGTTTACCTGATCCTCGCTTTCAGAACCGGATCCCAAATGGATCTTTGCATCTCCTACGCAATACCCAATTGAACAGCGTTTGCAGCGATGCACGTGTAACAGGGCGACTTTAAACTCTCTCAGGATACTACGAGCTAATATTAATACACATTTTATTACGCATTCATATGCATTTCACGTTTCCAGTAGCGATTAAACCAATATGAATGGGCGCTACTGCAAGAATTTTATCTCACCAATAAAATTTACATTTATAAATAAATCAAAATATTCGCTGGATGAAAGAAAATTTACCAGAGAATTGAATGTCTATCCTAAATATAAATAAATCCCATTATAAAACCATGGAAACCGCATTTGGAATGGATTAAAGTTATCGCCCTGAAACCATGGAAATTAACAGAATTATGTAAACTGTTTATAATTATATTTATTATTTATATATGAATTTGGAGAATCAAATAGTACAGCCAATACTGTGTTACGCAGCTTTTCGTGATCTAAATAGGGTCAATCCAAACATAATTATAAGATTGTAATACTTGTTAGACGTTGATTAAGCATCATTGCAATCAAACTTTTTCTCTCGAATTCTTTCGTTGGTTTCGTCATTGCCCAAATTAATTATTATAAACCGTAAAAAGGTCCGTAATGTTCCGGATGGCTGATTTTTTGAAGAGCATGACTTTCAGTTTTGAGAACCCACCATTTCCAACCATGTTGGAGGACGATCAATGATTTAATACACACTTCATCCCCTGTTCAGTGGTTCATGTTCCTTTTTTTCGTTAAGTCAAATATTCGGCGATTAAATTTGAATACTGAATACATATCTCTTCTCTCCTGTCCAATCCTTACACTTTTATTATACCAGGAAATATCTTTATTTTGACCCGTAATGTATATGCTCAAATATACGGAAAGACTTAAGAGAGTATAAAACACGAATTCCAACGAAAGGATAAAAATTAATAAATTACTAAAATTTTAACATGTTCCTTCGTATTAAAGATTATGTACTGTGGTTAAGTATGACAGAATAAATATTTGGTAGCACGACTTCTTTGTTCGGAGAATTAGGATGTTTATCAGTTAGCTTTTGTTATTTCTTCTCTCTAGGTTCATTACTACTCTAAACCCTTCGTATGTATCCCTTACATTGTTTTTGGTGGATTTTGTGTTGTTTGTTTAAGAGAATTCAGGGTGTGTGGGATTAGAAAGGGTAAAACATGGATGTTTGTTCTTGACGACATTCAATCTACAAAGGAATGCCAGAAAATCTGCGGTAATTTTAATTAGTTGAGTAAATTGAATCTGAAACACTTCTAGAGAAACTTAGTCGAGTTTCTATTTTACCTAAACCTTTCAGTTTACCTTCTGCTCTCCATCTCCAAGTTGCCATAACGCAAAGAGATCTAGACCTCACGCAAATATTTTTTCTGGGTCGCTGACACAGTAAGGGAAGACTATTAAGTCTCAGTTTTGCACGAAATAAAGCCGTACGCATACATGAAACCTATGATATAAAACATACACTGGAAAGAAAATTAAAATTCATTATATAAAAGCAAAATTTAAGAGACGATTCATAAGTTGATCTTATACATTTATAGTAGAATTATTGGATGTTTATGTAGATATGATGTTCTGAATCACATTTTTAATTCAATTTTTGCATCGAGAAATAAAGGAAGTAATTCTATTCTCAAATCATTTCTAACTATGAAACGTTGGAAATAATTTCACCAGAACATTGTGCGAAAATACTTAAATGGTATTAGATGATAATCCCTGAATCATCAACAGTAGAAGAGTAATGCGCTGAAAGTAATTTCATATGTCAATAATTATAATTAATCGAATTTTTTGGAAAAATTAAAATTTAGTTGAACAAACAAACAATTTTCTTCGAATGGTCTAAAAACCTCACAAAAGGTTAACACGTAAATAAATTCTCGATCCTGATATATTCAATAACAAAATCTATACATTATTTATCTCATTCAATACATATTCCTCAATTAATTTCATGAAATACAATTTCGTTTTGATTTATTTTAATAGGTTTAGTATTCTACATCTCGTCCAATCTCTAACTTAAGATTTTTTGTTTTAAATACAAGTGTTCACGTTTGTGTAGCAGAAATGTAGTCTTGGTGAATGATTTCGGTTAAAGAGAGTGAAAGCATTCCGAATTGAGTAACAGCTTTTGAAGTGACAGTAATTCACGGTTGGAGAATGCCGTTCCTGTAAAATAAATTCTTTGCACAAGGAAGCAAATGGTAAATAATGGATAAAAACCAAGTATAGTCTCGAATAAACAAATTTGAGTTTGAACTTTAAAGTAGATAAATTACCCACATAAAAGCATCCAATTTTCTATCGATATTTTTAGAATCTACAATTCAGTATTTCTGCATAACAATCGCACAAATACTTCGTGGGCAGTAATTGAACGAGAATCGATTGGTCGATCAACTTCATTGACGAACGATAATGGGGTGTACGTAACAAGTATGGCGGAGGGCGCAAATAACTTCGCTTACTTAGCTGGAAGGAAGACGTTGAAAAATGGAACGGTCTGCGAAGCAAAAAGAAGTGAGAAGATAAAAGGAATGGTTGCCAGGCGACCAATCAACTTTCCCCGTCTGCACCGCTCAACTGCGAAGGAAAGATAGTCGGCGTGTGGGATTCGAATGAATAAAAAAAAGGGTGTTCCAGTAACAACTAACCAGGACTGCTTTTCGTAGTCACTCCTCATATTATGGGGGATTTTTCTTTAGATAACAGTTCCTCTAGGAGCCACGTTGCAAAAATTCACTCGTATTTTGTTTCATAGCTCAAATTAAGTGATAAAAATTAATAACCGAGTGAACTGACTGTGTAGCTCTGAAAGAAAAACTTGATATTACAACTTGAGTTAAAGTAATTTGGCAAATTTTAAGCCATTTTCGGCTAATGGGGATAGTAATAATCTTATCTTTGTTATTAAATAACATTGATAGAATGTATAATCATAGTCTATGTATTTTTGAAATTGGAGCTAAATCGATTATATAATTATTTATTACCTCCCTTTGAATGTTATTTATTTGTTGCAATTATGTAAAATCAACACAGAAAAAAATTACTTTTATATATACATAAACTTCAATAAATAAAAAGTATATACCTAACATGTGAATTTCGATATCTGAAATTGTAAATATCCCTAATATTGGAACCTCAATTCTTCGATTGGATAAAGTTAATTGGTCGAAAACTGGAAAACACTTAAACAACTCAAACATTATTTTTTACGTTTAAAATATTTCAATCTCCAGGCTGCATGACGTTGATTCGTCAACTAAAAAATGTACTCTCGCAAGGCTAGATAAGTTGAAGAGCTTAGTATCGCAATTTTTTGACCCATAAGAACTACGAGTTTTAAATCAATAACATTCACCTGAACATATTTAGGTTACTAAGTGTTGGAATTAGAATAGATTAATATGATTCGGTGTTGTATTGACCGACTGAACTCTTCTAAGAAATCCATAAATCGATTACTATAGACCTATTCACCACTCTTTTGCATTGATGATAATGGGAAATATTGATCCAAGCCAAATAACAGTGTGCCATTTTCAATCTTGGTTGTCATCTTTCATAGAGTTGAGTATTTCTTTTGGGTTTAGTTCGATTGATTATATTGGTTATTATTGATTCTTATTATTAAAAATATTTTGAATTTTGACTGTTTTATTAATAAGACTTTGAAGAATTTAATAAGTAAATAATATATTAATAACATCTCGTTAGAATGAAAATAATTTATTTGTAGTTTAAATTTTTATATAATATCTTATCTTATAAATTTTCATATTAATCCGTGGAATTAAATTGATTTTAGATATCCTCTTACCAAAGAATTAAATAAAACTGTAACATAACTTATTTAAATATTTTCCTTAAACCAAAGTTTTTATTTTCCAAGTCCGCTTTAAGCCGAAACTTAGAGTATATTTTACATGATTCTTTGAACTGAAATGTAATGTAAGATATTTTTCTTTAGTAGACTATCAAAACTCACAAAGTAGCATCAACTTTCAAGGTTTCTTTATGAGATGTAGCAAATGCTGACGAATAACTCATCCGCCCTCTTGTATAAGGAGAATTTTTCCACCATAAGAACCTTGTTTCCCAAGGAAGAGAACACTTAGCAACATACTTCGATGGAGGAAAGCACTCTTATTGTTCTAAGAAATGGAAACAGGAAAGAAAACACAGGTGAGATTGTAGTGAAAAATCCTTGAGAATTGACGTTACACACAACATAAAATACCGCAGTTATTCTAACAAATTGATAGAAAAATCTTAAAAAAGCCATGAATAAAAATGAAGGTCGCTATTCCTTTAAGATATGAATATTCTTATTTTAATATGGGAATAATCGAAAGAAATTTACACCACTAAATCAACATCTCGATATCGTTTAATTGAATTTTTATTCAGTTTCCATTTCGCATATTAAACAGCGTTCCGAATATTGATATAACACACTCTGGTGTGATATACCATAAAATATGTGAATATTGGTCCTTAATATCTCGTCAATTCACCATCATCGACTTTCATAATGTTCATGTTATCATTAACGAGACAACTTTCTTGACTGCGGTCTTAAATCTGCTACGTTTTCAGTTTTACGCGACTTTTGATGACTTTCCTTCCATGAGCGCCATGTTCCGAATACATTTTTATTTATGTATTCCTTAGGTGAACGCGAAACTCGACTCTCCGGGTAATTAAAGTTATTTTATTCCTGTGAAATTCCGACCTCACCCGTTTCCCTAGCATGGAAGTGCCATTCGCGGGAAAGATTACAACTTGATTTCGGAAAGGTCTGGTGGGAAAGTGAAGAAAGAAGTCTCATACGCATATGTTACCAAAGTTGTTCGTTACGATTTACATCTATAATAGAGTGAATGTAGAAGTGTGTAAATCGTAAGAATGCAGCGTTAATAGACTAAGGCCACAATTAGACATGGAAATATTCGACGATGTTTATTATTGTATTTCATTATTTACTATATAACATTTCAGGATTCAAAATTGTGCACGGAGAAGATAATATTGTCTTCATTTTAGTTAACTATTTAAATAAAATTCAATCATCGAATTATTCATAACTTTAAATAGCTACGATCTTTCTTAGAAATTAGAAAGTAAAAAAAATTGGTTAGCTCGTTCCCTCAGGTCTCCGATACAAATATTTTATTTTCGTTTTACTTTTACCTTTTATTAATAACTGAATGTATTATAAATAAAGTGAAATATATTACAAACCTAATTTGATATACGTAATAAACACTTGATCAAGTGATAAAAGAATAAAATCAGAAGAATTATAATCAAATAATCATGGACCCAGCATTACATCTACTTTGTCTCTCTCCAACTTGTGGCAAGGGTACAAGGGTTTATTAAGAACTCATTTCGTGAAGACCGATGGATTAGAAACCTCTTACAGAATATGATTAATTATTGATTTCAATATCTTTGGTCAGCCCTGGATCCGGTCGAAGTCTAAATTGATTTCAGAGTGAGATTCGTCCATAAAAAACATCGGTCATTTGTGAAGACAAAAAACCTTCCTTGATCCGCTCTCCGTGGAAATCGTCGGCCTCATTAGGGATCCGTAGCGTCATCAGCACGAATTATTCATCGTCCGTATTCAATTTACGTCTCTTCTTTCATGGTTGCAATTACATGGGGATGTTCACGCTCCTTCACTCGTGTATATATGTCAAGGCTTTGAGATGATTGAAATGTTTCAAAGACGACATGGATATTTGCAGTGAATGCTCTCACGTCATGTATTTTATCGATATCTTTCTGTAACGTCGTTTGATGATATTGGTTTTCATCATGTATTGATCAGGGTGCATACACATCATAATTTTCCTTTGAAAATGAATTGATAAATGGCTGATCTCGTTACTGTGCTGTACCAATTTATTTGAGTGACGAAAATTCTAGTAATACTACTTCGTCATACAAACGTTCGATAATTTGACTAGTTTAATCAAGTAGTTAAATGATCGTATTGTTGCAGAACGTTAAAATGGTGGAATACGCTTCCCAGAAACATCCAATTCGAAATAAACATACATCACAATTTTTTCAAACGTTGGCAGCTCTTCAAACTTAGTTTTCGGTTCACATAACATCACGTGCTCATGTGACTCACACTAAAAGAGCGTGAAAGAAATCGAAGAAGAGTTGCAAAATGACAATTTCTTTGCCAACAGTTGCATGTAATTTGATTCAATGTACTGAAATATTAATAAATAAATAATGAATTAAAAGACCTGTAATATGGAACTGGAGATTATCGTATTTAAAACAATTAAATCATTGAAAGAGTTTCTTCGACCTAATCATCACGTGAAATATTATTATTATTTTATTAAATATTAAAGTTTCTGATACATCCAATAAAATAACCTTCATAAAACTAAAACCTTCCTAAGCTATTCTTTTTTACTACAAGAAAGAAATTTGCTAAACATGATAAGTAAAAACATAAATTTGAAATAAGTTATTCGAGTAATTCTTTTGAAGAACTTCACGTGAACGTAGTTTCCGCGCTGTACTCTGAATGAAATGCCTGACTGTAAATGTAGCGTCACAGTCGTGACGTAAATTAAGCTACCGTGAAAATAATGTGTCATTAAAACACTGATATAAGAGCTCTCTGACGTAACAATAAGTTCAGGAAAATCCCTAACTGGCTCAGGATTCTCTACCAAAGAATTCTTGCAATACCTTACGTATTTTTTTATGAAAGGATTCACAAACAACAAGGAATGTAGATATTTATCATTACGTTTGAGAGAATTCTAAGTATACCTAATACTTATTAAAGGTATTATTACTACAACTTACGAAAGCCTACGCCCAAAAGAATAAATAAATGTTAAATTCTATTATTTTCCTCGTCAATATTATGAATAACTAATGGAATAAGTGTCTAATATCAATAAGAGCATAAGATTGTGTTGTATCTATTTCTATTTAAGATTTCATAGTCCATATTCCATTTCATTAAACCCAATAAAGCAATAAACTTTGAATTTATTACCTTATGAAAGATGTAAATTGAAATTGTTAATTTAATTCAAAACTAAATGAATATATGATGACTATCTAGCTAGAAGTAGATTAATGATTAGATACTATTTTCAAAGCCTTCTTTTTGATTGATTGTTTATTTGAACAAATTTGGAGTTAAAGTTATTATATATGACATTAGTACTCTAATCAGGAAGTAATTATGAAAAAGTGAAATGAAGTATGAAGGTGAAACTTGCGAAGAATCTTTCGAAATATTGTCTGGATGTTTATGGAAATATTGCTTTGGAGAGGAACAGCAGGATCAAGGTGAATGGAAAGGAAGGATAATTTTGAAAATTAAGGGTGATCGAGATAAAAAAGATAATTCATAAAAATTATCGGAAAGTAAAACTCTGTGTATTTAAATTAAGTACGTACATTTAAAACGAACGAAAATGATATTACCTTGAAGGAACCCTTCCAAATCTAATGCAAGTGACCCATACATAGTAGCAGCACGATAACAGTCCAAACATCACGAAACCATGACGCTACCAAATAACAGTTTGAGAACCGGAGGGTATCAAAGAAGGCGTACCTAATCTGTGTTCACGCATCATTTAGGATTTCAAGCTAAACATTTCCTACTCGCATGTGCGAATTGCAAACGCGGAAATCTCTGGTATTGTGAAACTGAGAGTGATCGACGATACACGACTCGTTTTCCTTGGAAAGTGTAATTGAACAAAGCCACCGAAACCTAAGAGAAATGATATTAAAATCATCGCCATTCAATGATCTTTAACATCCCCAACCCCAAGATGCTGGATAATGAAACCAGATGAACACTTTAATCCTCGAATTAATCATCTCATTTGAGTTTCCAATATTCCGATCTTTAATTGAACGACTAACAAATCCATTGAAGTTTTTTCGTTTAATTTGATTTTCCTTGCACTTTCATGCATCATAGCCATCATCATAAAGAGTGAAATAGACCTATCAAGGCATTATCGGAAAAATAAAATTTTTGATAACCTATTAATTTAAAAATCGAGCTCTCTATTCATATATGCTTACAACTGTCTCGATCGATAAATTTTTCATCGGTATGCTGTTTGAATGAAGAGCAAATAATCAAAGAAGTTATCTTACCTTTTATGGACATGTTAAAAAGCTTTATTCGCTTTGAATGCTGAATTTTATCACACAAAAATTAATGATTAATGAATGTATAAGATAGGTTATCTGATTTGAAAATAAAAATCTTTATTCTTTTGTTTTTATACTATATCTACAATTATCTACAATAATTTTATTTCTCATTCTAATTAATCTTTTGCAATAATTTGACTGATGCAAACTCATGATATACACGATATGTTATATTTTTTAATTTGTGTAAATCAAGAAACTAATAATTTTCGCCCATAAACTCCAAAATGCTTTACAGGTCTTTCGATGTCAGAGGTCGACTCTTAAGAAGTCTATGAGTAGACAAATGCTTCCTCTAATTTTCTCATGACGACATCAAACTGTAATTAAGACTTGAAATTATTTCTCTTGTTATTATTGCGAAGTTTCAGATACGTTTCCGCTTGAGAGTGACACAAGAGAATTAGAAAATAACTTTTTAATGAGAAAAATTTCATAATTCAGCGAATGTTGCTTTTAATGAACTTCTCATTTACGTATTCTAAGAAATCGCAAAATGGTAATTCGTAGTGAACAGCGTGCGTATTAATTATGTACATAAACGATTCTGTCGTGACAGAAAATTATTTTGATGTAATAATTATTCTGATAGAGACATTATGAGTAAGTAATCGAATCATATAATCATGTAATATATCGTTGAGAATCAAAATTATAGTTCCGAAAAGTTCCGCCATAAATTGCGACGCGCTAGTGCTCTTTCCCATAATCCACTTTCGTCAAGCTTTTCCAGTAAATTCATCGACGGGCAATATCCGTCGAATCAAAGAAACTTGTTGAAAAGGAGGCCCTGGTGGAGAAGAACTTTCTAAAAGAGCATAATTCAGGTGTTAACGTTATGCTCCAATTACTCTGAAGTTGAGTAACAATCGCGAAGCATCGTCTGGTGTGCGAATCCAGCAATTTCATCAGATGCGGATGACCCATTCGGAGCTGTGAAATGCCACCGATCAATTCTCCACGCTTAAATGGGAAAAGTGTCAATAGTCAGCAGAGATGTCTTTTGTGCAAAGAGAGTGATTTATGAAGGAAGGGTTGAGCAGCCAAAAATTTACCTTTCTTCGAATTTTAAGCTTCGAAATCTTCCAAAGGTGTTACAATCGATATAATTCGATATATATTGGAAAATCGATTCGGTTCGAGTGAAAAGATCCTGGAAAAAATCGAAGGTGATAATAAGACAGGAGAAAGTTACGATAGTGAAATAATAGAACAGTTCAACCCGTATCATTTCGTTCCCCGGAACCCACACAACATCCAATTATAGTGAATCGAATTTGAGATCTCCTAAGCCCAAGACTTTCCACATTATTTTTTCTGCAAAATGCTCTGCGGAAATAGTATAGTGTTTTCTCTACACCTTCGAACTTCCATCGGATAATTATAATTGAGGCAGTGTCGGTCTATTTTAAAAGTGTGGGAAACATTTCATCTTCTTGCCCCTATTGAGTAACAATCCGATATTAATTCAGAGGATACGTGTTTTAAAGGATTACGTAAAGTAGTTCGCGGACATAGAGCCCGGAACTACACCGTGGGAAGTTTTGATAGTAATTGATTTCACGGGAAAAATATATTGAAAAAGGTTGTTTGTTGTAATAGTTACTTCCTGTTGCTTTTGTGGATTCCACTTTCGACATGCATTTGCATGGCAGGTAAGAATTGCAAACCAAGCCGGGAGATCTACCAATTTTATGCGTCTGACTATAACTGCCAAGTATATAATACATGTTCAAAACTCTGAACTCTCTACACTTTGGAGTGAGTTTGATATTCAGTTATAAAACCAGCTTAAATAAGCTGGTTTATGATATCCTAACCCCATTAGCAACTAGGTTGCCTGGAAATGGAAGAAAAGTACGATAGAATTCGTGCAAATAATTTCCTCTCTGATTCAATTTGGTTCACCTAAAAGTAGGACAGCGACCACAGGAATATTACATATGATCATCAATTGTGCATAAGATTTAGTTCAGTATTTCAGAAAAGAATGATGAAAAAGTTTCAGATCGTTTTGAAATACTTATCATAAGCATTGAAAAAAACTGGATATATTTTGGATAAATGAAATAAAGAATAATAAATGTGAATAAATAAGAACTAAAGGAAATGAAAGCCACGATAATACAATGACACAAGAAATTGCATTTGTTTACGTCTCAATCCTATAAATAATATATTTAACATACTTTCGTTTGATGAACACAATCTTATTTATGAGGATTAGAGAAGTGATATCTTGATTTCGCCTGCATGACTTCTATTTAGCTGAGAACATATTTACTCAATAGCGTTTACAAGCATTTATGAAATACCATGGTAAGAATTAAAGCCTCAGGATATTATACTTTCACAAGAACTCCCAAATCATACATCTTATTCTATCTTTAATTATTACGAGACACGCTATTCTAGTATTTACAAATGTCCTACTTTTCTAGAGCTTTCAGTAGGAAAATTTAATTCATATGAATATTCATTTTGATAGCTGTTCATTTATTGGCCATTATTATAATTGAGAGAGAACTCAATTCCTTTATTGTTCTGAAATTTGCTATAGAAATGTGTGATTTTTTGTCGACATGAAAATGGAGTAAAGCTTTAAAACAGTAAACAATGATGATGAGAAGGATACTTCCAATTTGAGTTTTCAATAGAAGATTATAACTAATAGATTGGAATTATCTCTTCCACCACTTAATGGAAACAATCTCATTTTGTGTAGAATGCGTATCATGTTTTCTTTATAGCAAACGTTCGTAAACAAGTTTTGATAAGAAATCGATTTCATTTGCAAAGAATAAAAGTATACGAATAAAAAATACATAAGAAGATTAATCCTCATTGATTTCAGTCATCGAACAAAGAAGACGACTTCAGAGTGATTCGTATTGCAGTTAGAAACGCCATTGCATTGCAATTTGAAAATAGAGATTATTAATTTTAATATTTGAGGAGGTAATGTTTATTTCTCTACGATCTACAAGTTCGGTTAATAATTCAAGTCATTTCGTGCTTCCATTAACAATTAATTAAAGAGAAATATACTTTAAAAGTATATAAATTAATTTACTAAATAATGACTCTTTTTCGAGTGTGCTTCAGGTTGATAATTAATATTAAGCAACCGAAAAAAATATTAGACGCGAATTAAATTCCTGTAGAATATATAGCTGAAATATCATTACAGTCTGTACCGGACATCTCGGTAATTGATTTAATTCGCTCTCTTTTACTCCAAGCATGCAGGAAAAATCTCAATCGAGTGATTTATCGCACAGAAAAAATATAATTGATGTTTTATCTGGTAACATTTCTCGGAGGAATTATTTTTAAAGGGGTAGACTTCTAATAGAGGCGTTTGAAAGTCTTCTTACGCAATTCACTCTGTTATCAAGATAACTTTAGTTCCATCAAGATAACCAGCTACTTTCCATTTAACAGATGAACTGATTTTGAAGAGGGTACGTCTCCGATGAGTTTGAAAGGGGAAAAATGGTTCTATAAATTGATCACCATCTTAGCCCGCAGACATTTTCCTTTTCCAAGTTTCTGGACGCAACGTATGAGATTCGTAGCAACGACATTCGAGAAAACATCCATTGACCCGATGATATTTCAAGATCTTTTTTGATGATTGACATTCTTCTAGGGAGGAGTGGGAATTCCAAGATGGAGTCAGTTCAAAAATATCGGCCGTTTATCCCCACTTTGATGAAAGGCAGACCAGTGCAGCGAGAGAGCAAAATCTAAAAAAAGTACTTTTTTAAAAGTGTCAGAGACCGGTAAGGATCGACTCATTTTGCGTGAGAGAATCACGGAAGCCTACGAAATGAAAAGGAACGAAGTTGCAGTAACACTTTCGCATTAGCCGTTCACTTCCCGAGAGGTCCGTCTCAGGAACGCACGGAAAATTGGCAGAGAAAGGATTTGGGCGAAACAAGGCCAATGGTCTCCGGTTGCTGGAATATGGAAATTCTCCACGGAATGTCCCGCTCTCAATGCACCACTTTCCTAAGGAATCGTGTACCAATTTCGACGCGTTCCTTTTGTTCCAAGATCCTTCCCAGACGTGGTACCCCTGCATTATAATTGGTTCTAATTTTTACGGGGAATTGTGTTCGACCCACTGGTTAACAGGAAGTTATCACGCAGGTCTTTAAAGGTGGTCTTTCTTTTCTTTAAGACGCAAAAGGCTTGTGGCGCGTGTCAAATCCATTTATTCGAGGTCTGAGGAAAACATCGCGTAGCATAGTAGGAGCGTTTTCGGTTTCTATGCGTTTTTGTCGATATATTCTTTTCTTGTCTATTAATTTATGAAAATATTGCTTTTTGCATTAATCTCTCCTATCAAGGTAAGAATTTCATGTAGATGGGATGCTTTTACTTCGCTTTTACGCTCTTTAAATTAAAGGGACACATGACTGTACCGTGAAGTACACCTTTTAATCACAAAGTATTGAAATCACATAATTAAATAAATATTTGTATGAAAAGTGTTCAGTATTTCACTTCTGACATTTCCTTTCATGAATAAAGTAATTGTATTTCGTGATAAATTAAATGAATAAGTAAAATAAAAATTAACTTGTGCTATTAAAGGGGTGAACTGATTTGCGTTTAGAAGACGATATTCTTTTCCAGATAGTAAATTTACATTTTCAATATGAATTTTAATCGACTGCGAATTAAGTTATGACTAATTCTAATCCACGTAGAAGATATGGAAACCGTTATGCACAACAATGCGTGCGATTTATATGGAAATTAAGACCACAAACGCTTCCAGCAGATGGAAGTCATCAGTCCTGTGTTCGACGCCTTTCTTTAAACGTTCCACGATCGCAGACAGCGGCAAAGAGGCCCTCTGGAGCATACCGACGGGTACGCACTTGAACGCACGTAGAGGATCGTTACGTAAGAATGTTTTTCTCGCCGAGAACCGGCCTAAAAAGGGTGTCGAACCCGGGCCCCCCGGGGAGGTCGGCTTCGCTTTTCACAGGGGCGAAGGGGGCAGGTGCGCGAGAGAAGGTGGTGGCCAACTTTCACCACCCAGCTGTCCACCTGCCGCACCCCCTTCCCCCCACCCCTTAACCGCAACCCAGTGTACGCCCCCTCCAACAGAAAGGTCTGCGCTCACAACTTTCTTTCTTTCTCCTTCCAAGTTGCGAAATCCGCAATTTCCCAAATGTTGATCCGATATCGCCATATTGATTGGCGTCCGAGTGATTTTTTTAAAGGTTGAACGGACTTTAGTGACACATATGAGTATACGGAGACAAAAAAGGTTTCGATTGTGAGGTCTGCTCCTTTAAGCGGAGGGAATTGTTATCTGAAGACGTGTCGACCTGTTGCACTGATTGGTTCTTCGCTTTGGCTCTCCACGAATCGTGGGGGAGAGCAGATGCCGATATCATTCCTCAAACTACTCCCGCTCTTTCGCAACAATTGCATCACCCCAGAGGAAAAAATCCACCGCAATTTTCGAAGTTATTCAAACAAATGGAGAGCGTTTCAACTGCACCACTTCGACACGCGATTTATCACAACCATTGGCGACTGAAGAATTTCTAAATAGGACGCGAAACGATCGCAAGAAGATGGGTTTTGAAAACGTATAATCGGAATTTTAATTCGTCCATATTTCATGTTTTATTCCAAATGAGCGAATTAGAAAAATTGGGTCAAGAATTGCTAAATTTTGCTAATGATTGCGAATCGAATTTTATGAGTTGAATTTTGATAGAGGATGTGGAAAATTTAATCGGAGAAAATAATGTTGGGAAATTGTGACTGATTTGAAACACGGTACGGTTTAATTTCGCGTTTGATCCTGACAGCTCATGCAAACATAATTGGGTCAGCAAATACTGAATTATAAGGGAATGCAAATTGTCAATTGCCTTTCACTCATCACGATACGGGACACACAATATTAAATCATATTCAGGAGCATAAATTTTCATTCCATGTGGAAATAACAGTCAAAGATATTACTCACTCAAAGAAGTATAATAATATGATTGGGATGTTTTATAACTGTTATTATTTTTGCCTTAAGTATTTGGGAACTGGAAAAATTAAAATTTGTTATGATTTAAAAAATATTGATACTCGGGGAAATTAAATCTCTGAGAAAGAGAAAAAACGTGGAAAATCCTAATTTGTTCCAGGGGCACCAAAGTTTCGACATTCAATCCTACTTTGACTAAGAAAATATAATGATTAACTGGCAAAAAAGAGCAGGCTATTTCTCGATTCGTCACGAATAAGCCGTGCTATGATATCTTAAAAATAATTTAATAGTGGAGTAGATAAATAGAAAAGAAAACTTTCTCTTCCTTTCTGAAAAAAGCTTTCTATGGATAACCACCTTTATTTCAAGAAATATAGATATTGCGAAATTTTATACCAAACATAGTTTCCTAACATAGTATACATAACAGAGTGTCTAACATTAAAAAGGCATAATTTTAGAAAAAGTAAATCCTCAGTTTTAGTAATATATTATTACTGATAAGCATGGTGATTGTTTACTTTACTTGTTGACGCTCTTTGATGTTACTTTTCATTACCTAAAATATAAACTGTTATATTTATACTTTTAATACTACATTTTTAGTATATAATAACATAGAACTTTATTTACTCAGACTTCTAGTAAAAATATGCAGGATTCATTCTTTTCTGAACCTGTTTACTCAGCTCTCTTCTCTGCTCTATATCGTGTTAAAATGAGATTGTGGACACGGTCTAGAGAACCAGATAATTTCTCCATTTATACAGCAATTGGAATTTCAATAGTGGGAGCAATTAACTAAGGTTTATTTATGAATATGGATTTTAAATCCATGAAGTACCAAACGTTCACGAATAGGGAATTCAGTAAAATCAGTACCCACGTTAAAAATGTCCATTGAAACATTGTGTTTGCATTAAATAAGTTCCTAAAACCATCTCTCAATATTTATTATAATAATGATTTATTTAAGCACAAAGTATTCTCTCATTACGTATATTCCTTCTGGATATTAGACGATATGGTTCACGTTACTAAGAAACAATTTAATTTAAATAAAGTAAAGAAGAGTAATATATTTACTATGTATTTATCGAATAAATAATATGTAATTATATCAAATTCGTTTTCAATAAACTAATTTTTTGTGATTTTTTTTATCACCGAGACATTATCAGGAATTTATACGAAGATACTTTTGATGATATACACTTCATAGTAAATAACCAAATTCAATTAATTGGGTGCAAAATTACTTGCTTAAATTCCCTGTTAATAAGAATGTAAGAATTGTGAAAGTTATAAAACTTAAAGGAACGAAAATCTCAATCCACTTCAACTTTGCTTTAAATTAAGAAATGAAAAGTGTTTTGACTGCCCTTTTCCCAAGACATGCCTCAGATTATGGAATAAATATTATAAAATCAATCCGGTAACCTATTCCTGGAATTCTCACGGAACTTTCCATAACTCCGGGGAAAGATTTTACGCGTGAACATCCCTCATTCATAACTAATCCTTAATCGAAGGCCAAGAGATCCGCACGTGTACATCTGAAATGATTAATGGAAAGAATTCACGAAGGAAAAAACAGGATTAGCGTCCTTAATACGAATATCGAGCCTTATTTAATTGATGGATGCTACCTTTCCAAGAATCTGCTAATAGCGAACAGTTTATACTCGACAAGGATTTGAAGGAAGAGTGGGTCGTTATATTCTGCATTGGCTGTCACGACCTATAATTAAACCGGCCGAAGATGTATCTTTATAGTTCATGTGGTTTCCAACGAAGCTATAGACGGGATGCAAAGGTTGAAGAAAATATGGAGTTCCTGTTGGCAAGTTTCGAATATTTGCGCATTGATGGATATTCACGACCTTTTCGCAATAAACTGGCTCAAATGTATCCTCCTCGCGAAAGCAATATCTGCAGGATTGAAAAATACGACCACGCTTAGGATGCATAAATCGATAAGTATCTTAATACATCTTCAGCGACAATGGTAACATTACAGAACCCATAAATTTCTGTGCTGAAGAGGTACTTCGCGTTTCTCTTGCAGATGAGTTCACATTAAATATCGCTCCTTCACTATGAACATTCTCTTTCCATACTTTATAACTGACTTGTTCATATTTTCATAATACTCTGTTCCTACCCAGGTAAACCATTCTATGCTTTTCAAGATTTCATAAATGCTGTCAGTTAGATGTTAAAGCTCGCGACATCCCGTATACGATTTAAGTATAATAGATTATTTATAATCTTCGGCAGCTCTGATTGAGAGAGAAAGAATGAAAATCCATACCATCATGAAATGGAAATTTATCTCCTATAAGCTGTGGACATCACGTCTTGTTCGAGGAATATAAAACGAAACGTTCAGATGCGGGTTCAATTTCCGGTCACGTCAGATATTTCCCTTCCACTCCTAGCTATTTGCTCTTCCCGAAATTTACAAGCTGTACAATCGTATTGTGATTCCGAGAAAAACTTTCGCTCATCAGCACTCAAAATATTCAATTCCATCCTCTTGTGAATCCAAACAACATATACAATGTTAATCGTAAAACTGTAAACTTCGTGGCTGTGGCGATAGTTAAAGAGAATAAAACTCTTTGTAACTTCGTGAATAATAATGTGTTACATTATATGTAGAGGTTACGAAAGGTTTATTTTCTTTAACAGTGTTAATAAACTCAGTATGTATCTTCAAAGCTCAGTGTCCCTATATCCGAGGCATTCTATCATTGAATACATTTTAGACAAAATAGTATCAATTTTTTTTTCATTGAAGTCCTTACTGTGTAATATATATTATATTTTTAACTTAATGTTTGTTTTATGGATTTTGGTTATTATTCGTGGAAAAGGGTATTAGATTAGAAGAGAAAAATAAGTTATTACTAAGCAACATAAAATATCCTTCGTGTTTTTTCAAAGCGTTATAAATCTACTTTATTATCAAAGTCAAAACGTATGTACTTTCATGTCATAAATAGGACTTGAAGTTTCATTTTTCGACTGAAGTTCATGCCTTGGCTTAAAAAGTGGGCCACCTTGAACAGATTCCTCTCAAATATACAATTCCTAATTTGCAGAATTCTTTGTGAAGGAAACTTTCAAGTGTTATTGAAAGATCAATCTAGATTTCTTAATTACACACCTTCAATTCTTAGAACTTTAATTGCCTCTGATAATTAACACTCGAAGTTAGAATTCAATCGACACTTTCCAATCTCAGATGAGGCGAATTTTGGTTGTTTTGTCAAAGCGTAATTAAGGTACAGCCCTTCACTTCACACGAACAGGTGTTTGCGCAGTTTTAGTGGATTAAAACTCCAGTTTTACCGATCTAAAACTCTTAATAAAAACATTCTTGTCGGGCAAACAAACGCTTCCTATTCTTCAATATTGTTTCTTCACATTGAGATTATTCAAGTAATTATATTCTCATGGAATGACCTATATTTATGGAGGATTAATTTGAAATGAGGAATATTGATCTAATTTTGTTTACTTTTACTCAATTTTGGTGATATTGTTACTACAAAATCCGCGAATTTAAATAACAGGGATACTAATTATTTTGTATTGTTAAACTAATAAAGTTTTACTTTTCCTGACGTAAAAAGGAATGGAGACTCCAATGATTTCGATGATTTTAAAATATAAATGTTAATATTTATTCCCATTTAGAATTAACTAATATTGCTCCATTAAAACCTATTGTTAAAAACTTTTTTTCACTTAATTGGAATTTTCGTATAATTCATAGTATTTCTTCTCCGAATGCTGATTCCATTTCAAATATTTATTTCTATATTTACTGTCCATTGTTTTTAAAATGACTAACAGTTAATTTTGCTTGATTCAAAACTGAGTTATAAATCCATTTAAAATATTTTCTAATACAAATTCTGCAGCTCTTCTTCAAATAATACAATATATTGTTTTTAATTGTATTAATAGTATATTTTTTATGTATTCATTTTTATTGGTCTAAAATAATTACATAAGTTGGCACACTGTTTAAACCAGAATTTTCAAAATCGTTTGTATTAAATCGCACCCATATGGTATTCTGGGGTAACTTATGATCATTTCAGAAACGAATGTAGAAGTACGTAAAATATCTTTTATTCTGTTAATAAAATTTACTTTCCACTCGTTACATTCTTAAAAGTACAATTTCCATTATTAACTTCAGAATACTAAAAAGGTTTCAGTTATGAATGGCTGAAAAAAGATGAGACTAACGTTGACATAAATTAGTCAAATAATTCAATCTTTACATAAGGTTATTACCCATTTCATAGTATTCGTTATGTTATAACGCAATCTGGACAGTTTTCATCTTATGTAATAGAAAAATAAAACAGAGAATTATATTTTTAGATTAACTACAAGAAGCTTGACAAATCGATACAAAACTTTACGCAAATCAGATAATTGATTCATATGTTGAAATCAGCTGATTTTAGAACGAAATTTTCATTTTGATGAACTTGGCTCTCTCTCTCTTCCTGAATTTCGATAGCTGACCTCATTCGGAAAAGTAAATTGTGATTATTATAACCTTTACCTTCCCTGTTCACCAAATGCCATCGAACACGTGTTCCTCTCTTACAAATTGGCGAAAATCTTTGGATCATTTGAGTGGTATCTCATCCTTACAGGAGCATAGATCATTTGCACCTTCCCGACAATTTATTCGCCGAAACAGGTTTAGCCTTTCTCTTAAAAGGATTACGGGTCCTTTTTGATCACACTTGTCTAACTGTAAATCAGTGCCCAATTGCCCATTCTCAGAAGGTATTCAGCAGTACATTGTAAGTACCATAAAATAGGTACTTAATGTTTTCGAAAATAATGTGCAGAATGGGAGGCTATTTTCTGGAAGAATGTGGGATAATTAATTAGCTTTTGTAAGGTTTTGGAAAGTTTTAAATATAAAAAAATAAATATGTAACCTTAAATTTTAATTTAAAGTCTTCATAACTAATCTTATACAAATTTAAAATTTACTTCTTAAACAACATTCTTATTGGACTTAGTGTTGTTAGGAAACAACCGATTAACATTAATAAACAGAAAAATAACTCTATCTTCAAATCTATCTTTGCTTATAGTCTTAGCAATGGCTAAGTACTCAACCAACACTCCCTTTGAAGCATTTACAAATATGGAAAGTGCACACCGGGTCACGTACACATATAAAAATGTCAGGAACGCACTTTTCCTTGATGACACCTCGACGACTTTGTTTTTACGAAATCGCATTGTTTTTCCTCCTTTCCATCGTCGATTTTCCGCATATTTTGTTCTTATAGGCGTCGGTGAGGCCTTCGAAAAAAAAATTTGCATATCAAATAAGTATAGACCCTTCCCTCATTCCACATGTGATTAAACGGTAGAAAGTAAGGAATCTGAGATTATATTTTAACTAGCACAATACCTCCCTGTACCTCTCTTTCCTCAATGATTAAAAATAAAAGATTGTGAATTATGATAAAGAGAGTGGATGCATATTTTAAGAGGTATCAGACATTTCTTAAGGAAGTTCTTTGATCCGTTCGAGACAAAATCTAAGTTTCGTACCACTGTCCACATTTTAAGTCGTGAATTTATATTTCGCTTGATGTAAGATAAAAAGTATTGTATTTTGATTATAATTATTGCATAGGGTTTAGAGAAATTTATCACAGAAGTAGAATCAATCTCTTATCTTGGTGATTCATTAGAATGTTTTGAAATCATTTTCTTAACAGAGTTAGTTATCTTTCTCAAATAGTTTGACAATTAAAAAACACTTAGAGTATTAATTGTATCCACTTTTGTGACCAGAATGTTTGATTTGAATCGTTTTGATATTCAGTTGAGTCGTAATAAATCGATAAACTTCCTTACACCCTTCCGACAGGCGTAGAATAAATTTCGATTATAAATCTCCCCTTTTGCACCATCAGATTCATTATCAAGCGCAGCATTCCGTAAAGGGTCAACAACCGTCCATTTGGTCCGAGTTATTTACCGCTGCTAAATCATTCCGTAATTGCTAGTCGGTCAGCAGTCTCGCCATGGGCCATTTGCGAATCCGCAGATGATTTTCCGGGTGATTGCTACGTTCCCCGGAAGTCTCTCGAGAGGTTTACTTCTCTCGTACGTTACACGTCCACCAGACAGAGCGCCGCTGAGTACCACTTTTACAGAACCTCTCCTTGTGCTTCACGACCTGCGACGGTGGGCCATACGTGGACAACGATGGAAAAAAACCCTACACAGGGATGATATGAAACATCGCCTTAGTTACGTGATGGAAAAATAAAAATGGTGCGATGTTTTTCTTTGGTGCACTGTCGGGTGTCCTTTTAGGCGATTGAGTTGTTTTTTGCCCTTCGACCACTTGCAAACCAGGCTCCCATTTTGAATATTTAGGACGTTGCCTTTCCATGTAAAGGGACGGGCGTCTATATTCGGCGAGGGCAGTGAACGCCGTATTTGCTGATGTCTGGTGGCTCAAATTGAGGGATATCCCATCTCTGTACATGGATCTGTTGCAGGGAGAACTTATACGGGGTTAGTCAGTGCGCGTGGAGGAATTACTTCATCTTCAGCACACGTAACAACATTATCATATTGCTAATTGGTGGTGATTATCCTATAGCGGTCATTAAAAACTATTATTAAAAAATTACTTTTCTTTTCGATCCTTGCAATCGATTTATTCCTGCTCCATCGAAATTATTCATCTCTTCGCAATAATTCTAAAATTGCAGAGGGAAATTTTATCCGTCGATTACTCAAGTGAATACGCATCGGTATGAGGTGTAATGATCATGGAGGCTTAAAAGGTAGTTTCATTTTATCGAATTGATTCATATCGTTTTAATTGATACCTAGTAGAAGTATTTAAAAACTTATCATCACGTGCCTTTTATCGGAATCACATACCTATTATTTCCACCTTGTTATTGACAACTTGGAACTACCATTCGCTCAGGAGCAAAGGAAATAATATTGATGCACGTAACTGCATCGATGTAATTGCCATTTTAAAAGTTCAAATTCTTCCTTTCCTGCCTCTTATTTGTAATTTGCGATATAAATAGATGTTATTATTCCTCCAGAATCATTTTTAAGGATCCTATTTTTGAGGGAAATTTTAAACAAGGAATTCAATAAAGTAATCGCATTTATTATTATTTATAATATTTATTGTCTTCGATATATGTAATCGTAATTCACATGTTATTTCTTGCTTTCTCTGGTTTGAATACTTTTATTCATTTCTAAGTATGCGAATCTATACATAAGTAATCTGAATGAAAAAGGAACTATCCCGTCGAATAGAATTCTAGGGAATACGAAATCTTCCTTGAAGTTCATATCTCTGTGCATGAATTTGTAGACTTATAACTTAGAAAGGTACATATAGAATTAGATGTGATTTGCAAAATATTACAAATTGTAGATAGATGAGTCTTTTTAACCATAATTTCGCATTGCTACTAAAGAAGGATTTTAACACAAAGTGAAAGATGAACCTAGAATAATGGGATTCAAAGTATGTTTTCTATCAATAGCTTTATTACCACGCTGAGAAATGGTTAGTTATGGATATCAATGGTTAAGAATAACGGGTTGAAAGAGAGGATACGTGGTTTTCAATGAGCCAAACAGTTTATGACTTCCAATATTCCTTTGTCTCTGGTTTTATACAGCTTAGTTGACCTATGGCCTCAAAGCACATAAAAATGTTGAGATATGGGCTTCCATTGACACGGATTAAACCAAAGGCGTGACAAGTGAACACCTTCACCGTTAAGTCCATAGAATATAAAGATGAATACATAATTTGTCCTGTTGGAAATGTGATGCGTAATAAAATATAGAAAATATTATTTTATCCCTTAATTTGGTTATATTTTAGAATATGGTGGACTCCTATAAGACATTTCAGGGCTGAATGTGATGAAATAAGTATTTGTAACTCTTCAGTGACTCATTTCTTGTTACTGTTCTCAGAATTGAAATTAAAGCCTTTTAAGTGTTTAAATGGGTTGTTTGTATATTTTATAACATTCAAACCCTTAAATTTATAAGAGCCATAAAATGCATGGAGTGGCAAAATATCAATCATCATATTTGTTTTCCGATACAACATCATGAAACGGATGAGTGAATATATATGGATTATTATGTAAATAAACGAATAAAATTGTTTGTATAAGCAAGGGAAATGTAACAGGCGTTACTTTAAGTTACGTTATTACGTCATCTTTTATATTTATATTTACACATAATTAAATTAATTGTTTTATTTCATAAACTTCCAAATATATCAAAGTAAATATGAATTAAAATGAAATAATACAATTTTAATTTATTTCTTTCATGAGTTTATAAACTAAATTATAAAAGAATCAATCGGTATTAATTTCATATCAAATCTATTATAAGAGAAATATATTGATTATATGATAATTTATTTATGAGAATTCTCCGCTGAATCGGATAGCTCTATCGGAAGTAAAATCTAGTATCGGTGAACCTCTTCAGGTAATGACATATGAAAAGCCCTTTATAAAATGCTGTGAGGTGAGTGACGTGCGATTCGATGCACTGAGAGAGAATAAACACTACGATTAAATACGTCAAAACATTTGCGGTGACGGAGATCCGTGATTGGATGCATCAGAGAGGACACAGAATGGAGAAAGTGAGAAAAACAAACGAGTGCGGAAAGAGTTGACAAAAAAGAAGCGGTGAAAGTGGGGCAATGGAAGGGATGGGCCCAAAATAGAAAAAAGCGCGAAAAACGTATCGGATGAGGATTTTAACTCACTTCGGACGGAATCTGAACCAAATTATGTGCTGAGAACCGCTTTCTTCGAATAATAACAAAATATTTACTATATTCGCGTTCACGAGAGAAACTTCTTGAGCTGTTTTTTATAAATGTACAAAAGAAAAAGGTTTTTGCTTGTTTAATGACCCAATTTTTATGATTAACTTATTACTTAGTTTCTTTTGTTTACAAAACAAGGCAATTTTAGGTTATTAAAGAAGTTAAGGGGGAAGAATTTTTATATTTTTGCAAAACATGCTCTCATAATTTTTTGTTGCCATTCGCAAGTCGTATACTGTTTTGAAAGACATTACCAACCATTTTTAATATACTTTTCACATAATATCGTTCGAATGCTAAAGAAATATTTTTGAAATAAAGATAAAGCGATGTAGACATTTTAGGATAGGCCGTCGAAAGAATTCTTTTTAAATCATTAAGAAGAAAATCATGTGACTACTTTATTGAAAAAAAAATGAGCTTGTAACACAACAACTTGTAAGAGAAAACAATTCAGTAATTAAGGAACACGATCTGAGATCGGCACCGGATAAGCGTTCCTTGGAAGTAATTGCAAGCACTGATAGTTTCTTCATATATATCATCAGTCTCTTTCCCCCGAACATTAGAGAAGTAATCGTAATAGATGAGTTAACATTATCGATGGTATAACCGTGAGATGTTAACATTAGTTTCTTGAATTCAAAGCTGAATGTACTTGTCTACGATTTTGGTCCTTTACATAAGGAGTATATGAACGAGTGAAAACTAAAGAGTTTTCCATGAAACTAGTAAATCAGTTCCATGATCGGGTAGCAGAGCTTCTAAGCTTACTACTTCATTTCTCAGGGCTAAGATAATTGATTTGGATTACTCCTGAAAAGTAGGTGTTCATCCGATTAGGTCCCACCATTTTTTACCATATAATTATATCGTTAGCATCCGATCTAATGATTCGATACAGTTCTTATATCATTGCTTCCCTTTTTTAACGAGGACGTGATATCTAGAAGCGGCTCTCCCCAGCAGTTTATCTCCGTCTGTTTTTACGTGTTGTCGTTCTCTCAGCCAAAGGCGACTAGTTCGTTCGCCAGCTGGGCGAGATATCTGCTCCCTCGAGGTTAATGGCTCATTGTCTTGGCAACTGTGACACTCCGTTTAAGAATAAACCAGCGATGCTTAGGAGTGGCGAGACCACCGCCGAAACTTATCCTTTCCAAAATATTTACATCAAAAACCACACGCGGAAGTTCTAGCGAACCAACGAGGGCCTCGGATGACCGAAAATATCCAAGAGCTCCGATTTGAATCAGAGTAAGAAATAAGTACGGAGGTGTTCTGGCCCAAGGCTCAAGTGTCCCAAAACTTCCTATTCCTGCTATCTGCTTCCCTGTTTATATTACACAACGCGATTTTCCGTTATATCACTTTTATTTCACCCAAAATTACGCAAAAGAGATAATTGTTGATAAGTATCGACCAAGGCATACTGAACAAGCAACAAGGAAGCTTTTGTCTGACTCAACTTTCCACCTAAATCTGCATAATATGATGCACATCATTACAGACATATGTCAACAGATTTTCCCCGAGTTTAAGCTCTTAATGTATCTTTTCTATTTAAGTTAGTGTGAGGTGGTATCTAATTTGAGATCGAGATGTGAATAAATTAAGAACACCAAGAAAAAACCACATTTCAGGAAACATCCGCACTCGGGGAAGGTTGAGAAACCGCGAAAAAAACTTAAAATAAAACGCGTAACCAGAAGAAAAGTGAAAAATACGGAAGTTAAAAAAAAAACAAACTTTAGAGAGTCGAAATAAAATATGGTAAGGCAGGTTGAGAATAACGAAAAAATACAAAGCGGTTTGGATTCATCTTTTTTGTATTTTCAAGTCTGCTAAAATATCGTAGTGATTTAAAGTTATACATTGAAAAGAGCGCCGAATATTATTCGTTTACGTAAGTATGTTTCTTTTATATACAGAACTTAAATGATGTTAAAATCATCACTTCTAGATAAGGATTCTTCTATGAAATCAAAACAAAACTTCCTAACTCGGAATTTACTTTCGAACAATGTTAACGTTCGCGTAAAATTAATAAAGAGTATATTAATATAGTATATTTGGACTATAGTACTCATTAAAATGTTAAGGAAAGGTGCTGAAAACATTATTTTACCATTTCTCTAATTGAAAAGACTTGTGTTAGAAAATCTGCTATCTAGGTTTCTCCTAGATTTCCTATTTACGTGTCTTTTGTTCGTATCAATGTTTTTCGATACGTAAATATTATGAATATTTGGAGGATTCTATTTCACAATTCATCTCATAATAATTTTAATTAAATTTAGACATAAACTCCTATATTTCTCTTACGCCGCGAAACAACATCTAGTTTCTCTATGTTTAACTCCTTTTCATGTAACAAAGCATGACCTCGAAATATTATTCTAGTCGCTGTTAAAGATAACTCGTCATATCAATCTAAGTTGCAGAAGATAATTTTTTTACCAGACTGTCAAGAAAAAGAATAAAAGACTGATACCTTTCTTACGTAAGAATCAATTGTGCCGATAAGGATCAGCAAAACACCTTCCCATCAATGGAAAGAGTCATTTTGAGAAGCAGATACGAAGTTGTGACGCACGATGAGTGTGTTGCCAACAGACACACTCCGAGATGCGATCGAATAATATGAATGTAATAACAAAAACATAAACATTTATGTGCTTGTAAATAGTGAAGCTATTGCAAATAAATATTGTCAAAATTTAATACAATTTAACACAAATATCAGTATGTATGTACAATTAAATTTTATTTATTATATAATATTTAATAAGAAACTGCAATCGATGCTTCGTATTCTGGATTGATACGGTTAGTACTACAATGCAATGTTGCTTAAGCAGTTTTGGGTAGTGAGCATTCAAGCTTAATCATTCAATTATTCTTATTAAAATGTAGTTTCTTATTCAAAGGTTGACAATTATTTATAGTATTTCAAAACTAATTTTTGCATAATTATTCTATTATATAATTAATTTGATAAATAATTCATTAGGACCATCCAGAAATCTCTACAACGATTACTCATTACAAAATAATATTTACTATCTTATTCATCTAACCAGGTAAAAAGAACTATTATTGCTTTGCTTCGTTCGAATAAAAATCTCTTCACGGAAGTGCACCCGCATCTGAAACACAGGGCGTAAAAACTGATCCGAATGACAACGTTCATATCTTTTTCATAGACCGTTCTTTATCCAGTCATGAAAAGTGATGGCATTTTTGACAGCATGAAAGGAAGAACTTGAATGCGGAACCAAAAAGTATTCGGCACAAATTGAGGTTCGCAATCCACTCTAATTCTTTATAAGGATAGCGGCTTTGATAATAGAGCACTTTCTTCATATCGGCCAAAGAAGGAGCAAACTTTTTCTTCCCTTCATAATAACCCATATTCCGATTCAACAACCTTTCCTGATGAAAAAAACATTGTGCCAGTTAAGGAATAATGGCGGAGTCGGGGAAAATGCAGGTTCTCGATTTCTTAAATGGTACAGAGCGCTCGCTGTGAAAATATTTCACTCACTAGAAAAAAATGAGAGCTCTTACAGGTAAACAGGTCTTGCACAAAAATGATTTTCTGTTTGCCTAGATTACTTCTGTCCTTAATCGATGGGGAAATTGTTCTTTTCTCGAAAGTAATCACGGCTTTAAAAAGTTGGATATTTTTTAGATTTATTTTCATTAATATTCCGACTAGAGAATCATTAAGTTGAAGATACGTATACAAAAAGTAAAAAGGGGAAGGTTCCGATAAATTATTTATATGAGGCAAGAAAATGAACGATGGCATATCCATAATTTATTGTTTTCATTTCTATAAAAGGTAAGTTGAGTTACATATATGCTGATATAATTGTGATTTTACAAGATCGTCTTGTTCCACAACCTGACTTTAAAGGAAGTTATAACTGCAAGACTAAAACTAAATATCTAAAACAAATAGAACAGTTTCTTTGCGTTTTGTTGATATTCAAATTCAGAAGAATTTTTTCTCCGTCATAATGCAATAACAGAACATAGTATAAGTACATGCTTAATATCATTAGGTCGTTATCAATATGGTATATAGCACGGATTTGCATATTTATCCACACTTAACGAATTATTTATCTTATTTGATACAAATATTAAAAAAACACACCCAACATACATGTGCAATATGCTGTGCCGTGGTAGTACATTCATTTCATAAACTAATATGTCTCAAACATGGATCGAGATAGCTAAGATACCTTAGAACTGTTTTGTAGTACTGTTTATTTCATGCTGTAGTGCAGTACTTTTGAGGAACTGCTTTTAGCTGCTTCACAGACTCGACTTCGTGTCATATGGGCGGAATAATTTCCATTTCTCTGCACAAACGAGGTTAGGAAAGAGAACGAATAAATCTAAATCCAAAAAAAAGTTAAACAACCGCAGCTGCTTCTGGAAAGGAGAAAAAAACCTCGTGAACAGGTTCGTCACATCTGTTCCTCTAATCCCTTCGTCCTCATGTGTAAGTATATAAGTAGAAATATCGATGAAGGCCAGGAAGGCGTGAAGGGCAGAATCGGTGGCGTTTTCTTCTCATTTCGACTTCTTCTTTTGCGATTCAGAAGAAGAACATGCAGACGAGACTTATCTACCCACTGAACGAAAAAGTAAACTAATCATAAATCCGTTCACGGTCGAGAGAGAGACGGATACAATGTAAAAATAGTGAAATGTCCAATTTGTATCCAAAAGGCTTAAAATGTGTTTCAGCAACCTTCGAAGGTTGAAAACTAAAAACGACTTGACTGACTAGAATATCAAATTGTGAAATATCTAGTGTGAGTAACTGATCAAAGAATCCGTGAGTATCAAAGTATATAAAATATATATATAGAAAAATTATTAATTAAGATTAAGATCATTAAAATAATCTAAACAGGTAGTATAGCTTATTAAGAATTAGGTTATTAAATGACAGAAGACAATTTATAAAGTTATTTTCTACGATTTATCAATCTTTTATTTGTAATTAAATGTTTGTTTTCGTAGAAGGATTAAATTCTTATGTTATTTGACAAGTGTATCTTTTTAAAAAATTCGTTTCTATATATATATTCTCATAAATAAGTAATTTAAAATAAACTCAATCAGAATTCTGATTATAAAGGATAATAACTTTTTACTCTTTATTGAAATTCTAAAGCTCTTCCCAATTTGAAAGAGGAAGCCTTCAAGATTAATCAATTGAATATAAAAAGAATTTTATCTTTAATGAAGTTGTAATGAAAATGGATGCATGTTTTCGTTCAAAATTTCAAAGGAAATCCTATAATATTGGCTGACGAAGTGGATTCAAATATAAATCAGTAGATGGAAGCTTCATTACGAGTTAATCTCGCGCTATAACTAGATTTAATCAAAGAATGACAATCGATTCCGAAAGCCCTCATTCTTTTCCCCACTCATCCACAAATGAGTAAATAAGATACGTCGACCAATTCGATAAGATTCCAATCTTCATCAGATCTAACTTATCGACTCTTGAAACGAGTAAATAGCATCGATCAGATTAGAGAAATGGCTATTTTTCGAATGTGGGGAAATCCATTGGATCACGTGCTCACGTCGGCTGTTTTGCCGTCTTACTTCAGCGGAACAATCGCGGACACGGGAAAACCTCAGAAAGCGATGCTGTCAATTAACATCCAATAATTTTATTTGGGAGCCTCTTTTCGCCGAGGAAAAGATACGAATTTACCATCGATGAAAATCGGAAACCTTCCTTCCTCTTATAAATCGAAGCGATTCCAGGAAGATTTCCAATCTTCATTTGTTTTTCTGCGGAAATCCATTAACTCTCGCGTTTTATTTTTCTTCGTCATTAGCTCCTCCATTCACATAATTAATTCTGGTTCGCTTTGTTTTTTCTTCTCCGATTCCATCTAAAACACGCTCCTCTTGGATCCCTCCGAACGCTTTCACCGAGTCACGCATCTTCCGAGCTCACGACAGCTCTCATCTTTCGGACATTCATCTTTGGGAATTGATTCGGACATGGAACGGAAAAGTTCCCATGTTTAGTGTAGTCATTTTGATAAAGAAGAGGTGTGGAATATTCGCGCCTTTTCTTAATTCTGGGAATTTTGATTTCACAGCTTTGCATGTTTATATACGTGTGCATTTTCATAACAAGAAACCTCTTCATCATAAACGATAAATTAACTGCTTTCTGTTACCACCATAGCTTCTTAAACTTTCTTTTTTGAGTAATTTTTGCTTTTAAGTTATACGATAAATAACTAAAGGATTCTGAATTTTAGAAAGGATTTGGAACCGTAATTTACGACATATATATTCTAACACACACATTAATAAACTGTAATTTATCTCTAGCAAACAATAAAATAATATAAGATGGAAAAGCAATTTGCTGAAGTGAATAAAATATTTATTTACAGATGACGAGAATCATAAGATTGAATTTCGCATAAGGGAATAATACTTATTTATTTAATTAATTATCAATATTATCCGAATAATTTTAGTCTGAAATAACAATTTTAAGGAAATCTTTTACGCATACAGAAAATGTTTTCTTTAAAGATCGAACTAACAGCTAACTACCTTTCAAATTCATATGGATGTAACATCGACTGAGTTAAAATAAATTATGAATATCCTGTATGATTTATTTTAAAAGGTAACATGACAATATTAATATCCACTTTGATTATAGCTACCTCATAATTTACTGAATTGTGATTTTTTTCAATTCATCTTAATTGACTTTACTTCCACTGCAAACGTAACGAAAGTAACTAGGATCAAACCCAAAGATTAGCTTTGCTCTTTGAAAAAAAAAATAAAAACTCATAACTTATTCTAACTTTCAATTATCCTATTTATTATTGCGAATGAGCAATGATGTCCAAATAATTTGTATGTACTATATTTTGTGTGTTAAATAACATCGTTTATAATGAGGTCCAGTGGCATAATTTTATTCCAAGTATCATGTAAAAAATAAGTAAATGCGCTAAATGAGCCGCTCTCGAGGAAACATATTTATTTGCTTCAATTAGTTCCAATCGATTATTTTTTACCTCCCAAACCAGTTGTATATCCACCAAAATAAAATCAATGGAAAGAGATGAAGTCGTATCGATCAATATGTCCACTTTCCCAAAATTTAGTTTGATCAAGATTTCTTTTTTGTATCCAAACAAGGAAGAAGACCATTTAAATCGATTTAAAAAAGGTTAAATTGCCTTTAATACCTTTAACAGAGACAAATTTTTCGCAAATTGCCATACTATAAAAGGGAAATGTAATCTATATCAAAATAAAAACATTATAGGTTAGAATGGCGGAAAAAAATCACAGAAATTCGACAATTTGTACTTTAAGTACTCCAATATTATGGGACAGAAGTGGAGAATGAAGTAGATTTTGGAAGATGAAGTGTGAATTTTAGTTCCTTTAGTCTTTCTTTTAGCAGTGATAACGGAACTGGAAGATTCCAATTGAGATAAATCTCGATGAATATATAAAAATATAACTTTTGATTATTTTCAACTAGTAAGCTGCTTAAGTACAATATTAATTCATTAGTTGCGCTTTATTTCAGCGCTGACGAACAGAAAACCCCCAATAAAATATTTTTTCTTAGCCCTGAACCAAAATAGGAGATAATGGTACTCTAAATATAAAGATGTGGCAGAAGGAACGGTTGTCAAGAAGCCAAAATAATACAATTTAATCACATATAAAATGCACGAGAAGTCAATCATCTGAATGCAGAAACTGTTACACGGTTCAGCAACTAAATGGTGGATGGAAATTATCTAACGATAGGCCTCAACGCTTGATTAATTTGTTTCAAACCGAGTTTGAAAATCTAACAGGAGCTTTCGCATTCCAAAATAAAAAAGATTGGCAGGCAATTAAGTTCCAGGAAGTGTGCCCAGAATTTTGTTTGCCTACACTTTTCTTGATCTTGTGCCATTCATTTGGAGTTCCATGGCCACGGAGTCGTAGTCTTGGGAAGTTAGTGCATTTACTATTCACACGTGCCGGACCAGATGAGAAGGTTAAGTAAATAATGCACTCATTTATACACCTTGGGCTCTTAAAAGCAGATTACAACCTCATCTTTACAATCCATTATGGTTGAATTTCTTATTTGAATATCTATCTCCAAGATTCTTTTCCGAATAAGTACTGGTAGTTTTTGTTGTCATGGAGTTGAAAAATACAGATATTCTATCTTCACTGTGTGTATTGTGAGATTTTATAAAATCCAAGTTAAAATAGTTGTAGGAGAAAGAATGATCAGACTCAAATAAACGTTATGTAAGAAAGTTATTAGATAATTATAGAAAATGACTAAATATACTAAATACTAAATCAGTACTCAATATATAATATAAATGTATGTATATTTGCTTTGATAGTTAAAACTAGTTATATTTTTTTTGATGATGTCTTAATTTAAAAAAAATGGGCTTGTCAATATCAAACTTAATAAAATTTATCAATGCTCTAGTAGAATTTTGTCCTCAAAACAGATATCTGAAAATTTTACTCCAGTAAGTGTTCAGAAAATGCACGTATTGGTATAGCCGCCAGAACATCAATAGTCTAGCAGCTAGATGATAATTAAAGACGCACAGATATGAAAAACCAAAGATAAAATTTAATTTATAAAGTAAAATAGAATTTCAATTGAGATAATGTATTTCCAATGAATTCTCTAAGCTATTTACACAATATCTTCATCGATAATTTAAATTACATAATACTAAAGACTTGGCTAAGTATTGCTTTACTTCAAAATCCATTTGGAAGAGATCAGAAAAGTTAAGAAAGATTCAAATTAAAGTTATATTGAAGTTCGCTTAAAGTGCTATGAAATATCCGAGATGCTATAAAATGTATTTTAATTCTAATGATATGGCGAGAATATCTATCAAGTATTACCTCAACTCTTCTAATCCAGCAAAGTTAAAATCTTTTCAATAGAGTGACTATTGAAACTTTAGCGTGTAAATTAACAAATTAAGAAGACAATCAAACGAAGAAACCAGCAACTGAATTACAACCAGATGAGGAGTAAATCCGTCTCATCACACTATGATTTTACTCTTCACCTCAAACCTATTGAAATGCACTCTTACTCAGCATGAATTGGAAATAATATGGTTCAAGTTTTAGCTAATTTGTATAAAAAAATCAGTAAATTTAAAAGCCCTTCTCTTTATTCTTTTACGAGGCATAAATATACACCAACATCTCTGTACTTCGCATTCTACTTCAGCACTAAGTACTTTCAATCTTTTGAAGTCATAAAAAGATCGAACGGTAATATTGAGTGAGTGTCCGTTAATTCGCAGCGATGGCAAAATGCAGGCGTAAAATGGGAGTTAATTGTGGGATATAGAATTTAACGATCTTCGATGGAGTAAATAGAATAGTAAAGGCTACCTTTCACCCCTTTAGGGAGGTGTCGAGGATACGAAAAAGCTTTTCAACCTTTATTCCATTCAAACACCAAATCCATTACTCATACATAGCAAATGAGCCTTTTAGCAAAAACTCAAGATAACAAGGCTATTCCATTGCATTTATTGTCTTGAAAATTAGGGGAAAAGAGCATTTTCATTGAAAAAATGACCCATTTATCATAAATTAAGTACAACAAACGTAATAGATGGTTTATTTTTCTCTTGCTGCATTATTTCCCATTTAAATATTATGATTTTGCAATGATAGGTTTTTCTGTTTGGTAAAATAAAAATGAATCGAAAAAAAGTTACCACGTGATTCCCTTTCCAAGAATCTACCTTGAAACACATTTCCTTTCAGAACATTGCTCTTTACACTGATGGGTGTAATTAACATACTACAAGAGTGATGATTTTCCATCCATCTTTCATTGCTACATAAATTATCTTCCATTTATATACCTATTTACCAATTTAAAGATATCTGTATTATAATTTGGTGGCCTTAGATATTTTAATTTATTTTGATGGCGTAATATTTGCAACTAAAAACACCAAAAGACTTCTACGTGAAAATAAAATTAGTAGATATTTATATATCGACAAAGAAATCCCTATTTATTCCTCTAAAAAGATTTGATTTATATTTTTAAATTAATACCTTGAGATTTATAGAGCCTGGAATAACCTTTGGAAGTCGTTGCCGCATAATGTCTCTGAAATGCAGCCACGTTTCGAGAGAAAATAGAGTTCATTTGGCACCCATTCAGCCTTTCTCTGCTTTTTCTCGTATAAAGATCCAAGGACACTTCTCCCACTGTTCATTTCGGCGAATGCACTTTTTCATCCGCTTTTTCTCTAGAAGTTGTTACCACTCTCACAGATAGTCCGCACACCGCAGGGTATTCCCGATTTATAGCTCTTCTTGAACGCACCCGCTGAATTACGTGCGTGTGCTCTAACTTCGTGTGGTTTTAATTTGTCTCAGACCCCGTCAAACGTGTTTTCAAACCCCTTTCGCACCTGAAAGAATTCCTTTCGTCGAAGTCGTTAAAAATACGACTCGCCACTCGGATTTTATTCTCCACCGGACGTTTCTGCCCTTAATACAATCGATTCTCGAGTTAAAAGGGTGATTTATGGTCGATTTGATCCCTTCTTAACTTGAATTATTTAGAGCGATCAATTTTCTTGCGCAATTGGATAATTTCAGTCGATGGTTGGGATGGGTTTTTGAAAGCGAACTGAATATTGCAATGAAGAAAAAAGAGGAATATTAAATCGTGCATCCATTTCTTACATTTTAAAATAATAAATGAAATTTATATTCAATCGCTACCAAAGACAATAATAAATAGGTGATTTAGTTACTTTTCTTCGCAGGTGTCATTTCCCTTCCGTATTTTAAATTTTGAGTACGAGAAGGGTGAATGTCTCTCTCCTTTAATCGCTAATCGGCTGTGCCAATTATTCCGTAAGAATCACAATTTTCCCTCCCATATTATCTTGGCCAGATAAAATTTGTCATAACAGTGAAAAATATAAGAAGTTGTATAAGGAAGGAAGTGAGGATAACATTAGAATGTGGTTAGGAAGGATATAGTTGATAAGTTCATTCAAGAAAAATATACAGTATCGAATTTTGTGCGTCTGAATGCAAGAGAAGGAAGAGATTACTAAACTACAGTTCAAATATACAATAATAATCAGAGAAATGCATAGAAGAAAATTGTGCACGATAAAGATTTGAGGCAGGGAAACCCCCTTACAGAAAGTGATAAAAATACAGTGATAAGATCAAATCTCGAACCGGTATCTCTAATTCTCCTTTAATTACTTTCATTTGCCCAAAACGTAATATTTCTGAATACGAGCACATATCATTAAAATATTAGCCCTTTTGATGATCATAATGTACTTAAGATTCGAGTACTTTCATTCGGCGATTCACCGTTTAATTTTGGGTCCAACACCGATACCATGCGGGACCACGAGGCCAACTTTACCATAAGGAAGTTGAACGAAGCAATGACAATATCTTTTGATTTTATTGCTTTTTACTTTCACTTTTTCGACTTAAGGGGCCCGGCTTTTCATTCAGGCAGCCTTATCGAAGCAATTAACTCGCCATTTCGCCGTCGCAGTAACGATATTTCTCGGCTTTTAAATGATGCCGCAGACGCATTGAAATTACGATTACACTTTCTCCCACACATGCACAATATTGCATTCAAATCTCCTTTCTCTAATTTTCACTCTCGCATTTTGTCACATATCAATAAAGTGGAACGATTAAATTTCGAATCATTTCCTGAACCTGGATAGATTATGATTTATCAAATTCAGATAAAAATCCCAAGGCTGAATGCTTTGATACGCTTCTTCCTGTGATTTTTATCGGAAAATTTACTTGGACATCTAACACATACGCTAAATAAAATCACATCAAAAACATTTCAGTGAAAATCTAACGTCACTTCGAATGTTCCATTGCTTCTATAAAATTTATATAAAAAAGTAATGTTATAAACATCGCGAATTACAGTGCATAAAATACTTCTTTTTGGGAGGAATGAAAGAAATACCGAATAAAACATATGATAACGAAAATTACAAATAAATGTGATCCTGATCATAAAAATGTGAGTAATAAAGAGTACAGTATTGGAAAATCTTTGTAAAATATTTATTTGAAAACTGCTATAACTTTTTGGACTATTCATAAACAAATATTTCGTTGATGATTACTTAAGTAACTCCTAAACCTTATCATAAAGGCATATTCTCTCACCTTATTTGATAAGTCTCGAATTCCTGGCTCGCTTCCTTATATTTTAATCCTTTGGATAAACAGAGTTTTCACCTATATTCACTTATCTGACATCCAGAAGATAAGAAAGACATTCATTCCTTTTGTTTGTCTACAAGTTTATGGTGAGAATATATCATAAATTATTAGTTTTAATTTATCCTAAGGAGATTATGGTTTCTTCTGTAATCGCTATTAAATATATGCTTTAATAAATTAATTAATATCTCTCTGAATATCAAGAATTGCATTGTTTTTGATTTTTTTGGCTCATAAAGATAATTTTTCTCTGCACTTAAGTCTCATTATATACATTCGATTTACGAATTGAGATAAAATGCGATTTCACAATTAAAATAAATGCTCGCTACATTCTTTTACCTTTTCATTTCATAGAATAATGTTTAGATTAAATCTAAATTATTCGTCATTATCAATCATTTTTACTTTATGGCTTTAGGATAAATTGGCTCCACGAGTTAGGGTTCTACTGCAAAAAAATCCTTCGATACATGTTCCCATTTTGTTAAGGCAATGTGAAATGTTTCCATATTTAAATCGGGGTGAGCAATAAGTAAAATATATTTAAAAAGATAAAAGTAACCTATAGAATCCCACCTTTTTCCTATCATTGTCTAGTACTATCTAATACATCTACATCATCAAGGTTCTAACATTTCTATCTAGTTTTCATCTCTTATAATCCATCGAATGAAGTTAAATAACGCCAATTATTTTAGCCTTAGAGCTATCGTATATTCACAGTAGCTACTGGCAAGGAAAATGTACTAACTGCAGATATCCGGTTTCATTTCGGTGCAATCATTTCTCGATTAATCAAACTTAAGCTTATGACCTCCAGTAACAATAATTTAAATCAAATGAAGGCCAATGCATATTTAATTCTCTTTTTCTGAAGGAAGAAGCATGGCCTCATTCGAGCGTGGGGAATCCCGGACATCTCACTTCTGATAAAAATGGCAAGAGTGATAAAATTTCGATTAAAAAACCTCGAAAAATCTTCATTTATCGTGCTATGGTTCCGTAAATAGTTTAAAATGATAAAGATTTATATCAAACGGGATGTTAAAGCTTGAGATTTAATAATGTTTTTTGTTGGTCAGAAAGATACAACAGATAACTTTGATAAATAAACGCATGAAAATATAACTGAAGACGGTAATGGTTCAACATTTAAAGATTTGACCTGTGCTTCGGTACTGTTTCTGTATAGTTACGGTCAGAAAAAAGTACGTCTCTGTATACCATTGAGAGATATTACTTTGAAGAAGGAGTTCGTGGTGAATATCACTTGATCTATGCATCCCACGTCGAGTTTATATTTGCTGTCAACAGAGGATTCTATAAAATAATTTAAAAGAAACATATGTGTACAAGTAAGAATTTTCAATGCTAATTGAAATCTGCGATATCCATGTATGTAATATTTCGCATTTCCTCTGGTTGCATGCTTTTCCTCTCGATAAATTGCCTTAATTAAGAGAAGAAATAAAGGTCTCGGATTAAAGATATGAATTCTCGGCCTATTAAAGAAAGGCATCCTCAGGAAGAGGATGCAGGTGAACGACACGAAGCGTTGCATTTCACGGTCATAGGTCCGTCGCTCTTCCTGTTTGCAACTCAACAGCTATTCTTAGAACTCGAGTTTTCCTCAAAAAAATTCATCGAGTACTTTCCTGCTTCACGTCGTGTAAATTGAGAAAGATGTATGTAATATTTACTTATAAAATATTGTGGAAAAAAATTATGGAATATGAAGGAATATGCAGCTTATTCAGTGCTAATAGTTTGATGACATTATTTTGAAAACCAAATAACATGAAGCACATAAAGACCTTCATAGTATGAACTATATACAAATATGGAAACACATATTTAATTACGAATATTTTAGTGTATAATTACTACTCTTAAAATAAAATCATTACAAAATTATATAACATAGTAATATTATAAAATATCTATTTATACCTTGAACTATAGATACTAAATGACATAAATTATTATTGCAATTAAATTAAGTTAGAATCTGAATGTCTGAGATATTTAAAAAGTAAATTTAAGTAAATCAGAAATGTAAATATATGAAATGAACACTAATGAACCCATCCAAACAGCTTTTAATCTTATATTTTGATTATCGTATTTATGGAAAATATTCTAAAGAAAATATTAACCTGATTTATGAACCTGAAATTATGCTAACCTTAAAATTCTTTTAAACTTCATCATCCTCCCAATTCATCGAATCGCAATAAATAAAAGAACACCGCAAAGTGTACTTGGCCTAGGTCCGTCAGGTGGTTTATGTTATTCTAACTCCATATGGCCTCCATTAGCTCATATACAATTTCTCTATGTTTACGGAAATACTCTCCAGAGCAAATAAACAATCACCTCTGGGGTGAAAACCTTTAATATCCCATCTGGCCCATTTCTTTTCACAAGGTCCTTTTCCCCAAGTGTCGTATATTTAAGGATCACAACCCTTAAAAGTGAATCAGTTCTTCAAAATATTTCGGTGATTTAATCTTTAGCCTTGACTTCAGATTCGGCTCAACAACTTCTGAAGCCGAGTGCATTATTATTATTATTATTATTGAAACTGATTGTTTGTATCTGATAAATGAGTATATCAACATTTAATCAGGAAAATATAAAAATCTTTCTCTGATATCTTTTGATGAGAATCTCGTGTAGAAGAGGAATTGATGTTGTTCCAGATAGATCAAGGGTTAGAAATCAGTGACTCCGAAGCCAAGTGAACTGTTCATAGGAATATGTGCGTCTATAGATATCCAATGTCGTAGATTAAAGAATTTTGTTGAGCGATTCGATGCTCAATTCCTGTCATTCACTTTCCATAACAATCCCTTTTCATTTCCATCTTCTAAGGAACATTCAACGACAGCAAATGCTTTATTTTATAGGATAAACGTACTATTGAAAATGAAAATAACAATATTTATTTATTTTGTGATTCGATTAACATTCGACCTCATGTGTATTGTAGAGAATTCTATATTTAATTGCTCAAATTTTTAGATTCTTTAATCTCAATTCTCTAATTATTTCGATCGTTAGAGATCAACGATTTTTTGCTTAATTTTTGTTATTCTTATACTTGTTGACTGTGAGAATACTAATTACTTCTTCTAACCTTAATTCTCGCCTTAAGTTATAAATAACGCATATGATAACGCGAAAGGTTATACGAAGGAAAGATCAACTAATGAAAGAATCCACGCAAATAAGATTTTCTATACTTGAAAGTTTTAGACAAAAAAACCTATTCCTGAATTAGATAAAGTAATGCAATAGCTTGCAAAAATGTAACCTTCGCTTTCTGCTGGAAGTTTTCCTACTGCAGATCGGCATCACGTTGTGTTTATCAAACTCTTGGCGCAATGCTTGGATCGTCATTCATTCATAAAGAGGCGCCATTTATATAATGCTTAAGGGACACTTTTGAGGTTATCCTTTTACGTCTCTAAGTACGTATTTATCCTTTTACGTCTCTAAGTACGTATTTATAGGAATCACGAGGACACTTCAACACTTTTCTCATCGCAATACAAACTGCGTCGAACTTGTGCAGTCGTGATGATTTCTAGGATAAGAAAGAGGAAACATTCACCACGACTGTGCACAACCACTATCTAGGGTTTGACTGGTTTTCCCCATCGAGTACCTGAAAGAGAGCGGGTCACGAAGGTACCTGCTGGAGGTGCAATAAAACCATGTTCGAAGAGGAAAACCGACCTTCCAGAAGCCTCCGGTACTTCCCCCGGATTGACCCTCCGGTGAACGACTCTCCGGAGGTCGTAAACGCAACATTTTTACTCTGATAAGTGTAGGTTCCCTCTGCAACACGTTTCACAGGTATTAATAGAGAAAACTCACAGCGGCGGGAATCCCAGTTTATAGATTTAAAACGAACGTGATACGATACGGGCCTTTCCTAGAATGGGCTCAATCGAAACAGAAGAGTTAAGTGACGATTTCCACCTCTATCTCTTTAATATAATCACTAAGGCTGTATAGAAACTGATTATAATAGTAGTATTTGATGGTGGTTAAGATCCAAGAGTGAGGTATTCAAATAAACTCTACATTAAGTTTTACCAGGAATAATAATTTTAAAATAAACACTCTTAGATTTGAATTATATGATGCCGTAAGAAACATTGATGTCCTTGAATTTCTATCGATATAACTCAATAAAACAATAAATAATCCCTCGTTACGTAATAATAATACAGACGTAGAAAAGGGATTATTAACAGATATCTTTCAGATTAGTATCTTTCAATGTCATTACAACATATATCTTCTTTATGATTTGTTTGGTTTTAGACAAACAGTGAAAGCACTAAAATGACATAAACGGGAATTAAATATGACTTTTAAAGTTAAGCGCTAATCGATTCTTTCTTTTCTATCAATAATTCAGTGTATAGAACTAGTGCAATATGAAGACTTTTTTGTTTATTGGGATAAAAGATGGAATATCCATTTCTTTCATCTTCTTCCACGCTGGATCTGTTTACAAGAAAAAATGTCTTCGAAAAACTTTCTCGCTCAGTCGCAGAGAGATGTTATGTCACTCAAAGCCATTACAAATGGTTCACACCAGGAGAAATTTTAATCTGATACGACTTTCAGTTTCATTCATCACATCTTGTGGGACTTGTTCGTGCAGAGAACCGCTTTCAGTTCGCCCAACAGAGCCACTGTCGCTTTCCAGACAAATGACGCGTCTCTGCTATTTGGACATGTTTCATCATCGCCCATAAACAAAAGAGTTGGGCTGCGGTTATCTGCTATTGGATTGGAGGAGACACTATAGTTAGTGGAAGAGAATTAATATCCTCCGAAAATGATTTGTCTTATCGCCTTTGCAGTTTCGTTACACTTACTTCCCTCTTAGATGTATCAAATTTCATGAAGAATAAAGGTTAATAATATATTTTTGAAAATTAGCGGAGGAAGGTTATTTTTGTAAGTGAGCAGCAGCGGACGAGATTAGTCAGAAAGTATTTCGTAACGAGTGTTTATCTCAAACTTATAAACATAACAGAAAATTGACATCTAACCATAATACCCTTGACTTTAGAATAGCAAGTATATATATTTACTCTTTCAACAAAAAGGGATATTAAAAGCGAATTTATAATCGCAATTTAGTGAATTAATTTTTAGTTAATGAAATCGTTTTCCCACTTACAGCACGAGAATTTTCAAAGGAAAACATTAGAATGGCCAAAATATCGGCTGCAACAAAATAGTAAACATACTTTTCTTGTACTCCAATAGAAACCCACTTTGATATAATCGCCTTTCCTCCATCTGTAAAAAGGATTTTTAAAGGATTATTTTCGCATCAAAGTCATTCCAGTCGCGTACAGGAATTTAGCAGCAATGGTTATGCCACCTGCTCTGGATGTTCGGGTTGACCAAAGGCAGTTAGCTTCTTGAATGCTCATGAATCATTCTGAAAGTAATCCATCTCTTAACATGTTCTCCATTTAAGCTCTGCATTTCTTATTAAAGCGGCAGGTGAATGAAAGGAAATCTACTGGAAATCTTCAGTACGAATCTGGAAGAATTAATGTGATAGAGAATGTCAGTTGGACTGTTGAGTGATTAAGATGTGAGAATCGTTAAATTTCAACAGACGCAAACTCTGAGGATGTGTTCATTTATAATTTAAAGGAGAGAATTAAAAATGTCGTATAGGGAATTATATTTGTTTGCCCACACGTAATTTATTCAACCGTTGTTAAGTCATATGTTTACGATAAGGGTGAACTTAATGCACGTTTCCTGTGAAAACAATTAATTTATATTACGTCACGCTCTAATTACATTTAAATTTCGGTAGCAACAGTTGTTTCCATAAGAAATATCCGTTATTCTGTTGATTATATTGGACAAAGGCTCTGACGAAAGTGGATATAAAATGAATGGATGGATTACGATCAGGAATTTGGAAATATGATCATAAATTCTGATTACTGAATCGTATTTGTGATATATATCGGTGTAATAATCCTAGGTGGATTCAAAAAAGCATAGATATCTGAAGAAAAAGACAAATGATGTTTTATATATCGAATTTAGTAACCATTATATTTAAAATACTCTATTAAATTTAAATACATTATATTTAAAATACTCTATTAAATTTAAATAAGTCAGTTTATTATTGAAAGTATGTTTAAATTTTAGCTCGTATTCCAATTATATTTACACTTAATGAAAAAGAAATCTTGAAATTCATAAAATGTTTCAGAGTAGTTTCTTCGACAATTTTTCTATTATAATATTTAAAATAAGCCTACACGCATAATTCCGGACTTTTAGCTCAACCAGTTATTTTTAGCGGGAGCAATGGCTGAATTAACGTGGAGCCAACAGAATTTCAATTCAAACTTAAATTCGTAAAATCAGCTTTTCGAGAGATTTAATCAGTACATTTGTATAAAATAAACGAGAGAGACGAGTTTTGTTGTTTCTCTAGTTAATTAAATACTTCAGCCACTTCGAACCAAATACGCGTTTTATAATTCCGAAAAGCAGAGGTGTGAGTATATAATCTTCGCCTTTTTATGAAAATAACACGTAAGGGATCGACAGCATCACCGAAAACTCCGCTCCCGTCAAGTTATTTTTTCTCTTTGGCACCATAAACATTTTTTAATGGCTTGGCTCTATTCCTGATCCCAATGTTACGCTATCTGTTTATTTCAGACCGAAGAGTGTTCACCCCGAGTTTTTTTCGGCACTTGTTTGTTTCGCGAAATTGCAAGCAGCGCTACACTTTGGAAGCGTTTGAAATCCTGGTCAACATAAACATGCCGATGAGTACTTGAAGTTCGAAGGGCCGCTCTGATAGGAGGCCTTCAATCTGTCGGATTCCCATGCGTTGCAAAACCACACCCAAAGCTTATGAAGATGACATCGAAAGGGTTTCATTGTTGTTTGTCTCTTCAAGAGCGTGTTTATGAAAAAGGCGTAGTGCAATATAACAGCGTCATTCTCTTCTTTAGAGAGCTTCTTCTTAACAACGTTTTCGAAGCTTTATTTTTCAATTAGAGCGTTTTAAAATGCGGAAGTTTTCTCGATGAGATTTAAGCCTATCATGTTTCGCGATTTTTGCAAATGTCAGATGCAACGGGGAAAGCGGTTCATAAACGATGGAGAGTGGCACCGTACGATTCATTTATTAAAAAAGATGCTTGGTAAGTGAGTGAGGGGCAATATTCTCTAAATTATAATAAGTATCAATGAATTGATAATCCTAAGATTTTGGTTTTAAGATATACATTCATTGTTGAATCTTATATTTTAAATTAGTGAAATGCAATTGAATTGAAATTTTCAATTTTTTCAGTAATGTAAATTTAATAGCTCACTCCTCATCTTGATTATTTTCCTAACATTATTCCTGTTGTTATCCTTTATCGGTTATTCACTTTAATATCCATTTTAATATCTATTAATGTCTATCTTATTCAAACCAGATAATTAAAAACTTTATTAAACATACGAACAGAATCAATGAAGATCCAAATCCCATACTTTGCGTGATTCATTGTACACAGAAAGTTAAGCAAAGGAGAAATGTTTTTGAAATCAGGTTAATAAAATGATTTTCATAATTATTCAATGAGAGCTTATGCAACAAATTATCTAGAAGTTGTAGAAGAAATGTATAGTATATTTTATGGATTGAATAAACTTGCTTACAGCTTTTATTATTTCTTATGAATCTTAACTTATAGTCAAATATATATTTAAAGTATCTATAAATGCGCTGGATTTTTAAGATTATATTTACTGATTTATGAATTATTTGTCCCTCTTCTCATTAGTTCGCAACTTTAAGGTTATTTTGAGAAATTCTTTATAATCATATGGAATAAAATTAATAAAAATTCACCTTCTTTTGATATTTTCATGTTACTTCGAATTTGACTATTTATACGTAACTTACATTACATACGTAACCATCCATACGAGTTTGGACGGTTGCGTTTCATGAATAGGAATGAAAGTAAGGGATAAACGTAGAGTGGAATGTAATCCATAGAACCATTCATTCGAACCGAAATGCCGATGTTTTCGTGGAAATACTTTCTCTATCCCAAATGCAAAGGGAAAGTAATGCAGCAATTGGAGACACGAAACCTTTCCTCCCGAAGTGATCTCATTGCTCTGCTATGAACGGTTCTAATTAACGATTTTGCAAATAAGTTAGGCCTAGAATTTCTGAGGTGTGCCTAGGCAACGTGATAAATGGATGGATCAAAGACGAAATACGAGGTTGATATTCGGTATTCGGGTCATTTCCATGTAGACTGCTGTTCCGAAAGCGTATTGGCAAAACGTTCAAACGCTAAAGTACTCTGCTATTTTCGGTTGGACGCCGTCAGAGGCACTCGTCCGAAGGAGTTTCCTTCTTCTTTTGGCTCCGCTTGAGTTTCCCGAAGCGCATAGCATCAAACTCACATCTTCTTTTATCCAACATCTTATAATCGACTCATGTAGTGCATTCATTGACATACTTGACTTATTCTGCGTGAAATTTAAAAACGATCCTTCATAATAAATATGATTCTAAGGATGAGTAGATGCTTAGTGTTTAAATATTTATAATTAATTCAAACATTTCTCATTTCAGCATTATATTCAGCCAATAATATAATTAATAATAGTCTATATTTTTTCAGTTTTTCCCTTTTTTTGGAACTGCTCGTATAAGTTTTTTTTTATTGTTTTTATTACTTTTATATATTCACATTAGTCGTTGTTCTTACTTCTGTATATTTTATTATTTTTATCTTTTTAAATTTATTGTTTGTTCATCGTCAGCTGTAATTGGCCTCGTGCTGTCTGTTGATGCCATGCAAATAAATAAATAAATAAAATTTTAAAAAGCGCGCCAAAATCAACGTAAAGTTACTATCAAATCATTTTAAACTAATGCAACTAATACAGCATTCCAATTATTTATAGACAAAATATCAAATGCAAAAAAATTCATTTCCATACGATATTTGATTAAGGTAATAAACATATTTCCCTCACTAATAATATTCGATATATATAAAAGTGGATAATTTATTACAGTCTCAAATTATTCCTAAGACTCGTGATTCTTCCTAAAATCACTGAATTAAAGTAACATTTTCGTGATTCCCGTCTCGATTTAAAGCGAATTATAAGTTATTTTAATCTAAAGGATTGGAATATCATATAGAATATGATATGTATTGTATATAAAATATTATAATATAAAATATCTTTATTGTATCATTAAAATTTTTATCAGATCAGTGAGTATCCTTAAGAAGAAAAGTTAGGTAAATTTCGGACGAAAGTTAATACGCGTTTCACTCATGATTAACGAGCGAATAAGGGTCGTGTAGACGGGCAATGGTATTTACAATTCAGGTTAGATGTTAAATAAATTTTGCATTTCATACGCAATAAATTTGAGTGGTTCACTCTGAAATAATCCTCGTAATCTTCAATTGATACAGTGAGTGAGATATGAGGAATGAGTGTTTATCCAAAAGGAAGACTTCGTATATCTTTCAGGAGTCGTTTAATGTAGTATTCTTGGCACCGATATCCGAATTCTCTAATTAGTATCTTAATTTTTCATGTTGGGCCACTCACAGTTTTAGCTCTCGTGTCGTTTGGAGTTTGTTTTGTCTTATGATGTATAATGCAATTTTCACTTTCATCATTCCGTTTCATTAGTATCATTAAAGTGGATTGTCAGATATAGAGAGCATGGAATGTTTGTAACCTCATTCACCGCTTATACGTAGATTAATGTAGTAACTTTTATTTTCAATTGGCATAATTTTATGGTTATTAATATCATCAATGATAATTAACTGATAATCTTCTAAAGTAATTTTATACAGCTATGTTGTATTTATACAATATATTTTTATTGATTTTTAGCGTCTTTATTGTAATTAACAAATTCAACTAACCTGTTTTTCTATAACTGCAATGATTAAAACAGAAAGTTATGTATTATTTCTCATAATATCCTAAGAAATATAAAAGACAGGAAATTGTTCTAAATTACACGATAAAACGAATATGCCTTTGATAAAACAAACCATACATTGTTTTTAGCTTATTTATTTTTTATGAGAAAGAGAGAGAGCAGAACCAGTAACAAATTGATTAAAAGTAAAATAAAATTTAACCTTACGAGATATTTAAAACGATATTTTGGTAAAGTAATCTCCATTTTCACTGATTAGTCATACATTTGCTTGATTTTCCTTTCATGAGTATAAAAAGTGACATTCGAATGATTTCAGGGTGCTTACTGAGAGGTTTGTAATCCATGAAACTCAAACTCAATGCCAGCAGCCTTCCCAACTCATGTAAGTGTCCCATACGTACACTCATGAAGAATGAATACATGACTTCACAGTTTAAAACGAGAACGTACTAAGATAAAGATGGCCCTCAATCTGTATCCTATTTGTCAAGACAGTGTAATCCTCTTAAATTAGACTTTGCTGAGATGACTTACAGTAATAAAGCTGTCTTAAACGGGAGAAAATTTATGAATAATAACTCTTAAAATATTACGGGAGAATCACATTGAAATTACTGTCATTCGTAATTACAGCAATAATTCTAAGTTTTACACTGGTGGGCTTTATTAAATTATATCTGATTATTTAAAAATAAGTAATTTTTTAATGATACAATACAAAATTCTTAAATTAAAATGTAACTGTAGCATATATGATATTATTTTCACATCTCATTAATTAAATAATGTGATGGATAACTTAAATCAAACAAGCTTCAGGAACTACTTTATACTGTGGCCTGATTGGAAGTATGCCATGTACCTGGCGGGTGAGGGTTTTATTTTTCAGCTCAGACACAAAATACATTTCTTTAATTTAAAGACTTTTAAAATGTGAAAATACAAAACACTTGTTTAAAATAACTTCCTAATTAAAAAATGAGAAAATATACGTTTATTGGATAAATATGATAAAAATAAATAAGATAAAAAAGTTCAGTATTATTTGCAAGATTTTATCATTAAATAGGCGTCCGATGATATTGTATATTGATTATCGTTCCATCATCTTGCATTTAGCGTTCGAATTAATGTTCGCTATATTTTATAAATGCCTTTATTTTTAAGAATAGATTTAATTAATACGTAATATATCATAAACGTTGACATTGTACGAACTCAAGTCTCACTCGGCACTCGCACAGAAAATGCGTCTTTCAAAGTATAAAATACCGTTCATTTTGCGATTCTCGATAGAAAAATTGAGTCTGAGTATATAAATAGAAATGGTAAAGCAGATTCTCTCGCATTTTACGGTTGTTTTAATCCGTTATATAATAAAGAGTTGCAGAGATTGGTATACCGCAGGAATTCTTTCAAGGGCATGTATTAGTTTCCATTATTCACCTGCTTTGGTAATCCAAGGATTAAAGAATACCACGCGATTTAGAAATCTTCTCTTTTACGTGGAAATCAATATTATCGTTCCATCATCACTTATAATAAAATTTATAATATATTGAGCATCCAGATAGATGAGGAAGGTTGATTAAGCTATAATTGAAAAACAGAAATCTATTAATCTAAAGTCGTTTCAAAGCTATCGGAAAAATTATAATTGTAATGAATAACATTCTTAAGATGTAAGGAGGTAATTTGAACAAGACGGTAATCATTTCTTGATTAAAATTCAAAGAATAATGTGTCGATGGATTATATATTGAAGGGGATAAGCAGATAAAAGTAACAAGTCCTCTAGATTGGAAAATGATTTGATTGAGCAGCTTTATAAACACTTAACCAACGCAGATCAAGTGTACGTAAAAGTCAAGAAATATTTGATAGTATGATTGGAATTTAAATTAGATAAAGGCTTTTTGAAGTGATTTACAATCTCATTTTCGATACGGTTAATGAATCCACAAAAATCATCAAATATTAAGTAACAAATAGTAATATATCAGTACATTAACTATCTGCTGATGATTTTTACTTAATTCCGGTACATTTAGATAGTAATTGTATAAGAAATGTTGACTGTTTATGCATTATTAATATAAGATAAAGGGATATGCGTGTTGACGAACAATCTTTTCACTGATGATAATTAATTTAAAAGGAAAACACATTGATGTGTGAAAGCTCTCATTTATAAGGGCTTGATAAAGCTGAAGTACTTTACTCTTTCATTTGCTTAAAATATCTCATATTCTCTGCAGATACATTTATTATTATCAGGTAATGTAAAAGGATCTATGCTTAAATGCTCGTGTACGACGAAACTCATAATAACGGTTGTTTCATATAAAGAAAGGATTTATCACTCATGCAACGAAGCAGAATTTATGAACAACAAAAGCCAACAAGTGAATGCACTGGAGATTGCAATCTGTTCTCCCAAAAGAGTTCCAAATAAGAGTTTGTGAAGGACAAGTGAGTGTTGCCTTCTTTGATCAAATTAAAGGCCAATGTTAAACAATGGGCAGTCATGTGTCGTGGTGGTTAATGGACCGAGTACTTAACACGCGGGAACTATCTCTCAATGTACAGTGAGAGGTATTATGGAGTGCATATGAGTCACTGAGGAACCACGCCTCCCCTTGGAATAGAAATGGTCGTGATGAACATGGAGATTGGATTTGCACGTTTTATTGCCGAATGCCTCTCAAAATTTCGAGATTCGTGGCAGATTGGTGCATTGTTTAAAGATTTATGCACTTGCATAGAGATAAGAAATATAATGGATAAAAGATACAATATATGAAAGATATAATACATAAAAGATATAATAGATACCTTGAGACTATGGATATTTCTTACGAAAACCTACTCATAAAAAACTATACATACATGTATATTCCGGAAATTCTTAAGCAGAGCTTTGTATTGCATAGCTTGTATACATTATGATAGTATTTTTCAATTAATCCATGAAATTATCAGGAGAGCTATGTAAAGGTAGTCAATCCTTGTAAATTGAAAACTAAATCTAAGAATTTTGAAAGTAAACATATTCATCTTAATAATTATATTTTCCATTTTCTTATTTTACCTTACTCATAAATATTACTGATTTTTCTAATTAAAAACTTTAATTCTTCATATAGCGCAAGATTTAATGCTATTTTCCTTTCCTATTTTTTCCCTATTCCTTTTTCCTAATACAAATTTATATAGTTATTCTAATATTTTATTTTTTATTATGCTACTAATATTTAGTTACCGCACTATTGTTATAGATATCGTTTAATGATGGTAATTACAGTTAATTTTAATATATTTTAGGGTTTTATTTAAGGAGTATAACTTTTTCTCAGAAAAACTACTAAATTCACTATAATTATTTAATATTCTGATCAGAATTTACTTCAATTCAAGTTACCTTCAATGATTATCTGAGGCAAAAGCATGGAAAATTGAAGAAGATTATCATAAGACTTAAAATTTAATGATTATATTTACTAAGAAATTTCTCGATAGGCAATCATTATTTATGGCACAGTCTATTCAGACATCGTATGCCGTGTAAATTATTTGTTGGCTGTCTTAGCTCATAATCCACAGAATTTGCTGGAAGTTATAAAATGGATCAGAAAGATGTTTCGCATTTAAATTACTCGTAATAACGAAAATGCAACCAGTGATATTTCTCTCACGAGGAGACAGAATATATCTTCTAACTCATTTCCTCCATTTTAATTGCATCGCAGAAAATTTTTCTTTTTTTGCAATGAGATTGTGTTATGAATCCTTTGAATATAAAATCAGTCTCATCTTCGATAAAAACCAACTTTCCAGGATTTTCTTGAAAAATACCATTAAGAATAATTGCATATTTCTGCATAGTTTTTAGTAGCATCTTCAGTAAATTATCTTTTGAATCGATGCGATTTGAATTTTGCGATTAAAAGGAAGAGTTGAGAAAATGGAAAAGTTCTCGGATATTAAGTAAAGAAAAATGAAAGCAATTTTAAAAGGAATTTATATGGATCGAGTGGTGTTCATAAACTGGTAAGGTCTTGGAAATATTATATTAAACCTGCATCTATAAATCATGGAAATTTTCTCACCTTGTTTCTTTTATGCATAATCGGTCAAGTTGCCTGTTAGAATTCACGAGATTACACAGTGAACGTTTTGCTCTCAATAATATTTATTATACTAAAGAAGAAGAAATTTTACCCTACGTTCGGAATTTTTTACGATAATAATTTCGATCATGATGCAATTATCGAGAAATGCCCCTCATACTCCTCTATGCGGAGTTGGCAAGGAGACGTTGAAGAAGCGATGCTTTCCTCTGTAGCAACTGTTACTGGAACGTCTTCAAGATGGCTTTTCTAGTACATTCATTGTCGAGGGTGAAATGCATAGTAACCATCGTCTGACAACGCCTTTACTCTTACAACACATCAACCCTTTGGAGTAGAACTATTTCAGTGTAGAATGAACAGAATCGTATCCTGAGTAGATCTAGTGAATACCGTGATATTTTTTGATAAAATAACATTGTATTTAAATGTGATAAGAAGATGATATTTCAATTTAATTCTACGAGAGTTTGAATTTTTTACTCTTATTAAACCTTAAATTTTTATATTAACAATCCAGAATAGTCTTTTAAGCAAATGAAAACTACTTACATTTCCAAAGCGAGATGAATAGATTTTAACCGATAATGAATTTGGACTGTTTTCATTAATTAATGTATTATATAAATAGTAAATACATGTCTCCATTAATGATATATGTATATTAAAATGTTTACAGGATATAAATCAAGTGGAGAATGGAATTATTACTTTAGAATACGTCATTCCACTGGCTTTTATACTTTAAAAAGTCGCCAATGAACTTTTTTAAGAATGTTTTTTGTAATTTCGCTGGAGATTTATACGGCTTTACAATAATCAAATAAGTTTGGTAGCGGACTAAGTATATTCATGGCCAGTCACGTGGTTTTGAATTTCCAATGCCCACGACTCGAAAGGGGAAAAAACTGTTGAGAAATCCTTTGTAACGGCGCAAGTTCGAGTCCCGTGCACGACGCGAATTCTTTCATTCGTTGCGAAACGGCCTCTCAATGGGATTGGAGGTTAAACTAAGTTCGGATTTGGGTTATTCTACATTTCAAAGGACGATAATCGACGAAACCGACACACGGTCACATGCTCGCAACTTAGTTTCAAAGTTTCGCAAAATCGTTGCAATTTCTTGTCCGATTCCGCCCATCGTACAGAGGCGCTTTCGCAACTTGCCGAATGTTTGCTGCAAATAAAAGACGTTGCTCAATGTGGAGGTGGAACGCATAACCGGCGATCTCCTCATTTTCACTTTCACTGGAGCTCCAGATCCCAGGCCATGGAATGCCACCACAAACGCGCCTTTCCACGCCCACCGCTCTGCCGACATCCGTATTTACAAACAGAGAAGCAGACGATTAACATCATAATGCCGAATGAGAGGATGGAAAAACAAAGAAATAAACAACGCTAATGGACATAAATAGTGCAAGAACTGCAGAGAAAACAGATGAACTGTCCGAAAAGGAAAACTGTATCTGTTCGATTCTGCGTTGAGTTGAGGAAGGAGAAATGAGGAGGGGAACACAGTAAGGAAAATCAGTCCAAAAAGCGATCTTTTCAAACACAACGACAATAAATGATTCAAAGGTTGCTAACACAAACAATAATTATTCAAATCTATGATAAATCTAAATAACTACTTAGAATTAAACCCGATTTCAAATGCATTAGATTACAAGTCCATACTTTGGATTTTAAATTGAATACTTATACAATGATTCCCTTCTACCAAATGCAGTAAATATGTTAAGTGCACAAAAGGTACTATAAGCAATTTAAATCATGTGCAAGCTAAAATATTTTCAGAAATGTGTAAATATGCAACGATGAGAAGTTGTTTCCAACGCTATCATATGAAGTGATAAATAATATTTGTTGTGGGATTAAATGATAAAAGAAGGTTAAAAAGTCTTAACTTTACGAAGAAACGAAAAAAATACCCGATCAGCATTGCAATAGGGTTAGATACCACGTGACATCGGCGTAAATCAAGTACACTTCGTTTCGAAATCTTTTTTCTCCGTTTCGAGCAAAGTATGAAAGAAACATGACTGGGAGGTTTAGATGCATAAGATTACATGACTGAGTTTTATACTAAGCAAATAAATAAATGACGAAAATTCAATTCGAATTCAGTATCTTCTTTAGAATCTTTACTTAGATAAATTTCTGTTTTCATTTTGTTTGGACAGTTATTCAATTTATCTATTGACATGCAAAGTATTAATATTACTAATTTACTTATAGAAGTATTTTTGGAAGTAAACAATTTTCATGCAAGAAAAATCAATTAAATATACATAAAAAATTTTAAAATCTAATAAAGCTGCATTAATAGTTTTTCTTTACGCCAAATTTTATAGACGTGACCACAGTACTCCAGTCAATCGATCTTTGTTAAATATTTTCACATTGAATCATAATATTTGTGGATCACAGTGTACGAGAGTGTCAGCATTCGTTCGTTTAGTCGACAGAATTATCACTTCTGACTTCGAGGAAATGATCATATCGAATCGCAATGACATTTTAGTTTTTGTTACAAAATCGATCGACATTCGATTACTCAATTTCGATATTAGAAAGTATCTCTATGCACATGATACATATGTCAGTCATTTGATATGCGATTAGTTCGAAACATTTGTGGAATGAATGGTGTGTATGATAATAAGTACCGTAAAGGTGTATTCGGTTACAACTCCATTCACTTTCTAATCTGATGGAAATATTATAGAATTATCTATTATTATGACAGTTAGATGTTAACCAGAAATGAGGAATGAAAGAGAAAGAACTTATAGTTCGTAAACTAGATCAATATTGTCACCGAATTATCCATTTTATAGTTTAGCTCTTTAATCCAAGCACTTGTAGTTTCCTTCGTTCACCATCTGCTCTTTTAAGGAATTTCTCAGTGACCTTTTACATCTGTCGCAAAATAGAAAAATTTGGGAAAGTAAAAGGCGCATAAATCGGACCTGTGATCACTTCAGCGCTTGAAATATTTACGATGAAAACGCCATTCTCAGTCCAATTATTCTGGAATGATGCTGAAATCCACTCAGGTTTCCAGTTATTCTGAAATAAAAACGATCCACGATGAGATTAATTTATTCCAAATTATAAAATGTGACTACAAATTGAAAATCATTATAAAATGTAGAAAATGTTACGTGAAATACGGTTTATGCGGCATAAATTATGTGATTCACTGATAATAACATTGATATTAAAGATTAAACTGAAATCAGTCGAGATAATGATGGTTTGTAATTAATTTTTAAGACACTTAAGTCCTAAAGAATGCATCTCTACTATTTTTACCTAATGTTTGTTTGTTTGTATCTCGAAATCATGAAACTTAAAAGGTAACAAGTGACGCTCCCAGTGTAACTGAATGCCTCTCTTAAATTTAATGTTAGAGTTAAGAGAAATGCATGTATTTAAGGAATTCAAGAATCGAAGATCAAAAATTTGAAAAGTAATCTTTCTATACATTTATATACTATCTTATTTAAGGAGAAGCTTAAAATACAATTAATGTACTATTCGAACCACAAGAGATGCTTTATTTGCCGATGTCTGTTAAATCGCCACCGAAGCAAAAAATTCAACCGTAAACAAGAATATGGTTCGCAATGAAGGGTTTTTAATGGACCAGAGAACATTCGCGTACTTCGAATTCCTCGTTTTAAATAGACATCTTCATCCTTGGGAGTTTTTAGCGACCGCTCCCAAGAGTTAGTTTTTGCTGATTTCCGCTACTAAAACTCAAGGATTACATCCGAGGTTAAAATATCTCTATCCCATGATTCACTTTTACAAGGATTCGAGTGCCATCTGCCCATAATTCCACGTATTTCAAGATTCTTCACAAGGACGCGTAGATTTGTGTGATCCTCCCGCAACTTGGCCACGTAAACACTAATCGATATATATTTAGTCACGGGATTTTTCCCGCCCTCGCTCCTGAAGGACCAAAATGCCAAGGTCAAGGGATGGTCTGGTGTAAGCAAGAGTATACAAGCAACAAGACCATCTCGCAAGACTCGTACCGAGTTACTTATGGCGTGTCCAACAAACGAGAAAAGTTCACCTCCTTAGATTTTATTGTCTCCGTAAATTTCTCAATGAAATATCTTCGTGTGAATACACTTAAACGAACCAAAATTCTGGGAAATACATCGCATGGCTTCAGCAGGTCTTGAACAGGTGGCAATGACGTATAAAAAGACGGCCGAATTTAATGCAATGAATCTCCAAGCATTGATTTACCCCGTTTCTTAGAATTCCCCAGTTAAATAGAAGATGTAAGCAATTTTACATATGATATACCTACATGTATGTTGTCTAGAGGCCCTTTCTATGCGAAAAATAATGTTTTCTAACTAATTTATAATTATTTATATAAGGTAAGATATGTTTGGAGTTACGTGAAATTTCCAGAATTGTGAACCGCTGAAGTAAATTATCTTTGTAATATAAAAACCTATATTTATTTCTATTTTAGTATTTTACATATTTTAAGACATACAAATATAGTGAACATATCTGATATCTCAAATAAAAAAACGCCAGCATTCATTTTGTCCGTGCATTGTATTTGAGTTACGAGAAACAAACGTACGTCTTCATTCGATAACGACTAAAACGCGTTTGAAAGTTCGATAAAAAGTTTAAGTTTGTAGCAATCCATCACGTTAGACTTGCAACTGTGCAGATCAAGAGAGCGTATTTTGACATAGTTGGCAGTAAACGCCGCTGATAACAAATGAATGCCTCCTTCCGAAGTCTTTGTTGCTGGGATACGCATCTGAGCGTATTTCGAGAGGATGGGTTGCCTTCGCTTTACCAAATACCTTCTCGAGGGATCGTAAACAAAGGGCCGTGTTTATTGCTGGGAAGCCAGATTTCGTTTGGCAAACTGATGCTGCACGTATGAGTTGCAAAATCGCTTAATTGAATCGCGTCCTTGAAGCTTTAAACACCGTCGTGATATAATCCTGAATTCTCATAAGGAATAAGGCGCAATTAGGCACCGAATTGCATGCCGGAGAATTTCCAGCCATCACGAGCATCATCAACTGAGCGCAAACAATATTCTCGAGATCTTCACTTATTTCATTACAGCAGATGTTTACAGAGAGAGGTTGTTTACATTCCACATTGTCGTCCAAGCTGATTTTCATTCTATTTATACTTTATTTTCATTCTATTTCCATCACCGACAACAGCCGTGGCATATTTTTATTGCTTTATTCCTACTGAGTGAACAGTTCTCATTTTTAAACCACTTCATCTTCTATGATGCAATATCCGCATTTCACCTGTGCATCTATTGATTTCTGCTCAAGAAAAATCGCTTAAAACCTCTTCAAAGAGGAAGTCATAGAAACTAAGTTAACCTTGAAATCTTTATACTCATGCTGAATTTGAAATTATGGATTTATGAAGATAATATACTGTTTTAATGCATCTTTACTATCTCGATTGCCCTCAATGAGGAAGATAATGTATAGAATGAAATTTATGGTATAACAGAGAAATTATTCTGATTGTGGCAGTTTTCCTTAATAATATTATTCTTTCTAGTATTACGTCAATTGTTGCTTTTTCCATTTTTTCCGAATTTCTTTATTTTACTTTCACTCTCACTTTAAATTTAAAGGGAAAATTCACAAATAAATTAATCTATTTTTTATTCGGCTATCCATCGTTTTCAACCGCTAATTAACTATGGAGACGTAATTATATTTCTATCAACTTAAACCTTTCTTCTTATTGGTCTATGGAATCTCTAACTTCATATTATTCCGTGATCACAAGACGTTATAATGAATAAGTTATTTTCACACACCGCAATACCTTGAAATTATTAATTTTAACGCAACTGTACCTATAATAATATCACAGCAACGGATTTATTGTGTGAAATGTCAGATGGAGAAATAAAGTAAAAAATCACGAATGACGCAATATCCTTTAGTCTTAAGTACAATTGGCTGATGCAATACTCACAGAGGATGCTGCATTTATTTTTCTATAGTTTGCACGCGACGGGGTGCGCTCATCCTATTATGGAGAACGATGACGTTGCCTTTCGTTAACTTATAGATATTTGAATCACGAGATCGCTATTTGGACTCCCCTAAAGTTGTCCGTTTCTCTGAATCTCTCGTTGCTGTAACACATCTTGGGTTTATCCCAGCCTTGGATCTTATTCAAAGTCTCGTGTTCTTTAACTCATCTAATCACAATGTGTACGTCTTTTTAAACTCTTACGGGAACTGCTGAGTGGTGCTGAGGTCGTCGCCTTAGATTAGTCAAACGTTCCTTTATAGTCTCTTTCCAAGAAATGAAGATGGTGGAAATTAAGAACTTCAACTTCTGAAAGCTAATAGAAACGTGGAATTGGATAGAGCGAAAACTTTTAATACAAAAATCAACAAAGAATCAAAACAAAAAGAAAGACACAGAAACAAATGAATAATAAATTAAATTTTAATTTATTTTAAGTTAATTCATTAAAGTCTTTCCAGGGAATTTAGTGAAGCTACATATTTTTTCTTTAAAAAGGTTTATTTAACACTAATTATTTGGTATTATCTGCGTGAACCCATCTAGATAATCTTGTTCACTTATTTAATAACCTTAAATGAATTACCTAATCTCAATATTATTCTAAATTATTTATTAATTAAAGTTTATCTCTTCATAAGCTTAAAATTCTCAAGTTGATTTGTAAGAAATTGTTTTCTCTAAAACAAAGGACGTTGGCTTTCTAAACACTTTAACTAAAATTTTAATCACTAATATGTTATGATAGTATACTTTAAATAATCAATATCATTTAAATACATCTATGCCAAGAAAAACAAAATGTTTGTGAAATTAAGGATAAAAAATGACATTTATTAATGTTAATATTTACAGAAAATATAAAAATATGTCCATTTCATTATTTTTTATATTTAAATAGTTACAAATTACTTTTTAAATACCTTAAATCTTTCTATAGATCGTCTATAAATAATATGCTTTAGAACTTGAGAAAGAGTAGTTTATTTCCGGTCCATTTATCTGACGATGGTGCGGTTCAATAAAATATCGTCATTTTGTGGCGAACCTCAACCTATCCCTTTGATTTGACACAGAGCTGTCGATTTTCGTTATAAATAGAAAAAGCATCCATAAATCTGTCTGATCTGGTTCTTAGACAAAACAGCCTCCACGAAGCTGGACCCTTGACGGATATTTTTAGTCTTGGAGATGGAAGGCTAATTTTCTGGGTGGTTCATTAGTATTGCGACTAATGGGAGAGTGCATTCCTAGACGCGCTCCGGGAGTTAAAATAAAACTGTCGCCTAAACGCAGTACACGGACGGGAGCACGCTAACAATGGAGAGGCACAATTGTAGTGCATTATTCATCCACTTGTCACTTGGTGCGCTGATTGAGAAATACTGAGAAGCCAAATGACAGGGCACTATACTTATTTCAATAATAAACGGAAAAATACACACATCTCAGCCAAAATAACAACTCAACATAAACATTAGTTAATATATGATATTATGGGGAACTATTATAATAAAAACAAAATTTGTAGTTGGGTGTGACTGCTCACAATGTAACCTTATCGAAAACTTAAATATGTGTTTTTTTCTTGAAAAACCTCGAAATTCAGTTTTATTTCCCGTGCATTTAAAAAGGATGATTTTAAATCATTCATAGGATTATAAAATCATGAAAAACGTTTTTCAGAAATTCAGTTTTCTTTTTCAAGTTGATTTAAGTTATTTTTTGACTCAAATTAAAGATTATCTATTCTTTAAGATTTCTCTAATATATTAGGAACCATCTCGTCCATTTGTCCTGTGTTTTTGTCTTACCAAAGGTAGATAAAAGTATTTACCAATTACTCATTCTTACATAGAGTACCCTGTTTTCATTCAAATATTAATAATAATAATAATGATCCATAACGCATCGACCCCTGTATAGTCTTCTTAAGTTCTACATATGTCCATTAATATCACACGGATATTAAAAGCTTATGAAATGATATTAAATTACTTTTTTTAGCAATTAATTTCCATCAGAATGACCGATTTCATTAGATAAAATCATTTTCGATTAAATTTTCGAGAAATAATTTCGTGAACACAACTGCATTTGTTTATGAAGGTCGTTACATGCTGTTATATAACATTGCGCGTAATAGTTATTCACTTTGTGAATGTTGCTCGACTAAATGAATGAATTAACGCCACATTAGCGTCTTGAAGATGCATGAGTAAGGCGACCAACTGAGCGATGTTTTACTTGTACGTTCTCACAAACGTAAACTAAAGCAAAGTGACTCAATTAAATTAAGTTTGCAGTAAATAGAGCGCATTGTTGGACTGCAAACTATCACGTGTTTCTCTCCGCTTTAAATAAGTAGGAAACCAGATCAGGAAATAAATAAAGAAACTGAAACAAGTACAAATTAAATGTGATTACAATATGAGGCATAAATCCAACTTCAAATATTATTTTGTATTCATAACCAGTAAAAACCTTTCGAAAAAGTGTAAATAAGAAATAAAAAATGACATTAGAAAGGAATGTTAAGATAAATACTAAATAAATTAATCTATCATAAAATTTCTTGCCTTGAAAAGAGAGAATTTTAATAACTAGATTTATATCAATTACTTTTGTTTATTCATATTTATAAGCTTCTTTATTTATATTATGCAATTCTATTTCAAATGCAATGCATATTTAAATTTGAGAGGGATAGCATTTTTTGTGTTCTTAAAGTTATTAATTATTATTTTATTCGTTTTTTATCATTTAATAATCAATATTTGATTCAAAACTTCCTCGAATGTTTGATGAAATCAGTATTTCATTATTTCATAGATTGTTAAAAAATGATAACTCGAATCAAATCTCTGAATTTGAAGTTATTGAATGAGATTAATGGTATTCTGAAAAGTATTTTAAAGATGCAATGGATTGAAATAATCTATTTTCAAATCTATGTAATTATTATCAAATTTAAAAATCGTTGAACGTATTCGTTAACGCTTATTTTAACGCATATGTCTCTTTTCATATTTACACAATGACCTTTAAAATCCCAACTACTGCTTAAGAATAGCTTTCCTAAATTATCGAAATCTCGGATGTTTACCTCATAAAATTCACCGCTTTTGAGGTCGCGAAGTTTTTTCAGCGTAAATACGAACTTTTTATCTTTGAAATTCGGTACTTCGGTGGCTGCGCTGCTTCAATTTTAAAATCCTGTGTTTGAAGAAAACCGTTTCATCTGCCGCTTCGAACGAATTCAAAAGCTAAGTGAGGTTGTTTATGTTTTCTTACAATTAGATAGTGTAAAGATATTACATCGACTATGTATTTCGTCCTTGAGTTAGATCTCATGAGGAGAATACTTGAATGTATTAATTCACCTGTTGAGCTCTTTAATATACGTAAAAAATTAATATGCGTCAGAATTAGCGCATAATATGCATTCTTAATGAATATTACTTCTTTAAAGTTGAATATATATACGATTAATGTATAGATTAACAGTACTGGAAATAAAATGGCTTAACGTATTGAAAAAATTAGAAGAATAAAAGTGTCGAATTTGTTACAGATATTTCTATAGAAAACTTCTTAAGGAATAATTGACAAGCATTACGAAAGATTTTTACGGAAAGGAATTGTAATTAATAACCCAAAATTAGTGAAAAAACTCGGAATATTAACTAGAAAATATATTGTTGATATTTGATTGTAATGGAGTTTAGTGCAAATAGCTCTTTACTTACATTTATTACTTTCATAAATTTGGTATCGAGTAAATTGATACAAGACAAATATGCAGAAATAAAGATGTGGATTCATAAATGTCTGCATAGCGCTACTCTATAGTTGGGAATGGAGGCAGTTGAGATATATCCGTGCGGATGTTTGTTTATCATTCGTTAGCGCAATCGAGTCTGAGAAATGGAAAGTGAAGTTGATTGATGATTATTGATTTCCAATGATTTTGGTCATTGGCAAAATTATATTTGTTTAAGAATACAGAATTATCGTTCGATATCAGGGAAATCGCTTAGAAAATACATCTTCTGATAAATATATTATAAAATAAATATAATACATAAAATATATTCTGATAATCTACAGTAACAAATATAATTGAATTTTTTAAAGAATCGGCATATAAAGGGAGCTATTAAATATTTAACCTCAGCTTAATATTAACCAGTTTTAATTATATAAAATGCATTACAGCTTGAAAGGATAAAAAAGAAAAAAAATGCATCCAAATTTTTACAAATCTATATAATATGTAATAACTCATTCGAGCGGACTATCATTAAACGTAAGAGATATTTCAACGATCTCAGTATATGATAACGAAATGTGTATATCACATGAGAAAAATACTTTTCCCTGATGAATCCACTTGAGTAGCTCGCTTCAAATTTCAGAGGGCAGAAAGGTCAAGTTCAAAAGGTTGTTTGGTATAGGGACTGAACTAGGATGACATCTTCTTCCCCTTTGTTGGGGATTATTTTTAGAGGCCCAAATCTATCCTTCGAGGAGCTAGAAGCTCTGTGGGAAATATTTATAGGGTTCGAGAGATAAATTTTAATGCATTTCCAAGTGGTCGAGGAAAAATTTGAAAATAATTGAAATAGAAATGAATTAGCTCGGATTTTGCAAAGCATATATGGTATGTGAGAACCCTCAAAATAAGAGGTCGTTTCCAAAACGGCACTTTTGTGATCCTTTTCATTTTTACTTATGATTCGAATACAGGGTTATCTAAATGTAATCATGATTATCGAACGATAATTCTGTATTCTTAAACAAATATAATTTTGCCAATAACCAATATCATTGGAAATCAATAATCATCAATCAACTTCATTTTCCATTTCTCAGACTCGATTGTGCTAACGAATGTTAAGTCTTTATTTAAGATTCAATTTAAGAAAGATTAATAACGCTCCTTACGTACATATATACATACAGTTTCCAAGAAATTATATAATAAAGCATCAATTAAAATTTTCATTGGTTGATTAGTTAATTGATAATGAATTCTTTAATTTTATACAACGTCTACACTTTTGGACGGATATTAATTTTTATAAACGCTCATTCTACCGATGTATGTGTTAAAAATAATTTACGAAGGAAATAATTTTTAACTACCTGAAAATACATATTTTATAATATGTAAATACAAAAATAAGAATATATTAAGGCCTTTAAAAATTTATCTATGAAAGACTGATACTCAAATAATAATTAATAAAATGATGTAATTTACCCTAATGAAAATGGTGTATCAAATTTACGGCTTATTTCGTCTGACGAAGGAGAAACTTAGAGAGTGATTTTTAAAAAGTTATATCATAGCGTATAAATAAAACTCAAGTTTCTCTCATCTGGAAGGAATTATAAGATGGAATTGATGAGGTCGCATTTGATCTGAACGTATCTTCGATGTGTGCAGAGTAAATCGGTAAAGTGCGTTGGCTTAGAAGTGAATACCCCAGCTGGCTACCAATCCCATCGTTAAAAATGGCACCATTCTATTTCTAGTCCTCAGCTGGAGAGGGGCAGATTCACAGCTTCTTGCTGGAGCCGCGAGTCGTCTCCACTTGCTCGACATTGTCCCTCTTTCTGATTGCACGATTATTGCACCTCCGGATTACTTTTGATGGACCGTTAAAGATGTCGCCACATACCAAGTGTCGGATTATTCGCACGCCTCGGATTCTTCTCGACGAATTGTGCTGGGAAGTCCGTTGAAAAGGTTCGAAAGCGATTTAGTTGCAAAACAGAATGGCAACTACTGAAATTTAACATCTAAAAGAGACTATGAATGTAAAGAAATGCATTGAATTTTTTACTATTGTGATTTCAAAGCAAGAATTTTGGGAATTTTTGGAGATAAATTCTGAATTTGCTCATGTTCTATGCATGAGAGGAGCATGTTCTATAAATTAAAGAAAAATATCTTTCATATTCATTGATTATAGAATTGTTTTGTAGAAATCTTCATTTTTCTAAAGCTAAATCAGATCTTAAATGTAAGTATCTTAACTTCAAGCTATAATTAATACAGAAAGATGTTTTCTTATCGATAAATTTATAGCAATAGCTGAATAGCAACGGAAGATTTAAATATAAAATATAAAATAATGAATGTAAAAGTATTTAAAAACTAAAATTTGAGCAAATTATAATACAAGCGGAGGTTAATTATTTTAAACTAAAAAATGCAAATCAATAGGCACAATTGTTTTCTATTCAATCACCGACAAACACCTATAGTACTTTTCAGGTTCTGAAATAAGTTACAGTTATAAAGATATACATTTATAGACTATCTATGTTTTCTAATTTCATCTCAATGAAAGTGAATTTAGGGAATGCTATCTTCAAAAATATCATAAAATTTTAATGCTAGATTGAAAAAAATCGAAGTCGATGTAATGATAACTGACGATGATACTTTGGGTATTTTCCCTTTAAAACCATCCAAACATAAATTATGTATTAACAGCTCTCAAGGAGTCTACCTTTAAAGGCATTGGGATGCTTTGAATTAGAGTAGAATTTAAAACACTATTTTAGAGCTCTTCTTTGATACTCACAGGTGGCATAGATTCCCTCTTCAGAAGTAAAAATACCCATCTGTGAGATAAGGACACCTTAGATATTCCATTCGTCTATTCCTCGGATCCAAGTGTTAGTTAATCGAAGCAAATAAATGAAAGCTGAAATGCGGAGAGCCTTTTCTCGGAAGCGATTTTATGGCCGAATAAAAAACACGTCTATCGGTGAAAATGGATTAGGTTTTCTAAAGCGGAAATCCTGTCGTCAATGTCACAGAAATTCGGCCTTTTGATCGGCTTTTTCTTTAGGAAATGCTTGTCGTTTTATTATACTCGATGACCAAAACACGAATTATCGCTTTGCGTTCTTCGAATGCGCTTGGGTTTCGTAAGTTAAGCTTTTAATGCACTTCCATTAAAATTAAGGTCATTCTCTCAAACACAGCATATAGTATAGAGCATATACTCAAAATTCGATTAAATATAACTTCAACATATCGTTCAAAGCGATTATGTTATCATATTTCCCGTAAAATATTGAGAATATATAGTTGAGAAGAAATAAATCAGACGAATATGCACCTGGGTGTTTACTTTACCGGAAAATGGAAAGCTTTAAGCAAAATTAAACCTGGAGTTTAAAATGCATCTCTGCATTATTTTTCAGGCTTTGCCTTCCATTCCCTGCACAAACCTCTGCTTGATTCGTTGTCGTAATTAATTTTTGTGTTCCCAATTACCACCTTTTGGGCTTAATCCCAAAAAACTTTCTCTTGCGTTATTTTTCTGATCGGCATATCGTATCTCGTTCGAGTTTGGAAAAGCCATCAATAACACAGTTGATGATATTTTATGGGTAAACAATTTGGCGTACTTCTGCTTCCACTTGTTTCACACTTCCACTGCTCCCTCCAAATCGACAATGCGATCGCCTAAAAACCCCAATTTCGATGCACTGAGAGGAGGATCTGTAACCAGGTCGAAAGTTTGCGATGGAAGGGTTCCAATAGCATCCATCAATCACTCTTTGAAGACGTCAAAGTAATGGAAGACGTCATTATTCGTCTTACGGTACCGGTGAATACCCAATTAGTTTATGTATCGATTGGAAATTGAGTTTGATGAACCCAAACACTGCGTTGAAGTTCTGCTTAATTTAAACTACTAGTTTTCCTTTTACTTCCACAGCTCTGGAACGTGGTAAGATAAGTTATATGATTTTATAAGAGCACATTATTCTAATTATTGGTGCTGTTGATGAACTGGAATGCACGAGGCGGTCCTGGGTGATGCATATTCCACTCTCAGTACCTGAATAACGAATGCACTCGAACTACGTCTTCCTTCTTCTTGATCATCAATTAAACTGTCAGAAGAGAGACCACTTTAGTTACACTTCCTCCTTCGGAAATTGGGCTTGAGTCGTAAAAGTCAGAGCTCTCCGAATGATAAGACGTTGAATGGTAAGTAAGCAATCGAGATTCCGTTTACTTCCTCTTCTCGTCACTTGCAGCTGCTTCGAGAACAAATTCGTCGTATATTACATTGAAGACCACAGAATTCTATCGATTCCTAGAAGATTTATTTAATACGTAAATTATTTAAAAGTTCAAATACACATCGGAGCATATTTTGTGTTGTTAATGTAAGATATTGTTTTATTATTTATAAAATTCATAAGAATATAGAAACCTATTGTAGTAAATAAAACGTAATCCCCATTTTAAAAATGATACACTTTTAAGTCCCAATGAATGAGTTAGATCAGGTTTTCCCTCAATGTTATAACTAAATCGGAATTAATGCTTTCAGAAATCAATGACACTCGATCACTCATGCCCATATTAAATACACGAATCTATCTCAAATAAGCAACCCCAAACTCGTCCCGTATGATGATGCAATACAACGCCACACCCCTCAAATATAGACGCCAACTACCCTAAGCGTCACCCATGCATTTCGGCACAGAAATAGCCAATTGAAGGGGAAGACGAGAAATTTCCGTACGAACAGAGTAATCCGCAAATGGGCGCGAAAAGTTGTTGGCGGTTGTCATTCGAAGGCGAGCAAAACATGAATCGGGGGATGTAAAGGGGTCACAAATGGGGTGCGATGGGGGGGGGGGGGGGGGCAGAGGGGGGGCGCGATGAGGTGATCCGGAGATCGATTCGAGCACCTGTGATCATACCACCAGAGAGGGCGGTGACGACCAACTCAAATTTAGAACGGAATTATGTGCAAATGAAGTCGCCATTTGCTGGAAGCGAGTTTAGGGATGAACTGCTCCGTGTAAAGTACGTTTCCCTCGATTTTCACTCGTCACTTACTTTCGCTTACCTTGAAATTTAATAGAAAAGAATTAAGGACGTGAAAGACGAATGAATTTAATCGAAAAATAAGTACTTTGAGGTTTTTCGTCTGGTTTAAGAATTGCAAGTGCCAAAATTACGTATAAATAATAAATTAATTATTTAAATAAATTCACATTTATGTAAAGTTGTAGGAATTGGTTTAGCTCATGAGGAATTAATAACAGAATTGGCTCCTATACTTAGTATTTCACAACATTATAGACATATTTTCTTATTTATCACAAAATTTTCATCGAAATATAATTTTCAAATACTGATTTATATTTTTAAATTAATTTTTGATCAAGTTTGACATTGGTTTTACTTCGAAACACATTCTATAGTAATTTCAAATGTAATAAAAAACCAAAAATGTTTGAAATGTGATATACGGAATAGATTCAGAACGTATGGACAGTGATAACTTCTTCCATTAAAATTGTAGGAGACAGTGACTTTGCTATTCCAACGTTGTTTCTAAAGGAATTCCCTATTCGTGGAATTAATTATAGTTAAGATGTAAGTAAACATTTTAATTTTATAAAATCATCTTACTTCATCTTCATATATATATTACTTTTGCGAAAAATATACTGATATTTAAATTTATTTTGTTAATATTGCGAATGGGGCATCTACAGTACGTCGATGATTTTTAATCTGCTTCAAAACAATATAAATTAAAAAATGAGAGAATGAAATCGTTGAGTAAATCGAGACTTGAGATACAGAAAATGAAAGCGATTTTGAAATCGCGAGGTTCCACAATCATTCTTGGCCGTAAGCGAGTAAACATGACTCCTTGAAAATTACTCTCTCCATGGACTCATCCCAAGTTATTCGTCTAATTAGAACGTTCAAAGAGAGATACTCTCCCTTACGACGCACTAAACGAACCCTATTTCCTATATCAGACGATTAAAAAGTGTCATGTTTCCATGCGACCAAATCGATGCGTCGCCCTATTTACTTAGCAACACGTTTTGCATTGAATGGAAGCCAAGAGGAAGGCGAATCGACTCCATTCTGCGGTCATATTTCGCAGCCCAGGAAGTGAAACTGTGAGGAATTAAAAACATGACCTCACAACCACTCTTTTGTTTACTCCTTTTATTTCGTGAACGAGGAAGCGATCGAAGTAGTAACCACTTTTGGCCTAAATGAATTGGAAGAATTGAGTAGAGATAAATTCATATAGGGCGTGATGTAGAAGCTAATTAAGTATGGAAACCTATTGTTTAAGGCCAATGACCCTCATCAGAGTCTCTTATCGTCTCATTTCGTAAACTACTTGGCTAAATTATCATCGAGGGCGTTCGAACTTCTGCTCATGGCCACAATCTTTATAACGCACAATCGCTAGAAATTTTTATTTTTAAAAGGAAAACGAATGCGTAAAAACACCAATATGGCGGCTAATGAAGACATTAGAAGATTTTGTACAAGAACAATTTTTCCAGGTTCAAATCAACGTAATTATTGCGTATATAAAACTTAAATTATATGATCATGAAATATCATAAGCATAGTGTGACAAGAATGTATTTTGCAAGTAATGAGTCAGCATTTCTTCTGTAAAATTGAGGAAACATGAGAAATATTTCCTTAGATAAGAGAGGAACTCATTTCGACATTGAATGATTAATAAAACTTCTCGTTCCTGATGTTTTTTTGGTTCTTTTGCTACTCTCGGCGTGAAATGTAACTAGGTCGAATCTGGTAAATATTCTATGAAAATAGAAACTAAAAATTAGTAAGAAAGGATGTATAGTTTTGTTGGGAATAATGCTCTTCATTTAAAAGCACTTTTTAAAAATTTTATAAATTATTTAACTGTTCGTAAAGGTTATAATTTGTGAATTTTTAATCGTACGTTCCACGAGAGAATGAAATTAGAGTTTTTTTTGAAATCGTAGTGAATTACGCAGGTAAACATTACGAAATTACGTTAATTGGAGTGCGAAAGGGAGAGAGTTAATTAAAAGAAAGAGATGTGATTGAAAGGGAGCGATGTGCGAAAAGAGTTTGAGGCGAGGGTGTGGCCCTTCGGCGGGAGAATTGGGAAAGAAAACGGGTATAGTAAACGGTGACATTCGCTACAGAATCAGAGGCGGTTTTTTACTTTTCTAATTGCCCAAGAAAATTACAGGTCCTAAATTATTGCAGAAAACCAAAAAAGACCAAAAAATGATTTACGGGTTTCATATCATATCATACGAGACATTATTAATTTATTATAAGTACATCATTAGAACAACGAAAAGATCCATTCATTACGATATGTATTGAATCATGTACGCGGAAACGGAAAATAAACGAATTATATCAGCATCTTAACATTATAATATTGTAATTACAATTTAGTACTTTTCCTATATAATATAATAATAATTTCTCGTCAAAAATAAGAAGTAAAATGAAAGAGCACTACCGCTTCTTTAACGAATTGTTTGACGGTAGGAATTCAAAATCCCGGATTACAAAATAGAATTTCTAAAGTGATATAAAGAATACCGAATTAACTAAACAATTTTCTCCCAGCAAGATTATAAAACCGATTATTTATTATATTACAGGAAGGAAATCATAAAAGTTAAAAGTAAGATCTTATTGTTATATATAAAGTAACGAGTAACTAGTGCTTGAATCTAATGTAATTTCAACTCGTGATGCACTGGATTTGAATGTCCTCAAATTTCTTATACATACAATTATTAATTAATGCTTAGCAAATTCTTAAACTTGAGATAAATAAAGTATGGATTATTTATTTTAAGCGAGTTTACAAAAAATAGAATCGGAAAAAGTATCGCTTTCCATAGCCTTCTCAAGAAAAAAAAGTGCGTCGGCCGGGAATCGAACCCGGATCAACTGCTTGGAAGGCAACTATGCTGACCATTACACCACCGACGCCTTGATGTTGATGGTCCAAACAACAGAAAATCTCAAAGTAAACATGTCCCTTGGAATTTATAATTGAATTTCTTTTTATTCGTGGGTCCTTAAAAAATGATTATTTGGTTCTTTTTAAATTCAAAATTTAACAAACTTACTACATATAACTCCCAACCAAGGTGGACTAAGGAAACTGAAATGAAAATTGGCTGTATTTTTAAATGCCTTTAGTTGTCTCCGTATATTTAATTGAATTATATTTCCATTCCTCCAACAAAAAATATCTTGAAAAAATTGGGAAATAATCCTTTAATATATCTTAAATTTAGATATTTATCTGAAATAATGCTTGAACAATTATTATGCAATACGTGTTCAAGTTAGTTATGAGGATTAAAACTGCAGATTGTAGATAATATTATTTTTCTCAATCTAAGCGTATTATCATATACATTCATATGTCGCATCATTACGGCTAATACTACCTTCATTAATCATTTGAATTACTAAATATCATTAATTATTATAATACTTACGTATTTCGTTAAACAATTCTATTGAAATATATTCTCGTAAGTTAAACTTTAAAGTGAAAAGCATTTTAAATATTTAACGACACAATATTAGGCTTAATATATCTAAAATATAAACGTACAGTGCTGAATTAAACGAATAAGCCTGTATGCACGTGAAAAATAATAGATACACACTTTTCCTTTTTAAACATAGATTAATGAACGCTTAATTTTTTTTCGGGCACTAATATCTCTCTTTAAGATGAGAGATTTAAAATCCTCCGCAAAATTTACGAAGGTAAACCTCGATAAAAGTCATTCGAGGACAGATTTCCCAACAACAGCTTTGTTTTGAGGTAATTCCAGTTATTTTTCATTTTTTCGTCTTCAAAACATCTGAAAAAATTTCGCCCTCATTTCGATTCATCCCATTTTTACCTCATAAAGCGCGTTTTCTTTGGGCGCTCTAATTACGTAGGGCGATTAACTCTCTCGAGGTGTTTCGCAATCTCGAACGGCCGGAAATAGAGTCGCGATTCTTTTGGAAGGCACAATGAGACGCCCATCATTCACTCCAACCAACGCTCTCTTATTTACGTACATCTGCGTCATAAATAAATATACTCGGCTGGTGCAGTTGCACGAGAGGGAAGGTACCAAGCTCCTTTTAGGAATGTCCCATTGTGAACTGTTAATCTTTACACATAGTTTTACATTAAATGAAAAAGATTACGTAAAATATTTATCAGAGGAATACGTCTTGCGTGTTGTACATTTGGGATGGAATAATTAACCATTTTTCTTGACTTCTTCAATCCACATACCTAATAAAGAACGTAAGTGTTGCTAACTTTCAATTTTTATTTAACAGAATAAAAAAAATAAATCATAAAACAGTGGATCAAAATTCTGTTTCATAAAAATTAATTAGCCAATGTGAAAAATCTTAACTTAAACTATTATCTACATTAAAGTTTCTATGACTGTTATCCCTAACATTAGTATTCTAGCCTTGATTTGCCATTAAAATATCAAGTATTCATACTTTTATAAGAGGTTCTATTATATAGATCATTAATTTTTCTATTTTTTGGGATAATAATAATGTAATTTACTATGAATGATTGTCAATAAAGTGAATTTTCATTCATACGTCGAGGAGAATACTTCATTTACGCTATATATATAAATTTACCAGCCAGAATAATGCAATATACTTATATCGAATGTTATTGGTGAATTTATTTATAAACAATCTTATTGGGAACAAAATAGGAATCTTAATAGAATAATTCGTAACCCAAAAATTAACTGCAAGTTTGCACCCTGCAGATTATTAAGAATGTCGTTTAAGGAGTTCACAATTGGAAACGGGTAAACTAATTTGAACGACAGGCATGAAATAATACTATAGTGCGTTGTCATTGTCGAAGCAGAGCCTTGAAAATTGCGAAAGAACGAATACTTCTCAACTGTTACCTTCGCGAAATTAGCGCGCCAACATCGTATGGCTTCCTCTCTTACGGGAAAGTTTTCTTTAGTTATGGTTGGATTCGTTGTTTTTTCATCGCCTTCATTTTTTGTCAGTTTATCATGCATACGTATTCATATGCATGTATGTTTCACCTCAGCATGATAATACAAGAGTTTTTATGTAATCGTTGATTAGATACGTAAAGTGCAATTCATTAAGTCTGAACAGCCGGCTTCTTTTCGTCGAAAGTTCGGTTGGAGATATTATAGAACAAATGCGTAAAAATTCTCGTATTTTTTTATAGCTTAACCAAGTTTTAACTCATGTTTCGAGGTGCATTTAATGTTCAAGATAATAATCGTAAAAAAAGGAAATTAAAATGAAAGGTTAAGTGCTTGGAGGTATTTAGAATAGACTAATGAGTATAGCATGAATATAAGATAGAGACTAATTTACCCTTTATAACTTTTCATCTGCATCCATCCGATGCAATCATTCGTTTGCATCCCATTTCATTGCTCTATAACGTTCTAATATAATCAATAAGTAGAACAGCTGAATATCTAAGTCCTAATATACTTTTCTTTGTCCTCAAATACTCGTACATATTTTTCAAAATTTATGTTCATTCAACTCAAAGCATCTCAATAATAATTTAATAGACATTTTCTTAGTTTAAGTACAAGCCTATTTTGAATATTTTTTACGGAATCCTCAACTCTCTTCCATTCTTCAAACGCTACCACCTGGTCATAAGGCCACAGTGCAGTGATGCATATTTAAATTAAACTAGTTTAACTTTCTTCGTTAAAGTTGAATAAATCTTTTGCTAATTTTAATGAGACGACTAACAATTTGTACAGCGGTAAACATTATTTAGGGTTGAAAAAGGGTATATTAAGAACTGACTGACTAAATTATATAATGATAATTAAAAATGTATGGTAATTAACTAAATTTCATTTCCTCTTTAGTTTTATTCGGAATTTTACAAAGTTAAGCCAAACCATGCTGATTTTACGACGAATATTTTTTTATACCACGAGTTACTTTCCGACCTAACCCAGTTTAAATTCTCCCTTATGATGACCTCAGTCAACCTTTAACTCGGTGCGAATGTCTGCAATTCCTTAAACTTTAATAGAGAAGTTTGCGATAAATACCATCCTAAACGCGGTACTTAAAATAAAAAATATCCAAACGACCATATGCTCCGTGGGAACGAGTATTCCAAAGCGGTGAGCTTTTATTAACCGCAATTAAGACATTCCTGAGGAAATTTCATTCCGTGCGCAGTAATTAGACCGTTGGATCGGACGAGGCAAATCTGCGATGGAATGCGACGTCTCTTTGTTTCCCTTAGAAAGGCCGCAAAATGTTTTCACCTACTCGTCTAGCATCGCTCGCGGCGGTATCTTTTCTCACGCGAAAATAATTGCGAATATCTGACCGTTTTCTTCGCAAAGGTCAGCATCGGTCGTTATGCGGAGAAAAAAGCTTTTGTTACATAAATCGATTTTAATTGAATGTTACGGCGGAACATTTTGGATCGAAAATCCAGGAGATTTCCCTGCCTTGGGAAATGAATTCCTCGCCGATGTTGGTTTTTTATCCTATACGTCACGTTAACACTTTCAGGTCGCGTTTTTTCTCGTTCGATGTGTAATATATTCTTATGTTCCAACGTTTGATTTGGATGGATCTAGACGGAGTATTGAAAATATTTTTCCATTCTGTCTTTGCGGTTAGTGAAGTGCTGGATTGTAAATCAAGCACAACCCATCAGAGTACTTCTTCTATGAACATGGAAACAATGCGATTTAGTTTTCTTGCAAACAGTTCAGTTTAAAATTTGAGCATTTATTTGTCTTACTTAAGTTGTTTTGTTTATTCTTTATGATATAAATTCAATGCATGGTCCATCAAATACCTAATACTCTATTCATAATCCGTTATCTCTTATATCTGCATCGAACTAACCCAAAAATTTCTTTAATTATAGACAAAAGTAAATATGCTGAAATTATAGTTGATTGATTGATTCAGTGAAATATTCAACAGGCAACAATAATCTTTCTTGAGTTATGCTAATGATATTACGACTGTATATCCGCCATTGTACGGACTCACAATTATTTAACAGCAGTTCAAATGTCGTTCTTTGGATGGAGTTAGCAATTTTCAATGAAAAGAGAAGTTGATACATCTATGCATAGATATTATATCCAAAATCAACATTCGTGAGAAACTTTGTGTATAAAAATCGATTCGAAATCTTCGAATGTAGTGCATCGTCTCAAGAGTGACACAGAATCCGGACGTTTCGGCAGATTTCGTGGAAAAATGGGCGGAAAGAGGACATCCTGTGAAAAGCAGGTGTTAACCTTAAAAGAGGTGATTTGTATTTGCTTTTTAGGGCACCGAGTGTTCAGAGCAAAACGGATGACTTCCTATGCAATCCGTTTAACTTTACCTCAAGGATTTCAAAATTCCTAACATCGCCTACCGTGGAGTGAAATATTAAAATATAAACTTGTTTTCAAGACATCGACTAAAAGGGTTAGAAATATTTTCGTTATAAACAACAAAAATGTTATTCGAATGCAAAATATTTTAGAAGAAATCTCTAAATTAATTACAAGTCATTTTTGATTAAGGGAATGTTTTGATACAAAATGAAAATAATCACCAAGATGAGAGAAAAAAATTTAAAGAAGTTTCTCTTTCCAGAAGTATTTTTTCAAAGTTATTTCTATTATAAAAACGGAGAAACGTATGATTATAGTGTCATTTTTGATGGATAAGAGATAGATTTTGATGGCTAAATTTTTAGAACAGGAAATGAGAATTTTCAGGAAAAATATTCCATGGAAGGCCTTAAATTTTGGAGATTCAAAATACTCGCATTGTTTTCAGCAGAGAGTTGATGTAGTAAAGGGCATACTTAGAAAAATCTCCAAATATTCATTTATTATAGATGAAATATATCATCGAAGTAATCATCGATCAAACTCTAACTTCGTCTACAATTAATCTAATATTGAAATATATCATCTCTGTTATAAGATGTAAATTAGGATAAATTGATAATCGTAATTTTTTTGTATCTAAATCTTGTTTTGGTTTACCTTTGACTTCGGGTCTTAGGGATAAGGTTTCTCTTAATATTGCTAAGGAAATTTCATGAAAATATCCAATATTGTACCATACTCCACAAAAACAAATATTGGGTGAAATAAAACAAATCTAATTCTATCACTAATTGTAGTACGGCAATGTTTGATTACCATTGATTGAATATTGAATAGGAGAGGTGGTATCGGAGCTAACATTGATGGAAGGTGAGGTAGAGTATACAATGTATAAGGTGAATCGTAAAGCCATACCATTGGCGTCATAGAATAGATAATAAAAGATAACTCTAAGAGATAATCTATGGTATGAGATAATTTTTTTGGTTATGGTAAAGCCAACTATGACTGTGGAAGAAAGAAATTCATTTTCAATATCGATTAACCAGACTGTTAGTCCTGCATCAAATTAATTCACTAAATGAGGATTTGAAAAATATATCTTCTTTACATTAAATTCTTTATTCATAAAACTCCATGAACTAGTCATAGAAATCAAGAAAGAACTCCGCCTTTGAACATGAAATTCTAAGAAATAATCAATAGACGGACAAATCTATTCGGCTAACTTTGAATAAAGGTGGATAGTCGAAGAAGCGTTCGAAGGAACGAATAAACAAATTTATCAAGGTAAGATAATGCGTTCCCTCCTGTATGATCAATATCCGCCCTTGGCCACGTCAACTGACACCTCCGCCACGTTACAGCCAATGGGGTTGGTGGCGTCCGCTACATTGAACACTTCCATACGCAGTTTCCAATATCCGGGACTGAGTGTTATTCCATCAGCGTCTTGCACTTCCACGGATGCGTTGTTCACCGTGTACTTCCCCTGTTCAACAAACATCCATGGCAACTGAATGAGATGCATCGCAATAAGAACTACTTTGTGTCACTAAAGAGGATGAATTATAGCCTCGGAGAGATCAATGTATGCATCGAAGACACGAGAACTTCATTTCACAAGAGTACATCCTCGGAAATGATGTATCGAATTCATATCTTTAATCTATTTTATTTCAGCGTACTCCTCGCAGAGAAAAACATAAAGGCCTGGTATAATGAGTTAAAAATTATAATCAATAAGTAAATATTTTAATAATAAGTAATTATAAAAAGTCTCACTGCTCATATCTATAAAATCAGTAATAATCCTCAACTTTCAAATTATTTATCCTCTCTTTTCGAATGAGTTATTAAGGTTTCTACGTATTAAAAATATCACGAGTGTTTAATAAAAATCTTAAATTTTGTTAAGTTTGTATCTCTCGTGTTTTCTTTCTTTCGTAGAATAATAGATTAAAAATTACTTGGAGGAAAAATATTCATGGATTGAATTTTTTCTAAAGTATTTCGCGACATATTCTCATTACGTCACACAGTCTTACATCAGATATTAAGAAGTCACTGGAACGTATAGTATAAGCTTAATTTTCAAGATGTCCAATTCTCGAATAAGGAATGACTTCCCAATCTAAGGTTGGTAAATAAACCAATTATCCTAATGGAATGTCCACTTCTTCGTAATTGAATATATTAAAATATGCATAAATTGAGGGTTAAGAAATTGTTCTTACTGGTTTAATGGGACAAGATGTTCCAAACTCCGTCTGCTTCATGAAGGAGTTCCATGGAGACCCATCCTTGCCTATCTTCTCGCAAAATTTGTCTCCAGTGGCCACGCCCATGAATTCGCACGAGTCCTCACCAGTGGAGTCATCACACCTCGTCACTTTAACCTCAGCCTAAAGTATTATCATATTCCTTAAATAGTTCGTTAAGTTTAACAATCATAGGCTATCATATGAACCCGTATTACTTTGAGGTTTTGTGTTATTTTTTGGCCTTGTATCAACCAATTTTATAAATTATTCATATAATTTATTATTATACTAATTAACCATTCATATAATATTTAATTTTTGTTTAATAATCGTAAGATAAATGGTTGAGTGCACCAACTGAAAGATATGCCCATTAGGATTGTTTATTATTAGGTATCTAAGCGAAATAAAATTACCAACTGGTCATTAATAAACTAAATTAACTTGAGGTTGCATTAACAACTAACTAAGTTTATTACCGTCACTTCACATTGATATACACGTTGATTATTGACTAATACAACTTCCTAGCTAACTTCCTTGTTATTTCATGAACTTATGTTTCTGTTATGATTTATAAAGTTAATAAATCAAGATAATTCAAGATTATCCCCAGAGATAAAGGGACACAAAAAATATTTGAACAATAGGAATTTATTTTAACATTAATTTTTCTTAAATTCGAGATGCAAATCATAGCTCCGAGAATAAAACAACCTTTGGATATATTACTTAACATACGACTTGAAATATTTGATACTAAGTTCTATTATTTTTGCGATTGCATCGGCAACTAAAAATATCTTGGGAATTTATTCCAATGTCATTGAATCTATTAACCTTCTCTTGATATAGTTGGAGAAGGTATTTTTGAATTGAAGGAACTACCATCAAATGTGGATTTAAGTATAGGGATTCAATTGATAAAAAATTGGTCTATAACGTCACGTTATTCCAAACTGAGTCTCACCCTTATATCATCTGTAATCTCCACGTCCAATTTCGCATCTCCAGCAACCACGAACTTATTCTTCCCCACTTGAGAGAGGATCAGGTTCTTGAATTCCAATTTCAACGAGGACTGATCTTCACAGTCCGTGAAGCTCTTAAGAACCACGTCCATTCCATTCTGAAATGTCGTCGAATGTCAAAAAATTATTATCTTCAATTCCGCGATGGATTTCTTACTCTCGAGATTTGGTGCTTCGCAAGAGATATTGTAACAATGCCCTTAGATACTAAGAACAAAAGAAGAATGAAATAAATTGGCTTAATTGGAATAGAACCTGTCTTCAATTCATTAAAAGCCCTCCTAGGATTCTAGTTTTTCATTAATTAAATCTTATCTCGGAAACGTACACCGTGAATGCTAGCGAAACGATGATGGGTTTAAAATTAATGAATTTAACTTCCTCTTAACCAAAGAGGTTTACAAATTTCTCCTTCTTGAAAGCAGTCCTGAAATCTATTTCTAGTGCAAGAACATGCTTCACTTGTTAAATCAACTCAGCTGAGCTATCTTACCGCTTCAAAAAATTATATTATACCCGTTACTTCCACAATTATGAAATATATTTACACAGTAACATTTAATTATTAATTTAAATAAACCTGTCGATTAAACTATACTATATGTATACAATTATGTACATGTAGACATGTAGTGCAACATTTTTCCTCTGCTATCGCTGATATTTTAATAATGTACACCTTTATCTTAACTTCTTCAGTCTCTTATTTGTTACAACGAACATTAAATTTTTAAACTAATTCCAACACATCTAAATATCATAAATCAGCATCGTTGGATTCCTTTTTCCCTTCATTATTGAATTTGCTTTTTCGTTGGAATTCTAGATAAATCTACCTTCAATTTTATCTATTTTATTCCCTTACCAAATATCAAAGTCAACTTTACATGCCAATGCAATAAATTTCTCAACGCCAAGGCATTCCTACCAACACTTTCCTAATAGTTTTTCCAAGGCCTATTGGCTCTCATAAGTGTCATTTTTATGTTCCTTTGCTCGTTTTTATTTCTCCAAACCTACTCCATCAATATAAAAATGTTCCGAATGCTATGAAATATACCAGTTTCGTCCTACCGATAGAATATCGAATATGATATGAGTTTTATCAACTAAAATACATCTTGTCAATTAATTCCAGCTGTGTTTAAGTGCGTCCATTCCCTCATTCCTTACCTAATCGTCATTTACCTTTATGTTCTTCATTTTGGGAAATAAATTTGTATTCAATTTATAATTATACGTTATCAAGATCTAGAAGCAGTCTTGTTTAAATAAATTCTTCTAAATAGAATCAAACCGAGAGCAAAATGAAATAATCACTTTTTCATTTCCAGAAATAATAATTGCGTATGATTGTGAGAAACTATAATTCCCTATATGATATCATCCACTTGCAATCGACTAAAATAATAGCTAGAATAAAATAAATAAGTTTATATGAAACTTAGCATTCCACTAACAGATATTTAAACAAGGATTCGTTCGCTTTATATTCTGTTATCGACATTAAGTCGCTGAAAGGGGCATATACTGAAAAAATATTAAAAATACGACACTCCTATTGTGATGGAAAGAAGAGAGCCGGATGAAACTGGTTTGACACAATTAGACCTAACAACACTTGAGGATATCCTGAACTCTGTCTGTCGTATCGAAGTGTAAAGCAGAACAAAAATGTGAGAACACTCTCGCCTTACTCTAGTCGCAAACGTTTCAATCTATCTTTATAATTTTGTAGCAAAAGTAGCGGGCGCAAAGTTTGCAACGTCGGACATTTAATTACAAAGTATCAATCTCACAATTGTGAACCCGCAGACGATGGAGTGATCGACGAAGAAGATAGCAGCTAGAGAGACTAAGTGAATGCAGAATCTCGCCATTTTGAGTTCGCGACAGAATTTCCTCTGTCACCGTCACTTCGCCACCGATAGATATATTCTCCATCCGTTGTGTAATCGAAGCTCAACCGACACCTCCGTTGCAAGGGTAAGATTAATTGCCCCGATAAAAATCCCACCCACCATTGAGTCACGCAGCGGACGATTCTAACAAGCTGATGGCGAGAAAGATGTCGACGGGCACGCATTGCTAATTTCACGCTCGAAATGTGTGTGTCTCTGCTTAGTGACCTTTGTGGTCGAACGAAGTCTACAGATATAAGAGGTAATAAAAGTTATTTAAGGGATTTTGGGAGAAAGAACTAATGGGACAAATCAGTGCTTTCATTGAATTGCGAAATAATTACAGTAATAAGCTTTGGGAAATTCGAATCGAACTCTTCATAGACAAATAAAATGTATTTATAATCGGATTAAAGTATGAATTTATGCATATATATTGCAGATAGAAGGGATGTAAGACTTGCGATTTTATAGTACTAACAGTTCTATAACACATTCTGTAAACTTTGATTTAACATTCATTAAATACATTCATACATATTATTAATTCAAGTGGAATTAATTTATTTAACTGTTTCATCTTCTTACCAAGTTTAAACAAATTCAACACGACAAAAAACTTTTTTAACAGCTCAAAACAATGGTATGAGAACATTTTCACCAATTTTACTGTTCACCCCACTGCGCAATTATATTTAATCACTCTAATAAATAATACAATAAAGTAATTTAAGTGCTTTCAAGAGACCTTTCAAAAATTCTTCACAAATGAAATCTGGGTCGTGACCCAAAGGTTAGGAACCGTTGAGTAACGAAAACCGATTCATTTCCTTTAAATTTCTTGGCTTTGAATAGTCCCCTTTCATATGCTTATAAAATATGATAATTCTTTATGTGATATTTTAAACTTAAAAAATTATATTGCAATAGATTTTCCAACTTTCTAATGAAATTAATGCATGCACTTCGTATCCAATTACGCTATAGGAAATGAGGTTAAGCTCAAATGCCAAATCTATCACACCATTGAAATCTTCTACGGTTTGAATAAAAAACGCTTTCCACTGATCAAGTCGATAAGTAAGGCAACAGCTTGAGGGCGTGTTTTATAGTGACTGCTTAACCCTGTTTGCGTTTATCTCAACAATATAAATCTCGAGGAAAAATCGCTAAGAGGTGTTAAAATGAAGAACACCGCCCGGCTCAAAATGTATCCACTCCTAAAGTTCACTAGTTCAACTCCTAAGTTTAGCTAAGTATTTTATTATGATCTGAAAAAGAATTGAAATGCAGTGTCGCAAAGACTATACCATTCTGTGTTCTATTATTATTTTATTGTTGGTAACGGGTGAAAAGAACTCCTGTCGTAGATAGGTAAACACTTTTTTCCGCTGCAGATTTATATAGGCATAGTTATACCCTTATATAAAGTTTATTTTTTATCTATACTTATATTTCGTTATTATATTTCCATTGAGGTTTAGAGTTTTACTATCTAATTGTTCGTTGATATCTAGGATCTTTTGGCACTTTTTCTTAAATTTTAACTGAGATTCAATGATACTTGACAGTTATTTCGGTTTTTAAGAATATATCCTTGTATTTAGATTATAATATCAAACATCAGCGCAAAAATTCTTAAAATATACCATGGAGAACATCTTAATACCGTAGCATTTATGATTTCCTCACTTTAGATAAGAATATTATGTTTCACTAAACTCACCGATTAGAATTGCAAATTTCAAATAAACTCAATCAGAACATCAACGAGATTAAAAGGGCTAAAGTTAGCGATCAAATATTCAAAAAGATTCTTTGAATTTAAATGGTACAGAAAAGCGTGAAATTTCGTTTATCACGGAGTGTGTTTCAGACAGAGGCTAGCCGCTTATTGCCCAAAGGGAATCGAAAGTTCGAACCACTCAATGAGTTCCATTATAATTCTAAGAAATCCCTTTGAATTGCATTTCCGAGAATTTATAGTGGACTCGTTTTTGAATCTCTTTCATACTCAACATTATTTCTGTTGCGTTACTTCCATCCGCTATTAAAACTTTCCTCCGTTTTAAAGAATATAGAAGTGAATCGGGAATCCGAAACATTTTCCATTTTCGGTCAACGAATGGGATCGAATCGGAAAATTCACCTATGAACTTCAGCTATCGCAGTCTCCAAATAAAGCGGTCGTTGATCTCGGGAAAAAAACATCGCGGGGGCGAGTTGCGAAACCATTCATCCCGAATGGTATTCTTCGCTTCACAATAGAAAAGGGGAATCCCGGAGTTTTATTCATAACGAGCTATGATTTATTCGCATGAAGCAGCGAAATCATCCAACTCAGGTCGCTCTTCCGTGGATTCACCGAATACGCAATCAGAATGTCAAGTTTGATCTTATCGAGAGATCGTTTGATTGGATTACAAGTGAGGGCTTTTTATTATGCGAAGAGGAAGTCTTTTTCCTGATATCTAGCATCATTAAAGGGAAATATGTGAAATAATCTTCTTTTTTCAAGGTGGTAACCGAAAAAATTATTTAAAATATTTACATATGTATATGTTAAAGAGACGGAATGTAGAAGGTACATAGAAGAATACTTTTGCAGTGGGTGCTTTTAAATGCTAATTTTACTTACTTGCAACAATCTAACCAAAGGCTCCTCAATCCTCTACTTGCTACAAAGTATATTTGGGATGAGAATTACGTAGTTATGCTGTTCACGGTGAGGAGTATTATGTACCACTGTTACTTTACTTATTGACCAAAACTATAGTATATATGAATTCTGGTAACCACTACAGAATATAATATACCTCATAACATTTGATCACGACGTACAGAAATTCAGAGGTATCATCTTCTATACTCCACAATTAGTAGCTTATATATAATATTTAATAATTAATGAGAATTATGAAAATGAATGAATAATATCACCACTACATTTTGTATAATAAGCAGAAGAAAAAATATAATCAAAAATACGTACGGTAATTCACGTACAAAAGTATGGATTATATCACCATGTATGATGAATTAGATAAATTCGGTTGAATAAATAAAAAATTTCTGATTCTATGCAAACTAGATGAAAATACAACATTTTTCCTTCACGAGATTATAAATTTTCACCAAAATAATTAGCATAAAATATACAATAAATTTATATAATGCTTCCAAATTGTCGTATACTTTCAATCATTTTACATCGAAAGAAAAAAAAATTCCAAAGACGAAAACAAAGTATAGGTAAATACATAAACAATGTCAATATCAAAAATTTGGACTGACGCAAGATTCTTTGAATGGATGCATCTTATTGTTTTTCTCCAAATCCCACGGCACCACCTAAGAAAGAATAGTTCCATTATCTCCAATTTGCTACGTTCGAAGAAATTATGAGTGAATCTCTCGGGCGTGAATATTAATTCAAGGGTTTCACGGCAGATTGAGACACCATAGTCAACAGCTATCCAAAGATTCGCCGCGCATATTATTTTCTTTACAGCGAAGAAGAAAGGCGAAATTTCTAAATCGTGGGCTAAAAATGGTAGTGGGGTAAGCCCATGCTTCAACTTTCTAGAGAATGCTATGAGAATAGGCAAATGCAAGTTCTGATACACTACATCAAGGAAGAAACTCAACTTAAAGGTGTTATTGATAAGTGATCAACACTGATATACCCTCAAACAGTCTTTTAATTATGTTCTGGTAATTAACAGTGATAATATAAGTCAATATCCTGTAAAAAGCAAGTGATGGTCTTTGAAACGCTGTTATCGTAAACAGATCATAAATCAAAGTGACTCCCTTATCTCATAGTGGTAAGACGATCTTGACCTCTGGGGATGCAATTTATGCCAATGAGACGTATCTTAATATTGGATAAAAAGCACTGTTTCGCGAATATTAAACGACAAGATTACAATATATCTTTCATAAAAACTCTCTATTAAAGTTTATTACCACTTGCATTGGATATATTGCATAATTAAGGAGACTATGGTGCCAACCACTTCACTTCTATTTAGGATTACTGAACAAAAAGTAATTTTATACACATTAAAGAATGGTATTTTGTAGAAATAACTATTAAAGTAGAAAGATCGTTCGCAGGATTTTAAATTCGAATTAAAGTTGTATCGATACATGATTATAATCAGAGCCATTATTTTGGACTTTAGTTCGGCTTGACTTTAAATGTACATCTTCACTCAGAGGGGTCAGTAGTTCAGGTCATGCAGTTTTGAAATACTTATCAGCTGTTAAGATTTTTCGAATTACGAGCAGCATATTCAAAGCGATTCTAAGAAATTATTTTTCGCTTAAATCATCATGGATAATTTTGTGGTTATTTAGTGTTTCCATTTAATTTTTTTGATATTTCTCGGATTTTGTAATTTTCGTACTTGTGCAGAACTTCTATTAGATCAATGAGGAAATGAATGTAAGGAGAAAAGTTCTAAAATGAGAATAGTATGATTAATATACATATCATTGATGGTTATTATCTAACATTAATCAGCATTTAACTTGGATCATAGCATTATGTATTTTACTCACCAATGTATTCACTAATAATATTATAATTTTCATATTATTAGTGAATACTTTATAAATATTTTTTAAGAATTTTATTAATGCACAATAGCTTCAATTCATTGCTAAAAGTCGAAGATAATATTAAGTTCGATCGATCGTTAATATCGATTTCTAGGGCGACCTATTAAACCAGTTATCCTTTTTTTATGAATAGATTTCTATGTAAATTTCGGTCAACCTCTTTATCATTTATGTGTCTCCAAACTCTTCTAAGAGCTTCCGGTTGCACGATTCGCTTCCGTGATGTTTTTTTTCCCGATGATTCCCGTGGCATTCGATGAATCGCCGGAAACAATCGACTGACGCGGGCCGAACAATTGCGCGGCCATTTAAGCAATAACCGACACAACCATTGTTGTCGTCAGCAACAACTCGATTCATAAACACGATGGATTCGTATGAATACCGTGATTTTCGCAACGGCAGTCATAACGATGGTCAATAAAAGGCTACTTTTCAAACGTTTCGACACAACTTTCTGCACGGACGCACATTCTACTTAATTAAAGCGTGAGCTTGATAATGCATCTCCTTTGACCCGAAGCTTTAAAAACATGTTTTTAGATGATGAACAGCGAAACTCGCGAAGCGCAAAGGCTAGGAAAATTTTAACTGAAGAAAGCATGTTGAATATTCTGGAAAATAGTTACCTCTTAAGCTTTTTTTGGTGTTTATTACTTGAAAACATATTCAAATTCGATAAATTTTTCCAGTCATCATTTTAAGGTATTAATTTATTTGTTCACTAGCTTATCTAGTTTATTTCATCCATTCTGTACATTCATTTTATATGAAACACATTATCCTAAGAGAATAAATAAATCCTAATTGATAAATATTCTCTAGATTAAATAAACTCTAGTGTATAAATATATATTATTCGCCACAGATTCCTCTTTTTTGCAATGAAGATTTTGCTAACCTTTCGTCGATTTGTTAAAATATTAAACACGTATAAATATTTTATTTATTTTAACTGATCATTTACTGATTCGTACCAATATATTGACTCCATTATGATTAAATTGTCTCCTTACGGAGTCATCAAAGTAAAAGATGTTTAATGAAAACATTTCTAAAATTCTTTAATTTTGTTTTTAATAATTGGTCTTACATAAAACCTCATTATAGAGTCTTACGACGTCAACCGAATATTGTTTCAATAAAAATTTTCTTGCGCAGTGGAACGAATCGATTCAAAGAAATGAACACTTAATATAACATTGATATAGTCAAAGTAAATTAATAAAAATTATTCATCATAAATCAATTTGAATAAGAAACAATTAACAAAGTGAGACAGTAATTCTTGACTTCAGTTTCCCATAGCTATTCAAGTGCCAACGAACGATGAGGCATTATTACAATAAACGATCATATCTTTCAGCAAAAGAAACAATAATTTCTTATGATTCAAGAACTAGGTTGCGAAATGTATTTTTCCGGTGACTACTGGGAACGAGATTAGAATAGCGACTTAAATTGGTGAGAATTACTGTTAGACATTATCAAGAGGTGTTGATTGATGTCTTCCGGAAATGAGTTGCTTCGAAGCAGCTGTTGTAAACACACAAAGTAATTTAAGAGCAAAATATATCTATACAAACCCATTCTCTTCAAAACTTTTGGCCAAATACGTTTTTACGATCGAAGTGCTTCTGTTAGCAAGCAAGTTTTAATTCCTCTCCAAGTTTTTATTTTATACTAATAAATTTAATAAGTGATATTAATATCCAATCTTTGGGCCAATGAGCTGAGTAACTTAGGATACAAAATTTAGTCCAAAGTTTTCATATTCAAGAACCACAATGAATGTTTCAATGACTTAAATATATCACTGGACTTCCATATTCAGACAAGTTCTAGGAATACGCTTCTTCAAATTTGAAACAGCTGCTTAAAGTCAGTAAAAATAAGCCATTTCAAACCTGTGAAGCCATTTTATTTAAAAATACATTAAATTCGCAAACAAATCTGCAATTCATATGCAATATAAAACTTAATAATCTACATAATATATGCAAGAATTATCATACCTGATTTATTTTGAAAGGTTCTGCTTGCCAATTAAAAATAAATTGGAAATCTCGTGCAATGAGCTACATCTATATTGCTTTTGGTATAACGCATTTGAATTTCTAATTATTGGCCTTTTTTACATACATTACGTGTCCGATCAGGGATCAAATAAAGTGTTACATACACTGAGATAAAAAAGGAATGTCATGTACAGTCTAATGTTAAATTGAATATTCCTTTCATTTCTGCAAACATCGGCTACCCTTGACAGTAAAATTAATGATTTGAAATCAAAGTTAATCTTTCTGCTTATGAGGAATAATATAGACTTAATAGTAAGGAATAAACGTAATTATTTATTGTCGTTGAATTTGCGCGTACCGGGAATCGAACCTGAAGCCATATCAAATGCAGGGGTGATTCTTGTAATACTTGGGTTCATTACCATACATAATAAATTATCACTTCAGCTGGACGACTGGTTTCCGGTTGAGAAAGAATACTTCGGATTGTAAGTCTAGGAAGTTATAGTAGGCGATATCAGAAGAGCCTATCCGAACCGCAGTTAGCAAATCAGATATCGCCACATCCAACGTCCGGACCGGATAAGAGAGACGAAGAGGCAAATAAGGGAAAGAGACGGCGGTGGTGAGAGAGATGAACGATAGAATAAGACACGAAGCAGTATATTTCGCGAATAATGAAAAAAATAACCATTTCAGTACGAAGTATTAAACAGCTAATATGAACACTCGAGGAATACATCTACGACTGGATGTGCTTCGTTATTAAGAAACGCCACTCAATCGGAGACCGCCGATGATATAATCTTTTCCATAAGATGCGATAAGAGCAGCGGAAACTGTGCGCATATGGAAACTTCCCCTCGTCGTTACGTGGCATCGGTTCGACCCCCATAAAGGAGAAGCCCTCTCAAAAGTGGCGCCTGTCCTTGCGAAGGACGGAGGCACCGCTTTCTAGGGCCGCACCCAGGTGTCTGGCACAAATTCCTCCTACGTCACCGTTCGGTGAAATTTTATGGGAGCAGCGGAGGGCGATATCTCTGCTTTCGTCAACCGATTCCTCGATATCTGGAAGAGATCAATCGCTGTGACGCCCGGCAAATCGGCTAACGGGACGTGCGTTGCAGAGCACTCGAAGGACTTCGTGGTCTTTCTGCCCATTTCGATCGCGTATACCCGAATATGACCTCCGTGTTTAGTATACGGCCATAGAAAAGATCGCGAATCTGATGGATTAGGACTAAATTAGATTACACTGTCTTTTTCATCGATTAATTTCTCCAAGGATGACCATTTTAAAGGAAAGCTGTAAAACCTAAGCTACTACAAACAATAACTTTATTACTTTATTACTTTCCATATTTTGCATCATATTTAAGGAAATGTTCTCCTGTTACTAACCAACCCTTAAGCATATGTTACAATGGAAGAGATTCGAGTCATTGAACTCATTTTTGGAAAGAAAAGGCGGTCGAAATGGTTCAAATGACCTGAATGATTTGTTCCTTCTTTTTTTTCGAAACCAATTAAATCTCTGTATCGGCGAGACATCGTACAAAGAAAAATCAGGCTTTGGCGGAGGACAACTCGTCACAATTATGCCTTTTCCGGTTTAAAATCTCCGATCATTTTACTGCAATAAAAAACATCGGATTATTTAAACTGAAAGATCTGATAATGCCAGTGAAGGCTCTATAACCTAGATCAAAGACTTTTGAAATTAAAGTAAATACACATTCATTCGGAAGTTGCTTATTTCAATTGTCATTGTTTTTTATACTTCATCTCATTCTATTAAATAAGAACGTCTCTTGGACATTGTAATTAAAACAAACTATTGTATTTCTCGATGATGATAAAACAGAGATTTTTGGAAAGGAATTCTTAATATAATTTGCTCAATTACGAGATGTTACAATGGTGTCGTAGTGACATTGTATAAAAAACGAACTCCAATGAAATACCAATATTAATTAAGTGATTTTACTACCTTGTATGCTCGCGTGCATATCTTAATTTAAGGGTGAATAGAGACGAACTAGTCTCTTTTTGAATCAGTTTACTGATACCAAAATAATGGTTAAAAACTACAGGTAATATATCATTCTAATGTTATCTGCTTCAATTTGCGACTTCATGATATAGTTCGAGGAACTATGACGAAAAAAAAAACAAAATAAGACTATATGAATATACTTCAAAAACTCGATATTTATACGACTCATTAACAAAATGTTTCTCTCCGTTTATCAGAAGTTAAACATACATGATAAGGGCCAAGAGAAAAGTAAATTTATATGATGGAATTACGTAACGATGAATGTAGTGCACCGATTTAATTGTACCACTTCTCATTCCGGATCATTTGAATATGCGTATGGATGTGAATGATGTGAAAATAGGATTAACTATCAAGTTTACATGAAAATACGATCGAATTGAACTCACCCTTTGAGATAACGCATGAATGCGAAATGAAGATTCAAGAGAAACTAATGAATATGGATTCGAAGTTATTGAAACATCTCCAAAGAATGAACAGAGTCTAATGTAGATATATTGTTCGCAAAGTGATAATAAAAGTAGGCCGAAATTAGAAGGAAGGGTGAAATGAATACTGATGTATGAACATTGAACTCAAATGTATATTTAAGACATGCTCTTCGACTCAGTCAAGTAGGATAGTGTTCATCTGTATTGGAGTATTAAAACGAAGTTTTTTTTGCCGCGAATCATTCATTTTAAAAATCTTAATTATTGTGAGGTAAAAAAACTTGTGATTAAGATCGCGTTACTTCATCAATGAAATAATCTGGGTTGAAAAAATTTGAGTTTCCAAATTCCTGTACCAAAATATCCTTGAATTAACAATATTATGAAAGAAAATATTTCGTCTTCCAAAAATTATATTTACGAATTTCACAATTTCTTTTTTTCACGCTGGTTTAAGGCCAGATTGTAAGAATCTGATAATAATTAATTTTGTTTTGGAATTGCAATATATATGCTAATACATATTCGTGGGTGAACATAAAATCATGTTATCGTATGATTTCGTTCCGTTGGCGCAAATTTTGACGGGGAGCAATCGTTTGGAATTCGTCTAACGACCCTGGTCCCGTTCAAACTTGCCGTTTCCGGTTTAAACGGGACCAGGGTTTAGTCAGTCGGTTTAATCAAGTATTTGAGGAATTCCATCCACGGACTTCATCATGCATCAACCACATCTACGTGTGAGAAATTTTTCGATACGGATGATATTTTGCACCTATCAACAAAGTGTATAAAAAGACAATTCTTCAAAAACTTGCTCCTGAACTGAACATTAAAACTTTCCCTTGGCGAATTACAAGCAAAATTATATCCTTCCATTCAAAATGAGGATTGGTTAAGTCCCTATAAAAATTCATTCTGCCTACTGCGTAATTAGCCGAACAAAATTCTTTATTTGACTGTAAATAGCTCGAAGTACAGCGGTTTGAATAATTTATCCGTAACTCATTACAATAAAGCATCTTGACGTATAGCAAACGTACTCTGTTTACTCGACGAACGCTTGGTTTATGCAGATAGATGGAAAAAGCAAACAGTGAAAGATGGCATGGAAAGAAATGAAGCATGAAAAGGTATTTATGCATCTAAAACAATACACTCGGATATTGTAAGTGTTTATTCTTAATCTGAGGGATGTTAAACAGGATAGTTACAAATTGCCATGGAAAATAATAGTTATATTCAATGCAATGTGCGTCAATAGTGTTACGGAGTGATTTCAATGACGTTATGAAATGCTATGAAGTAATTGAATATTCTGAAAATTAACATCCGGTGCCACCTGGTGTAAACAAAATTCTAAAGCTTAATTTAAATAAATACATTATATACATCAATGTTCAAATAGAGTATAAAATTACTTATACCTTTGGCTTTGGAAATGGAAAATGTAGAGCAAGCAGTAGAGGAGTAATCTATGGTGAATTGAAGAGAAAGTGAACATATATAATTTTATTATTTTAGAACTTTTCTCACTCGTATTAATTCTTATGAATACTCATTAGAGGTGTAAGATCAAAGATTATTTGTTAATAGACAGCTTATGAATGACAGCTCTAAATGCTGAACTTAAGCAAGTTTTAGTGGGCATGAATCAGTTGAGAAAATGTATCACGTTCGAATGATACAGAAGAAATTCTAGGTTCTCAGAAGGGGAAGAATAACTTCTTAAATAGTTCATAGAAGTTTATTAATAGCATTGATATTTGTAATTCAGTATCCAATATTACATACTTATATTTATTAAGATGAAAATCAGGCGAGGTAATACTAATTCAACCAAATTATTAGCAACTATAGGAAAAAATTTTATTTACGAAAACTTCGTCTTACTCATTAGCCGTTTCATTAAAATTAATACGATATTCCATGAAAATTGTATGAGTAATGGTTATAACCATAATTTGGCTTCAAAATCTTTTATACGTTATGTTCAGTCTCTCGTGGACATCTAATTGATAATTTAAAATCCATCTTATGTAACTTATGAACTCTGTACTTCAAAGAGAGAGTAAAAACAGCAAAGATCGCAAGCAGTTGCTATATGAATAATAGATGTATATTATACTCGATGTGCTTTTAATGCACATCGACAAAAACTCTTTACTATAAGAAACTATTTCTCATCTGAAATGGTCTTTACCGAGATTACGCTGCAATTTCAGAGAAGTGAAAATTTAGTCTCTTAGCGGAAGAGATTTCATGAAAGTACACGGGATTCACTACATCTGTTGCAAGAGATAGCTACAGAAAATGTGAAAGGGTAGAAGGGCAGAAGAGAATGTATTTGAGAAAATTACAATCACTACTTTCTATCGATAGAAAAGAAATCTTCCCGAGATTCTTTTCCAGCCCCTGAGGATGCGTCCAGTAAACTGTCTATGGTTGCAATTTTACACATACGCCCTTCCAATGTGATTTTTTTCGACGCGCAGAACACCGTAAACTATTGCAAAATAGCGTGATTCGACAATTTCGATTCGACGATGACCTGCGATGATTCCAAATGAGTTGGAGAAATTTCAAATGATGATGAAAATGAAAACATTCACTTGTCAACCACAACAACTTATTGTTATACTAAGTAAGTTACAAATTAAATTATTTTTTATGAATTTACGACTTTATTAAGCTTTATATTTATCGACTCGTGCATATGTATGCATATATGTATAAAACTTCGATGAAAAAAGAATACTTTTGTCAGGTGCAGCCTGTATTCCTTTACACTATTTGATAATATGAATAAAATCCATATGATTAATTATCCTCAATGATACCTTGATGAATTATTATAATTTAACATCCAAATACTAAACTCAAATAAAATGATCAACTCTAAATCACCTTAACACCCTAACAGAGGATTTTCACGAAATCCTTTTCCAAATTCATTTTACGCACCAGCACGGAACGAAATATCGTGGAATATCTCGTGAGAGCAAATACTTTCCGAGGATTTGAAGTGATAGAACAACAGACAACGCAAACTTGACTGAAGCACATTCAGACGAATATGTACCTTTGTTTGCTCATGAAAATGCATTTTTTCTCTCGAGGAAGGATTTCAACGGATGCGAAACTCCGGCTTGTCCAAGGCCTTCGAAGAAACGGAGCTTCCGTTATTTATTGGACCCGTGAAACGAAGTGAATAATTCATCGCAACGCCTTAACTACATGCATCCGAATTGGACGAGAAAGCTATAGTGAATCCAAATATCGGAAAACTCGATTTCTTCTCTTAGGTCTTCGTAAACATTTCCAAGTTTCAAGGATGTGCGAAATGTCTTTCCAGACAACTCGTGTAAAATTCCCATCTAAGCTGAACTCAGACACAATCTGAATACTTCGAGATGTAACGTAAACATTGCCTGAGGACATTTAAACATCGATACTTTGAAAATACATACGAAAGAAGATATACTTACTCTTTAGGAATATTCTGAGACCATAGAAACTCATAACAAGTTACACATTCCGATATCTACAATTCAATCAAACTTTTTAGGTGACATTTTCTCTAATTTATTTAAAAATAATGTCAAATATTGAAATTAATTGAATTTAATTAATTTAATTTTCTTCAGTAATGTGAAACTACAGCTCCCCATCTCCAGTATTTAAAAAAGTAGAAAATACGACAATTATAATTAAATGTATAATTGAAATGACTAAAATACCATAAAAATAATTTTTACTTCTATGAGATTTGAACTTTCTTCTTTAATATGAGAGAAATTGGCATATATCTGATCATAAAATTGTATAAAATATCTCTAACCTTAAATGATAGATATACAATAGGGAATGTGCAAGTTAAGTAATGAGTAAATTGGCAATATACGAATTCGACAATAGATTTACAATATTTAATTAATAAAATTCTTGAATTTGCGATTGAGAAATTAAATTTACGACTAATTTTAATATATAAAACGTTTATTAGGTAAAATTTCTCTACTATGATGTCTGTTTAACTAGTCCTACAGGTTAAATTTAGGGACCAAAGGACGGAATTCACTCATCATGAAAGATTTACGTTAGCAAAATCTCTAAATCAAACATTACATAAGAAAGCACCTCCGCTTCACTGTAAAGCATCCTTCTACCCTTAAATGAATTAATTGGCAATTTCGCGAACCTCGGATACAACTAGGCCGAAGCATTTTAAGATAATGACTCCAGGAAAAGATTTTTAGGGTTTATTTCAGGAGATACTCAGATTCTAAGATAGATCTTCCGCTTGATACAATTTCCCTCGAACTATCTAACGTAAGCAAAAGGTAAGGAAAAAGCGACCTGGCAACACCGGCCTCCCGAGTAACTTGACCCGGACGTAAAAAGCTGACGAGGAATTTCTTTGAAATTATCCGCCAGTTTTGATCCATCGGAAGAAACTGGGCCAGGCGATGGTCAAAGTGGCCGCACATTCGAGGTTTGCAAGAAACACGTAAACGGAGAAGTTCTTTAGATTCTTGAGTTTCTCTTGGGCGTCCCTAGATGTCAGATCTCGATTCCTCAATTCATATTGCGAAACTGAGGTTGAAAAAAGTTTGATGAAACCCTTTCGACGAGGTGGTCGCTCTGATAATCGACGGCAATTCCGAGCGATGTAGTTTGCATATCATTGGAGCCGGCGGGCGTATTAGCATTTATATAGCGCGGGTTGCGGCGTAAAAGTGGGATGCGAACCAGCGTTACCTCAGCAGATAAAAGCCAAGGTCGTTGGGTTCCGAAGATATACTGATGGCGGTACGCAAAATTATTAGAAAGCTACTTTTCTGTAGACCCATTTACTTTAACTCTAAAATTTAAGTGGCGGGGGAGGAATGTATGGCTTACATTTGTAGGGCACGAGGAAGGGAAATAAAGGGAGCATTTCTTTATCCGGCTACCGCCGAGTGGTAATTAAACTCCAAAGTCGTGCGAGAATACAATTGGAAATGATAGCCCGGATAGACTAGCCCGGAAGAGAACTTTCCCTACTGTTATGCGCTATAAGAAGAAAAATACGTATGAGCTCACGCTTTCACGCCACCGCGGAATAAGAATTTAATATTGTCTACCGACAAACACGCGGTAAATTTCAATCGGCGTTGATCGCACCATCTACCGCGCGCGAAAGGTACTCACTGATGAAGTTGACATGTTCAGCCAATGGATGTCTCTAGAGACCTCGAAAGGGTTCTTCGAGTGATATTCTATCCGGTAGATGACAGATCGGTATGTTTTCGTAGGATTTAATTCGATTCTCATAAACTTGGGAGGATAAAAATACTCATTAACTAAGTCATGGATTTTACCAGTATTGAGGTCAAGTCATTCATTGCAGAGGTATTTGGGGGAGCTCTAAAGCAGCTATTTATTCGGGAGGGGGGTGAAGATATTCTCTTTTACCCCTTAACCGCGAAAAATACATTTTAACTAAGGCGCTTATTGTAGACCAATCTAAAAACTTAGTAGAAATCTCTATTATTAACGAACTATAGATCAATATCCTATTTCCACAACCTTGAACTTGGAAACTGTCAATTCTGTAAAGATAATAAATTATCTAATGTTCAGGTCTTTTGATCTCCATTAAAATATTCTTTATGTGCAAATCTTTGGTATAGACGAATAAAAATATATTGTTATTTTTTAGGAAGATGGAAAGCATGTTTGTGAAATTCACATGTTAAATGCTAATAATTGTTAATACTGTACCAAGTGCTGTAACAGAAGTGATAAAATATTTGGTTAGATCCAACCACAAATACATAGCAATATGCATCAAACCAAACCATTAATAGGAAATACTTCTTTGTAGAACTACAGGGAATATATGCCCACTTTATGATTTCCTAGTTACCCTTAGTCCCAAAAATGTTGAACATTTTATTACCTCAAAAAGTCAACCATGTCAAGTGAGGATGCCAAATAAGCCTACTGTGCATCATTATTATAGTTTTTATGTTTGTATATATTGTGCACAGTGACTTTTTCTGTTACCTTGGATTTTGTTTTAAAAATTTACTTGCTACATCAATCAGAATTATCAGTGTTAAATTTCGACAATCATTGCCAAATTTTTATTATTTCAATTTATCCTAAATCACATTTTCAAATGAGCTGTCATTAGGGCAAGCGCTTTATATGTAAATTTGACTAAAAATCAATACAAACATTTCAAAATGAAGTGGAGAATATTTCTTCTAGATTAATCATTTACAAACTTACAAATAATAGAAAATTTTCATGAAAAATTTAATTTGTAATATGGTCAAGTCATATATATAAAAATGAAACTCCAATGCATTGGAAGAGTGAATCTTACTTCTTTAGTTTTTTAAAGCATGATTAGACAATGATGTATGAAATGATTAAGAGATTTCCCAGTGGAATATTTAATGCCTAGGACCTAAGAATCTAGCTGCAGTAACTATCAAAGACTTATAAAAGTCTGAAAAATTTTATGCAATAGTTTTTATTGAAGAGTTGTATTAGTTGTTTTGGTGTGTTTCAATTAATACAACCATTTAATGTAGTTACTATTTTTTTAGTAAATATTTTGTAAAAATTATTCTAGCTAAAATTTTAATGTGAATAATATGGAAAGTAATTGTTATTTAAATTTAAAAGTCTAAAACTAATGAAACATCTATATTAATATCTATTATATATATTTTTGTTATGTAAACAGAAAAATAGCAGCTGACCATTCAGAAGATGAATAAAATTAACCAAAGTTGAATGGCACAGCATATTATATATCAACATATCTTTAGCAATATCAATGGACTCATAGATCCTAAGTAAAATACTTCATTGGGAAGCTTATATATAAAAAGAGATACCAGCAAAATTACAAACCAAATGCATGGTATTTCTTAAATGATTCACAATATACTGCCTGAATCAGTCATTCATTAATTGAGGCAACAGTTCCATAACTGTTAATCTAATTTACTTACTACTAATTGGCAGGAGGATAATTAAATAATCATTAATAACTTCTCTCTAAAAATGGAAAAACATGAATAAGAATGAATGTTTAACTTTGATGAAAACATTTAAAAGAAGCAGTGTTTTGACTTTTAATTAACAACTAAGAAAATATTCAAAATATTCTCTTAATTCTGATTTTATAAATTACTTCAACAGACCAATCAAAGATGCAACTGCAAATGAGAGCAGATAAAATATTGCTATGTGGAATAAATAAAAATATATGCTGCAAGGAAAACTGTTTTCATAACTAAATAATGGAAAATGCAAAATCATTTCTTGATTAAGTAAGACCCCGCTTAACATGCGGGATATATTCCATTAACTTCCAGTTCTGAACGAAACAGTGTTAAATGATGTAACGTAATATATGCATATGAAAATATGTAATGGGGATCAGTGAAAAGAACAAAGAAAAAGAAAATTTATCAGTTCTTGCCGAATTTATCACAATAAAATAAAATACTATGTTTATATCTTTATACACCTAATAACCTTGATGAGAACATAAAAATCAGCTGTAACACAGGAAAGCTGTGTTTATACTGAGATTGTGACTTTAGAGAATACAGTTGGAACCTTTTTTCTGGACAGACTAATGAAAGAGCGTTGAAAAAAATACATGGTATATCTACATATCACTGTCTCTATAAAGTGCACCACTTTTGGTTGGTGCATGGCCGTTTCATCTACACACACATACAACAAGTATCAGTACAGTGTGCGATTTAGGGGAACCCCAGTAATACTGAAACAGCGTTAAGCGTTACTGTATTGTGCAGTATGAAATTGAAGTAGAAATCGGGCAAAATTATACATTATTCTCCTAAAAATATGCATAACAAAGCAGCAAAAAAAGATTCATGAATGATCTTTTTAAAGTTCATGAAGCAAGTAGAAATTGGTTATTTTGATGACTATCCATTAATCTTTCCAAAAGGTCCTCTAAGGGGAACAAAAATTGCTAAGAATAATCCTGAGGTATAAGAAAATGAGAAAAAAATGAATTCATTAGCACATACCTATTTAAAAAAACTTCATTTCAGTACAAATAACTTTGTAAATTTCAAGTAAAGAATGAATATGATTAATTACTCAAAAAAAAAATTCAAAAATCAGCTACAGTAAAACCTTGATCAATAGGGATCAAAACACAGAAAATGCAGCTTTTCAATCTGAGCCCTTTTATATTGATGGTAAGAAAAGGTTTAACTTATTTTTACATTAGTAACATTTTCAATACTTAATTCTAACAAATCACAGCATCTAGAATGTAATTCCATTGTATTCAACAATTCTTAAATAATTTAACAGTCTTTTGATACACAGTGATCTTAAATGTCTCTCTACATTATCTTATATATTATCTCTTTGCACATGAGAAGTGACTCTAGATGACGATTCAATTTGCTGCAGAAACTGGATTTGCATAATTTGTACATTTGTTTAGTATGTTTTAAGTAGGCTTATAAGCTATTTTCGCATAACTATATAAAGTGTAGAATGACTTCCCTGAAATGGAGGTTTTTTATCCAAAATAAGTCTAAGACCACAAACCAGGCAGCAATTTTGTCGTTGGTTTGACTTTGACAGTCATATCATAGTTATAAGCATAGAACATAACTTATATCATTCAAAAACGTACCTACATAAAAAACAAAGCTATGAAATGAGTTCAAATGATTCAGCAATGCTTAATGAGAAAATGATATCCACAGAAAGAAGACTGATCATAGTGTGAAGGCACAGTGACAATTATAATAGTGACAATGTAAGAGATGTTAGAAGATTTTTAACCAGAAATACGGATATTTCCAACTATCAGTGTCACACTGATTTTGTGAAAATTTGGAATTGGGCATGGAAAAATTCATATCATCTTTATAAAACCACTTTTCAGCATAAAGATGAAAGCCACTCAATTCAAGCATGAAGAAAATTTCTTTACCAAATGTTAGGAGATTTTTCTTATACAAGTTGTGAGGGATCAACTACAATCTCCGATTCCATAGGCATATACCATTAGTAAAACTGCATCATATTCTAAAAGGAGTTAGGAATGCTTGCAAAATACGCTGTTAAAGGAAATAATCATCAAACAGCATATAATAAGTTTGTCCTATCAAACAGACTTAGCCTTGAATATGGAAAAAGCCATAAAAATATCTTAGAAACCAAATTTATAAAACCCTGATTACTAAGAAATTTTTTCTTACGATACTATTTTTTCTTGAGAGGAATAGTTATGTTATTTTATGTTAAAGATATACAATGATTAGAAAAAAGGAACTTCCAGTTCTGATCCATTATCAACTTAGCAAAACACATCATCCTTTTAAAGTTACAATGACATTTGCTCCTGTAGCATTATTGAACTGCTGCAGCAGCAAATTATTCATTAGAAATACATGTGGATGGTGTTAACTGATTCTTAACTGCACTAGATAACACTTCTAGGATTAATCTATGAGCAAGGTCCCTCTGTGATGAGGGCATCTGACGTAGTTTAGATGCAAAACTTTTGCTCAATATGTCATCCTCTGGCTGGATTTCAATTGATTTTTCTAGAGATTGAACCAAATATTGAGTAGCCTCTTCATTTGGTTTCTTTCTTTTTGATGGTCGAGATTCTTGAGCATGGTCTGAGATACCTTCTTCTTCACCAGCTCCTTCCTATTAGAAAACCACACAGAGTATCAGTAACTACAGCAAAACTTTTTTAAAATTCAACTAATTTTAAGGATTTTCATTGTATTGTACAACACATTTACATTAAAATTATAAGAAAGCAAAGATCATGGAGATATAAGCATATGAAATAATAAACTATATCAGTATAGATAGTTGAATTATTCAGACAATCAAGTTCTCTCCATGTTATGGAAAATAAATTTAATGGATGATGTAGGAAAGAATTAAAGTAAAAGCATTGGATACCTAAATATTCTAATATACACCAACTTACTATAGCTTTGGTCTCACATAATCTAGCCTTTTTTATCTCTTCTTCGTTAAGAAGCGCGTTGTCTTCATCAACTTCTTCTTCCAAATTACTTTGAACGGTTACAACTTCTTCCTGATCTGGCGTCAATACAGTGAATAGAAGCAAATCGTAATACCACAGAGACGGTTTATAAACGTCCCCAGGTACACCGCTTTTCAAACTCTTATTTACGCGCCGCCACTCTTTCCTGAATGTCGCACGAACGCATTCCAGCTTACTTTTCACGAATTCCAAGTGAGCATCTGGGATCCTCGTTTGGGTGAACTTCAGTAACGTATCCCATGACTCTCTTCTCTTTTTGGTATTGGTGTAATCGGGATCGCTGCGGTTCCACAAGGCGGGTAAACTGCGATAAAGGTGAAAGAATGCCGCAAGAAATTCGGGATTTGAAAAAGTTCTGCCCGCGATATAGCGATCCAACATGGTTGCCCTCGCTAATTCGTAGAAGAAACCTTAAATGACAGCCGAACTCGACACCACCCCTTCCATCAGGCACTGTTGTCGCATTACACAAGCTGGCAAAAGAATAGGAAATCAATGGAATAAAGTATAATGTTTTTTCAAGAGCTTTGGTAATTAAAAATAACCATTAGTTGAAATGAGTTTTTCGAGATTTCCAAGAGCCACGTTTTATTCTTACGAAATTATAGCAAAAATTCATTGTATAAAATGCTTGATATATGTAATATGAAAATTTTAGAAATAGTCCAAGCTAAAAAATTCGAATCTTAACCACTCATGATATAACGAGCGCCGTAAAAGAGAACATTCAAAATCATGTACAAACATTCATTAATTTTAATGACCTCACCTTGATGATTTTACAGTAAGACAATATTTAATTTTTCATTTAATATTATTTATCTATTAAACAGTTAACATAAATAAATTAACCAACCTTATACATGCATATTAAAATTACAACTTTGAGAATGAGTGACACAAAACAGCAGATTTTCTATACATGCATTATAAAAGAAATATCCGCTTTACATGAAGGCAATCATAAACCGTAATCAGCAATTATCATTTCATGAATGAATAACTGGTATATATAGCTAAATACCCATGACTTTGACTTTAAGTGCCACTAAAAATAGGTGGCAGTCTACTAACTGTAAATAAAAACTCTTTAGGCCAAAATCCATTGCTTGGAAAGAATTTAATAACTGCAAAAATTATACCAAGTTTACATTAGGCTTTGAAATCTCTAATTGCGATAAACACGTTCATCTAACCAGAAATTCAATTGTTTGAAGCTCACACAAAACTGAACCAGTGATCCCTATAACTTTTTTACACAACATAATTAACAAATATTTTCAACTATTACTTTTACACTTCTCTAAGTGTACCTTGTGATTAATTTATGGTGGAAAAAATCCTAATCAATCAAGTAAATTTAAAGTTTCAGATTTCAGAATAAGATTATATATTCTATGTAGGGGTTTTTCTCTTTAAAATATATAACTTTTCTTCACACTTGTAAATAAAGAATGAAGGAAGAATTTCAAAGGGAAGACTTAAAAAATAATAAATTATACTGTATGCAAAATTTTGCAATTAAAATTATCAATCACAAAGTAAATCAATGCCATAGCAATTTCATTGCAGAAAACATACTATTTCTCTTTGAGATAACTTTAGGAAGTGAATAGAGATTTAATCACTGTCCAGTGCAGCAAAAAGTTTTCACACTGAGATTTGAATACCTGTTATAACTATCATAAGATGCAATAGCAAAGCCAGTAACTAAGTTTTACATGATTATTTGTAAATTTTCTGTTTAGGAGCCAAATCTCAAATATAACAAAGGAAATCAAAAGAAATAAACTTAAATAACAAGTAAGAATTTTCATATTCCTTACCTCTGTTACAATCACAGCATCTTGGAATTTCATTCTAAGGTTCTTCGAAAATAATTTTACCAGGAATATTTATTGCATTACTATTTTCAGAGTGAATAAATCAATATTGTGGAGTTTAAAGATAGCCTTTGATTGAAAAAATTGGTTTTCTCATTCTGATCCATGGTCTACCTCTTGAAATATTTTCTCCATTTTAAAACAGTAAATGACATATGCCAATGTTTAGTTACTTCACATCCACCACAGCAAATTACTCCTTGGAAACACAAGTGGATGTTGTTAACTGATTCAACACTCCTCTGGAGAGAACTTCTTGGATTAATCTCTCTGCCAAGTACCTCTGTGATGATGTTATATTACCCAGCTTAGCTACATAAGTTTTGCTCAATGCATCATACTCATCCTCATCTTGGATGTCAATTGCTATTTCTAAGGGAGACTGATCCAAATATTGAGTAGCCTCTTTATCTGGTAACTTCCTCTTCAATGATTGAGACTCCAAAACATGGCCTGAGATACTTTCTCCTAGTTCATTAGATCCTTCCTAAAAAAAAACACCAGAGAGAGAGTAAGAGCAACTATAAAAAAACTTATAACAAATCCAACATGAGTGAGGTTTTAACAACTGTGTTTAATTATTATTAATAACGCTAAAAACAAAGTATGTGGATATTGTGAACAGTATTCTTGGCTTCCCAATCAAATTAATCCAATACTTCCTATAATCAATAAGCCTAGCTGGAGATCTGAGAATACTATTTCTACAGAAGGAGTCATAGATTATACATTCGAAAGCACAAGAACCAGAAATTTCACAATAAAAGGAACAAAAGTAAAAAGGAATTGAAACTGAAAAAGTCCCAGGAAGAAATCTGAAATTAAAATGGGACTTGAATTTTCACACATATCCAAACCCTTCACAGTGTAAACACTAAACAATTCAATGAAAACTAGGGTAATAAAGCATAAAACCGCATTCAGAAAAGGAGAAATACAGGATCATACAAAGATTTCTTATACATCTAAAAATAATTTTTAAGGTATTCAACAACTCAGGCGTTTAAGTAAGAATGGAATTGATGATGTCTTATAAAACGGAATTGAAGTTAGAACTATGATAACGCAAAGAATTCAACATTAACCAACTAACTTTAGCACTCGTCCAATAGATATTTGTCTCTTCGGACTCTTCTACATGAAGTTCAGAGTTGTCTTCACTATTTTCTTCTCTCAATTCACTTTGAATTGTCACATCATCTTCCTGGTCCGGAGATGATATCGAGAAAAGGAGCAAATCGTAATACCAGAGCGATGGTTTGTAAACGTCACCCGGCACACCGTTTTTCAAACTCTCATTGACTCGCCGCCACTCTTTCAAAACAGATGTTCGCGCGCTAGCTAACTTTCTCTTCATAAAATGCAAGGTTGCTTCGGGGATCTTTGTCTGAGTGTATCTCAACAGCTTATCCCAAGACTCTCTTCTCTTTTTGTAGCTCGAGCTATCCGGGTGATTTCGATCCCATAGGGCGGGTAAACCACGGTATATGCGTACAAATTCTGTCAAAAATTCGGGTTTTGTGAAACTCCTGCCTGCGATGCATAGATCCAACATGGCCGCCTACGAAATATCGTAAGGCAGGGGTGCGCAACCTGCGGCCGTACAGTCCTATGCGGCCGTGAGCAAGTACTTTGGCGGCTGTGTTTGTGTGTACAATTGCTGTAAAACTTTTATTTTATACCAAATTAAGTAACGCAGACATTTTTTTATACATGTAGACCAGTAAATTGAATATGTCACATATCATACTCCATTTTTATGTGAAATTTGTATATTTTTACATAAATCATAAAACATTATTAAGTTTACTTGGACTTACTGGCGGCCGTTCCTGAAGTAAAAAGTCTGTAGTGCGGCCGTCAATAGCGGAAAGGTTGCGCATCCCTGTCGTAAGGGAAACAATGTGAGCTCTGAAGCCAGGCTGATCTGCGGAAAAGAGAGCCTGACTAATTCGAATTGAACATATCTTATCTAGTGGAAGGGTATATTGAGTTCCGCTTAAAAAAATTATTTTTGGAAACCGAATATCGCCCAAACATCGTGCGGGAATATGAACGTGGAATCGATGAGTACTACCCATGTTTTCACCTGTAAAACTTAATGATAGTTGTACTATGCCTTATCATTCATTGAGATATACAATAATTATAGAGGTATAACGCGCTCTTTTCTTCTTAGTTAGGATACAGGGGAAATCGTACCTGCGCGTTATGTATAAAAAAGCATCATTCACTCTATGAAACAATTATAGTTGCTTTAACTTTCATACTACGTTCTTTACCTTATAAATATTTTAAATTTCTAAAATATCTATAAAAATGTCTAAACTACCTTTGTTTTGCTTCCAAATTCATTATATAAAATTTAATTCTTTCCCTGAAAATTCTCTTTTACAATTAAGGTACGCAATACGCCGATACGGTATTAATCGGAACACGTACTTGATTGGTTCATAAATTATCCCTTTAATCAGTTTTATCATTTGGTAATAAACTTCATAATAATTTTAATAGGCCTTGAACGCTGAACACGTATCTAACGTGTTTCATGTATATATTATAAATTCAATACTCTGAAGCATTATGCACGTCTAGTCGCTACATTCCTAGAAGTTTTGCTAAGAAAATAATTTACTTAGATTCATTCAATTTCATTTTACTTTTTTAATTCCAAGATCCAAGTTTGAGATACGATTCTATGTACTTTAATTACTACTTAATTGATTCTTAAGTACATCTTCTCCGGTCATTCATTATTTTTCTCTTCATCTCTTTTCTGACGAAGAAGAAGAAGAAAGATTTGGTAGAAATAAGAATTACAGATATTCTATTTGTAAATTTAATTCTCAATAATATACATTCCATATCTTATACTCATTAAAATATAGATTCAAAAGTGTTTTAAAAGTAAGTATTCTTTATTATCTTTCTTTTATACTCTTGTAAATATAATTTTTGTGGTTCTCTCTATAAACTATTATCATCTTGTAAATGGATATGGAACATTATGCAGGTTCCTTCGTAAATAGAATCTGGAAGCTCCTACTTCCCCGTAGTACATATATTATTATTATTTGTAAACAAATCTTACTTTGGTCAAGTAAAAAATTCAGACTCATCGTCGATTTGCTTCTCTTATCATTCAAATATCATTCATTCTTTCCCCATGAATCCTTTTTCTCTCTTTCGTCTACTTTGTATTCATCTTGAATCGAAGATGAGTGTCAGAATGCAGTGAGTGACCAATTTTGAGTCTAGATGTAAAATTGAGTTTTATGTAGAAGATCCGGATATCATTCATCTCATTTAACCGTTATATCTGAACGTAAAATTTGCTTGTATCCGGACATATTGGAACAATTTCATATAATATTTGAATTTTATACAATTGATTCTAAGGTTTAATAAAATCTTCCACTACAATATGTAGTTTTTTGATACGTTCTTTAAAATCATAGAGATAAATTTATCGTGAGGAAATAGAAGAAGAAGTTCTTTAAAATATTTAGAAAGGTGAATCCACCCTGATTTTATTTTTAATTAAAATAGATAGAATATAGAACTAAAATTTCTCAGAATCATCATATAATATCTATTTTCCCTAATAAGAAAGGCTTTTACCAGAATTTACTTCTTAAATACTTATGATGTAAAATAATTAAAAATAATTTAAGACGTTCTGAAACTTATAAATAGAATTATAAGGAGCGTATTTCAAAATTAGAATTATCGGTCATATATTTTAACTGAGAAGGAATACTACTTTATTAATGTCTTGCTTCAATTTATCAACATTCTCCAACAAATAATTCCTCTTTTTTACAAGAAGATTATCGTTATCACTGGTTTTCTGTCTCTTGACTGGTCTGTTATTTGATGTTTAATCAAGTTCTATATATTAGAATGTGATCCTAATCTGAAATGAAGCGCACGGTATTTCCGCAAAAGAGATTTTAAACATTTCAGTGCGTCCTTTTCTAGAAGTGCATGATATTGATGATGAATCAAAGATAAAGAGCATAGTCAAAGAAAGCTATCTTTAATCGATGACATGCTTTGGTCACGTCCTAAATCTTATCTGCGCATCAAAAATTGAAAAATTTCTATCCATTGACAAAGAAAAGGAGTTTACTCATAGCAATGTTACGATCATTCATTACGTGACATGATAAAGAACATTCCGACTGGAATGCCGAGGTCAATATCACTGTGTGTTAGAATATAGAACTAAGTATGGACGATACATCTATAATAAAGTTCTACAGAGCTAATAATTATCCCCCAAATAATATGTTCACATTTGAAAGTAAAAAGAATGTGACTGATGAGATTCATAATTAACTCGTCTTACGTGAAAAATAGGCCAATAGGTGTATCTTTCTCCTGAATGCATCTACTTTGATGATGAAATCTGTTTAATATTGTAACATTCCGAAAGAATCATAATGCTTATCCATATAATGCGTTTCCAATCTGAATTTCTCACTAATTTATTTTCTTATCGCAAAAGTTTGATTTTAAACATTAATTTGAATATTTTAATTATTATGAATGAATTGGTATTTGGTAACAGATCCATCGAGGTATTGATATTTTGCTAAAGGAATCGGCTATGATATTATGATCGATCGTAAGCAGCAGACCGAATGAGCATTGACGAAAGCTGAATAAAAAGACTCGAAAGAAGATAAAATGAAAGATACACGACCTTGGCGAATCAAAAGAAAGGGGTCCTGCCATCGAGCGACGACGGGGTTCAATTTTTTCAAACATCCGCTCCATATTCTGACAGACTTCCGCTTCGGAAAGATTCATGACCTTACGGCAACGCTCAGACGTATTTCCTAAACGCTTATCATTAATAATGGGCTCTAAAGAACGTTGACTTCTTCACGAGGACATTGCATGACTACATAAAATCAACATCTTCTCGCTCTATGTTAATGTTAGGCACTCTCTAGAACGACATTTTCTAACCGATTACGAAATGAAATGGAGTTAAACATAACAACTGAATTTCCTTGGCAACGTTAGAGATTCCGTAACGAAAAGGGGGATGCAGAAACGGAAAACGCATGAGGCCTTGGGTGCGTGCTGTTTTCGGACAGATTCGAAGAATAACTCTCTCCACTCTCTCCTTGCAGACGAGAGTACGCGTTCGAGAGCACGTATCTACGCTTGAGGGGGCAAATACTTTGAATTGACGATGAACTATTCACAGAAAGGAAGTTCAAGGGACCAACTTCCTGTGCTATGTAAGTCCTGGCTTAGCGGTAACCACTTCACTACCGCCATTACACTCGCTCTGTCCATTGGCACCCACGTAGTCCTTGGAGACCATAATTGACCCTCCAAATATACGGTCGATTCTCAGTATTTCAAAGGTTCTTGATAGTCGAGATATCCAGGAATCGAGTCTTGGGTCTCTTTCCTCGTAATAAAGACTCTCTGCAGCACGTTTTGAGAGCAAAGAGGAATTAATAATAAATTTAATATATAGTTAAATTAAATCCTCGAATTAAATTATGAGTAATTTTTTACGAGAATTCTGGTTTTATTCTACCAAAAGAAAATTTATATTACCTAATAGAATCTTGATTTCTACAAAATCGTTTACTTCACCACATGGAAGATGGAATAGAGCAAGCTTGAGTATGGAACTATAAAAAACTTATAGAAAACAGAATAAAATAGTAGGTGCAGTGCAAAATCGTAAAACATCGGCTCTGTATGTAACTTATGTAGAGGTAAATTGGTTCGGAAACAACTTTTTCGTGTTTCTTCACTTAAATAATAGGTTTACCGGAAAGTTCTGTCCGTTTTTAGAATGAAACAAAAGAATACATTTTTTCATACTTTGAATTAAGTTTATTGAATAATATAATTGCCATAATCATTTATGACTTCTTTCCAGCGTGATGGCATTTCGTATATCCCATTTTTAAAGAATGCCTTATCTATAGAGGCCAAAAATTTAACCAGTGTTTGTTTTATTTCTTCTTCTTCCTTGAATTGTTTGCCATGCAAGAAATTTTGTAAGGACAGAAACCATTGGCATGCGATCGCGTCTCACTTAATACTAACAAGAATGGTCTTCATTTTATTCATCTAAGATAAAAACTTGTAGACATTATAAGCGATCAAAAGAGAGAGCCAAATATGTGATTAAGGAATATGAGCTTAATTGTTGAAACAATGTAACCGCAACGGAAAGAACTTTCCGGTAAACCTAATATAAATCCATAATGTACGATGAGTGTCTCGTAGTTGAATCATTCAAATATAAACAATGAAAAAGCAATGAAAAAAGCCGACTCTTTAGGTAAGATAATACATTTTCCGCGACATGATACAATAAAATAAACATTACAATTGTCCTCGAAAAGGAGGAAAGAACGTTTACGCTGTTTTCATTCGTGGAACTAATTATCTTTACGATCGTATGCGTCCATATAGCTCTATTGCCCGATATCATCCTATAAAAGAAAAAAAATATAAAAATATAAAAATTAATATTTCAGAAACATCGTTTCGAATTTATGGGAGTTTACTAAATATTTGCTGACGAGGTTTCCATTAGTCTTCTCTAAGAATATTTCGAAGAAGTAGAAGGCGAGCGCTCGATAATTACGTCCAATTAATTATGCGACACTGCCCTCCAACTGGTATGTCATCGAACGGGCAATTGCTCAAATAGTGAGATTCATTAGACCTCTTGACAGTGACGCACTTGGCAATTGTCCGATGGTGGTACATTTCCGCCTTTTCTATTCCTTACATCTATTATTAACCGTAAAAAATTGTTCCCTCATATTGTTGAACTATATGACGTTCTTGCAATGTTCTTGCAGTATGATGATGTATGACTATGAACATTTCACCCTGTATGCAAGTTGAACCTGCGTTTCCCAATTATTCCTTTTCCAAGGCTGACCACTTATGTCATCTGAAATAGTATAAGTTGATTTCTATTTAAATTATGAAATATACTCTAATAGAAAATAATAAAAGAAAGGCGGAATGATGATACTCCGAACCTGTCGTTAGTTGTCTGTTTAGTGAAAAAAAAATTCTTATTTTTTTGTTATTCTTTAGTTACATGAATGATGCTAATAAATATTGCCCTTTCATTCTACGCAGACAATCTTCGTAGAAGACTCATATGAGACACAACAAAATATATAAAATAAATTAAATTACTTATTCCTCTCCTTATTGAGATTTTCCAAGTCATTTCAATGAATTCTCATTCGGTGTAACAGACTTATTTCTTATAATAATTTCAAACAATTAAATTCATTTTGTACCAACAAAATTTATAATCGCTCGATTAATAGAATCTATATTTATTCCAATTTTGATAGAATATTTTTGGTTGGAGGTTTTTTTCAAAGGAATAATTTCGACAAATTAAGGCGCTATAGCATCAACTTGCGTTATTATTATCTCTTTGGGTTGTATTAGATATCTAAATCAATATATTAAAATTTGTATGAGTTTAAAGAAAAAATTTAAATTAATTTTTACTTTTGGATGGTAAAATTACGTTCTAAGATCCCCTTATAGTTACTGGAATTCATTTCTCTTATTTTCTTCATTATTCTACTACTACTACTTCTTATATTCTCATGTCATAAAAGCGCTATAAACGATGACAGATTATGACAAAGTATTGCCTGAATGACGATACAGAGGATAGATTCCACAAAGTGTTACCCAGAACTTCAAAGAATAAGATTCGAAATCTCATTCATTAATTTTAATATTCTTAACTAATTAGTTTATGTAAAATGTCCCTCCAAAACTGTAGCCTAGATTTTCTCCGAATGTCTGATGGTACGTTTAAATTTCTCTCCTGTCAATCTTAAATTGAAACTGGAACATCCGAAATGCGTGGCTTTATTTTAATCCCGAGGTCTTCTGACACATTGGAATAGAGCCAGGAAAGTAATTATGAATAAACGTAGAGCGATCCAAGGGGTAGATTTCTTTCCATTCCGAAGAAAAAACGTTTATTTTAAAGAGTTCGCGATATAAGTTTTATAGAAGAACATCGTACTCATAATGATGTCGTTCAGTCGGTATTCAGGAATCTATTCACAAGTTTATGGATCTTGCTTCGAGTTCTACACAAGTTTATCCTTCTTGTAGTGCATTTACCAACTGGAATGCCATTGTGTGTAAATATACCCCCAAAGGCACGTAGAGGTGACCTCGAACGACCCTATAAAGAGCGCACATTGGTTTATTCTCATCATCTGAGCCATGGATACCTTCCGGAATGCGAGGGAATATTTTCTCGATATCTAGAATTTTATTATTAGAATATATTATGATTAGATGAAGCTATCGATAAAATTATGCGAATGAATATAAATGAAGATTTAATAAATTCAGCAATTCCTGGAATATTTCTTCAGAAAATCGCAATATCAGCAGAAAAAATAACAAGCACGTAAAATTGCTTGGTTATCATTTGGAATCTGCTATTGCTTTTGATTTTCAATTATTATTATACTAAGCATTACTCTAGTTGCCAATAATAAATTATTCTTACCAAAGTTTTTTCTCTTCTTTGTAATTGTATATGGAGTTCATACAATATAATTAGTATTATTAAAGCCATTATTTAAAATATGCATTTTGTAAAATATAATTCAAAATGAAATCTCGTTCGGGGAACAGTAATTTCTGTCAATGATTTTTTAAGTTAAGCACGAGATTCATATTTTCTTAACTTTCATAGATTTTCTTTTAACTTAGCATTTATAATCGGTGTTTTATTGAAGTCCTAGAGATAACTCATACCACTTTTATCAAATACAATTAAATTTAATATTCATGCAAGGAGATTAAGCTCAGTTTACAAGACATTATTCAGCTCAACTTAACTTCAACGGTCCGATAACAACAAACTGTATTCTTCTGAATAGCTAAATTCACTCCAACTTACTTTTTTGGAGACTGAAAATAATTTTCAAAATTTCCATTTTAATTTTAGCGATAATTGAACAGAGTAAAAATTTCTTTTGTTAAATACTAAATCGTAATGATTACATATGAGTTTCATAATATTCTATTAGCGAGATAAATGTCAGTTACGATGATGGTATCAGATGTCAAATCGTAAAGGTAATACTTTATGCAGATAGGAACTCGATTTTTTATTTGAAAGGAGTACCACATCACTTAATACAAGACGTTGAGTGTAGGCTTTTAATCTCTTAGAAGGAATTAACTATAAATTATAAATATTATTGACAATGAGACTAAAGTTATTCGTCGGTTAACTTCCTTACATGTGAATGTAAATGATAATTACATAAAACATGAAGTAGGTCAGACGCTGCTATTTTCATATGAATTGCCTCCGATCCAACGCAGGAAGTGAAAATAGCTAAATTGCAGCCAGAATAGTTTTTGCTGGGCTCACCCTATTTTTTTATGCATGAAGAAGTATTTTATTTCCTTTGTAAAGATGGTGAACGGATGGTGGTTCAAATAGAAATTTTGCTTTGGAATGCTAAACCTCTTCATGAGATTTGATTTGAACCGAATAAAATTAATAATGAAGTATAAGAAAGTGGCGAAATTTTGATTACTTCCATTAGAAGATTTCGAACATATAATCAGGTACATAGAACTTTAAAAGTTCTCTTCAATTAAGTATATCAGAATTTCACGAATTATTGTACAAAATATCACGCAATTTTTGTTCAAAACCCATAAAATATTAAATTAAACACTAATATCATATGAATTAATGAATTTTTAGATAATACGAAGGTGAAAGTCATGATTTGATTTCAATGGGCAGAAATGTGTCAATCTTACAATGGAGTAAATTAATATTTCGTTCGCAGAATCCTAATCCTAAAGTTTTTTTCGTAACTCATAACTTTATAATCGCAACAAATGTTTAAATTGTATAACAACGTGTAAAACACACAATATACAAAAGCTAAAACGCTACATCCGGTGTCTGGAAAACCATCAATGGAATAAAAGTTCCCTCGGGGCCTTCATAACTCGCCAAGAAACACGCTAGCCGTGACTACAGAAAGAAGAGCTATATACCAATTTCCATCATGTATAGAGAAGAGATAATTGGATAATTCTGCACGCTGAGATGAATTCGGGAGGTGTTTGCGTGCGTATCATTTACTACGTCACCGGAAATGCACAGCTTTTGAGAGACGAATCCTCGATGCTTCATAGAATCTCAGTGAAAAACTAAGCTATTAAAGTTTCTTCCATTCATTTTATCAAAAATTTAGTAGGACTATCGAGCATAAGAAATTAAAATATACTTTAAACAGGTATTTATTTTAGATTCGATTTGATATTTTTTGATCCTTCAATGGTCACACACACAACGTTCAAAAAAGTAAGATAAAAGGTAAGTTCGAGTGCTAATCTTATACAAGACCGTCAATCAGTCACACACTTTAAGATCTGATACGTTGAATTCAACACGATAACTTCAGGGAACGTTAATATTGTATCCGATTTTTCGTTCGACTCTTTTTGATAAAGATAATATGGGGATGACAGTTTATCAAAATCGATTTGCTACGTCAGTGTACGAACGAATCTCGTGATGATTCAACAAATAACGATGATATCAACAGATTCAAATATGACAAAGAAATATTAGTGAAATCAAAAGTCGATTTTAGAAAGGCGTTAGGAAAAAAATTCAATTTTAATAATATGCTAACTAAATTAACGTGTCATGCAGAAAAAAAATCTTTCGTTAGCCATTAACCCGTTTCCCGATTTACATGGACCCTATCGGAACAACCGATAGATAACGTGTTTTGAATTCCACGATTAAATACATTCAGACCATTGATATATATTTTTTGTTTCCGAGAATGGCCAACTTTCGGTACAGTCCACTGCAGCGACGGAAAGCGCTGAATGGACAGATGTGGTGATAGGACCACTTTTTATTCGCTATCTATAAAACGTCGCACTGTGGGTTTGAATCGAAAAAAGCTGGCCAAAAATAGAACATTTTTTGAGAGTGGACTTTGAATCTTCGCATGGCCACTCTTAAATAAATTCTGCACCGTATGCAAAAGTCATTAAGTTAGTTCCCGCTAGTATGATCTACATACTTTTGACGAATAATAACATAAAAATGCTTTTCAATCGTACATTTTTTTTTTAAATTAAATTCTAATATGACCTTATTCCCTCCTTAAGATTGAGGTATAATTAGTTAATTAAAGAATATGAAATGTATAATAAAAGGAGCGAAAATTACACATCCTATGGCTGAAAATTGTCTTAAGACGGAGCAAAGTACGTGATATCTATCGTTATGAAATTGTTTAATATATTTTATATGATGATGCGAAATAATAAATATGTTTATATGCGAACTCTTAATTATAATTTTGATACATTATTAAATTATATTAACAAACTAATAAATATACTTATTATACTGATAATCCTCTAAAATGGAATTAAAAGCATTAAATCTTTTATTTTAAACGACTTCGGAAACTGATAAACGTCTATTATCGTTGTGGATAGCACTCTAAAGAAGCTGCAAATAGAAATATAAACAAGAGTCTAATGATTACCCAGACAAATAAAGGTAAATCATAGAGGTGGTGGAGATTGTGTTTTTATTGAATAATTTAATCAAGGAAAATGAATATATGCATCAATCAGAAAGAGCACAGTATTTATTTTGAACATCATCATCTTTAACTCGTTAAATAACACGGAAGAATATTTTCACGAGTACGGGTCTCGATTTAGCTAGTCACGGCCTTAATCGCCACAAGATCGGAGCAATAGGAATTGGCTCCGTTTCTTCTGTGTGATAAACTAAATTATTGTGTGTGGAAATATCTTGTTTCATAGTAAGAAATTTGAGTTCTTTCTCTTTCTACGGAAGTCAATTTCAATGTACCAACTAAACTATTCCATACGTATACTATATTTAACGTTTATCAAAAAAGTATAAATAAAATATTCCAGAAAAGTTATGATGAAATAAAAGTAATTTGAAGGAGTCTGAGCAATTGGATGATGTTGAATCCTATATGAGATAAAATTCAAGGGTATGTATAATATTTATAAGATGTACATTATCAATTCTCGAAAATTACCTAACAAAGACTATAAATAAATTTAATTCCGCAAAATCATACTATGATCTCTGATAATTAAAAACTCTGTAATATAAAGAATATTTCAATAAATTCAAGGGTCAAGTAGAAAAAATAGTTATACATCTGAGTTGCACTAAGAAATATAAATGATTTCTACAAATTCAAAAGTATTATTCAGGACCATGGGCTGAATCATATATTTCCACGTAAACTGATTACAATCCGAATTTCTCCATTGGATAGGTTCCACGATGAACCCTCTTTCAATACCAGGAGGGTGTATGGATAGAGTTTGGAGCGATGCCAGGAAGTGCGTAGAGAACTGGTTAATATACGCCGTGTGTGTACTACGAGTCACGAATGGCACTTTAAGAAAGGGATATTGTGAACACTGCATCTCGGGAATGATGAGTCTATTCAAAGAGGAAAAATAAAAGAGTGTTATTAATGGTATCTAGATCACAAAACAAACCACGAACTTTTCACTTTCATTCAATCTCTCCAATGGATTAATACTCAAGAGCTCCTCCTCAAGAGATATTCCTTTGTGTTCGACTTCAATTCTGATATGAGGAAGATGCACATTAGGATGTTTCATTTTATATTCGGATGAGTATAAAAATTTCATTGATGACTTAAAACATTTGTGTCCCGATGCCTTCAACATAGAATATGAACTAACTTAAGTTCTTTCGTGCTATTTGAGTTAGCACTTGTGACCATAGTGCTATTACATAGAGAGTTATTCAATTACACAATCTGGACCCTGATTATTGTACAGAAAATATTTTTATTAACAATTTTAATTTGTTTATAAATTGTTTATCAACATAAATTCGCTTCTAAAAAAGAAATTACTGCAGTATGATGGCTATAGATAAGAATTCTTGATAAAGGGATGAACATGAACCGTGAAGCATTCCCTGAAGCCAATGCGACCAAGTAACGGTAAGAATTCCCAATTAGTTCATTAATTAATTTAGTTTTTTTATTAGGTTACGTGAGAAATGTGAAAGGTGAATTATTTTTATAGATAATTAGGTATATAATGGATGGAGTAATATATCTTAACTTACAGGCTTTCAATTTTCTCAACAAACATAGTTTCCCCGAGTATTATTAAAGGAAGTTTATAAAGACGCAGTTTTGCTGAACTCCCTAATTAGAAACGATTGGAAAAACATGCAAGGAATACTTTCTTACAAGTTAGCTCACAATTTAGCGCGATTTGCGGCGTGCTGGAGGTTAATATAAACTACTTTAGGCCCTGCAATAACCGAGAAAAAAGTCTTATACATATCCGATTCCATTGTATGGGATGAATACAATTATATGATGGGATGATAATTTGAGTGATATAGAATCGACTTTAATTGCCTAAAAAAATCAATAAACTGCTTCTAACTAAGATTCTCATATACTCTCAAAGAGTCTCATGTACTCTCAGTGTGTCTCACATCTACTCAGAGAAACTAAGATAATCTCGGTGTCTCTCAGATACCTCATTCTCTGTCATAAACGTTGTTTAACGTACAAATACTCAGCAATCACCAGTTTCACCCTAAGGAAACTTGGTATAATGGAATGTTTCAGACTGTTTATGTTGAGTTACCTGGATTGAATCCTAATAATTTCTCATTTCTTTCTTCGTTTACTTTATTGTCTCTTGGCAAACAATTATTACTTTATATACAGCCTTACAGAAGCCTGATTCGAAAGTATAAGTATCTTTCAAGGAGAATTATTCGTAAAGATAATAATGAAGCATCGAATCAAAGTTGTCCTATATTAATCCGCTGCAGAGATTTGGAAGCAAAATATTAAATAATTAATGATAGAAAATTTTTTTATTAAGATTCAAAAATGAGTAAACAACAAGCCTTGCTTAGCGTTCATATAATTCCATTTTAGAGAATCTTCTAGCCCTGTCAAGTATTCGAACAACCATTGTTGAGGGAAATGTTATTGCCATCCCATCAATATCTATTGTAAGATGGATGAATCAACACCTTATTACTTAATTTCACGATAGAGATTTCGCGACCAATGTAACTAGCAAAGTCGCAAAGTTCCCGCTCTGATAAGAGAGTAAATACGCACACGTAAGGAACTTACTTTGGAGTGCATTTAATCCATCAATTGAAAAATGTGAGTTATCATTGAGATTAGAGAGTCGGGAAAGAAATTGACTCATTCTATGGATTTCATCATCGTCTTGTAGGAGATCCGGAGATTGTAATCTCAACGAAACTATATTAACAACGCAATAAGCGATAAAGAAATTAGCAAACATTATACTTGATATTTATGTATGAATAGAACTTTATTATATAAATTTTGTTCCGTAGAATTAATAATATCCATAAAGATTAAGGGAAGGTGGTTCGAATTCCAAGAAAGGCACTTGAAGAGGATGAGATGTCAAAAACACATCCATTAAGGTAAATAAACGATAATTAATGATGTGAATAGCTATAAAAGTTTGAACTTAAATTCGGAATGGATCATTTAAAAATCAGCCTGGGCTACTGCTGTAATCCTTACCCCATTGATAGTTCGGTTTTCCCCAAAATGATACCGTTATCTATGAGGAAAATATTAGAATATTTCAAAGCTTTTTATTGGTTAATGGAATTATCTCGAGTAATCCCCATAATTCATCTATAAAATAGAAGATACGTTGAATAATCTTATTTTGAAATGTTATCGAAAATATCAAGTAGGACTAGTACAAATCCTTTAAGGGCTATTTATTTCCGCGAACATCCTATGTTAAAACCCACTGCCCAAGCCAGAAGACGACTTTTGAGGAATGGATGGTGATACCAAATAATCTGAGAGCCGAAATGCTGACGTATGTGTCAGCGTTCATAGCGTAGTATCAAGCTCAGTTCCCGATGAAAACCTAAACGAGAAAGATTTTCCCTATAGTAGAAACAATGGCAAAAATTCTTCCTCCAAGATGGAATGAATAAGAAATATCTCAACTTATACACTTTACCACAATATTTTTTTTAAATATTTTATACAAGTTGCTTCTCTTTCCTTTGAACGTGAATAACTACCACAAAGTCGAGGCTGGGGAAGTAGATATTGCTAAAACGAAGAATTCACTATGACTTGCGACGACTTGCGAGGAAGATGAATCTACGTTTTGTTTTATTATATGAACCTCCTTCTTCCTGATAAAAGGAGAATACATCGCCAGTTAGCAATCCAGACCATTTAATTTTCAAGCATCCAGGAAGTCATGGACAAGATTCGACGTAAGATGGTGAAGGTCTGCGGAAGATAAACGGTGAAATCGACCACCATAATTACAAAACGACGAAGTGAAACCTCAACAGATCAGCTATCGCTGTGCACTTCTTGAACATCTATGACGACCCCTTTCACAAACGAGTAGCCGGTTAGCACCTATTACAGAGAGCAGCGCTTCGTTTTTTTTCTGTCTCTCGCGAAAGTAAACAGAGCTAATTATTCAAGGCAAATTATGGATACGATCTGAATATTCTGCGCATAAAACGCGACGGTGTTTTCGTAAGTCATTATGCCGAAGTGATCGGAGAATGGTCTAAAGAATGTGCGTTTCAAGGCCCATTGGGCGATTTTGGAAACTTCCGGACACAGCTAATCACTCATTCCCTCGGGCGATAGTGATTAGCCCCTTTCGGCCAACGCCCCAGATGATTCCTGGAATTACGCAGACGATACGAGATTAATTGAATCGCCAACTATGACGCACTAAATTTATGGTACCGTCTCCTATTGGTCCACTCCATTAGGGTAGAGTCCATTTCGTGTAATACTCTGTCTGCACCAGGGTAATTGCTAACACTTGCATTTAGCAATACCAAATATAAACTCAATGGATATTAAAAGTAAAAAAAACAATTAAGATCGATAAATTTCTATTTTTTAATTTTGAAAAGCTTTGATAGACAACCAATCATCAAATGAAAACCTCCTTAAATCCTCACTTATTAAACGCTATAAACTTCTCAATAGGTTTAAGAGTACAATTTCCATGAATTTATTTCAAATTCCTCTCGAGTTTATTCAACCAACATCAGACACAGGAGTAAAAATAAATTTATGAGGTTTGCGTGGGTTTCACCTTTCCTTTTCTCACACAAAGTGATTGATAGCTCGTAAGTTCCAGACATACCCATGCCCTTAAAATATTCGAATATAATTTACAACTTCTTCATGATTATGTTTCTGACTTTTATAGTTTGAATTAAAGATTCATACTGTCATAAACAGTTATCAATAATGAGGATCATTTCTGGAAGATGTAATACGTTCGATCTTATACGATATAATACGTTCGAATTATAATCTTATGTGATGTATAATCTTAAGTGTTAAGTCATATTCGTACGAAATAACAGTTTAAAAAGACAATAAGATTAAATATTTCTTTTGATAAACGCGCCCTTTGGATTAAAAAATAAATAGCAGAACTTTTCTTAGGTCACAGTAATGAGAAACATAAATATTTGTTCGGTCTAAAATACAACAAAACAAAACAATTCCTTTAATTCAAAATATTAGTTTCTCTTTAATGATAATTGGTTCAAAACCGCTCCCTCCACATCTAAATTGCGGAACTCCTTCGTAACTCTTTTTTTTTCCAAAATTCCTCTTGCTAATTTCGAATCGGTTCCTATATAGATGGTAATTCTTCACCGTTAGCATCTCAAGGATCCCACGATCATTAAATCTTTCAGAGATAACCAGAAACTCCCCTTCGTGACATCCACCAGAAGCAGACCGCTTTCGTTTCTGCGTCCATCGGCGAAGATGCTCATTACGGCGGGGAAATCTCCCAGAGCCAACGGGAGTGCGTTAGGAATGAAAGTAACCTTAGGGAGAATGCCCTCTGGTATGAATCAGTGGGACGGCTACGTGAATGGGTGGACGTGCAAGGAGCCACGCGGACACTGCAGAAAGTGCCGGTGCGTCACGGAATTCACTGGAAAAAATCGAAAGCTCCGAAACCGGGATGCGTCGGTTTAGACGAAACAAAAGAAACGGAAGGCGAGTTAGTTGAGTTGCCGTGTCTGCCACGTGTAAACCAGTCTCGGATGTATTATAATGAGCAAAAAGAATCGCGGGCAAAAAAACGCGGAGAGCCTTCAATCGAGGTCGGCCGGGGAAAAAGAACGTAATGAAAATAGTCGGCCACGCCCTAGACAGGACGGAATAGGGAACAAAAACCGCGGTAGTCCTACTGAATGTAGGGAATGCGCGTAATTTGAAGATAAATTGCAGGCTTCCGAATGTAGCGCCCGAGGATTTTTAGCCCATGAGTTGCATCATTGCGCCGTCGGAAGAAATCTACCCTCGTGAGTTCGATGGCTAATGATTGCCAGTTGTGGATCGGAATAATGATTTGTTGATGGGTTATTTGGTAGGAGGAAATAGTTTCCTCTACGGGTGTTTAAGCAGAGCGCTGACATACTAATTTTTCAGTGCTCTGTGATAGTTTGCAGAAAGGATCTTAGAAAAGCTGAAACATTTGTAAAACGAGACGAGCTTTCGAACCAGAAATACATTTGTTTTTCTCTGAAAGATCCGAACAAAAAATATGGTTTTCAAACTGGTCGAGTCTAAACACTAATCTAAGGAAGGGGAAAAAGCGCAAAATAAAATAAAGAAATATGTCATTCCTTTTATTGGAACACATCAAAGATGACGGTCAAAGACCTTCCTAGAAGTGAATCTGAGCTTAAGAGAAAGATGCCTGACTTACAAACAGCCAAGAATGAAGCCTAGTTTATGTTACGTACAAACTTTTTGAAATAAAAACACTCGATGAATTCTATCAAGTTCTCGAGAATACAGTAGAGTAATATTAGCAACTACATAAATATTCGATTTAATCAGCTTTATTTAAAAAAATATTATTTATAATTTCATAATTACAAAGACTACGTTAGATTTTACAAGAATAATAATATTTAAAGAAACTTAAAGGGGGTATCAAATAACCTTTGGCCTTACGGGAACATAAATTCCCCGCTTCGATAAAGATGCTAAGTGAAAACACCCAAACTGTTGGGAAATGTTTTGGAAATAATTCATGAAGTGCTTTACTTGAGGTCCTCTACTTTTTATAAACGTTGATGTATATTTTCCCTGGCGTTGCTTGGGGCAAATGCCCCGCATCTATACCATTAATAGCATGTGATCTTGGGATCGGTAACGGAAACCTTTGGTTCATTTTAAATTGAATGGATGATTATTTCTGATTATGAAAAAAATATCGCATAATACAGGACTTTTTTTCGTTGTGGTTATCCTTAAAAATTAATCTAAGAGGAGAAATCAGATGCATGGAAAACTTGTTGATATTACAATCTTAAATTACTAATAGTCGAGAATTGTCATAGATTATGAAAATTTCAGATTAAATTTTACACAAATAGAGTATAATTGTATTTTTTAATGAATTATGTTCATGGATATTAATAAAAATATTCATAATAAGTAAACTATGAATTCGAAATTGTAAACTCGAAGCGTGTAAAAGTACAACCGATCCGATTGCGTAATAATAGCGGAACATTACGTGTGAATATCACTCCCTAAAACAGCTTGCAGCAGCTTCGAGGTCAAAGGAAGAGATCCAAAAATAAAGAGAATAAAAACCAAAGAGAAGTTGTCCTCCATTTATTCCATAGAAATTGTCGAAACTTGTTCGGAGAAGAAACTGTTTATTCTGGAAGTAAACGAGATGAGCAGGTGTTGAAATGGTTCTAAAAATAAGTCCTAACAATTATCCCCTTATTAGTTATGGCGGACGGGCGAACAATCCGGCTCTGAATGACAAGTGGATCTATGAATATCTCTCACAGTAACTAAGTGACGTAAATGATAATTACTCCAAACGTCACAATTCGGCGCACGTCTGCCCCATGCTGCATTGATGCGACGAACTGGAGAGTTATTCAAGAAAAAATCTTATCATACTTCTCGGAAAATACTACTTGGAAATTGCTGGTTGGAAAAATCGAGAACTTTTTCAACATCTTCGGCAAAAAATCAATCTTCCACTTTCGATTTTGCCGCTAGCGTATTTGATCGATTCATTAGGTGGAGAGAAATTTGAGAGAAACCGAATACTATTTGCTACTTCCAATAAATATGGAACTCTCACGATCATATTTTATAACGTATAATATCTTAAGTACGACCTCTTTCTGGATTAAAAACTGTTAAATGATATCTTGTAAATTAGTAAAGGGTGAAAAATTGTACCTATTTAATCGCTATGATATAGCGATAAAATATCTACGAATACTATTAATATACGATCATCAATCCCCAATTTACACATAGTACGGCATTTACATGCTTCCCGAATAGAAATTTCAGTATTTTCAGAAAACGTTAAAAATTCCTACATGACATGTATTTTAACGATTATGATCATCAATTCCAATTTTTAAAAAGTTTGATCATCCATTCTACTAATGAAATATCGTCACATTTTTATCATACCACCTTCCTTAGTACTTAATTAATTTTTTTATGATAATTACAATCTCGATCTAAATGTCATGACGCTAAAACGACTTCTAAATAAATACTTTTACAACATTTTATCATATAATTTCAATTTAATGTATACCTTAGAATTTAAGGCAGGAAACACATAAAACTTGCTATTGTTTACAGATCTATCTACAAAACTCTACTCCTCTATTTCATGTTTTTAAATTAGACGAGAATTGGCGGAATGAGCATGTTGCGTCATTTCACGTCAAAAAATTTTCAGGTGCGAAGTAGTATATTTTTGGAGCGTTCACTGTTAAATTTAACCTTATAATATTCTCGACTAATTTAAACAAAAGAATCAAACAGCAATAGAAAATAAGAAGAGAGTAAGTATGCGGACTTCTGCGGGAAACCGATGATATATACAACACAACATAATGTATTGTGCGGCACACCTGTTGGGTATCGGCGGCGTGGACATTCCTCTCCAGTAGACCATCCAAGGAATGAATAAAATGTCTCAATAAATAAACGTCATAGTTAATAGCGAGGTTTGTCTTCCGATCTTCGTGAAATTCATCCCCTTATTCGCGAATGCACATTTCATCCCTCAATCGTCCGCTTCATCATCGGATCCAGAGAGATGCTGCCGATTCCAAAGATGGCCATATAAAGAGAAAAAATAGCCCCTTCGGTGGTCTGCGGTGGCATTCACAGCTGTTTTCGCTCTCGAGAAATCACGCGCCACCAAGAGTGGATTTCGGAGAGCAGGTAGGGAAGGGAGAGAACCCCCCCCAACATCTCTGACATCACGCTCGAACGCGATTGGACAGCGCCGTCCATGACGTCGGAGACCAACCTCCAAAGTTTGATGTTGCAAAGTCTGTCTTATCGTACTCCTTGTGAAGGGAACACGTTACCTACAAGCGGAAGTGTAACACCCGGCTGTGAAAATTTAAGGATTACCCATTGAGGCTGTCTGCAGAAAGGGTGAGTCCTTAACCACGGACGTTCTTCCTCGGAGACTTAGAGGTCACCTTTTGCACCCTTGGAATTAGATTGATGGAATTTACCCTTAGAAGGCTCCGGAGACAAATTTTACGCGGAAGAAAATCGCTCCGCAGTGATGTTTTTTTTATTTCGGAAATATTTTCTCCGTACTGCGGATTAAAAACTGCGGTCGACTGGAAGAAGAAAAGTATTTCAGTGTTCCATTAGGGAGATCGACTTTGAGAATGATCCCGAGACGACCTTAGTTTTTGTTCGTATTTTTTTGTAGGGCGAAGGGGTTAAGAAGACGATCTTTCTGTTTGGGGGGGTGTCCCTACCCTTTTCCCCGCGATACACATATATATTTAGAAGAATCACCCCATAGAGGAAGGAGACCGCCTCTGTTCGGACCAGAATAGAATGGAACCACGTGACTTTCTTACGACAGGAGATGGCCACGGAATTTCCATTCGTAATCCGGAATCTCATAGTGCGTGAGATTGATCGTGACTTTAAATGTCTATAAAAAAATAGCTATGTCTCGTTGGCGCCAAAAGCTACCGACGTTTCTCCGGAACTGTTTCTGCAAATCGCCTCAATGATTACGAAAGGTTTTCTATGCACTGGATGAATAAAAAGCTCGTTTTTTTCGAGCAATAGTTAATTGGCTTTCGCAGGTGCCGTATAATTACCGTGACTGGCGGAGGAAATTCCATCTGAATTCCTCTCATTAACTAATTATTTTAAAGAGGCGAAAGGGAAAACGACCTAGGAAGTGGATATTTATGCAACCTAAATCCCTAATCTCTATAAAAAAATATAGAATCAGAATATGGAAACTATTCGATAGTTTCAACAAAAATTTTAGCCTTAACAATCGAATATCCTGAAGTCGATCGATTTTGGATAGTTTCACCGTGACATAATTCGAGTGATTATTTTAAAATTAGAGGATTTTGGAAAATTGATGTCAAAACCGTTTTGATCTAATTTCAGTCTTCCTTTTTTGATTGATTCCCAAGACACTTTCATATTACGCGATATATAACCAATAATAACGACTGTAAACCATCGTAACCAACCGGTTTTCGGAACGCGATATATATCCATTGACAGCCTTGAAATATTGAAACCACGCGCCGTGGCATTGAATTCCAGAATAAGATTTAACTTTAATTCTGATTACGAAGATGTAAAAAATTTATTGGAAATGGATCAAGATAAATACCTTAAGCGTCGGATTTCCTTTTTTAGGAAATGTTAACACTACGACTAAAAACATAGATCGCGGTTCACCCCGTGGTTTGCTCTAAATAGTATTGTATAGGTTTTGAATTCGAGAGATTTTACTTAATTTTTTTCCTTCCGAAAGTTTATCTGATCCGTTTTTCGCGAATACATCGATATTGCATGCCAATTGACGCGTCCGCATTCTTGCCGAGATGCAAGACGGGATCAAAGTTCTCCCCTTCGACGTCAGAGGGCACGCCTACCGCTACGGTGACGGACAAGACACACCCCCAACCGTAGTTGCATCATCATAATTTCAGGTATGCGCGATAAATGGATTGAGAAATTGATTCCGCGCCGAAAAAAGCGTTCGAAGGAATTTTTACTGATTGATAAGAGAAGGGATTTTCCTACTCGCTGACATTTCAGGAATTGGGATTTAAAATTCTAAGTTTGTCGGTTGAACATATTTTTATCGTGAGGCGATAATTTAACCGCATTTTGATATTGAATTTTACTTGCTTTATATGCACTTAACCAAGAATAAACTAAATAACGACTTATCAATGAAGTTCTGAAAAATTATGTCGAAAATAATTTATATATAAGGATTCGCCAATAGATACAAAAGTTATATGAGTGACTCGGCTTTTGAGAAACTCAAAAAAGCTTTATCATGCCGTTATTTATCTATTTTATATCTAAATTTAATGATACTCTGGTCAAAGTTTCCATCGGTATTAACGAAGGGTTAATTTTTACTTCTTAATTATTTCGAATGTAACTGTAAACCGAATAAAGATAGAAATCTAGTATAATTGATTTCTCAGGATGACGTAACTTCTTTTTAAGTGACGACATACACGTATATTTGGACAAGGAAATCGAAAACTCTTCAATTCTGCAAACGTAAAATATTATCACATGAAAGTGATTGGAAAATTGCACAGGATAAGGATCTTTCCACCGATAATAGTTGAATATAAACATTGTACTCAGGTGCAGTCTCTTTTCATTCATTTATTTCCAATGATAAGGATAGAAAACTTAATTACTTAAACGTTTTATTGAACTGATAGCGTAATTCATTTATTAACAAATTTAGAGTCAGCTAAATAACGTGTAGTCATTAAAAGAGTAATTAAACATATTCAGATATATTTAAACTATATAGGATGGTAAAACAACTTAAAATATAGGTCCTCTAGTAACTTTCCTTACAAATTTACAATTACATTTTGAGATTTAGATCAAATTACACTGCTCTTTATTGAAATTAGTTTGGATATTCTGATTATTTTGATTCAATAAAAGCAAAATTTATAAATTTTTGTTGAAGAGAATGTCCTAGACATTACGATACTAGCATATTATTAAAAATATATATATAACATTAAGAAGGACAAAATCGTATAAGTATTTATACAATATCTTCTATCATCTACAGAAATTTTTTCGATAGTATATCATTAGAGATAATAAGTATATGATCGTACCCCAGAAATCATCCCGCATAATATGGGCCTTAATTCCGAGAGAATGATTCATTCCTAGTTCTTAACGCATTCGTGAGGAACTATTTAGTCGTTCACAACTCTTCTTTCAGACGAAAATCGTCAGTGGACTCAAATATTTCCAGCAATATCTTTTCTTGGATTTCAGATATCCAATCAATTCTCAGTCCTAAACCTATATAGAATATTTGAGTTTATACTTATCCATTTATAAGTAAAATAATCACAATTTCATACACATTACCACGTAAGAGATACTTTCATTTAAATCTCACAATTATCGGCCCTTCATTCGTAAAATTATAAATCTACAACTAAAGAATATTGTTATTTAGTTACTCATTAATAGAAATAAATGGCGATTTTATATTTGTCTCATTACCATAATCTCGTGAGCCTATGAAGATATTAGATTTCATTCACGACATTCCCAAATGTTGTATTTTCAGATGTCTGTGTATTATATACCTTTGTTATTAGATTATGAAAAATCTTCAAATTTATTATCTCTTCGTCTTATTCGTCCTTGATTCGACCTTCACCTTAGAAAATAACCGCAGAGATCATTGGAAATGTATTGTGACTAATAAAACTCACGTAAGGTCAGTGTTCTAGCGAATAAGATTACGTGTGTAACTTTGTTGAACTTGAGTATTCGTAGTTGCGCAAATACTAAATCCCCGTACAACGAAAATAGATTCCGCGTGAGAACTTGAAGTAGGTTGAAATACTAGGTTGGACCAATTGAGTTAGTATGGACGAGTAAACATATATCCCTAGTATCATAGCGACGATACTTTATGAGGCGGTTTTGTACTGAATCACAGGGGAAACAGATTTTATTTGAGTTTAACTGTACGTATATTATCAATTTAGCAACACTGTATTGTAGAAGATAATTGTATGATAACTAGTCATGTTCCTTTGTAATAATTTCGTCAAATTTTCACGATGTCCTATATATCCGGTCATAAATACGATTATCAATGGATTTATATTATTGCAAGATAAAGCAAACATCATCCTTAAGGTTTAATCATATTTGAATATCATACATGAAAATTAAAATTTGATAAGACAATATTGATTACTGAATTAACAATGAAGAATTAACTACAAATTCTATTATATTTTGATTTTTTAATAAAAAATTAAGTATTAAAAAAAATATCGCAACATTTTAGGACGTATAATTTTAGATTATTGTGACCTCCTTCTCATTGATTCTTTCCTGGTACCAGTACTTTACTTTTCGTACATAAGAACAATTATATTTAAATAGTAAAATTATGATGAAACTTCCTCATTCAGAGAAAGCTAAAACATTTCCTTATAGTTAATTGTATACTGTTACCTATTTGTTACTACCTTCATCCTAGAGTAATATACGCGTATCTATAAAAATTCTCTAACATGGCTTCTTACTCTCTTATATGAAAGTCTCAGAAATAATTTTAATTCGGAACATTAAAAATCAATCAATAATAAGATCACCCAAAGACGAAAGAGAATATCATCACAACGTTACTGTTGCTACGAATTAAAGTATATCAGAGTCTTTTCTTTATTATAAATTTCAATACTTTCAGATAAGTATCCAATTACATAAGTATCCAAAGGTTTTGATTTATAATGGTGGTATGAAGGACTTTCTTTAATTCTGTATAGTGCTTCTTTTGAAGATCTTTTGATTTTAAAAATCGAGTTGTAAGGACTACATAAAATTGAGTAATAGAATTTGAAGTAGGGAGTGTATGAAAACAATTGAAATAATTATTAAGAAAATTATTTTCCCAACAGTTTAAATCAGGATGCAGATAAATGAACGCCATAGTAAAACAACCTCCTTAGAACTATTATTTCGATAATTAAATGGAAGACTTTTGTGAGATGTTTTCACTTAACGGAGAACGATTAACGACTGAAAGTGACTTTCGCCTATCAAAACATTGTTCTGCACAAAAGGTGTGAGACCAAGAATAAAGAGAAGGCTAAGTCCTCAATGAATCCTACTGAAAGCCAGCCAAAACTAGGGTCAAAATGCCACTGATGCGAAATGCCAATGAGGAGCGAAATATTCCACTGTGGCAGCCAATTGCCAGACAAGCTCTCTCGCAATCGGAACTATTTTCTAAGTATGCGCCGTGCATCATCGGGGACGGACTAAATTTAGCGGAATGGTATTGGTAGGGACTTGATTGAAAGAAAATTTCGTAAAGTTTATTTTCCCAAAAATAGAGGACGATATCTATGGAAGACCATCAAAAGCCTCGAGGAGATTTGCCATGAATCACAAATAGATCCCTCAATGTACCGATACACTATTTTGATTGTCCCAATTAGAAAAGTATAAGCTTTTTTGTACAGCGAATTATCATTATAGTGTTCTTCGTTAAGATAATGTTTAATTCTAGATCTTATGTGATAAAAGAAAAACGCAATGTCTAAATAATTCTTACTTACGTCGTGACAAAATGATTGAAGCTACATTAATATCGATTTGATACGAAGAGTTGATAACGATGCCCAAACCTCGAGGAGTCCGCGAAACAAAATACCTAGACAAGACGAGGTGTTCAATGAGAGTAAAATTCGTTCTACTGTTCTCTTATGAAATATAGAATAATTATAACATTAAAAATAAAAATATTTAATTCGCTGACTATCATGTGAAATACTTGTGACAAAGAAGAGAGAGAATTATTGTAAGGAAATGAATAAGAAAATCTCTGCTCTAACACGAAGAGCCGTTCACTATATGCTCTTCAATAACACTAAACAAAAACTTCAAATTTAATAAATGATTTTTTGTACTGAATTCAAGTTTATAGTAGAAAATACAAAACGTTTCATGTTTCATTAGACGTAGTCCTAATAACGACTCTACGGACTTTGTACTGGCAAACGGAGTTAATTATAATACACGTTCCCGAGGGAAAAAGATATTCTGTCTTTGATTTACTGATTCTTAATTAAAATCTCATCTTTGCGTTAATATTACACTTCAGCATTTAAAACTGACATTTTCACGCAGTATTAGAATAATGGACAGCAGCTTCTTTGACATTACCATTCTCTCGCTTCTGGGGTATATCTAAATGAAATCAGCCTTATCCCTTTTTAACTTCCTTGAGTACTGTTTTCGATAAAATTTGAATTGAAAATCAATGTAAATGGCCACAATGCTAAACTTTTAGTCATATTGTTTTACAATTCATTCTCAGGATAAAGAACTTTGGTATTTGCGCAGCTGAATCAGCTTAGGCACCTTTCCAAACATCGTTGCATTTTCAGTTTGTTTACCAGCTCTTTCATCATTTGGGTAACATCCAACCAATTTGGGATACGTAAACCCTATTTTGATGTCATCTTTCCTTTCAATAGGGTTCACCAAATGGGAAAATGTAAACGTTTACCTTCGTTATAATGGCACGCCAACATATCTACCGCCTTAAATAAATAGCTCTGATTCCTGAATTTTATGAAGGCGCAAATATTAGCACATAAGTAATTTAAGAGATTTACTTTAAGTAATTTACTTTTTCTGAATTTTCATTGAAGAAAATGAATGAATAAGTTCATAACCTTCATTACAGAAAAAAAAGAGGAAAATTCTGCAAGTTCTTCATCTTAAACGACATATCAATGAAATAGGAAGTTTTTGGGCATAAAAAACGTTATGGGGTCATTTTTACCCGAAAACTGAGAATCAAAGATTTACTTCTATTCACTAACTCAACTGGATATCTATCATGCGCGTAATTAATCGAACACGAGAAAAATGCTGATAGAACATCCCTTTGATGTAGTTTTGGAAAATGATTGCTCCGAAAAGTTGCTCATGCTCAGGTTGATTCTTCAGATTCTCATTCACTAGTGTCATAGCCTAAAATAAAACTTACCAAATGTACCCATGTAAGAAATCTAAATGAAGTATAATGGAGTGATAGTATTATTATTTTGTTATTGTTTACCATTACAAACTTGAATACTAATTTTTAAAAAGCCTTGTCTAACTTCCATTGAGAGGTTTCTCATTTTATCTCAAACCTTAGTTTTATAAATAATAAAAAATAATAACAACATTTAATTTGCATCATGATAGAACAGATTCCTCAGAATATCATCATTTGATTAATTTTATTTTATGGAGAAAAATTCTTCTCTTTTTTGCTTCCACTCATTTCCCTAGAAATAACCTTAAAACAACTAATAAGATATTTGAAAAAGATCATTGGAAAGTTATAGTTAAAATATTATTTAACTCATTCTAAAGAAATGCAAGATGTAACTGCAGAAAATTCTAACAAATAATACTTGATAATGAATTTTCTTTTACAGCATAATTACTGATAGCTGTTCACACATGCAGAAAAATGAAAGTGACATTGTGGAGGACTGTCTTTGCACTATTAGTGACAATATTTAAATGCTCAGGAAAAGTGTCCCATGAAGCACCTGTGATACATGAAGTAGCAGAAGGAGATACTGCAGTCCTCCCATGCCCTTCAAATGACCTTCCACACAAGTTCATTTATTGGGAAAGAACAGGGCCAGACAATACGTACCTTGTAATAGGACCAGGCAATGATATAGATCGAACAAAATACAAGTATGAAGTACTTTCAGGTACTTTGTACATAAGGGTAGGTAATATTTTCTATTTTATAAAAAAAAATCATTATAAGTCAATGAAGTTTAATTGAGCAAAAATTATGCTTAAATATATTATATTTTTGTGTGTTAGATTCCTTAACAAATCTTTTGTAGAGAATATGTTTAAAAATATTTAACACTATCAATCTTATCAGACGAATTACTTTCTCATATTTTATCTATGGATGAGATGATAAAGTTGGCATTATATTTAATTTTAGATTTATGTAAATGTAATTTTAAATTTTTGTGAATAAAATTAATGATTCAAAACCTGGTACATATTCATTTTTTTAAATACAAAGCAAGATGTGTTTCTAGAGAAAATCCTCATTGATGTCATAACATAAATTTCAAATTGACAGAAAAACATAAATCTTATGCTCTATTTATAACATATGTTATAGAATGAAACTCTACAAATACTAACAAGCCTTATCTTATGTTCCTTAATCTGATATTTCAAATGACGCATTGAAAGGTGATTCATTTTATTTGTAACACATTTTTCCAAAATGACAAATTCATATCTTGTCAAACTAAAACTATGACTTTAGTATTTTCATCAAATAACCAATATATTGATACATATTTTATGAATTATTTTAGGCAATAAAAAAAGAAGAAGGAGGCTCATACATGTGTGTATCACAAAATTTGGTAAATTCATCTATCTACATTAGACCAGTGGAGCTGGTGGTTAAACAGGATTGGGAGGAAGTTTGGGAAACAGACTATGAGGTAAGCCAATCTTACGATAAGTTTTTATTCAATTAGTATTTTTTTCCTTAATAATATGATGTGCATCATTTTCTCTCTACACTTGCTATTTGCCATGCCCTACATTCTCTATAACCTGATTAGGTTGACTTCAATTTAAGATCTTTTACACAATCCTTTCCTTCTGTTGTAATAACTTAAGGTATTCCCTTATTTGAAAGATTTCCCTGAGTTACATCACGATTCAGTAAAATTAATTCTGGAGATATTAACTTAAAATAAGTACATATCCTACAAATAAGTCTTCTTCCATAGACTTTACTTTCCAATATTCTAAAGATTTTTGCCGTAAATAAAATGTTAAAAACTGATACAAATTTAAAACTTAACTAATATATCCTGTATCAAAATCTCTTCAGTATATGATAATTTGGAAAATCACTTGAGATACCATTTAAAGGTAAGAGAACCAAGAAAGTAAATGAATATATACAAATTATTACTCCTATCTATCTACAGACCAATCTGCTCAGGGGCTGGGTTGCATTTATAGTTGTTGGTGCTCTATTGGCTTGTGCCTATGCAATATTTAGATACAGAAGAAGATCGTCGTCCACCAGATTTACAGGTAAAGGATTCTTTTCAATTAAATTTTCAATTAGCTATCATAGAAGAACAAGTAATCTTATTTGGATACCTAAATATTTTTCTTACATCTTGTTGTAAAAGATGCGTTTTGAAATATTTTGTTGAATTATATTTAAAAAATTATATTCAGAGTTAAAAGACAATAAATTTCATAATACACATAATAAGAAGGTTACTAGTAATTTAATTCAAATATTAGTAAGACAATTCAAATAATTGAAATTCAATGAACCTTCATATTCTTAAGCTTTCAAATATACTATTATAATATATATATACTACTCAAGTCAAGTATATGTATTGAAGAAAGATAAATAGGTAAAAGGTTTAAAACAATAAAAATTACAATGATTGATCCAGCTTTGTTTTGATGACAAAAAATACATACGCCAGTAGGACATCAATTAATGCCTTTGAATTTTTAAATCATAAGAGCACACTTTTAAGTTGAATGGGTTAATCTTATCAACAGCTGTTTTAAAATGAGATAAGAATTATTTATGGTGAATACATACCATTAAGAACCTTTTTATAATAATTAAATAAAAGTAAAACTGTTCGCTATCTTTTGATCTAATCCAATGTACAATGATTTATAAAATAAAGCATATATAATAAATCATTCTTAAAATTGGATGACTTGCCAGATTTTTAGGATGCTGAGTTCACAAGAAAAATTTCTGACTGAAGTATTTTCAAAGAATAATGCTTTGGGATTGAGTCGAATTTTTCAATAGCCAATGATGTTCTTGATTAACTTTGCTAATATACACTTAGAAAAGTATCCTAAATAAACCAATTATTAAGATTTATGAAGTATATTTCCTTTTATTTTAGCTATCCCAGATGATGAGGCACCAGATGACCTTGGTGCAGTGGAATTAACTTCAGGAAACATTCATGGAAATGGAGATGCAGATACATCTGTAGTTGATACAGACTTTCCTAGAGCATTCAATGCAATGTATAGACCAATGGGAGGAGTGGAAGCAAGGCTGTGAGCAATGTAAAATTCATTTAAGAAAAGTGCTTCGAAAACTAGGACATCCTGTAGCAGCCTTAAGTACAAGCAATGGCATGGAAATAATTTATCACAATATGCCATTTGATTTCATAGTGCTCATCAGTGTATCAAACTCATTAATGAACAAATTTCAGCTCTAAACAGCTGAGAATGTATTCATTATGTGGGATGTAAATTGTTGGATGATTGAGCTGACATTGAATTCTCAGCCCTTAATGAGCTAAGAGCTCATAACTCAAAAATATCTTGAGAGACTGAGGCATATTGAGAATATGTGCAATTCTAGTATTTTTATAAAATGCTTACCAACGTTATGAGGTTGGAAGAAATTGTGACATTCACTTGCTTAGGAGTATTTGTATAACAATTTCGGTAGTGAATATTTTGTGGAAAGTGCAAGTGTGTAATTTATTTTAAAAGTGTTTGTGTGTGATCTTGGATAAACTGTTTACATTTAATGCAGATAGCATTATTTTGAGAAATACTCATACATGGAGAATGGATCTCATAAATTGGGAAAGTAGAGGGGATGAAATGATAAGAGACTGACCATTTCACCCTGTGGTAGGATGAAAGCAAAATATAAGTTATATGCAACAAATCAATTTAAATTTGTTTCCAAACAAAGATATATAACATAAAAGTATAAAATCTTGGTAACTAACAATCTAAGAAAATTAGCTGTTAATAAATCGACATGGTTGTTCAAGAACTGTATTCATCATTACCAACTATTCCCAATCCAATGAAAAATAAATGCCAAAATAATGTTCATTGGTTTATTTACTATGAAAAACTGAAAAGTAATTGTATTATTGGGGTCATCCACATCTGTTTTCTCTTTCAAGTCAAGTTTTTATTTAAAAATCAAAACAGGAAATGTTCTTTAGAATATGTATTATTCAGGAATCCCCTCTGAAAATGAGATTTGACACTGTGTTGTAATAGAGAAGTCACACACAAGCGGTTGGTATTCCTCTTTATTTGTTCTAGATATCCCAACTGAGCAACTTCATGGTCTCACTATCATGAACCTTTCATTTTTCATTCTTAAGACAAAAAATCAACCAGGAAAAAGTATTTTTGGTCCAAATCTTTCTGATTGACATGACTAATCTTCCTTGTGAGTTGAGGCCTCATAAGAGGATTATTGGCAGTGTTTGGTGCCACTGTGGAGCACCATTACTTTGCTCACAAGGCATCACCTGATAACAGAAGTGGAATTGATGCAGTAAATTAGTATAGTTGTCAGTATACCTGCCTGGCAAGCAGGAGACCTGGGCTTGTGTCCCAGTCATATTGCTATTTTTCACTTCCGTTTAACTTGGTATAAAAGAGAAGTGAATATGAACATTTTGAAAACCTATCCTATCCAAAATGTTAATTAAGTATCACATAAATAATATTTAATTAGAGGAAAAGCTATTTTGTTTTCTGGCCTTGGTGGCTGAATGCTTAGCTCACTGGAAGCACAAATGCACGCTCAAACTTTAGAGGTACCAGGTAGATTGGATTTTTCTGATCTGAGATGGGATTTATGTGCTGGCTCTTTGTAGGGGTTAAGTGGTAGAGGTTTTACTAGACCAAATTTTCCCCTGAATAAATAAAAGCCTATTATTATATACCATGCCTATACATTTTACAATAATAATTATGTTTCTTGGAATCATAAGACCTTTTCTCAAAAAAAATTATTCTAGAACAGGGGTGGCCAACAAGTTGATCGCGAGGCTAATTTTGGTTGATCGTCAGTTACACTCAATCCTATGCACCATGGAGTTTGGAAACGATTGTAGAAGACAAATTTTTTAGCAATAGTTCTAGGAATTTACCAAGGTCATAGATTCCTACAGTTATGATCATGATGCTATGTTGTTAGCTAGATAACCTACAAAAGAAATTAAATCCATTTTAAGATCAACAATGAAGTTATGAACAATGAAGACTCAAAATGTAATTGAACATTTTCAGCTAAGATTCTAGGAATTTGAAAAAATTAAGCGTCTTTATCCCAACCTCTTTTGAGGTAGAGATATTCAATAGGGACAAACATTGATAATAATTATCCACATTATTTAAATTCTCCTGGACATGTTTTTTTATGATTATAGTTTATAGTATATAATTATATTTGTTTTTTACATAGGAAGATAAGCCATAAATATATATTTTAGTACAATTTGTGCTCACCAAGATATTGATAGATTAGCAATCTCATATTATTCTTTCTCTCCTTCTCCAAAGGAAATGCAAAAGTGAAATTATCAGCCATTATTATACTATTCATTTTATAACAAATTTTTAAATTAGTATTTTTTTCCGGTTTTTCTCTCTGTAGAAATAATTCTACAGTATTAGTTTAGCATCTGAAATATTAAGTAGAAATAATATTAAGAGATTTTTTAAAACAAATAAAATGATTTTAATCTATTTTACATTATAAAAATACTAAAATCAACAAAAACTATGATGTCTCTTTCAAGGAGTCATCATTTGATCTGACATCAGATTCATTGGCATCCATTGGCACATCTTCAGCAGCTTCTGATGTTGACTTATCTTCAATTCCTGCATCTTCATCCTCATCCACTACACCAGTAGCTTCTTCTTCCTCATCCTCTTCTTCATCTTCTTCTTCTACCTCCATCTCAAAGAGCCTGACTCTTCTACGGCTCTCAGATAATACTACAGCAACCTTCCTTGCACCACTCACAGCAAAACAAGCTGACAAGGTGGATCCCACTGGTCTAAATATGGAAGGATCGACAAGCCTTTCTGCTGATTCTACAACAGGCCAACCAGGACTCCAATTGCCTATTCGTTCCAAGACAACCTTGGTAGGCAATTGAACCAATACTGATGAATCTTTCCTCTCCAACAAAAGAGAGAGAATATCTGGGGAGTAAAACTGTAGATCCAAAACATGATAAGATGGGCCAAAATTGAAAATCACTCCCTTGATGGATGGTTCAGGCTCTGCAGATACCTCTATAAACCAAAAGGACTCGGATGACTTCTTAGCTTGTGGGAAAGCAATATAAATAGTGTTTTTATTTGAATTTGGAACTCTGATGTGACTAACCCAATGAGGGTGATCAATGATGCTTGCTATCCTTTCCTTAGTACAAGGAAATATCTTGGAGACTTTAATTAAAGAACCTATAGCTATTTGAGGTCCTTCAAAAGCCTTATCTACTGCCATTTTTAGTTGTTCATGGCAGTAGGTGAGGGAAGTATTTGGGTCATGCACATATATCCCAGGCATGTTTGCTAAACAAGGTGACTCTTCTAATACTTTCATCCACTCATTCGATTCACTCCTCATATATCCTTTGTCTTCTTTTTTGTCATAAGAATCTTTATCAAATAGGTAACTACCTAAATGCTCAAGATCAAAGTGTCCCCTCTTACCTCCTGTTCCTGAGCAGCCAACTTTCTCAAAATTTTTCAGAAACTCCGCAACAAAAGCAAGGTCTTGCTGAGTGACACGAGTAACTTCTGGTGGAATTCGCTCCTCTGAAAGTCGAAGAATGACAACATAAAGCCACCTGAAGAAGGCTTTATACTCTTTCATGGAGCGATCTATTACAGTCTGAACCTGGCCTGTTTTGGCAAGAAAAGCTCCATTAAATCGCAATGCATTTGAAGCAGCACTCTCTTCCAAGCCTAAGAGGGAGAAGCGATCTTGCCTGGCAGCCAATCCTTTCAGCCTTGTTAGATGGAAAGCTAATGCATTACCTGCACCTCTGGCATGCCTTAGAACCAAGCGTTGAACACTAGTGTAACTTAACTCTATAGCATGACCTAACCGCTTAAGTCCTTTTTCTGTAAGCTGATGTAAGAGGAAAGCCTCAAGTTCATCTGATGAGGCACCAAACATTAAGAGATCAAGCAGATCAGCAGCAACTGTTCCTTCAGGTACATTGGCTGCATAAGATGCAAGTTTAGAATCCATTTCAAAAAGAATGTTCTCCCATGCATCTTCTACAGAACGCATAGTTTGATCAAGATATCCCATAACACCTATCACTTGTCCATGCATCAGAGCTAATGAGTGAAGTTCAGCAGCATGTGAGGATAAAATATTTGTGTCAAGTAATGCAACAACTGGTTCACTAGAAACTGTACTCTCGCCACCTTTTCTACAACAAGATGCAACTATGAATAATGTCTCTAAACCATTGGAAAAGTCAGCATCTAATATCTCAGCAACCTCCCAATTATCCTTCAAATGTTCTTTGAGGTCAATGATGCCACAGGGAAATAAACCGAATACACTTAAGAATACCTTACCTAGAGTTGTACCAACTATGAGAATATTGACATGAGTCTGATCACGAATTTTCTTAGCATCCTCTGAACTGTCTTCTGCACTCTTGCTAATAGAACCAAAATTTCTGGACAACGATGGTAATTTAGGAAGGAAGTTGCTAGGGTTATCCTACAAGTGAACATAGATTACTTTGATAAATAGATAATTAATAAATCTCAAAGTTATGATAAATACTAAGTCATAGCAAAAAAAGAAAAATTCTGGGTCAAAGGAGATTGAGAGATTATAAAACAAAATATTTATCAAAAACACTTCATTATTACCAGGTCATGGAGACCAAAATGTCTTTGAGACATAAATCTTCCTCTATCAGCAATTGAGCTAGCATCTTCATTGGCAGTATGCGCTTCTTGTGTCCATGCTACACAGGTTATTTCACCTTCAACATGACCATTGTGTAAAGTCTCAGCGTTTTCAACATCGACCAAAAGAAAATCACCTAAAATGCAAACAGATAAGTCACTCGATAAGTTCAAATCCAAAAAAATTGAATTCTCACTTTGGGAATTAAAAATTTCATTAAATAAAACCAGCTAACCGGTACTATACCCTATGGCAATAACTTTGCCATCTGGTCTCCATGCCATCCCTTTCACAGTGCAGCCTTCAGATGGTGGTGTTAAAGACCACACTCTCTGCCAAGTCAACCGGTGGAGAGCTACTTCGCCTAAACAAACAAATTCAACAGTTTTTCCATGATACTATTCGCAAATTGGACTGTTTTCATAATTTTCACCTCCTTACATAAAATTATTAAGACGTCGAAGCTCCTAACTTTACGACATATAAGGATTAAATTGAAAATTACTCACCTCTAACGTTTGACAGTGCAAGTAAATCCATACGGTTGGACCAAATCATTAACTCAACTTCGTTGGCAACATGCCGTTCCTCCAACTGTCGCATAGCATTGGAAGACATCTTTGTGCTTGTAATTACTTTATAAGATAAACAATATTAAGTATTCAGAGGCTTGTGGACCTTCCATCAATAATACATTAGAAAATTAATCCAGCCCATCTTCCCATCCAACATGCCTTCGAATGCATTATCCGCGCTTCATCCAACAACAGCTACCAACATGTGAAAGTTACAATTCAGAGAAATAGCTTGTATAGGAAAAATTTGGGACAGGAAAATACCGACAATGGGTCCGTTCGGAAACCGCAGTTTTTTTTACCGTAGTATCTTCTTCTAACTGGAGCTTCTCCTTTCACTCTTTATCGTGCCTTATTTGGAGATAAAAAACATTTTCCTCATTTGTAGCGTTCAAGGATTTAATCAATGGTATTCAAATTTTATGGCTTATTTACCAAAAGGAAACGCGTTCTAAAAGGTTACTATTGAAAGAGTAATAAAGAATATAATTCAGATTTGGAGATATTTGAATCAGCGATAATTTTTGAAATTCTTTTCCCTACTGTTCGAATTAAAATATAATTCAGTTCAGCAGAAAACTTCGGCGGCTTATGTTTTGAGTAGGTATCGATATGGAAGTCGCGAGAGTCGATAGAATTCTTTAATATAAGATAGCGATAGCAATTTGTTTTTAAATTCTAGTCGGTAGGATCGCTGTATTACGGTTTGTAAACAGTAGTGACAGCCGGTACTGTAATTGCATTAAAACCAGCAGCGATCGAAGAATGGCGACGTTAGAGGATAAAATTCTTGGAGAAAAAAATGAGTATTACTGTAGCAGCAGTAGTGAAGGAGAGGATGACGATGAGGAGTCAGAAAACAAAGATGATGTTGAGGCTGATGGAGGAACGATGGCTGGAAAGTCCGCTGAGATTTCAAAATGGTCAGGGACTGCTTCTAACACTGGGCCGAAGGGTGTAATTACTGACTGGCAAAAATTCAAGGAGTTGGAGAGACAGAAATTAGAAGACGAGAGAAACGAAAGGTTGGAGCTAATAAAGAAGCTATCTATCACCTGCCAATCAGCGCTGGACGAAGAGAAGGAGAGAGCTGAAGCTGGAAATGTTTTGGATCCTGACCTGAAGGAATTATTCTCTGACAAGTTTCTACAAGAATACATGCAGAAGCGGATGAATGAGATGCTTTCACAAGCCGCTGGGATGCCAAAATTCGGGAAGGTGTTAAGTCTTGGTTCGGGTCAGGAATTCCTTGATGCGGTTGATAAAGAACATAAGTCTGTCACAATCGTTGTTCATATATATGAAGACAAAGTACCAGGGTGTGAAGCGATGAATGGCTGCTTAATTCACCTGAGTCAAAAGTACAACGAAGTTAAGTTTTGTAAGATGAAAGGCTCTTTGGCAGGACTAAGCCAGCACTTCAAAGTAAGCGGTGTACCAGCTTTGCTTGTGTACAAGGCTGGCCAGCTTGTTGGTAATTTCGTGCGACTCACGGATGAGCTCGGAGATGATTTTTTCTCGTGTGATGTGGAAGGTTTTCTTGTTGAGCATGGCATGATACCTGACAAAACGTGTGTTCCAGAGATAAGTCAACAAGTAGGGAGAGAAGAAGATGATGATAGCGATCTTAGTCTTGAGTGAACCTTAATTTCCCGTCAATCCATTTTAGCCGCCGGTGAAGAACAATTTAAGATAGAAAGATCAATCGTAAACGGTACCCTAAAACCTTGTATCTAGAAATAATATTTTTATCTTTATTATTTTTTAAGAATCGTACATTAATTGAAAATACATTTGATGTAACGTTGTTGTGAAATGAAAGCATTGAGGCCCGTTAATATTAACTAGTACGCTAGAGGTATAATATCTGCCAATAGAATTTTTATTTTGTCAAGGTTAAAATCACAGAGCATTCATGCCGAAAAAATAACATCGAAAAAATCAAATAATTTTTTTCATTTCGTGGATTGTATTGTTGAAATCTCAAGTATCAGGATACTATTATGTCATATAATACTAAAGTTATATCACTGTAAATGGTCCAGTGTTAGTTTAGAGGAATATTCTTCGTATTTGATCACTTCATACTATTTGTTGATCAAATTCTTAATAATGCAGTTACACTCGTGCAATAATAAATCTTTATGGTACTTACTGGATGGTAAACCTATCACTATACAGTGATGTATTTTAAAATAAAATGTCTATCTAGAAGACTGAAGTTTCATAAAACAGTATTTTCACACTTCTAGCCACAGATGAACTTTAAAATTCAGATTTTAAATGATTAGTGTTAATTATCTCTACCTGAGCCAATTTTTTAATCTCCTGCAATACCAATCTTGATATTAATTGTATTTGAGAAAATATTGAATATAGTTCCTTTTTCTATCCTTTGTAATAGGCTGTACATAAATATGAATGTCAAATTCCAAAGTGTGGGTCCCTTATAGTCCCAATTTTAACTATAATCTTCCTTATTGTTAACTACCATGTTGAAGATAACTGTGATGATAGAGCTTATGTAAATTTAATCAATGAATTATATGTGAATCCAGACCTTGAATAAGGTTACATAGATCCAACCTATTTTTCTTAAGGACATTGCAGGTTCATGCTTGTGTAAAACATATTATATTCTTTCTCCTTGACTAAGAAATTTTATTTTTAGCTATATGCACCCATCTTAGAGCAATGCCTTTGAGCATATTGTTCCTATTTCCTTTTCATGAATTCTTTCTTGCTCCTGAGATAATTGCTCTTTCAATCCAATCATTGAATTTTATTTCTCTACTTTAACTATTACTATGTGAAAGTTTTTGAATTGCCATGTTCATGGATTTTAGTCAAAACATTCCATCAGTTACCATATTCTTTTCAGTTTTTACTTCTTTGCGTTGTAATGGTATTCTACTCTGAAAAAAATTGGCAGCCATCCAACCATAGATTTGTATTGTTGGTTTGTTATTCTTTTTTAATTAATTTAAAACTCTTGCATTAATTTGAAACGTTCCTGGCAAAGGGTTGTCCTGAAGATTTCAAATGTCTTTAATCACTCTAGTGTTTGTATTACATATTTTGAGCGTGACTCATATTTATTGAAATTATACTACAGTAATCAAACATCTATGAATTTAAATTGAAAAATGTGTTCTTTATGATTGTTTGACTGAATATGTTAGTGAGGACAAATTATAAATATATTTAAAATGTCAACATCTAAATTTTCAGACAGTTCAAATTTGATGATTCAGTTGATTTAGCATTTTGAAGTCTCTAAGACATGTTTAAATAGTAATAGTTTAAAAAATTTAATGGAATTTGTATGTATATGGATAGGACCAGCTATTGAAATTCAACTTAAAAATACCAGATACCTAATAAGTTGAAATAAAAAATAAACTTTTTCCTCACGGATATTTTTTCTAGAAGCTAATTGAATATCATCATTGGTTTTATCTAAATTAAGGTTCACAGCATTACTTTAAGCTATGGATTGTTTATCAAGTTGATGACATTAGTCATCTCAGATAAACAGATTATCATGTTTTTCAAATTGTAAAAAAACTATTTCCTCAAAAATCTGCTTGGATCTATAATACTTTTGTCTGTTATTTTAGTTCATAAAAATTTATACAATTTTGCCTAGCTAACAGTTTGAGCTATATTGTATTGTACCTTTATCTGAAGGAAGATGTTTGAAAATGTTAATGTTAACAGGTGTGTAATATGAAGTGCCAAACTGATGATAAATATTTTCTAATACAATTCAATGTTTGAGATCAGTCATACAATGTTTTGTATGCTTTTGCGATTTTTTATTAGGCTCAGTTTACTTAAAGAAATGTTGACTCCTCTTTCGTTATACTTTTGTAATTTATAGGCAGAATTAGAATTTTGAGTGATTGAAATTACCTTATGAACCAATCACAGTTTGTATATTTTGTTTTCTTGTGTTAATTGTAAAGGACATAAATGTTACGATAAATCTTGAAATTTCACAAGTCTGTCAGAGATATCAGAAGAAAACTTTTTCAATGATTTTCGTAATCTTATTCTCTTAAAACATTATTTTATGAAAAAATGTTTTCCCTAATTGTAGAAAATTGAATACTATTAATTTTGTATGAATATTTTCTCAGCATAGGCTGATTTGTGTACTCCCAAGGAGAACACTATAAATTGAAATAATTTTTCCTTTTCAAATAAAATGCAATTTATCTTATCTTGAATACAGTGTATTTTTTGCCTCTATTCATTAAACACATTGACTTTAGAGGAATCTAAAACCTTGTCTTTTATTTATTGTAAAATTGGAATTTCTCCTTTGACTTAAAGGAAAATACCATTTTATCTGTAGATTATAATACATATATAAGGAAATTACAATTTTATTCTATGACATTCTGTGCAATAAACATCAGAAAGCAATGTGAAGTAATGCAAATTTATAAATGAAATTATGATGAAAATTTAATTCATTTATAGAAGATTAAATTATTACTTGGCTGCTATATAATATGAATAAGTATATATTATGCAATTTGTCCGTTAACTACAGATAAACATGGTATTTCTTCTGGTGCATTATGTATATGGTAATAGTATAGAAAAATAAGATTCTCATTACTCCATGGATTACCTATCATAAGGCTGATGGTTGGACAGTATAAATTATAAAAAGATACCTTGTTTACTTTTAATTGTTAAATGATACCAATTAAATTAAGCAAGATTTATCACCAATGAATTTGGTAAGTTGTACTTAGAAGATGACATGTAGCAGGTAAATAGATAGATGAATGTGCACTTTTTCTTTGCATTTCTCAAACAGTTTCCAGAACTAGTTAGGTAAATATAGGTAATCATTAAGTTTAAATACCAGCTAAGTTTTAAATTTTTGAGCCAATAAAGTGCCATACAAATACTATAGTAAAGAATTAACAACTTTCAAGGGAAATATGTTCATGAACAACTTGCCAACTAAAGTGTAAACGATAATTCAGATAATTTGGAACTAAATAAAATTAATGAATTGCATTATGTTAAGAAACTTAATTATTCATCAAGTTAAATACCAAATCTTAACAAGTGTCAATAACAAGTCCAGGATTCAGGTAATTTTTAATATCTAGGATTTTGGTGATTGTTGAAATCATAAATTCTTTCATTTCTGCTTGCTCTTTAATAATCATATATTTGGAATTGGAGTTTATAAGATACGTGTATATATATATATCAGCACTACTTTATTTATGACACTTTCAAGTTTCTTAATGAGTACCTCATGTCATCCTTTAGTAAACTGCTATATGACTTGTTTATAGCTGAGATCAAAGCATATCAACAAGTTAGATACAGGATATCAGGGAAACCTGCAGCATTACTTATGAGAAAACAGATTTAAAAAATAATTGATTTTCAATGATATGCAATGAATAATCATGCTCTTGATTTGAGAAATTGTAAATGCAATGCATATTAGCAAAAGCAGGGTATACATTGTTGGGGGACTATAATGTACATTTTTGTGAAACAGGGTTCCATGAATTCAAGCCTTTAAGCAAACATGGACAATGCACAGTTTAAAAATAGAGGAAAATGATATGTAAGACATTCAGTCAAGGAATAGGATTGTAAAGTACTTTCAGATAATAATAATAATCACTGAGATAGTATGCGAAGCAATTTGGATGAGGATTCTCATAACATATGATTATTCCAGATGATAAAAATTTATTTTTAGAAAGACGATTCAATGATTAGAGGAATTCCATTTGAAACAAAATTATCTTAGAATTATGATAAAGAAAGAGTTAAATGTACTTTTAATCAAGAGAAATTAAAAAATTTAATCAAGAACCTTACTAATAAGAACCAAAATAATATGAATGACTTGTAAAAGAAAGTTCATCGATTCCTGATCAAACGATAATAAACATTCAATAAAAATATTAATATTTGAACAAGCAACATCTGATATAATATTAGGTATTAAAATCTGTGCAGTGAAAATCTTAAAAGTAAAATGAACTGAATTCTCTTAATCAAGGTAATAATCCTTTGGTGCCTTTCCTTCGAGTGTTAATGTAATTTTCAGAGCTCTTGGATTTTTGGCCTGCCGGCGACATTCCATGACACCACTTATCTTGCTACCTGCATTAAAATGGGTTGAAATATATTAATACACTGAGAAAATAAATTATATTTATGATTACAAAATAATATTATATTTTAATTCCTGTTCAAAGAATGTATTATATAATAAATATGTTTTATTTTAAATCATAATCAATTTATTTCCATATTTTATTTGTTCTACAAGAATTTTCATCAAGTAAACATTAAAGAAAAAATATCCTTCTTAAATAGACAATTAAAGAAGTCTCTTATTAGCAGGATTAAGAAAATCTAGCACCCCTAGATAGTGGGTTTTAAATATATATATATATATATATTTTTTTTCATCTTTTCTCAGGATATAGATGTTTGAGAAAGTCTGTTAAGTTTAGAACTACATAGTAATTTCCCAGAAAGTGGATGTTTGTGTTGTATTTTGATAAATAAATAAATAAATTATCTGTATATGAATTCTTTTCGTACAATAAGACCCCTCTTAACGCAGGGGATACGTTCCAATAATTTCGAGCGCTAACAGAACAGTGTTAAACGAGGCAACGTAAAATGTACTTATGTAAATATATAATGGAGATCAGTGAACTGAACAAAGAATAAGAAAATTTATCAGTTCTTGCCAAATTTATCACAAATAATAAAATATTATGTTTACATCTTTATACACCTAATATCCTTGATGAGAACAATTACAAGAACAACAGATAAATTAATTGTGACGCAGGAAAGCTGCATTTGTAATGGGATTGCAACAAAGGAGAATACAGTTAGAACCTTTTTTCTGGACAGACTGACGGAAGAGAGTTGAAAAAAATACATAGTATATCTACATAACATCGTTGCTGTCAAGTGCACCGCTTTTGGTTGGTGCATGGCCCTTTCCTTTGCACACATATATAACAAGTATTAATAGTGCGCGATGTAGGGGAACCCCAAAAAACCGCCTTATACTGAAACAGTGTTACGCAGGGTCTTACTGTATTTGGTACTCTTAATAAGAACATATCAAGCCTATTTGTAGCTCTAACATACAAAAAAATTAATATAAAATAACTAACTTGTTATAAATTAATTTTAAACATAAAGATTAGAAACATATAACTGCATCCAAATATGAGAGCACTATAAAGTTAACCAGATGTATCAACAAAATTTTAAATTCAATTTTACCAGATGCAATTGTAATTGGTTCCTCAAGTAGAAATACCGTCTGCTTCCAATGCGTTGCAGGAGCCAGAGGTGATGTAGACAGCAACACAGATGATGAAAGGTCAAAGTGTACATCAAAGTAACCCACTAATGCAGTCAAACAGCCATCTCTCTCTGCAGTTAGCTCAAATGGGGTAGAAAACCAAGCATCCGCTGGAGTGCAAGTGCTTAAATCAAGAGATAGCAAAGCCACTGAATTGGTGAGAACAGACTTTGCAGGCACAACCTCAACCATGGCTTCTCTGGTGCACTCTCTTCTCAAACAGGACATTTTGAAACCATACACATCTGACCAGAATCCAACCAACTGTTTGTGGCGATCTAAAGGAAAATTCAAACTTTTATGTAATGAAATTTAATCTCAAAGAAAGAAAAAAAAATTCAATTCAATTAAGAATGTATATAGATTTAAATTTTTAGGATAAAAAATGGAGGCAGGCAGAGAGTTATCTTATTTAACAACACCAATAAGGGAACATCAAATATACATAACCAACTTCATACAGGGATTATGAGATTAATCTTGAACTATAAATTAATAAAAATATAGTAAGTATAAAAAAATATATATTAGATAACATCCACCACTTTTTAGCAATAAAATTAAAAAATCTACCAACATACAGAAAAGAAAATGAAAGTTTCTGATTGAAATTAGAAATAGGCATTTCATCTTTTCAACAGAGAAGGGTAGAATTAAACTGCTTTGCAACATGAGGACATCAATGGGGCTGAACTGGAGCAGGAATTATTAGAATAAAAGAAAACTTTGAGCAAAGGTAATCATACCACTCATCTCTTCCCTCTCTTCTCTTTTTTAAGCATATCTTTGAGGGATAGAGAAACTATTGGAGAGATTGTGAGTTTGGCCATGAAAAAAATTCTACAATAATTTTTCCCTTCAATAGCTAATTCAATAAACCTTCATCTTGGATTCCAAGAATATGTAGAGAACAGCGGTTTGGCAGCATTAGACCATCCTTTTTGAGATGTAGATCACGAGCCATTAGTACTGTATCCAGCATGCCTTCAAAGAGCAGGAAATATCCCATCCATTCAGACACAATGATATCTACGCTTGGTATTTCCTTACAGTCTTCCAATCTACCCCTCATAACTTTCACCTTACCCTCGTGACCATTTTCCCTGCAATACAGGGAGATAGAAAATTTTTTAAGGCAGGATTTTATTTGACAAAATTACATTGTAATTGAATCAAATTTTTCCCTGGAAACATTTAAACTAATGCAAAATAACATTCTCCAGAATACAACTTTCTGTTCAAAACTCAATCCTTCATAGCAAATCGTCACTAGGCATATTACATCAAAATTAATCTAGAGACATCTTATGGTGGATGATGGGGGAATATTACAAAAATTCAGGCTTAACTTCCAAGTCCAAGGATATACCAAAGTAATAGAACAACAAGAGCTCAAGGTTTTCCCATGCAATTTTTTTACAAACACAGTATACATAAAAATAATTCACACACTGCGACTAAAATGCAATCAAATCACTACCTTAAGGCATATATATATACATGTTCAGCATAGATCCCATATTTCAATGAAATGAATAAGAAATTTAAAAAGATATTGGATTTATAAATAAATTCAGTACCCCTTACCTAACAATATCCATGGCAGAATAAGCTATTTCTGATTTTTCTACAGCAAAAACTTGCTTAGCCCCAGCTTGTGAAGCAAACAATGAAAGAATACCAGTTCCACATCCTACATCAAGAACTACCTTTCCATTGATAGTTTCAGAATTCCTTTCCAATGATGACTTGTATGCTTCAGTTCTAGCTTTATCCTTCAATAAATGGAGTTAAAATATTAACAATCAAGCGGTCAATGACTAACAATCAGGTTCATCGATTTCCTCTGAAGTATAATAAATACTTATTTTTAAAACACAATCAGTATTGCAGGAAGATCAGTGTTCAAGTAGTAAAAAATAAACTTACACTCAGCATTTCATGGTGTATTCCAAAATGAGCATATGTGCCAAAATAGCTATCATCTTCGTCGTCATCAACTTCGTCAGACCCTTGGTGCGGCTTTTTATGTTTAAAGTTGGGCTGAATATCAACATCTCCTTTAACCATTTCCTGCATTACTTGCTTCATCTGACAAACTGCTCCTATTATTTCTACATTCTCCTGCTTTGCACATTCTAATTCTTTCTCTAATTCTTTAATCTGTGCAACTAAAGCATCTTCTTTCGTTATCGGCTCACATTTACCCCCACACTCATCCTCTGGTATTTCATCGAAATCTAAACAAGAAAGAAATTTCAATTCATACAAAATAGTCTGTTCTCTAGATGAAGAAATGAATGTAAATTCATTGATTTGTACGCTAAACATTCACTATTAAGGACATGTTTTAATGGTAGAATAGTTAAGGTAAATGTGGATATTGCTCTTAAAAATATAAGGGAATGACAAAGATTAGAGACATCAAAGTTGATACCCAACATAAGCCATGGATCGCCAGAAAGAACAGGTTTCATATATTTTTCATCCTTCCAAAGAACCTCACTACTATCCATTATTGCCGATGGTTCAACTTTTTCCGATCGAATGAAATTAACCATTTTGATATAAGAGTAACAATCCATTTTAAACTTGCTCTTCAGCGATGAAAGATGAAAATGATGAACTTTTTCACAGTGTGACAAAGCATTTTCTATCGAAGTAAGTCCTTCTTCGCAAAATATGCATGGAAAAACATATTCTTCTTTCTCTTCTATTTCGTCCCATCCATCTGAATCGCTATCCTCGAACATTGTAAAGACACTAAATAAATATATCGGTAAGCAAACAAAACGAACACACGTTGTCCACTGTAAAGGAGAAGAATTTTATTAAAGAAACTCAAGAAAACTACTTTTCTCCGCGAAACATGTGTTTTTGAATGACGATCTCAGAGTGACGAAATGCGTCCCAACTGCAAACAAAGATTGGCGCTAATGTTTGACTTCAGTTTTTCGGAATCCTGTCTTCAAGGTTATAAAGTTACGACGAGAGGTTTATGAAAAGAACAATGGATTTAAGGTGATTGATTTGCTTAAAGAAACAATAGCAGCTATCAGTCATATTATAATGGTGATTAACACTAAACTTCTGGTATACTCTTCAGCAAGACAGCCACGAGGGATGACAAAACGAAGGCCCTACACGAAAAGTATGAGATGATTGACTGGTAGGGAAAAAAGCTGACCAAATATGCTTAAATTTCAACAAAATAGTTTTCATAATTGCTAAATTCTGAACATAGAATTTCACTGTCATAATTATTCTTTAGTCGGTCATTATCATACAATTCTAATTTTTGAATCACTATTATTTTATTTAAGAAATGTAACCCAATTTTTGGTTTGAAATTCAGGATGTAAAAATCTCCCATACAGTTACAATCTATTCTGATCAAATGATGAATTTAAATCTGGTCTCATTAAGATTTATGGAAAATATTTCAGTAAAATAAACGAAACATCAACTTGGACCATTTTATTGATATAAAAATAACCTAGATAATTTGATCAGAGCTAAATCTCACTTTTCATATGAGGAGTTTATGGCAGTGGCGATTCCTCAAAGTGAATATATAATAACTGCTAAACAAAATTCTTAATTTCACAGTTTGTCCAGAGACAGAATTGGTAGGGAAATTCTATCCAACAAGAAATTAGGTTTGCAAAGATCGTTCTGATGATCGTTCTCGTTCTGTAAATACCCCAGTTATGCAGTTGTAATGATATTCTTCTTTTGTCCAAAGATACCATGGTCTACAAATTGCATGTCCTGGATGCACCACTTGACTGTGAAATTGGGGTATGAACTGGAAGTATAATTAGAGAATAAAAGAAGTACAATTTCTGTGGTGTTTCTCTGGATTTCTTAAAAAGCATTTGTCAATTTGCAGCTGCTGTCCGAAAAACTTGACAGGAAAGGTATTTTAGGTCTTCTAGGCTTGAGAAGTACTGGACTTCCTTAGAGCTCTGTACTTGTCCTTATTCTATTCTTCAATTGCATTTATGATCTGCCTGCATTAAGTACACCTAGCATACCCATCTAATATGCTGATGAAAAAATATTCTTATTTCTTCTTTAATTCTGAAACTTTTCTAAACAAATGCAATATTATTGTTTAAAAAAACTCAGTTTGTCTCTCAAATTTAATTGTTATCAATCTCTAATCATTGGATAACTTAATTTTAATAATTAAACGAACTCAAAAATTATCCATTTATTATCTTTAAGAAGGTAACACACACACACACAACCTCAGACCAACTCTAATACTCTCCTTGGCTTGCTTATACATAGAAAATAACACCTTTACTGTGACTCACATACATTTTTTAATAGTCTTGTTTGCTTCCCCATTTGCAACATTTGATTTGCTGTTGCAACAAAGATGTTGTTATCCCTTTAGAGCAGTCTTTTTTTTATTTTCCTGTACTTGGAATACTTATTCCCATAGACTGTTGATCATCTTGTTGTTATCCCTTTAGAGCAGTCTTTTTTTTATTTTCCTGTACTTGGACTACTTATTCCCTTAGACTGTTGATCATCTTATAATTATATGAAAAAAATTTTTCTCTGCATCAAGTATTTCTGTTTAACTATTATACATATCCATAGACATAACCTATTTTATTACTATATATTGAGGAAGCCCTTATTTCTGATCCTTGGCACATAAATTATTATTTAACTATTTTAACTTTTTTGTCCTGATGTGATATCAAGATTTCATAATGAGTCAAAGAATTAATCTATAAAATATACTTTACTACACTGGAAATCTTTTTTCAAGGACAAACTTCTTTATTCTAAATAGATTTCAGAAAATATTGAGATAAAACTGTACATTTGAGACAATATTTTGAATTTATTTGGATCTGACTTTTCCCTCATGAATGAACATAAATGGGAACTATTTTATGAATTCAATTATTTTTATTGACTAGAATATTCTGGAATGGATTAACATCATGTATGCAAATACATGCTTTTATGCCACATGAAGCTCTTAAAAAACTACCAAATAAAAGATAAATAAACACATAAAGCACCAATAGAAATGGCATTAAATGATCTCCAGAATATTTACAGGCGATACAATCACAATTGAGATAACAGCATAGTGTAATAACATTATATTTATATTAATTTAAGAAATGAATACAGTCAAATCTTGCTAAAAAAAATTATACGTAGGTGGATATATATTTCTTTTCATAAAGACAAAATTAAGAGAAAATGTAACTGCATCACTGTCAATATTATATAGATTATTTTTATAATAGTGCTTAATAGACATTTATGTACAACAGATATTTACACTTTGATGTCAATAGTTTGGCTACTGAAAACAAAAGTGATTAATCCCTGAAGTTTTCAGTTTCCTTAGTTCTAACAGGAATGAGAAACATCTACTTTGTAGATTTCTTTTGTTATTTTAAGTAAGCAAATTTGGTTACACTTTTTCTTCTTTGCTTTCTTAAAATACACAATGGAGTTCTGAAAGTGACTTTGATGGAACAAGATTAATACTGTGCGTTCGAAATGAAATTTGAAAATAATAATGAACTTAATAGAGATGTGTTTTTTGCATAATTCTCATGAACTCTTCTTGACTCACTTCTCCATCACCATCTTTATCTGCTTCGTCAATCATCTCCTGAAAAGGGCATTTTGTCATAATAAATGTTCAGAATCATGTTTAATTTACTCATAGTTATAATTTAAAAATTAATAATTTTCTAATAATACAATAACATAGAGAATATTACTCTAATTATAACCAATCCAGATTATAAATCAAACAACTTTAGACACTTACTTGCAACTCTTCATCAGTTATATTTTCTCCAAGCTCTTTAGCAACTCTCTTTAAATTCTTCAACGAAATTTTACCTGTTTCATCATCATCAAACAGACGAAAAGCTTTCATTATTTCTTCTTTTGTATCCTTTTCAGCCATCTTTCTACTCATTAATTGTAGAAACTGATCATATGTCAATTCACCTATTATATCCAGAAATTCACAAAATAAAGTAGTTTTAAGGAATTAAATTGATTCAAATCCTGAATTTAAAAACATATATCTAAAAAATGATCCTATATAACCTATACATTCTGAAGTATATTTAATGATACAAAAAAGATCTATAGGAATTTTTCTATCCTTCCAATCGGAAAGATACTAGTAACTGGAAAATAGAATAATGGAAATTCAAAATATCATCATTTTGCTTATGCAATATACAAGATGTAATCAATAATAATGAAGCAGGGAAGATATTTATTGATAGATATTCTATAGAACATATATTATTCTATTTTCAAAACTCAAAAAAGCTAGACAAATTTAAAAATGATAACCAGACTTGCTTCAATTGAACAAATTATTTAAAATCAGTACTGGGAGACAATGAGTTTATTATTGGAAATAAAATAAAGTTATAATTAAATTATATACAGGAAGCAGAATGTTTTTAAGAGAATTTCAAACACAGTCAACGAAAGTAGCATGCATTTACCAGAATACAAATATGCAACAGTGATATGAAAAAGGTGAATTTAAATGGAAAACTACTAAGCCAATCACAAAAAGTATAGAATAATTCATTCAGATTAGAAATTCAAAAGCATAAACAATAGACTTTTCCATCATAAGATTTTATTTATTACACAAATGTTTCTATATTTTCTAAAATGTGATCAATGATATGCATATGGTTCATAAATAGTGAAAATAAAAGTGATTTACCAGTTCCCTCCTTATCCACTTCTGAAATCATTTTCTTGATCTCTTCTTTCTTTGGCTCGAAACCAAGAGCTCTCATGGCTACCTGTAATGAGAGTAACACTCTTTTACTTCTTCATTTCCTAGGAATTATATTACATTACTTTGTAAAAATATCAGCCATTTGAAGGTCTTCAATTGAATTTAAAGACATTCTTTTGAGTGTTGTAGAATAAAGAAAAATTTAACACAGATTATAAATTTGACAATACTTTAAACTGAAAGAGAAAAAAGACAAATCAATTTCTCATCACCTTCAATCCTAAAACTTTTCTACTATAAAGCCTTTGCCACTCTCATTTTCTTTATTTAAACGCTCAATTAACTAATGGCACCGGTTTACTAAACATACAAACCAAGGAACGTCAATAAGGAGAGTAAAATCATACCTTCAGTAATTTCACCTCCAATTTCCCTGTGTTATCCGTGTCAAAGAGATCGAATGCTGCTTTAATGTCAGCTTTCTGCTCCTCAGTAAGTTCAAACTTTGAAGCACCAGATTTTCGTCTAACACCTGAATTAGGTTTGGGATAGGAGCACTGAAATAAAAACTTAATATTTATGATATGACCTAGTCATGACATAATCTGAATTGGTCTAATTAGACATATGGCGGCGTTTATTGAGATAACCCAAGAAAAGGATCGTTTCCTTTAAAACGTATCGAAAGAAGGCACTTCATATTTTAAACATTCGTTGTTTAATAATATCAGGAGCGTTTTCGATGAACACTAACCTCAAGCTTTATAATCATTAATTGAGCAAATATGAAGTGCCTTCTTTAATACTTGTAATCGCTTTCCATTAAGTCACACCCGTTCGTTTTATTTCCTGAAAATTTATCACGTGAATTTAAAATATTTTGAGACGTATTAGTGAAAGTTATCACTCAACATAATATCTCATTTTCTGAGAATAATTTGGATAGGAGCTATAAAATAACCCTCACAATATCAGTAAAACTTACAATATACTACCTGGCTTACCATATTTCCTCTTTAAATAATTTCCTCCTTGATAGAGTTTTGATCAATAAATATGATACTCCGACTTTATAATTGCTAATGAGTCGGCTAATAGTTATAAATGATATTGTCGGTGTTGAGTTTGGCAATATAAACAAACTTGAGTTGAGATGTCAACAATACGCGATTCGCATGTTTCGAATGCGCGTAACTCGAATGCGATATAATCCTTAGTGGGAAAAAATTCTTCTTCTTTAAAGCCGTCTACTTTAATCAGATTGCATTGTTATCAGTTATGGATTATACTTATATAATATGCAGGAATCATCTCCGATATCAAAATCACTGAATGAGTTTATTCAAGTAATTGATGTCAACGGTAGTGTGAAACTGCAATTCTGTAATTTTTTCATAACAGAATTGATTTCGAAACTATCCACATATTTAGATTTTTCTTTCTTTAAGAAGGTGGTTCTTATGCAAATCTCTTGAAAAATAACATTACCGATGAGGAAGAAAAGAGCAGCTACAAATCAATAATTTAAAATTTTTTTATAGACTTGTCTTACTTCTTATCTTTTGTAAATCTACTTTAACATATTCTTTATTATATCAATTTTGCTTCTTCAATAATCCTCCTTTATTGAATTGATAAGTATATGAAGATATTAATTATTCCTGTCAGAAATTTAATCCACAGAAAATTCATATCGCAGTTGAAAATAATTCAATCGGCTGTTTTATTAAGACTAATTAGTTCTATATAGTAATTAACTGTAGTAATATTACTAGCAATTAACTATTTTATTTAAGAAATAAAAGGTGTTATATTTTGAGAGACCAAATAATGTTTATTAACTATAGTAACTTTTTTCGAAAAAGATTTAGTCTCTTGTCTTTTCCTTCAATCATAATTTTATCAGACTCCCCATCAATCAAAATACGAATATCGTTGAACAATGTACATTACTTTTTTTATAGAAATTTAAAAGTTTGTAAATGTATGCATACATTACTTTAAGAAATAATATTAGCTAGTTAACAACGAAGAAAATGTGCAATATACGCGAACAGCAGTATTGTTCTAAAGAATTTGTAACTTCATTTAGTGACGATTTATTATTAACTCCATAGCAGGAAATTCTTGAACAGAGGGAAGCATAGACTAAAAACTATCTGAACGTCGTGTGAACATATACATATCCAAACATGGATTGAAAGATCTCCTTATTGTAATCAAAGAATATTTTAAATAATTCACAGATGTTTACCGTAATAATTTCTCAAATATGTAAGTGTACTCAAACGGCTATGATGATTCACTTTTTATGACAAATTCAAATAGTAAAATTAAATATTTAGAAATTCTACATAAGTTCGATTAAGTAATGAAAGAATTTACATTAGCAGTTTGCAAATTTTCCTGAAAAGCAGACCATGGATTAAAATCATTAGTATTGAGTCCATTTTTTAAAATTCCTTCAAAGTATAAGAAACGTTCGAGACTCTCTTTCCAAACTTGCTTTGAAAATACAGCCATGTCTTCGTCTGTATTCCTACTTGTATATGATTTATTTCAGTGTGTACGATCACCTATAGAACTAATTTCCACCGATGCAGTACAACGTGTTACTAGAAGACTGAAAGTATTCAAGTCCATTTATTTGGATATCGTCTAAGATAAAGCTAACATAATCCTTAAAGAAAACGAATTTTGTTCATTCAAGTAGTCCTGACAGGTTAGCATGTTTGTGCTTCAATTATTGAATTCCTAACACGTTAATTCCTCAGTATCCGAAGATTAGACATAAGGAAAATCATACATTTAAAAAAATATTTTCATGATGTCCACAACCTATGATAAATAATCGTGTTGTTACATCCAGCACAAGATCATTCTGCAGTGCGTACAGGTTTGTTTACATTTCTCTGCACGGCAGCTTACTTTGCGCGTTTCGTCATTGATTTGTTGAATATTTTGATTTGATTCTGCAAGGCTTAATCCACAAGCATGAGTAACATTTACATTCAGGAACCTCCAACCAGTGGGAAGGTAAACATATTTGAGTTAATTATAGATATTACTTGTATTTTTACCATAATTTTTGTGATTTCATTTAGCTATTTTTGATAGGTTTTGCTCGAAACCACTGTTGGTGACATAGACATAGAGCTTTGGGCCAAAGAAACTCCCAAAGCTTGTCGTAATTTTATACAGTTATGTCTTGAAGGATATTACAATGGCACCATTTTTCATCGAGTGATCAAAGACTTTATCGTGCAAGGTGGTGATCCCAAAGGAGATGGTACTGGTGGGGAATCAATTTACGGAAAACCATTCCAGGTATTTGAAATTACTTGTTGTAGATTAGTTGCTATTTGCATTGTGTTTAATCAATTTTATTCATATTAGAAAAGTAATATTCCTTGATACTGAAACATATTAATTTAAGCTGATTTGATCATGCAGGATGAATTTCACTCTCGTCTTCGATTTGCCAGAAGAGGTTTGGTTGCAATGGCTAATGGTGGTGTACCTCACGACAATGGATCACAATTTTTTTTTACTCTGGCAGCATGTCCTCATCTTCAGGGAAAACATACAATCTTCGGTAAAGTTATGGGCGAAACTTTATTTAACATGCTGAAATTAGAGGATTCATTGGTTGACAGGGTAAGCACCAATTTAAAATAACGTTTTCACGCAAATGATGATTTTTTTAAAACAGGGTTTTGTCAATGCTTTTCTTTCTTTTTTATTAATTTCTTTATCAATTTTATACTCAACAACCGTAACTTTGAAAATCACTAAGTTACATGTCAATTTTACCCTTAAATTCATTTTCATGCTCCAGTCCTTCTGATTTTGTAACATTCAATAAATTTTCCACAGGATGATAGGCCTCTATATCCTCATAAAATCTTGAAAGCTGAGGTGTTGAGCAATCCCTTTCCTGATATTGTTCCTCGTGTGTTACCTAGCTCTGCCAAAAAAGATGGCGAAGAAAAAGAGGGAAAGAAAAAGAAAAGCAAAGCTGGAGTAAAGTGAGAACTCTATATTCTTTATGTGATATATTTTTGGTTAAAGAAAGTGGTGAGTGAGTATTTGATAATTCACAATGTTTTCTTAATATTGTTAATTTTTTAGGGATTTTAAACTTTTGTCATTTGGTGAGGAGGCAGAAGAGGATGAAGAAGAAGTTGCTGAGGCTAATAAATTATTTGCTAACAAAGGGAAGTCAACTCATGATCTTCTCTCTGATCCAAAACTCAGCTCTGAGCCTGCTATAGATGAGGCCTCATTGAAGGAATGGAAAGATGAAGGAAGTGGAGAGGAAGAGTATGATCGTTTTGGCAAGAAAGATGGGTGGGTAACAGTATTTATCTGCTAAGTTTATTTTTATGTATTATTTGGTGGTGTGAAGAGTTATCAAGCATTTGGAAATATGTATGATATTTTTACATTGTATTCCCACATATTCAGTTATGTAGAGTTTATGGAATAGATTTTGTTAACATTTTGAGTGTTATTTATTGTAATTGAGATTTTTTTTATCTTAATTAATGAAGTCGTGTACATACAGTGAGATTTTCAATTCTGAAGACTATCATTGTGACAAAGATTTGTCCTTCTTCTTCGAGAATTAAACTTATTGACAGAATTCTTGTGCTACATCTTGCTTTTAGTATAGAATGTATATTTCATTGTCTATATTATCAAATTTTTTGTGTGACAGAATCAAGCTGGAGCAAGTGAGAAATAGACTAAGTGAAGCAAAAAAAAGAAAAGAAGATCCTTCAATAGTTCCAGAAATAGATGCATCAGATGAAGAGGAGGAATATACTTTAGGACAAGACAGAAAGAAAGAGAGCAGCAAGAGAGCGTATGTATTTTTATATTTTTTTATTAAGATTGATATTTATTTCTTACAAAAATTAAGTATAATTTACAATATTTAGTTGTGTAATTTACATAGTTTAGTGGTTTAGTATATTTGAGGATGGAATGTTATTGTACTACATGCTTATGATGGAAACCAATGTTGAAAGAAGACCAGGGGGTAGAATAATAAGTTTTCCACTTATATTTTGTAATGTTATTTTATATTTTTTATAATGTATTAAATATTACTTTATTTCCGTTGTAAATGAAAATGTTATGATGAAGTATTAAGCATGTGTTAAACAAAACTGAAAGTATGCATAATTTTAGAAAATTACATTTCTTGGAGTTAAAACAGCTCATATTCTATTTAAAGGGGTTAATTTTTCTATTTATGTGAATTTTCAAGTGAAGAAATTCGTGAAGAGATTAGGAAGCTTAAGAAGGAGATGAGGAGGGACAAAAATTCTACCAAACAAGAACAGCTACAGAAAGATGAATGTTCTAATGAGAAAATTAAAGATAATTCAACAAGTGATGATAATGAACTAATGAAAAGTTACAAGGATGAACTGGAAAAGTTTGCAGAGAATCACAAAAAAATTCCACCAAAAGGTGTGTAATATTTCTAATTAAAGTTTTAACATTTGAAGCTTATTTTAAGGATAATTCAAATATTCAATTCAAATTTCATTTCAAAGTAATGTTAAGCATCTTGCAATTGGTTTGTGCAAATAATATTTTATTGTGCTGTATCTTGTTATCTTATGCAACTAATCCTCCATGTTTGTATATGAAGATCATTTTATACATACATTTCTTCAGGTATTCTTTATGTCAAAAAGGTCTGTAATCAGTGCATGTAACATAAGGGAAGGTATACAGGAGAAAAGGTTAAACTACATCATTTAGTCTTCAAAATTGAACGGTAAACTGAACTAAACATTCCATCTAGCAACATAGCCTTAGGTGTCACCACATAACATTGTAGTGGCCATCTGCTTATTTTAATTTTTTAATCTCCTATATTATTTCAACATCCTTCAGAATATTTTGTTATTTAAAAGCAGAAGAATACACATTTTTAGTTGTCATAGCTATTGTAAAATATTAATTTCATACTTCAGTGAGTATTTTCATTTTTGAAAATTTCCTGAAAATCTTTGTTGTCTGGGTGAGAGCTATTGTAGAGGATAATGCTAGATAAGGATTTCTTTTAATGGTTTATTTCCTTCTTCCATATTTCCTCTTAGCCCTCAATATGTTTCTTAGAGTGACTCTTATTTCATGCCTAACCTCATGAATTTACAGAGTCCTTTATACAAAATGCTTGGAATGGATATTTCCATTCATAGTTAGTAACATAATGACTAGTCAACATTTGATAATATTCAATTATATATTATCAAATTACAAGCTCTTGGAATTGAGTTAGAAAACTAGGTTCCATTATTTTCTGATATCAAAAGACATACATTTTTAAACTCTTCGGTTTTATACTGTTATTCTCTCTCAAGAATTATTTAAGTTGATTTTTCAATTTCATAAAAACTCAATCCTGAAAGGATATACTGGTAATCAGTAATCTAGTATTATATTATACTTAAAGCGCTTTTTTGGAATTCCTTTTTTGTTGATTACCATATAAGAAATACCTATCATCAGTATGATGAAAATCACTGTAAATACTTCTAACATATCAGTTGATAATTTACAGTAATATTTTCTATCTGTAGAAATGTAGTAAGATGTTTTATTATTTGCTAATTAGGTGACAAAAGACAGGCTCAGACTTTGGCCATGCTTCAAATCTTCCAAAAGAGATTAAAGCAAGCTAAAGATAAAGCAATGGAAGATGAGGAATGTGGTACAAAAGCAATGGATGCAGATGGTGATGAAGTTGAAGAGGACCTTGATGGTAGAGCTGGAGATAATTGGTACGTTGGAAAAAATTTATTTCTCATTATAGCTGATCTGTTCTCATATTTCTTTACCGAATGCTTTCATGGTATTTAGGATATTGTAATCCAAGTGATTTCAATGTTGAGCTGTGAGTTAACCCTTTTAGTGCTGATATATTGGCTTTTACTGCTCAGATGAAAACTTCGGCAACCTGATATATTGGCTCTTACATAGTTCTTTGTTTAATTTGCTATAACTTATTGTATTTTTAAAGTATGACTTGTTTTTTGTTCTAATAAATAAAATCCAATAATAAAATTGGACATTTTCTTCTTTATGTAGCATGGTTTAATCATTTTTATGGTCAATTTTAAATACATTTTATGTAGTTCATCATGTAATCATATCATAATTTCAGTGTTGGTTCTTTCTGCGTCATGAAGGACAGTCTAAAATATGGTTTTATTTTCCTGTTTAGTTTTCTTTCCTTTATGAACTCACCAAGTAAGGGTTGTAACCTGATAGTCCTCCTATCCAAGGTTTGCTTCTATCTGGTTTGCTGAATTTGTTTTGATTCAGAACTGCTAACTTTTTATTTGGCGATACGTTGTAAATGAAAACATTGCTCTGCAATCATTTTGGTTGCCTCTCCTTCCTATCAAGCTAAGCCTTCTTACTGTGTAGAATGTACGCACTGTGTGTATACAGTCTAATAAAGGTGTGCATAGTATTTGTATGGTTCAGCATAGATGCTAAATGGAAAGCCCTTCAGTAAGGCCCTTATGCTACCCCACATTACACTGAGATGGGACTATGCAGAGGTTAACAAAAAGTTAAGGAATTCACTAGTTATTACATATTTGTTTATGATTTTTCAAATTTATTCTTAATTGTATTACCAATTTAAAAAATAGCTTTAATAGAAAAGATTTAAAGAATGTATTATTTTATCTAAAAGTCAAAAAATTATGAAAAATGAAAAAGAATTAGAATTATAGAACTATGATTATTTGCATAATTCATAAAGATTTTCTCCATGGTTTTAAAAGTGACTTTAAATGGGTCTGTTAAATTTGAATACTTAGTAATGAAAATTTAAGAATAAGATTAGGAGTATCCTTTTGTTATTTTCAAGGTAAGTCACACCAACTATGAATGTCAGAATTAATTTATTGAACTGGAATTTTTGATCTATATGGCGAAGAATAGCTTCAAGGAAATTTGTTGATATTTTTTGGCTTTTTATTACTATGTCCCTTTAATAAGAGAACATTTCATGGATGTAGATAATGAAATTAATTGATTAATGAAATTGTGGTAATAAGGATTGTTAATATAATTCCTTAACTAATGAAACTAAAAGCATTGATGTTAATGGAACATAATTCTTTAGGTTAGTACATAAGTTGGAATATGAGGATGAAGCTCCTGTCCTTGCTAAAGATGCAAATAAAGCTAAAGGTGATGACTGGTTTGAAATATATGATCCAAGAAATCCAATTAACCAGCGAAGGAGGGAGGCTAGCAGGCAAGCGATGCAGGAGAAAAAGAGTAGTTCTCTTGTAAAACATGCTCAATTAAGGTAATGAAAAACTCAATGGTAATGTATATCTTTTAACTTACCATGGATTAAAACAAGACTACTCAATTGTAAAGTTGTACATGCATCATGATTTTTGTAATAAAACTGTTCTTTTTAGGTTTTATATGTTTTTAATTATTCCTCAAGAACTCCTCATATGTCTCTAAGTCGTTTTTGCTTTCAATTTAGGTGTTATAATTTTCCGTATATAGAAGCACATTGAAAACTTTGAGTAAAATAAAATTATAATCTTCATCATTTTCAATATTTACAAAGAATTCAGGATATAAATACTGTATTTTTCAGACCATAAGACACACTTTTTTTTCACCAAAAAGTGGGGAGAAAAGTGCCTGCGTCTTATGGTCCGAATAGAAGCAGAGCGGCAGCGGGACCCGTTGACACTAATGCCGGGCATTTGCAGGAGGAGTGATGCTGCTCTGTGCTGTGTCACCGCCGTATGCTAATGGAGGATAGCATGTAGTAGGCGGTGTTACACTACACAGCAGTGCGTGGGGTTTTCAGAAGACTAGAGCAGGGGTCTCCAAAATACGGCCCGAGGGCCACATCCGGCCCGTGGACAGATATTGTCTGGCCTGCGGAGAGCTAGCATACTTGAAAACTCCTTTTAGAGAACATATTTTTTATAGGAAATTAAATTTTGTTTTCTGGAGAATTCTAATTTTATGTTGAATAATTATTAGTATGACATCTACATTGATATGGTCATGGGCTAACTACTCATAACATTGTTATTGTTTTTGTGATAAGTTGAATAAAGAAACACAGATTGTAATGAGTAAAGGCATGTATAATATGCAGAAAGTTTAACTTCAGTATATAATAACTAACAAATTATTGAAATGAATCCAACTAACATTTTATAAATTTGAAATAAAAACATAACTTATAACAAGCATAATGACATATGAAATACTAATGAGCTTTATGTAATTGGTATAATAAGGTTTTGACTCTCGGAACTTGCTGGAGTAATCAGTATGGCCCTAAGGCTGGAAAGTTTGGAGACCCCTGGACTAGAGTACTCAAACCTTTATCTGTATGTGTGATAATGGTTCTTAATGCCACTGTTGACTGCTGTTCAGTTTATAAGGTTCAAATATTATTCTGTCATACATTATTAAATATTTTATTACACTATTTGGTTCAGAATATTCTTTGTCCTATTTTTCTCCTCTAAAAACCAGGTGCGTCTTATGGTCCGAAAAATACGGTAACTAAATTTAGCTTAGCAAACAGGAGTATGAGTAATCCAAAATGAAATTTTAAGTATGCATTATAATTTTGTCCCTGTATAAGTCTCTTCAAAATTTAATGCAGTTTTTTATCTTCTCATCAATACCCTGAAATATGCCCTGAATTCTTATTATGCATTCTGATTTTAAACAAAGCTCAGCTCAGCAGAAGTCAGGACAGCCCTTTTCAAATATGTTAAGATTTTCAAATTCTTATATGGAAGAGATATTTGTTTAAATATCACCATTTCTTTTATCTTGCTTGATAAACATTATTAATGTCTATGTACCTTATGGATCTTTATGTATCAAATTTGCTATGTGGATTGACTTGGAGTTTCAAGCATATGATGCACTGATTCCTGTGGTGTGCATTCAAGGCTACTTCATAAGTGTGAACTATTCTTTCCTGTTGTATAGGATACTTTCTATGTGAAAATAACGTTACGTTTCAGCACTTCAAGCAGAGGTGTTCTGAAAGTTATTGCCAAAAGTTAACATTGATCATGATAATTATTTATCTCTATCTCTCTCAAGTAGTCCCATTCTTATTAGTCAAGGTGATAGTTATTTAATTGAAGGGAAACATACTAGGAATTATCCTGGATGGAATTGAAAGAAGAATTTGAAAATAATGAATGAATATATGAGTATAATGACCTTAAAATAAATAGTTTCTAATGTTTTGATATTTTCAGAAACAATGTAAAACTCATCTGGAGAAGGAAATACATTTATCTTTGGGATAGATGATATGCGAGGTGAAATTAAAGCAGGAAAGAGCAACATTGAAGTTCATATTCAATACTTGTCTTTATTCGAGCTAAATTAAAATATCTATTATGTTAGCAGTTATTTAAAATGAAGAAGATTTTCATAGTAATTGTAGTTTGACACTAGACATGAATATTTATTAAATAGTAGATTTTATTTTTCTATCATAAATGTTGGAAAGATGAGAAATTTCAGATTCTAGATATCCAGCAAAGTTATTCAGTGATAACTTATTCCTAATATAGAATAGGAAAGATAGTACATGTAATAAAATACATGTTTAGAATATTATTCAACTCCAGTATCTGAAATTAATACCGAAACTAATATTTTTCAAGGAATTGATATAATAAATGCAGAAATTGCTATAGCTGCTGAAATTGTGTAACTAAAGCAGTGGAATATCATTAAGTAGAGGGAAAATCAAAGATATGAAGGTATTAGTCGAAGTCGAAGACTAGTTTTGGACTAAAATTGGTAAATATCAACTGACAATGCTATATTTTTTTTCAGTAAGAAGTAGGAAAAGTTAAATCTTGATTCGTAAATCCAAATAATTTTGGTGATTAAGAGATCAAAATTTTAAGAAAATACCAATAAATGAATTTACATTAAATTAATACAATAAAAATATGAAAGACAATAGAATGAGATTAAGAAATAAATAATTTTAAATTCATCAATAGCAAACATCTAACATAATTCAATCCAGAGAAGATATTTCTAAATTCATATAATAAGTAATGGTGTATAATATCAAATGAATTCATAATAACTGGGCATCTGTTTTTCATTTGAGATATATTTGCATTGAGGACTCAGTGAAATAGACTATAATGTGATTTATATCTATGATGACAGTTTAATAATTCTTGCATTGTATTGTAAAGGATTTTAAATAATTAAATATTCAAAGCAGGATAAGTTTGATAATAAATACAAGATTGTTTAAAAATTATCAAGAATAAATTTATTTACAAATATACGAAAAGTTATAAAATTATTTTTTGGAGTAAAGAAACATTAGATGGAATTTAAATGTGCTGCACAATTATATACACAAACCAAAAAACATAATTTAATATAAATGCATTGTTGTCCTTGAATATTGATGTCTTGGATTATCAGATTGAGTAATATTTGCTTTTACTCAAATGCATATGTTTTTAGCACCTTAATGGACATCTCTGCTCATTCCTTCATGTTTGTACTTGAAAATCATTTTAATACATGATAAAACACTACGTCATACATTTTGGAGAACACTCAATAACTCTTTCACTCTTTGATTCAGTCTTCCATCTATTCTTCAAATTGATCACAACAAATGCAATAATTCCTAGAATACATAAGGATGCAATTACTACACCACCTATCATTTTTGCACCAAAAACATTTTCCAAATTTTCAGTCAAATGTGGAATTTCTTCTTGAATGTCTCTTTTGACTCTTGGCTGTTCCTGTTCATTTGCACCAACCCTCAAACCACGAACACCAAGTGTAATGGAAACTACTTGCTTCAGAGGAGCTTCCCTCTTTCTTCTCCCTTGCAAGTGTAACTCTTCTTCATATTCAGTACCCCTGTTGGATTCATATGCTCCGACAAGCGTTTCATCTGAAGTCTCTCTTTTGCCAAAAGGCCTTCGTTTGGAAGGTCTTCCTCTTTGGTATTGCCCTGAAAAAAAATGCCATTAGTACAAATAAGGCAAAATGAATATCTGAGTATCATATTATTATTTCATGTTAATTAAATTATAAACATATATTGTTAGATGTATGAATATTATTTAATTTCACATGAATAGTTTTATAACAAGTATCTTGAATAGAAAGTATATTGGATGGATTTATAAGGACCTCAATGTAGTTAATTACATTATTTAATGTGGATTTATAAATACATATTAAAAAACAATAAGGATTTTGTTGATTATGTGTGGATTGAAAAAGATATTAAGGAAAAGGTTTATCATCTATCAACTTTTAGAAGAGAGTGAAAATTTTAGTGATCTACCTCTATAGTTCAACAAGTGGTATACATTTAGAAGATTGCCACAAGACTGATTAAAGCATATTATATGTGGGATAATAAATTCTATTATAATATTATTCAATTAAGGTAAAAGACTTGGAAAAAATACTGTTTTCACCAGAAAAATTGATATAAATGTATCAATATAATAAAAATGCCCTAGAATGACTTGGTGAAATGCCATAATAAACGATGTAGCAGCTATTAGATTGAATTAACTTCAACCTGGTGAAAAAGTAAATGAAATATAACTTATATATAATAAAACTTAATGTATATTTAACTCTTACATTGAGAATAAGTTATTACTTACAGGAATGAAATGAATGATAAGTTGGATCCTGATCTTTTGAGTGATAATCATCCCCTCCTCCAGGTATAATGGTGGTAGTTGTAGTTCTAGAAGTGCCTATGCATTCGGGTCTTTTTGAGCCAAATTCACATACAATGGGTGGCTTTTTTGTAGTACAGCGAGGATCTGTAGATCCTTCAGAGCATAGTGGTACGGTGGTATTTATATTGGTACTAGGATCTTCTGTACAATCTAAACTTCCAGGATAACATCCTGGTTTCTCAGTTGTAGTGGTGGTTGTTGTAACTGTAGTGGTGCAGCGTGGATCTGGAGAACCTGGATAGCAACCAGGTTTCCTGGTAGTTATTATTGTACTTGATAAAGTTGTTGAAGATGTAATACACCTTGGATCTTTACTTCCTGGATAACATATAGGCTTTGTGGTAGTTGTTTGTTGGATGCATCTGGGATCTGGATTTCCAGGGTAACACACCAATTTTGTTGTGGATGGAGTATCAGAAGACGTGTAGCACCTTGGATCTGTAGTGCCTGGATAGCATAAGGGCTTCTTTGTAGGTCTCGCTGTGGAAGTGTATGGCTTGCATCTTGGATCAGTGCTACCCTCAAAACAATCAAAATAAGTTGTTGTCCTTACAGTAGTTGTGAACTGACAGCGTGGGTCATTACTTCCTGGATAGCATGGAATCTTGGTGGTTTCTGGAGGTAAATAGGTAGGAGGAAAACGAGTAGGGCATCTAGGATCATTACTACCTGGATAACAGTTAGGTCGTGAAGTAGTAGTGGTTGTGGGCTTGGGGCATCTTGGATCATTGCTTCCTGGATAGCAATTAGGTCTTGGTGTAGTAGTAGTAGTTGGTCTTGGACACCTAGGGTCATTGCTTCCTGGATAACAGTTTGGACGTAAAGTAGTAGTGGTTGTGGGCTTGGGGCATCTTGGATCAGTGCTTCCTGGATAGCAGTTAGGCCTGGGTGTAGTAGTAGTAGTTGGTCTTGGACACCTCGGATCATTGTTTCCTGGATAACAGTTTGGTCGTGAAGTAGTAGTGGTTGTTGGCTTTGGGCATCTTGGATCAGTGCTTCCTGGATAGCAGTTAGGCCTGGGTGTAGTAGTAGTAGTTGGTCTTGGACACCTCGGATCATTGTTTCCTGGATAACAGTTTGGTCGTGAAGTAGTGGTGGTTGTGGGCTTGGGGCATCTTGGATCAGTGCTTCCTGGATAGCAGTTAGGCCTGGGTGTAGTAGTAGTAGTTGGTCTTGGACACCTCGGATCATTGTTTCCTGGATAACAGATTGGTCGTGAAGTAGTAGTAGTTGTTGGCTTTGGGCATCTTGGATCAGTGCTTCCTGGATAGCAGTTGGGTCTGGGGGTAGTAGTAGTAGTTGGTCTTGGACACCTAGGATCATTGCTTCCTGGATAACAGTTTGGACGTGAAGTAGTAGTGGTTGTGGGCCTTGGACACCTTGGATCATTGTTTCCTGGATAACAGTTTGGTCGTGAAGTAGTAGTGGTTGTGGGCCTCGGACACCTAGGATCATTGCTTCCTGGATAACAGTTTGGACGTGAAGTAGTAGTGGTTGTGGGCCTCGGACACCTTGGATCATTGTTTCCTGGATAACAGTTTGGTCGTGAAGTAGTGGTGGTTGTGGGCTTGGGGCATCTTGGATCAGTGCTTCCTGGATAGCAGTTAGGTCTGGGAGTAGTAGTAGTAGTTGGTCTTGGACACCTTGGATCATTGCTTCCTGGATAGCAGTTAGGCCTGGGTGTAGTAGTAGGTGTGGGCTTTGGGCATCTTGGATCGGTGCTTCCTGGATAGCAGTTAGGTCTTGGTGTAGTAGTAGTAGTTGGTCTTGGACACCTTGGATCATTGCTTCCTGGATAGCAGTTAGGCCTGGGTGTAGTAGTAGTTGTGGGTTTTGGGCATCTTGGATCGGTGCTTCCTGGATAGCAGTTAGGTCTTGGTGTAGTAGTAGTAGTTGGTCTTGGACACCTTGGATCATTGCTTCCTGGATAGCAGTTAGGCCTGGGTGTAGTAGTAGTTGTGGGTTTTGGGCATCTTGGATCGGTGCTTCCTGGATAGCAGTTAGGTCTTGGTGTAGTAGTAGTTGTTGGCCTTGGACACCTAGGATCAATACTACCAGGGTAGCAATTTGGCTTTTCTGTCGTAGGCGGCAGATATGTTGATGGCTGCTTTGTTGTAATCTGAGGGCACCGAGGGTCACTACTACCAGGATAACAATTTGGCTTTGTTGTGGTTGGAGGCTTAGGGCAGTTAGGATCACGGCTTCCCGGATAGCATATTGATTTCTGAGTAGTTGTTGATTGTGGACACCGTCGATCTGTGCTTCCAGGGTAACATAACGGTTTTCGTGTAGTTGACGAAATTGGACATCTTGGATCAGAACTTCCAGGATAACAGTTGGGTCTAGGTGTTGTAGTTGTTGTCGGCTTTGGACATCTTGGATCATTACTACCCGGATAACAATTGGGTCTTGATGTAGTTGTAGTCGTTGGTTGGGGACATCTTGGATCGTAACTTCCTGGATAACAGCTGGGTTTTGATGTAGTAGTTGTTGTCGGCTTTGGACACCTTGGATCATTGTTTCCTGGATAACAGTTTGGTCGTGAAGTAGTAGTGGTAGTGGGCTTGGGACATCTTGGATCAGTACTTCCAGGATAACAATTGGGTCTAGGTGTTGTGGTTGTTGTTGGCTTTGGACATCTTGGATCGTTACTACCCGGATAACAATTGGGTCTTGATGTAGTTGTAGTTGTTGGCTTAGGACATCTGGGATCGTTACTACCAGGATAACAATTGGGTCTTGATGTGGTTGTAGTCGTTGGTTTGGGACATCTGGGATCGTTACTACCAGGATAACAATTGGGTCTTGATGTGGTTGTAGTTGTTGGCTTAGGACATCTGGGATCGTTACTACCAGGATAACAATTGGGTCTTGATGTGGTTGTAGTCGTTGGTTTGGGACATCTTGGATCGTAACTTCCTGGATAACAATTGGGTCTTGATGTGGTTGTAGTTGTTGGCTTTGGACATCTTGGATCAGTACTTCCAGGATAACAGTTAGGTCTAGGTGTTGTGGTTGTTGTCGGCTTTGGACATCTTGGATCGTAACTTCCCGGATAACAGTTAGGTTTTGATGTGGTTGTAGTAGTTGGTCTTGGACATCTTGGATCATTGCTTCCTGGATAGCAGTTAGGCCTGGGTGTAGTAGTGGTAGTGGGCTTGGGACATCTTGGATCAGTACTTCCAGGATAACAGTTAGGTCTAGGTGTTGTGGTTGTTGTCGGCTTTGGACATCTTGGATCGGTGCTTCCCGGATAACAGTTGGGTTTTGATGTGGTTGTAGTAGTTGGCTTAGGACATCTTGGATCGTTGCTTCCTGGATAGCAGTTAGGTCTAGGTGTAGTAGTAGTTGTTGGCTTTGGGCACCTTGGGTCGGTGCTTCCGTAATAACAATTTGGCTTTGACGTTGTAGTTGTTGCAAAACATCTTGGGTCATCAGACTCTGGCGTGCAAAATGGAATACGAGGAGTGGTAGGTGCAGGATAAGGCGTCTGTTCTGGGGTTGCCTGCGGGCATCTTGGATCCGTGCTTCCAGGATAACACACAGGGCGTGGCGTCGTAGTTGGGGGTTTCGGACAACGTGGATCGTTATTGCCGGGATAGCAGTTGGGTTTAGCTGTCGTTGTCGGCTGAGGACACCTTGGGTCCGTGCTTCCTGGATAACATACAGGGCGTGGCGTCGTAGTTGGGGGTTTCGGACAACGTGGATCGTTATTGCCCGGATAACAGTTGGGTTTAGCTGTCGTCGTTGGTTGCGGGCATCTTGGATCCGTGCTTCCTGGATAACATACAGGGCGTGGCGTAGTTGTTGGCGGTTTCGGACAACGTGGATCGTTATTGCCGGGATAGCAGTTTGGTTTCGCTGTCGTTGTCGGCTGAGGACACCTTGGGTCCGTGCTTCCTGGATAACATACAGGGCGTGGCGTCGTAGTTGGGGGTTTCGGACAACGTGGATCGTTATTACCCGAATAACAGTTGGGTTTAGCTGTCGTTGTCGGCTGAGGACACCTTGGGTCCGTGCTTCCTGGATAACATACAGGGCGTGGCGTCGTAGTTGGGGGTTTCGGACAACGTGGATCGTTATTACCCGGATAACAGTTGGGTTTAGCTGTCGTTGTCGGCTGAGGACACCTTGGATCCGTGCTTCCTGGATAACATACAGGGCGTGGCGTAGTAGTTGGGGGTTTCGGACAACGTGGATCGTTATTACCCGGATAACAGTTGGGTTTAGCTGTCGTTGTCGGCTGAGGACACCTTGGGTCCGTGCTTCCTGGATAACATACAGGGCGTGGCGTCGTAGTTGGGGGTTTCGGACAACGTGGATCGTTATTACCCGGATAACAGTTTGGTTTAGCTGTCGTTGTCGGCTGAGGACACCTTGGGTCCGTGCTTCCTGGATAACATACAGGGCGTGCCGTAGTTGTTGGCGGTTTCGGACAACGTGGATCGTTATTGCCGGGATAGCAGTTTGGTTTCGCTGTCGTTGTCGGCTGAGGACACCTTGGGTCCGTGCTTCCTGGATAACATACAGGGCGTGGCGTCGTAGTTGGGGGTTTCGGACAACGTGGATCGTTATTGCCGGGATAGCAGTTTGGTTTCGCTGTCGTTGTCGGCTGAGGACACCTTGGGTCCGTGCTTCCTGGATAACATACAGGGCGTGGCGTCGTAGTTGGGGGTTTCGGACAACGTGGATCGTTATTGCCGGGATAGCAGTTGGGTTTAGCTGTCGTTGTCGGCTGAGGACACCTTGGGTCCGTGCTTCCTGGATAACATACAGGGCGTGGCGTCGTAGTTGGGGGTTTCGGACAACGTGGATCGTTATTGCCCGGATAACAGTTGGGTTTAGCTGTCGTCGTTGGTTGCGGGCATCTTGGATCCGTGCTTCCTGGATAACATACAGGGCGTGGCGTCGTAGTTGGGGGTTTCGGACAACGTGGATCGTTATTACCCGGATAACAGTTGGGTTTAGCTGTCGTTGTCGGCTGAGGACACCTTGGGTCCGTGCTTCCTGGATAACATACAGGGCGTGGCGTAGTTGTTGGCGGTTTCGGACAACGTGGATCGTTATTGCCGGGATAGCAGTTTGGTTTCGCTGTCGTTGTCGGCTGAGGACACCTTGGGTCCGTGCTTCCTGGATAACATACAGGGCGTGGCGTCGTAGTTGGGGGTTTCGGACAACGTGGATCGTTATTGCCGGGATAGCAGTTTGGTTTCGCTGTCGTTGTCGGCTGAGGACACCTTGGGTCCGTGCTTCCTGGATAACATACAGGGCGTGGCGTCGTAGTTGGGGGTTTCGGACAACGTGGATCGTTATTGCCGGGATAGCAGTTTGGTTTCGCTGTCGTTGTCGGCTGAGGACACCTTGGGTCCGTGCTTCCTGGATAACATACAGGGCGTGGCGTCGTAGTTGGGGGTTTCGGACAACGTGGATCGTTATTACCCGGATAACAGTTGGGTTTAGCTGTAGTTGTTGGTTGCGGGCATCTTGGATCCGTGCTTCCTGGATAACATACAGGGCGTGGCGTCGTAGTTGGGGGTTTCGGACAACGTGGATCGTTATTGCCGGGATAGCAGTTTGGTTTCGCTGTCGTTGTCGGCTGAGGACACCTTGGGTCCGTGCTTCCTGGATAACATACAGGGCGTGGCGTCGTAGTTGGGGGTTTCGGACAACGTGGATCGTTATTACCTGGGAAGCAATTTGGTCTAGGTGTAGTAGTCTGCAGACATTCCGGTTCAGTGCTTCCAGGATAGCAGAAGGGTATGGATGGTTTTGTATGAGGAGGATATGTATGCGGCGGAAAAGTTGGAGCAGGTGTGGTTCCCGGGCATCTTGGGTCTGGACTTCCTGGATAACAAACTGCTTTCGGTGTCGTTGGTGGCGGTGTTGGCCTTGGACATCTTGGATCTTGGGAGCCTGGATAGCATACTGGCTTCGATGTTGTTGGAGGTGGTGTCGGCCTCGGACATCTTGGATCCTGGGAACCTGGATAGCATACAGGTTTAGCTGTTGTTGGAGGTGGTGTCGGCCTCGGACATCTTGGATCCTGGGAACCTGGATAGCATACTGGTTTAGCTGTGGTAGGAGGTGGGGTTGGCCTTGGACATCTGGGATCATTGCTCCCTGGATAGCATACTGGCTTCGATGTTGTTGGAGGTGGTGTCGGCCTCGGACATCTTGGATCCTGGGAACCTGGATAGCATACAGGTTTAGCTGTTGTTGGAGGTGGTGTCGGCCTCGGACATCTTGGATCCTGGGAACCTGGATAGCATACTGGTTTAGCTGTGGTAGGAGGTGGGGTTGGCCTTGGACATCTGGGATCATTGCTCCCTGGATAGCATACTGGTTTAGCTGTGGTAGGAGGTGGGGTTGGCCTTGGACATCTGGGATCATTGCTCCCTGGATAGCATACTGGCTTCGATGTTGTTGGAGGTGGTGTCGGCTTCGGACATCTTGGATCCGTGCTTCCGGGATAGCAGACTGGTTTAGCTGTGGTTGGAGGAGGGGTTGGCCTTGGACACCTTGGATCAGTGCTACCTGGATAGCAAATTGCCTTTGGTGTTGTTGGAGGAGGTGTCGGTCGAGGGCACCTTGGATCTTGTGATCCTGGATAACAGACAGGCTTTGCTGTGGTCGGTGGGGGAGTTGGTTGTGGGCATCTGGGATCCTGTGATCCTGGATAGCAGACTGGTTTAGCTGTGGTTGGAGGAGGGGTTGGCCTTGGACATCTTGGATCATTGCTCCCTGGATAGCAAACTGGTTTAGAAGTTGTTGGAGGAGGTGTTGGCCTCGGACATCTTGGATCTGTGCTTCCTGGATAGCAAACTGGTTTAGAAGTTGTTGGAGGAGGTGTTGGCCTCGGACATCTTGGATCTGTGCTTCCTGGATAGCAAACGGGTTTAGAAGTTGTAGGAGGAGGTGTAGGTCGAGGGCACCTTGGATCTTGTGATCCTGGATAACAGACAGGCTTTGCCGTAGTCGGTGGGGGAGTCGGTTGTGGGCATCTGGGATCCCGCGATCCTGGATAGCAGACTGGTTTAGTTGTGGTTGGAGGAGGGGTTGGCCTTGGACATCTTGGATCATTGGTCCCTGGATAGCAAACTGGTTTAGAAGTTGTTGGAGGAGGTGTCGGTTTTGGGCATCTGGGATCTTGTGATCCCGGATAACAGACAGGCTTTGCGGTCGTGGGTGGAGGTGTCGGCCTTGGACACCTTGGATCGTTAGATCCCGGGTAGCAAATAGGCTTTGCGGTTGTCGGAGGTGGTGTTGGCCTTGGGCACCTTGGATCTTGTGAACCTGGATAGCATACCGGCTTTGATGTAGTAGCAGGTGTGGTTGGTTTTTGACAACGTGGATCCTTACTGCCGGGATAGCAAATTTCCTTTGGTGTCGTTCTAGTTGGCTTACATCTTGGATCAACACTGTTTGGCCCACATATTGCTGTAGTTTCATACCCAGGGCCAGGAGTGCTGAATGTCACTGGTGTTGAGGGTTCCCCAGAGCATCTTCCTTCACATTCTCCAAGGCATATCTGCATCAGAGTGTGATTCAAATCACATTTCATTAATATCCCAGTGAATTATGGATATGTGAGTTTAGGTACTTAAATGTGGTTTTATTTTTGGGCTTGTAAGTTGCCGTTTGGTTTTGAATCTGTATCTTACAGTCTTACTTTTATTATTAAAACAACTTGGTAGGACTCAAAATATCCTCCATTTCAATATAATGAAATGCTTTAGGTTATCAATTATAATGCGCATAGTTACAGGAAAAAAATGATGATGATTATTTCTAGGTTTTTGGAATGTAATATATTTATTTAAGTTCCTTGAAAACCTACCTCTATGTTGCATGTGAGGAAAACTTGCATTTTATCGGGAAATTTGAAAGCAGTGATATTATTGAAGGCTATTACACTAGCGCCACTTTTCCCTGTTTGATAGGTTCTTCTCCAGAAGTGAATCAGTTTCTGTTTCCTGAAATAAAGAAAAATTCATTAGTAGCTCATTTATTCTTTTCCTCTGATTTCTTTTTCCTTTTTTATAAAAGCTAATTTTTCTGTTCAAATTACAGGCAGAACCAATTTGGTTTATGACAGATCAGTATAATTGGACGGAATGGAGTAGTATTAAGTAACACGATATTGGGAGAAGGATGTCAAATCAATTTTACTGATTGGAAATGCTTTATTCAGAAAATAATTTGTAAAAACCTCCCACTACTAGAACTAGGTTGAATTATGGGTATTGGATATAATCATTGTAATCTATGAGTTTGTAATAAATTGGATGTTGATAAATGCACAACTTTATGACCTTCTACATACTTAGGGCATCCTTCCGTGTCCGTAAGCTGCAACTTATTCGTTTCTGGCGAATCGTAGTCTTCTCCGTCAAATGCCCAGCAATCTCTTACTCTCAAATCGTAGAGGTTTTCTTCGTCTTTCAGGTACACGAGTATGGTAAGAGTTTCACCTATTTTAATTACCTCTTCGAGTGGCGAAGTCTGAATAAAGGGCGAAGAGAAATCATCACTTAATGCTCTGATGATAATAATTTACATAAATGATACGTTTTAATATTTGTATCAAATGATATAATCTTTTGATGGAAATGTGAATTGGCTCCTGAGAATAAGATTATGAATATTCTTCCAGATTTTCCTCCGAAATTTGACGGTGTTTAGGATAGGAACTTAGTTCCAGATTTCCACTTTTTAATATGAGCTCTTTGATGAGATAGAGCCGTTGGGTGAAATATTCACTATTTAACCTCGTCATAAGCTCCCAGTCTTCAATTACTGCGGCTATTCAAATCCTTTATTAATGCCCGGGAGTTTCTCAAATATTCATTATCACAAAAAGTATGATTACAATAAAATTATTAAGGGTCCATTTTTATTCGCAATGAAAGACAATAGACTCTACCACTTACTGCAAATATCAACGTAATTTTAAAGACTCTTGGATAAATTTTCACAAAACTTTACTACCACGCTTACATAATATTCGGAAAAATTTATATCAAGATTATCTATGTGAACATCACTTTTAGGTAAAAGCGAACTTTTATTCAAATTCGGTATTGTTTGTTGTGTATTAATTTTCAAGTTATTAGGGTAATCGAGAGTTCTTGATTGATAGCTTCAAATTTACGAATTCAGGCTAATGGCTTACGTTTTATCTGTTTTTTATATCGTTTAATGCTAAAACCCAGCTAACTCTATCCAGAAGGAAATAGTCACGGATTTTTTCATGGGCAACACTTACATTTGGATATTCTCCTCGACGGATGTCCATCCAGCAATTGACATTTCCAGTGGCCACTGGTACGTTCACCACTTCCAGCATATCAACCACAAATGGCTTGAATATCACAGTCTTTTCCTTACGATCAGTAGTAGCGCACGAAATTTTTCTGGCAGTGTCCCATATTTCCTATTCGATGTAAATCGAAAAAAAGTTAAATTTCTATCTCACTTTTATTCGAATTGATGAAAAAAATTCATCAAATATAAATAGAAAGATCTATAATTTAAACTACAAAAATTACACTTATTCCAATTTTTCTTAATCGTTGCAGCAGACTACAGCAGATAATATCTAATTTTGAACATCGTTGATAATGTCTTTTACAGTATTTTCTAACGTTCTATAAATATTTTCATATTTCGTTTTATGCTAAAATATATAAAACTATGTTAAATCTATGTTGAAAATTTTGCTGAAGCTGGTTACTTCAATATAACAATGTACTTATATATCATCAATGCATCTAAATTACTCTGAATTTGAAACCAACAAAATAAAGAGAGAACATAACGGAAACTTACCTGAACCAAGTTATCGGTTTGGATCACGATAACATTGTCCACAGTCCTACCAAATCCTCCTGAAGGACTCGTACCACAATCATTCAGAGGAATCGTGAATGTGTAAGAGGACTTACCACTGCCCGCCTCGACGTATCTATATTTTGTCATGGGACGCAGATAAATTAGTTATCATTAAACATTAAGTCCGAAAGGAAATTTTGAATCAATTTGTATCAAAGGTGACTATTTTGTGAACTGATAACAGCAAGTAAATTCCATAACTGTATGCACCATTTGATGCAAAAAGTGGATGTACGTTTGTCATAACTTGGATTTATGAAAATAATCGTTGATTAATCATTAAAAGTTCAAATTGTTACATTAACGAAAGAATTTTTCAGATTTGGACTCAAAAATATTATGATGTAGAAAAGTTTGTCTCTTCAATTCTTTAAGAAGTCAAACCTGATTTATTGTAATGAATATTCAAAGTTTAGATTGAATGTATAAATTATTTTTTAATGATTTTCTGTGTTTTGAAAAGCTATTTTTATAAAATAAATAACGCGGGAAACATTGAATTGAAAGGTTCTCTAATTACTTTTAAAATCGCGAATCATGTACGCGAAGTCTATTTTGATTCGTTTTACAATATTGTTTTCGTACCAGGATATTTTGACTAACATTTCATCCATTCAAATACCATGATAATGAGTTAAAATTAATACTGGAAATTAAAACTTATTCATCGCCTCCCAGTAATTATATTGTAATTTGTTTCAACGTTTTGGTTACAACTGAAGCTGTAACAATGTATGTACATACCTGCATCGTGACTTCCCAAAGTATCCCTTGCTGTAAATGATGCCATCGAAGGGCCCACTGAAGTCAACAGTGACCAGCATTCCCCGGGAGTCACATTTGATGTCGATCATGTCCACGTGCGTGTGGTGGTGATGATGATCATGATGCCCTACTTCATTGTTCTGCCTCGTGGTCAAAGCCCTTCCTCCACCCCTCACTCCATTTGGAACAAGCCCTATTGTCTCTAGGGCATTCCCAGGAGGTTGCACTGGATGGTCGTCGAACTGGAGCTGGGCTGCGGCCAGCTGAAGATAAGGAACAAATATTATACGATGATGGCAAACATCAATTGTTACACGGTTTTCCAATCTTTGGTTCGCTTATCTATATATATCTCAATTTAATATTCCATTAGTTAACAAAGTTTAGATTTTTTTCTATTTGTTTAAATTCCTTAAAGTTGTCAGTTATCGTTTGAATTCTTTTAAATGCCTAATGTCCATTCACTAAGTTGATATTTTCGAATGAAAAACATATCAATTCTCCCTGTTATTGGTGTTATATTATAGTAGAATATGTTATATTTTGATTTTAACAGAAGTCCTATGGTTTCCTGATTTCTAAGACCTTGAAGATTATGGGCTAGATGTGCGTGGCCTAAGAAAAAAATCGTGACCAATATTTCACCTGAAAATAATAATATTGATATGAACCATATTGAAATTACTGCAAAAAGTTTTAAAGTACAAAGTTAACAAATCAAAAAAATCATGAATTAACCTTTCTCTAGAATAATATGCTCTGATCATCATCATGAATTAATTTTTTATTCTGGGAAAAAAATCCTTTAAAAATTGTGATAGAGTTGACCGAGCAACAAGTTAACCATATTCATAAATATGGCAACCACTAGGTAACTACTTTGACCCAGAAACCACTGTGCAAATATGAAGGTCATTGAGAACGCCTAGATGGTGGACAGAAGCAGTTCACTTGTGCATTGCAGATATGCCTACACTGGAGGATACTCTGTCTGCCTCGATGGCCTACATAAGGAAAGGAAACGCGATATGTCTTGAATGGGCCTGCAGTAAACACAAGACATGCCAACGCATTAAACTCATCATGTATTGCGCAATTGAATAAGGAGATTTTAAAACGATTTCACCTATCAGAATCGCTCTTATATTGAACAGATCTTACACTACCATACCGAGAATTTCTCATAATATATTGTATAAGGATAGTTTATAAAATGACTTGAATGTAACCAATCTTAGTGCTATTTATTGTTAGAATTTTTAGCTACGAAAAGCTTGCCTTAGTGAACTAGAATAAAGCAATCAGAGAAGAATAATAGTATTTGAATAAAGATTAAGGTAATATCTTCGCACAAGAAATACTATGCATATACGAAACTAATATTTCCTAGAAATCAATTAGAATTAATTAGGATTTCATAGCTTTCAACGTCTTAGAAAAATAAATAACTTTCATATTCTAATGATTATAAGAAAAACTGAGAAAAAACAATGTCATAAATTTCTATTTCATTACAAAATAATGATTTCAATTTTCTTAATGGTTGTCTTTTTTACCTCTTTTATATCTTCAACTATTTATCTCTTAAATGTAAAGGATGAATTTCAAATGTTCTTCATTTTCTTCATTTGCTTCATCGTGTTCAACACGAGCATTTATCGGTAGGGAGGGACAAAGTGAGACTCAATCCCTTTGAAGCTCCGCAACGAAAGAAGTCAGAAATTTTATTTCGTGTGACACCCAAAATATATGAAATACAACGAAAAGAAACCTAGGAAAGTGAGTCATTGGATAATTAAGCTCACAGACTCTACGTGATTAAGTTTTCGCGTACGTAATTACCATTTCAAAAACAGGTTTTGGGAAGTGAAAGTTTATATTGACATTAGACGTGACAAGTGTTTGAGGGACAAGAGAGGTCAATCCGCATTTCGGAAAACCTCGTCCCTCGTTTTGTCAAGTACCTCATCGATCGGAGAAAGCTATAGAGCCGAAGAAAAAGTGAAAAGGTCATAGTCGTGCCTTCCACCGGCCTTCTCGCCTCCCTCCCTAATTCCTCTTCTCTATTCTAACATCTTTTTTCCACCGGAAACTATTTTCCCCGATTCTTACCGCGTCCATCTTTGCCTATCATTCTCTTACCTTCAGCTGAGTGAGGAACGTGTTATTCTTTTTTTTTCGAAAGGAAAATCCACAATGACATTTGTTGTGCAAAAAATTATCGCGGCTAAGTATACACATGGGCGGGTGGTTACCTCTTTAGAAAGGGATTTGTTTCCCCAACCTTTCTTCGGCCGCTGATCTTATGACCGGGGTCTGTTATAATGTATTACGAGGTAAAGAAAGGTCTTTTGAAGGTCGTGGCAATCCTTATTAACCCGTTATACAATACGCGTTACTTTCAAAATCGGATGGGATTTCAAAAATGAGTTATGGCGGCGGCGGTTGTAGGATGGAACGAAGGTTATCGAAAGCTAAGTGAAGAATAGGATCGGAAAACGACAGAAACTGTTATCCTTAATAGCCAATAAAAGCAGTTAGTGAGCATCATTGAATCCAAGGATTTTAGGGAACTATCATTACATTTAAGTATAGAGTACAATCTAAACCAAATAAAGACTTTGATTCTATTATTTGCTGTTCCGACGACCTAAATTAAAAGATGTTTTATAACTGCTTTGATACGTTAAATTCTTTAGTATCACTATTCCCTAATACTAAAGAATGTGATTAAAAAGTATATATCCTGGCTTGGGTCTAGGACATTCAATCCGACGCTCGGTTCCCCGACGCTCGACTGACCGAAAGCTTGCTTGATCGACAGTTCACTTTATCGACACTAAACTTACCGACAACTCGCTTGAGTAAAAATGTTTATAAACCAAATGAATAGGCGTCGGTGCAAAAAATGTTTAAAATCGTTTGTTTAAAGAATCAGTTTGCAGGTTCCCCGTGATATTGTTAACTGATAGTTGGCATATATTTTTTGTTATTAACAAACAAAATACTAATGAAAGTTATTTATTAACGAGTTTTTGAATAAATTATTTAAAGGTAAAATACTGGTTTATTAATTATACAAATATCTATGTTTTGTATCTACATTTATATTTTGGGAAAAAATAAAGATTTAACAATTATTAAGGAATATATGAAAAGTTTCACGGGAAGCTTGCCGTCTGTTTTTTTTTTTTAACTAACGACATTACCTATTAATTTGATATAAAAAATTTATCCAAGAGATTTGTCGATCAGTTTAGCGCCAGTAAAGTGAGTTTTCGGTCAGTTATATCCTGGCTTATGATTTAATTATGATATTTCAAATTTTATAATTGGATAAGTAAAATATTCAGCGCAGTAACCTTGTTGCATATAATTCTAGTTTATGAAGCAATTTTCAGAATTATAGTTAAATCAAATTTATTCTTTCGATTGTATTTATATGAGATATATAAATAGACGTTTGTTACGAATGGTCTTTTATAATTTATTTCTTCAGAGAATATACGATTGGTCTATGAAAAAAAAATTGATAATCAGTTATTAATGTGGAAAAATGTAACACGTAAAACGTATATCTCATATCCACTCTACGATGGCTTAGATCGTATTTTCATGGGTTGGCAACATTGATAGCACACATTCTCCCTCCTACACATCGCAGATTCTCATCTAACGTTGCCAATCTCACAATCTGAGTATTTTCTAAAGGTGTCCTCATGACTTTAGTGCCTCGCACTTCTTACGCATTCCGGTTGAGAAAGTAGACGTTCGAGCATTTATTACGTTTTAAAGGTATTCAATTTTCGCACCTTATGGGTGGGGAGGAGAATCTTTGCCTAAAATCTTACGTCCCAAGTTTTAAGAACGTTTATAATTCACTTCAATCATGTTCTTTTCTCCTCGAAGAATCTCCATTTATTTTTCACTTTCCCTCTCGTTTGTTTCATAACACGCGCCCACTCATTCTTCTTATTTTTTCGCTCATCTCCGCCACTTTCTCTCATTTTGAACCTCCCGAAGTGGGCACTCCTTCGGCTTTCCAACCAAACAACTCCTAAATAAACAAATTCTATCCAACACTCGCAGATTTTTTCAGGAAATAGGGAATCAAATTGAGAAGACAAACTTTCTCGCAAAATATTTACAGAGTGAGGTCAGTAATAGACCTAGAGCAGTACTTTTAGGGACTTTATTAGTTTAGATCTCATAGCACGTGCTTTTCTGGTTGAAAAATACATATTTTGTTTGTATTGATGTAACATAATATCTTCGGTGAATTTTAGATTTTATTCTATTTCGCTCGATAACTGATAAGTAACTTAATTATATTCGCCAATCATATATATATATATATATATATATATATATATATATATATATATATATATATATATATCTTTATCGACTCATATTTCGCGTAAATACTATTACTTCTTGATGTCCTATGATCTTCTAGTTAGCATATTTATATATACACATATACATAAAAAATATAAATGCATCGCTGAACTTTAAACGAAAGCATTATCCACGAAAAATTAACGAATCTTAGACAATTAAGAAATTTAAATCCTCAAATCATACTTTAAAACTTTAAACGTTAAAAAATCCTAAAAAGAGGATGGAATATTTAGGAATACTCGTTGAGTTCCTTAGTACGCGATCATCTCAGCTACGGCAGAATATGGGCAATGTCCTCAATTCGCCATCAACACGTGTTCATTTCATTCAATGATCTCTAATAAGCTTCTCTATTGTATCGCCATCTCTACCAAAAGCGTTTAAGGTTTTGGAAAACGAACTTGAAAGATGCGGATACGTTTCAAGATATCCTCTAAATCTACATTTATTTCTGATCGAATTGATTCTGCTATGATTTTATGAAAAAGGTTTTGTAAGCAATTAAATATAAAGAGACTTCAATTAAATCTGCAACTTATATTTTCATGGATGAAATCTATTAAAAATTAACAAAGTATTCTCAATTATAATTGTTAAGAGTTATTTAAGTGTTTTGTGGGGAGATTTGATTTTAAAATTTTACGTTTCTGGATAAATAGTAGATATCCAATTATCTAACGATAAAGTAAAAATAAATCACTGATATTTTATCAATTATGATCAAGATGAATGTATTAATTTTACTACTTAACACTTCTCATTAACTTCGAGAAGAATATTAGTATAAACCGCCGCACAAATCTTTCTTTTAAGATCTCATTAATAACTACCTTCTAGTTGGAATTTCACAGCGAAAGATATCAAGCAAAGCTATCTTAAATCATAAGTAAGATAGCCTATCAATTAATTAAAATTCAGTTCATTCAATGGGAATAAATAATATCGATATCGTTGTAAAAAATATATTTGTAAGTAAATGAATGTTTGATGTTTTATCTTTTAGCAATTTTTTGGTTTGAAAATAAAAAGTTAAGGATATGATTTGTTTTTTTTATGACGAAAACTTTACTTTTCTTATTAATTTTTGTCAGGGTTGTTGGATGAAAACAATTCGTAGAATAATTAGTTATTTTCATTGTCACTATTTTTCATCAGTTATATTAATTGATGAAAAATATATACACGTATGTATTTTCTAATTTACTAGATTTTAAATGTGTTCGTATTTGAATAATGAAATAAGTTGTTCTTAAATTAGTTTAATATTTTACAAAGGTTTTCTTGTTTTTTTTTAGAATAAGCTGTTTTAATTTTTTAAATTCATAATTTATTGATGTGAGGAAGTTTTCATTCATCTTTAGCATTAGCGCATATGATAATAATAGCTCTTACATTATTACTATATCTTTGTTTAAATGGTCAGACGATATTCACGGGCATTTAGTGCATCACAAATCGAAACATTGAACGCTAAGCGAACGAATGGGAATATGGAACTTAGACTCCATTCTACGATGTTCTAAGTAGCACGTTCCTTTTCTTCTTAGGACTCTTCTTGTGATTTATCCGTCTCTCTCCGCCTACTTTTACGTCTCCCTCCAGAAAAGAAATCTCTCTCAGCTATTCATCGTCGCTTTCCCTTTCCGAATAAGACACACTTCCACTGCGCATGCGCGAATGTTTTAGTACTCACCTGTATCAGCACCAGGGCGATCAGCAACCGCATGGTTGTTGATCCTGAAAAGGAATCGAAGAAGAAAATTATTTATTTTGTTTAAAATTATGATTATTCGTAATACATAAATTAACTCTGAATGGGGATGAATATGGGCGGAATGTTTCAGAAAATAATTTCTCTAATCTTTGTCCAAATTCCGTAACTCTTCATTTTCTTCTTGAAAGAGATCTTCTCATCCATTTTCCATTTCAGCACATTTTTCTTCCGAATTTCATGAACATTGGCGATTCTTATTCTTTCGCTCCCTTTTGATTGATGTTTTAAAAATTGGAGCTCAGTTTTTGTTTATTACATTGATTTACCAAGACGAACTTCAGAAATTCATGTACAGAAATTTATATCGATCAATATGTTAAGAAAAGGCGTATCTTTAATTTTTAAAGAAATTAACCTCGATTTATACAGATAGAAAAAGGATATAGGATCCTCTACGTAATCTAAAGCGATTTTATCGCAATTTAGACTCGCTTTATCTTTAATATGTATGATGTCTCATTTACATTATAAGGTAATTAAAATAGTTAGAGTTCACTATTTTATCATCATATCGATTATTTATTAGTTTAAAGTAACTGAAACGGTAGCGTAGTGTATATGATATACTTCTATACTTCTGAAGATACTCAAGACTTCAAGTAACAGTGAGCAAAAAAGATGGCTAATGAGGATAAATGCATTACATCAAAGATGAACTGTTAGTTAAAAGTTACGAAATCAGTAGCGGTCGTGACAATTTCAAACGGTCATCATCGAAAATTCCTGCCTTTGTCCCTTTTCTGTTTTGAATCGTGATATAAAGAACCACGACTTTTTCCGTTTTATCTACTTCCAATCTCATCTCGGAAATGTTCATCTCGCAATCAACTTTCCAATCTTCCGTTCGTAATCCATAAATTCCAAGTCCTTCGCCATCAAGGACAATATTGCTCTTATGGCCATCTTGCGAATCACTAACACTTGCACTTCCACATTCAATTCCTCGTTTAATTTCTTTTTTTGCTTCTTGGATACCGTGAGTTCTGATCGGTCGTTGAAGTCTCCTGCTCTTTGCTCTCTCTTGTATGGTTTGCAGTAATTCTACGCCGGTTACCGTTCGTAGCAATTGTCCGTCAGAGAAAAGGATGCATTCTTTTATCCGTGGTGGCGTTGTGGGGAGGTAAGAAGGCTTCGAGGTCGGTCCAGAGGTGTAGAGGAAAGCTTTCTCGCCGTTTCTTGTTAGTTTTAGAGAAACCAGTCTCTTTGTGCTAAGTTGTCCACGAACAGTAATAGCGAGAATGCTACCTTGACATAAAGTGCCACCTTTACGATTCCGCGGATACTTAAAGATAATTTCTATAGATTGCACAGAGGTTATTTTTCCTCATCGAATGGCATATCGTTCGGTCGGAGAAGTTATAGTAGAGATTTGTGGCATAGATTTCGATGGTTATGAAAATAAGAAAGAGCATCAACCCAAAGAAGCTTTCATTTATATCTTTGCAATGAAAAATTGGTCGGATATTTTTCGAAAAATTAATAAATAGATTTTAATGAAAAATTTTAAGAAAATTTCCAGTTAAGTGGATTTGAAATTTGCTTTTTAGTAGAGTAGATTGCGGAAACCATATCTAAGTTCATATATTATTCGTTTTTATCGAAAAGTAAAATGTACTTTAAATTGATGTATGGATTAAAAAACAAACTGACGAATTCACTTTCATTTTCGTCTTTTACAAATTTTCTTGGTGGGTCGCTTAAACTGTTATCGCTTAATATTCCTAGGATTTTAATCGTTTATCTGTTGGGAAAATATTCCATCTAATTTGACGTCTCGAATTATATAAGTATTTGAGATTATTTCTTTTGCTAGACGACTTAGCTGTATGGAACGAATTTCGACGAAAACTATTATATTTTTGGTGCGGCACGCGCCGAAAACGATCTTGAACTTCATCCGAGGGAGGCCGAATTATCGAAGGAGAAAGGCGCGAGAAAACGTATACTGACCACGGTTCCCACGCTTAAAGCGCACCACAGATGATCCTGAGCAATGTATATAGTATAATAGTCCACTGTAGTTTCTTCTCAGTCTTTTTACTGTCTTCTAGTCACCATAGCCTAATCACTCTCACACCGGGGAAACGGAGCACCGGGGCAAAGAAAAGGGACAACACTTCCGAAGTGAATCCGTGTACGGCGACACTCACCTTTCAGCGTCGCGACGCTATTTCTAAATGCTTGTGCGCGTCGCTTTGGACGCGAACGTGGTTAACACGCGAATGGGTGGAAGAGGCACTTGGGGCGGCATATATGCGGGGGAGGGAGGCGGAGGGGGGCGAATTGGGAAAGGAGCATCTTCGGAGATGGGAGGGAGGTGAAGGGAATCGAGGCGCGCGATGGATGTTGCGAAACAAAACTCCTCAACGGAATGTGCGTTCAGTCTACCGGCGGAAGGGTTCACGGCTTATCATACGCTGATAACAATGGTCCAGTTCGTCTGAAGTGTACCATGAGGTTTATTCATTTTCTTCGTTCAATGCGCAGATGTTTCCCATATGCATTTCCTCCTGTGTCATTAACGTGTACCCTAGAAGTGACCTTTTGTATAAATCAATGCGATGCTTTACTATTTATGGGTAGAATAATATCTATATAGTTTGAACTTACCAACTACTTTTTTATTTACGTAATGCCTTGACTATTATTTATCGAGGTGTGGAACATTTGGTATAAAAATTCCCTCTTTCTAGAAAAGGACAATTCTCACAAATATTGAAGCGCTCAGCAATAAAATTTACAAATAAAAGCACAAAGTAACATTTCAATTATTTAGGATTACCTTCAAAAGCATTATTACAGAAACATTTAATAAAGATTTTATGGAACATTTCTCCCATTTCTTGTAAAGCATGGTGATAATGAATTAAATTTAGAGAAATATATTCGATTCTTATGCGATATGCCGTAAAAGATGTTTGATATGTACCGAGTATGCCACAGCAATAGATATACCACATTCAGGACGACTTTTGTTAGGTTTTTTGTTTCGTATTGTAGGAAGTACGCCGTGGGAACCCTGGTGTACGTAAATTATCTCAAAAAGATAGTAGAAGACATAAAAATTAGCTATATAATGGGTTCAGCATTTAATTAAAGCATCTTACTGATGTTTTTTCCAACACGAAGCTTCATTGAAAACAATCGCTTAATAAGTAGGTATCAATTTCTTCAATGAAAATCACATTCTTCAAATTTTGATACCCTCTGTTCCCCTTCATAAATACACATTTTATTGGAGTAGAGAGGATATCAATATGCAATCTGAACACTTCAGATTAAGGAAAAATGGTTCCGTAACAACAAAAATATATCTGCGTGAATCTGATTAACAAAAACTGAGAATCGGTGATATTTTTTTATGCGATTGAAGTAATATTTCTAGACTAAAATTTGAACAATGTATTTAAAACCAAGAAACGGACATTTTAACGGTTAATTAAAGGGATTTGGTTAATAACTGTGCCTGTATATGCATCACAAATTAAGATTAATTACAATAAAAAATCTAAAGAAATATGTCACATTTTTCTTTAGACCTCATACTGGAACACCTATTTTAAATCCATCTTTTATTTCATGATAATAATAATTCATCGCTCGTTGGTTTTCATAATTTTCAAGAGTCAACCTCATATTCCTATGAAGGTTTGTATTTAAATATATATTTGCAGAGGATGATTTTTAGCATTATCTCTCCATTTCCTGGAAATTTCATGGCTCATTAGTCTCTTCTATTATCCAACCACTCTTTTGAAGAGTTAGAAAAACGATACAAGGAGAATATTAAATTGAAAACTTTTCTGATTCATATCCTCCATAAATATACGTTCACCATATTCATCTCATCAAATTGGTGAGGTGAGTCATTCCCGAGAAATTAATTATAAAATATGCTATGGCAATATTGTCTAATAAATTTATTTCTAAAAAAATAGGATAAATGAGTGTTCTAAATTAAAATCATACTCATGGGGTAATCAATCAAATTTACTTACAGTACAAGATCATAGATCGCTTTAAAAAAACTACACAAAATCTAGTAATGTTTTTCGATAACATATTTACGAATAAATGGGAATTTAAGATATTTGCTTGATTATGGACTGCCAATCCTGGTTTGATTTTGAAATCGATAATGGCTATCGTATAAAACAAAATAATGGTGAAGAAACAATGCTCTGTTCAATTTTTAGACTTGTTGGAAATACATCCCAATTTCGAGTAGAAAATAAAATTCCGTGTTCAATTAGCGGGCGTTTCAAGACGTAGGAAGAGAGCAATTTACATGTCCTAAGATTGGAGAAAAAAGGGAAAGCAGTTGATTTACCCCCTTTGAACTTTTCACGAGAAATTGATGAAGTACACAAGATCCATACATCCGCTTTACGTGACTTAACAAACTTTGAAGGAGATATACTGAAAATTTGACGGTGCAGGTAATCCTGGGTTAGCCCGCTTTTTCATCAGAAAGAAAGATGTGCGTTGATTGTCACAAGAGTTGAATTATTTATGAGCTGTACTTTGAGGTAATGAAGATGCAGAGAGATTGTGAGTTGTCCATTAAGGCTTAATGATGGGCGGATTCTCCAAGTCGAAAGATTTCACTTGTACAGCGTTGTCATTATTATTATCGCTCAAAGTAACATATTTTAGACAAGGAAGAGGGTTCTGAAATATAAAAATCGTTCCTCTTTGTAGGTACATAGCTCTCTACCTGAATTAACGATTAAGTTTGTTCACACTTAGTTTTATTCTGTGAGTTTCAGATAGAAAACACCTAATTTTTCGGGTTTTATTGTCCTATTATTCTTCTTAATATTTGTCTAGTGGTTCAGATTGAACTAGCCTTTAGTTATAAATTATTTGATAAAAATAGATAAAAAGAAGCTAAAGCATCAATCATTAATAGTTTTTCGTGAAATATCCTGATTCATCAACTAAGAATCTCTTGTTATTTGATTTGGCACCGTTTAAGCTGCATTTCCAAATCAGTTTTACTAAGTCGTTGATTAAGATTAATAATTACATTTTAAATGTTATTGTGATTAGTTGATTGAGAATTGATAAACAGAATCGATACTGAACTTACACTTAACGTAATAAATAGAGAATTTTTAAGCACAAAATTTACGTTTTATTTACTATAAATTCTATTTGAAATTGAAACTTTTATGGTATAGGTCTTTAAATATTTAAAGGAAAAATGAGTTTATAAAAATAATTTATTTCAAAATTTATTCATTCCAATTAAAATATGCAAATTACTCGTAATAAAGGAATCTAGTAGATGTACTCAGCAATTCTTGTCACGTGTCCGTAATCCGTTTCTAATTTACATAATATAATAATTATTTTCCTCTGAGATACTAAAATACCATTTATATTTATTTCCATCAATATTACATCAGGATGCTGATTGAGTATGGGTAAGATTCGAAAAAGTATTGGAAGGAAATATGAAAAGGATTGGAAATTGAAAAGTGAATTAAGATATAACGATTATCTCACGGCAGTATATATGTTTAGCTTATATGTTTATTCCCAAATGAAAGAGGATTAACTTTCATTTATATTTTTATTTTATGCACCGATGAAGTTTAAATCTATTCTCATTTGGTTTATGGTTTCCATCGTGTTCAAGGAAGATCCTTTACGAAACTTGCAGATATATGTCAGCATTCTTTCGTTGAGCTTGCGGAGTTGATTTGGACCCAATGAAACTAACAAAAAAAGTTAAAATGTACCATGTTCAACATCGAAAACATTAAAAAATATATGTATCGACATTTCCCCCATTATTTTAACCGCGTTTCATAAGTATTCACACATTCGCCAACACATGCCACAGATGTTGAAGTGTCGTATCACATTCTTCTCGATGGCCATTCTTTGTCGCTGACTACCTTCCTCCAAAATCTCTACAACACTCACCTGAATACAAGTGCGTTCTCAAAGGAAATTCGGCAGTCATTGGGAGAGGTCTTTTTTGCCATTTAGTTTGCTTAGATACTCGATGGATTTTGTAGGCGTAGAATCCGTCACCGAGGTGTGGTGAGGAATGCTGCATATGATAGCAGCAACGTCCTTGTGCAGAGGTCGGCGAATTCCGCCATCGGCAGGATAACAATTGGGATGATGGGGCAGAGAAAGTTATTCCCGAATCTGAGGAATCATTAGATGGTAAATGGCTCCTTTGATTATTCGATTTTGGGAGGGTATTTCGGGTGATATAACCTTTTACTGGGAATAAGAAAACCGGATTTTGATGGCCGTAATGGATTCCAGGGATTACTTATATTCCAGTCACGTAATGGAAAGCAATTTGCAGTTTTTTGTAAATGGAGTCGAAAGATGGACTAATTTTACGAATTTAGCCTCTTTTCATTGATACTCGTAACCTTTTGCGAGTGATACACTAGTAAGCATTAAATTATTGCTGAATTAGCTAGATAAACATTTAATTTTGTTTGGTAGGTTATTAAAGTAGAAAAACCTCATGGAATTCTAGATGAGTAAGGCAATTTTTTAATCAGTATAAGTCTTAACGAATATTGATATGATCTTTGAATTTTGACTTAAATAACATTAACGAAAGTAATTTTTTAGGTTTGAAGTGAAAATAGCACTATTAATCATTTACGATTCTAACACTAGCAACTATAATTTTAAAATGTGTATTTCTACAATGGAAACTGAAAATCCGTTTATAGTTTAGAATTTTTTGATTTAGAAATAGCTTTTTCTTGAGTTCCCTCAGAACTAAATTCCATCGAGTGTAAGGTTCCATCTTGTAGCTGTGTCGCTTCATCCCTTTTCATGACCCATATTCAAAAGATACTTGAATAGGAGTGGCAGTACTGAAATGACCTAGCAAATACCTGCAGAAAAAGGGAAAGGGGATCTGTGTTTGATGACTCGCGAACCCAGCGAAATATAAAGGTGAAATTGTATGCACCACACCCTTAGACATGATTTCAGATGAGTATTTCATATTTCGTACAGAGAGAGGCATTCAGAAATGCTCCTTTTGTTACAAAGCATCTTTGTATCCATTCGTATTCAATCTATGTGGTCAATTAAGTTACTTGTGTATCTTGTTCTTTATCAAATGAATATATTTGTGCCTTTGTTACCCCTATAGTAGGTCTTTTATTATCAAACAGTTAACGATATTGAAAAGTATGTCACAATCCTTTTAAGTTAAGAATTGGTTTTGGTATATAAGCCTTTTCAAACTTTGGAGATCCATTATTCTTCGTACTATACTGAATCAATTCATCTAATCATAAATGTTAGTTAGCGAAGGGTATCTTTAAAGTTGTTTTAAAAAATTTAATCTTAAATGAAGTCGATAAACTTCGATTTAAAGTCTCAAGGGTATTACTATCAAACTTAAAAAAGTATGTACATCCGTGAATCTATGAGGACTTAGAGCCGAACCCTCAAAACATCTAAAAATAAGACGTGACGAAGTCAGCGGCTTCATTGATGAGAAGATGAAGCAAGTAAATAATCCAAAGATTGTCTTTTAATTATGGAGTCATCAAAGGTTTTGAGACTTCTTTAATTCCTACAATATGAGTGTAATAAGCAAATTGAAGGATAGATGTAAAGTTAATTGATGAGTTACGACTTCTCTTTTTAACTTCAATCAAAGCATGAGATCAACTTTATATTTAGACTATAGTGAGTACGAAACAATTTTATATTTTCAATTATATTATATTTATAATTAATATTATATTATAACAGATGATAAATAGGCGTTATTTTCATTAGACACATTTTATGCATTGGAAAAATAATTAAGTGCTACATTTCCTTTTTCCATAAACATTTACATGACAACCATTTTCAACTTCCATATCTAAATAATGTCAGATGAATATGTATCTATTTTATTAGTATAATAAATTGTAATTTGGTTCAAGAGCCGATTATGTTTAAATGTTTAGACTTAAATACAAAATTTTCCATTTCTTACTGATTATTTTCAACTGATCCATTATATATTTCCATTATTATTTGATGGATTTCGTTAGGCAAATCTAAGTAGTTCATAAACAAAAGTTAGTTACGGGCATCTCATTCGATTTTTTATGCTTCTTTGAAATAATTAGGTCTTAGAGAGTTTATAAAAACATATCATCAAATCAGAAAAGATGTTTTTAGTTAGTATAGTGCATGGAAATATACATTTTCTTAAAATTCAGAGTCTTTGGCAATGACATAATTATTGATCCGTTGTCTTACAATTAGTCAGGGATGTTAAAAGAATTTGTGGTGCTCCCAGGAAGTAAACTTTCATTCATCCTTAAAATACACCATAAAAATATAATTAAAATAAGCTATAAAAGCATGAAATATTTAGCACTTTGGTACGATTGATGAGTAGATATAAGAATTTAATAGTTTGCAGTAAGAAATTTTGATGAACTTCCTTTGAATGAGGGATTGAATTTTCTTAATGACAATAACTTCAATCAGAGATATTTTGCGGTAAACAACGAAATGACTCTCAATCTCTAGGTATAATGACATGAGTTCATTTGAAATGTTAATAAGTGCATAAGAAAATGAAATTCTCTCTTGATTAATATTACTTAACTACACTCGTCAGCAACACCTAATTATGATATCTTGATTTTACGATTTGAATTTTGCATAACTGAATATGTTTTCCGCTTGAATGAACCTGTTGGTGCAAACATTCAGAAAAATGAAATTATAGTCTACACTTCGTATTAATTAATCCTCAGACACGTTTCGTTAATTCCCAAGGCTTTTAATATGATGTTTATGAATCGAAAAGAGTTAAAAATGTATGGTTTATAATTAAAAATATCCAGAAAATTATAAATTATATATGAATATATGGTAGATTTAATATAGATATTTAGACTGTTAGATATATTTTTTGCTTTAGCAAATTTTACGGAGATTTAAATCACTTTGAAGTCACATACGTCAGTCTGTTCTCATTTTCTGAAATTAATGTCAGTTGTAAACTCTCTGTGTTTGCACCTAAAATGTCACCATCGGATTCAGTTTTAGACCTAGAAAAAGTAACTATGTCGGTTTCATTTATATATCTCATTTTCAATTCTTATTCACGATCATAATTGGCCTCCCAGAAATGCACGATTTCAGACACGAAGGCTAAGTAAATATTTCATGGTGCCATTCCACACCGCTTGTATTTTTCCTTTTCTTGTACCTTTTTTCGTTAAATTCCTTTCCTTTCACTTTCAGAAAAGAAAAAGAACCACTAAAAAGAAAAGAGAATAATTGAAAGGAAAAATGACTGGTTCTAGAACCGGATGCGAATTATTTCCACTTGTTCATATTCAAGTTCAGGGTTTGGTTCTCGTTGTACATGATCGCTTTTATGTAATGATTAATTTTGAGTTTTCAGATGCAATATATAAAAACTCAAAATTAATTATCTTCCTGTGTGTATTTTTCTCTCTTTGAAGAAAATTACTTCTATGAACACCTATTTATTAGCTTAACAACAAACTATCCTATATATCAGTATCCCATTGTAACCATCTGAGTTAATTTATTTTCCTCGAAGTGTTATACTCAAACAGGAAAATTAGTTGGTGAATATTCCTTATCCATCTAAGGAATGAAAACGAAAAATTATTTTCGTCGATGAACCACAGGTATTATAATCACAATCTGATCTTTTAGGATATCGTAACTAACTGATTGAATTATGGTTATAATATTCTCCAATAATTTGATATTTTAAATATTCAATTGCTTAGATCATATCAATAAAAGAAAAATTATTATATTCGCTCAATTCAGAGCAAGTGATGGAATTTAGAGAAGTGTTACATTTGTTTCATTAGTAATAATAAAATATAATTTTAATGAAAAAGTATAATATTATGTCCATTAATGTTATATTTTAACGAACGAAAATTGAAATTTAAAAAAATCTAATGAAATTTTACTCTTCTAATTTTGTCACTTCAGTATTTGCTCGTACGTTTCCAACAAAACGTAATGAAGGACGTTTACCATAATTAGTCCGTGTTACACAAACAATTGGTATCTTTCTAATCGCGTGCCACCCATTATCCGATGAACTCAGCACTTGTCATATCACTCGTCCCTTCCTTTCTCGTGACGAGAATTGGTTTCGTTTAGCCTCACAAGTGAGCAGACAATTACATGAAAGCGACAGAAAGGATATCTTATCCAAAAACGGTTTGTTCTTGGAAAGTTACGACCCACTTCCATCCATAATCCACCGAAATCTGTGAGTTTTACAGGAGTGGTTGTTTCCTTCGGTAAGAGTTGTGTCGGCAGATCACGAGATGAATCTTAGAGAGAGGAATACAGTTGATTTAGAGAGAGATGCAAGTAAGAGACTTTCACCGCCGAGTCGTGACCCAGTCTGGAGAAGTGCTGGGGAGAGCGTGTTGTGGAGGCACCGGGAACGCGTCATTGTGAGTGCCATTATGCAATTACATTTGTTTTTCCACTTGGAAAGATTTCCTTCTATCTCCATTCATTCGTTTATTAAATCATGCTTCACCGAATTATTCCGTTATCGGATTACGAGTCTACTAGTTAGCTGCTTCTGATTACCGATACGTGTTTGATTATGAATGCATTGTTACTGTTTGCAGAATCTGCGGTAGTGTGTTATGGTATTGGAATGGAGCTTGTTCTTGAAGCTTAATTTCTACAATTTAAAGCATTCATTTTATTTCACATCTCTTTTAATTTCTTTACATTTACCACAAAAGAGATCTTAATGATACAAAATTCCAAATAGTAAAGTGAACATGATGTAAAGTTCAACATTTCTTTTAATAGTGGAATTTTTTATTATGTAAATTGACTGAAATATTCATTCGATTACATAGATTTTATCCTTACAAAATTATGATGGACATATTTAAATAGATCAATTATATCTAGATACTCGAGAAATGTATTGCATTAGCGTTAGCAGATGTTTCGAAGTTACACTTCTCTGTTAGATGTTTTTTATTAGCTTTATAATTTAACTGTTGCACAAACTATATCCTTTTTTATCTTCTTCCTTCACTAGATTTTTCATTTCTATATTTCACAGGGAATTACTCAGAAGAATCTCTTTTTTCAACTTCGATAGAAGTAAACATATAGAGAGAATTTCTCCTATTTCTATCAAGATATTAGATTTATTTTGAATTTATTTATAAATTCTTTTATGTTACGAAAAATCACATATCACATATTTTGTTTTATTCAAACGCCATAGTCGTATATAAAATTATTTCTCATTCCTAAAATACTTCTAGCGAAGTTGCAAGATTTGCAGGGAGAATAAACACAATTTTGATGTTTAAATCGATTATGTCGTGTTTTATGATGAATGATTTTTGAGAAATTGGTACTTTTCAAAATAACTCATCAATAAATATACCATTCTATTAGATATAGAAATGTTTGTACTTCATTGCATCGAATATTATTCGATGGTACGAAATATTATATATGCCGCGAAACTTTTTTTGCCGTTCTAACTCGTCTTGTGCGGAAACCGATGGTAGATATTTGTAATTCTTTTGTTTTGTAATCGATCGCGTGAAAACAATGACTTTTCTGCACTATCATTGAGAACAGGAAGTAGTGACGGTGAATTAATAAACATAATATAGGGTAATATAACCTTTAGGAATAATCTTTTAACTCCACGAATCAATTTCACTCATTTAAAATTTCACATTGATTTCTGTTTCGAAAAACCTGGTGGTTATTAAAGTATTGAGGAGTTAATCCCAGCTTTTACCCCCAAAGTAATTTTCTCAGTGAGCGTAATTTATCTCGGAGAAGATTACTCGTTTTAGAAGGAAATTATAAGATTGTTCATTGTGCCTTTTAATTCACACTTTTGCTTAGTAACTTAAATTCCGTCACCTTCTCATTCTAGAAGTGACCTTTAAGACTCTAGAAGAATGGTGGAGAAGGATTCCGAAAAAGGACACCGCAAACCCATCGCTTTCTTTACATGTTTACTCTTCCCTCTCTTTCAACTGTAACTGGACCTGAGGCGATATCCCAAGGTCTGCAAAAAACGCGTTGGCGAATCAAAAGAAGGGTTTGCCGGGGGAATTGACGCGGACTCGTTCTGATGGCGGATAACGTCTTTTTTTCTTTTACGTTCGTATTTTTCTGAGATTCGGAAGATATTCGAATGACTCATATCTCATAAAATGAGACAATGATCATAACTTATCACAGTTTGAAGTTTCGAAATGTTCATTAAAGTGCACTGAACATTATCCAGCAGTGAAGGTAACTAATGAGAAATGAAAAGAATTAAAATATAATATGTTGCATTTATTCTATATAATAATAAATATCTCGTTCGCAATAATTCTCAAGTGTCTCAGTTGGTTTGTGTTCTCAGGTATATCTTAGATAAATATTTGACCCATGAATCTAATAACCACATTTGCAGACGATAGAATTACTCTTATTAATTTTTATAATTGTTAACTTAGAACCAGTAAGATTGGTTGATAAACAAAGAGCTTCCTTTTTTATAAGTTCTCATTATTTTATTTCAGGTATGCTTTTACTATATTATCTATATAATAGTCTATATATAGTCTATAGTAATATGTAAATTACATGCCATGGTCTCATCCATGACCCTGAGCTATCCAAACGTAGTTTGAGTGCATCATCAACAGTTCAACAAAGCATTCAGTTTCACTCAGTTTCAAAACTTGCACTTCCTTCCAAAGAGTCAACTGCTTTACCCTCTGAGGTTAGTTAAACCCAGAGACGGCGGTTTTTCCCATCTCTATTCATCGAAGGAAATCATCTTCTCGTCCATAATAGCTGAGGTAAAATCGCTCCTCTCGTTGGTGCAGTAACGAGTTATTTATGCCGCAGATGAGTTGAAACGCGTCATGAAGAAGAGTAATGTCCTCGAAACAGAAATAGAAAACTTCTCGTTGCGTCGAAACGCGCAGTTTGGATGGACCCAAGTATTTCCTCCGCCTTTCTCCCGTTAATCGCTTCAGACGTCAAGGACTGTGTCACTTTGGTTCCTTTGCTTTGCCCGGATCACCTTGACACCCCCTTTTTCCCTTTCCTTTTCTTTGACTTTCATCCGATTGTAGGAACCGTCCGATAAATGTTCTAAATGAAGTTTTGATGTCTTCTCCAGAGATGCTATCCACTTTTAAAAAGTCGCTCACGTGTTATTGATGTGAAACGAATCTGTTAAATGTCAAAGTGTACCTTTACTAAATTCTAATCTTAAATGAATATAAAGTTCGAATTATATCCATCGCACAATGTTACCCGCATAGACGACAGTAACTTTCCAGATTACGTGATGATGTAGTAATTTCTGCTTCCTTTTGCAGCTTTCTATAATTTAGAATTAAAAGTAGATTTTATCCATAACAGCAGTTAACAGATGTGTCAGTTTTTTAGTTTGTTAGTACTCAATTTTTTGGGAACTTTTTGGTGTGAAGAATAATCTCTGTGAGTTCCAATTGATTATTCCATGTAAGAGATGAAATGTAATAGTGGTCTATTTCAATTGATATTATTATTTATAATAATGAATTTTGTTTTATTCTCGAAAATGGGTTTCTAGTGCAGTAACTCTTCATTTATTCTGTTTTGACTGATTCAGGTTTTAGAATTATGGCCATAGAAAAAATACTTTATCGTTTAAATTACGGACCATTATAAATATTTTGTAGAATTATTCATTATTATCATTTGCTCTTTGGTGATATTAGAAGTCATATATTTCATCCAATTGAAATATATTTTCAATCTTATCTCACCAGCTGTTGTCAGAAAGGGAATATTGGAAGTGACTTGTTCGAAAGATATACTCTTCTTATGTTTCCATTTAATAGCTTCGGAAATAAAAAAGGACAAAAGCACTATAAAACCCGAAAAGAAGTTTTAATGGACGGTGCGTTAATTCTTCGTTTTCGGCCTGTGAAAGTGAATTGATGTAAGTTCTTGGAAGATGCCGATTTATATCTTTTAAATTGTTAAAATTCGGTTACCAACCCCAAAATTATTTGCTCTTATATCATCCTTAAATACTTAAGATAATACTTAAAGTTTGATCGGCAATTTAAAGCCCATTATTAAGGCAATAAAGATTTAATGTACTTACATAGTTGATACATGTTGATAATTCATCCTCAAAACTTCAATGCTTGTTAAATTGCTTGAATCTTTCTTTCCTCTCCTGATAGTATTTTTTTTAATCTGTGTGTTCAACAGCTAATAAAACGTAATATATCTTTCAACTTTTATTTGGGTTATCTGCAGAATTTTTTAAATGTATTATTTCATATAAGTCATCCATTTTGATAGCATTAAAATTGAGCCAGGAAAATAAAATATATCATTGGGACTGCTTAACATTAATATTTACGAAAGTGATTCATAATTCAAAAAAAAGAATAATTAAACCTAATAGTACAAGAACTGGAATCCAAATTTCCTAATTACGATCCCCCGTAATGTATTTGTAGATATAAATTCCCGTAATAACTGGTACAAAACCTTTCTTAAAGTGGAAAATATTAAGTAAAAGTCTTTGTTACAGTAATTTACTGCTGTTTATGCCTGAAATTTACAGCTTATCGTGACGAGTTTTTATTTCTTGGCCAAATTATGCGAACCATTATTATTCTCTGAAATAAATGAATTTCACTAGACATTTACAATGTTTGATCAAATATTTATTCTCGCAAATTATTTCTTATTTTAAACAGTTAAAAAGGATTCTTTCAGATGAATAGCTGAAGAATTTTAATTATAATCCATTTTATTATAGTTTCATTTAGAGCTGAATATTAAATACTTGAAAGATTTCAGAAAAACGTAAGTTCTTGTGAACCAGAGTGGAGAGTAACTGCAAAATCATTACGAAATCCAGAGACGCATAACCCTCTACGACATGGGAACATAACGTTTACAACTGAGAATATATATGTATGTGAAAGTCTCTTGAAGTCGATACTGCCGTTGAATTCATGACGGTCGTGCTCATGCAATACAAAACGTAAGGTTTATTCTTTCTCAATCATATCGCGTGGGAAAAGAATCAACGCTGCGATTGAATTATGATAATTACCAGTACCAGATGAAAAAATATTCCGCTTTTTCTTGGAAATAAATTTACAATTGTTTTATGTTTTGATCTTTAGATATTCTGCCGGTACAATCTCGTAAAAGACGATATTTCTATGAATTCTGAATTAGCTGTGGAATATGTGGACCGCAGAGACGAATACAATAATAAGAGAAAGTAGGAAGCTTTGTAAAACACATTTTAGTCTTATTTCCATCTGCAAACCTTCTCAGTCTATTTCGGGTAAATTGAAAATGAGTAGAGGTCAAGAATGATGATAAAAGGGAGTTCATTTAGTTCAATATTTGTCACATTTATTTTCGTTCTAACTCTAAGAATACTTTCACAATCCTTCATTCAATTTAAATTCACAATCAAGATTTATTCCGCCTTGAAACTACAGAGTATACTCAATTGAATGAATGAGATCCTACTTCCGGAATGTGAGGTTAAAAGTTGCGTGATTAAAACAACGAAATGAGTGAATAAACGCTCAATGATGGATGCACTTAAGCCTCGATTACCATTCCCTCTTTCACTTTGTCACAAACCAAACAAGGAAACGGACACTTGCAATGAAAGGTCCTCAGGTCAAGAAAAATTATGATCATTTCCTTAAGCCGATGTAAGAGGGATTTTGTTTTGATAAAAATAAATAATCCATCTATTTTGGGATTCACTGCATAGTGAGGTCCGGTTTAGATATAAAAACAGAAATATTAACTCCGATAGCTAATATTTTTCAATAACGGTATGATATTTTTGAGAAAGGAATGAACATTTGATTTATTATGTGACTGAATCCCTCAAACAAGCTAAAAACGCAGATGGAAACTGAAGAGGAGTACACGTAAGGAATTTAAAATATCTTAAAATTATAGTGCTTATCATCGTAACAGATAATAGGTATAGCTTTTGTCTAATTCTTCATCTCAAAGATTAAAACCTGAATTTTGATGTGGTTGAATTGTGATTTATAGGAGTCATAAATGTACAACGTCTCTTATATTGTTTTGTAAGAGAAATAACTTGAATTTGCAATAATGTTGAATAGATATGGACCGAGGGTAATTACATAACTAAAAATAAAAGAGAACCTTATTCATACTAGGGAATATGTATCTTATTACTACACTTCAGACCGAGAAAAGGGAATGTAGATGCAAATGATTCAACACTCATTACGGGTTATTCTTGGCCTTCAAAAAATGTATAAAAATGAAAATTTACCAGAAATAAGTATTACGTAATAGTTGTTAGTTATTATAAGACAAATGTAATAATTAATTATAAGCTTCATACTTAAAAATTATACTATGAATTAGTTTATTTGTGTTTTAGTTTAGTTTGTTTTGTTCCTCGTTTTTAAGCATTTATTCATAGAAATTTCATTCTCATTACTCATTATTGCAATCTCCACTCTTTACTCTGTAATAAAGTGAAGTTGTAAGGGAATTTATTTTCATAAACCTTATTTTGACCATTGACATTTTTCTGATGCAATGAAATAATTGAACACAAAATAACGTCCTTCATGTTCAAAACATCAATTAAGAGTGTATTATTCGAAGTAAGTCTATTCCCAGTAAAACAGTGTGTCTATATTCATCTTCCGGCAGATTGAAGTTTGAATCTTTGCCATTTCTCCTCGACAATGAAGATTCCCGAAAGTGCAAGTCATAGGAAATAACAGAGGGACCGCTGTCGCCAAAGTCAAGCATTTTTTGAGGATGTTCTAATTGTTTATTTATGTTCGAAGGCCGCTGTTAATATTCGTCCTTGAAAGACTTTTGGATTTTAGCTTTGCCGATAGCCTACAGAATTTTAATTTAACTTTAATACGAAAGCTTTTAGGAAGTATGATTAATTGAGCATTTGGGTATTCTTTATGAAAAAGGAATTATTAAGAAATTTCTTTTTGCAGTCTTTCCACTCATTAGTGCTTGAAGGACTACCATTCCATGTATCTTATGAAAGTGTTTAGAAAAAATGACAAAGAACTTCAGTACTTTTCACTTTTCTTTTCTATATATTTACAAGTAACGTGTGTTTACATATGTATGTACTTTAATTAGAGGACATTTTGTGAAATGAATTTCATCCCGTGTATTTGGAAATTTATAAAAAAGAAGAAGAATTTACAATTTTATATTTGAAAATCGATTTTTTAATAAAAAAGCAAAGCGAAGAATAGAAAAATTCATGTGAAATTAAAATAAAATTCATTTATCGAGCATCATCAGGAATTTACGAAAGAACAATTCAAATGATATCAGCAGTAGGATCTCTGGCTTTTTGAGTGTTTATTTATCATTTATATAAAAAAAAACCTTTCTTCGTTATGTATTAGAATGCTTCGAGTTTTTTAATAAAGATGATATTTAGGGTTTCTTGCATTTATTCATATCGTATATTTAGGCTTTGAAATCCTTTGAAGACTAACAATTATTTTGATATATTTTCAATTCGTTAATATATTAAGTATGAGACATTCTATGTGGACAGTTGGTAAAAAAACGAGATGAATTCCATAATTAGTTAGACTTCAAAACGTGGGAACGTCTTGTGAAAGTTTTCAATGTAGTACTCATAAAAAATGGACTGTTTTTTTTCTTCTGAACCCTATCACCAATAAAAAATGATATTTTGAGATTTTATGTGATCTCTACATTTTTCCCTCACAACCTCTCAACGTATTCTTATTTATACTATATGCATGGAAATAGAAAGTATATACAAGGCTATATGTTCGTAGAGATTTTTATTTCACCCAGTCTTTGGAATATCTTGGATTAAATCAGGTTCCCTCTTCCAAATTGTTCTCTAGTAGTGAGATTACTTACCCAGTTCTTGGGTAAGACATTCCAGTGAAAATTCCAACAGAGGGCCATCACTTAAAGTCAGCAGCGGTCTCGAGCAACGAGCGTCTTAAACGTATTATCCATCTCTCTGAGCCTCAGAAACACTTCATTCTCAGTGGGCATTCCGGTTTATCTGCCCAGGGTGGAAATATGACAGTTGGACGACGCTTTTCCACCTGGCCGTCGACTACACCCGGATGCAGTCCTCCAAGGTCGTCACCTCCCCTCCTGCAGACCCCTCTCCCCTATCCACCAGTGTCCCACTGACCCCAAGGCATAAGGTAGTTGAATCACTCGTCTATTCCATCAACACAAGTCAAATGTCACGATAATTGTCGTGCCATTTTTAAGGTCCAGCGATCGCTTTGGATGTCATTCGGAAAGTTACGGATTCATCGCGGTGCAATTTGGGAGATTTCAACGATCGATCAGATTTAATGTTTCTGGTGGAGGATACGAAATATTTATGAGAAGGAACAGATATATCACAACTTTCTTTTGTTTCACCCTCATCTGTTGTTATTTTCTATCCTTTTGTGTCTTATTTCTGTTCTTCTTCTAATCTTGATTACTGAAAATTTTGTCTCCCTTGTTACTTTTACATTCCATCTTATACCGATAAAATTGAACTATGAATTAAAATGAATTGTTAGATTGTATCTAACTTTCATTCTTTCTAATTTTAAGTGCTTTACTGTTGAATTCTTTTCACTTTTTAAGCGCATTCTACTCTGGTATTCTTATAAAACTTACTGTGAACTACCCATTTTTGTGAGTTATTTTAGTTGTAATGGGTAACTAATATCTGGTCCTTTATCGAGTATCCTAGACCAATAACGGCTGAACCTAAAGCGATAGGTTCCACTTGTTCACTATCACTCGATAGAATGATGTAAAACGCTTACACTGTAATACCATCAGATAGGTCTTAGTTGTTTATTCATGTTACATATATACTTTTCGTTTTGTATCGAACGCTGATAATTTGTTTACTTCCATACTTTTAGAAAATATAGTTTATCCTTTCTTTAATATCCTCTAAAAGATCCTTCCACGAAGTAACGCCTAAAAATATCAATTTTAAGTGAAGTACTAAGTATCGTTCGACCATTTTTAATGAGATTTTTATTTGGAATATATGGATTTGCTTTCAATGATGATTAATCTTGATTTCATGAAACAAAAATATTTCAATACTTTAACTTAACCACTTCATTCATAAATTTTGAGAATATTCAAAAGAAATTGGTTCAAGTATCTTATTTCAATTAAAAAATGGTTTGATTTTTGTTCAGAGAATTTGTTAACCCTTGCAAATTATTCAATTTATTTTCAATTGTCAAAAGTTACGATGAATCATATTTTTATGCACTTTTTCTATTCGTGAAAAGTACTTCGTCAATAAAAAGGTATACGTATTGTACAACTATTAATAACGTTTTCGGAAATGAGGAAACCATTTGTTTGGATGAATTACATTATTTTCAATGATCTCTTTTTTCCTCATTGTTCACTGAATTGCACAATCAGAGAGGAAATATGATACCCTGAGACTCACGAAAACGTCACACTTTTGAAACGCATTGCAAACACATTTGGTATTTCCAGACTCAAGAGGAGTAAAAGCTGGTCTCCCATGTCTACATCTTTCACGTAAGATCTTCGCTTTTCGATAAAAAATAAATCTTTCAAAGTAGTTAAAAATAAATTTATAGGTTAATACCAAATTCATAGTATAAATATAAGTTGTCAAATTTACACAGGATTAAATTTTTTATGGTACATTTCCTACATTTTTATAAATTAGATACAAAGTATTGAAACTAGTGCACTTGAGGTAAATTTAATCATTCAGAAATGTGTACACGTATGTAAATTTTCTTTAGAAGGTTGTGAGGAAATTAATGATTGTTCACATTGACATCTTTCTTACTTACATTCAGCAAAAAGTACTTAGCTGTCCTTTCCTGTCAATAAAGCTTCATAGATCATCCCTTGTGATGATGTGACGTTTATTAATGTATGCATCAGGAATTCCTTTAAAAAGAAAAAAATAGTAACATTGAAAAAGAAAAAGTAATACTGATTGGCATTTTAGATTTGTTGATGTTTAGGTGTTTATTTGTAATTGCAAGGAATTAATTGGATTGTTCAGTGTAACTGTTTTATTTTCGGTTGTGGAGGGATATGCATTCCTATATTCAAAGAGAAAATAATAAATGCCATTAAAATTTGAGAATATCTGAGAGATGTATTCGTTCAAAACATGAGCATTTTCTCCAATATGCATAGTTAAGTTACAACTTCAGATACCAGTTGATTTCAGTTGGAAAGTTTCCAAACGAATGAGAAACTTCATCTTAGACACTTTTTATCTTAGTTTGACGTTGATTAAGATATTGAGGAATTCAAGGATAAGTTCTCATCGTAATTTTATCGTAAAATTTAAGGAATTAACACGTTATTCAATGGAAATTTATTTAATAAAGCAATTTGTGTCCTCCGGGCTAAAACTTTAGTAGAGATTGTCCCAACTAAAATTATGTTTCCTGAATTGAATATTACTACTCAGTTTTCTGGTTATTAAATTTATGTTTCCTGTTTGGAAGCTAATAATTAAGTGTGACCTTTATGTATTCATTCAAAACTGGAATTTTAAAGCATATACTAAATATTTTATTTAAAATAAGATTGCAGACTGAAGACAATATTATTTGACGAATGATTAATGCTAAATTATTGGAAAATTTCTCATAAAATATCAGGAAATAACTTTAGTGATATTTTCGTATAACATCATTCATGATGCATTCACATATTAAAATGGAAGGTTTAAAAGCCTATCTTGTAATGAAAACTTGAATTCCCAATCGTATAACATCATTCATGATGGATTCACATATTAAAATAGAAGGTTTGAAAGCCTATTTTTTAATGAAAACTTGAATTCCCAATTTTTAGGGAGCAGAATACATAGAAAAAAGTAAGTACTATAATCAATCTTAAACGTAACAGTATATAGTGGAGAAAATGCAATGTAGTGAGGTTATCTAGTTTTTGGGTTCACTATCTTGTTCTTTTTCAAGAGTCAAACTGAGCTAAGAAAAGCATTTTTCAACCTTAATGAAAAAAAGAATGCATGCATATGATACGTAATATAGGATATCGATTGAAGTTTTTGTTTATTTAATATAAAAATCGGTAAATATTTTTTCTAGTTGCCAAATAATACCTGTTTTAATAACGGACTACAGCACTTGATAACTGGATTGAGCATTACACACTCTTATTTACAAATATCGGATATAATGTATGATTCATACAAATTAGTAAACTTTCTTTTTTCAAATAATCAATAGAAATCGATCGGGTAATATTGTCATTGCTCTTATCCTCTAATCACGTAATGAGAATGTTTACAAAGAAAATCGAAAGTTATTCCACTCGAGCTTCCTCTGCATTCTTTTTTTGGACCGACAGAGGGTTCGATTACTGAGGCATTGACAAGGAAGAAAGTGGGCAAACACTGGAACGCGCCATGTACGCAAGCGGTCGCACGAGACTTCCGCAAACTCCAAGAGATGCGACCTCACAGTTCAATCCTCGTAAAGGCCACACCTTCAAATTCAACACCCCAAGAACCTTCCGGGAAAGGTTCAGCCGAGTGTCCATTGTGATATACCACCGAAGAGCGTCAATCATACGACCGCTCTGTCATTCGATATAAATGACGAAGGTGTTGTATAAATCGGAAAAGGGTTTGATCGATAAACAGCGGCAATCGATTGAGGGAGTGTTCGATGAGTATGTGGCTATTAGTGTGGATCTGAGATGTTCAGGTGCCATGTGTGGTTGAGGAATTTTTCCAAGGTCTTCCAAGACGTCTCAAGGATCTTCCTCAAAACGGCCCCGGGCGCGTCTGCAAATCTTCAGATCCTCTTTGGTGAATCTCGCGGATTTTTCTCCACGATGGAATGGATTCCAATAACTTCGGAGGTCACGATTTTTCCCGGTTTACGATCGAGGTGTGGAGGGAAACCTGTTCTGAATGCGGAATCGATCGCAATGTTTAGGAAAATAAGATCTCGAGCTGATGTGCAATGGTATACGCTTACCTCATCACCTTCATTTTCAGTAGGAGTGTCTGCACACTTCACAAAGATGTTGGTTATAAAGGGAAGACGTACATGAATTGGCACCCTCCGATAAGGTATTTAGTGATGGATGAATACAGTTGGAAACAGGTATTACGCTATGAGACTGGCATTAATGGAGAATTAATAAATTATTCTCAATATTTGAGGTTCTTGATGGAATGCCTCAGAGATATATATGGGTAGCGTTCGAAAATTTGTATCGGAAGCAACAAATATTATTTTTCTTCCTTTCAGGGTAATTACTAAAGAGCTATAAAGTTAAAGTAATTTTAAATTTTGAAATAATGTAACTCCAAGAGGAGATTTATATAAGACAGTATTTATAAATAAAAAGGACATCTATGCGAGACAGCAGTTTATTATTAGTAATAAAGTTATGTTATTATTTTGTTATCTTTTGTGCTTTCTTGATAATTACGTAGAAATATTGTATGAAATCATTTCCTTGGATTTTTCTTATATTAATTATTTATCTTTTAAATTATATATTCATGTACCTTAAATACGTTTAAAATTGAAAATGGAAATTTTCTGGCGCATCTTTTTTTGGCGGATCATGAGCATCTCGTTGTCTGGCAGATCGCACGCTTGAATCACACCGAGCTTCCCGCTTCTCTATTGCATGAACTTCTGCACGATGCTCCAAGCGCCCCGTGCTTCCTCTAACGACATGACATCCTCTTATGAAAGTGTGACTATGCCCCTACAAATTGTGTTACAATGCTGTGCCCAGCTGGACTAAAGTTCGTCGCTTCATTTTTGGAACGTGAATGTGACAATCGAGCATTGCCCTGAAATACAGACTTTTCTCGACTTGTGCCTTTTAATAGTCATATATATATGTAGTGGCATAGTAGCGAGAGTGTGGGGTGGCATAGTAAATTTATTTTGTATTGAATTTTACCGGGACCGAGCAAAAGTGGCATAATAGCGGGAGTGGAATAGTAACGAGGGGGCATAGTAAAGAGGTTTAACTGTATATGCATCCGCATTCATTTGATCATGTTTAGCCTATAATCCATAATATATGTGGACGAGCAAACAGAAAGCCGGTATTCTTCCAGAAATCAGTCTGAAAGGACGATTAAAAAGTCCGTGAAGGTGTTATAATTTAAATACTTTTATAGGTGTATAATATTGCGTATTTTTTATCAGAAATAAACAGACTGCTATTCATTGAATTATATATATTCTCAACGAGAAAATTTTAAATTTCAAATCATCAAATCAATGAAAATCGTTCCAATGGGTCCTTTTTATTACTGATCTATATTATTTTTAAAAATTAACTTAAAATTCTTCTTTCCAAATATTTTGTCCCTATTCTATTCATTTTCATCCAAAAATTTCCTTATAAATCAAATTTTCTTCGATTTAAGCTCCTCTTTTTTTACGTAATGTTGTGACGTAGTTACGCGGCAAACCCAAAATCGAAAATGTTCTCATTGGAATTCATACAGAGGTCTCCCTAGGTCTATTAGTACACAAACAGAGATAATTCTAATTATTTCGTCAATGAAGAGCAATTTTAACGCTTCTGATGCACTTAGTTAGGCTACGAGCACAAACCCTATAGTATAAAAACCTAATAATCACGGTGAAATGCGAAATTTTAATACGTAAACGTCTCTGAACTACGACTGATAAATTGTATCATCGCTGAGGTCTTTAACAGTGTCTATAACAAGATGTGCCTGTGGATTTTGTTAGCATCGTTGTTTTAAGGGGAACAGCTGTCGGGAATTGCTCGGCATACTATATTTCCAGATGTTCGATATTGAATGGTGTTTACATGGGCCGCACCGACCTGGAATCCTTAGCGAAACAGCGTGGTCTACCCTATTTCAAGGGATAGCGAGAACACTGCGGTAACCTAGGATTCCACGCACCGGTGTTATGCCTGATGAGCATTACCGTGCATCTAGCATGGATATCGGACGCATGTCTGGACGTTTTTGTGATGGTTGTTCCCCGAAAATATCAGTCCAAGTACAAGCAGTGAAGAATGCTGCATTATAAAGTACGCCGGTTATCGAACTTAATACAAAATACGCATGTAATATATAAACAGCGTATAACATATAACAGCGTATATTGAAATAATAGGCGTCGCGCCTATTATTTCAAAACAAATAATTTTAATTAATTAATCATAAGTGAGCTCAGTCCCCCGACGCTCCGATCGGTTTCCCGGTTTAAATTAAAGTACTTAAGAAGAAATTTGTTTTGAATTCGTACTGATATCCAATCCAAGAATACATTTACGGTGTAATGCTTTATGAGCATCACATCTGACGCACATCCGGCCCACCCACTTTTTGTGACGGTTGTACCCTGTATACATCAGAGAGATATTTAGTTGGAAGTACGTAAAAATGTTACGTATTTCTTGGGGTTTCTTTTGGTTGCGTTAAATATGACCGGCCGTGCGTAAAGAATTAAAGATATTATGATTGAATTTAAGAGTTTTACGTTACTTTTTGAGTAAATCTGGTTCAAATATTTTGCAGAGAGTTGGGAGCATGATTCTGCCAAATAATATCAAGGTTTTAATAACACGTGGGAAGAATTATACTCTAAGAAATACAAGAGAGATTACGAAAGTTTCGCAAAAACTCTTTTTATTCATTATTAGACTAATCAACCATTTCCTTACAATCCTACCTAAGTCTTCTGGCGCCCATTTAAAATTTTGAATTTCCCTCTTCATTATGACTTCGTTAAAATTACGTAAAAATGATCGCGAGATGGCCCTCGACATATGTATGCCATACATGTACAATAATTTCATTTTATTTCGAAATCAGACAATACATTCATTCCAATATCACCTCCATTTGGATAAATCTGATAGTTTAATAATTCACCCTTCTCCGTAATTCCAAATTTTAGTTCCGGAATCATTAAATCTGAAAATGCAAGTCTTGGTGCTCTCGTATCGATAGCCCTTGCCTTAGCCTCCTTTGATTTATCACATTCACGGAGGATATCTCTGGGGTATATAAGCATTCGGACGAGCTCCAAAATTTTGGGGGGTCATGGAGGAAATGCTAGACCAATTCAGGTCGGTCTACATTTCCTTCATGGCCTGTTTCCAGATTCTGGAACACCCCAAACCAAGTTTTTGAACATAATTTAAGACACCCGCCAAATTTTGAATATAATTAAGACACCTGGGGAATCACCATTTCTTCATATTTGAAAAACGCAAAATCTCGAAAAATATGGAAAGGAAGGAAAAATTGGAAGAATGAAGGAATTTTTTTTTAAGAAAACGCGTTCTTTTAATGTAAACGCCCCACCCTCAAACCCCTCTACGAGCCTCCGAAGTTAGTAATATTGGGACTTTAGCCTCATTTACGGCATACTCGATGACTAAGACATCAAAATCACAGAGGCACCTATGCAACTTATTCTCAAAGCTCTTTACATTCCAAATTTTCCCTCCCCATACATACCTCTCGACATTGATTCTGATCCTGGCCGTCGTGGCGCTGATACTCTCGCCTTAAATATATCGCCTTTGCACCTACCCATACGTACCTCTCGACTATGATTCCTACCCTTGCCGTTGTGGCGCTCTTTTGCTTTTCTGCATCCATCTTTCACCAACGTGGGGACTAGAACATATACTATTTAATACATAAACAAATACGTAAACCATCCTTAGAAACTCTTTAATATTTCATATTATTCTACATTCTCAATCTTTCCATCACACACTTTCAAATCCAGTTCAAGACGTTCTGCTTCCCGCTTAGGACGCATTCTTCTTCTTCTTTGCTCGAAGTGTGCTCCTTCATGTTTCTGATGACTTTTCTGAGAAGAAAAAAAGGAAATATAGGATAAGATAATAAAATAATCTGAATCCCATCTACGAAGGCGACTTTACATTGGAGAATTTCAGGCTAAAGGCTATGTTTTTGGATGTTTACTATCATAGCATGCCAATGGACCGAAATCTTCCCATGTACTTGCGCGCATCACAGTTGTCTCTCAGCGGAATGATGGTCAGATTCGACATCATTGAATCGTTCTCGACGACGAAGAGTAAGCGTGTGAAAGACGCGTGCTGAAAATAAAAATAAATACATAAAATATATCATTAAGTTGGAAGACGACATAAAAATAAAAGAATGAAGAAAACTGCGCAATTTTTAATTTCCTCTAGTGAGCGTCGGTTGATCGACATAGACAAAAAGAGACGTAATAATAGTTTTGATAAAGTCTATCCTTTTTTAATTATCTTCCAATAAATCTAGAAACAAATAGAAGACATCTAGAATACCAACCTAGTTAATTGATAAACATCTATATCTCTATCGTTATAAAGTAAAAAATTTGCTCATCTCTTTCCTTGAAATATCTCTGTAACGCAAATTCCTCAATATATAAAATACCGAATTAAATGTGATAAAATTATTGAACAGAATGAAAATTTTATTGAGAATTCGTCGATAGTACCTCATATCTTTAAATATCATGGTAGACATTAAGCATGTTCGTTAAAGCATACTGTCCACGAATATTTTAATGTTTATTCATTAGAATAAAAAATTTATTATTACGTATAGTGATGTTTTAAAATTTTTAAAAATATTTTGTGACTCTAAGTAGAGGATTGTTATTCGTTTATCGAGAAGATGTATTACGATGCATTCAAAGTTTTATAACGGTAAGTAATTACCAATACATTAGCGAGATGACACAGAAGAAAAAAATAATCGTAAAAGACAGTTATCGAAGGATAAAGTATGAATCGGCTAATCAACAATGACGTGGGTAGAGACATGCAGCGTTCTCTCTTGATACACTTATTTATTCATTTTTTGCACTTAACGGTTTGACTAGTTGCTGAGTGTACATTGCTTAACTTGGTATGATGTCATTCAATGTCCGGCAAAAAATGAATATCTCTAGCGTAAAAATACGTAGGAGGGAAATTCTTAGCGTTTGTTTAAGTGAAGTGGTAGTATTTTTCAAAAGGAAGAAGTCATGTTAACCGTTTAGTGCGAAGATGAGATACGATGCACGTAAATGCTTATAACGGTTCGCAATTAGACAAACATTAGGAGGGTGACGAGGGAGAAAGTGTTAAATCGCTGACTACGGATCTTAACTGAGAAAGCATTAATATTGCCTTTCCCTGGGGGATGTTGCTGTATACATATACATGGTCTGTCCTGAAAGTAGTAGGACTGATTTTTTCCTGTTCGCACGGACGGTCGGACGGGAATTTTTTGGATTGCAAATAGAGGGGGGGACTGTAACCAAGCGCTGACAACAATTGGAAGTCGATTCCCAGCTTTTGCGTTCTGTGTATGTTAGTTTTCTCGGACCTCTGTCAAGTGGCCTCGTCACGGAACGTCACCACGGTCTCACCGACCCGTGGTGACGTCCTTTCGGCGGATTTTTAAATTTTGGAAAGAGAAAGAAGTACGAGGGAGCAATATCTAGGCTGTAGGGTGGGTGAGGCAGGAATGCAACACCGTTTTTCTCAAGGAAGTTGGAAACAATGAGCGCGTGTGGGCCCGCGCATTGTCGCGATGCAGGACCCACGAGGCGGCCATAGCGGGTCGGACACGGAAGATGCGTTTTCGCTGTCTTTCGAGTACATTAACGTAAAAAGTTCGTCCGATAACATTCTCACACTCACAGTGTCCAATAATTTTTTCACTCGCGCCATATTTTCGTCCGTTTTCGAGGTCGAAGGGCGTCCGGAGCGCTCGGCGTCTTCGACGTCTTCTTTCCCCTCTCGAAAAAACTTGTGCCGCTCAAATACGGTTGAAAAATCAAACCTTAAGCTGCCTTGATGAGTTTGTGTCTCTCCTTGCCATTTTTTACGAGTTTTTAATGCAGAATTTCACTGCATAGCGCTGCTCCAGCAAACGGTCCATTGCGTACCGTGACGAGGTCACTTGCGGAGGTCCGAGAAAACTAAGATACACAGATCGCAAAAGCTGGGAATCGACTTCCAATTGTTGTCAGCGCTTCGTTAAAGTCCCCCCCTCTATTTGCAATCCAAAAAATTCCCGTCCGACCGTCCGTGCGAACAGGAAAAAATCAGTCCTACTACTTTCAGGACAGACCATGTAAATGCTATTAATTAATATTCATCAATTATGAAATTCGGCGCTTGTTAAGAATGGATCGTTTTGATTTATGTAAGTGGATAAATCGAACCTACGGTCCATGATATTGAAAAAAAATTTCGACGTTAATGTTTAAAATTGTTTTTCGTAATATCTTATCAATTTCGAGTTCAATATTCTATTGTTTATCCTACTACAGTGCCATCTTTTTAGCTTATTTATATATTTTAATTTTAGGCTTAATCAATATATTAATAATAATTTAATCTATTCCACTGAGTGCCATAGCTACACTTTTTCACAATAGACCCTTTTCTATTCATTGTCAGATGAAGGTCTCATATTTCATTGGAAAGATTCATTCCCTTTCCTCTGCATATTCTTTCCAAGGATTTTATCACTCTTCTCTTTCAAAGAAATATCCCTCCTCAATTTACATAGAAATCCATTTCATCAATTCGGATAGCGTGTGTTGGTCACTACTCGCCATTCATCTTGCCCAACATCGTGTTATGTCAAGGATTTCAATGATATACTGACCATTACACCTATTCCAGTGATATTTTCAGTCCACCTTGTTCTTTAGACGAATCTGATTTTACGGATATTGATATGATTTTTGCTTTACTGTCACATCACAATGAACTCTAACTTTCGTATCCAGTTACTCTTAATGATTATATAGATATATTATTAAATTTATTGCACGAGGAATAAAAGTAGATTGACTTCAAAGCTCTTAATAATGCATACGAGGACTTTGTATTGATTGAGATTTTACTTTAAAAATCAGAAGATTATTAGTAGTTAATTAGACTAATGAAAGGTTTCCTTAAAAATCAACGAGTCCAAAGTTCCTATAATTTATTATACAAAATATCATTTTCTCAATATTTCACCATCCCATTTATTTATTTATTTAATTATTATTTAATGATACAATTATCTTGGGAAACTATAACCAATTACAGCCTTTGAAATTTTACAGATAATGAATATAATATATGTTGTCAGCTCATTTGATTTTATCTTATGTTTAAGGGCATCTTTGGACTTTCAATCAAATCTCTATACAAAAAGAACTATAGAATAAAATAATTATAAAATATGCAGAGGTGTATTTTAACACATGATTCTTTTTTATAAATTCAAACATAACTTCGTACACATGCGAATATTTTTAGCGAAATAAAAATTACTTAGGCATCTCTAAATTTAGCATTCCTTTCACATTTATTTGCTCATGAATAAAAAGCGTTAGCCTCTTAAAATTTTGGGTTGCTAAGAGAGTCTTACTGTAATAGTGGAAATCTCTTTATTCGAGTAGACACGACACCTCTGAATTTGCCCACAGCCTAAATTACCGTTTAGTGATTACCCAACAAGTTCTTCCATCCTCTCACCACTTATCCCATCGAGTTGACTCACAACAAGATCTTTCGCTTGCATTATTCGGACTTGGAAAGTTTTCCAAACACTTAAGACCCTAGGAGACCACAAGAACCACGATGGCCGCGTGAGATTACGAGAAATGAAGTAAAACCTCTATTAAGGTCGCAATGTTGCACTCGCGGTTTCTTTGACCTCGCCGTTGAAAAAAATCTTCCGTAAACGAGCAAGCATTACTCAAAAGATACCCGAGAACGAATAAACAAACAAATAGGATTTACTTAGGATACGGAGCGAGCTTTCACTCGGGAGGCATTGCTACAAGGAGGATTTGACGCTATTGCGAGTGAGGAATTTTGAACAGATTTCATGACATGCCTCCTGAATCTAAGGAAGACTTCTTAAAAGCCATGAACACAACATCTTCACTGTTCGACGTTATTAGGCTTTTTTATTTTAAATGTTTATTTAATGAAAAATGGGATGTATGTTTTCAGTAACCCTGATCGATAAGATTGGTATATTCTGATATAGTAGAAGAATGTCAGTCGAAATCTAGAATTCACTAAGATAGTAGGAATGATGAATCTTCTTCAAATCGCAGAAAGATGATATATTACTTATTCAGGGATTCAAATGAGAAAGTCCTAAAAAAGTTTGAATTACAGAGTTTCGCTTTTCGTTACAAGTTCTGCTTTATCTTTCACCGTCTCTAAACTTTTTGCGATGTTTCGTAAGTAACTCCAGGTTCCATATCAGGTGCGGCAAGCTACTTCATTTTTTTCTTTCACCACCACTCTGTCATTTCAGATTGCCTTAAAAATAATTTTGAGTGAATGTTCATCTTAACCCATACATTTTTCAGTCATCCGAACTTTTTTATTTGGATTTTTATGTCTCATCGTTGCCCAATAAGTTTTCTTTTATTCGATATTTTTATATCTGAAATTAATAATGTACAGTAAACAGGAATTTTTATTAGTTTCTTACTATTGATAATATGCCACAATTTTTCTCTAAATTGGGTAAATTTAACTGTTATTTAGAACTGACTAGTCTTACGGTGCCTAGGAGAAGAATAAGTTTGGATGGTTCCTTGGTGTGGTGAAAGTGAAAGAATATCAATATATACGTTTGGCCAAATGCAGAAAACTTTTAAAATGATAAAAATGCCATTTTAGCATTCTTCCAAACCATCTACGACTATCGTATTATAGGACATATATATATATATATATATATATATATATATATATATATATATATATATATATATATATATATATATATATATATATATATATATACGATCGTATTATAGGACATATCAAGGCATAATAAAATTTTATCAATAAATGGTGTAAAAGCATCTCTATTGAAAAAAATTAAAGAAATTACTCCCATTGAGTGACCTCATAATGATAATAGGGGTATGGAGCAAAAACTTCAGAAATTACGAAATAATTTTGGTGGATAAATGCGTGAAAGTTGGCATTTTCTTTATTTCCAGAATCATTATTTGCGGTCATATGAAAACACTTTTACCGTTGATATAAAACCATCGGACTTCTGAAAAGTTCATCCACGCCAAATACAAGCTGCAAAAAAAGGAGTATGAGAGGGAAAGGTAGCTCTTAACATGAATCCCCAATCTGAGTGTAATGCACACCTTGATAACATTCTGCAGTGAGTTATTCGCAGAGATTCGCACTGTCATAATTTGCCATTTTCACCATTTTGAATTCGGAGAATGGTCTTCGATGGAAAAAGGGGTCCTGTAAATGTTATCTCTTCCATCGACCAATCCTCCATAATTTAGACAACTAACACAACCGCCGTAGGAAAAGAAAATATTAATAATAGCTCCGCGCGGTGGGACTTTCGATTTGTATTCATTTTCCGCTCATAAAGATCAAGGACTCGGGGCATCAAAGCGATGCTTGGTCACGCCATTTTTATAATCATCTTCTGAAGAGTTGTTTACCGTCTCATTGGGTCCCTCCAATCAACGAGGGACAGTGTGATGGGATGTCGATTATTCAAGGATATTTCTTCTCGTTACTTTTCTTTGTCGATATTTATTCCTTTCTCTTTTTGATTATCGAAATTTTGTTAAACTTTAACAAATGCTTCATTCAATAAAAAAAAGAAAATTATATTTCCGTTTTTTTTTAATTAGTATTAGAGCGATTTTTAGTCTTTGAGCTGTAGGTAAAGGTTTTGTTTCAAAGAACGTATCTATTTTATCTGAAATTTTCTTTGTTTTATCTCATTTCATTTTCATACTTAACACTAGCGACATATTATGTCATTTAATAGTATTTTATGTTGTGAACAACTGTGGATCATCTTTTTTCCTAATCATGTCTAATAATTACAAATATGAGTAACGTAATGAAACACAACTCTGAAATTCAGAAAATTTTCTCAGAATCGAGTTAAATATGTTAATTTATTATATCCTGAAATTAAGTTTTGAAATATTCTTAGAAAAAACTTAGAGACGCTGATGAAACTCATCAACCTTTTGCTATAATTTATCTACACCATCCAGTAAAATAGAATAGTCCTTTGGTCATTTTATATCTTAAAGGTCACTGAAATATTAAACAGATTCATTTAGTTATTCAGGTCTCATAAACAATACCAATGTGCTTATAGATACATCTATGCGCATCTCATGTAAATTTCCATTCGGTTTTTGTTAAGTGGTAACATAATAGGCGAACTTAAGATACAGTAAATCTTCACGCGGGCTCTTTATGCTCAGCCGAAGATAATTATCAAAAGATGAGGACTAGATCTTGTGAATGCAGCAGCGTGATTAATTAAAGATGCGAGTGGGGCAATGAAAAAGGTCAACGCTGACCAAACTGATGTTGGAAAGGAAAAGGTGAAGATCTAACTCGGTGTGCAGTGGAGTTTAGGTTATCTTTTGATAAAGAAAAACGGAATGTAAGATAAAATGTTCCATTGCTTGAACTAATAGGAGAGATTTGTTAGAGATAATATCTCCTGAGAAAATAAAGATATGAATGAATTTGTTATTTTCTTACGTGCCACTTAACTGAGGAAGGCAACCTTTACAGCTGAAAGTCTTTTTGTAGGCGATTCTATGGTTACACAACGATTTTCTATTAGCACACGTAAAATCTTTTTTAAGATTTTGATGAAACACCGATCCCTATCTCTGGAATAAATCATTCGAGAAAAGGGGAGATCAGTGGCAAAAAGGAGTGGATCTGTACGTCACGATCCATGGCCCATGGCGTCATGTTCATTAATAATAGAATGTCAATCTCTCAATCAAAATTATTCATTTTATCGATGCGATACTATTAATGATGGAAGGAGTCAAAAGGCGATTTCATCGAAGGCATTTCGTTTACTTGCAGGAAAATAAAATATCGTTTCTTGTAAAAGAAGCTATTTCGCTGTCTGAATAATAGCTTCTCGGTCGTGAAGTAATTTATCCGTTTCAAAATTGTTTTTTTTTTTCGTTTTATACCTTCTACCTTCCTCTCTGAGATTGGAATTTTTAGTTTGCCTTTTTTAAAATTTTTACGTAAGATTGGGTTTACTTTAGATTGAGTCAATTCATAATAAGAATTGACAGTATTCAGGACTTGTTTATTCCTAGGAAAAATATCATTTAGGAATTATCATAGGAAAATTTAGATTCCTGCTCATTATCAAAAGAACAGAACTATGATTGCTTATATTATTATTGCTTATTACTTTTAAAAGTTTATGATTCAAGAAATTTGAAAGATTTGTTTCTTCCTCATGGAAATGGCAGTAAATGAATATTTGAAACCATTATCGACATTTGGTAATTCACTACACAATATGTAATGAATTTTATGATTTCTTTTCTTATTTGTTAATCGGGAAAACCTCTTAAAATTCTTCCTTCGAAAGTTGAAACAATGATTCCAGTAATTTTCTTGTGAAAGTGATTTTTTTCTCGCTATTTGTAACTAATACGGATACTATTACCTTTTTTGCTTCGCACCAAGATCTACTCTATCCAGAAAATATTTACAGAATGACGTCCTGTTTAAGGACAATGATATTCTAAGTTCAATAATAGGGAATAGCTTGTTTTTCGGTTCGCCACACACATTTCTCTGTGACATATGAAAGTTACATACGTTATTGTTACATGTTATTCTCCAAAAATTTACTCAGCGTCTTAGAAATTATCAGTTCTAATGTATAAACATTAAAAGTTTGAATATCTCCAACTATTTTGAGATGTTCGAAGTCAAATAATGCAAGAGAAAATAATTTAAGCTTCTGTTCTGTTGAGTATATTTTTAATACGTTACTTTAATCAAACATCATTTTAATTCTATTTATGCGTTACATATTGTTTTCAATAAATTTTGTTTGCCCAAATAAAAACTATAAAATGTTCATAAAGAGATTTCATAATCACTACAGGGAATGTCATTCGTATATTGTCATTTACAAAGGATTCTTTATCCTAAACTTTAGATTTGGTTCTCGAAAAATCCTATTATGCTTAACTTAGTCGAACCATAATTAATTGAGCACTCTTATGTATTCACTCCTAATACATTCAAGATGGCTCGCGCACTTTATTATCCTTGCAAAACTGATATACATTTAATAAAACAATGCCTATCCAATGTATTCTTTTTGATGCTCTCTTTTTTTAAAAGAATGCCTCTCTTTCATACATGCAAAACTCAGCTTGCGCTGTCACTTACTTGAATGTTTGCACATAGAGTTTAAAGTCTTGCAGACGCGTTTATCGACAACAAACATAGCTTTTCCAATGGTCGTCTGTGCAAACAGAGTGCAATTCGGATTCCACGAAGTTACCTCGTTTGACCAAGTGCCTTAATCTTAGCTACCGAGTGCTGATTTTTCGAAGCGAAAGTTACTCTACGTGATCGGGGAATTCAAGAAAAGGAAGACCTTTTATAGATTTTCCAGCTTATGGAAAAAATCCACACTTTTAATCCTGGAGTTTTTTCAACAGTTCTATTGAATTTTTTTGAGCTCCTTTTACCTGAAGTTACCTAATAATCTTTCGTAATGTGGGAAAGGATTGTTGATAAATGTATATATAGTACCTAAGTATACTAATTATATATAGTACCTAAAAGTACTTTGAACATCGGGACGAAATATTTCCGTAGACATGAAACCATCATTCGTATTATGAAAGTATTTCTGATCCATTGTTGTATCTATATGCCAGTTTAATGATAATCAATAACTTGTTTAATTTAATTCAAAACATCACACTGCCTTATCATAAATAATTAATAAAATAATATACGCACATAATTATGCTGTAAATAATAATTGGAGAAAAAATTATCCACCCGCACAGCGTAAAAACATCCAGATAGAAAATCTGTTCAGGAAATATCTTAAATTGTTATGACTTTTTTACGGTTGCAGAAGGGTTAGTCATGTCGTAAAATAAGCATCATAATTTGCATTCTGTTTCACACGTCATTAATCGATTCAGTATTAAAATCAATTTCGTCTCCATCCTTTAAACCGTAAGCTTTTCTTCGGAGATGGAACTAATCTAAACAACAGCCGTTTTAAAACGGATGTCCTCCTCAGTTCTGCAAAAAATATCTCACGATTGCGTGTTTTGGATTCTGAACGGTCCATCGGGCACGCTCAGCCGTGAAGATGCTTTCTATGTCGGATGAGGAGGGAGAAAGCCAAGGATCTCGTTTCCACTTTCACCTTCTCGGATGCTCTCCTTTGGCCCAATCTACCACTCTCTCTCACACAATCAATGGAATACCCATATCGCTCTCTCCTCATTCCTAATCTCTAACGAAGAAATCGGCGAAAAGGTGGCTTTCTAAATTTACGAATAAAAAAATCGCGGTTCATCTTCTCCCTCGGGGAAGGAACTTTCGAAGACGTACCTTCTTTTTTTCTACCAAATGAAGTAAGCCCCGTTAGCGTGCAGAGTAAACACGGGTGGACGTCGGCCAAAACAAATGAGGGTCGACATTACTCTCCGGCGATGCCAAAAAGAACTTCAAATAAGCCAGTTTCTCTCCAATGGTCGCCGATTTTGAGGTTTATTTATGGGAAATCTTTAATTGGAAATCGCCTCCCGCGTTTTCGTATGCATAATTAAGACTCTTGAGTGGGTACGACGTGAACTCGAACGCATCTGATGTTTGATTTTGAGGTGCAGTTGATATTTGACACCGGCTCCCTAATTCGGGAAAATATTTTCGAAACAAAGATGTTGACCCCTGAGGAAGTTGGCTGCGATCATGTTAGCGAGTGTAAATTTGGTAACTAAATAAAACGTTGAAAAATTCGTGGTAAAAATGAGAAAGGCTTAAGTTTCAATTAAATTAAATAATTATATATATTATGTGAATTGGTTTCGAATGGATTTTCCCTCGAATACAGTTACTTGTTAACGCTGTTCATATCTATTGTTCTTCGCCTTTGTTGTACTAGCTTTTCATCAAATCGAATTAAATATTAAGAATCGGAATATGATAAATCGCAATTCTTAATTTAATAGATTTTAAAAGATGCGAAGAACATAATAAATGGTAAACACATTTATAGTTTTTGTGCTATCAGAGAAAAATTTAGTAAATTACTTATTCGTTCTGAGTAAAAAAATCGATCATGTTTATAATTTTATAAACGGCTTCCACGCAAATCAATGAAACCTCAAATAGGAATTTGGAAGTCGAGGTAAAGCTTATGGTATAAGTTATAATTACTAGTAAAGGATTTGAATAAGTTGTGGAATAAACAAAAACTGAACAAAATTCAGTTTAAGGAAGTATTTTTTTTTAATTTTCAAATACAATGAAAGGCTGAAGGCTAATTTGAAGCTCTTAATCAATGTAATTATTGGAAGTTCATTTTAAGTTCAACTACAACTTGCAAGTTCATCTTACAAACACAATTTTCGGTATTTTTCAAATTGCTCTCTTCTAAGAATTAGTTCAATCCAGCCAAGTCAATCTAGTCCAATCGAGTCTATATTTAGTGATAAATTGATCCTATTCAAAGGAGAAAGGGCAGAATAAGTAGATGATTATATAAAGTTGGAAGAAATATTATTTCGTGGACAGTCTACCCATTGATAAAATACACGAGGCAATGGAGAGTCAAGGACCAAAATATTTAACTTATCAATCCGGTTATTCACAAGTCATCGCTCATTAAAATGTAAAAGATCAACTGACACGATTTAGCTTCTATTTTGCTTCTCATTCCAAAAGATTACACGCGGAAGTTATGAAATTCAAAGTATGAGGAATAAGGAAGTCCACACAGCGTGGTATGTAAAAAGAGGCCGAACAAGTCTCGAGTAATCCCATTATGCTCGATTGCACAACGTCGTATGAGATTAGAAATTATGGTCTGCTCCATGAGTGATTTAGAGTCGGAGGTTCCGTGGAACCAGATGTTAATCGCATCCCAACACTTTCTTCATTTTCGCCTCCTTCGCCCACACCTTAAGATAAAGAGAGAGAAAAAAGACTTTCTCCAGCTTCGGTATGGATCTTCAGAAGATGGGAAAGGCCGCGAGAACAACCGCGTCGGCGTTTGATAGATAAGGGAACCTAAGTTCGCGAAGCGGGTCATTCATTAACATCGTCACGAAAAGAATCGTAAATAAATCTCCGATTTGCCATGGGAGACTTTAAGCGCTTTCTTACATGACTCAAATGTGCAATGCACTTTAAAAACAGGGTACGCTTCTCAATGAGAATTCGGGATGCATGACTGGCAAAGAAGAGGTGTTTTCGTTAATTGCTGGTTGCAAGATGAAGGACCCAAACCATCGCTGGCCCGGGGTTATATCGGAACCAGTTTTGTCGTCGGTGTTTCTCAACATGTGGTAGCAGTCTTCACGAAATTTCGTCACCGTGCAAAATAAATAGGATAGGTAATTAAAAGACTCCATTACCTAAATGCTAATTTATTCTTGACGGCGTTTCTTTTTCTTAGTATCTAATCTTATTGACTGAAATATTTCTCGTCGATTTTATGGCTGCGGATGGTAAAACTTGTTCCAATGAAGCTGTTGTCATTATATAAGTGAGAGTCTTTTGAAAGAGATGGTTGAACACATATGTGGTTTATGGGGAGGTAATGTGAGAAGGGTTAAAACTTACCATTGTATATTTGCGGACATTGACTTTTACGAAAATTTAAGGGTTGGTTTTAATTTATTAGTTGTTAAGTTTTATTTGTTATGGGTCTATTGCATACTTTTCTGAAAACGAACTGATGTGCAATCGCAAAAAATATAATAATAACAATAATATTAAGGATAAGATTTCAGGATATTATATTAGTTTATAATTTCAAGTTTATAGATTCAGTTCATTCAGATATCTTGCATAGTTAGTCTGCTCATAGACTTTTAAATAGCTATACTGGTAGTACAAGGTAGTAGTTGAATGCTAAAAGAAATTTTATGATATTCGCCTATTTAAATTTTTAACCATTTATTGATAAAAAACTTCATAAAATCGTGGACCAAATGTAGTTTCGAGCACCTTATTACTTATATATTATATATCTATAAATTCTATCTATATCTATAAATTCTAAATCTATAAATTTTCAAAATGCCTGTAATCAAAATGCAAAAACTAATTATTATTATTGGTAGCCATCGAAACATTCTAGTTTCTAATTAAGGTGAAGTATGCGATGCCAAATCTTTTGATTTAACTTTAAACAATTTTGTAATACCAATTTCATGTATTTTCCTTTTAATGGAGTCATTAAATACCTTTTCGTGATAGAAATTTGCGACCCTGTGGCCATGACCAAATTGCCAAATCCGTTGTCTTTTCGGATGTGTCCAATTGACCTAAAACTCCCAACTCAAGGTTATTCCATCATGTCTTACTCTATTCCTATAATTTAGTTGATTTTGTCAGCACTATTTACATCATCAAAAACAGTCACTATACAGTATTTTCGCCCATGTTTCGACTTATAATATTAATTTCAGCCGAGTTGCATAAACCAACAGACAAGGTAAGGTAACGGAACGCATAGATATCAAGAATGCAAAGATTAATCGTTTGATATAAAATCACTGAAGACGTGCATTTCTCTTCCAACGGGGGAAATGTCTTATGAAGAGTACGTCTAGCTGATTAACATACTCAACCGTTAGTGATTCAGAAACTGGATATGTTACTTTGGCGCGTAAGAGACGTTTTCTTTTACATTTTCACGGAAATACGAGGATGGAGATTATTCTTTCGAGTACACGGAAGATGGTGGAAAAACACATAAAACAAACATTTGAATCTTCTCCAGCCATGTTGCGTAATGAGTTTGCTACATAGTAGCCACATTGTATTGCAATCGCTTACGCTATGCATCCTTTTTTCCTCTTTTTTCTAAACCGATTAGAAATGGAGATTCGATGCTCTTCGATTGATCATTTATTTACAGTTATATTTATCCCTGCTCAGTAAATTCTGAGCTATTTTTCATTCTTTTTCGTTAATAAAAAATACTGTCCTATTTAATGCTATCTTTTAGGAATTAAATTACCAAGATGCTTATTGAAGATTATTATTTTTATTGCATGTTATAGACCTGGAAATATTTCTAATACTTTTTCTATAACGAATTTTTGAAATCAAATAATCTATTAGGGGGTTAATTTTTAAAAATAAAATAAATTTGCCTACAATAAATGTATATTTAATCATCTTACTTGAAGTTATCTCGGGTTGCCAGCTCAGTCGTTTCTATATTTTCGCTTTTATGTTAGACGAAGACTTTTTTTAGTTCGCAGGAGCAAAGTGAAATAATCAAATTTCAAATTAATTCCTTAAGTAAGTCATTGCCTTTTAGCCGTTTAAGAAAATTCCTTTGGCCTTCTCAGTGAAGTCTTTCAAACAATTATTGCAACGAGTGTGTACTAATGACTGTTTCATTTCGATCTAATTGAAAAAAACCTTAAACCCAGCTATCACAATGCACGAGTGGGGAGAAAGTTTAATATTTAAGGATATTTAATGGACCTTTGTTTCAGTGAATCATACTTTAACCTTAAGAAGGTTTAGTAGTCAATAAAAGCGCATAAACATTTTTACAATGATAATTTACGTTAATTCTTGGAGAAAAGTAATTATGAAACCAGCGAACTTTGACATCAGTATAGATGTCGATTCTGAAGATATTGCGATGGGAATCATCATTAATTTCAATTGGATGATGACATACTGTGGATTGACAGTATACCGTATTCATTTAGTTCCCGCACGTCGTTCTATTATCTCCAGCAATTCATTAAAGGTATCTGCATGTTGGAGGATACCTAATGGTAAAATATTGCTCACTCATTGGGTAGAACATCGTTCCAATAGAAGTTCATCCATTAATCGTCGACTTTAGTGCCTCCTCCTAAAAAGGCATAAACGAGATGAAATAGGAAGATTATAATAGAAATGCGCCATTTAAGCCTTTGATGAGAATCATTCGGCCTCCAACTTTCATCGTTTCCAATAGTAGATAACTTCTGGTTATCGCCTCTTGTAATTTCATCTTTCCCACGCCACCTTCATCGGCTGTTAATCCCACATTCGAGGACTACCATTCCCCTTTCCATTTCATACGCCCACGCTCAGACAAACCCACTCATGCACCGATACCGTAAAATTTGAGAACTCCCTTTCCGGCCGTAATAGCACGATAGTCTATCCATTTCCTTTCCTCACTTCCTTATCGTTGCAGTAAATGCCGAGGCCGAAGCAATTGGTCAATAACATCGAGTCGTTATTCATCTTTCCTACGTCGGTGTGGGAAAGCTCGGTCTGCATCCGCACGATCAGCGGCCGCCAACGGAACGTGAGAAACCGTTAAAAGCATCGGTGGGGGGAGTGGGTTAGGAGTGCTAGCGGTTGTTGGAAGAAGTGAGAGTGGGGCAGATATTGGCGCGGAGTAACGTATGAGAAGGAGCTTTTGTTCAAAAGCTCCCGACTGAAGTATGGAGACTTTAACGATCGACCGATGGCGGGTTTTTTTCGGAGGAAAGCGTGTCCCGAGGCGATCTCAATTGGCGCCTTTCTTTGCCTTCCGTAGGTTGTGCTTTCGGTGGTCTACTGAGAGTTGATTCCGATTTCTTTATTTGTGAGCCACCGTCACACAGATGGCAGACGTGTGTATTAAACTTCCAGTACATATACACACATACATTTTTTGTGAGTTTTTCTGCAACCATCACGTTCATTGCGAGATGTTTTATATTTAACATTATGCTAAAAAGTTATAATTGAAGAATTTGCAAGATAATTAGGCGATTTATTCATAGATAGTAAATTCCCTTTTGTTCCTCCTAATGCAATTCCTTTTTAAAAAATGTCAAAATTAAATCAAAATGCCACCTGGCCAGGAGCCTACTTGTAGTCTTAATAGAAATAATAAAATAAATAAATATTAAGAAAATTAAAACTCGTTTAAGTTGAAAGTTAAACACGTGTTTTATTTATATGAAGGATGAAGCTGTAAAAAAAAGTATACTTAAAGTTCAGATATAATATAATATAAGGCAGTATCTTACGATATAGTTATTCCTTAGGCTGATATGCATAATATTATGGACACCCTTCGGGATAACTTATGTAACTATAACTACTATCAATCCTTGCCTTGGGGTCTTGTCTGTTAAGCAGATGCGTTTGTTATATAATTGTGCGGATATAATCTCTGCACAAGTGGCCTGAGACCAACGTGAGCGGGCCAATGGTCTTCTGAGGACGATGTTTTCCCCTAGAGCGGAGCTTTTCCTCAGGCGATTTGCATCTTGAAGGAGCAGGTGTACCAGAGAAGATGGAAAAGTGTAAATGCAACATCGCCGTGAAAGTAGGATGTGAAAAATGCGAAGCGCTAAATTTTTCCCCCACAGTGCCCACCGATGCGATGATATTCCTTTTGCCTCATAGACTTTTCTGTTTTGGTTTGCACTTACAAGAAGGGATGCGTGACATTCAGAGTTGATTTATGGCTTCCTTCCCTGATTTAGAATAGGAGAAACTTATGAAAGCGATCGACTCACGTCAGAAACACCAGTGTTTAGTGTCTCATAACATTCAGTAGAAAATTCACGCTCCTCCTATGGATTATGCCATCTTTTGCCGCGAAAGGTTAAATAAATATTAAATATAAGGGGAAAAACTTTAATAGACAAATTTAGTTGATTCAATATATGAATAATAAAGAGGATTTCATAATTGGAATGTAAAAATAATAGATATGAAACTTAAGTGATGTGTTTCCCATAGAAGAAAAAGAAGATTACCTTAAACTGATTTACTGGAAAATAAATTAAGAGCTTATGGTAATGAAAAACCATTAAAAAGAATTGAAAACGATTTTTATCATGTACAATGTCTTTTCAGGTAAACATACTTATTAAATTTTCGATTCATAGTAAGAATGAGATGTATGAATTTTGTTTATGGATATTAAAGAAATGAGTTGAATAATTATTTTTTTTACATTTCATTCAATAAAAATTATACATTTAGGATAACGATTTTGACTCATCATCTTTAATAGAAAAGATTTGCAATGCCTAAATGAGATACCAAAGAAATTCGGCACCTGTTCATCAAAGTTTCATCACTAATAAAAAGAATCAGAAACTGCCCTTTTCACGGAAATAAAGAGACACATTCTTAATAACCATGGAATTCGAGGAATGGATTTCTTGGAAAAACCTGATATATTAAAGGAGGAGAAATATTTCGTTTCACGAAATCACTTTTTAATGGTTTCGAAACATCTTGCTCACAAAAATACGAGTGAATTTTTATCAAAACGAGTTCTTACTAAGCTTGGCACGTACCGGGCCCACGTGATTTCCAACATTGGAAGATGATTAAAAAATCTTTTTTGATTCCCTCCATCCTTTGGAAGGTTTTACGAAAACCTCGGTCATACTTTAATCCTGAATAAAAGGGCACAATGGGATTCATTCCTCGTGGATGAATGTATTGAAAAGTAATCTTAAAATCTTGATACCTAATTCCAAAAATTTTGGTGAGGAAATCGTATTTTCTCTTCTCCTAAAACAGTGAAATGAAAGGTTACGATTTTCTCCCGCGGCATTTTGCCTTGGCGATTGAAAGACGCAATCACACGAATTTCAGTTGCGTTGACCAACATTACTGATTATTTCTTCTCATGAAAGTATTCTTGCAGCTTTCGTTTTATCTGATAAATAAGAATACAATTTTGAACTTTTATGATCGCTGAAACGTTCTCCATTTCTCCAATTACATTCCTTATAAACAAGATACTCCTTCGTATATCAAATATTATTTTTGGATTGCAAAAGAGATCGTATACGATGTCACTATTTTATTGGAATATTAATTTGATTGAATTTATTATTATTATGATTAAAGAGGCAAATAATAAGAATATGTGGAGGAAAATAATTAATTCTTTAAATTGATATATTTTTATAATTTTCAATATTATAGAATCCACTGCAATATAAATGTAAATTTTTTGAAGCAGAGGATTTGGTATTGAAAAACTACATTTTGATCGTTTTTTATGCATTAAACATTTGAAGAAATACATATTCATTTGCTATTTGCTGATTAAAATTGAATAGCTAATGAAATAAACATTATTAGGTGTGAATTCGTGAAACAGAATTCAGTTCTACAATGGAATAGTTAATGGTCATAATTGTGATTTTCCATCCATCTCATCGATTGATTGGCTAGTGTATTGTTTTGTAAGATGCCCTCAATACTTTGGTAATTTTCGATAAGGAACTTCACTTTCATGAATGCTTCAAGGGAAATTCTTTCAGACAAAGAAGGAAGATTTTTTCAGGCGTAAATGCATTGCCTTCGCATCTGAGAGGAATACCAAACTTCAACTCGGAATGGCAGGAAAAAGTCAAGCCCGCCTCCTGGCGATAAGTTTCTCATCGATCACAGAGTACGAGACTTCCGCGTCTGAAATGCGACCATATCTAGAGGTTCAAGTTTCTTGCAGAGGATGAGTTACCTACCGAATTGCCACTTTAGTCCTCACTTTGCCATCTCAAGCTCCCTCGCTAAGCGAAACACTCGACAGTATTCTTTGCTGAGGATACTCCGGGGGACATTTTTTGCCTCTTACGCTTCCGGCAACTGAAGACTCACATACCAAACGGAACATTGCCTCAAGGATCAACTATATACATGCACATGTGTGATATTTGGCGGTATTTTTCGAGCATATTAATGGTAACCTGAAATCGGAACCAAAGTTCAATACGATCCACGTTTTCACTTGGACAAATCAGAGTTTCTATATGAATTGAAATCGCAAATCGAGTGATACCAAAGATAAATGACAGTTCGAAGATGTTTACATTTCCCCCGAGGTCTGCACATTCCGATTTCACATCTCAAATTTCCAATATTTTTTATCGAGTCAGAGAAACTTCTTACAGGACCAGGATGCAGAGTGAATTGCTATGCATGTGTTAATGAGATACCGGCGATTTTTCGCTGATGAGTCACGGATCCCGGATGAATTACTTATACTGCTTATACACCTTCCCTATCGTTTTTTACCAACATCAGTAATGCTTCGGAAAGAAATTTCTTTTGTTGATATTTACGATTTCTGAAAGTTTTCCCAGGAACTTTATTTTTTATGAGTTATGAATTTTCGCAAATCTTTTCAAATTAACCTTAATGTAGCTCCAAGGTTGTAGATTATATTAAAGTTTTTATAAAATTATAATTTCTTATATTCATATGAAAAACTCTTATTATGAATTGTATAACAAGGCAATATTGGCTGGCAATATAAAGGCTGAATGTTGTTAAGCACAAAAAATTGGAATTTCCATTACTTATGATTTGTTTTCTTAGATTCTTCCATGCAGTATAATTTAAGGTAGATTACAGCTAGACTACCGTTATTTTGGAGACAATTTATTTACGATCATTGATATGTTTCCTGCACGAATGGATAGGAATATAATTTATATACCTGTAGAGATAAGATGTACCTTTTAATGTATATACAGTTTGAAGATCAGATGCAGTGAAATATAAGTTTTATCTTGTAATCGATTCCATATTAATTTGTGCAACATACATAATAGTTTATTTAATAATAATAATAATAATAAATTAAACACAAAACGTTTTATTCCTCGTACCTTATGTAAACACAAAAAGTTTAAGTTTACCCCTATGATATGTCTTACAATCTAAGATTATCTTTAGCAAAAGAACTTACTATTATAAATTCGACATTCAAGCAATTGTAAATATAGTGGTCTCTATTTATACGTGCTAATAATAATGTGTGCCAGTTTATATAATCATATATATTATGTATTATTAAAAGTATTATCTATTAATGTATTGTTATGTATTTTTGTATTATTATGTATTATTGTATTATTATGTATTATTATATATTACGAAGTGAATAAACTTATTAATTTATTCATTTAAAAATTAAAAACCTAGTTATTTCCACATAAATTATTATATACAGATTCTATTTTTCAGAAAATTAAGTATAAATTATAGTTATCTGATTGAGTAACGTGGTTAAAATTACAGGGAAAAGTAAAGATCCATTGCTTTTAGAACATAGATATGCTTTAATATTTGTGACAAGGAAATTATTCTATAATACTGAAATTTTCCTAAAATATCCTTGAAAATTATGGTAAATTCATTGCGCTATTACCGTATAACTGCCAAGTATAAGAACAAAGTCTCATTTCTTAACTTTCCCTGCGACAGAAACTTTCTACGATCCATTATTTGAAGTTCGCACTTGAAGTGAATCGCGTCCTTAAAATCGCAAACCGCATTTTGCGATACAAAGTCATCATCCTCTCGTGACCAGGAGTTTGTGAAAGGCATTATCCTCCATTAGACGCAATGTCCTGTAAAAAAAGCCCGAGGGCAAGGGGTTGCAGAATTCGCCATCGGTATAATCCATTACGCAATGGTACTGCATCCTGACTACTCGTTCACGAACAGAATCTCTGGAGAAATCATTTAGTGAATCCCTCGTCACCAATTTTCCGGAGGAATAGAACTTGTTTTTACGTCATCTAGTTTTAGTTTCCATGTCAGATATTATGACCGATCATTCTTGTACATCTATAACACTAAATGTATTAAGGATTACGACATCAAATATCCCTTCATCATTAGCATTACCTTTATGACTTCAAAGATTCTATAAAAAGCGTAAGTATATTGTTTTTGTAATCTTAGATCCTAAACCTGGATGGGTCAATAAGCAACTTACTTGGCTTTTTAGTATTCTTTGAAACTTGAAAATTTTAAATTAATTTCATAATATTTTCTTTCTCACGATGAAATATAGACTTTTGATGAAACTTAACCATTTTCGGTAATAATATTGGAGCATAATAATTGATAAGTTCTCTGTATTTATGATACAATAAAGGACGAAAGAAGCTATCTATAAATATATATATAGCTTCTTTCGTCTTTCGTCTTTCGTGAAAAAGTCACATACAGAGCGAATATGTATAGAATCCAGCGCATAATAAAATAAATAAAATCGTTTTTTAAGTACCTCAATGAAGTATTTAAATGCCTTAAAATTTCTCCCAATAAATAAAAATTCGCGAGATAAATTTACATTATAATAAAATTTGAATTAAAATTAATGATTGCTTGTCCTCTAACCGAACATTCAACTCCGTTCAGCGTGGGTTAGAGGGAAGATCCTGTTGGATCTTCCAAAATTTCGTAGATAGTTTGCCATCATTTTAAGTGGCACAGAAAGATGTGATCGCGTCACCTCTATTTTTTAACTATAAAAGAGTTAATTAAAAATTTTCTCTTTTTAGAGAGAAATTCAGCGGCCAAACAGCCGAAATGGTCCTTCGAGTGTTTGATGGAGAATGGATGGGAGTGAATTTGAAGAGTAGGGGGAGATGTGGGAAGATATGGTAAACTGGGATGGGATGCGGAAAGAACGTTTCGATATGCTCACGTTCTCAGTCGGATATGGGTCATAGAAGACAGGAAGAGATTTCGAACAGTTTGGAAATCATAAGCGCCAATATTGTTCTCGCGTTTTTAAAGATCTTCTCATCAAAAGGTTAGAAAGTCATCGGTTGCGAAATAGGAGAGTGGTCGGTGGAAGTGACCGCTACTTTAGGGAATGTGCAGAAACCCTTTAGCTTCTTAATCAAGCTTCTTATTTACGCGTTTATTTATAGTCAAGAACAATATTTGGTTGTTTGATTTTACATCTTTCTTATTTTACGTGAGATTTTCGGTGCATATGATCGGAAAACGTAGTTACTCTTCATCATAAGAATGATTCAGTATTACGTACTATGGAATGCTCTTGAGATACAATGAGATGATATGAATCGTTATTTTTTTCAAGTTTTTCGTAAATGTGGAAGTAATATTTCTTGATTTAATCCCACGGAAAATCAGATTCTTTTTCATTGTCCTTCCGTGACATTTTAGATTAGCATTTTGTTTAATTTTCCGTTACATCCAGCGCTGTAAAAAGTTATTAAGTTTAATTCGCAATTAATTAAACGCAAATTCAAGAATGATAGCTTGAATTTGCACATTAACTTACTATTTTACATGAAGAGTAAGAAAATTGTTTGTCTTCTAATTTTGCATTTAATTTTTATCAGTAAATTATAATTTACATTTGTCACTTGTTGCTGCAAATTTTCGCTTCTATGGCCGCATATCCAAATTCACTTTACAATATATAATATTCCGAAAGAAATGTTTGTTACAGCAAAATAAAAACAAAGATATAGTCATGCATTAATCCAGGACATAGATTGAATTCTACCATCAAAATTCGTTCGGCCAACAATACATATTTGTACGCTAATTCAACATCAAAGGTACGAAAGCCGTGTAGCATTTTAGAGCTAAATTTTCTTCGGCCGAGAATTATGCGCGGTATTCTCTAATTTACGACCGAGAAATCTCATTTGTGTCAAGTTCTAAATGCCTCAGAATAGGCGTTATATTCGGCCTTTTCACGGCACAGGATATACTATGCGTTCCGCTTTCTCCTCTAAGCAAACTCTCTCGCACTTTGCATGTAATAGCCCATTAAACGCATGGCTTCCTATCACACTTATAGAAGCTTAGGGTCGGGAGTACGGTAGAGTTTCCCATGCGAATCCATGTCCTTCGAAGGTATTCGAGTAGACAGAAGCTGCGACGGGGCAAAAGGGTGATGTATGACCCGTTCATTATTTCCTCCCTTGGTCAAGGTGTCTTCTGGTCCATCTGCGGAGATCTGGAAGAACCAAACTCTCATTGATGTGCCCCTGGTTGTTCGCTTCTGGGCATAATTGCAGAATAGGGTTTAACAACATCCGTCCATATAAGTATATGTTCTGCTTTATTTAAACATTCCTTCCCGTCATGTCCGCTTGTCTGTCAAGATGTAGTAAGCTTGAAGGCCGGTCGACTACTAATCCCATCCCATTAGCTACCGAAGTGGGAGGGGAAATGAAGCATTTTAGGTTGGATGAGGAGTGAGCAAGTTACCCTCGCTGTTTTCACAACGCCATTTTTTTCCATTGGAAAAGGCTTGACAGCTAAAATATATTCGAAGAAAGAGTATCCATCTATTCTATACCAATAATAAAAGAAAAAAATTTCACACAATATGATAGAAGGTGTATTTTTTATATTTAGCTTTAGGTAGAGACCTTGGAATGAACAAAGGAAAACATAAACATATCGAAGCGATATTCAAAGCTTTAGATGGCTTTGGAAATAAGAGAAATACTCACTTAAATTGGAACCACCGAATGTAACCTTTAAGAATTATGTCATAGCAATAATTTACTAAAGATACTGTATAATATTCTGATTTGACGTAATGTGAGTGTCCCTTGTCGTCCCTTGATATTTTTTATTGATTATATTTTTGAGAAACTGATTCATCAATTTCACGACTTTTTTCTGTGGGTTTTTTCAACCCATACTTATATTTTGCTTTATTAGTATGATGGTACAGCAAACGAGATGAAGTCATGAATATTACCACATTATAAATATAATTATCACCTCCCAAGGATATGAAATTTATCTGCTTAACTTTTCCTAGCTTTATCGGCATCGCCCACAAATAAAACAAAGTACGAGACATAATCTTTTTAATGTCTAACGAAACAACAAGTAGTAGCTTCATACGCTGCAACACTCGGGACAACCTCTACTTAATCTCTTATACAAAATAGCGCTAGGGAACTACTACTGATTCAGGCGGGTATCTTTAAAGATTAAATATGGAGATTTCTTTGAGGGATACTAGCTGCCGTGAGAGGAAAGTAAGGGGCATTTCTGAGGTTAGAAATCTTCTCTGCAGGGGTCCGAACCACGCTGCAATATTTCCTGACCGATTCGAATGACGACCACTGCGTTAAAGCGATTCTTTATAACATCCTGGTTTTCGCAACAGTTATTCCGAATGACGATTCAAGAACGTGACCAAGAATAAGTTTCTTGGATACCGTTTGGAGGAAGATAAAAACAAGATTTGTGATTTAATTATAACTTGATGATGATTTGGTTTATCTTTGAAGTTTATTTATTATATTTCTCAAATCTGCATATCAATCACGTGTTCAATACCATGTAATCTTGTGTAAGTAATTTAATATAGCTCCTGTTACAATTTTATAAAACACGAATATATAGACATTATTGCAATCCTGAGCGATAATCACACTTAATAAATAACTGCTGAATATCTTCTGAATTTTTGGACATTTTTTATTTCACTTTTCTACTCTAACTACCCATTTCTGTACCCTAATCCTATTTTTGACTTGACAATAGTATATATTTTCTTTTTCCGATCTTTTCCCTTAGCTTTTCTATAATTTTTAGATCCTTTACAGCTTCCATAGCTGTAATTAAAAATCTTATTTTAAATCATATATCCATTTCTAAATATGCGTCTCTCTCTTTTGTCTCTCTAATTTATACCTGTTGGTTCAACTCACTAGACTTAGCTTTCTTATTCATGAATTAAAAAAACTTCAAAAATTTGTTTGCTCAAGACATTTTCATTTCTTTTATGCACCAAGTAATATACAAGAACGCATGAGGTAACTTGGTTTTCACTTATTATTATTACATCGTATTCAAAGGAGCTTTCTTGGTCTTCATAAATTGCACATTCACCAACCGCGTCATGATATTTATAAAATCCTTGAGAGACGTAATGAGTCTCATTTTAATATAATGCCTCCTCTCATAGAACCACTTTCGATAGTATTTATCATAACTTTGACCCAAAAACATTTCCTTAAGTATTTAATGAAAAATTTACTCATAATCGTTCCCATAGTCCGATTTGTCACTGCAGGTTTTTCCTAACTGTAACTCCTCTTACACTCGATCATAAGGAAACGGTTTTAAGGAAAGGAGATGAAATCTCGTTTCCTCTCACCATTTAAGAAATATTGTAATCATTCCACCGGTATTCTTCGCTTCCTTCTTATCGTGAAATTAATCAATACCATTTCTGAGAAATGCAACCATCTATGTGGAGCAATCAAGAACTGGACAAAGTCAAGGATATAATTTTGTTTAGAAGTCACACCGTTATCTATAACCATCTAAATTAAAATTTTGTATGTACAAGGTCTTTCTCAAATAAGTAATCGATTCAAAGTAGAAAATGTATATGGCAGAATTTATAACTCAAATCAATAGCTCCTAAAAAAGAGATACGATCGTAATAGACAAAGAATACTTCATATTCAGAGAGAAAATGTTTATATATATCATAATATATAAAAATATATATAATAATGATATAAAAATTTTCGTAGAACGCTCTGAAATATCTTATTATATTACCATGGTGAACTACCTGTTTTCTTGACGCTCGATAATTTAATATGTAAACAATGGAAGAGCAATAAAATATAGATTTATAATTATCAGGATATATGGACAGTGAAAGGCAATTTGAGCCTAATTAGTATTAATGAGCCGATACTCAGGGAAAGTGATTAGTGGTATCAGTTGCCTCTTCTTTGTTGGCGTAATTTTAAAGTCGTTAATTATTCTACGTTTGTCTTCGTTTTCTCAGGCATCAATCTCCGTCTCATAATTTAGAAACCGAGTGTTGATGCAGCCTCAGAAATCTTGTTTGGCATAACACGACTTTCTCCAGGTGAAATGGCACTAAAATTCTTTTTTTCTATCGAAAGTGGTAAAAAAGATGGCTTTTAAGTACAATCATATCCATTTTGAGAAATCGTAAAAATAAATTTTCACATTTGGATGCAGCTTTCATAGTTTTGAAAGCATTAATTTTTTACGATAACTGAGAATAATATATGACTTTTAAGATTATCTCTTTTCTTAACTAATATAATGAAGTAAGTTAGTTATCACTAATTATTTTTTGTAATTACTAATTTTCATATTAATTCTTCAAAATCCTTAGGGTCAAAATTTTAGATCTTAAATAATAACGTTTATTCTAAAAGATATTTTAAATCAATTTAGGATTTCCCTAAGGCAAGAAGTGATACTAAATATTTGGAAGAGCTTTAATATATTTAAATTTTTAACTTCATTTCTTTTGGCAAGAACTGTGAGTTCTAAACATCTGCATATGTGTTGAGTGTACTTCTTGAGTGGATATTGAACGTTCTTTATCCATTGCTCTTGATTGATAAGTGTTAAGGAGATGAGATTGCAACCAGGCTTTAACTAACTAAGCTTAATTCCTTTAAAGGAATGCCAGTTAGTTTCAACTTCTAAATTCAAATAATCACTAAATATTTAGACATAATTTCCGAATTATCATGAAATCAATCATATCTTCTAGATCATTGTACATATTTCGAATTTTTTCACTCAATTTATTTTCAACGAGACAAAAATAAAGGAGGATGAATTGTTATCACTTTCAAAGATAATAAATTAATAACTGTGATAAAAAAATTATTCTGAAATCCATCCTCGATAAATTCTAAAAAGTAGCTGTTAACTTGAAACTGTTAAACGAAAGCATTTTATCAAAGATTAAAAACTATGAGGTGTGATAATAATCAAAGCCTTGTCGGAAACCTTCTTTAGAAGACTTTCTACTCATATCCCAATAGTTTTGTAAAGGTTAATTTCTCTTCTTACGCCACTTTGTCTTCAATCAACCATAGCGAAATATCCTCACAGGTGGAATATCCTCACAGGTGAACATTAAGCAGAATCTTTCACATGTCTTGGATATCAAACAATAAAACACCATCCAAAGCCTTTATTTGCAAAGGAAGTGACCTAACGAACACAAACGAAACAGAAAAACATTTAAAATTGTCTATTTGACCTTTCGTTATTGGGCGACCACCGTGACTCGTGATTTTATTGCTTTCCAAAGGTTAAATAGATTCATGGTGAAGTATTCACACCTGAGTTTAATCCATTAAACGAAATGTCAATTAACCTCTCTTCTTCGAATTTCACATTTGCGCTGATTGGTCTTTCGTCTCGTCATAATTCTGGCAAACTCACTGTGTTTATATTAAATCGCACGAACGCTGAACTTATGATGTGTTGCAAGTAGTATAATCAAGTGTGTTATTCTATATCGGTCGTATAGTTGCCCTGGGGAATTTTCAACACCTCTCAGAGTGTTGTCCAATGAAAACAATGGTGCTCTTATGTCCTTGAAAGAACGACACAATTTTTAGCCCAAGAGGTGATGGAATTTCGGAAAGTTCGTAGGGCCTTCCCAGATTTCTCTTAGGCTTTTTCTGCAGCTTCCATCTTCACTGACCCAAGTGGCCTTCTCCCAACCCAAAATATCTTTACTGCCTCTCGTTTCCAGTAGAGTTTAGCGCCTAAAATACTAAAAGAAATATTAATGGGAATTTTATCGTGTTTATAACGTTGGAAGAAACTGTTAAAGGATTCATATCCTTCACCTCCAGTTAACTAAATCACGATTGCTGCTTTAAAACTAGTTCCTGTTAAGATGAACTTTACGAACACAAAATCTGAAGTGTAATGCAGTTTGTTCTTTCTAAATAAAAATTTTGATATAGTTTTTTCACCTATTCCTTGTTCCCAATACCTATTTATGAGGTAGTGTTGTATTAAAAAACTTTAATGGATTCAATGGTTAAAAGTAGAAGAATATATATATTAAAACGAAGGAAATGTATGATGTGGAAGCAATACTTGTAAATGCAAAATGAAACAGACATATAAATCATACCAAATATCAAGACCCATATTCACTTACAAAAGGATATAAAGTTTGAATAGATATGAAAGACAAATTATTTTTTTCTTAATTTTTAAAAACGATTATTAACTACAAAAGCGAATGTTAATTCAATTTATTTGACTTATTTATTAAATTAACGTTTATTTAATTATGTAATCTACAACGTTAAATTTCAACTTGTTCCAATTTTCCTTTCTTTTCTTGAAGAAAAAAGATACGACCTTGATGAATTTCAATTCCATATGATAATTGATATGAATAGGTCTTTTCTTTTTACGAGATTCAAGTTTAAAACGGGTTTCGGAAAATCGACCCCATCTTCAGATATTATGGTTTACGTTTATACATTTTTATCACAATCTTATTTATTATTATAAACAGTTTATAATAGTTTTTGTTCGTTTTCCTTTACTTATGAATACATTCTTTCCAAAAATAATTTAAGAGATATTGTAGATATATTGATTTATTGATTTTTATTCTGTGTTCTGTTTATTGAGTCATGCTTATTCATAAGGAAAACTTTTCTAGTGCAAGAGTACCTCCAACACGGTATGGAAAGGATTAAGGGCCCTTATAAACGAATAAATGCTGCATGGATTCATGGAGGTGCTTATTCCTGTTGCCCTCACTACCATAAGAACTTCTCAAATATCGTGACTACAGCCTCAGGGTATTGCGCGGTCAAGAATATTTTCAATCCATAAACTATGTTACGCTCACCGCTTTATAAAGTGATTCTCATTCCATTCAATCAAAGCTAAAACCTATCTACATAGTTCGTATATATATTATAATATTATTATTATTATAGGAATAGGGAATTTATTTCCATTTCCCCAGTCTTCTTAAGTTGTAGCCATGCCTTCATCAGTAAGAGTTACTCTCCTCACAACGATGGCATTATTGTTGGTGTTAAAAATCGTAAAATTGATTAGTATTGATGTCAAAGAACTTAATTTTATTCCGGGAAATCGAGAGGAAAAGCCGTTTTAAAACTTTATTGGATAACTTTGCGCACTTAATGCACCACTGCGATGACTTCCTTGTGCGAATATCGTGAGTGAATTCAGTCGTAATATTCGTCAGCCAAACCCTCATCGTGGTTTCTTGGATTTACTTTCACTCCGGTCGTCGCCATATACCTCCTTGTATGATTCTGCGCGATGATTGTTCTTTCCGGATTTTACGACATAATTAGGTATTCGTTCGTCGAATTAGAACCCGTTTTCTCTCCTTTCCAGGAACTCCTTATCACCGTTAAATAGTTTTACCGAAACCCGAAGATGGATGCGTACTTTCACTGCGGATCCAATTTTCACACCCAAATGCTATGAGGTGTTAATGGTGAATTTTTTTCTTAACGGTGGCTTCTTAAGTCGTGAAGTTTAATTTCCACTTAAAGCAATTGAGTAATTACGCACTAAAATCATCTTTATTACTATCGTATCCTCTGAGATCGATGTATAAAAGAATTAAGAAGACGGTCAAGATAAACAAGCAATGTTTAAAAGTTTCAAAAAGTAAGTTAGGGAATTCTAGGGAAATTCCAACATATGTGTTTCATTTAGATTCGATAGCGCATGGTTTTATTGTCAATACTTCAATGACAACATGCTTGCTATTCCACACAAATTACTCTATATTTAGACTCTAAGAGAATCTTCTTTCGGTTTAGCTTTTATTTAACTTTAAAAGAATGGTTTGAATCGAATGAATTTAATAAGTTTAAAATCGAAAGTTGATTGTTTATACTAGTGATATAAAATGCGAATCAGTTTTATAATTAAGGGACAAATCATTCAAAACCGTAATGAAACAAGAATAAACACACTTTTAATTTTTCTTCAGAATCGAGGATACTTGTTAACATATTTAATTGCAAAATTAAAACTCTATATATACCTTATTTATTTCATAATCCAACCTTACCTCATTAAATGATGCAAGTCATCAAATTCTCGTTAAATGACGTATTCCTATATGAATTTTATTTTGGAAAGGAGAACTCTATATGCAAGGTCAGAAGTGATTTCAAATTCACCGTTATTCTGGACCTGAATTCTAGGATAATTTTCATAATACCGCTGGATTTAATCAATTTTATTTACAAACTTACATTCAAGGCAAGGGGATGATTAATTTAATAATAATTAATAATCTATCTAATATAATACCTAATCATCACTAATACCTTGGGTCTATTGGGAACAAAGAGACTGAATTTATTAATAACCATCCCGAATTGGAAGCTTATCCGTATTATAGAAGAAACCGATTTTTCTACGCACATTTAGTATTGTATTTTTAATCCTCATACATTAATAAATTTTATTTTCATATATTTGCAGTTTTTTAGAGTTCTCTATGTTGTGAACGACCACAATATTTTAATACTATTAGAAGTAAAAGACGTTTCTATATAAATTACTCTTCGAGGGACAAAGTTTTAATTATGTTTATATACGCTCTATATTAATGTCTGATTATTTCCTCGAGTCTTAATCAGCTTAATAAAATTAGCAATGAAAATCATTCAAAGGAAATAAGTTAAATAAAATGACTAATAATGGTCATATATACATGCAATATCAAACGTTGGCTTTTTTGTACAAACTCTAGAAAGTTTATTCATTCTTTGAGGAGAAGCGAAAGTAAATTAAGAAAGCTAAGTAAATTCCATAGTTCGTGTTTCACAGAATCTGGAAATCAATTTTAGGGTCAGCGTGATTAAGGCTACTTAAATATTAAACCGACGGCATAGAAGTACTCATTACACAAATATGTGGAATATAGGAATTTTTATGCATATAATTTACCTTCACACAGATTTTTATTAAACAATATTGAAATAATTTATGCAATGACAATATTTGTAAGATTACATAGCCTTCAACTATTCAGTTGATGTATAAATAAAGCAAGATTTATTTATTTTCATTCCATTACCTAGAGAATTTCAAGGGTATATCTTTCTGTGGACCGAATACTGATGATCTTAGCCCTCGATATTCGTGTTATTTTCAAGAAATATCTTGTCCCATTTGTGAATAATGTCCGCAGAATATCTTCAGATTTAGTATTTGGAGCTTTTGTGACTGGGATTTTGAGATCGACTGCGATAGAAATTTAATGTCGTGGGAGTGGATTGATAGTCCGGCTTTTTTCGATGCATATATTATAAAACAATAAAATTCCGTGAGTCATGGAGGCCCATCTCGAAACTTGTTCTTCCAAAACCAACAGTTTGATGTCCAGTGACAACGACTTGACAAATGTTGATGAATTTGGCACATAACCTTGGTTCGAGAAGCAGAAATCAAAACCTACCAAAATATTACGCATCGCTCATCTTCCATTTGCACACAGTGTTCTAAAGGGATGGGAATCTCTCGAAAAGTTTTACGAAGATAACGGCGTTGCATCATGGGAGATTACGCAAAGCCGATCATTGTTTCGACTGGACCTTCGTGACGAATGATTATGATAAAAAATCTACGATGAATTATGGCATTTATGTCAAATCGATTTTATCACACAAATAAATATCCCAAGGATGTATTTTAAAAATGTATTTAGTCATTCTAAAACTTAGAAAACCTTTCTTGATTATATATATATATACTTTTATTTAGAAATTGATAAAATTTGAAAAACTAAATGTTGATTGAAGGGTTCATTCTGACTTAGTTTATAATATATAAGAAGCTAATCGTTTTAATAACCTATGCTTTTGCCCTGAAGATATTACCCTAATCTAAAAGAATAATTGTTCCCGTGAATATGCGTAACAATGGAGTTATTTACGTTTACAAGAATGAGTAAAATATACATGCACGGTAAGTGGGGGAAGTGAATTCGATTCAGAGTTATGCTGCTATTTTTACTTCTTCTCAACATCTGCTATACAAAGTACTTAATCGAAATTTTGTTTTGCCATGCATTTTAGTTTCACTTGAAATCTCATCATTTTCTCTAAAAAAAAGTTGCATCATCATTGAAAAATGAAATTGACGATTATTAATTAAAGAATTCGTGATTCAAAAACTTCTTTCGATTGTAAATAATTTTTTTACCTTTTTATTTTAGAATTTTGTAAGATCTCCTCAATTACTCATCGCAAAACTCTTTTCTAGTTATATCAATAACCTCTTTTTAGGTCTCTCGTTAAAAGTTCCTCTTTTTACAGATTAAAAAAAGTTGAGCCCTTTGAGATAATTTAAAATCTGTCGTTTCGTACCCATCACGTCAAAATTTTTCTATTCATATGCCCTTTGCTTTTTAATTTTTCTCAAATTTTCTCATTTTTTATAAACTATTTTGATTTACATGTATGTTGTATTTATAATGCTTATTATCAATCAATTAGAATTGTTCTCTCTCTCACTCCTCTTTTTGCTCTTTATTTTGCAAAATATCTACATTCCAACATCTGTCTTTTATTCTAAGCATGCTTTATCACAATTTCGTCAAAGGTATGTAAAACGGTTTATTTCTATAGTGTTTAGCATCACTTTCAAGAAATAAGTTGCCCTAATATTAATTTTAATAGCTATGGCCTTATTTAATAACGTTTTTCGAATGCAGGGTCAATGGCTTTCTCAGCAGTTCCACCAGTTATCCTTTATTACGAAATGGAGAACTTTTTACGAAATCATTGTTATGTTCACGAGAAGACAGGTGTTAGGCGAACGACTGAATTCTTGCGTAAGAAGCTCTGATCTCCCAAATTTAGACAGGTATTTTCGCTTTGGACACATAAGATTCCATGTCTTTCTCTAAATCTGCATATCTTTAACACGTGAAATTGAATTTCACAGAGAAACACTTTCCATTGACTCTTGTTTCGACGAAGAATAGATGTAACCACGGCGCTTCATGTTTAGACATTAATCCCACCCCAGCCGAAAGAAATGCTTTAGGATTGTATAAGATAAACATCTAAAATAAATGGAAAATATATATTAGATTATTTTAAATTAAGAAAAGTTCATTGTGAAAATCTTGTATTTTTCGTTTCATTTTTATTAAGAGTATTTTTAAAAGCTCAAAATTATGTGTATTGATGAATTTATTTTATGAGGCAACTTTATCATCATTAATCACACTTTACATGAAATTTATCGTTCTGAATCGAATGTTTTATGATGAAGGATACCAACTTATATGCTTTGTTTTGCATCGTCAGCTAGCTGGAACAACCCTCGAATGATAATGAAACCAATATATTCTCTCTAAATGCTTATATATGATCTTCTTTTTATTATAAGGTACACGAATGAAATGTTTCACCATTGAACCCCATATGCACATATCGGTATATCTGGTTACGATCAAATACTTCGCAGCAGAATTCGTTTTCATACATATCAATCAATAAATATTCATAGGAGGGATACCTAATTATTCCTCGTTCGATTTTTTATACCCCACCAATTATTAACCGATCCTTCCCATGACTAACTACAAAGGTCAGATATAAATGTTACAGGACCTTCCCTCCGATGAAAATGATTCGGAAAAAATGCGTCTTCTCACGGACTCATATGACCTTGTATTTCTCCTGCCCCGGATACGGCAGGGGTCTCTAAGGATATTTTTAGAGGAAAGACTGCTTCGGTTCCCATCTTTATAATTTTCCAGACGGACATAAACTTCATCTAAACCGGTTCGAGTACGAGGTACGGTGGTATGATGGTAAGGTGTTGTGACTCATCTCACGAAGAAATTTTTACTTGTTGTTTTTTGTAAAAAAGTATTTCAGACACGACACTGGTTACTTTGCTCTTTACAAGCAAGTTTTTTTAATTAAAGTAGAGTTCAAATTTAATTAATTGACGTTAATCCTTAAAATTTATCATCTAAATCTAAAAAATATAAACGAAAGACTATAAAATTCTTAACTTCTAAACAAAAACTGGCAAATACCATTGAGAAGAATATAAAAAAATGTTTTAAATCTCACTTCATCTCATATATTTTTTAGCACATATTTGAAATGGATTCGATACTTATATAATATTTACCTATACATAAAGAATATTATTCATTAACCACTAAACTATCAGTAACACAGGCAGAATGGTATTAATTTATTAATTTTCCTTTTTGGGGATGTTACTTAATTAACATACAGTTAAAATCTTTGATCAAAGTCATAAATTTGCTACAATAGAAATTTTATCAAAATCGTATTCAATAAATGAATGCAGGAGAGAAAAATGTATCAAAAAGCTACGATAATAGATAAATATTAATAATAATATAAAGATCCCAAAAAGTACAAATTATAAACATTCGTCCGTAGTTTTAAGAATAGGAACAAGTAGTGAAAGAGCCTTAAATAAATACAGAAGTACTTGTATGAATCCTTTTCATCACTTTTTTCAGGATGATAGAACATAAAAAGTTGATCCATCATATATTCCTTAAAGCGAGTATCTCATGCAAATTGTGTGCGAATTGTGGTAGTCTTCATCTATGGCAAACAAATGGCAAATATTCGAATAGATTGGCGATTAGGGCGTAGCGAGGCCACGAGGTCAAAGCCTCTGCAAAGTGAGAGTCTTTCAAGGGTGAATCGTGAGGGAAAAAAGGCGATATAAGGGTGGTGCGGTGGGCGATGGGTTTGATGTAGCCGTTGTGTTGCCAAGTGCTTTGCGAAACGGTCTTCTTGGCTAACTCCTTTAGGCGAAATGGAAGCTCGGACGCGGTCTTTACCTTTGACCTTTCACTGAGAATGTAAGGCCTCGGACATGAATCCCACACTTTTTGAAGGCCAATTTGCGGCGGAGGTGGAATTTATCGCGAGACTCTTACGCCGTCAATATCTTTTTGTTCCTTATCGATTAAGGGCACTTGAAGTTTAAGATAAATTAGGATATTTTACTTTTTTCTATTTTAAGAAAAATAAACTTTGGAAAATCTAAAGTACAAATGATTTGTACGAGTACTTTTTTAATTTTTACTTGACATATATTCATCCCAGTTTCTAACTGACGTAAAAAAATTCTCACAGGACCGGGAATCGAACCCGGGTATCCCAATTACCACTCGACTGCTTTATTGGCATTTGGGAGATCCGGTTTCGAATCCCGGTCCTGTTTTTTTCATTAGAGTTTTTTCACGCTTGTTAAATCCTTGGATTTATTCCTGTCGCATGAGATATTCACGCAAAGTTCACCACTGGCCCTTTACCTTGACGTTAATAGATTTTAATTTTAAGTAAACTCGCTCGGATGTTCACGTCCTCGTAAGTACAACTTAAGTTTCATTATCGAATTTATTCAACAGATATCCTAAGTTATTCATCAATTTTATTCTTAAAATGGAATTAGCGTGTAATTCTTTGCTTTGCTCTCACTTAATTATTAGCGAAAAGTTTTTTGCGTCTCTTGACAATCTTTTCAGAAGTTTATTTCATATTTCATAAAATTCATGTGAAACTTATGAGGAATCGTTTCATAAGAATCTTTTTTCCTTTATTTTATCAATTTTGTTTATTTGATTTAATTCATTTAATCTGTTTATGGATTAGTCTTGAATAATTTCTCCAATACTATTTTTAGCAAATAAGTTGTAGAGTCAGTATTTTGGTCTGAAGGGAAAGTTGTAAACAGGAGGATCACTTAAGAGGGGAATTCAATAGGTACCATGGAAAATTCAATAGATATCATAACATTCCAGACACATGCTTTCCATTGCATCAAGGGAAAAATAATTTCGTCTCTGCAGTCCTTAAAATAGTGGAGAATATTTACATACGATTTCTATATTCCATATCATCCCTTAATCCCTGAGTTATTTATCTCCCTCAAATGTAAAAACAGCAATTGATTAAGTATTTCTCGGCAAATTAGTAACGGAATGTTTTGGAAACATCCGGAAGTGGAGTCTTTTATAAGAGAGCTGCGAAAGTGAATGAAGATTCCCTGTGGCGTAATTTGATGGCGGGAAATCTTAAGAATAAGGCCGCTTTCTCCCAAAACTTAGGTCTCCAGGGACATTTCTCCGGTCATTTCTATTACGAGGAGACCGACTGACCCTTGGCTGAGGATTACATCAGAGGGAAAGCTATGTCCATCTTCTTCGCCCCGAGCGATTTTAGACGCGTCCTTCACTTCCCAATCTCTGAACAAGCGAAAAAAGAGAAAAGTGTATTTTCACTTTACTCAAAAATTCCTCATGAAATTCAGCCGCTATTAAAATTCTCAAATATGTATATTAATACATGTTACATCGAGCGAAGATTAATTTACGGCATAACTCTATGGTGACGGTTCGAAATAAAATTTTTAATTAAGTAGCCATTCAATGAAATATTTTATACGTACCTTTGCCGATGTTTTTAGCCGAAGGATTATTAAGGCCAGCTAAAGTTATTCCTGGAATGTTTAAAAGCCAAAGATGGATGGATGAAACCATTTCGAACGGAGTTATTTTTACCGATTTTTTAAATAAGAGTAAATATACCGTTTCGGTATATATATCGTTTTTATTTTATTCGATTAATAAAAATATAATATCGTGTTTATTTTATTCGATTCCTTCATTATTTATCGGAAAGTTAATTTTTCTAAAATGATGATGAAACAATCAGTATAACATGCTAGTATTTTTTATTTGTTTTCGGACGAAATGCCTTGAAAAATTCCGCAGAACGCAGATAAAAGAGAAAGTCTAATGAGATATAGCCTATAGAGTCATCTACCTCATTTCTAGTTTCTCTCTTGCAAGAAATTTATCTATTTCGTTTAATGTGAATTACTTGGCTATCGATAATAAAAACTGATCAAAGGGAAGGTGATGAAACTCCATACCTTTGGGAATTACTTTCAGGATTACTTTGGTACTCCATAACAGTAACTGTGGAAGCATTCAGCATTGATATACGTCAATGAAATAGATGTTGCTTTCAGGGCGCCATGCTAAACTAAGTTAATGGAATAGCAAATGATAACTCTTATTTTAAGGCTCTATTTATTATTTAATTAGATTTTTAATATATTTTAGTTTATTATAGTTTAAAAGTCGATTTCAATAGAGAATCAGCGTATTTAGGGTTGAGTTGATTGGAGTTCCTATAATAAGAGACGAATCTTCGAAATTTTCCAGACATTCTATTTTTGAGTTAAAGGTTATATTTTCTATTTGACCCTTTTACCCATTCCGTAGAATTACTATATATATATTATATAGAAAACTAACTTCATCATCCTGTCAAAGAACAGTTGATTTAATTTGTCCTACGTTGAGATCTTCACCAACTTTTTTCTCTTGGATCCAACTCCTATTACCATCACGTCTCTAATATTTGCGGCTATCACGTAAAATTTTAGATTCCATCAAACATGGGAAAGAAGTGCTTGCCATAAAAGGAAAGCCTGATATGGGAGTCTGCGTAGTAGGAATTCTTTTAACTTCTCTATTTGGAAGACCTTAATTTGACCCGTTTTTCCTTTCGGCAAACACGATCAAAGACTATAAATCCATCGAAGGTAAAGAAAATGCCTCCAAAGGGATTTATTGCAGCTCTACATCACTATTTGAATTGTATACGACATATAACGAACTCTGGTTGTCATTCGAAGACTCTTTGAATTATTAAAGGTTGAATTAAACGCACATCTAGCAGTTGCAGAATCGTTCCTGGAAATGATAGTTTTCTTTTTCAATTCTTTGCACGTTAATATAGTGGCGAGTATATCAGGCAAATCGATTAAAAAAGCATCGTTTAAATAATAACTATTCCTGCACTATATGATAGGTGAGTTCTATCAAAAATTCTGTGGAGAAATATCAAATAAAATGTAATACTCAAATACTTTCTTTACAAAAAATTACGTATTTTCATATGTTCTGTACCTTAAAAATATAGGGACTATATTCTCTGAAATTTATTAAGCATTAAAGATAGTATTTTAAAAGTATTTTTGTTTGGGCTTTATGGGGTTAATTTTTGGTAAATATTCTCTGCTAAATATTTTATCCTCAAGTATTATTTTGAGCATGACTAATAAGAATTTAAATAATGTTCAAATTAAATTTTATACCTCTTAATTACGTCAAAGTGCAACGAGGCTATTTTTGAATGTTCAGAATCCATAGAAAATAAAAGAATATCCAGCAAAAAACTCGAACGATGGACATGAGAAGGATGCTAAAACACGAGTCAAGGTCAAGCACATGTGCTGTTTTTATCCGACAGTCAATTTTTCCTCCAGATAATACCCACTGTGATTAAAAGCCCCCGTGCACAGTACACATGCACAAGCCACTTCTTATACTCTCATCTGAATACGTAAGAATCATGAAATACTGCTCTTACTATAAAAGATTATAGTTTTTTGTAGTGAGAAATAGTTGAATACAAGGAAAATTTTTTGAAATCGAAAGTGAATAATTTGTTTATTATTTATCCAAGTAATGCCAGTGAGAAATTCGAAAATGATAAACTGCCACTCTTAATTCTATGTTTCGTTTTTAGAGATAAGAGTAAATTATTATTGAATTTCTCTCAGTCTATAATCCAATATCTTTCAACTTCAGGGAAATAACATGAACGCAATACACAAATGAAATTCTTTCTAAAACCTCATTGATATCAATAGGTTATAAATTCTCATTCTTCTGATTTTAACAAAATGATTATTCACATCTAAGGATAAGGATAAAATAGTTTATCCCTTGGTTTATGGTAACATTTTTCTCTTTCTGCTTGTAATACCGAAGGGTTTAGATCACCGTAGAACAACATTTTTTGCTCTGGGGCAGTCTGAATTCTTTCCTCTTATGTTTAACAAAGAATGTCTAATTCAGAATAAATAATTCAAACGTCGCTTAAAACAAATTTATCCACTCATAAAACTCGATGCGTCGGAGTGGTTTCTAATGACGGAATATTTGACAAGGATTTGTTTATATTGACATATGCGCCGTAGACGAGAACATAGGCCAAGGGCGAATTCGTGCGAAATCTACAAGGAAATAGCGAGCAAAAAGTGAATAACACTGACGCTTTATATTAGTTAAAAGAAGAAGCATTTACAAAATAATCTCTTATTACCAATACTACTGATATGACTTATATAGTGATAATAATAGTACCAATATGACGTCAATTTAAAAATTTGAAACCCAATCTAAAAATTAGAGAAGAATAATCACTTAAGTGATGGAAATTCTCTATTATATGACTTTTTCTTCTTTATATGTTTTATGTGTACTAGAAAGATGTCAATAAATCTTTCAAAATAATTGAATTTTTATCTGAAGAGAAAATTTGTTCATTCGCTTCATATATGCAGTAATTCAGCGTGAAAAGTTTGAAACCGTTTCTTTAGTCTGATTACTCTAAATTTAATTGAATTTTTTTGGGAGGAAATAAATATAGACAGAAAACATGCGAATATATGTAAATAAATATTTATAACTTCAATGCGTGTCAATCATGAGATTATAATATTATAGTGATACTATTATAATTCATCTGAAAATTATATATTAATAATAATATTTATTTGAATAATAACCTATATCCCTACTACAGTGCGCAGCTACGTTTTATCTTTATTTTTGTGAAACTGAAGTGATAATTTAAAATAGCTGAACTCATTCAAATATCTCCTCTTTATGTTGAAGATGAGAAGCAGTCTTGGTTAATATGTCACGGTCGCTTAAAGCAAATAAATCGCTGAATCATTTTCAACTCGTCCGATTGCCTTCGAAGTACTCTTAACAAAAAGAGCAATTATTTAATTGACCTCGTGGGCTCTCAAATTATCATTAATAATTCTTGGAGTGAGTGTTTTTGAAGGTAAAGTCCAGATTTTTCTTATTTTTTATGTTTTCACGATTTTGAACGAATCCTAACAACAAACAAAACGTGATTAAAAGTTTGAATATAAGCAAAATAGTACATGCAAATCCCACATAAGTACATTGAGTATAAGTTTGAAAGTGCTAAATGACTTCAATGAGGTAACATCAGAACATAATCATTTTATGGTTGTGATAAGCTTACAGTTAAAAAATTCCAATTTTCTACAAAAAATGACAGTTTGAAAAAGTAAGTATTCACTAAGAATAATTATATTCCCTTTTAATTAAGTTTGCTGCCATTTATGATATAAATGAATATTGATGATTAAGCTGTGAAAGATATTTTTTTATTTTAAAGTTTTATGGATGGAAATTCAACACAATTTTATTCACTGATATTCTGTAGATCGAAAGTAATAGGAACATTGACTGAGGTATTTCTTGATTTACAATGATGGAGCCAAGATAAGTTTTATTTACAACTTACATGGCCATATTTTAATTCAGCAAGTTTTAATGATGTACACACGGACTAAGATGACCCACACAGTTTGCATACATTAGTCAAAAATTAACACTTGAATCATAAGCGCCCTTAAGATATGCAAGACGTTTACAGACCATAAATAAGTTTCAGAAATTGCTTCGTTATCCTCCTTTGATTTTAAATTCATCTTACTATTTTTCTTAGGTTATTGCAGCGCATCATCATAGGTGAATTGAAGAGAAGAACATGCACCTCAATAAAGCATCGCGGAAACTTCTGTAACTCATTTCTCGAATAGGCAAATGTCATAAACGCCATTAATAGAAAATTGCCGTTACGCGACTAAGATAATTCTTATTCATCTCCGGTAACATCTGTAACATCAAAGAGTTCGAAATGATGCACGTGTATCATAAGTAATAAATGAGTAATTAAGCCAAGTTGTACACTCTTTTCTACCTCTCAAATTCTTCCTTTTCGTGGTGGATGTTTTCCAAGGAGGACGCAAAAGGCCAAAGCAAATCCGTGCCGATAATGAGTGGTTTACAAAGAGATATTTCGCACGCTATCTTCCCAATGCAATCACCACTGCTCTTTACCAGCCGAATTGCATGCTGGGAGTGCAAATTTGCCTACGGGAAGAAGAAGCTTCGGGTCGAGTTATTCTTTCGGGTGACACGAATCACCTTTCGCGATTCAGGCTAAAGGAAAGGTCCCCATTGAGAGTCATTCTTCCAGTTAATTAAGGTCGATACTTGTTGAATCTCTTGATGATTTTCTCCATGATTCGTTCACAAAAAGCCGCGTCACATTAGTCGATTGTTGATGCATCGGAGATGTAAATATCAGACGCAGAATTTTATTTTTGATAACTTCACCTTTAAGATGATTCAGTTTGTCTGGTAAAAGTCCAATACTTCTACAGATGATGCTGAATTCTATACTATTGGAGAACATGAAATCTATGTAAGGATGGTTACTAGGCGACATTTTATATTTATTAAATCCTCTCACTTTTAATATCAATTCAATTTAAAAATTTGAAAGAGTAAAGAGAAATGAAATCATCGCTCATATTTCATTAATCCTATAACCCATCAGGGTTGGTAGATTCCCTAATAGGAGGCTTCTGATTTGATTGCAAGTGGTCCTGGAATGGTGTATCGTTCAGATACGTACATGTGAAGTTGCCTCAACACTAGAAATGCTATCATAGGTACCGGAATTTCATTATTTAAATGTATTATTAAAGTATAATATATATCACAGCATAATAACTGTCAAGCATTTTTTTTGCAATCTAAAATATATCTACAGTCGTCCATAACATTTTTTCATAATCAATAAGCAAAAATAAGTTTCAATGTAATTCGTATTTTATCGACAAAATATTGCTGATCATTAATACTTTAAATTAACAGAAGTTATTTGTGCGTTGTTTTACGAAATACTTGTTTTCAGTAAGAGCTTGAAGACTACTTCACAAAATAAATCTCTTCTTTGTTAAGTGACGATTATTCAATCACATCCGTCGTTTGATTCCTTTATTACTTTTTCATTATGATCAGTCCTAAAAAATTATAAGGGTTACCTAATATGAAACATTGTAATATTTTATTTAAACAACTAGGACTCAGAATTTATTATTTACACATATTTCTATTTGTACCCGAACTTATAGCTGAACCTCAGGTAAGTACTATACTTTCTATTCGTTGAAAACACGTAATCAAATCCTACTCTTAGTGGTAGACAGGTGCTGCAGGGCAATTGGAGTGAAAACTTTTTCTAAAAACTACACTAAACAACTCAGACGAACTGAGACTCAAGAGATAAACCATTCTCTTAAAAGAGGTGAAGTAGGTCTCGTCAAGAATTCTCAGAAACAGCGAACGAAGTATCCATAGAATCGTATAAGTAAAAGGTCGAGATGGCTCTAGCCTAGATTTCATTATGTGTTTTTCCAAGTATTTTACGGAACATTCCTCCGATATATATCACAGATAAGATCTGTAAGTTAACATACCGAGGAAATGAAAATAGGTTTTACTCTGTGCACTTTCAAAGGACATTGACCCTAAGACAAAGGATTGCTAAGGTTCGTTTCAAAATTATTATGGCGGGAATAAAATAAGAATCGTGAATCACATGTTGTGTAAAGGAAAAACAAATCAGTTAAAAAAGAGGACAATTTTCACAGTATGAATATTAAATCGGGATGAATAATTTTTAATTAATTTAATAGTTGGGATTAAATACAAGCTAAAATCCAAGCAAAATATGTCAGTAGTATAACCTTTAACTGGATCATTTTAGGGTATTTAATATTAATTTGGCATCGAATTACGAAATCGAGCATACATGTGAAAAATAATGTTCCTAATATTAATCATGTTTCAAAGTCACATCCTCTGAGTAATTTCTCTTGGCCAACAGTGACTTTATCAGTTACAAAATTTGTAATATAGATTCTAATCCTTCCCTATCTTCATTATAAATTATCAACTAGAATAATGTTCTCTGAATATTTTACGAGCGATAATGATATTTCATATATAGGAAATATTACGAATTTTAAAAAGATATAGCACTATAAACCACCTTTATTAATCGATTGAACATTTTCTATGGCGACTTTATCTTCCTAAGATTACAAATTCAACTGAAAAATATTTGTTCAAATTGTAAAAATTAGTGTCAATGCCAATGAAGTGAAAGGCTTTTGAGTTAGTTAATAATCCTCTTTTGATGTTTATAAAGAGGGAAAGCGTAAGAAAATGACTTGGACATTTCCCGAACATAGAACAGATTTTTTGATTGCCAAATCTATGGATTAGGTGTTCCCGGAGCTAACGAGGACTCAACTGACATATATGTTGACGCGAGTTGTTCAGAGGTTAAGCATCTTTGAAAGGAAAAAAAGAATATTTTCGAAAGTAATCTTAGTACAGGTCCAATGTAATGTGTGAACAATAGTGAGCGGCTGATGCAGCCTCGAAGACCGGAGTGAAAAGGTGAGGGTTGTCTCTTTCGCAGTTTTGACGCCTTGGGCGAAATTTAAACATCCTATTTTACCTTAAATTACGCGACAAATTCCTGTTCACGCCCACGCCTCGGATTCTACGCAGAGATGGAGCTAATTCCGAATCATGCACTTGTTTTTGGTATTATTTCGATCTTCAAATTAGTCCAAACATTTTCCGTTGCTGCAAACGATTATCTGAGTATTTGGACTATTTCTCAACATTGAATAATTCTTGGTTGCATCGAGATTTAACTCCAATCAGCATTTCTGACATGATAAGTAATATCTTCTTGAATACTAGTTTGAACGTGTATTTAAAATTTTTAATATCATATGTGATATTGATAAACTTTTTTTTCTGATGTCCAATTTTTCTCCAAAGTACATAACTATAAATCAATTCAATTCAATATAAAAAACCAAATAGAATAGTTGTCGTTTAATTTTATCCACGTTATTGATTGATTTTTCCAATTAATTCACTGAAAATATGTCATCGTTTTTAGTATAAAATTTAAAATGTTTCTACGAAGTTAAAATTTATCATTGCTATTATAAATCTCATCGATGTTGATTTATATGGGATTTTTTATATGAAGGCTATGTATCTTATGTATCTTAACTCTAATGTGAGTTATGGTTGAATTTAAAATGTCTAACAACGTGAAGGAGTATAATTTTCCAGCTAACAATGTACGAATTCGTTGATTTTTATTCGTTACCTAATAAAATATTTTGCTACGTACGGCGATTGTGTCTATATCGAGAGGAGATTTATGAAGAAGGGAGCGGGCGTTTACCGAGACTTATTGGACCCCAGAAAGACTCCCGACATATCACGATGCATGAAGCCACTCTCTCTCTACACGGTATCCCCTAATCTTTCTTCATCATTAATCATCTCCTTCAAATCTTTAATCCACCACCTTTTCAAACTCTATTAATATTTTTGTATTTCCAGGCTTAATAATTTTAGCCTGTTTCTTTCTTTTCCTGGAGACTTAATTTGATTTCGAGGTGAAAGGTTTTACTAGAACTGAGTCCAGGAAAAATTGTCTCTCATTGTATTTGTTGGAACAAATCCTGAAGAAATAATTCATGCATACCTAGCTCCCTATGTGAATGCTCTCATTTCTATCATTTCACGCATAAAAGATATGATTAAGCAATTCAGCAACGATGTTAACGAATAATAAGTTAATTTTTAACTAAATTTTGTTAGTCTTAGTTACATATTTAGAAATATAAAGAAAAAAGGAGAAAGATCGAGAACGAGAAATCCTGCAGAAGAAAATATGAGAATGAAAGAAAAATAATGCAAAAAAAATTCGACTCATATGTTTAAAAATATCTTTAAACATATGAGTCGAATTTTTTTTGCATTATTTTTCTTTCATTCTCATATTTTCTTCTGCAGGATTTCTCGTTCTCGATCTTTCTCCTTTTTTCTTTATCAATCATTCCCTTGGAGACGAGCAATTTCAGTTTATCCTAATGTGATCTAACTCTTGCTTTCTTTTGTTACCCCTACTTCACTTCTCCTTCACAATTCTTCCTATTCTGATAGTTAAAAAGTAAAAACTTATCAAAGAGTGTCCTAACCAAGACTATATAAATAAATATTAATTAAAATTAATATTTTTCTTTAACGAACTTAGGATTTTACTCATATATAATATAAAATTATAATCGAATTTTAAATCTAACATCATCTTCAATTATAGACAGTTATTATCTTCAGAATGCTTATAATATAAATTACATTTCTGAAAACTAATAAATTCAAATTTCAACCTTTTTCGTACTTCGCACGTAATTATCATAAAGAATGATTACAGATAAGCTTGTCGTGGTATTATATCTGCGTGCACAATATATATTATAGCTGTTGAAGAAAGACAAAGATAGCTGCTTTCATAATAAATGCGAAGTACCTTGCTTTTTAAGATTTAAAACATCTCTTTATTTAAATTACGCGCAACATCAAGCAGTTACAACATTTAATTCCTGTCTTTCAGATAACTCTGTCATTGGGTAATAGTAGTAAGTTTAGCAGCGATGACATTTGTACGGTTTCAATTAAATGCCACCATTAACATGATGGGTCTCATGTTAGAGTCATTTTATGCGACAATGTTCTATACCTTATTACCGAAGCTAGAACATAAACCTCTTCAGTTCCTCTCCATTTTCTTACACAAATTCTTTCTTTACATCCATTAGAAAAGGCTCGTAATACGGGGTGTTATGTAAGTCTTCAATATTAGTTTTATCATCTCCATATTTTCGTAACATTTATGAAATGAAATTGAATTTTGATTCTTCGATAAAAGTAGCCGAATTTTACCTATGTTTTTCTTAGGCTAAAAATTTTCGCAAACATTCGACCGTATTTACACATACCCGGTGTTTCCACTCGTTATCGCCATTTTAAATCAAAAGCTATGATATTCTTACCAAAAAACGTTGCTTCGATCGCTAACCATTATACTTCTCTCAACTGAAACTTTATTAGATTTGCTTCATCGAACGAGACCAATCCATGATCGCTGGACTGTCAATTTTTCCTTGCGAAACGTCAATAACCATTCGCTCGCCTATTCACGATCGTGCATCCACGGATCCTTGCTCTTATCGAGTACAAACAGGGTCAGCTCACAAAAAATTACGAAATACATTCCAGCCGTATTATTTGGAAGTAAATTATCGGTTGTAATCGGGATGGGATAAACGGCAGTTTCTATTTCGGAAAGACTTGCATATGCCCGATTCAAATGCCATCGACAGTGGAATTATTATCCTTGACCTCAGGGCAAAAGGTCGAAAGAGAAAACTCTTGCCGTTGAGCATCCAAATAAATGATCGGAGAGTTATGTTAATGAAATAAAATTACGTTATTATGGTTATTTTTTAGTTTTCCTCGCGTTTAATATGTTACAAATATCATCTCATACATCCTTATGATTCCTTTTATTTCCTAAGATGGCTAAGGAGTGCATTGATTCCGTTTTAATTCATCATCAGAGATTAAATCATGGCAAATTAACTTGAATCCTTCAAAGTCCGCATCTCTCAGCCGTTACGTAAGGTAATATAATCATTTATAACCATCGTAAGATTTACGAAGGTAATTCGCGGAATAAGGTGCATACGCAAAAACCGTTTGAATATGAAAGGAAATGCCCATGTCATCCATGGACTTCCATTCGGATCGTGACAATAGAGTATTCGAGATTTACCGTTAATTCCTGAACTCGGCATAATTCTTAAATAAGAGTGTATTTAAATCCATTGGAGTGACATCACAATGCATTCCTTTGAATTTTTAGAATACGTAGACAAGTAATGATTGTCTGATGAGTTTACCTAAAGGTAGATACAATATAGTATCATGTATTGTCGTGGATACAGGAGAAGGAAGAAACTTTTTTATGCCCGTTGAATGAATTTTTTATCGATTAATATAATCAGAATCAGCCCTTGTAATCAAACTGTAAACTCTTATAAGAGTATGATAAGTCTTAGAAGCCAAACGGGTTAAACAGAAGTGAAAAATAGCGACATGAATGGGACTCGAACCCAGGTTTCCCATTTGCCGTCTTGCTGCAAGTATTAGAAGCTTAGGAGTCTCGAAGGAAATTTGATAGCTGGTTCAACTCTTACATGAGCGTTATGATATCTAATGGTATCCAATCCCCGAATGAGTAAAATACTTCTCTCAGAGAGGAAACAGAGGAATTATCTGATTCTGCCGAATATTAAACAAATTTAAATGTGAAAAATAGCCAATTCTCTGCAGATGTTTGAGGTTTAAATCTACCTCATTATCAGCTATCAACATGATCGATAGTTTATGAAAATGCTCAAATTAGCATTTCGTGCAACACTCCAATACATATTTCGGATACTACAAATTGATTCACATTTGTGCTCATGTAAGAACTATTCTTCCAGATAAAGTTGAAGGAAATATATTTTTCTACTCATACTTTATACCTCACAACATGAAAAAATGATCTATTACATACATTAGATTATGGGAGTTAAACCTGAAACATATGAACCCAAGCCTTCTCCTATTCCAAAGTTTCGAAATTATATTTCTTAATTTCCCAGTGAATCTCACCTTGTCTTCTTTCAACGAATTAGCATATCCCGCGTTCATGTATCAAAATCGGCGCGAATGACTTATTACATTTCCGAGCATTTAATTTGCTTCGGAGCTGTTGGAAACTCAACCGCCAGCGTAGTACCATCCTCTCTTTTGAGACGTCGCGTGAGTGAGATGCAGTGAAAGGACGATCTCCTGACGCAACAATCGAGGTATCCAACCTTGCCGCTTCTTACATCCTCGATCGGCGTTGCGTCACACTCGGTGACAACAGATGGTGCCCTCGCGAGACAAAAATCGGCGTAACGCAAGCAAAAGTCGTATCACGTCGAAGGAAACACCGTCTGACCAAAGCAAATCCAAACGTTGAACTCCGAGGATAACTTTTAACGCTTCAAACGTTCAGAACTAATTGTGGGAACCTTTTCCCAACGTAATTTTACTCGGATGCTTCTCTGCACTGAACTAGGTAAAAAGGCAAAACACTTAAAAAGGGGAAATGGTTATCCGCTGCAACAGCACAACCGCCGTTAGAAGAGTAATCCTCGATGGTATCCCAGAGCGACGTATCAAAGAGAACGGCGATCCAAAAACTGTCTCGAGACTGGCGTGATACACTAGTTTGCTCCACGTATTGCTCTCCTTTCTCCCTCCAACTTCGCTCCAGTTTGAGGGGAAGCCAATTTCCACATTCCAATAGAGGACGCTTTCAAGGAGATCGCGTTTATTGACACGAAAACGCCACCACAGGTCCTCCGTTGAAAGGGTCCCAATATCACCATGGAGATGTTTTCGTCGCTACTGTTACGTGGAAACTCTAGGAGATTCGTTGTATCATTTGTCGACACGGTCGACACATCATCATGAGAAACTCGTAGTCTCGCAGTGGAAATGAACCGAATATTTTTCTTAAATTCTGTAATAATAAATCCTTTTTTAACTTGAAGTATTCTTAAAAATATTCCTATTTCGCTAAATTTCCAATTGATTCTCAGCCGGAGGTTGATGTGGACTTTTTTCGAATATTCAACCACAACAGTTTGAGAATGGCATAAGCCGATTCGGGGAAAGATTTGCAGACTCGTCTTAAGATTCCTAGCGGTAGAAATCTCTATGATTTATGAAGTTGAATGAGAAATTTATTTCATGAAACATTTTAATTAAATTTAAATAAAAACCTATAGAAGAACAAATTTAAAATTGACTGATTGTACAAGGTCTGTGGTAGTTAACTCTCATTACTGTAAACCTATGATTAGAGCAAATATTTTAAAAAATATTTAAAACATACTGTAAATTCTCTTTTCTATATATTTTGCTATTCTAGCTCTTGCTGAAAGTATGCCAGAAAGGTGATAAATTGATTTTACAACTTTCCAATTTGAAGTTTTCAACTCTTTAAATCAAGAAATCTGTTATGGTTCTGTAATTTTTATTCAAATAACCTTTTGCAGAACCTATATCCTTGTCAGTCATTATCCCCATGACAACTTTGACAACAAAGATTTCACTTTTTTCATATAAATTTTTAAATGTTTGCCAGGTGAAACATTACAGTTTAGTTGCTCTAGAAGGGTTGATAATCAAATATACTGATGTGATGACTATCAGAGATGCATAATTTTGAATAGTATAAATTACTTTATTTGAGACTGCAATATGTTTTCTTGTGTTGTTTAAATTATTTCCTTAACATCTTTCTTTATATTTGCTCAAAGAAATAAAATTATATTCTCATAAAGAAGTGAATTTTTCACTTTTGAGTAAATTCACCCTAGTCTCTCAATTTAAATGACCATCACCTACACTGCACACTTGAGGGAAGCTTTCTCATGAATTGGTACTATAAATGGATACAAAATGTCAGCATATGTGATTTGAATTTTGGAGAATTTTTATTTCGACTTATTCTCTGGGACTTTCATTGAATATAGGATAGAAAGTTTACTTCATTGCTTCTTGATGGCTTCAATGTACTTCATCAAATTTTCCTTTATTACTAGAAGCTAAGTACCTGTAACTTTGTAAATTGGACAATTTCCTATAAGTTGAAGTTGACAAGTGATAAGAAGATAAAATCCATATCTTTCATTATCTCAGGAAGTGAATACCATTTAAATATATATATATATTCATCATGAATGTAATTTTCTGATATGTTATAGTAAATTCATTTTATACCCGTAGTAATTATTTGGAAAATTTGTTTCCTATCAATTATCCTACAGGTGTTTCTGATTTTTGAAATATTATATTTCTATAACTAAGTTATAAAGTGTTCTCTAGAAATCAGAAATCTATTTAGTTTGATTCCACTGAATATTTTTACTGAATATAGCCTTTATTAGCAAAGAAATATAGGTATCACGAGGATATCACTTAATAGATTCACCAAGACAGGTATTAAATATACTATTTCTATACTACTATATTGACCAAATATCAGAAGGTGACCTTAAAACACATCTTGTTATGAATATTTCAAATTTCACTACAATTACATTTATATTCTTTGAGTAAGACTTTTATTTTATTGCTAGAATATGAAAGATTATTTTACCATGACTATGGAGTCTTCAGGTATGCTAATGATTCAGGTATTCCTGAAAGCTTTGTATTTCATTACTGCTTTCAGATTGCAGACGAGCTACATTAGAACAGGGAATTTTTAGCAATTTACATCTGTTCTATCAACTTTCTACAATGATAGATGGATGAGTAATTCAATTTTAGCAGTCTGCCCATATTTTTGCGCTGACAGTAAATGAGTAAATTGTACCCCACCCCTCATAGGAAGAATTCCACTCAAAATGTACAGGACAAACCCATCGAAAAAGAATAGAAACAAGTATATGATTACTGGATTGGTTGACTGATTTTTCATGACACTAGGATGTGGTCTACAAAAAAACTTCAGCAAACTTAGAGGAAATACATTAAGGAAAGCTGAACTCAATAGAAGATATTTTCTATAACTACAACACATGTCATTTTAGTATCCTTTGAAAAACATATGTTCAAAAATAGATGCTCATGAAATGTAATGGGATAATTTGCAAGAAAGAGTGATTGTAAATGCTGCTAAGGTTAGATATTGGAGAAATATTCATGCTGGTAAGTTTATACATGCACTTGTTAATACTTTAAGAGATGTCAATTCAATGATTTCTAATAATGTTTTCTATAAAACAGGATATAATAATCTTTCATTTATTGATCTTTTTACACTAAACTATGCCACAAAAAAGTGACTTTATGACATGATAAGGAATAAATTTAAATGTACCATTTGCACAACATTTTTTTTTAACCTTGTATTTGAAATTAAATCATTACATCATAAGTATGTTTAGTCTTAGAGTCCATTATGGACCACCTCCAGTATTTCTCATAATTAAACATAATTAAAATGTAGGTAATTACTACAAATTTCTTAAAATTGATACTGCCTTGGTGGCAAGCTATAATAAAATAAATATCAAAGATCAATGATTCACAAGAACCAGAACTGTAAATAAATTAAAATTCTTTGCTGTGTATAATAGGAAGTTAATTTTATTTCAATATATACCTTATTTAATAATCAAGGAAATATATTAATCTTTCTTATTCATAAGTCTGCCCATTCAATTCTTAAATTCTTATAATGAGAATTGGAACCATGTAGAATTTTTTCAAGGAAGGCAGTTAGGTTTTACTTAATCATTTTATACGGTCCATACTGCATGGTGTATTTTTGTGGAAAAATCTATCATTTAGATTTGTATAGATTGTTTTATTATGGCGAATTTCCTTGGTCAATTTGGTAATACGTTCTTTATGTTATAATTTTAGTCTTCATTTTTTTCATTAAAGTTCTGGTTCTAAAAATTAGAAAGTTAAAGACATCTATTTAACATAATTTAATTGAAAACAAAAAATATGCATAAAAGAATTAATGAATTAGTTACATGATTAGCATAGGTTTAGAATAGCAGCTGTTAAAATTAACCATTGTGGGTCTTGTTCCATGAGTCAATGCCAATCTGATAAGGGTTCTTTATATGAGTTTACTAGGCCAAAAAGTAAAATATTTTTCCTAAAATAAAATTTCACATCCATCATCAGAAAATATATAATGTTCTGAAACTTGGGAGGAAATATTTCTTTGTAGAGATTTTATGAACTTATGATTCATATCATGTCTATCCTAAGTTAGTAATAATATAATAATAATAGTAATTTTGCAAATTAACTTTTAAATTATTCGGTTATTATGAGAGGAGTTATTGCGTGTGATCAACATCAAGTTAAATAAGGTTTAGATTCCAGAGTTGCACTGAGGCAAAAGGAAAAGAAAAATCTACTTATTTTAATTTTTTTAAAAAGCAATAATGTAGCATTATGCTTAAGTTTATGGTATCGATATAAAGTTTAAAAATATCTATTTTTAGTAATTAAAGCTAATATAAAATATTGATTCCTCATACTCTATTGTGAGGGTTATAGTCATAAAGAATTATTTAAAAATTATTTCACATTGTTTGAATACTTGTTGCTCAACACTTTCTTGAAAAAAATTTTTTAAGAGATTTCTTCTCATGAGTCTGGATGTCTTGGTGCCAGATCAGTTTTAGAGGATAATGTTAGGTTAGAATGTCTTGCAAGGGTTTGTTTCCTCTTTTGGTATTTAATTTTGATCCTATTTATGGGTTGAAGAATCTTATCTCAGGCCTTAATATACTTCTCACAGTCATAATCAAGGGCATTAGTAAAACAATTTTAATAGGCATTGGAACTAGAGAATCCTATTGAACATTTAACCCTTGTCATACAAGAATTAAGTGTTTAAGAGTTTAACCCTTGTCACACAATATGTAGAATGAGAAAAAAGGAGAAAATAAGAGGTCAAAGGAAGAAGAAATAAGATTTATTTGTGGAAGAAGAAGAAAGACTACTGCACAGAAAAAATGCCTCCACTCCAAAAATATCCTCATTGAAGAAGGGTGATGAGGAAAACCAGCAAAGGATACAGGAAAGATCGAAAAGGAAATAGATTTCAATATGATTGATATTCATACAAATTACATTTCAAGTTATTGTCCAAAAAAGTTTATTTTATTATATCATTTTAAATTTTATAAGAATATAATGGAAATGATTTTAAAACTAACAGTGGTGAAGGTCTTTAAGTTTATTTCTAGTTTGGTTTACAGTAATTACACTTAATTATATTTGAAGAATATTAAAAGTATAATTAAAAAATACTTAATATTAAATAAATGCAATCTATCTAATTACACACTAATCAAATATACAAACAAATAATATAAGGGAATCTTAAAAATTAAAATTAAAAGATTCAGGAAATTCAATTTTGTTATAATAAATGAATAAAATGAAATCACTGCGGAAATTGTGGTAAAGAGCATAAGGTAGCAGAAGTTTTACCATTAACTATAATGGACAATATATTAAGTCATAGGCATAAAAATTTATAACCAATGTATGCCCCAAAGTTATTAATATTTTGTTTTTGTCACCTATAAACAAATTATTTTGCTCAAACCTCATACAATCTATAAAATCGGATTAATTTAGCCTCCAGCCTGCTAGAGGGTTAAATTAACAACATTAAGATAATTTCCTATAAGTATATACATGAGCTTTGGATATTTATGGTTAATAAGTGGATTTTAAATATCTAAATATTGCATAAATCAAACTGCATCATATTTTTTTTATTTCTTACAAAGCACAAGGTTTTTCTTATCTCACCATATATTTTTGATTGCCACATTGCCTTCTAGGAATCCTCAGCGTCATATAATGATGATCTCAGAAAAATAATGTTATAATGATTTTCTTCAGTAATTCATTTCTTCCATCTTCCATTACGAATGAGCACAAAAAGAATAGAGGTGGCTTTTAATTGTTACAATTACTTGTCCATTGAGGCACGTTTCAGCTACTTAGCAACGTAATAGTGATTCAGTAATGACATCCAAGACCTTACAAAGAACACAAATGAAGTGTTTGTACTAGATTTTATTCAAACTTGATGATTAGGCAGTTTATGATGAGAATACATAATCTTTGAAATTTAGAGTACCCTAACACCTGAAGTATTTGAAATTGAAACAATTAAAATGACTACCCTGGACTCAGCTGGTGACACCCTACTTATTATCAACGTTAGTGCGAGGAAGTTCAAAGTGGGATAAGTTAAGAAAGAGAGAAGGAATATAGAGTACCTGAACTGTTGTACAACCACCATAAAATGTATAAGAAGAAAATTCTATAAGAAAAGCCATTTCAATGCCAGTATTTTGATAAATACTTTGTTAATGAAACTACTTTTTGAAAATGTTATCAGAATATCAGATCATGTTAAAGTCTTCCTGGTAACCTAGCTTAAGAGCATTAGGAATATAGAAAACCAATAAGAAAATATATAGTATTATAAAAAGAAGTTATAATAAATATTTCTTTGCTTTGTATATACTCGTATTTCAAATTATATGATATTCAAAATTTCACCTTTTATTCTTATTTATTTTGAAAGAATATGGGGATTTGTAGTTGATCAAAGGGAGAAGTGCACTACTTTTAACTTTAGTAATGTTGTAATGAATGAAATGAATGTAATGAAATGAGTAATGAAAAAATGTTTATAACCATCACATGATTCTACACAAACTTTAATATGAAATTTACCCATGCAGTATATAGACTTTCATAGAAACCCCTTCTTCACTGCTCTTCTAGGCTCTTAGTAAGAATTATGTTTTTACAGTATAATTTTCATGATTTTTTCTTTTGTAGAATAATTTTTATAGATCACACCATCAAAAAAAATTCTTTATTTTATAATGCAAGAAAACTCTTACAAATTTACTCTTGCTAATTTTATAATTTAGTAAATGTTGCTTAGGTGATATTGTTTTAAGAATATATATAATTAACTATTGAGCATATTAAGCATTAAAAACTTATTTATAAACAAATCTGAACATTTTCAACTTCATTAGAAAAAGAATAAATAATACACATACGAGTAAAAAAACTAAGGCCTGAAATAAAGTCCATTCTATGACACACATGGATGGTCAAGATGAGATGTGATTTAAAAGGATTACTTTTTCAGAAAAATATTATGATATTAAAGATAAACAACCCCCGACATAATTTCCGCCTTCTTTATATGAATTTATTGAGGATAAAGGAAGTTTTTGTACTTCCATTGTGAAAAACAAGAGTGAAGTCTACAATTAGAGATAAAATATGTGTACTTTTTCCAGATGATAAAGTATAAAGTAAAAATATTTTCTCTTTAATTGTACATTATGAACTTCCATCCAATCTTGCCAAATTCTGTGACTTTCAAGAGTAAAGTATTTACAAGAATTCCTATGTCAGGATAATTTTTTATAGTTATTTCTACCAGTTTAACTCTCTGAGTCTCAAGATTTTCACAATGTATGAGGCATTTTTTTATATATCAGTAATTAATAAGTTCTAAAAAAGTATAAAAGGGGAATAGGAAAGTAAAATAGTTAAAGAAAATAAATTGAAGATAAGAGCCATGGTTACTTAGTTCTAAGGAAACCTTTTATAATGCACAATCTCCTTAAATTAAATGAGTTTCAGAGAACAGGAGATATAAAAGTGAAGAAAACACAATCATTGACCTAATGATATTAATTTAGTAAAATATAATAGAGATTGGAGAAAAGAAAACATTTTAAGAAATCAAACAAATTTAATTTAGTTTGCTATAATCCAACTGGAAAATGATTTTAAAAAATTCCAACATAAGATAGTGAGCTGAACAATGGCAAAAAATATTTTGGAAATACCTTTATTCCAAAGTTATGGCCTAATCATATTGAATATGTAAAGAATAAAGAATTTGAAGATTAGAATAATTCATTAATAAATTTCAGTTATACTTCTCAAAAAAATATAATGATCAAAGTACATAAGATAAGATAAAAAACTTAATATTAGTAATTTAGAACTTATATTTTAGTTTTTTATTAATTATTATTATTATTATTAAGTTTAAGAACTTGACAAAAATGCAATGTTAAAAACTAAGAATTCGTTGAGTTATTTGTTTCTCTTCAATTTCCAAAATTTCAAAATGTTTTCTAGAGTGAAGCATTTTTTTCCCATCTTATTATCTCACAAGTTCTAAAACACAAGTATTGGTAATTCTAAACAAATAGAAAGAGAAATTGAAACGATGATTAACTTTAACTTAAAAGCCAAGATTTCTCAATACCCAAGAATCATTATTATCCGGATATCTTAAAATAGATGGATTACAAGAGGACTCAAATCGAAAAGACAGAAAATTACCATCTTGATGAATTAGACAATGATGAATTTTAACTTAGAAGTCGCGACTTCCCAAGAATATTAATTTTACTATGCTATGCTCTTCAAATAAGTATGTTACGAGAGGGGATACAAAAGTGAAAACACAGAAAATTAATTTTCTAAAAATATTAAATTTATTTAAGGAAGAGAAGTTTGTGGGAGAAAACTTCCGAACGCATATGGCCTTCGGAATAAAACCCACGGTGACGGGAAAAAGCTCACAAAGAAGGGGAGCAGAAAAAACCCGCCAAGACACAGATAAATAAATATACAATGATCACCAACACACACAAACCAAACAGCAACAACATATTCTTAACGTTCCGTATGAAAAACGGTTTACGGGAGGATGGCAAACAAACGGAGTTAATTTACTTCCAGCAAATTATAATTGAAGCAATATATTCGTAAATTTAATTTACTTTAAGATAGGCCTATCATCAAACAAATCAAGAATCTAGAGTTATTTAAAATGCACAGTTTGGAATGGAAACCCACACACACACGCTTAGAGCACACACTACCACAACCAGTTAGTAACTACCTAATTATACTACCAATAGATCTAACTACATTCACACAGGAGTACTCCGCACTCACAAGCATTCGTCACACACAGGCACACACACACAAGTATGGGATCCATTCCAATTCCGCACATCAGTTAAAATGACCGAAAGTTAGGGGGAATCAATCGTCGAGTGCGTCGAAAAAATGCAGGAGCACCGTACGAAACGAACGTTTCGCACAGGCACTTTACCACATATCCCTAAACACTCGAATTTTACTTGGGGCATCCGAAGGAGTTAGGCTCCTAGACGGCTACCGACGTCCCAAGCCGCGATCGCGATCACACATTTACAACAGTATTTACAATATTTGAACAACTAGAAATTTATAACAGCATGAATTAAAACAAATCTAAATATACATTAAAAACAACAATCATTCAAACAAATTACAATTACAAAATTACAAAACAAACAATTATTACAATAAACACTCACATTAACATAAAATGAAATAAAAATGCTGCGCGAAGATACTCCTTGGTAAGGCTCCCGAAGAAAGGATCACGGTGCGTAGTGGCTCGCAAAAGAACGGGAACTGAAAAAAACTCAGAAAAGAGAGATAATTAATAAAAGCATAAAAACACAAGCACAACCACAAGATTGTATAATTACCTTTTAAGAAAGCTCTGAATACCTGCAAAGGAAGTACATGTTAGGAACAACAAGATCACACATGCATAGAAAAAATGTAAATCATACAAAACATACATCAAAAATATATTTTCAATATGTACCTGCAAAAAATACGGATTAACGCATTCGCACACTCATTCACACTAAAACATAAACAGGCATTGAAATTTTAAAAAATACATAAAAAAGCAAAGAATACAACGCAAAGGATAACAACAAGAATAAATCAATGTACCTGCAAAAAAGGATAAATTAGCACACACTCATTCACTTTCGAACACAATCATATACACAATGAAAAGAACAAAACATAAAAAAGTAGCGATAGCAACATAAACGAAAAATAATGTACCTGCAAAAAATGTTATATTAGCACAAACACACACACACATATATATATAAAATTCTATCGGCCTAACTCCCAACCCATCCCAACCCAATCCCCCGAAAGCAATCGACCTAACTCAACAAACCTAGCGAACCAACGAACTCGACGAAAACAACAACCCAACAAAACCCATGAGCGGCCACTCAGGCATTCACACACATACACCGTATACATAACACTTTATACACTACTACTACCACACTTGCAAAAAAAGGAAAAATCAGCACACACACACACATCATTATATACATGCGGAGAAAAACGAGGAAATAAATATTTAACGAAAAAGACACACTCAAAAATAAAAAAATTACCACCGCGGCTTTTTCGCACCGCGAATCTTTGATACCAATCCGATGCTCGATTGCAGTAAACTCTGTATCCGAAATCCATAGTTCCTCTTTGCAAGATGACTGGAACTCTGAAATCCATAGGTCCTCTTCGCATGATGATGCTCCGAAATCTGGATACGAAATTCTTGTGTCCTCTTAGCACGACGATGGTACGCACACCTTAAATAGATGAGTGAGTTGCGATGAGTTTCATTGTGAACGCATTCATATAATTTTTTCTATACGTTTTATTATGTATCTTCCACATATTTATTGAATAAACTTTAATATTATCTAAAAGATTTTAAGACATTTTATAAAAGTTGCATAACCATGACAAGACAATGATTCGTAATGCTATTAAAAAGCACGAAAATAAAACTGCAAGAGCAATGAGATAATGCATATCCTTATGATGGCATAGTTTTGGTCAAACGTTGAATATATTCTACAGAAGGAATCAAGTTCAAGATTATTCGTCTTTGTTTTACATAACGGACAATACTATCTATAATGATATATATAATATGATTTTCAGCCAACTTGCCGAACCTTAAATACCTATGTCCTCATGATAGCGATCTCAAATAGGATTTTAAAAAAATTTCGCGGGAAAATGAAATATTATCAATAACGAATTAACCTTACAAGATGGAATAGTTGATCTAGAATTTATGCTATAAAACCAACGTTATTGAATAATATTCAATCATCATCTTTCTAGAAAGAACATTAATCTAGAATGTTCCATGATAGAACAATAGAGAAACCGGACCTTGAATTTCTTCTACAAGGAAGCGTATAACTATGCCAGTAATTAATGAATAATAATTTCGAAAATAAAAGTTAAATAGCTAGAACCCATCATAACCACGTGGTCTTCATATTATCTCTTCAACTTACCAGGTTCTGGAATCTTCCATGTCGTAACTGTTCACAAGGTGCTCGGGAGCTCAAACCCAAGTGCTCGTCCAGAAATCTTCAGAGTAACTGACTCACTTACTTGAACTTTAATTTCTTGTGACCAATGCTGCGTTCTGATTGGTGGATATCTTCTCCCCTCCCACAAAACAATTACTCATTCAATAAATTGGTTAAATCACAAATTATTTCCTTTTTGAAATTTTAATTACGAGATATTTATTATCATTTAAATATTTTTTCTATTTAATTTAACGTAAATGTAAATGGTAATCCTCTATCTTCCCCTGCTTACGATCATATAATAGGAAATGAGCTCTGATTTGATTATCCTTATTGTGTAAATTTATTAATTTAATTTAATTAACACAATTAATATAAATAATGAATTATAAAATACATTTCTACCAAATATTAATTATATCAAAATTATTTTTTCAAGAATCATTTCATACGTGTGTTTAGATTATTTAATCTACAGTCCTGGCAAAAAAACTCAATTGAAAAGAAAGAAAGTAAAAAATGAATGACGAATGTTAGTACTGTAGGTAAATGAGCCAAGAAAAATAAATCAAAGTACAATATAAAGTTTATGAATATTAATGAAATTAAAACAGCTTTCGATCTCAGTCCTGATTTTCTTTAATTTGATTAACTTTAACTTAACAATAACTGATTAACTTTACTTAAAACACTAGAGCTTACATTGTACTAGAACCTAACTACAGACGTCCAATTAACCACTTGTGTAATCCGTAACGATAGCTATATATGGCATTGATATATTATTTCCTTGAAAATAATTTCCTTGATGATGATAACTTACCTCCGAAAAGAAGTACACCGTAATTTGGAATAGTCGCATGTTATATTTCGGAAAAAAAGAATTAATTCGTTAATGCTAGTTATAAGCTTAAGACATTGTTATTTACTTTTCGTATAATCAGACAAAGTCAAGATAACCCATTCTCACGACGAAATGCATGTACTTCCAGAGCCTTTGGTATATCACTGAGATTAGGGTGCCTCATTTACAGTTACGATTATAGGGAATTCATGATGATACAGAAAGAGATGATGAGAGTACATATTTAGAAGAAGAATATTTACGTAATATAAAATACCGTTAATATTACTAAAATGATATTTATTTGCCTGTTATCCTCTAATTTTGTTGTACTTATTATCTTACTGATCATAATACCTTACCCTTCCTTAGATAGTACTAAATATTCAATTCAAATAAAATAGTATACATTAGCTGAAGATTCTATAACTGCGTCAGCATTGTGTAAGAGTTACTATTTTACAAGAGAAATTACTTCAAACAGCTCCTTATATACAACTGCATAATATTTTAGATTGAAAAAGTAGTGAATGCTGTGAAAGAGAATTTGAGATAAAACTATTGGATTACTTAACAGTAGAAAATTATTCAATTTACTGTATTTTACTAATGATTGCTTTTGGTTTAATTTCAGTTATAATACAAATTTAATTGCCATTGCAAGGGAAGCGTTGTTCTTATATAAGTTTTCCATCTCATAAATACTGGCTGGAGTAAATAATCTACAAGCCATATTTCAATCCATTCATAGTTATCATTCTAGAATTTGTTACACTATTCAGCTAAATTCAATTTTACTAGCAATTTCTATTAAATTTAATAAAAGTAAATCAAATTAAAATTAATTTATATATTGTTTATCAAAGCACTATAAGCAATACTGTTCTACTAATCTACAACAATTATCCAGTATGTATTGATATTAGTATGAATATAATTGCCCAAGTAAATCACTATTATTGACTTTTACTTCCCACCTGTCCCATAACATTATTATCACTGTTATTACCTCAATAAATTCCAAGATAGATTATTATTATTATTGTCAATGAAAACTATCCAAGGTATATACCATTACCCTCTCATCATTAAGCGATCTAACCATTAATGTTTTTCTTTCTTATAATCGATACCCGTTCATCAGTTAAATAATTGTTTTCTGAAGTAATAATATTCACTTTTCTATCGTCATTAACTGCTAAATAACAATGTAGTTTTGAAGAGTATCTGTAATTTGAAGCCGTGTACATTCATTCCCTGATATTTTTTATTTAAATAAAAATATAAGAAGTATGGCTTGCAGTAGATGAGTTTCAAAAGGCTCACTCGATTATCACATACATATGATATATATTTACGTACGATTTAATTAACTAAGCTCAACTATATTATATCATAATATAGATGAATCTAGCATAATTGGCTAGCAGCGCTGCCTTCTGTCCAGATGGCTAAATTGCAGTGAGTATTTAATACGAGATAATTTAGCTATCTTTAGCAAGATTCTGTAAGAATTCGTTTCTCTAAATTTTCCCATAATTATTTTATTTAACCAATCGATACCAGGGACGATAAAATCTCCGCCGATTATACGCTATCATTATTTATTTCGCGAATAAAAATTTAATTTCTTTTCATGAAAACTGCGCAAAATACCAGATGTAGGATTAAGAGTATTGGAGAGGCTTTTTCTGGCTAATAAAACTCTAAGCCCTCTCATCGTATTCAGTTAAAAATGTATGAGATCCTCTATTCAATAGAATTTTGACGGCTAAGAATACTTTACCAACTGTTCTATTTCTACGGTCTTTATTATACATCTTAAAATCTCCTGGAAAATTTCACTCTCACTCATATCTTCAGTGAAACAGTTTTCTATGAATATCCTAAATCCAAATTATAAGTTCGTATGAAATCATACTTTCACGCATTTGTAATTAGTAATTGAAGTTTATAAATTATTTACGAGTTGAACATCATTGACGTCGATTCAATTATCGTTGTAATATAACTATGCTGTATATCGTAGTAAATACTAAGAATGATGCACAAGGATGATTTCAGGAATATACATTGAAAAAAATTTAGAATCGTTAATGGGCGATCTAACTGTCCATTACCTCAGGCGTGGGGTAGAGACCGCAAGGTAAGGAATGGGGGGCGATCTCAGAGGTCGGCGGGTACTTTTCCTTCGCGAGCCATTAGAAAAGAACTGTTACGATGATTCACTAAGAGAAAAATTAAAAGAACTCGAAGGAAAATCTCTAGCTATGAGCGAGACCCACCACCCGCTGGGCTTCACCTGGGTTGCCCCTCCCCCTTTGAGAATGAAACCTATACGAAACTCGTATTTCTAATTTTGATGAAACGGAATATACTCTGCATACAGTTCAAAATTAAATTAAACGTACTGAAGTAGGCAAAGATGAATCATAACTGCGAGTAAGATACCCTATGTAAATTTGGTTAAAGAATAATTACTATGAGCGCTATTCATACACGAGAAAAAAATGTTAATATAGTAATTGGATGAAGATGGTTCTAAGAACTCGAGATTTTTTTTAACGGCGGAACAAATGAAAATGAAATGGATCCATTTAAGAGAAACCGAGTAAAAATAAAAAACTTTTTTCCCAAAAAGATAATAATAAGGTGTTTGGTACTTACGCTAACGCAGTCAGGTTTCATTGCTTCGAGAGTTTCGTATTGCAATTGCTGAAGCACTAAACACGACGAAGTTTCACTATCATGTAAACGGAGATCGGTAATAATAACACATAATAAATGATAGAACTATAAAACACAACTGTATAAGAGAGCACATGTACATGAAATACGAAACCAGGCGAATGGCAAGAAGCACGTCCGCGGCTGTGACACAGCACGTGCACAAAGGAGAGCGTGAAGGCTCGTCCGTAACCTATGACAGGAAGGCGAAGAGTGATACCATACTTTCAAAGACGAACTGAACTCAAGGTCGAAATTTTCTTCAACCACAGAACAACTGCGATCATTCTTTTCTTTATGGCAAAAAGTGTCTTCTGCTTTATGAAGAACCAATAAAAAATACTAGGTCGTGTGTTATATTCTCAGCGAAATTACCGTAAATTTTCAAAATAAATGTTAATGTAGATGGATACGAGAGAAAAAGGATTGTCACGTTAAATTATTGAATTGTGTTTATAAATGTGAACATAAATTTTATCGAGATCAGCTTGCTTTTATTAACAATTTTATGAACAATCTCACTCACATTATGAACAAACCTAAAAATTTACCGGACGCTCATGGATCGGTATTTTATCACTTTCTTTTTATTAGAGTTCAAATTCAAATGCAAGAAATCGAAATAGGTGTATTTAAAATAACGTAATTTACTAATAAAGTAAAGCCCTAAAATGTTTATCGCTTATGTAAAACCCACAATTCAGCGCAAATCTATCTCTTAAGCCTCCATTCCGAATGCGACATGACGCGTCTAAGAATTAGATTGAGATTATAAGAGCGTTTAAACTTAGTCGACCTGGATTATCACATCTTCGTAGAGCGTGGATGAGATGATACTAACGAGAGAGGCATTTTCAATTGTCAACTCGTTCTCAGGTACGAGAAAGTGAGTTAATAGAGAAACGCCGTGTTAATGATTACTTTTAATAAAAAATGATACTTTAAACTTTATGGAAAACATCGAGTAATAGTGTTAAATTTCACTGCTTAGCAGATCTAATAACGTAGGCGAAAGCTGTCGATCTCCACTTAAAACGCAGATCGACTCCAGAACTTCTTGGGTGGCTTTCTCAAGCTGTCTGTAATCTTTGATAGCATACCATCCCCCATTACTCACCGCGTAGTTATCCTCGCCAAAATACCAGCAGCGCAGTGCTGAGGAATCAAAGGAAAATAAACTGAATTGATCATCAGCAAGTTTAGATGATTTAGATTTCGAATATCAAGCTTCGTTTTATAAAATCATTTTGAAAATAATTGAACAAGAAGTATTTCTTTATTTCCATTGCATTCATTCGGAGACAATTCTTTCTTTAACTACGGAATTCTCTTGTTCACAATTTCCATCTCAAAGTTCAATCAAAAAGAAATATCTCACTCAAGTAGTAATTTATTTTAATAATTTTTCATAATTTTCGAAATAATCCTCAATAATAATCGTTTTATATTTTAAAGTTTAAAATATTTAGAATTAAAGACTTTAAATCGACTTATATATGAGGCTCTCAAAGTTCCTGCGTCTTTAATCAAATATGATACACGTTGAATTCTGATTTTCTAAAATATACAATCAGTTGAATTGAATTTTTTGCAAAAACTTGTGTATGGACTCGGATTTTATGCTTTATATGTTATTCCCGAAATTAGAAAAAAAGTTGTGAAAATTTTTATGAAAGACTTTAAACTTAGCAAATTAGTAGAGCGCAAGTTATTAATTCGATGCTTAATGAACGTAGCACTTGAAGGAAAGAGACAAACGAGGAGTGGAGGGAAAAATTCTTCTTATTCCAGGTCAATTGGATTATCTGATAAACGCCACCCATTCCTAACGTAAACATCTTTTGCCGTAAGCTGTCTGAATTGAATGGTTTTCCAATAAATATTATGAATAAAAGTTCATAAGAGAGTACTAAAATTACATGGCGTATAAAAAGATATCCGGTACGTTTAGAATGACTTTCAGATACAACTATGTACGTGGTTTGCACAAAAAAAGTGAAATTTATAAATTTCCCTTTTTTATCACACCATGTATTCGTATGTGCAGAAATTAAGTCTTATAAGGAAAAAGCACGCCCAAATCACTTGATGGTGTTTAATAAAATTCTAATAAATGAATTTATGAAGTTAACTGCACCAAAAAAATTAAATTAATATATATTCATAGTATATTACTTTCATCTTAATTACATTATGCAACGTTCCCACTCTGCGCTACATAATTATATTTATAAGTATATAATTACAAATGAGACATATTTTTCATAAAAATTGTCTATATACGTTCTCTTTTTAGAGAATTTTACGTGTTTATATTAATTTTTGAGCTGACGATGATGATTATGGTTTGACTGAAGGGAAATAAATTTTTACTTGCTGTAAAAAGGGACAATATTTATATTCGTATTTTTTCAATTCTCATAATTCATGCGCAAGTAGTTGTATTTCCTTTTCATCTACCCTCACATATAATAAAACTGCTTTTATTTATTTTAATTCTGGAACGTTCATTCGATGTCGTAATGTGTGTTTAGCTTAAGAAACTTCTACGTCTCATATATCGGTTGTAACTTACCTCATCAGATTTATCATTTCGATATAATAAGCCTTCGGAGACGAACCTCTCAAAATCTTAAAACTGATGTATCCTTTATGCACTATGCAGTAGTTTTCTATAGAAGAGAGAAATTGCGTTTTGCCTATATTCCCTATTTCTACATAGAAGGAAGTTGTTGTGAATCAAGGACGGAAATGCAGAATGAGATTTATTTCCACCTTGGGAAGTTGGAGGTCCAAAAATACTTATCTGATGTTCGAATGTTTGGCAGAGAACAAAACGGAATCGATGCCAAGGGACGCTAATACTTTTACTCATTGCAGCGCGTGCGACCGTATCCACGTCCGCCCAACGAGTCCTTTGACGCATCGGATACGAGGAAATGTACAAGGGGATTCTCATATTCACGGATGCGTCGCATTTCCCTTTGGAATGGCGCGACCCAATTCACCTCTTCATCACAGCCTTCCACTGGGTACTCGTTGGTTCTGAAAGAATATGTTCGGGATTCCATTAGGATAGCCTGTCATTGAGTTTAGTGTGCGATTATCCACTGAAGCTACTGAGTATGTTATTTCATGTGCTGTCGGCTACTCTCCGAGAGGATAAATGTACTTCTCAAATAAGTCCTACTTAAATCTAGTTTACGAATAATTACTCTAAATTTCTTCCGCCAAATTTGTAAAGCAGATATTTTTTTATTTTGAAAGAATATTTTCACAGATAATTGAACGTTAAATTGTACCCCCTTTTATCCAATTATTCAGATTAAGTATTTCTGTATCATGCTGAGTAATCGCATCAGTATTCTTTAAGAAATAATTGCTTCATAAATACTCAGATGAGAGGATCAACTTAACTGTACGGTATTCAAATCTCTCGCTCAACTGTCATCAAACACCGCTGAAGCAATATTTCGTATAAAGGTTTCTGCGTAGTGATGCTGGTACAAGAATTTTAACATAAGTTTTTCCCAATTTTTTGACAATAGCTAACTTCGTAATTTAATCGCTTTTCTTGTCTATCTTTAGTATCTTTATTTAGTTACTTTTCAATTCGTATTTTTGAGGAGTCTAAGAGCTGAAATAGCTTTTTTCCTTTTACCATATGTCATCGATTTATTGAATATCTTTATTTATTCGGAAAATATTGATCCATGAAAATAGCCCACCCATTTTAAGAAAGCTGTTCTGAGGGTCGTGAATATTTTTCTCTAGGCAAAAATTTTCTCTAGCTTTGTTCGATGAATATTTTCATTTTCCCCCACAAAAATGTCTAATCAGTTCAATTCTTTTCATATATTTTTTAAATTAATAATCATTTTTATGCATATACTTTCGTCACTTTGATATAAATTTCTTTTATCGTAAAAAAGTATTTAGCTTTACCTGAAAAACCTTTATTATCGAATATTTTTATCATTAGTGACTTTTCTCTATTAATTATATATTATTCTCTATTACGATTAGATTCGATAGTTTTAACATAATTGTACGATAACATTATTATAAATTATTATTCAGGATAAAAATATTGATCTTTCTTCTATTTACCGAAGAGCAACCAGAAAAATATTCCATTTTTTAATAAATCAATTAAAAATGAAGAAAATTCTTATTAAGTACATGATGAAAAATAAAAATGATTAATGCAATACATGTGAACATAATCTTACTTAAGTTACGCTTAAAATATTCGTAACATAACAACAACCTATCACAGTGTGAAGTAATTTTCTCAAAATACATTCTCAAACAGATCGGAGAATATGAAGTAGGAGTAGAGTTCTATTTATCGAAGTTTTAAGCGATTGCTAAGGGGTAATTCAGAGAGGGGTGGGGGAGATATAAATAATGATATGAATACGAAATACGAAGATGTTTGGAAAGGTCGATAGTAGAGTTTACTTCGTCAAATTTCGTCGTGCATGCACGACTCTGATAAACCGAATCAAAGTCATTGCTTGAACATTACAAATGAAAGTAGCAGCGCATTATTTTCAATCCATAAATCAAAAATCAACGTCCCAAAACACCTTCCACGTTGTAACTATTTCTCTCGCCCATCCATTCATTTCAATCGTCTGGGAGGCGTCGCGTCGGCTTCGGTATCTCTTGGCAGAGCTTTGAAAAGAGACACTAAAGAACGATGCGTAGATTTTAACCCTCAAATAAGCACTTCTGTTCATTTTGAAATTCGTCTCGATGAACGTGTGTTACTTAATATCCAATTTAAACTACCCTTTCAGCAATGAGATAAAGATACTTATGTATCAATAGCAAAGGTCATTTTCAATCCAACATCTGGTGTAGGCCTAAGTAAGCTTTATCCAATTCTCTCTGTTCTTCTCGTTACCATGTTACTCTTGGATTATATATAAATATATATAGTATTTTAAGCATTAAGATTGTACAAATCTTACCTAAATTCTTTCAGAAATTGTGAGGCTGATTAATCTTCGGTAAGGTAATGAAAATCCTAAGTCCGAACGGAGAGTAAATTACCGAAAGAATATTACGCATCGCGGTATCATTGTTTACTCTTACGTCAGAAATAAACAAAATCTGTGCGCAATCGCTCCGATTTTTTGGACATCTGCCAATCGAAAGACCTGCGAAGTTATTCCTTTGTATTCGTTACGATTCAAGAAAAGTAAACAGTTCCCTCGGGGGTCTATTTAAAGGCATCGTTAGGAGTTCAAGAAAGTGTAGGAGGCGCCTCAGGCGATTGGATTTGTCGAATGTCACAGTAACGCCACTCCGTCTCTCTTCGATCCCATTTAAGCCACACGCCGCCCTCGGTCTGGCCTTTGGCAATTATTAGCGGATTTATTCGCAGGTGAAAAAAAAAGTTACAGGAATTCAAGGCGAGAAATCGAAATTATAGAAATTAGCAGGTAGTTCCATATCCGTAGACTATACATAAATTGTTACATATAAAAAATTTTAATCGGTTAATTTTCGTTAATCCTTCATAATTATACATAATGATTTTAACCAGACATTTTGAATAGCAATCAACCCAATTTGAAAGTTTATTTCTTAAAATTAAACATGAACTCTCTCGAGCAAACATTACATATTTAAGAAACTAAATCAATTGAAATTTTTTTTAGACTCTTAATGATGACGTGAGTATAATTAATTGTGATTTATGATGACTTTACGATAAATTTATGATTATTATTGTTCAGGAAATAAAAATATTATTAATAATAAGAAAATTGTATGATTTGCTTAACAATGAACCCATAAGGGAAATATCTCAATCCAAACGTCTTTAGAGTATAATTATATGATGTAAATTATTAAACTTTATACGAGTCAAATTGGAATAGCCTACTCCTTGTGCATTGGCAAATAACTCTGAAGAGATGTAAGCCCGGTTGCAGCAGCTCCCCATCCACTTCACTGCCGTGTTCTCCACCATCGAATCAAATGATGATCCCGAATTAATTATTTTTCTCTTTAATTAAGCATATGAACAACTTGAAAACTCAAAATTAAATATATTTCTCACATTTTATTGATATGTAAGGTAGTTATATGATAAGCTTTATAGTATTGTTATAATGCTCAACTTTAATGAGACTTATAAGACCAGTTTTGCAAAGTATTTCATACTATCACTATACTCTTCAGAAAAGCCTTCTCAGAACAATAAAAATCCTTATCTGTATTACTAATAAAAATAAAAATTATAAAGTTCCCCCAACTGATCAGAATTTTTTGTTTCGTAATTACAATCAAGAATCGATGAAAATATAATCGAGATAGAGAATGGGTTTCAGTAATAATTTATATTATACCCAACTCCTCCTATAACTCACGTCTTTAAGAGATAGATAACTAGTATTTTAGTATTACATTAAAAATAGATGTAATTATCGTAGGGAAATATCAAGATAGGATCGTTTTCCAGTCTCTTCAAATTGTATACCGTATATGATTATATATAGCCATCCAAAAAATATAGTTTGCTAGTTTTGTCGTGAAATCAATTTCAGTAATGATAATTCTAAGAGTTCCATTACACTCTAAAGAAAGATAACTTCCTCTTTATTATTTTGGCGAAATCCTATGGAATTTTATCTTATCTGATTACAACGTATATATATGATGGGAAATTTCCCTTTCATGATATAGATACTCGTGCTTGCTCATTACTGAGAAGCTAGCAGTAATATTCCTTTTAATGGATGTTTTGAGGACTATGTAAAATAAGAATATAAGCTGTTGATTCGAAAAAAAACTTACTACTTTTGAGTGAGTTAAATTTCTTGGCGAAGAGCTAAAAATGAATTCTTTCTTTAAACAGAATGATATCTATAATTTGTAATTGAAGAATCACAAATCAAATAAACTGTACATCTCATGTTTGATATATCTAATAGAGATTACCATTAATTCATTCATGAAGTAATTAAATAAATTATTATCAAGAGATGATACTGCGCATCTTGGACGCATATGTACTGCGTCTTTAGCAGATAAAAAACTACAAATTTTATGAAAACTCTGGATATTCAACGTTCTTAATTGGCCCCGACAATTCGTGAAGTTGGTGATTAAATTCCGTGCCCATTCCATTTTATGTTCAGTAACACAGCTGAATATTTAGGAATTCTTTTAAAAGAGATTCTCCTAAAAATAAAGAATCGCGACGAGTAATAATTCCCTAAATCATTCCGTTAATCTTTGTCCCTTCAGTTACTTTAATGGGTTAATGCTATCAATGGCTTTGGGTGACAGACAGCTTGATTGGAGTCAATTTGTCACCCTTGGAATCGCAATATATCCCTTTGTTTGTCCTCACGCCTTTCGCATTGGATCCCCCGCGTCCACCACAAATCCCTAACGGAAAAGGGGTTTCCTAGGATGCTATAAAATCTCACTCGGTCTCCTTGGGAGTCCAGTCACACGGTCGACCCGTCTACTGATAGGAACATGGCTTTCGTTGCCTTCTACATCTTCGTGCTGTCTTTGGGCGTCTTGGCAGTCGATCAGACTTCCACTAAGGGTGAGGAGAGGAATAACCATAAATTTAAGAGTGATATCATTCATAGCGAATGCTAGTGATCAAAAACGTAGTATGATTCTCTCTGCTCTAGCGATTTGGTTGTTAAATTAGTAAATTTGTAATGAGAAGCTCATTAATTATTTGCGTGCATTTTATTAAATTATTTTAATTATTATAATTAAAAAAGGTTAATTTAACGATGAAACCCTTTTTGGGCTAAAATCCAGGTTGATTAGGGGAAACTGCGGATGCTATATACATCCCTGTTGTATTCTATAAGAAAGTTGTAAATTATTCATGATTTGAAATTTTATCATCCTTTTATCCTATTTTTTATAAATAATTAATAATTGTAAATAAATATTCTAATTTTATCATTTTATCTTAATATCTTTGCTTTATCATTTCAAATTAGTGATTTAGAATCAAGAGTTTATTTTTCTCTCGCACCGATGTTTCTTAAATAACTTTGGATTTTGTTTTGAAACTTTTGGAGATTATACTAAAACCATAATTCGTGGAATATTGGTGGACGAACATGAAATTTAGTCTCCGTACAATATTAATTAGTTTGTGGAACAAAATTTCTTAATACCATGTAAAGTAACTTCCCCTCCTCTTATATTGATTTCGTGAACATTTCTCACGTTCTCCAAGTTCCTACACTTTTCGAAGTAAGAGGTATTTTAACCTTCATAGTCATTAATATTTTTTATCTATTCTAAGTATTAAAAGTATGGATGGCATCAACATCTTATGGTTCCTTAAGTTTCATTGGTTTTGTTATTAGATCGGTGTGTTCATCTGCATATTTTCTTTGACAGTGTGTTTAAAAAAACATCCGACTATTCATTCACTTTAATTTTACAAATCCCAATAGAAATGATATAATGTTGGTTTGAAAGTGAAAAATGTTTTTTGGGCTATCAAGTTCTAATTTTTTTATTCAAACACGTGTCATAACAGTACTTAAAATTTTTAAAGGTGATAATGCTTTCGCGATGGAGAAAGTACTCCTCTCTATATTGTGCTGCCATTTGATTTTAGTTTAAATTGACTGTTGCCAGAAATAAAATAACTAAAGGACACGGCATCTGCCTCATCCGGAGATGTTACAGCTACTTATGACCCTGAAAATATGAGCGCTTTCCTAAATTATTGATTCCCGCTGGAAAAATTCCAAATTTTCAAATCCTTGACGAACGCGTCTCCTTTAAATGAATGCTATGATTTTAAACTTTCACTAGGACATTTAAAGAAGCATAAGAGTGTAGCACTTTATTTTGAAGGCTTCTATTCCATCTACGGTCTGTAAATTCATTATTTTTTATTCATATTCGATGGGAAGGAGGATGGTTTGATTCACGTACATAATATCTCATTTTTCTATTATCTAACAAAATTTTCCTCCAGAAATAGATGCGGAGGACTCCTGGATTGATGGCCGACTTCTTGGAGACCCTACCCAATCTGCAGATGGTGCACAGACGCTCTCAGAGCTCCTCAAAAAATCGCCGTGGGCTTTAGTTGCATTCAAAGGTTGATAGTATATAGTAGTAGATAGTATGAATAGTAGATCTTCATTAAATTACCATTCATACCCTACAGTACCTTATGTAATTATATGTATGTATGAATGTAGTGCTCGGTATTCCTTGTACTCATGATCTATTGCAGTATCACTATACCAAACTCCAAGCTCCTATAATCGGTCAAGCTTAACATAATTCAAGGCTATGTTGAATGATATATTATCTATTTTTTAAAACCATTATAAAATGTGCATTATAAGCACATTAAGTTCCTATTTATGTTCATGCCTTTCGTAAACAATTTTGAATTGAACCTTCGCGCCGCTCAATTAACATCTCTGCTTTGCTCTTTGAAGCTAAGGGAATGCTAATTCTGCTTATGTGCGTATGACTACCTTTGAATCGTTGAATATCCTCCTAGTTACGATTCGAGAATATCGCTTTCATCTTCATACCATCCTATGACACCAACTATCACAGTTGGACTTCCTATAGAGCACTTCGCATAGCCATGAATTTTAAAGGAGAGTATTCGAAGAAGTTTTTTGTAAATTCGTAGTATTTAAAGAGCGCGATTCAAATATTTCATTATCATCTTCGTTTTTACGAATTTATTGGAATGGAAAGATATTAAATTCATCGTGAACTGTTTCCCAGATTTATTTACCTTTTTATCGAACTTCAAGCGTCATATTAGCTTGTTACTGATGTGGTTGGAAGATTGTGAAGGGCATCAAATACAATTTTCTTACATGTAAGCCCGCTGCTAAATTTATGTGTTTAACATTGATTATTTTTTAGGGGATTTTAAAATATTCTGCGTACGAAGCAACGTAGAATGTCAGTAATGTAATTATTGGCATGGATTCGTTTTCTGTTTTGAATAAGGAAACATATTTGTTTACATTTCATTCGCTTGCTTTTTAAAGAGTAGGAATGAAAGTAATAATTAGCAAGGCTTACTTTTGGGTCATTTTTTAATGAACGACGAAATGACGTAGCATTCGTTAACGAAGTGACCTACTTGGAAATCTTTCTCAAAGCCTTCTCTCTTGAAGTCTCGTAAAAAGATCTGTTATAAATTGAAATTTTAAAAAATCTCGTTTGCTTTGATGGTTACTATTTCTAGAATTTAGAAATTATACGACAACACAGAAGAGCATGGAAAAAATTAAAAGGACGATTAAAGATAATTTCATGCATGAATATCGAATTTGAGTAATCGAGGTTTTTTTGAGGGAGAAAAGGAAGAAAATTTAAATTCAATACCAGAATTCCTTAAAACGTGTACTATATTTAATCATCAAAATACAAAATAGCATAAAAGTTTAAGAAAATATTTTCGACATTTCAGACCTATATGAGTAATATTCTGAAATCTACAGCATATTTCTTAAGCCAGAGCGGGGGAATGGACTGTGCGAGTACTTGAGGAACACATATCTTGTGGTTCATGCAAATTGAATCCTTCAACTTTTCAAATTGTTGGATACCTCAGACGTAAAATATCTTTAAGGGAAAAAGATAATGAAATAGTATAGTTTACATACTTAACGGTATATAGTAGGTTCAGAGTATTAAACGCTATATATATATACGAGTATTATGCATGAAAAGATTCTTTTCTGATATAATAAGTCTGAGATTAGAATGAGTTTTAGAGCCTAGAAATTTAAAATTTTTGTGTTAATCGAAATTTTCACTTTCAAGAGCTGTCATTTCAAAAAGACATCTGTGAACATCTTTGAAAAGTACCAAGTTAAATATTCATTATTTTACTTTTTCTTGTGATCTCGTCACTCTATCCCTCCGTAGCTTTAACAATTTTTACACCGCAACGGACAAAAGAAAAAGAATCAAATATTGGAAAAAGGTTTCTTCTCGAACTCTGCTCTTTTTCGTTCACTATACTCAAAGTCGAGAAATATCATCTAAAGTTGCTTCATTAAGTGTAGTGATGTCACAAAGGTACATCTGCAGAATTTCCCGAGATGAGAGGAAGGCAGTCCGCAGCCTTCACACCGCGACTTGGGCAAGCATCAGCGGAGATTGCTGATGAGGACTTAGAAGAAGAATGGAATCGAAGGATGCCTGAGCGAAGAGGAACCCCGCCGTTCGCTCCACGACTTGGGCGCGTCATCAGCGACTTCGACTCCAGGCCTCGCGTGGGACGGAGACACTCCAGGGGCAATTCCGGAGGCGAGGAAGCTACGTCTGCCCACACTTCCTCGGAGCGGCATTACCTATTCTCTCCGAGGCTTGGAAGGGGAGGCCCTACTCCTGCCGAAGGGGCGACCAAGGAAGCTTAAAACATCATCGGATATCCCAGAGAATAATTGTAGATAAAGCTGTATTTAAACGGACTTAGAGATTTATATCAATGGAACATCACCAGAAAAATAAATAGACGCAATTTTTAATGAAAATGCATCCAAAATGTTGACCTATTTTTCTTCTGTACTGATGAATGGTCAAGAATAAAAATATATATAATTAAGTGTTTTAGAAAACATATTCTCGTTAAAAACGCAATTATGTCTTATCCTCTCTCAAAATAGAATTGCTAAATACTCTTCATGAGTTTGAGGCTCGGTAACATTTGTTTTCCTAAAAGCATCCTCCCATAATGCATATGCCGTACTTCGATATTCGCGCCTTTGAAAAAGAACTATCAAATTCAGAACCTTTCTATTAGAAACGATATTGATTTTAATGAAAGTAATTAATGGTAAACCAACACAGAATATGTGTTATCATTAATTAAAGGGTATTTATAAAGCATTTTATTGGTAAGAGATAACCAAGTAAGCTGGTAAGCCTTCCTCAAAGAAAATTTCTAAATGACATCATAAAAAATACCTCTCATTCAAATATATATATTATCTTGTATTTTAGCCTAAATAAATAAAGTTATGAATGTAAAGCTACCTAAGAATATGTAAACATACATCTGGCAGCAGCAACTATCATTCCATGATTGATTTTATTTTATTATCGAGTTATTTTTATGAAATTTTTATCACAATAATTAATAAATTATTCTCCAAAAAAGGAAATATTTATTTACTTCAAGATAAGAAGATTCAAAGCTTTTCCATTTTAGAGAACGCTTTAGCCTTTGTTAGATTCATACATAGAAGTGTTCATTTTGATCAATATTAGAGGAGTTTTTGAGTCTTTTAAATGGTTCGGCTGTTTAATACGTAGTTAATTTTTAATGCCTCATATATCTTCATGAAATCTTAAAGAAAAATTAACAAAATGGATGGTCAATCTATATCCTTACCTCCTATCCGAAATTAGAATGAGAAATTTCTCATAAATGTGAAATCTACATTCTGTTTAAGTAACACGTAAACTTACTTTCCCTTTTCCACTTGAAGTATTTTTACTCAAATTATTACCCCCGAAATAGTTTTGCGCATAGGAAGGAGAAAGGTAATAATTTTCCTTTATTTATTCATTGGTGGGAAATGGCAAAGAAAAATGCATAAATACTTCAGATAAAATGCCCTGAAGATAGTGTGAGTAGTACGAATGACGTTTCCCTTAGATAAGCGTTCTCTTATCTTCTTGATATGATTTACACGTAAATGTTGGAGTGTATCTAGGAATACCTAAGAAACTCATTGCAAGATGTTGATACAAGATTGCTAGGAATCATTAGTTTATAAACAAAAAGAATCATTTAGTTCGCAAATTTAGCGGTAAGGAACCAGATTGAAAATAGGTAAAATAATGAATAACGCCGAATTCGATATTTTATACTTGTCAGATATACTTTTTTTATTTATCTCAGTTTAGAGAGAAAAGTGAAATAAATTAATGAATTCCATTCATGCTGCTTTAAAAGTTTTAAGTATTTCAAATGCCCGCGTAATTGCTTCCTTGGTTCTATCCGAATGCGCTGTCGTCGCTTAAGTAACCCCCTCCACTCTTCCTGGAAGTAAATAAAGCGTTGTATTCCCTTCGTGATGTGCTGCACGTTTCATTCTGAATACTTTATTGATCACTATAAGAGACCCGTTGTATTCTAATTTGTTTTCCTAGTATATCTGCTAGGAGTGTTCAGTTAATTCTGGAAAATATTACCAAATGTCAGCATCGGTAAAGTTCATGTAGAAAAATATTCTTATGGCGAACTTTTTGCTTCCAGCAGCAAAAATTCTCTGTGAGTTGGAACATTTTTTAAAACTCTTATTAAAATTAGAGCTATTTATCAGTTTAGATAATATTCATAAATTAACAAACTCCTACATTGTAGTATCATTATTTTTGACGTCACGCATCACGTATCTCCACTCCGTTCACAGACTTGTCGGTGATGGAGCACGAACGAAATGTATAAATTCCATCATCGACAAGCAATTACATCTTAACTCACATATTGTTAATTTTTTTATAAATTTATAAATATATTGTTTGCTATTTTCTTTCATATCTGATGCTTTAGAAGAAATTTTGAAGACCGTTTATACGAACGTTAGTAATTTTTATTGTGTATTTGCATTTTATTTTAAGTGTCATCATTATGTATTTAATCATTCATTCCAACGTTTTCATGTCTCTATTTTCATAGTTAAGTATTTCTTTGTCATTTTTTGGTATTCATGGCAATTTATATTAACGAAATTACCTATGAAGATAGAAATCTTATAAATGTTATTAAACCTGTATTTTATTCTAGGAAATCGCCACAATGCCCGTGAGTAGGCTAGACCAAGTTTACCGTTCCATAGTGAATTCCAAATTCTTTTCTAAGGGATGGGGCAAGCCAGAAAATTTGAAGAGGTAATATAACTTAGTATTGGTACAAAATTACTGATCAATGTAATAAATGTAATTAAGTATTTAAAATTTTTACCGTAGTGTTATCAGATATTAATTTTTGTATTCAGATTGTTCGAATTCCGAAAAATAATGTCAAGGCGAGAAACCTGCTTCAGCCTGGTACCAAGAGATTACCCCATAACTATTGTGAAGGTAAATTTTTATGAATCGTTGCTATATCATTTTTATATTTTCATCATTCATTGTTATCAATTTCTTTATAGCGAAGTTAAGAGTTAATATTAACGTATTTATATAATAGCTCTTAGATAAACTTTATATTTTTATATTTAAAAAAAGAATTCCTTCTCAAAACTAGTGTATAAACATCGTGCTTGTGATTACATAACTGTTGATATTTTACTTTGCATACTATTGAATGAAATTATAACCCAGAATAACAGTTTATCTGTATAAAAACATGTGGATGACTTTACCTTATTCTCTTAATATAATTGTTTTGGTAATTGTATATGGCAGCTCCTCTCAAGATATGTTGAACCATGTTCATTATTAACATAATATTAATTTGCAAAAATTTTGTCAAAGTGATATCACATGTGGTGGAAAAGTTTTTTATTTAGCAGTTTTGAGTGGTGTTATCTATTATGCTCGTATATGCATGATTTTTACCATTCTTATAACATCCAAAATGGCCCTATTAAATATATATTTATCTTTTGTCAATGAAAATTGGCATTTTTTTAAATAATTCAGTGAGATGTGTTTATATTGCTCACTTCCAAAGTTAAGGCATTATTTTTTGTCTTCCCTCAAACCTACCTTGCCTTTTTTGATACCAGACGTTGTTAAATCTGACCATCATTTAAAGGGGAAATAATGTATATTTCATTGTTTTCAATGGAACTTGGAAGGCCTGAATTTAAAATTATCTCCAATATTGTAGCAATGCCTGTGCAGGATCTTTATCTTTCATCCTTAAAATACATTTTGAATATGATGCTGGAACCAGAAAGTTTTAGTTGTGCTAACAAACTTAATTCAAGATAAATGGACGTAAATATTTGTAATCATCCCCTCTAATTAGTGGATGGTATGGAATTGATATTTTAAAAGGTAACTCTTTGTGTAGTGAATATTTTGTTTAGCAGATATACAATTAGTGTAATAGTAGATTTTGAACTATACTAATCTTATCTCTACAAAAAATGCTGATAGTGATCTTTGACATTAAAAAAGTTGATCACCTTATTCTGTACCATAAGGTGTCAAATATCTAGTTTAGATGAATACCATAAGTATGGGCGGTTGGTAATGAAGGATTGCTAAGCAAATTTAATTGTGTATTTTTCAATTTATGAGTCTTGAAAATATTTTATATCATGTTATGAAAAGTACAAGTGCTCATTTTAAAATTTAGATGTTTATTATGATGTTAGATTACAAATTATTATCAGCATTTTTATTTTTGTAAAATAATAGTGTACTGGATTTCTAATCTTTTTTGACTTTTATCGATTTTTAATATTAGTTAATGCTTTGAGAAATATTCAATTCATTTTTAACAGAATGTTTCTGTATACTCATCACTTCATCAACATCATATGAACTATCATAGCAGGAATGAATCTCACAAACTAAATTACTCATTAATTTTTATTTCTATTTCTTCCTACCTTAGCTCATATCTCTAGCTTTGTTGCATGAATCTTTGGTTGATTTAGCTCTTCATTTTTAATTATACTATCATTTACTCTTTTCTAAATCCAAAGTAATGCTTTTTAAATTATAACTATGTTTAAATAAATATGCATTTAATTTTAGAATGAAGAATGGTCCGATTGTAAAGTATTGGAAGGAGAATTTCTTTCTCCTTTTGCCAAGCATTTACCTGGGATTGTTCCAAAAGAGGCTGAGACTTCCTATTTTCAAGTAATTATACCTAAAGAGTGGAAGGGTAATTGGAAACCAATGTGTATTCAACTTGCTGGTACCGGTGATCATGTAAGTTAGTTAAAATTCTTTATGCTACTGAGTTTGCCTTGAAATGCTGACTAAGGAAGAGTATGCTAGTGTGCCTGTGACTACCTTCTGTCTTTGAAAAACTGTTTATAGTTTTAACTTTAGAGTAGATTTTTTCCAAAGATTCTTCATACTTCACTTCTACTGTTATCAGTTTTACGCCTAATTTTAAAATAGTTGTAATATTTCAGCTCTTAAATTTTATTTATGCCTCTGCTTCTATAAAACCCAAGTTGACTTCTATGCATCTTGCTATATTTATTTTCACTAAATTGAGCTATTTTATCCTAAAATTGATCCCTCATATGATTATTCTAATTCAGTATCATAATCATATTCTCCGCATTCTTACAAATTGTCTCTACTCTGTAATTTTGTTTGTCATCATTCAAGCTCCAAATAGTAAATGAAAGCATCTGATGGTTGTCCTTTCTTCTCAGAATTTTTTCTTCTATAATTTCAAAGACAATATCCTAGAATCCATTTCAAGAGATTTTGTTTCTGTCATTAACAAAATATTTCCTCAGAAGTTTAAGTTTCTCTCCGGTAAAGTATTTTTGATGTTTCTGATAACATCATTATCATCATCATTATTCTTCTCATCAAAATAGTAATTTCTTATTTAATTAAAACATATTTTTCTAGTTGTGAGAAATTTTCTGAAATGAATCTTTCTCATTCTGTTTGGTCATTGAGAATGATATAGACATCTAGAATCGATTGAGTAACCTCTTGATTCTATGAAGCAATGATTCAAGAAAAGAGATGTCAAAGGTCAACTGATACTCATGATTTTATCTGGTTGGAGTGAAGTTGTTTATCTTTTACAGAAGAAGATTTTATAGTTTTTTGACTATTTTATCCTATAATAGAAAATATTTTTAAATTGATTTAAATATAGAAAAGATATGTGGAGCACTGAATGGTTGTTTTTGATTCAAATGAAAAATGTAGTATTATAAATACAGGAATTTTTGTCAACATTACAATTCTAATTTTTAAAATATTTTTTTCTAAATTTCATTATTATTTCATAAATTTCAAAAAAATAGCACATGTATATTAAATTAGTAAAGTAGTAAATTGACAATGATTTAATGGAAGTATGTTGTTTACTATGTCATGTACTACTATTTTAACAAATCATTCGTTATATTTGTTATTTGTTTTATATTTTTTATATAGTATATTTTTATAACTGATATCCTTTATATTGCAATTAACCTGTGATCTACTTAAACTATGTATTTTTCAAAGTTCTTCTGGAGAAGGAGGCAGTTGATGGCAAAACCACTTCTCAAGAAAGCCGGTATTGGATCCATCATAGTTGAAAATCCTTTCTATGGTCTTCGAAGACCCAAGGATCAAATGTTAGTTCTCATAGCATCAGCTTTATATAAATTGTTGGCTTCTATTATGTCTTCATATTCATTGGAGTCTTTATGCTTTACAGACGATCGAACCTCCATAATGTGTCAGATATATTTGTAATGGGAGGATGCTTAATGCTAGAATCCTTGGCTCTTTTTCATTGGTGTGAAAGGGAAGGATTTGGTCCTCTTGGAATCACTGGCATTTCTATGGGCGGCCATGTAAGTAATTTACTTATTAAGGTTCCTTTTTAACTCATCTAGAAATTACCTTTTATGATATAAATCTCTACACCTTTATTTATTTATATGCCCTATATATTTTGTATCTTTTCTGAATTTCAGATGGCATCATTGGCTGCCACAAATTGGCCGAAACCTTTAGTTTTAGTTCCATGTCTTTCATGGTCAACGGCATCAGGAGTATTTACCAAGGTATGGTTTGGCCTGGAACATTAGTTTAGTATATCATACATGAAAGCTCATCCTCTAATTGCTTTGGGTCATTTTTAGGGTGTAATGAGTGGTGCAATACATTGGGACATATTGATGGATCAGTATTTTTCCAATGGAAAATATAGAGAGGAGATAAAGAAGATGCTATATAGTCAAGAGGTTTGTTGAATAAAACTCTTCCATATACATCACACTGAATCTATTTTGTTAAGTTTTAGTATTTCTTTTTAGGATGCCTTCCGAGCTGGTCAAATTTTTGCACAAAACTTCCCTCAAAGTATGGATTTCATTGAACAGCTTAGAAGTGAAGAGAAGTCAAAATCCATGCAAGGCACAACTATTCTTTCATCTAATCATGGAAGTGTTCGAAATAAATCGTATACTAAGAAAACAGCAGAAAAGAATAGAGGGAATATAAATACAGTTATGGCTCAGGGTATGTTGAAGAAACCTTCTTCTGTACAGTTGAAAAGGGACCATTCTGACACAGTTTCTTCAAAAATAAATCCTGCATTAGTTGATGTGACAGAATTTAGTGAGAAGGTTGAAGCAGAAATGTTAAGAAGCAGTCGGCCTATCCAAGAAGATGAAAGTGATATAATATCAATGTCTGTGAAAGAACAAGAAGTGCGGATGGACATGAAGAATGGAAATGAAAAAAAGACAACCCAAAATATCCTTGAAATTTTGTCTCCTTCAAAGCTTATGGACACAAAAAACATTCTTGCTGGTTTTCACATATCCAAGTCAAAGTTGTTGAGTCTTTATGGTGAATCAGAGACTGGCCAAAAAACAGTGACTCAGGAAGAATTAGCAAGGGAAGAGGCCCTCCAGTTCATGAGAGGTATAATGGATGAGTGCACACATCTGAAAAACTTTGATGTTCCATATGATCCAGAGCTTATCATTGCAGTTGCTGCTAAAGATGATGGGTAATACTATAAAATTTTTTATATGCATCCATATTCCCTCCTATAACTAGTCCTATATTATACTATTATACTTATTTACACTATTGTACTTCATTTTAGAAATTCTTCTATGGTGCAGTATATTTTAACTGAAATAGATAATCTATTATATGTAGCTACTGCAAGGGATATAACATGTATTAACTTAGATAGATATTTGCAGATAGAATTATATCTTGAAATTTGGCAAATTTTTAAAGACCATGATATGATGTGAAAGATGAACCATCTTGATATGAATTGTGCTTACTTGGACAACTTAGCCAGAAAAATTTTGCCTAAAGAATTACATGGGAAACCAGGCTCCATTTAAAATACACTCAGATTACCTTTATTATGTCATTTGTTTCATGTTGAGCAAAGTGTTTATTTGAAAAAATTATTTATGCATTATTTGATGCATCAACCAATTGCTTGGTGTAAGCAAGCTAACTTTTACTTGTAACTAATAAAGATAGAATGTTTTAGTTTACCAAAATATTAATTTAAAGGACTACCATACAACAGAAATAATGTTCCCGAAATTATAATTTTGCATTCTCTTTGCATAAGTTTAGTATTCTGAATACTACACTCAATGTAAATTTCTAAGCTAATTTCTATCATTTGTTGAATCATATTTATCATTTGATATCCAAGAGTTTTGCATTATTTAATTTCATATTTTCCTTCTTCTAATATCATTGATTGGGAATCTGGATATGATCTAACTTATTCTTCTTTGAATCAGGGTACTTTAAAATGAGCATACTGTTTATTACCTTATTGGTTGATGATTTTTCCTACCCATTTTTTTTTGTTATTTATAGTTATGTGCCGCAGGAAGGTGTTACTGATCTAAGAGATATCTGGCCTGGAATTGAAGTCCGACATCTTGATGCAGGGCATGTTAGTGCTTATGTTTTGTACCAGCATGCATTTAGGTATTTATTACTTGTTCTTGCAAGTTTTTTGCTTTAATGTGAATTTTTATACTTCTCATGTTTTTACTTTGATCTTTCAGAGCAGCAATTGTGGATGCATTTGAGAGAGCGCTCAAGAAATACAACAGTTTTTGAGAATTACTTCTATAATTTGAAGTATTTTGCATTTTATTCCAAAGAGAAAAAAATGATGACCCGAGGAAATCAAGGAATATTTTGAAAGTTTTAAAATGTAAATTAAAGCCATTGTTAACTGTTGTATATTTTCTATTGATTTTACCTTGTTTGGGTAAAATTTAGTGTACATAAAATGAATTGAGAGCTTTATTACAGATTTTTAAAGTATTGAAAAATGACAATATTTAATATATTTTTATAAAGGAATGGATTAATTATTTGACCTGATTCCCTGAGAAGTAATTCTAGAATCCTATTTTACCTGTTTCTATTTCAGGTGTATGAGGATTAGTTTTAGGTCAATAAGTATTTTTGACTGATGCTTTTTGAACAAAGTTGAACCATTTGTAGGTCTCTTTATTTATCTAGTTCTTTGTGATCATTAAAAAGTTGCCCATTATAAAATTATCACATTGGTAACAAATGCATTCATTATCTCAGCTATCATAAAGTCTTAAACAAAGCATGTCTTGTTCATTGGATGAAGTTGGGAGGACTGAATTGTAAAAGTGGACCAGTAAAAATCCTCCTAGTTTATATAAATGAATAGAGAAAATTTTATGTGGGGTACTTTCTTAAATTTTATGCAGCATGATCATTATCCAATGAGATATAAGGTTTTTCTCTACACTGCTTCTATAATTTTATTTCAACCTTCAATCCATTAGAACACTTTTTAGAAGCCTCAGTTTCTATACATATGGGTTATAGCAGTGAAGTTATAATATGTACATATCGCAAATATACGTAATTGCAAATGTATCCCCTGATTATGCTTTATCAGTCATGTACATTAATAATTTTACTTCACAAAGGTATATTACTAAAATCTTTCTTTCATTCATTTCAATAATGGACCATTCTAAAATTATTTACATATCATCTCTATCATCATCTAAAACACCAAAACCTGAAACTCACTATTATCTACCACCAGAAAGGCTTCTAAATTCACATCTTTATTGAATGATCAATATCGTTACCATTAATAAAATCTAAACATGAATTATGATGATGTATCTTCCAGGATTTCCAGATGAATATATAAAACGAGTAAGATACTCATAGATTTGCACACAATACAGTATTGAATGGTTTGTAATAAATACTGAGTCCCTAACGTTATTCTGAAACCAGAATTTTGGATGCATTTAATAGTAATTTTATCATAAGTTATAAGTAGTTTCTGTTGAGTTCATCATTGCTGCTATATATGTATGCATTGGATAAATAGATTACAAATTCTCAATATTTTAAATGTATTTTGTTTACATCTTCCTGCAAACATTCTTTTTTTCTTATTTAAACTGGATGATGGGCCGATATTTGTTTCACTTTCCAATTCTTCACTGGATCGAAAAAGTCTTTCACAAGAAATACGACCTGTCTTTTTCCATATAGTTTAATTTCTAATTATGGTCATTCATCTTTCGCAATAATATTTTATTTAAAAATGTTAAAAAATTGTAGATTCCTTAAAAATTTTTCAATCAATACGCCACAATTACATTCATGTAAAATTGTAAACATCCTTCAGATGAAACAATGGCATATAGTTTTCGCGGTTTTAACTGAAAAATAGACTAGAGTAGCTAAAAATTTATCCCTGGATAACTACTGACATATAGAGACAACCAAACAAAGGAAAAAATAAATAATCTCCGATACCTTCATCAAGGAGCGTAAACGTAAGTTTTGGGAAAGAATCACTTCCTCCATAAACCCGATAACTTCTTTCTGCAACAGTCACATCCATAACTTGCAAGGGCCATAATTTTCGTTATCATGAAAATACATTTTACTTAATGATTGCAAATGGGCGATATTGCTGGTTTAATTCAACAAATAAATTTATAATTTACAGTATATAAAAATTAATTTCGACTTCGTCACTAACTTGGATAGACGAAAAGTGAACCGAAACAAATTTGTTTTTTACCATTATGAATGCATAACGCATACCCGCATACTAACCGGGACGTGGTTAAAGCTCCTCCGTGAGATGTCAGGATACGGCATGAGAGAGTTTTAATAGTGGCGTGTTTCACATCTTATGTATATGTAAGGTCACACGCCAGTGTTAGATTTTGTTTTATCGTTTGTTTTTACCTTAAATCAAGTTAATCTTTATTTTCCTCATTAATAAATTCAAGTTTCTAATTTTGTAGTCTTGACATTTTACATTTTCTCTATATATCGACCAAACAATGCAGTCTTCTTAACAATGCTCGGGAGAGACGTATGTTCCTCAATATTTTATCTTAAATAGATTTTCCATGATATATTTTGGAAAAAGGCGGTTACTAGTAATCCATGTCTGGTTTGTTTTCTTTTGTGAATCGCTAAATCAGACTGAAAATGTCTTCTCAAGATAATGCTGAGGCTGTTGATAAAGAAGCAGTTTTTGATAGTGTTAATAAGCTGTACGTTGTGTACAATTCTTACATTCGCAACAAACTAGAGGACCTTCCATCGAGAGTAAGGTATAATCTTAGTTTAGATGTAAGATACAGTTCCCTTCAAAGGCGAGCTTATATTATGCATTCTCGTACTTTTCTTTACCGTCAGAACTTTTTTGGTGGTATTTCATGTCTTACTCGTTAGTAATTATCAAGTTTCCCTATATTTTTTATTATGTGCATAATGTAAGTACCCTTTTTTACCATTGCCCCCTGTCCCATAACTGTTTAGATAGTACGTAATTTGTTTTTTTAGCTACTCATTGATTGCACTTTAGAGCTGAACAGAAATTTGACTGTTTAGTATTCTATTTATTAGGATATTCGGAGGAAGTCATGAATAATTTACAACGCTCATGCAAATGACATAACTTGGTAAATTGCAAACTTAAAACCTTGCAAACCTGGTTAAAACAATTAATCTAGTGTTATTCCCTTTGAACTTAATCACGCTCGAGATTTGTGCATATCGTAAATGTTTACAATTTTCACTAATAATATCTTTGAAAATGTACGCATCTCCTAATTAGAAGTACTAAATATTGATGGTTATCGAAGTATCCTTTAAGTTTTCAATCTATACGGTCGGATGTAACATTCGGTAAAAAGAAGACCATCTTAATCAATCCTTTAGAAAAATTTGATCTTGGAATTATAGTATGATTATATTTCAGCCTATTGCACTTGTTAAGAGAAACAATGAAACGATATATGGAAAATTTTGCATCATACCGTTACAGTTATGCAAAAAGCTTTTGAGTTATTTTTAATTCAAATTTTTTTTTCAGTCTCGAAAGGTTCAGAGAAATATTCCACCAATTATGGAAAAAGCAATCCAGACATTGTGAAGGCATATACAATATACTAGTCAAATTGATAAAAAATTCATCTCTTGAAGAAATTGAAGAATTAAATGAATCATTTGGTATGAAGGAAAAGCTTAAAGCTATAAGTGAGATCACTGCAGAGTATTCAAATTCAGATAATAATGATGTCAAATGGTGAGTAATATCTCATTTATAGGAAGTTATCATTCTTTATTTTTTATATAAGCTCTTCTCCCTTCTCATTCATAACTATTCATGTGTCATTGTTACTCTTCCATCAATAATTATCTTAAGCTTTTCAACCATGTATTTTCCCCTTTTAAGATACATTCCTTTAATGATTCTATCTTTGTAATTAATTAAAAGGCCAGTTTATGCTCCTTATATGTTTTGAAACCATTGGTAGATGAAGAAATGGAATTTATTGATAAAGTACTCGTGAAATGATTTAATTTGCAACAGAACTATTTGTAGGTATGTTCTTTAATGGAAGATTGATTGATCAAATTGTATTACATGAACTGATTGATTGTTCAACTAATTATTATTATTTTCATTTTAATTGCATCAAGCATGATGTGTCTTCTCCCATCAGTTTTCCCTAATGAATTGTTAGATATGTAGTTCTAATAAAAAGATTTCTATGCCTTTTTAATAAATCTAGATGAGTTATTTCCAAAAAGTACTACATCTAATAACTGTTAGTGTTTGTTGTTGCTGAAAAAAGTTCTTTCTGGTGCAATTACAGTAGCAGATATAGTCATTATCTTTCTCTAATTTAAATACTTGAATTATATAATTATAAGTACTGGTATATATTCATTTATTTTAATATATTTTTCAAAAATTTTAGTAATTAATTTACTTCTTAACGGCTGTATGCTATGGTACCATTAGGGGGCAATTTGAAACCTATCTGTAGTTTGGTACATGCACAAGATAAAAAACCAAATATCATACAATTTTATAGTTAATAGTTGATATTAAATATATGCTACGCATTTAAATGTTTATATATCATACTCTGTGTTAAAGAATTCAGTGTTGATACAAAAATGAGTCCATTTATAATTCATTTTGTAATTAATAAAGAAATTTATTTTATTTTCTTTATAGGAGACCAAATGGTAATGTAGAGGAAACTCTATTGTCTCATGATGTGGGAGAAATTCTGAAGAGGAAAATGCTCTTAGAGAAATTAGTGAATGATGAATTAAAGGAGATAGAGGATATTAAGAGTAATCTAGATAAAAATTGCGTTAAAATTAACGAAGCTTATGAAAAGATAGAAGTTGACATTAAAGTAAATGAACAGAAATTAGCTGAAGAAATCAAATGCCATGAAGAATTTTCTGCGTTTCTGAGAAGATTGGAAGATAAAAGTACTTGAAAGTTTTGAATTATTATAAATCTGTTACACCTTTGTAAATAATGTTTTATCAGGTACCTAAAAGCATTAACTTTTCTATAATCTCTCTTATTTCTGTGAAATACTTTAAGTTATTTCTTAATATTCAAATATATAGATAGAAATTACATTTTTATGACAGTTTGATGATTTACTTTTCTCAACAACAACCCACAGTGATGACAAAGATCAAGCAAATGCTTATCATGTCTACTATATTTTGGTGCAAAAGAAGAATATAGTGAGGAGATTTGTCTGCTGAACTAAAAATTGGATAAAAATCAATTTTACTTATGTTAATTTGAAATATCTTAATATACTCTGTAGTCGATAAAAAAAGTTGCTGTATGAATGACAGAATTGCTACTAGCTGCAGTTTCAGTATTTGACAAATAACTTGTAACTTGACTAATGACAAATCTTTCTTCTGTCAGTTAAAGCATATCTTATCAATCTTTGGGTGACTTAGATCTTCTTTCTGTTGTTTAGCTTTTGTATTAAGCTCTCATTAAATTTATTGTTGCCCTATTTCTAGCACTGTCCTACATCTATGTTTTCTAATTTGATTTAACACTTCTGTTTTGGGAACAGTTTTAGTTCATGCAATTTAGTGATAAAATATAACATTAAAATTTCTTTGTACGAAAATCTTGTATTTGTATTATTTCTTTGTGATTGCCTGCAGTAAGTTAATGTAATATGTTAAAACATAACTAAACATGTAAATAGAATCTTATAGCTAGAATTAATGTAAATAATACTCCTATCAAATCTATTGAGGTATATAATTACATTGTAAATATATTTTTGTATACATAAAAATAAAGGTAGTTTTTAAGAATATTGGATTAAATGAATTATGGGGTAATACTATCCTCATTACAATATCTTTTATTCAATATTTTTATTCACATATAACTGCATTGCTTTCTAGTCCTTTATAAATCTGATCAATTCCCTTATTCCGAAGGAACTTAGAAAAAGAGTGAACAAACTTTCATTTAAGGGGTTTTCCTGTATAACTTTGGAATATTTTTTAGGAAAATGGGAATCATATGAAATAATGAAAAAATATAATGCATTAAGCCAATTTTCTTGATTTGATGAAATTCATTATTATATATTATTGGCTCTTAGGTTATGTAAGTTGATTATTGATATAATACTCTCTAAGTCTAATGAAACAGTGAAGTTACACAATAGCTGAAAGATAATAAAATTCAAAATTTATGTTTTGACTTGTACAATTTCAGGAAATTAAATTTTATGATTACACACCTAAATGTTTCACTTTTGGGTCATTTAGTTTTAAAATCAACTGAACTTAGGTAAAGAGAATTTGAATTAATGGGCCTGAAAACATACATTAGGACGGGGATTTCTCATACCTCTATTATGCTTCATACTTGCATAAAACTGTAAATGCTAATACCTACATAATTATTTATTATCAGTGTGACTTAATGTTCTACCAAAATAGTTTTATGGCTCAAGCAACCAACTGGAAATTGGGAGCTTGGAATTGTTTGATATTTTTCACACTGTTAATACTTTTGTTTATCTGCATGTTTATATCCGGTAAGACATCCTTATCCCTTTTCTTTGTGAAACCTTTTAGCATCTGAGAAAAAAAATTTTCTTCATGAATTTTATATATAAGGTTATGAATGAATTTGACTAAAAACTGAGAAAACAGATATTTCTAAACATCTGCATCCGGACATCTCCAGTTTAGTTTCTAATTTAATTGACCATTACCTTGTTTCCAAATCGCTCCCAATATTCATTAAATGTTCCTTTTTGTTCTTAACAAACCCAAAATGTTAAAAAGTAGGATTTATTTTTCTTTGGATTTCAGTTTCATTCTACTATATTTGACATCAAGCGAATAGTAATGAAAAACTGCTTGTCACATGTGATTGCTCAACATGATACTATATTATCATAATTTTTTAAAGCTGTACTACTGCTAAATATCACACTTATGCCCAACTATTGAAAGAATGTATGATAATCCAAAATTAAAACATTATATTATCATTTTACATTCACTAAGTTTTGAAATAATATTTTTCTAAGTGATTTAATTAAAATATTCTGAAGTTAATGCTTACATATACTTCTGATACAACATTGTTTTTCTAAATAACTGTAGTCAAATAATTTTTTTTTCCAAAAAGAATCTCCAGCGAGAGTCCGTTTAAATCTTATTGCTGGGAATAAAAAATCAAGGGAAACCAAAGTAAAAATCAGGGATGGATTTTAGAAAAGACGTGTTTTCCTATCAAATTGACCGCCCACGTAGAGGAATCAGTAGCGCCAGAGCATTTGGCGGGATCACGATGAAACCATTAGATTCTCTTATCTAGAATGAAACAAATTTAAAATTTTACATATAAAGTTCGATATTTTTTAAATGATATCAACATTAATTAATTTAAAAAATAAATTTTTATTTTAAAATAACATTTGTAATACGAAAATAGTTCTTTAAAGTGTAAACGGGCAACATATCGATTCCTATTTTGACTTATTTCCTGTCGAGGCGCTTCCTTTCTCTCAGTGTGGCTGGCAAGATGACGAAGGTAGGCCTTGATAGTTTTCTTTCTCTATGGTTCTGTATTATTCCATATGTTGAATTATAATTAATCTTTCGTTTATTTCTTTGATATAGACACCCAAGGAACCTATATCCGCCGTGCAGGTGTTCGGTAGGAAGGTATGTAGAAATTTATTTGTCAGAGTGTACCACATGGCATGATTGACTCGGCGTGATAATTGTGTTCGTTTTTTAAAGAAGGTGAATAGGTTACTTAACTATTTTATTTCTCATTTCTATTCAATTATCAGAAAACTGCAACAGCAGTAGCCTACTGTAAACGAGGAAATGGAGTTTTGAAAGTAAATGGACGGCCCTTGGAAATGATTGAACCCCGTGTTCTTCAGTACAAGCTTCAGGAACCTATTCTTCTCCTTGGCAAGGTATTTGCTGCCTTAATTTTTGTTTTAATGATAAATAAGTTGTGATGAGACAATTATCCCGAATATGATTCCGAATGATTAATTTCGATTCTGAAATTCCTTATTCGATCGAACGCGTATTATTTGCTGCAATGTTTTGCTAAATATCTTTCACTATTTCAGGAGCGTTTCGCTGGAGTTGACATTAGAGTGAGAGTCAATGGTGGTGGACATGTAGCTCAGATTTATGCCATTAGGCAAGCCATTTCAAAAGCCCTTGTTTCGTACTATCAGAAATGTAAGTTAAAATTAATTCTAGATTTTATTTCTTAGAGTTCCAATCGGAGACTTAATTTTTACCTCTGTTTTTGTAGATGTCGATGAGGCATCAAAGAAAGAGATTAAGGAAATCCTCATCCAGTATGACAGAACATTGCTTGTAGCAGATCCAAGAAGGTGCGAGCCGAAGAAGTTCGGTGGTCCAGGTGCCAGAGCAAGATACCAGAAATCATACCGTTAAATTCTGTATTTCATTTCACAATAAATCTAAAAATCGAACTTTAGATTCGTTAATTTTTTTTTCTCTAGCCTTTTCCTACCTTTCAACTGTTAGTTTTTGAGTACTATGTTGTGTAGGAAGTGCACATCCACGAATGGTGATCCAACTCGGTTTTTGGGAAAATTCGTCTTAATAATGCTACTAGTATGATGAAATTGTTCATTATTATACTGTTTAGTTCGAATTAACTCGGAAAGTAACAATGAGGGCATATTGCCCTTAAAACCTATTAGTTCGGAATGATTTTAACTTTATTACTTATTAAGTTAAACTAGTTTGTATTGGACGGATATTGAAAGACATTTCCGAGGGTGTAAATGGTCAGTTCCTGTTACGTTGGTGCTATCTTATTTCTTTTTGATTGGAAACTGGGATGAATGGAATTTTTCTGCATCCTGAAACATCTAAGGGAAAGTAAGTAATTTGCCCTTTGATTTAAAAATGTATTATCATATAGAATTATGAAGCAATTGACAAGATGATTAGTCTGCTGAATATGATGTTAAGTTATTTAGTAATTCACATTAGTCTTGAAGATTTTGCAGATCTCGCATATTTACCCTCCCTCTGAATAGCAATCTTAACACAACATGTTCATACAAGTTGCTGGATTGGTCCTAAGCACTAGTTTCATTTCTTATAAATAAATCAACCCCTCAATCTACATTAATTAGCAAGTTTTTCCCTGAATACTGTAATTTTATCTCTAATGCTCTCTTAGATTCTACACATTTTTTACTAAATGAATATTACTGTTTTTGATATATGTTCCATAGGTCTTTGCATCCTAAAACTCACTAAAGATTGTACCAGTTCTCTCTTCCTAATCCTCCTGATTAAGCTCTTATGCTATTTTCATTGTATGAACCTAACTGTGATTCTGTTTTATAAAACTTCTCAGTTCTAAACTAAAAACCTTCCACTCTTGAGGAAAAGTACTTAAATAAGTACAGTTATTCACATCTATGTAATGAAAATATACCTGTTTTTGTTGAAAATTTATACCCTAGTTTCTCTAGCATTTATATTCTTACTGATTTTGTTTAATGTTCCCAAAGGGTTTATAACTCAGCTTCAGTTCCTTTTATAATTATTGGAAGCTAGTTTTAGCATTTCTGAAATATGAACTTGAAAGCAACGGTGATGAAATATCTCCTTGTCATACTCCCGCTTAAGACCTGAGAACTGTGTCCTCTCGCTTATATTTTGCCTATCCCCCTTGATATTCCTTACCATTTGGTGAAACTGATCATACTAATCTAACTAATTGTGATTTCCACAAGAAAGCACTTTCGTCCATTTTTATTCCCTTCCTGTGCAATAGTTTCTCTTAATCACAAGAACTGTTGGCATTTAATTCATCCTACTAACACTTGTTTGTGAACATATTTCATTCTGATAATTTCAGTATGTTCTGTATTTAGTCTTGGCATTTGAATGTTGTGTCCTCTCGCCAATCTTATTCCGTACTCTGTACATTATATATATATATATTAATCATCAAGATATGCTAAAAATTAGGATCTAATATTCATAAATGTATTTCAGCAATTTGCTTGTATCATAATGCATCAGAAACCATGAGAGTTAGGTTCATATGCTTTGGATATCAATTATATGGTAAAAAATATTCCTTACCCTCTATTTTTTATTCATGAAGATTACATATTAATAAATTACTTGTACCAAACATTCTATTTTCATTTCTAAAGTATGGAAGACTAATAAAATACAGTGGATAGTAACTATTTTTTGAGTCAATGAAAGGAAATTAATCAACAATTAATAAAAATTTGGAAATGATTGATGGCAGAGAGTGCATATGATATGCCATAAAATTATAATAAACCAAAGTCACAATCTTCTAACATCTGTGTGATGAGAGTAAGGCTAGAAGTCTTCCTGATTGATTGAAGACATGCAGGCAGAACTGTAATATTCTGTATCAATTATCTGTATTATCAAAAGTATTCTAAATCATGTTACGTTCAGCTTCATTTATATGAAGTTCTGCCGATTTTCACCCATTTATTGAAGCTCAGAATTGATTAACATAAAGAACGTACTACTGCAAGATGCGAGTAGATTATATAGACATCAAAACCATAGGTTTGTGAATAACAAAGTATCTTGAAAGATGCGTTTCATAAAAATTGAAAACCAACCCTACCTATAAGAATTTTCTTACAATGTGCAAGTGAAGGTAATTGGTTTATCATACGTTAAGGGTTTATTTCTGTGTATAGTAAAACTTTATTGAATCCCTATCGTTCTTATTAATGAAGCATACGTGAAGAGGTGATCAATGCGAAAGTTTTTCCCCAATAATTATGTACTAGAATGTTGAAATATTAGATTAGATAGATAATTGAATTTATATGTGAGAATTCAATAAAAAACATGTCAACGTACACTGTCTAAGTAATGCATGAGCATTTCTAATCCAATTTTATTACTTCTCATCTAATAACGTGTGAATAAATTCGATCTTTCAATATGATTTTTGAATAAAATTCAAACAAATATATTCACGACATCTGAACCGAACTGTCTTATGAATCTCCGAATAATTTTCTTCGTTTTACCTTCACCTAGTAATATATAGTTGCATTTTGAAAATCAATTATTTTTCTACATCTTTACTCATGCTTAACTAAGAATATATTTTCACGAACTTTAGATAATGGCTATTATTAATCGGTTAACTTTACTATAATGATATATTTTGTGAATATAAATGTACGTTAAACTAATACATAACGGGAATAATAAAACCAAATTTGGTTAAAAAAATATAGGTGACTGAGCTGATTTGGATTCTGAATGGAGGAAAAAAGAACTGCTTGGTAAAATATATAAAAATCTACACTCATGTTTAGTTTCTGAGTAACAAATATCAATTTTAGACTCAGCAAAACTTTCCTGAAATTTCCAGTCACAGTTCGGTGTTTCAATCGTAGCGCCCATGTTGTGCTTTCACGAAACATTGCGGCAAACTTTACCTCAAAGCGCTCTGAGCTGTTAATAGCGCTGAGCCAAGTTTCTGAAGAGCGCTGTGGAGCATGCCATAGAGATTATCATTCCTCAATCAAGATGCGTAAACAAAATCACTCATCGCGAATGTCGATAGCTTAAAGACAAATCAGATCTGCTCGATAAATCTAGTATATAGTGCCTAATGATTGCTTCGATTCTGTGATGGGCAGTGTCGAATAATGTGACGTCGTGTTATGATAAACGGCGTATTCAAATTAACATCTAAGTGATCGTTTCATTGTAATAAATATTTCACCTACTGCTGAATCTCTTGCTCATCGGATAACAGTATTATACAATTAAATTCCATTCTTTTAGTTAAAGGTGAGTCTTTAAATCATACCTTTTATCAATTTTATAGTTTGTAATGTATTTAAAAATCATTCGCCCAAAAAGCTATTTCCAATTGCATAATCTAGAGTATTTATGGTCTACTGATTGTTTTTCGTCATCTTGGATGGCCAAATAGCTTTGATAATAGATTTCACTATCGGTTTCCATTTCATTGGGATCACAGTTACGCACAACTGTAGATCAGTCTGGCAGATGTGTTAATACGTGTCTTAAGTTGGAATTAGGGTTTACTGGTATTCTTATTTTTTTGTGGTTGTAGATGTCCCTTACGATTCAACAAATTTTGCAAGATGCCAAACGGTTGTCTACTCGGTTGAAGGAGCATGATTCTACTGCTGATGAATTGCTTACTCAGGCTCATTATGTTTACAAACAAATTGATGCCATGAAGCAGGTGAGACTAGTGCTAAATTATCTTGAAATTTACCGATCTCGATGACATGTTTCAAAGTGAAGTGTTAACGCACTAAAACTCTGAACAAATGAAATTCTGCCTTCATAATATATTTCTTTACCAGTTTTTAGTTTCATGATTGCGCAGAATCCGGATTAGTATTGTCATTTTATAACCCTGATAAATCTGATATTTTAAAACACAACTTAAATTTGAAATCTTTATCACCGTTATAGAATATTATCGGTCAGCTTAGCTGTACTTCCTGACAAATATAGTATGAGAATGCAATCAATGACTTCAAGTAATTGAGCCTTTAAGAATTTATGATGAAAAATTAATGTGTTATGATGTTGTGTTCAACCTTGTATGCATGTCTCTTTCTTTTGTTACTCTTACTTAATATCTTGCGTTTCTCATGATTGGAAAAAAAAAACACTCAGGATGTTCATATCATTTTATTTATGCTTTTTATGTTTGATTCGGCATTGTACCTTTTTGCACTGCAGAATCTTTTTTCACAGTTTATCATATTTCTATTTTATTCTTATGATAGAACCTTTACATGTTATACTTCTTTACTTATTAGATTTTCCTTCATTATATAATAATAGTACATTACTGTATCAGTTGGCCATGTTTTTTTATATTATTCTAAGATGTAATTCTTCTAATGGAAGTTACTCTATGAAAAAATGCTAAAAATTTAGGTTTTTCTGAGTGTATATATATACATATATCTTTATGTATATTTTATTCAGGAGTGTCTATATAATGATATTCATCATGCATTGAACTTATTGAAATTTTAGGAAGAGTTTATTTTTACACTTTTGTTTTGCAGTATGAAGATGAGGTGAAGTGTATATCAGAAGCTGGTCGACAGAGACCAGCTGCAGAATTAGTTGCAGGCATTCAGCAAGAGAATTGGCGTTTATTGGAGCTAAAGACAGAAAACAAAAAGTTAAGGGAAGCTTTGGAGGATCATCAGGGTGCTTTGGAAATGATAATGACCAAATATAGGGAACATGTGGCGGCGCTCTTACCTAAAGGAAGACCCGACCCAGTTGAGGCCCTCAACTGTGATAAGTATGCAAAGGTAAAAGGAATATAATGGAGCTTAATGATTTATTTTAATATTACTATTTCTTTTTCCTAAATGTTAATTAATATCCTGTGTTATATTGATTTATGTATAAAACCTTGCAAGCTGCCTTTCCGTTTGTGGCAGGGTTCAATTCACCATGAATTTACTCACTCAGTTTAGTAATTTTGTATCATTTTTGGGAAAAAGGGTTTTTGGGTGACTGGTAGTGGATTTAGAATGACATCTATCTCCTTAATTTTTCTTGCTGCATGCTCAAATGGCATGGAGGATGTGTTATATCAGCCTTGTCTTCTAGTAATTTGCTTTCTTGCAATTTATTAAGTAATTTCTCTTAAATTTTCTATTTTGGACCCTAACTTGCATCTTGAAGCATCTGAGCTCCCTTCTAATTGATTTATGATAATGATTCTTTACGTTTTACATTTTGCTGTACTACTTGTTATTTCTTGAATGCAACCCTTAATGGCTGGATCCTATAAACTGAATTCATGCACAATATCAGGCCTAACTAGTATTGGTTAGAAAAGTAACATCACTTGGGTACATTTTCTTTACTCTTACTGACTATTGTCCTGATAAAAGTCAGTTTCATCAGTGCTTGTCCACATATTTTGCTGATGTGGGCACCCCATATTAATATCCTTGAGAGGGTAACACCAAGGTAGTTTATCAATTTTAATGTTATTAAATCTATCCCTGGAATCTATATACATGATTAATAACTCCTGAATTTCTTTTAAGTTAACTATGAAGCAGTTTTCTATGCTAAGCTCTAGCTGTTAATTATAACACCATTTCATTTCTCTGTAAGTTGTTAGATGATATTTGTGTATCTTATAGGCTATATTGCTGTAAATTACTGTATTTGCAAATTTATTTATTTCTGTCAAGACTACAAATAGGCAATTGGCCAGTAAGTAGACGTAAAATATCCTAACTTAAATATTGACAACCTTACCAAGTTCATTAATGATCAAAAAAGGTTAGCAGGGTTCTGATTATACTTCCCTGTGGAATACCATAATAAATTTTGGCTACATTGGAGCCAATACCATGTATATAGTATTACACACTGTATTCTGTTAGAATTAGAATCCTTAAATCCTTATCTAGTTTATTGCTTTCTTGATTGATTCTGAAACTTTTAATTTGTACAGCAATTTATCATGTGGGACAGGATCAAATTCTTTTCACAAAATTGCATCTCTTGTCTTGCCTCTTCTTTTCAGCAGGTTTCTAGTCATCATGGATTAATAAATCAAGCTGAGATTTGCATGATCATATTTTTGGTCACCCTTTCTCCAACTCTACAGGGTGCATCAAAAAAGTGTGTACACACTTTGAACTGTCATTGATTATTTATTTCCTGTTCTACAATGCTAAATTTATGGACATGGTAAACTTAATCACTTCCCTGATGCCGACGAGTATACTCGTCCAGATAGGTTTCTTCTTATGGTGCACAGTTAAAGATGAGGTTTACAAATATAAACCACGTAACCTGGACAAACTGTGGAATGAGATTCAGAGATTCTGCATTGTGCGCAGAAATCTCCGTGGACAGTTTTGTGTGATGTATGGAATCGGTGTTGACTTGTACTCAGCAATGTATTGATGCTGAAGGCCACCAGTTTGAAAATTACTCACATAAATCACTTTTATTTTTCCAACTGGACATTAAGCTTTCCATGTCCAAAAATCTAGCATTGTAAACTGGAAATAAATTATCTATGACAGTTCAAAGTGTGTATACACTTTTTTGAAGCACCCTGTATTTAAAATATAGAAGCAACATTTGCAATTTTCCAATAATTTGGCACCTTACCATCATTCATAAACTATTCAAATGTTATTTTCAGGAAGGAAGCTACACTTTTTGCTACTTCTTTGAATGTTGTAGATCTTTAGTACCTGGAGTTTTATTAGATTTGATCTTACTTGATTTTAATGACTAATATTATCAGAAATGTTTTTGTAAATTTTTGTTGCTTAAATTAGTTTTGAAAGAAGAGTTTGCTGAGGAGCAAGTATGTTTAAAGGCTTTAACATGGAAGATAATAAACTTACCTTTTATGTTCAAAGTGTAATCGAGAAAAGAATTACTGATAAAAATTTTTAACATGCAGTGAAAATCGAAAACTATTTCTCCTGTTCAAGCTTATCGAAATGTTTTAAATCCCTAATAGATAAATAGAATTTTCAGTTTCAATTCTTTTGATTTTTCATTCTGAAAGGATCATGGTCAAGCTTGTTGTCAGTATATAAATAATATCTCCTGTTTTTATCAGTTACAAGTATTGGTGCATCTGAGCATATATTTAGGTATTTCTTTTTATGTTCAAATTCTTAATAATTTGGCAATTCTTTTCTTGCAGCTGCTTCAGGAAAAATCTGAAAAAATTTGTGAAATGGCAGCAGTAATGAACCGAGCTATTCAACTTGATGATTCTTTACACAAAGAGGAAATGATTTCCAAGCTCACTGTTGAAAACAAGGTAAGTTCATTTCTCCTTTTCTGGTACTGATACCATAATATTACCATCTAGGATTTAAAATTCACTGTTTGAGTGCAAAGTTAAAGATCTTTTTAGAGCTAATTTTAAGATATCAATATACATGATAAATTAAAATAAATATTTACCATATAATTCATCCATGACTACTTCTTTAACTTTTGGAATTCAATATGAAGATTATTTATAGTTAAGCTTACAGGAAACCATCATAAATCAATATGTACTAACCAATATGTTGATCTAGAATCACAGTTTTGATTTTGGAGCCTACTTACTTCTGTATCAAAAAGGACAATTTATAAATTAAAAAAAAGTCTTTTATCCATGACAATCCATCGCTTTATTTTTGTAGGTGGGAAGAAAGAAAATACTTAGCCATTTCTTATTTCTCTGACACCATCTTTTAACTTATCTGAATCTTTGATTTCATAAAGCTGGAAACTTTTTCTTGCATGATGCTTTTGCATACTTAGCTCATTAATATTTGATTTCAATTCAAAATGTATATTATACTCATCTGGCTTTCTACTTTATTAAGGATATTTTTGCAAATGTAGTATTATGATCTATCAAGCAACAATTCTGAAACTGAAGGAAGTTTTCTTGGGTTTCCTGCTGGGTTGCTGCTGTGATGTCGGTCAACATTTCGGAGCCCTTCCTAGGTTCCATCTTTGGGACGACATCGGTACAGTAACCTGGCAGGAAACCTGAGAAAACTTCCTTCATCTGATTTGTTGGGAAAACATGAGATCTTTCCCAATTCTGAAAATTTCAATTTCAATAATGCTATGTTAATATACAATCAAATTAATATCAATAGTGTGTTTACACATATTGTTGCAATAGATGTATCTTTTGTTTTCCATTAAAATTGATAAAATTGAATATTGTGTTGTTACAAAATAGTGCATTTTTGATGGGTTAACCCTAAATAAATTCATTTGGAGTTAACAAATGTGTGCACTCTCATCCTTCTGTTTTAGCCATAGATGAGTTAGCAGATAAAATAAATGTGCTCTCACATTCCACTGAGCTAAATCAGGTGAAACTTCTTTGATAAAGAATTGAGAAGTAAAAGCTCTTTGTATAGTTCATGCCACATATGATAATGGATAAATTAATGCTGATCAAAAACAAACACACACGTGATACTTAAGCTGTGTTCCGGCGAAAGGGATATGAATTTTTTCCCAGTGAACTGCATGTAGGAACTTCTAAGTAGTACAAATACTGCACTGTCCCCAAACCTAAATGCTCTCAACCAGGCATATATCAAGTATTTATCAATGTAACTAGGGAAGATATTGTTTTATCCACAAAGTCTACCCTCACAGGACTGAACTTTGCCCTCTTTGCTCTGTGAGCTCTGGCATGATACGATATCTATCCAAATTACTCTCTCTTTATGTGGGTAAGACTATCCATTATGTAAAAAACTTGGCAGAATTCATAGAGGCTCTCTTTGCTGGGATCCAGCTGACTTCATGGTTAGCTTTGATATTTCCTCACTTTTTACCAAAGTTCCCATCGAGGATTCTCTCTAATTGTTGATACACTTATTTTTGCATCCAAAGAGAAGAAAATAGAAAAATCACCACTGCATGTCTCCCATATGCTGAGACAGAATATTGGGAGAAATTAGAGCTGTCCATAATCCTTATGCTAGAATTGGAACCCTAGTAATCAAAGTCAAATACCATCTTCCCCGTAAACCTTCATAATCTATAGTACATGTACCATAAGAATGTGGACTTTCCTTTATCAGGAAAATGTACTGAAATATTGAAAGCTACCTCAAAGAGCCAGATGCCAGAACAGCCAGCTGAATCAGCAATAGAGGAGCATTCTCAGATAGCAACCTACCATATGAAATTTCATGACACCTAAATTTTGTGCAATGGATATTGGGACAGGCCAGTGAAAGAAACAATCAAAATAAAGCTTATTAGGAAAAAACGTCAATAAGACAAAGGACTTTTTCTTAGTTAAACTGAATGGAGAGCAGAAGAACCACTTCAGCTAATGAGGAGAAAGCTTATTACAAACAATTAGAAAAGTAAAAGCAACAACCCGACTCACCATATGTACTCTTTTATTTAATGTTCTAACGTCCTGAATATGGCAACTGAGAAAAGAGGCAAAATGTTGATGACTACAATCTCCCTTACACAGTGAGAAACCCGAAAGAAGTTCCTATGTGTTTGGGCTTATTCAAAATAACACTAACTGATTTTGTGTGGCAATTTCTTGTCATGAATGAGAAATTGGTCCATTGCTAGATGCCAAAAACAAAATAGCAGTTGAAGTTGTAGCTAAAATTAGTGGTCAGCATCAAAGATAGCAGAATCAATTACTAAAATTCTCTAAGGTTATGACCTGTGTGTTTTTAGATGTGGAAAGAATCTTCTTGGTTGAATTATTTGAAAATGGTTGAATAGTTGCAGGCAAATATTAATCCAACCTTCTTGAACATTTGGTAGCCAAAATGATTTGATAGAGGTCTGGCTAGAATTAGATTACAATTATTTTTCTCTTGGATTATATCCAGGAGCTTCAACTCACAAAAGTATATTGGGAATGATACAACTTAAGAATTTGCTTTGTTATCCCACTTATTATCGTGATTTAGCATAATCTGTTTTCCACCTACTCTAATTTCAATAATTTTGTCCTGGGAATTGCTTTTAATGACGAAGTTGAGAGGGCTGTTGATGGATATTTTCAGACTCACCTCAATGGAGCATAGCATATAACATGATCCCCCTCTATAAATAATTGTATAAATTTAAAAAAGCATAGGAATCACTTTTGAAGTGATAGATTGGATAAACAACTTTCAGAAAAGCAGAGAGTGTTGAGTTTTGTGGAGAATTGCTGTAATAAATCGACATCAATTATTAAAGTTCAAGGATGTGGGATGGGAATTACTGGAACACAGCGGATCAAAGCAAAGATTAGGTTTACTAAAGAAATTCAGAGAATAAAACTTGCAAGGAAGACTCCCTGTTATATAGGTAGATCAGATATAGCAAATAAAATAACAGTAATAGATAACCAACAGATTTAAAAATTTGTTTTTCCCCTGAACAATACTGAAAAGCAATCATTTAGGTAAATACAGTCGTAGTGCTTGCACCTCCTGCCAAACACTGAAAGGTGACTTGCAGGGTAAATATTTAGATGAATTTTGTTATAAAAATAATCATGATTTAATGTATCATTTTCTTGTAATTTTAAACCTTTAATTACCATATAGTCAAATAAATACAGACAGGCTTAAATATGGATGAATCTCTTAGGCTTAAAAATTGTTCACTAGAAATATCAGAGAGACCTATTCTCATTTCAATCCTTTCCTTTTTTCAGGGCTTGAGAGAATTGTTAGAAATCTCTTGTCAGCATGGATCATTGAGAAAGTCTTTGGTTGGACCAGAAACTGATGACAAAAGTGTACAAACTGAGCAAGCAGATACTCAGCCGGATCCGTCTTGACAAAGTAAAGCAAAGCACCAGTGAGATTTGTAAATCTGCTCTAGCACTGTTTATGAATCATCTATTTTTACAATCCAATATGTCATCATTATATGAAAGGAGTCTATGCTAAAAAGCATCTGTAGATTAGAAGGAAATGTCGATTAAACACCTAAAATAGCATTATTAAATATAATAACCAGACACAATACAGTGTCTCTATTTATGTTATATTGCACATTTATGTAATAATTTTCATCATTGGTTTTTCCTACCTTGTTTCAGTGTGGATCTAGGAAGTAGATCACACATTTTTATTTTTGGTGCATCTTTCAGTATCATTTCACATTTATCCACTTTTTACTTTTCATCGTCTTCATTTGCAGTACTTATATGTATCTCACGTCATTGAAATCCAACATAGTATGTAAATTCTTTTTTGTTTTTCAATTTTTAATTTATTTAATTCTTAATTAAATTGATTTTATTTACTTTGGAAACAGCTGAACACCTTTTACTCTAACAGTCACTCCAAATTAATAATGTTAACTCTATAGATATGACATCTACGTATATTAAAATTCAGTTAAGTCATTTCACATTTAAATCCTGTGGTTTATTAGTAGAAAATGTATATTAAAAATGATTTTTAGATTCACTAAACCAAAATTCAAGTCTCCTAAATTAATCTCAGAAGCATTATTTATGCTAAATCTTAATTTTGATCATTAGTATTTGTTAAAACAATTAAAGGTTGTGGTAGGTAAAAATTACTAAAGTTTTTGGCAATTTTGGTAATGATATTGAAAATTTTATGCAATTTAATTTATTTTCTAATGGAGGTATTTATGCATCATGGGGTATTTGATCTATTCTAAATCCGACTAAAAATTTAAGACCCTATCCCAATTTTCATTGGGTATTCTTGATGTAGAATCCTATATGTGTGGCCTATACTGTATTTTTGACATTGTAATTACAATTTACTGACACTCATGTTCTACAATGGGTCATTTACTTGTTATGGGGAAATAAAATCAAACTGTTTAATTGTGTCATTTAAATATTCTATCACATATTGAATATATCCAGCATGCAAACCAAATTGTCTGCTAATTTTATTCCTAATTTTTAGAAATATTATGAACGTTCAAACTAGACTTAATTCTTGATCTATATTAGAAAACTATGAAATCTCTCTTTAGAATTTCCATCTATAATGTAAATATTTGTACAGTTACGTGGATAATTGAACATTGATAGTACTGTCAGGATTTCTAATAATGGTAAAAATCAGCGATATTAAGATGTCTAATAATTTATATATTTAAGTATTTATAATTAATACAGAAAGGAAAATAAAATTCTTGACTCAATCATTTAGGAAGATATGAGGAAAAAATTGGCTTCTAAGTTGCTTCTTTTTATAGATTTTTGGGCAACAAATAATTATTGTCAACTTTTCCCATAGATATTTTCCTAAGAAAGGGTCTCATTCCCGTCTTGTTACCCCTTCAAAATATTACCAGGAGTTGTTCAGTTTTAAAATTTGAAAGGGTATAGGTACAAAATAATTGGTGTTGATTGTACCAGAAAAAATCTAATAAAATCTTGCTTTTGGTTGTATACTGCCTCATTTAAAATGAAATCGCACTTAAATCTTGAAAAATACTTTAAGAATTTGTTTGATATTTTATCTATTTATTTGAATGAGTCATTGCTGACTAAGGCTTAGAGGACTGACTTGTTGAGAGAATTATCTTCCTCAGAATAGAACCATTTAAAAAATGCAATTTATACAAGTTTGTAATAATACTGTCATGTTTGTGTCCTTAGTTTCCATTTTGAGATCTGATATTATACTTTTATCATGAGATGTTTCTCTTTTTTAAGACATTTTTCTTCTATATTCATCTTAAACTGTTTATTCATTTTCACAGATTGAAGTAAAGGCTTTAAATAAGAATTTTTCTTTTTATCCATTCTACAAATATTTTTAAAAGTCAAGTACCCATTAATGATTCTTGACTCATTTCTTATATTTTGTGAAACATTTAAAATTTGTCCTAAAAATACCTTATATCACCTCTATATTAGTTGTTCTTTTCATTTTATTATTATTTGGGTAGAATTGTTCTGGTGAATCTGCTTGAATTATGTTTTAAATATTATATGCCTAATTTTATGGAAATCAAGTAAGTAATACTTGTCAATTCTCTGGGTTAAAAAAATTGGAATTAAAGTTCCACGAATTTCTGTTACAAAAGACTTGGCTGTAATGTGCATATTTGTTTAAACCAGTTTATTATTTTCAATTATCAGGTTAATACCAACGCAAAGTGGACAAGCACAGACAGTGACTTAAAATCAAATTACCAATTGTTATCTATTGCAAATTGAGTACCAGTCTTTCAGTCATAGATTAAAGATGCGCCGTGTAGGTATGGGTTCGACGCTCTGTCATATGAGACTTCCCATGAATTTTTCATCGGCTTTTTCTCAAGCTGCGTGTATTTCTACGATGACGATTTCTATTCCTTATCCCTTTATGATATGATGTTATCTACGACACTTCGTCACTATGAGGAAAAAAATTGGGATTTTTAGCATTTCTGTGAAGGTTTTGTTATTTTACTAGACCGATGAGCTTGCACGGATAATTTTCTAGAGGAATCATCCAACAATAGATTTGCTTCTTGCATCACTGAATCTGTTTTTAGAGAAGGTATTAGATAGTGTAGGTGCTTACTTTACTCGAAACCGTATTGTTATGTCCTCTGGGTAAGAGAAGGGAGGCCGACTCAGCTATCCTCAGTAAGCGATGCTCACGCGCGAAAAGAAAACAAGAGGAATCGCCGTGCGACGCGCGAGCGAATCGAACGCCGGGATTGTGAGAAATTTGCCACAATTTCTGGTAAGCAAGTATTCGGTATTTGTTATTTCATGGAATTCTTGTCTCTTAAACGTTACTTTATTATTCCTCATATTTTTCTGGTAACCATCAGTCCATTTCTGTGTTATATCAATTAAGATACTCCTGTCTGATAAGTATCTAAGGACAGCTTTTACAGAAGCCAGAGCTGGTTTATCTTCCTTCCTGTTTTAACGGAAAATTATAGGAGTTAATACGTTTATTAACTCTTTATTACGTTACTGCTACTCAATGACACAAGTATGTTATGCAGTATACCCAAGAAGGCTTGAAAAAATATACCCAAAATGTCTTGAAGATCTCTCATCGGTATTTTTGATCTAACTCAGATGCCTTTGAAATGTTTTTCTCTGATGAAATAAGATATCACGATGAGCTGGATCGATTATATTTTCTGAAGAAAATCTCATCTACTATTTGGCAGAACTTATGAGCAAATGATCGTAATGAAGACGAAAAAAGGGCGCACTTGCATTTAGTATGATGTTTCATTTTTAATTATGATCTATTATAGATATCCTCCGTAGTAGGAATCGATATTTATATTTGAAGAACTGATATCAAACCAAAATCATTTTCATTAACTTAGTAAGTAGAACGACCGCAATCATTCTAATTCATCTGCAACCTCCTCCACCGCGGCTTCTGCGGCTGTTAGTTCTTCGATGGTGGCGTAAGCGTAGCTTTAATCTAACTCCGCGAACCTCTGTTCTGGAGGCATACGCGCGATAGTGGTCGGGAGTTTGAGGTCGGGCCGGCAGCTCACCGTCGACTCACACGTGTTCCGCCGATGACTGAACCGCGGCGGCTTCCACAAGCGGCTAGTTCAGACGATTCCGTCGCGTTTGTTTTGGTGGGGGAATCTCTTCTGCTGTCGTTCAGACCCTAGTGCGGTCTCCGTTTAATCCTTCTTTCGGCGGAGCTATCGCTTCGAGTACAATTCCGATTGTACCTCCAGATCTAGGAAATGTGAAAGTGAAGGTTTTCTTTGGATTGTCTTTCCTGAATTTACCCAAATATTGCGGCGTCTGCAGGTGCAGGGAGGGGAGGAATCATTACGTCGCCGACACATGGATTCAGAGGTGAGTTGCCTTCTCAGAGTCATCGCTTTCTGCGGAATCACGTATTTCCTTCTTTTCTTTCCTTTTCGGATATTTGTTCCGCGGATGGCGTCTTGGTGGCGTAGGTCTGCCAGTTACGTTATCATCCATATTCTTATCCTACGATCACATCGCTCCCTTGATACATCGCAAATTAAATATACCTTTCATGATAATTGCAAAACAGCGGCTTTTATTCGGGTTCGGTGAGTTGTTTCAGATCATTGTCTGCAGAATCCGCGGAGGATCGGTACGTCTTGACGCACTTCGGAGAAAAAATTCCATTTATTCTTCAGAGTTCAGGAATATTTTCGTGTATGTTTTTAAGCTTACATTAATTATTGCGTTATTGCATATTTTGGAATTAGCAAGTTCTAGCATTCAATCGTTGTGCTGTTAGGGATGATTTCAGTTCTTCTTTGGTCCAGACGGACGCTGAGCAGAGGAAGTTCTGTTTTGATGCTCCGGGGTGAACATCCCTCCGGAGCATGGACCAAGGACTTCTCCAATTGAGTTTTCAGCTTCACTTGCATTTTCTCGCAGCTAATGCTGCGCGCTATTCATTGTGCGTGTTTTGTTTGCCAACACGAGTTGGTCTGAGTATCGATAAATATTTAGAGGCTTTGCTAGGTGTCAGGGAACAGCAGGTTTGGCGTGAGCGCTTCTTGTTTGCCGACTTTGATTTGAACAGTGTAAACCGCTGCGGTGTGTGGTCGGCCTTTTTTGGTCAACCAGAGGAATTCTGCATAAATAAGACGAACCTTAGAGTGAACCATTGAGTAATACGCGTCTTACGTTTACAACTGCGACTTCAAATTTTCCAGCCTCTCGGAATTTTGGAAGATGGATTTATTCGCTGATTTTCTACATTTTTAAGGTCCTTCCAGGAAGAGCGTCGTTGGAAACTTCTGCCATCCTTTCTTTATTTATTGTATGTTAATTTTATTCTTAAAATTCTCTTTTTTCCAAAAGCCCGCGGTCAACTCTTTTTTCCCAGGTATCCTTCAGCTTAATCAAACGACATACACGCCCGTGCTCAAGGGACTGGCTATCTGACATGTTCACGCCGATGCCCAGATGCATTCCTTCAGCAGTGTTTTGTCTCTCAAGAACAATGCTTGCCTCGGGAAAATTCCTTTCCCTCTATTCGTGATCCAAGCGACAGGGGTCGGCGTACATGCTATTCACAAAATAAGTGGCGACTTTGCCTTTTATTTCCTTTTCGCCAACTTTTGTATTATCTTCACTCGGGAGCATTTGTTTTCGACCCCTTACGTCACCGGATTTCGAATTCGATCGTTTGTTTGCCTCTCCCACCACGGCCCTTTGTTGATGGTCACTTTCCCCATCTACGTAATGGTGTATTGTTATCATAGAAAAAAAGACTCGGAGATTTCAACGGAAATGATGTTTTGAGATCCATAGAATGCGTTTGGACAGTAGCGTAGCGAAACGATTACGGTCCCTCCCGCCAGTGATGATAGGCAGAAAATAATACGGCGATCTTAGGGCCCCTACCGGCCTTGGGCGAGGTGTTACGCGACAATTTGAACGATTTTCATTTGTATTAGTACCATTGTCGGAAGTAAATCGTAGATTTAAGAGTTGATGGATGATAATCGCGAATATCGGAGAAGATTACGCTCAATTTGAGTCACTCAAGTCCGAAAGGGTGAAATTGACTTTTTTGCAATTCAAGTATACTGAATCTTAATGATATTTTTCGTTAATAGGGAGAGATATTTATTGAAAACATTCATTTACTGTGTAGGTTTCGAAAAATATATCATATTTCCACATGTCCAGTAGGATATCAAATATTTCCCTTCGAAGGTGCCTTCCTACTTGTTGCAGTTCAAACAAGCCTCCGTCTTTTTCGTTTGTTGCCGTTTTTGCGGCAAACAAATTAAAAATTACGTATTCTCCCTGAAAGCCGGCAAGGGGCATATGGCAGTGGGTGTGAAAACACCTGGCCCTCTCCCTGGCACGCTAATTAATTCTGTTACCGTTTACCTTCCGGGAATAGGATCCAACAGAAACTATCCTTTCCAACGCGTATACTTTAGAAAAACCCGATTTGTTTTCGCCAAGAAAATACATTTAATTCGCCTCACTTCCTCCTTTGTAAGTCAATCCGTGCAGATTTCTGGAAGATACTCCCAATCTATTTGTTCTTGTTCCGAGGGTCCGCTCTGCTTCCAATTTGCGTTCCATTTTATTTATTACCATTCAGCTCAGGTTCCGAATTCGTTTTAAATTTACTTTCCGAATTCCAAACACTGTATTAAATGCAAGGAAGTAAGATTTTCTCCAACAATGGGGAATCGGAATGCAAATTATAAATGTTTTACAATGTATGATGAGAGTTATGAAGCTCAGGAAGATAATAATCGAAAATTTATCGCAAAAGAATTATTTTTAGAAAACCCAAGATCTGTATAAATATGGATGAAAATAAAGCTCGAGTACGGTGATGTCATATTTCAGTCTTATTTTAATTGAGCGTTTATAAATGTATAATGAAATTATTTTGAATAAATTTTTCCTCTACACTCCTTACAGTAAACAGGTCTACCATAATCCATAGTATCCCTAAAAATAAAAGAATGTATGATTAACTTGAATTCCTCTTAATTAAATTCAGAAAATCTTAGATACCCAAGTATCCTTATTCCTCTTTTAATTGTCGAAGAAGAGATGAACTTAACGTAGTTTACGAGAATCGGAAAGGTGTAAATTATTTCTTTTTCAAAAAAATTAGTTTTATTAAGATACACTCATTATCGTACAGTAAGATTTTTGAGATAATAATTTTGGAGGAATAGATAAAATAAGTCTCGCGTTATAATGACACTTCGGTGTTAATAAATCCTCGTAAAGCACAGGATCAGTGCTCAAAAGTGTTAATTAGAGAAGCTGAATTGATTTCAATAAAGAGACAACATATTCGTTCCCACTATTCCGAAACCGCGTCAACAAACGTCGCGATCCGCCAAAATTAGCATCGTGCGATGTCGAAAACATTTTACCCGTGAATTTCGACCGATTGTGTTGATGGCTTTTTTCATGTTTGAATTGAAGACATTATTAGCGCCAGGGTGGTCTCTCTATCGTCAAATGTGTTTATTCCGAATTCAACAATGGATCGCTTTTGTGATACCAATCTTCTCAACACGCCATCTCAGCGCATTCTGTAGTTGTTATAATATGGATGGAAACTTTGCTTGCAGCAGCTAAAAAATAATAGTTAGCCCTTTAAAAGCTTCATCCTTAAAATTGAGCTTACTTAGAACATTTTTAGATCTCTCGTTTCTTCTAAATTCGATTTACATCAACAAAGAATCATTGCTATCTCTGATTCGTATCGCAAAAATATTTACAAATTTTATACTACGTTTCATCTCATTCATTCATGAATATGCTAAATAAAAAATATGTATGCGCACATATTTCCTCATAATTTTATCTTGCTCGGAAAATATTTCTTATTTTACAAGATATATTTGCTGTTCGAGTGCTTCGGATGACAAGGTGACACATTTACAAGTTTGCTGGACGTTTTAAATTCGACATAGTTATGCAAATGTGGCATTCAAGGAAACGATTTTTTTCCGATGCCCTATCAATTTCAGACAAAACTCAAGTAACCTTCCTTATAACCATTCATTAGTTATTTACCAATAAACAAGAGATAAATTTATGAAGATGTGAAGCGATTCTTCGAACTTTTAAGGAGACATGGAGTCATTTTATTAATATTTGATGAATTGTTAAAAAGGTTGTATATATATTTACTTTTTTATAATATAAAAAGTTTTTATAATGCATATATTACGATCTTAAACTCTACTCCATTTTACTCCTTTTTCGTTTAGAGTATCAATCCAAATCAGAAAATCAAATATATCGATCCATATTTACTCAAAATGCATAAGGAAATTTTGGGAATGCTCTTTAAATTCAAATTCTCACGGTTGAAATTTTCCGAGTTAAAGGAGATTAATTTGTAGGTTACTCTCTCGGACTATGGGAAAGTAGTCTTATAAATTTACCAGGCTCTCTCATTGTGAGTGGTCAGTCTAAGATATTGAGCACAGCTGGTCCTTTCTCCGCTAAACTAGCTATAGGGATCTTGACCCATATTAAACTCGTAATCATTATTTACGGTCCAAAAACCGGTATATTAAGTTCCTTCGTGGTCATATACTTCCCGATCTGATTTTTAATGCACGATTTACCCTCTGAACTGTTTTCTTCTGTTAATTAGACGAAATGTACAGAAATTTGATGAATGCCATGTAATAATCCATGCAAGAGCTTTAACAAAACACAAATACACTATCGAGGCCAATAGAAGCAATGTAATTTATTCGTACAAAATAAAACCTATTATCGTGTATGAAAATATTTTCTATTGCTTCAATTTTAAGTTTTACCGAACGATTATCATTCGGAACTATTAAACAGTCCCAAACCCCGCAAAATTTTAAGTAGGTAAATGATCGTGACTGAATTATCTATTCCAAATCCTTTTAAATTTTCTTTGATGGTAAAGATAACTAAACAATCTACTTAAATATCCTAATTTTTCTATTCGTCATAAACAACAGAGAAAGTTTATTGTATATTTTACCTCGTAATCTTTTATAAATTATAACATTAATTCCACGAGTATTTAATCTCTTTACTGTCAAATTAATATCTGTTCTAATTATTTATTCGAAAAAATCACGAACATGAAGGAATTTCATAATTTTTAGTATTTTTTGTCGTGGTTGAATGTTTTCTCTTAGCCTGTGTCTCACATTGCAGTTGAAGGAATAAAATTGCTCTATATCAGGAAGAGATACGCTGTCCGTTGAATACCAACCTGTGACAGTCATCGGAGAGCGATAAGGAGTAAATAAATAAATATTTGATAGATAGGATTCTGTTGAATTCGGAATACGTCCATAAAGCTTATATTTGAACTGTGACTTTGGGGTAAAAAACGATATGAAATAACCGTTTTCAAGTTCAAACTAACAATCGATTCTTTCTTTGTTACATCCAACGGTCGAAAAATATAAAAATGTTGCGTTTGTTAAAAAAGCAGTAACTTGCTCTTCAGATTTTGAATAAGATAAGAGAATGAAAAACACGTGTACTTGTATTTTATTTCTCTCTAGTTTGAAGTCAGTTTAGAAAATCATAATATTTTGATAAACTTATTAAAATAACTAAAAAAACTGTAAGGGTGACGTAGAAGGTTATTTACTATGATAATAAGTCTAAATACAGTAAGGAATAAACTTTGGAAGTATAGAAAAAAGTATCATATGAAATATAATTACGTATATGAAGAATTAAAAATATCTATTCTTCAAAATCAGATGAAACGAAATCGTATATATGTTTGATTAAAACCAATTACTTTCATTATATTTCCGCTCACTCACTGTATAAGAAATTTCTTTTTACTAAAGAAGAATAAAATTTTAATGAAATGTAGTAAAAGGGCAAAAATTAATGCTATAATCGAATGTATTTCGAGAAAAAGGAAAAGAAACAATTGTGAAAAAGTCGTCGTTAATCTCATCTCACGCTGCACATTGTTGAACTCCTTAAGAGGCATTTTATTCATTATTAGTTTCATTAAAATTTTTTTGGTAAATAATTTATTAATAATTGCGTTACGAGCAGAGCCTTGCATCGAAATTTTACCACTTTGAGTACGTGCGAAGTTTCGCTAAGATATTTTCGAATATATCCAATGAAAATGCCATTCTTACTTTCCCGAGCACGTCTGAATACGCTCATTCACATCGTAGCTAAAAGTTCTGCGAATCGGGGAAAAGTTTTGGAATATTTGAAAGTGTAATTCCGAGCAAAATATTACGAGTTCAAGCACTCACTTCAAATTGAAATGGGGAACAGTTCGTCCTTTTGTCGAGCGCATTATAACCCTCCATGCGTTAACATCGCCAGGTACGTACATCTTACGTGGATGGCATCTGTGATACCTTAAGAGATAACTTCGTCGCTCGCTTTTCCTTTTCCCATCGTATTTTTACGTCATTTGTGGATTCATTTAAGATTTCGGGAATACCGAAATGTTTTTACTCTGGTGGTGAAGTTGCTAGTACCACCGTTCTCGATTCTGATACTGTAAATTACAGAATCCTAATAAGGTGTCATTCGTTCTCATGGTTTTGATAAAAGAAACTTGTTATATTACAAGGTTTTTTTCTCAAATATTCTCTATACCTTTTCGAGAATATATTATGGTAAAGAGGACCGTGATACGCTTTACTCATCTTTTTAGTTTCCTTTGAAAGGAAAATGAATTCTTTTGAATAGAATGGTATTGCATCATTTCTTATTTTGCCTCTAGGAAACGTAGCATTAGAAAAGGGAAACTTTTTTTTTAACGAAATCAGGTTTGGGGAATTTTGTTTATGAGGTAGGTTATCTTTACTAAGAAAGAATATAAAGTCTTAATATGCATTCATATGTTATACAGATATTTTGTATTTTTATCGTTTTAAATTATTAGCCTTTTATATAGCAGAAAGGAAATAAAATCTCGACTATGATGGTTATTCAAGGAAGTAAGAGATTAGCTTATGAATTCCTAAGTGACACATTTCTCTAAAAAATTCGTAATAAAAACGGGTTTTTTCCGTAGCATTTGGGCCATCATTGGACCCATCAACCGGAACCCTTGGTGTCATGAATGATATATTTGGAAGCTTCCTTTTCCGGAATTTTTCTTCGGCTCCAGTCATTTGGCCCTTCGGCGGTAGCATCTAAATTTCGCTCGATAAAAAGTGTAATTTATGAAAGAACCTTATAAGAAATGGACAAGACGGTGTAATTGCCTCGCGGCTATGTACTTTTACTATTATCGTATTATATTTTGGGATGAACTGCCTTAAATTACTCGAATTACGCATACTCAGGATCGGATATACCAGAAAGAAAAAAACAAATCAGATTAAATGAAAAAGTCACCATTTGAAGCTTTGTTACTTTTCCGATAAATATAATGGGTTATAATAATCGTAAAAAGTCATTTTTATGCTTTATACAATTTACCTGAATAAAAAGTAAAATTAACTTCTTTTTCCATGCCTCATTCAGTTGAAAGATTTACTAAAATCCCGACTTATCGTCAAAATAGTCTTCGAATTAATAATTAATACGTATATAACACAGAAATGTTCGCAACAGTTTTTCCTTAGCAGCATCATCTTCTTGACAGGATCACTTTATCATCACAACTTTCCCTGCTTCGATCAATGACGTTAGACTCCAAAATATTTCTCCGATTCGGTATGGAAATAAAACATCCATGTTCCACTTTCCCAAAACATTTTTCTCGGCAGTGATGATTTAACGAAGCAATTTCTTATTCCCTAAATTTATGGAATCTTCCCGTGCGATCATCGTTATAACGATAAAAGTGCATTTTCACTTTCATCGATAGCTATCTGCAAATAACCCGAGGCCGTAAGTGGAACTCGTGATTCAGTTTGGACTGAAATATCTCGCTGCAATTACCTCGCCCCGTAAGTTCATTGAATGACGTAGCGATGACGAAAAGAAACGCGTCATTGTCGAAAGTGAAACAGAGGAGTGGAGCCGACGCAAGTGATGTGCACGAACGACTCCAAAAGTAAAACCTTTCTGTGCATTCTGTTAAGCTTTCTCTTCTACTCGTTCCTTTCTTCGAACATACAGAGAACTCTTCACAATGTATATAATTTGATAAGCTGTCTCGGAATTCCGAACTTTGAGACGGAGAAAATCTTAGCACTGCGCTAAGTTTCTCACTCCCGAAACTGCATTCCACTCTTCTAAGTGACTTCAACAGGGCACATAAATATATGCGGGATTCGGTCATCCGGGAGTAAATTTTGCTGGCGTCTTCCAAAAGTAACTCGGAAGACTCAAAGCCCCTTCCCTTTCGCTGGTATTTAACAAGAAGCGGCATCCCTTTGCACTACTTTATGAAGTCTAATGAAACTTCTCTTGCTGCAGAATTTGAAATGACAGCCCCTCGTGACCGTCCCTCTTTGGACGTTAACGAAAGCGGTGTGCCTTCCTTCTGTGATTTATGTCGAGTCTTCGAATAGCTCGAAAGAGCTCGGAAGATTTTCATAATAGCAATTCTGTACCATATATTCGCTCGATGGGGGACTTATTTATTTAAAACTGCACGGAGGAAATGATTTTCGAGAAAGATAAGCATTCCAGTCGCTTATAACGAGAACCAGTGTACGTTAGCGGTGGAATTATTTAATTTAACGTTGTTGGAAATAGTTTAACAAAAAACTAACATTTTAAACGACGTGCACTGGAATTCTAGTTAGATCGTGATACGCGCAACGAAGGTTATTTCCGCGGGATATATTTATGCCTTCGATAATAAATAACAGTTAAGTTTTTTCACTAAACGATACCTAATTTAATCCTTATTAGACTTATATGTGAGTCGCCTGTATCCGACAAGCGATAATGAGGCTCTCAGGCGGAGCAATTCATTCCTTCACTGAAAGTACCGTTCTCTGATGACGTAATATTACAATCAGGAATTTATATACACAAAATATGTGTTGAAAAAATTCCCTTGGAAGGAAGTGAGGGTCATTCACTCGGATGAAAATATTTATTTACTCTACTAATGCTCCCCGATGATATTCTTCTCATTTTATACGGGAAATACGGAGTAATCTGCAAGGTAGCATGATCGTTCTCGTTTGCGTGGTTAGTCGCCGAATGTTTTATTTATTGGAAAAATGATAGCGATCATATAAGTAAAGTTTAAAATTTAAATAATAAAGTATTCGGATAATATAATAAAAAAATTTACGTGAGTTCATTTTAATAGAGAAGTGGTTTTTTAGCACCTTCGAGCATTGAAATTCCCATATAAAACTTCACCATTAGAATCTACAGATTATGATCATGCCATTTTAAATTTACGTATTTTAATTGACTGAGAAAAATGGATATTATCTATAGTAATTTCAAGAATATGTTATTTGAAGTTCTTCATTATTAACAATATTATAGTTAATTCTCCAGGCTGAAAAAAGACTATCTGAAATAATTCTTTTGCATATGGTAAGTCAATTCTTTAGTTCTAAGACTTAAATTCAAGTCATTTTAATACTAAAACTACAATGATTAATATTTAAATTTTATAAACATCAGTCTAAGTATAAACATTAAAATTAAAAAATTCATTCGAGAATTCAAAGAGAATATTTTCATAAGAATAGTCTTTCAGAAAGATTTGTACGAGTCTTCAATATTCCATAAATTAAGCTTAAATTATGTAGTAATAAATAATCTTACATTAAAAATAAACTTTGAAGGCCAGGTTTTTTCCTTACTACCCTTACGAACCAGTTCATTGGTTGACTTATACACCGATAGTTTATTTATCAGTGCTTCGTCCTTCATAATGTTCTCTAATGATTACCGTTTCCAATGTCTTCTTTGGTAAACTTTACGTTAAACAACATCTCTCTCTTATGGTACTCAGCAAAAAAGTTTTGCATTAGTTAAATGATTCTGAAGGTTAAAACTATAACATCTGCATGTTCAGAAGGACCGATACAGACGCCTATTTAAATTTTCATATACATCTACCGTAAGATTATGGTTGACAATTTACGTTCTCATAGATTGCTGCAACCTTTTATTAAGATGTGGATATTTTCTGGAATTCTATTCTTTCGTTTTCCTTCATAAGTATATAAGTCAACGCACTCTGCTTTTAGTTGGACATGAACTCCTCCTAATTGATTAAATAAACGTGGCGTAGCTGATCCGAGTGTTTATTTATCAATAACACCCTGCTGAATTCGCACTGCCTTGTTTATAAAGGCGTTTTTTTTCGTAGATCCACTCTCCATGTTGATCTTTATAGTTCACGCTTCATCCGTGAGTGAATGGATCGTGTTTCGTGAAACCGGAAGAGCTAATTTCCTTCATTCACCCTCTTCTGCATATCATTCCCAGAGAAATTAAATTTTCCTCAAACGAGGAGAGCGCGAAATTTTGCTGCATCTAAAGGCTGTGGTCGTCGAATATTTCCCGTCTGGAGACAAATTATTAGAATTTTCGTGAAAATTAGTCGCTAGAATTTTCAAACAAAGATATGAATTCCATCCATGTATCTATCAAACATTTGGAATATTAAATTTTAAAAAACGAAAAATACGACGTTTTTGTTATATTTTGATAATCAATCACAATCATTCAGAATATTTCTAACGTCATTATAAATTCGCGAAGTCATTGGGATTAATTCCATGACTTGCCGAGGCTATTGATAGAAGTTTAATCGCTAATTCAGAAGAATTTTAGTTGCAGCATCAGAACAGTTACGGAAAAAATGTACCGTAAGTATGATTATATATTCATAAGCCATTTAATGGAATTATATTTAATGTAATTTCAAATATAAACCGTACACATTCTGTATTGCGTTTTCAAATATTTTACTGAGAATGTTTAGTGCAGTTATATAAGATTAGCTAAACCCGTTGATATACCTCATTCGTGCACATCTAGGAATGCGAACGAAAAAATCAGCTGGTGAATCGAAAGGGAAAAAACGTAAGATTGTCGGCAAGCGCAATGAAGACGTGAAGGATAGTCTTATGTGTGAGGGAAAAAAAAAGACAACCGTTACTCGTTAGGTGTAAAATCGCTTACTTGCTCCCAAACCATCGGCGTGGATTAGACTCAACCACAAGAGACCGCGTCTTTTTGTTGTGTGGAGATTCTGGGGTCGTGTTTACAGCCGTCATCATCAGGTGAAGGCGCTCGGTTCGTGTCTTCCTCGTAATTTGCCCACTTCCTTTTGTATGATGAATGGGAGTGTCGCCAGTGAAGAAAAAAGGCCGAATCCAGTTTTACGTGACCCTTCGAAACGGAGCACTTTTTCTACGGAGAGCATTTTTTATGGGAGTTTATTTCGGTGCCTCGTCATCTGAAGGGCGAACATGTTTGGAAATCTAAACAGCACTAAATCTATCAATCCGGACGCCATTATGCATAATGATCAATCCTACGCGAGGAATTTATAAAAATAGTCGATTCCACTGTCTCTCCGACTTTTAGCTCATTATTTTCTGAGGATATAATGAGATTGCGTCAGTTGGATGGAAATAGAGATGTTTTCATTTGTGGCTTTTGTATCGTCCATTCCTTATAATTAATATTCTCAGCCTCGGAAGTCTACATTTTTGAGAAAGTAACTATAATTGGTTAAAATAACTTGTTTTCGTACTCTTTTAGAAACATATTCCAGCGATTTTTGTACTTTTTACAATATATTCGAAAGATTTTTCTCTGTTTATCAGCCTTTTTTACTAATTATCCTTATTTTAGCTTAATTAAAATTTTAACTAGATAAATTTTCAGTCAAAATATTTTCAATTTAACTTATGTTTCAACGCCTTGGATCTAGGTTTAATACATTACGCTTTGAAATATCATCATTAAGTATAAAAAAGATGCCAGTATTTTTGTTTCTTTACCTCAAGGATATTTTGTTGTCAATGAATTCTCTTTGATTTTCGTCCACTATATCTGCATAATTATGATGTCAAATCACAAGTTAATTATCTCAGTTTCGACAAATACCAAGCTTAATAATTTCGGGGTCTTTGTATTAAACTAAAGTATATATTTTCATAGACAACGAACTAACTTTACATGAAAATAGGTAGATTAAACCGCACTCCTCATCTAGCCAAAAGCCACATTCCTTTTCCACCGCTTAGGTGGTTAAGGGAGGATTGAGTTTCGAAGTGATAAATTGGTCCAGTTCGCTGAATGCCATGGGGAAACAATTTCATCACCATCTCCTGACATTATTGATTCTTAATACATGTTAAAAGAAGAGATTTATATAGCAGAGAATAGAGGAACAGAATATCGTTCTTTTTTTTGTTTCTAGTCGCCTACTTACGAATACCTCCAGCCTGAGATAGGATCCACAGATATCCTCTCAAGGCATGCTATGTCGTCATCCTGTTTTTTTCGATTCCTCGAGAACCTCTTTTTGGTTACGACTAAGGTCTGTGTCGGAGCCAAAAAAAGCTCTTTTACACCTCCGCCTATTTCACCTGCCTTTGAAACGATCCGTTTCGCTAATTTGTGCGTTGGTGGTTCTGCTAACTATTCCCTTCCCTTGATAGAATCGTGCTACCCGGCTTTCAGGAAGGTTTTTCGGTGTCCGAGGATTCGGACGCTCGTATATTCAGACCGTCGATTCTTTTTGGCTATTCCTTTGCGTTGGCAGCTTCCCACCATAATCCCTCCTTTTTATTTCTTTCCGCCACAAGATCATGACTCTTTCTCCATTGAGATTTTAACTGGAGGTTTCTTTCTCTGTCATTGCGATGGTATTTTCTTTGCATTTCCGATTTGAATTCTCCTCTCGTAGAGTTTCCTAATTTGTCGCTTTGGCCGGCAAGTACCAGGGGTTCTTGACCTCCGCATTTTTTGCGTTTTCCATACAATGCACTGGAATCGATTTCGCCACATAGAAGTAATTCCACAGTTGCCCCTCAACGTAAGGGGGAAATGGGAATTTCTATAATTTGATTTACCTCGCGATTAAAATATGTATATTTTTACATTATATATGTATATCCACCTTTTTTAGTTTGGTTAATATTAAGAGGAACTCTATTGTATGATTATGTAAAAGAATGCATTATAAATTATGTATTTCATGCAATCTTCATTTTCTGAATATTAAATCTTATAGACTAATTTCCACAGGTTTAAATTGTAAATCTTTTTTATTTGGTTGAGATTTTAATGTCGCATATCTATCCGATCAAACTATATAACATCACGGAAAATTATATGGATAAATTTGTTAATCCAGTTGACTCAAATCATGTACCGTTTTTTTGTTTTCTATTTCTTGTAAATCCTACTATATAACTCATACTATAGCTTTATACTATATACACAATCGTCTTAAAATTTCAACGTTCAAAGATCGAGTATGTTTATTTTATTATTTGCTCAAGCGATGGCTTTTTAAGTCATGAATCAATTTATTTAAACTAGAATTAGCATTGTAGGTGTGAAATTGAATCGAACGTATAAGATGGATGGAGACATTACACTCTGATCTCTTTTATGGCTGTTTGTGCATTTTAGCTCATTTCTTTAACGTTCCCACGGTCAATTCGTTTTAAAAACTTTCAGAAGTTATAAAACTTTAGTCTTTTTGGGTAAATTAATGGCTATTACCTCTTTCTTAGGCTCTGAGAAGATTCATTAGAGATAATGAAAAAGCAAATAGCATCTTGAACTCGAGAGTCGAATAAAACTAAAATGAATACCTACCTATTGCAAGGTAAGCAGTCCTTGTTTACTTCTCACCTCACCTATGCTCTTCCCAGCAGCATTAGGACTTATTATCCCTTATGTAAGCACCGTGTCACACACAACAGGTACATCTCGAGGAGTAACATGAGTGATGATTGAAGACTCCCGTATGGTCTGACGTAATCCGTCGGTTACCTGCAGACGGTACAAGTGTCATTTATTATTTATCTCTTGTATTCGCAGAAGTACACGGTTGGTTTCTCGCGTCCCGTTCAAATACGATGAACATAGAATCGATCACGATTGAGAGACTTAATTCTTCTTGTACGTCTTCTTAGAATCCGATCTTTTAACTTCTTCAAGACGTGTCAGATTGAGTGTACTTTGCATCGTGGCTTAATAGCTTTGATTTCTCAATATCATTGCTATTTACGTAATGTAAATGTGTAATTTTTCCATCCATCGTATATATGCGAAAATAAGAGTATGTTCCAATAGCAGGAATCATAAATAGCGAAAATGTTACCGAAATTATACTGATAAGTATGAATATTACTGTTTCGGTTGCTACTATGCCTGTATATCTTTACATCGATGAAATATAGTCGAATGTAAATTTATGGAATTGAGGTCTCTAAATGTATGATAATAATATAAATCATACTATCCTAAATACGAAATCACAAAAATCCTTTGCTTATATTCATAGATTTTTTCTACAAAACATTTAATCTATATTGTATCGTAAGGAATATTAACGTCGATGTATCTGGACAACCACAATCGATGGAGATTCGCGCATCCCTCGAGCAAGCAGGCGACTGGCGGTGCTTCAGTCCAAATCTTCGTCAAAAAGCTCTGAGGCGATGAAATTTTCGAACGGCCCGCAATCTGATCTTCTTACCTGGAGCGAATCCCACCCAAGGGACTTTGTCATAACTGTGACGCTACTGCCGAACCTGATATCTCCACTACGAAATGCTCAGCGTTGGACCATCTCAGACGTGTGACCCTTTATAGGGATTTAAAAATAGCAGCTTTCGTGACAATATCAAATATCTTTCCTTTCAACACACATCGTAGAAAATCTTTGGGAAACATCGCTAGTAATATGAACAGCATCCTCGCATCGCAAAACCTATTTCGAAGGAGAGGGGAAAAGATATATACTAGCGCATACCATAGTGAGGTGAACGTTTCAATTGGAGAAGCACTTTGAGGTATTTTGAACGTCGCTATGGAATCCGCGGAACTTTTTGAGCCTATTAGTAGTCAGACATAGTCGCGAAAGCGTAAACGAACGCACCTTCCTCTGCCGCGTCTGCGACGAGAGCCATATTTTTAAGGAGTGAGTACATCAATCTACACAAAGTGTTACTTCAGGGAGCTGCCGTAAAGGAAGTGAAGAAACGAGGAAATTGTGTACAGGGCTCTGAAAATAAAGCTTTGTGGACATTATAATACTCCGAAATTGATTACGAAACCAAACTTCTCTTTTTGGCCAAAAATTTTAGCGAAAGAATATAGCGTACATTTTACAAGTACTCATTGTGTTTAGCAAACTACATCCAAGAAATTGTAGAACTGATAGAACAATGCTATTATGTAGCTAAGGGGCATCTATAGCAAAGCATAGTTCTCCCTTTACATGAATATATGAAAAGCATAGTAAGTATTGCATTATAGTAGTCTGGGGTTCGATTCCAAGGGCCGAATTGGCATGCCAGAGCTATCGAAGCACATTTAACTATGCGAAGTTCATTGAAAGAACAACTCATTATTGCTGCCAATACTTGAAAATTTTCAATTAATTCCTCGAGATTTGTTTTTTGTAGAACGAAGTACGTATATTTCTTATTTATGTTTGCTTTACGTAAATTCTTCTAATTTCTTCAATACTTATTATTAATACAGGAAAGACCTGTAGATATAGATATGTTTTACATTTTCAATCACAATATTTACGAGCTTGTCAATAGATCAATCTACCATCAATGTAGAATATGAATATGGAGTGATTCAAATCAATATCTCCTAACTTAAGTTAAAAATACTATGTATATTGCACAGTTTTTGATAGTGTGTTTTTGTGTTGCGTTGGATGTTAACATGAGTCATCGAGGTGAAGTAAATATGTTTATTATGTTTATTGTGAAACGAATGACTCATAATTCCTTTTGAACTAAATTCGTGTTGATAAAAGAGGAAAGACGCTATTAGATAAGGAATTTCCGGAAAAAATAAATTAAACAGATTTACACGAAAGATAAGATGGTAAACTAATAAAGTTCACATTCCTGAACTTTTATTTTCTTGATTTTGGAACGCTCCGAATCCACATTATTAATGACTCCTTAAGTTGCTCCAAATAATTACGCAGTTAACACCATCGTTTAATCACTGAACGAATGTAATGAAGCGGACACAGATTCTTATATCACCGCGTAATGAACATCGATCAATCCGGTTAATTAGCCTTATGTTTGTACGGAAAAGGAAGTTGTAAACCTTATTCTCAAATTGATATCCTCACGGTCATTTATCGCTTCATTTGTCTTTTATTTGTATGGAATGCCGTTAAATGGTTCTGGTTAGTATTTATTGGTTATCAAAATACAATTTTCCGGTCATTAATTCTCTGGATATGGGGTGGTAAGTGAGGGGAGCTAAATTGACGCCTCGTAAATTAGAGCCTTTTTAAATTAGCCTAAAAAATTGCTCTGATATGGACCTTAAATCTTTGAGTGAATTACGTGGTTTTCTTAAAACTGATTTTGATTTTTTTCTTCCTCCGTTTTTATATCTTATTATCTGCTCATAGGAATTGAAAAATGAAATTTATTAATCTAAATGCATTATTCAATATCCATTTAATGTTAAGTCTATTATTATCAGTATTATCTATGGTAGTCGTATTGCACTAACTATTACAATTATGTAGGTTTTATTTGCTTCTATTTTTATCGTCATTATTTATATTTATCGATAGATAATGGAACATTTAGATTATCAAAACATTTCTTTAACTCATATATAGGTTATCTATTGAGAAATTTGTTATTTAATCATTTCCATATCGATAAAGATTACATAGGATGACAAATTTAAATAATTATTTAACCTAGTTTTCCTTTTTTGTGTAGACATTCAATTTGTTTCTTAATAAAATATATCTAACCTGATCAAGGATCAATTCAAAAGTTTTTGAAAAAGGTTCTGTTTTTTTTCGAACGCAAATTATATTTTCATTACAGATGAGAGAACTCTTACATGTTCTTTATTTAAGCTTAGCTAATAGTTATTTATTTATGGTGTTCTACTAAACTTCTAAAGAAACCTTAAGATTCATTTGGTCGGAGTTTCTCAGTGAGATTATTTTACCTTGAGTGAAGCTAAAATAGCCTCAAACGCGACCCGTTTTAGTCCCGGAAAAACCATATACATGTATGAGATACGAGCTTCGCTAATTAAATTAGGCAGTTCAGGGTCGACCACGGAAGGCTCTTCGCCGATTATAACACGATCTAAATGTAAAGGCTTCCAATCGCATTTGCGAATCGCTCTGCAATGGGTTTAAACGGTGGCTCGATATCCAGCGGCGAAGGTCTCCACCGCTTGTGTTTCGAGGGATGTGTTCTGTGACACGGCGTTATCTGATGAGACCAAATGCAGTTGTGAGAATCGAAAAGATGTGCGGTATACCCGCTGAGGTCTTGGCATTTTTATAACCGGATGGCGTGAGTGAGACCACGCTGCTCTCCGGGGCACGCCTAGCTATGCGTATTCATTTAAGGAGTTGGAAATAAAGGAGCGAGCAAACATCTCTCTCTTGATATCCGAGCAATAACTATGTCGAAGCAGGTATCTTATGGTGTGCACGGCGATTGGGAAATAGAAGCATGAAAAGTACGCCGTAGCGATTTACGGAATCTGCGCTGTTTATTCGAGGTTGTTATTTTCTTTTCTGGTTGTAGTTAACCATAACCACAATGATATTCAGGCCAGGAGTTTATCATCACGACTCCTATCCCGTGTTCTTCAGAAGCGCACTCCGTCGAGGGAAAGTTCGTTTCAAAAGAGTCTCCGAAGGATATTAAAAGCGCAACAAAAAATGAGAAATAGACTCGAAGTAAAGTGTTCGCGAGCACGCGAATAGTTTTCCAATTTGAGCGGAGGGTCGAAAGTTTTCAAGACGTCGCGACGTCGAATTATAAAAAATCACGAATTTGGGTCGCGGAAAATTATGGTTTCAATCGAAGCGTGCGTCTAAAAATCTTCGGAAAGTCCTTTTCTCGATAAATGTATGATTGGCAATTGAGAGCTACGTGATGCGAACCGTGACACACTTTCTTTTTATCTCTTCTTCGTAAAAAGTGATTGGAGATGTTTTCTTGTTACGTATATGTAATTTACGAAATGACCACGTATTTTATTGGATCATTTCGTACCCGTGTGTTAGCGAGCTTTCTTTTTTCGTATAATTTTCCGCTGTTATTTCTATAAAATTTATGTGAGCTCACCTCGCAATGAAGTTTTAAAAATCTCCGAATCAATTCCCGCTCTCATTCCGTAATTTTTGCTTTGAGAATAACGATTATTTTTTCCTTGCCTAAAACAGTTTTATAAAACTTTGAATCTTTATAATATTTATGATTTTAATCCTCTTTAAAAATCTATTATAATTATTAATATAATAATTCGCGCATATAAACTATGGATTCTTATAGATTTCAGACGTCAATGAAAGTGGTTAATGATCATTTTAGAACATAAAAATATTCGATTCCCTTCACATTATGTATTAAAGGTACAAAAATTTGTCTTTTAACTTCTTTAGATAATTTTTCTCGACAAAATTCTGAAAGTTATCCTTTACTAGATGGCAGGAAGTATTAACGTTATTGTAAAATTCATAAATTGTATGGAAAAGTATTTTGATTATTCGAGAATGTTATCATAATAAAGAATGTCTTTTATGCATTAATTTTTTCGTAATATGAATGAGAGCTGACTAAATTAACATTATTTATAATAAACCCTGAATTTGTTCCTTTTTGTAATAATTATACATTTATCTTGAAAACGATACTACTTAAAAGTAATAGCAAAGTCAATTATTGCTTTCGTCTGCATTCGATGTTAAGAAATTACTCTCGTTTCTTCTCCTCGTTAAATATATCTTGTTACCGTCGTTTCTAATAAAGCTCTATGTCGAGAATGCTACGAGGTTACAAGATTAGGCGTTGTATAGATTGTATGTATGTATTATTGCAGACATACCTTGAGGTGTAATTATTTTCCCACGTATTCGTGATCCCGGATTTCCTCCTTATCATGAATGAATCCTAAAGGTAAAATTAACATCGAATTTACTTACGAAAGCGCATGGAAAGTTCTCCCGAACATTCGAATGAACGAGTGGCTTTGAACATTTCGCTCGCACGAGACGCTCTTTCACGGAAGAATAATAGTTTACTGTTAAAGCTTTCTAACACCATCGGAAGGCGTTGCCTCGCAGATTGTGCGGCGAAAGAACTTTAAATGATATCCTTTCGGTTTTCAGTGAGACGCCGACGCGTGAAAATGAATCCTCTCGCGTTAGTATTCACTTTTCTCACCGAATATTTGAAAATGCCGTTACGCGAGCAAAAAAATGGGCGATGGGGCGGGAATGAAGAGTTGGCGCGAAGCTTACCTTCCTCGTGGAAAAGTTGCTTTGCAAGTGATGAGGAGATAATTCAAGCCTCTTCCCGCCTTCGAATCATTGCCAATCCATTCTTCGCGGGTTTCTTCGGAAAAGCGAATGAATTTCGAAATTTCCTATAATTTCTGCCGAAGAAAGAAACTCGAAGCTGTGTCGTGAGGTACCGTGAAATTTGCCTTATTTATAACGCGAAGGTCCAAATTAGCTGTTTCCTTCAGCGCTGTCCTTTTGCAGAGGACGTTGGTTTACCTTCGGCCTCAAGTTCAACATTCCATTAGAGAGGTGTTGAATATAAATAATCGAGTGTAGGGAGTAATAACTGTATTTATAAAGTGGGAATCTATCACACCGGAGAATGATGTAACAGTTGCGTCTAGTCGACCGTATCTAAATTGTTTTAGTGCGCTCTTCCGCGTCAATGGCCTATCGTGGTCATGGCTTATTTACTGCTGCTTGTTTGTATTAGAAAGAATAGGGATCTATATTATCGCGGTGGTACTTAAGCTTTATTAAACTCTTGTGACGTTAAACTGTAAGAACTGTAGGAACGCGTAATATAATTAGATTAATAGAAACAAAAGGGATTCATGTTTTTCAATTCCGATGCTTGTAATGTATTGCTGCTAAATGACTGAAAACTTTTCTGGAAATAATATATATACATGGCATATACGTATATATTAATGCAGGGTATTCATGCAGATTTAAATTAATACCGATAAATTTAATTAAAACTGAATATTAGAAGCTTATTATCGATTAGAGAATATTAATTCAAAAATAAAGTTTTGACTTATACTGTACCTTTAATATTCCTTTCAAAGAAATAGTGTTAAATTCCTCTAATATAAAAGAAGCATTTTCAAGAAATTTGAATCTTTAAAATTAGTAATAACAGCATTAATATTCTATGCTGTCTTTTAAATAAATATATTTGAACTGTAGTGTTTTATAGCATTTTTAAAATTCAAAATTATTATTTATGATACATTTTTATGAGCATACGCCATGATGCAGGCTTTCTCTCAAGTTTCTCAAAAGCATTTGTGAACAATAAAGTTTATTCATTAGAAATGTCGTAACTCCATAATAATTTTTAGAAAATGCACTTAAGAGCTGAAATTTGTAGTTTCTTGAACGTACGGCTCAAATGTAAATAGATCGAAAGAAGGATAATTAATTAATTAGTTATTCACTGGAAAATCGTTGGTATTTGTTACGAATGGCCTGATACGTTGTTTTCTTATCTTGTCCAAAGAAAGGCGTGCTTTCACTAACTTTTATTTTCTGTGCATGCAACTTCCTCTACTGCTGGTAAATTATTTCACTCCTCAAGTGTATGCCTGCAGAGGTCACGCAAAATGTTAGTTCCCAGGAGCTAGTGGATTTTTTTTCAATTATAACTCAGCACATATTCACCGCTAGCTTTCCTCGGGCCTCTGATTCATGGTCTTAGCGAAGAAGTTTCGCTCGTGGCTCACAGTTTGTTTAGAAACGTCGGGATTTTTTATCGCTGTCTCTAAAACGACAAACGTTGAATTCCTCATCTCGATAACAATGTGGAAAGAGCGATTTCGTAGCAACAGTCAACAAGAAGAATTTCCCGCGTCCCCGCCGTGAAACGTATGATTTACTCTCCTAACGTATTGATCAAGTTCCATTATTTTATGGACGGGAGCGTAACGTATATTCATACGTAATCTGGGGTCATCCTCTTAAAATCGTCGCTCATTTTTTTCTTTCGATAATTGTGCTAAACATTTCGAAACCGTTACTCGAAGGTTTTTACGCCCAAGGAGTATACCGAGTTGGGTTTTTAAGCAATTTTTTGCATTCATTATCGCGTAGCTCGTCATTGCTTTTAAATGGAACTGAGATCTTTTTACCTGAATAATTGATTACGTAACGAATGATGGACGAGTCATGCAGTGCGGTATATAAGAACTTTTGATGGGATACTTCGTCATCATAACATTTTAACGGAGAGTATTAATTTTATCCAATAAGCGGAGCAATTTCATCTTTGATTTTGTTTGTAAATTATTCTACTCGAACCTTTTCTTTGATTCATCAAATATTCGATTACGATCAGCGTAGATATTCGAAAAGAATTTTATTATAAAGCTGTTTAATAACATATAAATAGTTAGTACTTTACAAAATAAATTTCACGTTTATTTCTTGATTTGAATTGGTTTTATTTAAGCATTTAATTTGACCGTTTTATATCAAATACATATCCTTAAAAATTAGACCTATTTCACCTGATTCCACGGCCTAATTGCTATGCGATATTGTTAACAACATAAATATAATTTAATTTACAGGAGATATATAGTATGACTTCATTTATTTACTCACTGTACTATTCTCATACTATAGTATACTTATGGTATCGATATGAGGTCGTTTCTATTCAATGGTAGACAATATATGTACATGCGATTAGAGTACGATTTGTTTATGAATAATCCTCTTTATCAGAACTAAGAGTTAACCTTTTCCATTCGAAGTAACAGCACGACTTGATAGATAAGATTTTCATTCATATCCACAACATCTACTCCATACACTTAATAAAACACTAGCTTTATGTTGTATCTAACTGATCTATTGCCACACTTTGCTCTCTTGCTTCCATTTCAGTCGACCATAAACAATAAGGAAATCTGGCATTTAATTCTGTATATAAATTTTGTCTCGTCGATTATGGAATTCCTTTCACTCTCCTCCGTGAGAAATTTAACGCGATCGTTTCCACTTACGAATCCTTATCTGTCTCGATTCAACTCGATCACTCATTCAATTTACTGCTCCTTCGTCTCATAATCTGATCATTGCAGTTCTTTCTTTTCGTTCTCGATATCGAAAGAAATTTAATGCCTGGCGATTTTCCCACGCAAAGCTGTTATTTTTCCATCTCATTGAGTTTTGAAAATAAGATGGAAGTAATCCTCAATCTTTTTAAAAGGATTTATATCTCGGTTTTGTAATTCGTTTTCGTCTTTTTATTCATTCCCTTTTCCTTTCAGTAGTTTTGAAATAATGGGAGTACGTCGCAGAATCATTTATATCTACGAAACTCTATTTGATGTTCTGGCATTACGAGATGATATTTTCGTGTTAGCGATACCTTTAAATTGCTCCGTTCTTTGTATTGTATTGACATTGTGATCTTTTTTTCTCTCCTCCTGCTAATTTAAAGCCCGTACTTCCATTTTGATGCATTTTGTAATGGTTAATGAATTGTAGCATTGTTAGTTTTTCTCTCACGAGTTAAATAATATTATTTTTTGAATAATTTGCATATTTTACTATACTTTATTGTCAGCTTTCAACATCCTACGAACACGTGAACGAAGATAACGGTACTTCATATAAAATGTAATAGAAAGATCATTGAATCATATATATACAATATAATTGATTTACTTTTTCTCTTCTGTTTGTTCTCCATCACAATTATTCGGTATGAAGAAACAGAAAAGTTACGGTGTGCATGGCTCAAGAAGGAGACATCTCCAATGTGCAGCATGTGTGCGTTTATAAATTCATTGAAGAAAACATGAAATTATTTATAGATTTCCCTATCTAAACAATGCAGCCACTCATATTTATTAGTTTCTGAAAAATCTTATTATTATTTTATTTGTTTATAATTTTGAATGTTTCATGTTATTCTTTTACGTTGGCTGTAGAATTTCAATATTCTCTGTCAAATTTGTTTTAGTTTCTCTCGACTGTGGCGCTGAAATCGAAGAAAACTAATTTCGTATTAAAGGTGCGGATTCAATCAGTGAAACCACATTTTCTCAATATGACTATTGAGTCCCGCAAGATTAAGGCTGCCCTAAAGATTACCATTCCTTTTGAAGAAGTTATACGGTTATTCTCTTCCCTCAAAATAAATAGTTATAATACTTTTTACGGAAGGCAAGCAATCTCTTTTGAGTTACATCTCGATTTTAAAAATCACGGTATCACTTTTAGAGGTACGCCTATGGAAATATAAGTTATCTGAGCACATTTCGAACACCAATATTTATCTATCAATTTCCCAATCATCAATAAAGACTATAATTAGAACATTATTCGATGCTCGAAGCTTAGAATTATTACTGATCTCTGGTATGAATACCATTGTAAGATTCTTTTAACTTCATCAGATACAAGGGCAACGAAATAGAAGAATCGAAATGGATTATTTTCATCGTATGGAAAAGAAACGACCGGTAGTTCATTAAAAATATACAGGCAAATTAAGTATCATTAGATAAGGATGAAGGTCTATATTTCCTCTGGTATCAATCCTAAAAGGTTCACATAAATTAATTTCTTTCTTGTTTATCGCGAATTTCAGCGATCATCGTGCTAATTTAAGCTTTTTGCTTGTATTATAAAACTTACTGTTTCTTTAACTCATCAAATCGTCATTATTAATTTTCCTTTAAGATAACTTAGTTTGATTCCTAAACAAGACTTATAATATATGTATATACAACCAGATATTATAAATTAATAGAAAATAAATTTGCTTTAAGAGACTACAGACTTTTGGGGAGTAATAGTTTGTCTTTAATGTCACTTTTTCAATTTTCTTTTAATCCTTCTTGGACATTCTGACTGAATGTTTGATATTATCCTCCTTCTTCTTAAAAATATAATAAGTTAAAAGAATTTTGATGACGTAATAGAAACTTTTTCTATATTCCAATTAGTTTCTTGGACCAAGTGAAATATGAAAGTGCTGCAAGCTGTTTCCGCTTTATCTCTGTGAGAATAGGGAAATAAATTTCTTTTGCGAGTAATTTTTCATGCAAAAGCGTAATACTCATCGTGAGTGCTGGGGGCTTTGGGTGGATGAAACAGATGCCAAGTGTGGCTGCCGGTAGAACTGAGTCCACCCGAAAACCGGTCCCAAAAGTGAACGTTTTACTAATAGAGCCCAAACTGGAGTGGCAATATATTCTAAGCAGCTATGTTTTAGAGAAACCCGAGGTCCATGCATCTAGAAATTCGCCCAGAGATAATTCATTCCCATCAGACTTTTTTACCTGTCCACAAACCGGCCACTGGATCAGCCCATTTAGATCCTTAATGCAAGAAAGCCAGTCGGGGTCGCATTCCAGAATAATCATTTCTCTTTTTTCCCAATTTTCATTTTCCCTTTCTGTTATTTTCCAGAGCTATAAATTCAGCGATGTTTAGCGTAGATAATTTCGTAAAAATGGAAATTAGAGTGGTGAAAAACTGTTGGAGGAAAAACAACAGTGAATAAATTGGACGGAAAAATCGACTGTACAGTATCCAAAGGATGTCGCGATTCGAGCTAATTCATTATTTAATCCATTCGGAGTTGAATTCTTTCGGAAATGGAGATGAATTCGGAGGATTTCAATTCTTCCTACAAGCAGTGCACCATTTAAATAGACTTATTTGAATTAATTATATAAGCATGATCTTGACGCACATTATAATATCTTAGCATCAAGAATTCGTAAATCGCTTTGGGGAATGCGAAATTTTCGAATGCAGCAAAAAAACGAGCATAGTTTTCGTATAAAACAATGATTTTTTTATTTCAACAAGTACTAGTTCCTTTCAGGATTAGGAAATAGTTTTCGTTTTTTTTCTCAGTGAATTTATTGCCACAAAAATGAGAAACATTAACGTTATCGTATGTGAACTTATTTACTTTCATCTTCATACAAAATACTTTCAGTAACTTTACTCAAGCAACTGACTGTACTTACTTTTCTTAAGAATAGAGAAACCGGAAAATTCAGACCCTACTCAGGATATTTTTTCGCATTCAGAGCGCATCTTTTATCTCGCAAATGGATAAGGCATTTCTTGAAAATAAAAGCAGGGGTCAATGACCCTTATTTGAAGATTCATTTTCTTCTCCAGTCTCGGAAGCGTAGCTCGCTTCTCCGCCAAAGAAGTGCACACTGGATACGAGTTCTTTTTAGAGCAAGATTAAAAGTGCTTATCATTAAGTGCCTTGTATCATCGGGATTTCCCAATCATACGTGCAATGTTAAATAGTACGAAGAGACTTTATTAAGTTTCGTTCCATTAAGTTTCCCTTAGATTAAGTTTCCATTAGATTTCCCTTCAACACGTTTTATATTGAAATATTCCGCGTATTGGAGTGGGAAAACGGATTGGATTTGTAACGTTTGCTAAGTCTATCTACGGACGATATTTTACGAGTATTTGCTCACGCGTAGCGTTTACTATAAAGAATTCTCACGCGGTTGGAACATGAACTACCCAACACGTACTGTAAGTTTCCCCAGAACCATTAACCGATTAACATCGGCGCATGATAACATCCCGCTAAATAAATCGGTATCTAGGCTGTAGGGAAATGCGCTCGAAACCCCCGGCGCCCTCACGAGAAAACTTTCGCAATTTTCCGAGAGTAAACCGCGATCGCTCCATTTCAATAATTCGCAGTTAATCGAGCGATGATATTTCGCATTAAAATCCGCGGATGGAGTGAATCTGTAGCGAATGGGGTCAGAGAATGAAATGGACTCATCGCTGCTCTCGGCAACTCGTTTTTCTGAGCGGAATTCGAGAGAACTCGTCCTAAGATTTAAGGGAGAGTGTTGGTGATCCCCGTAAGAGGCGGGTCTTTTGATACCTGTTGCTCGCCTTCCCTTTCGTCCTGTGGATTTTGAGATTACATTATCATTCCGATTACTTACACAATCAATCTCCCGTGGAAAGATCTCATCGTTACAGTCGATCATTAGAATTTATCTTATTACCTCGCGTCAATCTTCAAAGTACACTCTCGTTAATGACCTTGAGCCGATAAAATTCCGGAATAAATTATCGAGCGTGATTCATTCGAAGTAAAAGGACGATGAGTTATTCAATTTTTGATGCAATATATGCATTTCGCGAATTATATTAATCATCATTTATTGGAATCCTACTGAATGATTCATTTTATATAAACTTTGGAATATACCTTATAAAGCGATCATATTATATAATATTAAAGGAATTAAATATGAACTTCTCTTTAACGTAATGAATACTCCTCAGAAAAATATTTGTTTTGGAATTACGAGTAGTCATGAAGTTTAATAAATCATTAGGTACGTGTAAGTAAACATCGTAAAAGTTATTGGCTTCATACCGGTTGATTAAATGGTGACTTCTCCTTTTCAATCAAGGGCAGTAGTTAATCTCTATAAGTGAAGTAAGTTGAATCCCATCCAAATTCAAGTTATTAGAGAAATTGATGAGTACTACATATATATGTGCTGGTAAATTAAATTAATATAAACTAAGAATGTTACTAATTAAAATTAAAGTTATATTAAAAAGTGAGTTCTAAAAGTCAATTTTATGAGCTTTTGAATTTCAAGGTTAAATTAATGTATTAGTAATACAAGTACAAGTTTTATTAATGGATGATAGTTTTGCTATTTACATTCGAAATTCGGAAGTTAATTGTAAAATATATAATACGTCAAAAACACACCGTACTTTAATCAAATAAAAGTAATTTGAAAAGTTAAGGCTACTGTAAAAAATACCAGAATTCGTGCTCTCCTCGATGTAAATTGGATTTAATTAGTGGGCATTAATCACATTTTAATTGATTCTACTACGCTTTCCGTCAATCTATCTTTATATTCATTAAGTCACTCTGTTCTCATTTTATGACAGTGAATGCCTAATTAAAATTGAGACAGTGTATTACGAATCTCATTTAACAAATGACGATCAGGATACCGGTTTCTCCTCTGACGGAATTATAATTCGGAATGCGGAAAATATTTCGGCTATTTAGTGGTTCATTTCGCCTTAAGAAAAAGATTCTGAAGGCAAAGGGACCGCGTGGCTGGAATCATCATAATCGTCCTTAATACGTCTAAAAACATTCTCGACTTGTTTCTTCGTGACTTATGTGAAGTACGCAGTGAATTCTCCGAATGCCTATGTTTAATTCATTTTCATAAAAATTAATTAGCGGAGTCGTACAGTCTTTATGGTCTTAGAATTCATAATTGGCGGGAAAGTAAATTGTAATTAGCAAAATCGAGTTTGCAAATTTCTTCTCTTCTTTCTCCATTTATGTCTTATATTATTTATATATCTGTTAATATGTATTGTACCAAAAATATTCTAAAGTTATTTGGATTCTTTATCGTTGAATAATTACTCAAATAACAGTATTTTCAAAATTTAAAAACTTTTTTACGTTTTATAAAGTTTACATTATACTATGTCTTTTCATAAGCTTATCTGAGCAAGCTGGAATCGTATTTCAGTGTCCCTTTGTTCATTAAAAGCAACATTCCGATAATAGTCGTTTGGTCTTTCGCATATGGTCAAATAGTAAATCATCTTGATTAGTTAGAATGTTTACCGTATTCTTCAAACAACCATTTACAGGTAGTTGAAGTAGCGACACAGGTATTCATAACGCGATGAAATATCCGGAAGCTCAAAAGGCCTTACGCGTAAGTATTGCAATGCTGGAGCAATAGCTCGGTGAACGGTCGCACGGTATGTGAGCAAGGTTACACCTCGATTGCGCATCATTTTGAAGCCGTCATCGCCACTAAATGTTATAACTTGCAACCGTGTGGAGGCCGACGATAGAGGCATTCTTCTAGCGGGCGGCTTTCTTACATTGAACGCCCTCGCCTTATAACCCATTCTTCACTGCCTGAAAGATCGTCAATTCCATCCCATAGCTCGTGAATTTTTTATTCGTAATCCTTCTGAAGCCTTCGAAGTTTCTAGAAGCTCTGTCAGCGAACTTTTACGGAAATGGATGTCGAAATTTATGTGATAGCCCATAAAAGACATTTACGCCAGTTCGTGAGAATGAAATACAACTATCTAACGAGATTTTTATTAACACGATCGTAGAATGGAAAGTGAAGCAACGATGCAATAACTGTTAGATTTGGAGCTCGGCTGCAAAAATCGCACAAATATTTTTAAGCTTCCGTCCACCTGACGTACTATTTCTTAAGTTTGACAGTGATTGCAAAATATTAGTCGTATTCGGTGTTATATTTTACAATTGTGCAATTTCGTGTCAATTTTACGAGCGATCCAAAATTAAGCAAAACTTCTTTTGTTGATAATCCAAGAACTCTAATCTCCCAATAGAGTCTACTATATATTCAGAAACACGTAAAAAAAGATCAATGTCAATGGATTCACATAAATTTATGCTCAGGTTTTGCAATTCATTCCCTTGATTTTGAGAGACTATGAGTAAATATCGCGGTTAAGGACTGCGTCATGGTAAAATATAAGACTGTCAAAACTCCGACAGTGATAAGTTATTCCGATTGCCTGATGTGTTTATTCTGATGTTCCGGGAGCTTTGGAGGTGCAGAGATATAGAAGCGTTTATGAAGCTTAATTATAAATTTTTACGTGATTTATAAGACAAACGAACCATAATCTAACTCCTTGTACAAACCGGTTCATGCATTATGGAGGCGTCATAGTGGTTTTTAATAAATCTCTCCTACGCAATGGAAAGCAACAGATTAAATTCGCCATTCGTAGGTTTGAATAGAGCTCATTTCCTAAAATATCACGATCATTAAATAATCAAGTAATTTATAATCTTCATTTATCTTATGCTAGACCCAATCATTAACGCGCATTAATGACTCTTACCCGAACCTTATAATTCCCTTTTCGTGAGCTATAGTGATTAGCAAAATTCTTACCTTACATCGGAGATTCATATTATTTATTTACCTATCTCGATTACAATTTTAATTCCTGCTGAAATGGCCACTACTTTCTACTTCTTAAGATACTATTCTTGATGATCAGATTTTCATTTTGCCTTGTAGAAATCTATCCTCCTAATACAGCTAGCCGACCTGTTCTAGAGACCCAAAAACATACATACCTACAGAATCTGCGCTCAGTTTTACAATGTATAAGCTTGTCTGGAGAATATATTAATACCAGTGTCGGGACATGTCCTTCATTCGAAACGTTTGAAGTGAAGAAATGAAGGGTGTCAAAGTTGGAAATCAAATGAATAAATATATAGATTTATCAAGAAAATAATATACAATTGAATACCAATAAGTAAACAATAATAAATAAGCAAGTTATTATTTTCCTTTAATTCGTAGAAAAAATAAGTATGCAGATTGCCTTTATAGGTCAAATTTTAAATCTCTGGCGTGTTCTATCAAAAGAAGTCCATTAAAATTATTTTGATGAAGCGACATAAACCAGTAAATCATATGTGATTTAAATTTCATACATAAACATAATTTAATATTTATCGTAGATGCGCATGGAAAGCATTTTCAATGAATCAAGCAAGTGTATCATAAGGCACTGTTTTATGACCACTATAGTTATCTTATCATCCATATGCCATCCGTCGATATTTTGATCGTTACTTCAAAATTAACGAACACGTAAAATTTCACCTCCAAAGAGACAGTTAAAATTTATTTCCTCTTCAAAAATTTCAAGTATGGTCCGCAGATCAGAGCGGCTCGGCATCATAAATAAAAATGCAGTCGCTGTCACCGCTCTTCGGAACGGAGGAATATGCAGTAATTACTTTATCGTATTGATTTACTCCATTGTCTCCCACCCCATTTCATTGTTATTTCTGAGATGGAAGTATCCCTGGCCTAATTTTTTTCTGTTCCGGTTTTTCTGGTCATTCGCTCATTGAAGTCTGTTAGTAACCGCGAAGTGAGCGCGCAATTCTCCGTTTTTGTCTTTTTTGCAATTCATTGTCGATTTTTTCCATCTCTCCTGTCAAACGATGTATACGCCTTTGCTTTTGTGCGGAGTTTATAGCGGGCTTACAAATCTCTCGGGGGCCTTTTTATTTTCGTTGTCCCATGGTATCGAATTTCAATGCTCCTTGCACATATGAATAAGCTATTACCCACGAACCATCACGTTGTCGCCGTTTGCTTTTATTTTCACGTACAAATTCCTGCGAAACCAGTTTTTCATGACGACAAATCACTTTTTATCACCTTCATCGTCGCAATGTTTTTGATTAACGACATGTGAGAGTTATTATTGAAATATATGATCAAATTCATTGAAATAAATCCTTATCTTTGAAATAACGTTTGGAGAGTTATTACCTGCGACGAGATCTGAAAAACAAATACTCTTACCGGGAATATGTGGGCGGTAAAAAACTTGAACACCTTTCTATGAAGATCCGCTGGTATTTGGAATTTGATGAATTATGGATACGAAATACGACGATAAAATTGTCGATGAGAAATCCCCGAACGGAAGTATTTGATAATTATGAAAGCTTTAATTAATCGTCAGTATTCCCGGAGTAGTGGCACTTTTTACGATACCGCCCTGTGTTAATTAATTATAATTGATGACTATTATTGGAAGAATTAACTGCATTCGAGAGAGACATGCATTTGATACTGAAATTCTCTAAACTGTTCTTATTTCCCAAATGTGTAATCGACCAGATACGCCCCTGAATTATAATTTTGAATAAAAATCACAGTTCCAATTAAAATTGCATGTTATACGTTGATAGTAAAAAATTACAAATTGTCTTGTATTTGGTTTTAATCGATGTTTTGAAATAACTGTCCGATGTTTTCAAATTTAAGTTTTAATTGTTCCTTTTGGAACGTCTGAAGCAATCGCTGCCACATTGGAACTCTTTTGAAATGTCAATGAAGAAACTACTTGAAAGGAGTTTCCAATTTAAATCTTATCTATAATATTTTCAGAGATCTGATTATGAATGGATTACCCGAAAAACAAGTTGATGTGCGCTGCTAATAGACCAGGTTAATTTGAAGTGATATTTTAATTTTGTTGAATTAGCTAATTCCAAAGATAAGATACCAACCTTTCCTTATCTTGATGAAAGGACTTTAAAATCTTTCTCAGAAATTATTACTTATTGTCTCCGCACTATAAATGATAAAGAAACATAAAACAATATATTTATTCGAAGAAATTACACGTTTATCCAGCCGTGATATTTCAGATATCTAATTGAATCGGAAATCTAAATTATTTTATCTGAAATCTTCGTGAATCGGTGAGTTTTGCAATCGAGTGCTTTACTGATGATCCAGAATTGAGTTATTTCAGTGACTATTTCTCGCCTTAGCTTGAGTAATAATAGGATTTAGGACACGGTTGACAAATCTTTCCATTCATCTAAAAGATGTTCCCGATTTTGAAGACAGTCATAACTGTGTATAAGCCCGTTATGTTTCGAAAAGCCATTTCCTTGGGCCATTGCCACTTTCTCCATAGGTTACGTCGACTTAAGAAAGTACAGTACTCGAAAAGCTTTTGGTTTGGAATGTAAACGATAACATGTTATTTTCATTTTCTATTTTGATCGCTCGTTTCTCGTAATGGAACAACCAGATGATTGCACGAAGAATTTACCTTGGCTCTTATGGTTACTCTCTCTTAGTTTTGGAATGATATGAATGTTCCGTAGATCATAATCATCTGCTTCGGCATCTTATGGTTATGTTTCATTTACTGATGGAGATAATTAACAATATTGTCTTCTCTCTTTCAAGTATTTGCTTTTCAAAGAGTTACTCATGAATAATTTATTGTACCTTATAAGATATCCAATGATGGTAGTCTTTGCATTTTTAATTACCTATAGCATAAACGAAGAAGAATCCATATTACACCTGCACTAATAATATGTACCTACGTATGTTAGATCTAAGTAAGGTTTCCGTGTCTGCTACTCACCTTTATACCAAAAACCATTATATTTCCTTATTTGAAAATTTTATTTCGACACTTGTGAAATTGATTGTCTTTTCGACTTTTGCTACAAAAGTCAAAACAATTCACAATTTGTTTCTAATTTCTCAAGGCCCTTTTATCCTTTTTTTATTCCTAACGTTCGATAGATATCTTTTAATTAGATAGGAACTTTTTCACTTTGATGAAATTTTCTGAAGACCTTCGGAATATCGAACGTCAACTGTTTACGCTTTTGTTTCATTACGTCAGTCCCATGTAACTATACTTTTTTAGGCTCTCCTCTGATAGTGGATGTTTCCAATTAGTAGCTCTACGAGGACGAAAGGCCAAAAATCTGGAAATATTGCGTTGCTTTGAGTATAAAAAAATTAAAACCAAAGAATTCCAGAACGTGTGAATTTCTTTCAGCGTTAGATTCGCAAATGTGAAAAGTGTCTAGGAAGAGCTAATTGATTCTAATATCTCAATCTAAAGTTTTCTCCACGCAAATACAAAAATAGAGACCTCTTAATATAAGCCCCGCCTCTGCTTTAAATTGAGACCTACCTGTGCTGAAACCTTCAATTTCATCTAAACTGTTCAATTTGTCCTCGTCAGCCCTCTTCAATCACCATTAATGCTTCTGCATTAAGCTGTTTCGTTTTATTACTCCTCTAATTATAGTATTGATTCGCGGACATCGGAATAATGACAGCTTCCCTCCGTTAAATGAGCCACTCGCGTAAACATCCTCCGAAATGAATCTATTCCGATGGTCATAGATCTTTTTCCACACGTCGCTGGGAGTTAAAGGATAGTCTACGCTGAGATCGAATTCGATGTGCTTTCACGCGGTCCTTTGAAATGGAAATGAAGCACATCCAAATTAAACGATCGCTTACGATTTAAACGCCTAGATAGACATCTATACCATGATTATGGAGAAAGTCAGCCATTATATAATCCGTAGATCGCGACATTTTTCACCGCCCCGTGCAGTTTAACGCCCCCTTAAATTGTCCGCCCGGGGCGGTCGCCCGCGGCTCGCTCCACCGCCGTGCAACTTTATAATCCGATTTCACACGACTTGCAGAAGACACGAACTGAGGCCCTCAGGGCGCAGTAGGATTCATGCCACCAAGGTCGGTACATTCGAAACGCAAGGCATCAATTTCCTTCGCAAAATTTAATCGGCGTTTATAAGAAGAGGCGGGATGTCCCGGCACGAACCATATCCAAGGGAAATTAATACGGATTCTTTTTATTTTCACCTTCCGTTCTCCCTCTCGCCTCCAAATGGTTCGCGTCACGCTTCGGAATTGAAAATTTCGTCAGTTTCTTTTTTTTGCTTCCATTCCGAAGTTTTCCCAGCGGGACCGGATCCTGAGCATGGGAAAGATTCGCGGTTAAAGGAAAAGGCAGCTGTAGTTTAGAATTCGAGGGAATATAAACATGAGGGATTTAAACATTAAAGTGCGTCTCAAAAGTGAGAGGAGGTTCGTATAGAACGGTACCGTGATGGGCTTCAGGTGTGCCACAGGGTATAGTTATGTCTCCGTATCACTTCCGGTTTTTCATTGAGTCGATAACGATTCATTGCATAAATTCTCGAATTAAATAAAAGAGTCTTGATATTACATATAATTTGGGTGGAGTTCGAAGGTATTTTTATGCTTTTTATCACAATCGTATAACCCAAAAAAAAGCCAACATACGCATCTCTTTGTGTTGAAAAGCCATGTAAACGCATTTTAGAGAAATTGAATTGAAGAAAGTTTAAATATAGGTAATTCAATAGAATGTAGGTAGAATGTAATGGAATGCTTGTAAATGTTATTCACAAAGAAAGGCGTTAGTAGTTATATTTTCTGTTGATTTCGAGGAGAATTTCTTGGCTTAAACATTACTTACATAAGTATTTAAATCGACACTGGAGTAATTAGATAAACCTTCACTGTCCAGTTTTTGTACGTTTGGTGATAGGATTGAAAGATAATTATTCAAAATAAGATATTCTTCGAAAGTAGAGATAGTCTAGCGCATATCAAGCTATCGCACGCAGGATGTTCGATTTTTCTTAAGCTTCCTTTCAGTTTGAATAAGTACCCAAAATTTTTTACCGCATCTCAGTTTATCCACAGCTGTGGGAAAGGTTCGATAATTACAGCTTATAAAAGGAAAAACCTGACAACTCGGGAGAAAAGGAGTTCAGAGCTGTCGATCCGAGAGGTAAAGGGGAAAGAAACTAGCTACGTTTAAGATAGCAGGGGTAATTTTCATCTCCCCCAAGACAAGCAGAGAGCTGTGGCAGTCTCAATCCTTCCTCGGATGATCTCTTGGGTCGTTTTCTAAGCATCCGAGCGAAGGCTTGCATTAGAGAATGCACCAGAGGTAAAAGTATTCCTCGCAAACGATCGTGGATTGTTTCGCGGAGAAATCCATAACAACCAATGTGTTAAAAGCGCCGGAGAGGATGGCCTTGACCATCTGCGAATATCGTGGAAGGGGAGTCATCGATTGAATAGGGGAAGCAGTTGGCATCGGAGAAGCGACGGCGCCCAGGAATTCGGAAAAGCCTGCGTGCGATGCAAAAGTTAGTGGTTCGTGCTGAGAATCGAGGATCGTCCACACAAGCGGACGACGTCCCTCTGTAGTAGAAATGGTAATCCAGAGAGAGCTAAGAGGAAACCTCGTGTTATAATTGTCCCGCGCTATCAGATCTATCTCCTATAATCGAGATGTTAACCTGAGATTTATGTACCTGGATAAATGCATAGAAAACGTACCGTAGAATGCTTTTGGAATAGATTCACATCGCGTTTTTTTACTATTAAGTTCGGACTGATGCAATTTAGCTGTTGCGCGATTAGAAACTTGATACTGATTAAGAGCGGAATCCGAGCCCAACCAATTACCATTAGCTTGATGAATGCTCCAATATATTAGTCCGGAATGGATCGTAAACGCTAACGTATCTTTTGTTTCTCTAACACTTCGGAAGTATTGTTTTACGCTTCTCAAAGTGACCTGAAGCGCTGATTGCGTGCGAAAATTCCTATTCGATGTCTATTTCCAGTAATGCCTCATTTACAGTTGTTGTGAGCGATCATAGCATTCAAAGCGCAGTTCTTAGAATAAGTAAGAAGGTAAGATACGAGAGAAGAGCATGATTTTATTCCGGTGATTGGTTATGAATCACCAAGAGATAAAAGCGTTCGAAGAAATTGAGTGCTCATATTGAATCATGATATCGAAACGCGGTCGTTTTCACATCGATAAAGAACGAAGTGGGAGGGGATGAAAATTGCGTAATTGCGCTATACCGATAGTATTAACTTTGTAATAATACTTAAATATAACCTATGATTTTACGACTTCAAGCTATCAAAGTATATTTACAAAGTTATTATATGTGTACATAATAATACTATATAACTTTAATGCTCATTGTAATTTTGTAACTTACTCATCCAAAAGTAATTATATTAATATACTTCATGAAGATACTGAGCTTCGATAATGCCTCATGATTTATTGAATGATTTTTAGAGTCGATATTTCCATTTACACGCTTTTACGAATAAGGAACTTCGCGGTTTTTTGTGGAGTGGCGATTAGAAAACATTTTATGGCGTTTATTCTGCGAAACTTATGACATTTAAACAAATTCTAATTAATATAACATTACGATACAGCCATTTAGTATATATGAACATAGGGATAAAGATTTTCGTTCATTTTTGCTGTTGATTTAATTTACTCCCCGGGAATTCAACTCTTTCCTTGGTAAAGATACTGATATTTCTTAGTTTCACTCCGGACTCGGGTGTTTTATTAAAAAGGAAAGATATCATTGCTCGTACGAAAACGTTCTCAACCTTGAGTATAAGACCTTTTTCCTTTCGAGATTAATTAAAAGATGAACCTGGAAGACCTCAGAGTAATTCTTTAGAAAGGAATCACTTGGAACCGTTCCTTGTTTAGATCAATCTGGAACTTGTAGTCTCATATTCTGTAAGAAATGAAGAAAATGAACGATGAAGCTATTATACTTTCAAATTCGAAATAACGCTATTGTGTTCGCAAACAAGATGCTGGGAACGATGGAAAAGATATTAGGAAAATACGCAAGAAACTTGTGACACGCAATTCCTAGATAGGGCGGATGATATCTCCAGGAGTTGAATTCTCTCTGGCCTATGCGAGTATTAGCTGCGTAAGTGATACGAGAATATCCGATGCGCTTTTCATGGAACAAATAGTTCCGATAAGAATGAGAATCAGGTAAGCTGTCAGAGTATCTGGATAGATGGAAGGATTCCTTAGCTTTTGCTATAAATGGATTGTGTTTACATCAAAGATCGACGTCATAGTCGCGTAGAGTTGAAATCAAAACCAAGAAAGGCATTTTCCTAATCACGTTTCAAAATCACGTTTTCCGAGCGACGCAACACGCTGACGCGAACGTGTCCTCTTCGTATTTCCCGCAAAATGCGGAACAAACTGGAGGGATCAATATTTTTCAACTCGAGGAAGCAATTTCGTAAGAAAATGCGATTTAACTTTTACGACTGTCGAACGAGCGAAAGACTTTTGAGATGGAAATCTGGGATGGATGGACTTCTTCAGTGGGTGTTTCTCCGCGTCACGATGTTTTTTTGTTTGTCAACCTTCGAAGATATGTTCTCCACAAAACGCGCTCTTTGGTTTATTTTGTCTCTCTTTCTTCGCCCTTACATGGTGTGCACAATCAGCAGTGGACGATGAAGTTTGTCTTTTGCTCAACTTGATCCAGCCAATCGGTGTATTCACCGTGGACACCAAGATGTTGAATGTCACTCCTTCTAGTGTTGGCCGAAGATGGCGAAGTTAAAAATGATAATATCATATAAAATAGCTTTGCTTTCAAGGCTTGTTTGTTTAATCTTCTCGGGTAATTTGATTCTGATCGATTCTTAAATACGAATGACTACGCACAGTTTATCTTCTACTATTCAGTTCCGACCATGAGATATCATAAGAATATATCGTCAGCCATAAAAAGATAAAGGAGGTGTTTGCAACATAATTAATTACTTATGTTAAATCCTTAATTATTTCAACAATTATTTGCCAATAGGAATTATATATAAGCAATAGGCGTAACCAATAGAAGTATCAGTAACCAAAAGCTTTGACTTAATCAATATTATATCGCAAGAACTGTATTTGAGATTGGCTACCCTGAGAAAAAATATGGGAAAATGCTAATAAATCCCAAAAATTTGCGTATCAAAAATTATAGTTACTAATGGATAATTTTTAGTAATCAATTATTTTATAACTATCGAACATACCAAACTTCTATCAATGCCTCGAGGAAATAATAAGAAAAATTGGATTGAAGAAGATTTACCTCGGACTCTCAAAATAAGTGGGTAATAAAGGAGTAATTTACTACTATTCCTCATATTATAATTGATCTCGTTTTTCATAATTCCGTACCCAAGTATTTTCCCTAATTGCATGAGAGGCGATATATTTAGCAAAGTGATCGTCATAGGTATGATGCGGTCGTGTATACTTCATGGCAGTTTGATAAACGTGGGCGAATGAGTACATCGTTCGATTTACGTCTCTTCAAATAATTCCGTCCCTCGGAGACGATGGTTTTAGCATCGAATTTACGGACACTTCATCCAAATGGATAGAAAACCTTCGATACTAATGAATTGAAGGAGGATCGTTTGATTCCTGCGCCTCCTCTAGTGTTAAATCGGTTTTTTTCCTTCCCAATCATCTCTGCATCCATTTAAAAGGATCTTCTCCCGTTATCCTCCGTGTCCCTCCCACTCTTTCATCGTACATTTTCTCCGCCTCCACTCGTCTTCCGTCGCTTCCAATTTTTTTCCATCGGATGCTTCAAGGTCTTCTCTCATGGACCACTGGGTGACTCTCTGAAGCTTCAGTGAATTGGCGCATTTCCCTTAGTTACCCCGCTGAGATAATGGAGCCATCCTAACACCTGCTTACGCCATTTTGCGCTCTCTCGCGCTTCACTTTTTTTTTAAACTACCTATTTTCGTTATCGCCTTTCAGCTTTTTATTTCCTCGTCTTCCCATATATCTCCCACTTTTCCTTTTGAGGTTTTTTCGCGGTTTTGAGGATTTACGCCGCTGTTTGCAGAAAAGAAAGTGAGGCGGATCGCGTTCTAAGCAAAAAGCCGATTACGCTTTTCGTTCTCTAGTCGTCTCATATTTCTTTCGAATCCAGTGAGTGTGTCCTTGCCACGGATGAACGTGTAATTACCCTAATCATCTACTTTTTGCGTGCCGTTTGTTCGTGACGATCTCGTACGGCCATTCGTTTTATTTGTGGTGTTTTCTAATACGCTCGGAAGATCCTGAATTTTTTCTTCGATCACGGAGTTATGAAATAAGGTTCCAGTTGATTTTTGCTTCTTCTTTCTTTTATTAAATTATAATAATCAAATTTGAGTTAAGTTTTTTGAAGAATTAGATTATACTGTTTTATTTCTGAAATTTTCTTTATTTGTACTGAATCATTCGAAAGAATCATTATCCTGATTTTAGTCAGGTGTATTTACCTCCCTTATAATGATTACAGTAATTCAGGAATGAAGGGTTTCAAGAATTATCCTCACTTTTAATCTCGGTTTCAAAACTTTATTCAGTATATTTCATCAGTGTTTCTTGATAAGTTGAATTTGGACAATTTTTGTCTTGTAGATTTCCAATGTAGTTTCTCATGCAAGTTCTTTTTATGTGTTCTAGATGTTTGAATGAAGCAAGTGATTGAAGAGAATTCGAATTTTTTATAATTCTTAATTATCTCCGCTTCATTTAAATGCAAAGTTTCGATTCAGGGCCTCTTCTTATCTTATGCTAATCTTAAATTATTTCCCAGGTTTTTCTCACCTTATTTGTGAAGAGAATCGGGAGTTCTCTCCTCTAAATGCATGTTACATCTACCTAAATTTACTTTTCCTGATGTTTCCAAGGCTTGATTCGATTTTGTTTTTATTTGACCATTTTGTAATTTTTAGATCATGTTCGTTAGTCTATAAAAGTCTCTTGTAAAAGTTACTTCTAAATTTATCTGTGGAACCTTGGAAGGCTTTGCGAACTAGTGATGTTTCATTTTTCTTTTTACTTCCGTACACTTGTAAATCCACCTCAAGAGCCTGTTTTCGAAAATGCTTTTTATATGCTTGTCGTTTTTCTTGTCGAATCTTTTCGTTTCAAAATTTTAAAGCTCTCTTACGCACGGCCTTCGATTCGAGAATCCAGCTATCCAATTTTTATGTCAGCTTTTTACTTCTTCGTTAAAAGTATTTTGACGCCTCGTTCTTATTTTTTTATGTTCTCAAATCATTCTTCGATGGAGGTTCAAGTGACAGAACGATTTCGTATATTGAATGCCTTCAAGTAATTTTAATGTAATTCGGTTTTGGGCTGATTGCGAAATCTAACCGAGCTGTTACGCGGTGATCATTACTTTAGTATCCTCTTGTTTCTTAATCGCAATTTGCATTGGCATCCGAGCAACGATTTGTCTTGCCTCCGGAGGAAAACATTTATTTGTGTTTTCCATTCATGGCCATGCCGTGGTTCAGTGCCAGTATCCCATGTCGTCGAGCCACCTCTCATCAAATATGCTTATAAACCTTTTTTCAGATTTCTTTCCCTATAATATTCCCATGAAAATGCGTGTTTAACATAATCTGTTTAACATTTTTTTTACACAATTTTAGAGGGTTAGCCAATTTTTTTTATTTCTCGAAAGTTGAAGGAATGTTTCCTCAACAATTTACATCTTATTTCCAATCCACGAATAAATTTTATATTAAATAATCTTTGATACAATCTGGAAGTATCGATATCATTGGAACTAGGAATGCTTTTGTTCGAAAAGGTCTGAATGATTCAATTGTGGAATACGCAGATTAGTACTGTTAAACTGAAATATTTCTAATAAAAATATACATAATCCTTGTACTATTTACCACGGAATAATTCTTTTAACGAACTTGGTTTCATCGATAACATTGTTCTGCATTTATTAAGAAGAGATAACGCAGAGTCAATTTCGAAGTATTAAATTTTTAGTCATTTTTTTATTCAAAAATTCTTTCATTAAACATGGAGAATATATTATTGTTAGTTTTTGAAATTTTATCGCACGAATAATTCATGAGAAATGCAAAAAAGACGTTTGTTTCGCAGTTAGCTGCATTAAAAAGTTGATGTCTGCAGACTCTTTATTTCACTTATAAACATTTTCCATTCCTTCTTATTTTTATGATATGTTTATGGATATTCTGAGTTTGAGAAAACCAAGAGGCTGGAAGTATACATGTTAATTTTTCAGGTTATGAATACGCTTTTCAGTAACCTTGGCTCTCTTAAGATCTGTTAAGCAAGCAATTTGCTGTTCTAACCGCATTCGGTTGAATTAAAATGAGAATAGTTGTACAAATCTTTTTATTTTGATGTTAATCGTAAAATAAATTATAACTTATTCTGGTTATATCTCACTCAGAATTGCACCGAAATTCCCCGGATACATTCGCGTCATCAGTAACATTTCACTTTATTATCCTCATATCCTTTCTCAAAGTCTATTCTCAACTTCTGTCCGTTCTTAGATTGATTTCACCTTCTTAATTGGACATGAAATATGTATACAGTCACTTTGATGCATGCGGTTCCCCGTTATATTCTCATGGATTCCTTGGGGTATCTGTTGAGCTCGCAATGCTAAATTAAGTGAGCATTCCTCCTGCATCAAGTGTGGACACGGCCGAAGATATGAGAAGTAACGATCTTAGGCTGCTGTGCATTCTCGCCAAAGTTACGTCGATAGGTCACAGAATTCACGTTCACTTCTAACGGTAATAGCCATGTCTCGTCCGTCCACACTCGAGTAAGTTTCGGTGTTTTCTTGCCACGGCTTCCATTTATCACGATGAACTCAACCGATTCAGCAAGGCATGCGCTGCTACCAGGAATTAATAAATATATACGTTCATCAACTGATGTAGCTTCTTTATCGGAGGCTATTCCTGAAACGCGCTCTCCTCAAGTCAGCAGTAATGGAATGACTCGAAGCTTGACTCCTAGAACGATGTAGTAAGCAGAAAATCTGACGCAAGTTCTTTTTCATGCCAAGTAGTAGTTCGTTATCAGTTCTCGCTTTTATCTCGAAGTATTTTGCCTACCTTGTGAAACGGCCACGGCAAAAATGATGCCCTCGTCTTTGGTGCTGATGAAGCTGAGACGAGAAGACGAACTGTCGTAGCTCAAAGATGAAAAGTATCAATATTAAAATTTATGTGCTGAGGGCAATCTGCTATTTCGGTCACCATGGGGCAAATTGCCAAATTTATTCCGTTCCAAGAATTGATGGACGAATGTCTAGACACACAACAGCTGACGTTTTTGAGATATGCTTGAGGAATTCGTTGTAAATGCGTTGTTGTTGTGGAATGCGTAAAAGAATATTCTACAACGAAGAGAAGTGATTTATGTCACTAAAATGATACATTATCAGATAAAAGTGGTATGAATATTTTCTGCCTGAGATAGAAAGAGAATTCGTAATTAAGTGTCGTAATAATCGTTGTTTTTAAATCTCTGATAACAGGAATTCAACGATCGATAGTTGAATTGTTAATTTTTTTATTAATTTTCTATCTTTTGGCCTTTTTATTGAAATTTTATAGTTTTTCGAGGATAAATCATCTTTAATAGGTTTAATTAATTTTATATTTTTCGTACTAAGTTCCTGAATTTCAGCTTTCTATTGATGAGATTTAATACAAACTTCGTAAAATGAAACAAGGATACATTTATAGGTGTACTGTCAACAGTAAAATTCTTTGCGAATATCAACGAACTATTTATCTCTATTTTTGATTTATCTTAACCGTAAGCACTACTTCTTTCTATGTTGTTAAGGAAATTCCTCTCCTTGAACTGTGGAATTCACCACTTCGTCATTAAAAAAATGCTGCTTGAAATGCATAACTCGGTTTGGAGTAGTAATTTTGTGTAATACAATTTGAAAGAGTGTTTGCTTGAAGGATGCTTTAATAATATTTCATTCAGTAACCCGAGTTCACAATTTTCCTTTCAACTCCAATCACGCAAGATCTCTTTTTCGTAACCTTCACATTTCACATAGTTATCTATTATAGTTTCTCTCATTCTCTAGAAAATTTGTTGATCGATTGATTGATGAAAAATTGATACTTTTGAAACTTTGACTCAGAAGGTTTTAAAAAAATAATTGATGGAATGTCTAAAACTGCTTATATACAATCTTTTTTAGGAAGTAAATAATAAAAAGCCATACATTTGGGAGAAATAGTTAACATATTAGAAAATTTCCCTCGTAAAATATCAATGGCATAAAATCTGAATCGTTTATTCAATACAAAGGCAAATTTATAAAGTTCATCGTAAACACTTCACTTGTTGAGGACCTACGAAATGAAAATTGATTTTGGAAGTAATGTTTAGACTTGTTATTTTAAACGTTATTTAATACTCTTACTTAGAATATCCAGGTGTCTTCGAATAGAATTATTTTTTTATCTAAGATTGTGGTGGCGAAATCTCCGCCTCCAATAATGAGATGCCTCTCGTACGTTTTTCTCAGGCCTCTAGAAATACATACGCGCAAAGGATGCCAATTATCTTCGACGCACACAAATATATTGCAGGGCTTTTGTGATCCACTGAAGTGCCGCAGATGCTTGTGCCTTAAGAGGGAACTATGATCATGACCGCGAGGAATTGATTATGTAGAAAGATACCAGTTGGATTTGCATAGGCAGGATCGAATAGAAGAAAAGCTACCAGATTAGTTTTACACGATAGGGTACTCGGATTTACATGGCACAGTAGTGAAAGAAACAAGCGAAATTTGTATTGAGTATCCATATCGTCTTCTTCCATCTGCGATTACAATGATCACGATATTTTCCTTTGTTCTCTCGGAATAGAAGACTTAATCTCGGGAAATACCTTTTCTTTAATTGCATTTGTGTAAAGATAACTTTACTGGTGGAAAAAAACGATATAATTCCACGCAGTATAGTAAGTAATTGAATGCAATAAACGCAAAGAATTTTGTGAGAATTGGTCATCTAGGATTATGTCCCTAATACTTATGTAATGCTCATAAATGAGAGTGTCAGGATTTTCTCCAGTCATTTAGAGAGAGTCATATTTTGCTACGCACTGAGAGATAGGAGATTTCAACGCCCGATGGAATTTAACTTTTTCCCCCTAGAAACTGCTAAATACATCATAATATAAATAAAAGCTGTTTTCATAAATTTTATAAGTCGAAGATTGAAAATTCACAGAAAAATTTAGATTTAAAAATGTTTAAAATATGTTTACTACGTCCTGTTGAAAGTTAGCGGCTTAAGCTTTTAGAAAAATCACCAGCTAAATAGCAAGAGGCTTGCTTGAAAAGGTCAAAAGCAGTTACCTTTATCAGCCAAAAGAAAGCCTCGGCAGAAAAAAGGTGAGCATCGTGAATCGGAAATAAAAAGTATGAAAGTAAGGAAGGGTAGGTGGAATCTTGCCAACTTGCAGACCAAAGAGAAGGTGAAAGCGTTTAAGCCGGAATAGGATTATGAGCTAATCTTGACAGGTTGATGATCGGCGGTGGAATGAAAGCTTGAGATTAACAATTAAATGAAAACCATCCTATTCTTATCGGCAAAGTATCCGCAGATTCCATCGTGGCTGTACGACTTTAATAATTAAAGTTAGCGCTAAAAGTTCTCAGTAATTAAACGATGGCTCACGAATAACTTTTATTAATGCTATTAAAACATCTCTTCTATTTTGATAGCAGTGTTGTGCTTTGAATATTTACGAATAGTAAAATTATTATATCTAGTGCACTATACTAGTGTATTATAACTAGTGTATGACTTTTTTGGAACCTACTGATATGCACTGTGTGCATAGCAGGACCTAATTTGTATTTTATTTAATATGTCAGTTGTTATAATTATAATAAAAAACTATTGTTATTATATTGGATAATGATAACTGATGTGTGAAATATTGTTTATAATAGTAATAATAATAAGTTTCTGATTTTCTTATTATCTAAACAATACTGTACTTTTGCCTCCGGTTTTTTAATTAACTTTCTTCTTAAACTACAAAAACATTACTAACTACCCTTTCCTCTCATTCTTCATATTCTCTAAACTCTCTTTCCTTAATTTTTTGAAACGAACCTTGTATAAAGTAAGAGAGTCATATTTGCGAAAATAATAATGATTGATGGATTATTTATTATAATTATAATACACAGGCAATAATTTTGCTTGGGAATACTAGGGTTCTTAGTTTATAAGTGCCTTTGTGATTCTTGGATTTGGACGTTTGGGGGTATAATAAGTAATAAAAGACAGAATATGAACTTTGCATGAATATTAACTTCACTTTTAGTCGATCTAATCTCAAACGTAATGGTTTATCTTTTGCTAAGGACGGGAACTGACACAGTTCATTCATTGATACCAGTTGTAACTCTTCTTTGTTCAGAAGTTGCGTCCAAGATATGAATATGAGATCTATTTGACGATAGTAGAGGGATCAAAGAACGAAATGATGGACGTCCCAGATTGTTTCAAGGGGCGAGAGAAGAAGGTAACCCTGAACGCCTTCACGGGTCTATCGTGACTCGAAGGCCCCAGTTCCTCTTTCTTCGAGGCAGGAAATTTGAGATTGTCCTGCTCCTAGATTCTCGGTCTCTTTGACATATGCCGTGCGCGTCGCTTAGTTAGTGCCGCTTAGCACGGGTCCGACGGCGTCCCTCTGAAGCCAATCGAGGTGTGTGCTTGCGTGGGAGAATGTGGCTGTGGACTGCTCTCGACTGCTGAAAAGAGTGCAAGAGAGAGAGAGCAACAGGTGGAAGCCCTTTACGTGTTGTGACGACTCCATTAATTTATGCGAAGTCGCATTCCTGGTCGGCGGGAGAACCGGACTAAACAGAAAGGGGATGAGAAGTCTTTCGGGAGAAACCCTCTGTGCAAGTCCACGGCGGCTCTCATCGTGAGTGTTTTATGAACGCCACGACACCATACTGTCGCATACATTTCCGACCGCTTTCGGCCGCGAATTAATTTCCCACGCGCCCTTCAATTAAAAGAGGCGTTTGCCTGGTTCTGGATATCGTGCTGGAAAACTTGTCCGCGTAAGGTAGCGAATTATTTCGATTGTTTTTATTTGGTCGGAACATGATCGAGTGAGAAGTAGTTGCGGTGGTTTCTCCTTGCCTTCCTCAACAGTGTTTTTAACGTGACACCATCACTTTCTGCGAACTCCCCGCTGGGGTACAGACGCCTTTGCAGCCGCCTAACTGAGATGCTGCTGCGTGGACTACCTGTCGTCTGGTCCCTGACCTTCCTGGCATTGGTGACCCTACCAGGAAGAAACCTTAGCCAGCTCGCCAGGTCTGAGAACACGCAAGCTCTCTCATAGATTGGAAAATGCAGAATGCGCGCCAAAACATTTCCTCGACGTTTTTATTGTAGGGAGAGATTGAAGTTGTTCGTTTATTCGTGGGTTTTTGTATGGTACTTATTTAAGTCATTTGGCCACTATATTCTATTGGTAGCTAAAAAGTACTAGCGACTAGTTACGCCTTACTTTGAGAAGAAAATAATTATTTGTTGAACTCAAGCTGCTTTATGTATAGAAAATCATTTTTATTAAATTGGCAAATCCAGTTTGATCCAAAGTGACTATATGAATAGAATTATGGCACAGATTTTGTGGAAAATTTTTAATGTATATTTAGGATAATATAGTTCTTGACTTAGTGTTTATGTCTTGCACGAAAAATTTAATTATTTGAAAATTATTCTAAACTTAAAATAAAGATTACAGAATTTAAATAAGCATAAATTATTATAAAATTTAAGCTCAATCGGTCATTAATTTAGAAATTTATAACAGAAGAAACTGAAGTGTGATAATCCTTTTGCGGTATTTTGGGAAATATTTAAGTTATACGCTGTAATTAAGTAACAATCCGTCTATAAAATTTTGAGGTTCATTAAAAAGGAAATAAGGAGATAATTACTCATTTATTTATTGGTTCTGCATGTATGGATAACATTTTTATGTGTACCTCCACAATTTTCCTTTGTTCGTAAAGTTACTGTTCTATATAGTATATACCCGTTCACAATTAAAAATAGTTAATATTATGTTTAGCAGATGATTCTGGTAGATCATATTATTAGAGTAGATTTAAATGAAGAGGTGTGAGATCATAAAATGCAAATGATGATAATGTGATTCTTTTCTTCTTTTCAGATTGCAGAATGCATCTTCCCTTAATGGGACACAAATGCTGAGAGCAGTTATCGAAAGAGTGAGTTGAAGAAAAATAATCATTTTGTTATTAACAATAATTACTATGAACATGTTCGAGTTATGTTAGAGAATTTTTATCAATGCTTTGGTAAAAATACTGTTCACGTTGCGTTTATTGAGTAACTTCATATGTTTTATATTATTTTATGTGTCCTGCATTCTCAGTGACTAATATAGGAGTGTTTGTTTATTTAGCTTTCGAACAACATCGCGTATTTCCTTCTTCGTTATCAATGCGTTCCATTGCTATCGCAACGAAGATTAAAGCTACCTCTTCTGACGTAACCCCGTTGCATCTTGGTAAACTGGGGACGCAAGGGTTATCGTCTTCGGTTACCTAACAGATGGAAGGAAATTTTCCTAAAAAATTAAATCGGAAATATCTCCGTCTTTATATTACCTAGATAAAATCACTCCTTCCTCATCGAATGATTTTGCCCAACCCTTCCGTGGGATATTCGTTCCTAGTTTGTAGCAAGTGAGCAAGATTATTTATCACATACAGGTTTCTGCCAACCCTTTAACATAAATTTGGATACATTTTACAGAAATACGACTTTCTCGCTTCTTCATTCGTCCTAGACTAATCTCAATTCGTCTTGTGGTAACGGAGGGCTATCAACCCAATCGTAGAAGTCTCTGTGCTCGGTTTAGTTTTACGATCTCGTTGGCAAAAGCCTACTCATGTTGTATTTACGAGTTGGGATTAGAAAAGTCGACAGTAAAAGTAGAAAAGGTAGATTTTCAAATCCCGAAATAACATCCGCTTCTCCTTAATCCCTCAAGGAAATAACTCATCGGAATAATACATTAAGTCCTTCCCCTCTATAATGGGCTACCTGCGGCGGAAATATACTTAAAATAAAGGTATTCCCGATGAAAATCTCGATCGATACGGTTGGATTCTCAAGAGAAATGATTCGGACCTCGATTCCCAGTGGCAAAATAGTAATTGAGAGAGAAAGTAATTTGTGAGAGAAATAAACTCGCCTTGACAATCCAATCTCCAGTGTCATACTTTTCACTTTCAAGAACGCAGCCAACGTTATTATTCATTTCACGAACAGGGAACTCTAACTACTGTATGGATTCAATTTGCGCGGGAAGTGGATACTATGTTTTTTGCGCCATTGAGATCAAGGCAAAAAAGGCATGTCATGGACGTTCTGCTACATTAGAAGAAGGAGAAGTGATTATCGCTCGTGGCGACAAGGGAAATTAGATTTGGAAACTAGCTTTTTTGAGATTATTCGAGTTAAAGATAATTTGTGCTTTTAAATATCTGTCCGTGATGGTGGAATGTACTCAAATAACAAATACTAAAAAAACAATTAATTTTTCGTTGTTTATTGAAAATATTTATGGTTAATCCTCGAAATATATTAGTGATTAATTATTTGCATTTTAGTATCGATAAGCAATATTCTTGTTTTTATTGATAATTGAGTATTTAAATTCTCAATAATTTTTTTTAAATTTGTGAATGTAGTTCCAGAACTTGAATACTTTTATTGATATAGAATAAAATTATATAATTTATTATTATTATTTAATCGAGAAAAAAATACGTGAAAGTTATGCTTATATTTAGTCATATGAGTGTCACTCGATATTACCCTTTTCAGACCTTCGATAGCTTACATTATTTTACTTACCCGGAAGCCGTTCTCTCATTGGCACTTTAAAAAATCATCTATTTATAGAATTCAAATCTCAAGTTGGTTTTTTGCTACTCTTATAATATTGTGGAGCGTAGATGTTTCCTCAAGTATGAATAGTGCATACGAATGAAAAATCAGTAACCCAAACAAAATGTGAAGAAATCCTTCCTTTCGGCGTAAGCCAAGTGCGAACTTCATTTTCCATAAACTCATAAATAACTCGTATTTTTATTTCCCCTCTCTTTAAAATTCCATTAATAACCTTTCCCACTTGGTTAAAAGACATTTCTGTTCGAAAAACGCCAGAAAGTAATGACTTTCAGGAGGGTAAACGCCACTTGTGAATTATTAGTTTGCTTAGTACGCAGCGGGTTTTATGAGGATCAATGGTTTTGTAGTTAAAAAGTTGTTTTGAGAATTGAAGAAGATGATTGGGTGCTTCGGGAAACACGCAAAACCAAGGACGAATATAAGTGCTGTCTGAATGCACAAATATATGAGGTGGGGAGGGCTTCCTGTTATGTGGTTGACTGAAATCCATCTGGACTCATCTTGAAGCCCCCATCCAGAAGCTAAGGTGAAAAGGTATTCAATCGGAAAATGCAGTTTTAGCCTTTGATCCTTCCCTCGTTTTATCAGTTTCAGTGAATATAAAGATCTGAAATATTCAATATCAAATTCTTCCTTCAAAACTTATTTACGAGAAATTATTTAAAATTTATCATTCAGCATACGTGTATATTATCTTCATAAGTACTTATATGAGAATAATTAAAATATCATAAATCTTCTTTCTTGTATAAACTCTTCATCGAATCATATCGATGTCCACAGTAAAATGAAAGGTTAATATTTTAGTAAAATTGGAATGCTTATATTATTCATTTTCTTGAAGATGGTAGTTTGATTCATTGCAATTCTGTTTTACGTATGTTTTAATAGGTAGGTTAATATCATAGTAAATCTCATCTCTGAGTTTTTACGAGATTATGGGTGTAAATTAAGTTGCTTTTAGTACGTAATGATGCCATCGATCGAAAAAGTTATAATTTTCTTTCGTGAAGTGATTACATTTACTATAAGTAAGGCGAATATATTCTCTCGTTCATCACGGCCATTAATAATTCTTCGTCTGAGTAATGATAGCATTGACGGATCTAGAAACTTTGCGAAAGAGTGATTAATGATGATTGAATCAAGTAAGAAGGAATATTTTGAGAATCACGTTCACTTCACTCCAAATGTCTCCGATTATTTCCGCTTCATTAGTTGAAATCTTTGACGGCAAAACGTTTCTCGTATAGGTCTCCACACCTTGTATTTCTGCTGCATCATTTGACAATAAAATTCTTCTTTCATTTCTTGGCTTCAGTCTTAAAAAACTGCTCACCGTTCTTCACATTCTCTCCTTTCGACTTATATTTCGACTCTTTCCCCTTAAATGTTCGCTTCTTTAATACCTTAGATAGTATATTGTTTTTCCTTCAAAATTCGATCGAATGTTTACTATCCTCCAGAAAATTCATACAATGAATTCCTTTTTTCTTAAGAATTTTCAATCTGCAAGAATTGTTGAGTTATTGAGGACCATTGTATATATCTGAAATTCAACACTTAAAATCCACTTAGAATTTTATTATTAGAAATGATTTTCATCTATTCTGCTATTATCTTTTTGACGATTGATACTTTGTTTTTAAAAAGTTTCTACTTTCTTTCCCATTCTTTATCAAAAGTGCATACACTATTAGTTTTATCGACTAGTGTTCGAGCTTTTTTTAGGATTTGTTTCTTATCACTGTCGACTAAAAAATTATATAAGTAATTATGGTCGAACCGATAATATCTTCAACCAATAATGTTATAACAGCTCGTTGTCGAAGCCAAAAATAAACCTTGCCGACTTATAGGCCTGTTAAAATTGAATCTATGAGGCTACGTAATTTCGTATGAACATTACAGAACATACATAAAGGTAATCAGTTACTGTACAATCTCCAGTACTTCTCTCTGACTTCTATTTCATTACTTATCTTCGTTTTCCTCGCGCATTTCCACGTGTTGTTCCCGATGTTAATTAACTCCTAAAGCATGTTTATTGTCGTTACCACACGCGCACTTTTTTCACTCGACAATGACAATTAGTCACTCGCGTAACAATCACATTCCACCCTCACCAAAGAGGATATGCAGTAGAGAATGTCTGTGTGAATCAGTTGATGGACTTAGTCAGCGAAGGAAGTGTAGGGCATACGGAGTCTAAGCGTTCGTCAGCTATATTCTCTTACGTCACTCGAAGACCGAGAAGAGCGATGATTTACCCACGAGTCTTCACGTATTCGCCCGATGTCATTTACGTTGCGGACAAGGCTTCGCAGCTTAGGTGGTGGTGCCGTGGCTGGAGGAAACTAGTTTGAGGGAGCCGAAGACGTAAGTAATGGCTTTCCTTATCATAAGTTATGTGCCGGCTAAAGTCGCGCCATCGGTTTCAATTGAACGAATTCGGGATCATATCCTTTACTCGATTTATCTGCAAAGCGGCCGCGTTTCAGACTCGAGGCGCTCTCTATCGGACGAATCGAGAAGAACCCTTTTCGGCCGCCAAACAAAAAGCGCGCTATACGCCGCATTTCTTCTTCCATCGGAGATACAATCAGTCACTCGGTCAACATTGTTTGTAATGGTTTCAAGGGAGCAGTTCTTCATAATATTACCCTTTAAGTCCCTCCGCGGAATTCCATAAATCATTCGACCTGCTTATGTTTATGGACTACCACCTCAAAAACGTCACGGCGCAAATTTATCTCTACAGCCGAACTTTTTGTCGTCGAAAGACTTCATTTTCTGAGAGATGAATTAACCAATACCTTTATTCAGGAATTGATTGGTTGAATAGATAAATTTTACCTAGACTTTAAAAAGGAAATACTTTTCTTGTCGGGCTTGAAGTATTATTTTCGTAGTTATAATTGAGTTACTATGTACTAAAGATACTTCCCTGATTGTTTAAAGTTTTACAAATTCTTCGTATTAATTCTAAATTAATTCAGTGCTTTCCTCAAAAAAAAATTAAGGAAATCGAGCCCTAAATTTAAGGAAAGTATTTTAACTGAAAATAAAAACGCATTTTCGGATATTTTGTCAAGTGTTTTACGTATTGCTATACATTTTTGTTCTCCAAATGTTAATATAATTTTAGTGGTTCTGAATCTGTTAGTTAAATTGTAAAAACGGGACAAAAAATATCTGTTTAACAATTATTATTGAATTTATAAGTAGTAAGTATGCACATTCGTTCGATTTCAGAAGATTAAAGTGGAGTTACATTATGAATTCTGCGCCTATATCTATTTCATATAGTATCCTATTAACTTTATATCAGGAAAATCAAAGGAGAATGAAAATGAAAGGAAACTGTTTGTTTATAAATTCGTACGATAGCAACTAATTGTTCAATAAACTCATAAGCTCCTTTCGGCTCGTTTTTCCCCAAACGAAATTTCCTTCGCCCGCATTCATCTCGGAGAACGATACAAAGTTGCATCGGAATGCGGCCGATCGCATTTTCTCGAAGATTAAGAGTCTTCTTTGGTACAGAATTTCTCGGAAATGAAAAAATGGTCATTGATTGATTTCCGCCGATGGCTCCGGAGAGCACTTTTTAGTGCCATTTTCTAAATCCTCCGCCCGCGATGTTCATCCCTTTCAATCTGTTTAATCTATCCTCATCCATCATCAACCCTCAGATACTTGCCGTCGGTAGTCGCTTTCGTTAATTTTTTGCTCATTTTTCCCTCTTAAATATTCATCGTGTACATTTCCATCCTTTTCTGTTGGCGTAAGCACGCTTTTTGCGAATAATGAGAGTGTGTCCATGAGTAGAGGATGTCGACAGAACCTTGTGTAGTTCACTGAGCATAAATGATATTGACCTAACCTTGTCAACAAAATAACTCGAAATCTATTCGATATGTTGAGTGATTTTTCTATTTTACGTTTATGAACTAATTTTATTTCATAATTTTAATCAATCAGAAGTATATTTAAATCTTTGTATATCGTTTAAGTACTAATAAAAATTTTTGTTAACACGTGAGGTTTGTGCAGATATAATTGTTGTATTGATTCATTTTTTCAAGCTTTCTAGTGATGAAAAATAAAAAATAAAGTAACAATTTTGACTACTAATGTGATCATTTAACGAATAGGGGGAATAAAGTTTGACAAAGTATTTCGAAGTACTTCTTTAAGCTGAAAATTTTTGAATGATTCTCGAAAATTTTGAATATACTTTTAGCCCTTTCTAAATAATAATATTTTTATCATCTTCGCGATATATATTGAGAAGCCATGTGTATAAATTGTTAGAAATCCATTAATTAACTGCAACTCTTACGTTTTTGAACGAAGTCATGATTCTATCGCAGTGAACATTCGTTCTCTAATTAAGCATTCGTTTTCTTATTGAGCATTCGTTAACATAAGCGCTCATTGAAATGAAAAAGGAAAAAAACAAATAAATCGAATCATCGGCTAAGTGTGAGGAAGTCTACCTTGCAATCTGAGTAACTAGTTCTCCGAGTCGTTACGTTTTGCAAAAGGAAACGAAAATGTAGGGGCGAGGAGAAAAATCGTTAAGGTAGGTAAAGAGAAAGGGATGTTGCTTTCGTGGTTTATTTTGGGGTCAAGTTGCAGTCGGCAGAATATAATAAAATTGCTCAAAAACTGGTCCGATGTGTGCAACTTTCATTTGTGGGGAAGCAATGAGATACCAAAGAGATTGCATGGAAAGTTTTAAGTAGTCACTAGAGGGTGTTTCCTTAGTTAGAAATTCTATCGATTCTTAGGAAACCCTAAAAATATTTCTCTCTTCTCCCCTAAAGCTCTCCCTCCAAATCGAATTATGCTTTTCGCAAATCCCTTTGGATGTCTCAAATCCTCTTATCGTGTTTTAACATAATCACGCAAGATCCACGCTCTTTTACACTTAAAAATTACCATTGCGTGGACACTAATGCTGCAGAGATGCTTCTTCAAATGTGCTCAGAATTATCATAATTCTCACGAGAACTCCTAACTTCGCGGAAAGCCATTATGAATGCAGTCTCTTATTAATTTCAGCCATTTTTATCAGATCCGCTGGACTCGACTTGTTAAAAGACCGGTTTCATCCGGTGATAATGGAAACTCGTTACCAAAACCGGTCTTTCTAATAAACACGGCAGAAATTACTAATAGTATCTTTACTTGTTCGGTAATAAGTTTGCTTGTTTCACTTTCTAGAGGTGGAATACTCTGCAGCTGGTAATGAGAGAAACACTACAATTCCTTATCAAAAAGTAGCGAGGTAAATTATAAAAATGAGTATCGTAGTGTAGGATCTATTTCGAGATACTCTTCTTACATAAATATCCGTCGGGGTATTCCAAGTCCAAAAGTGGAAGCGTAAAGAAACCAAATATAGATAGGATAGGGCTAAAGAAGAGGTAGGTTCCTTGCGTGTCTCAGACTAATTGGATTGAAACAGGAGCTTTTGGTGTCTTCTCTTTGGAATAGGTTCTGTCCTTTTGCTCACACACCTCCCCTTCTTTTTCCGAATGTAAATAGCCGTTATAAATATTTCTATCGCGAGTTTCACAAGGGTTGGGATTGTTCGGTCGACACTGGCGACTGTAATACTTCACGACTCTTGAGGCTCTTAGTTTAACGAGTTTGAATCACGGGATTTCGAGATGTCGTTGTCATTAAAATTATTTATTGCAGAAGAATGGATTTCCAGTGAATGTGAGGAATCCTGTCTGAGAAAAGATTCAAGACTTTTTTCTCTCTAATGCGTGGTAGCGTCTGATAAAAAGCGAATGAAACATTTGATGGCAATGAACAATTTATTCAAATAAGACATCTGTAATCACATTTCTTTATTCGGAAAATAAATTTAATGCTATATGAAGAATCATAAAGACATATTTGCTGTTGAATTAATAAAATTTTAAAGAGATATTAAATTTAAAACATCGCGGTAAAGGAAACAGTATTTATGAATATTGTCTCAAGTGGAGGTCTAGCATATTGTCTTTATTAACCTAGATTTTTAAACGATGGGAACATTTATAGAAGAATATTTCCAAAACGGGGATGGATGAGTAGTGTACGTATTTTTCCATTTGTTCCAGATTAGATAAACGTGTTATTTGACTTATATTTAGTTCAGGAGGTGCCCTTTATTATGCCTAAGCATAGGAATAAATGGTTTTAAACGTCGTAAGTGCAAGAGATTTCTGAGAAGAATTTGGGAAAAGCTCATGAATGGAAAAAATGTATATAACAATATATACATCTATAGTAAGTGCTGTAGAAGGCGCATTCCGTAAAACCCAATTATAAGCAAAGTTCAAGCATACCCGCGAGGCAGAGTGCAACTGAAATTTCAGAATGTCAGAAAATGTTATGAAATTATTTATGGATTGTTAAGAGATGCACTTATTTTAGAAATAGTGTTCAAGCTAACGATGTGAGCGCCAGAAGTATTTCTTTGCGAAATAGTAACGGCGATTCTCAATTGTTTGATGTCTTATGCCATTTCGAGTACTGTTCCTCTCATAAATGTAGGAAAGCCATAGAAGAGGGCTAATGGGAAGGGTGGAGTCTTAAGCAGAAATTGTGCTGGAGTGAAAGGTGTTTGGTCTTTTCTTTCACTAAGACAGTTAAACCAGACCTTATCTTGCTATAAATCTCATGATTTCTGAATGTATGATTCAGCCATATCTCATTAACTATACATGTATATGTACAGTTTTATTTGCCTATAATCGGCATGCGGTACTGAATACGTACACCATTTCAACTCGTTTCTTAATATTTTAGGCGTTCATAGGTATTTAAGGTACTTGCTTCACGATAAGGAGCTCAAATGGAATATCATTAATCATTTACACCTGTGAGTACTCCATTGCCTTTTTGGCCGATTTCTGTTTTCAGAGTCGGTTATTACATTCCTTGCGCGTTTTTATATTTTTCTATAAATTTAAGAAATGAATCTACTGCTTCTTTTTTTGTTTATTCTTGGCGTTAATAAATCGTGAACCGTTTGATTTTCAGTTTGTCCTCCTCCATAGTATACACAGTATTCCAGATCTGAAATTTTGGTTAATCCAAATTCCAAATTTTGGTTAAAATAATTAATATGATAAAGAACTTTGTGTTTAATTACTATGATAAAAAAATGTTAAGATAGCAATTGTTTTGTAAGCAAATCTAAATATATATTAATATAAAGATATTTTTACGTGGAAAAACATCATATGATTTTAATGACGATCATATTCTCCTCCTAGATGGTGGATGGGATATCTTCCGCTGCGTACAAAATAAAGTTTCAATGGCGAGAATTGTAAATGTTTATTAAAGCTACTCATATAGATATAACTGTTTTATAATGTTTTATATGAATGAATACATCTATTATATCTAAATCCTTCCGAAGCTTATTTTAGAAAAAATCTTAGTGACTTTTAAATCATTCATTTACACGAACTGTAAAATTATATACGATATAAACAAGAGGAGAACAATTCAACTGGCTGTTACGTTACTTTGTCTATCTATAAAGTGTTGTAAGTTAACCAAGGAACCACTTACATTCATCGAATAACCACTTAAGAGAGTTTGCACAATGTTTACACCGATTCACCACTCGAGCTCGAATCGATTTCCATTGCAAACGACTTGGGAAAACGCAATCAATGAGTTGCCTTCGTGAAATTAAGTGACCAATCGGTGAGTCATAAACGCCCACGGCGCAATGCGCGACCGCCTCAGATGAGATCAAGGTTAGAGCTGTTACAGACCTTCCGTTCGGCAGTTTCCGAAATCGTTTAAGTCGAAGGTGATTTTAAATACGAGTAGAGGTCGTCTATTTTTTTTTCTTGCGGCGGACTCGATGTCGAAATGCGACGGATTGCAACGCTAAACAACTTGGCATTCCACGAAAGAGTGAGTGTGCGGAGTGGAAAGTTATGGAAGAGGCGACCATTCGTCGTCATCAGGTGTAAAGCGGATGGGCGAGGTGCTTCATGACACCCAATGACGCATTCATTCAGGGGAATGCGATCTGGGACATCCGTCCTCCTCCTGAAAGTGTGTTCGGAAGGTCAAGTGTACTATTTTCCCTTTGGAGCAGATTTCGGGAATCATGAATGATCGCAGTTGAGCCACGCTTTCGTTCCAACGAGAATGAATCTTCGTTTGCCCTTCTTTGACATTGGTGGAATTCATCCGCGCGACCTGATACTCCTTAGAGACGACCTTTGATTACAATGCACTTGAAAATGCTACAAGATCACGGTTGATCAACCCTTTTAGAGTATTAAAAGCGATAATTAGCAAAATGAATTCATGTAATTTTAATTGAAGTTTGCTCTGGTTTATTTAATTTGATAAACGATAATGTCTTAACGTAATTAATTAATTAATCCTGATGCGGACCATGAAAACTTACTTCTTGGTGATTTTTACAATGAAAAATTATTTTTCAAACTCATTGAGTAGAAATTGAAGTTTTATTCACTAGCTATCTCCAATTGATCTGAATTCGCTTATACGTTAAAAAACTCATTCCGCGTTCAATCACGAATACTTTAGGAAAGGAACAACACTAGACGTAGTAGCGCGTTAAAGTCTCCGATATTTATCAAGCGAACACCTTGAACTGTAATAGAGATTTGAGCAATGAAATCTTCGAAGTAAACATGGCCTACATATAGAAGGCAGATGATTATGACGAAACTGTGTTGATCACTATTTTCAAGAATAGCTAATTTATTTTTCATTTCGGATTCTTCCCATTTTTATTATCATTTCATATCTTGCATATATTCATAAAAAGATCTGGAGGAACCCTTATACTGCCAATTTCTTCAACAATTCCAATTATCTGCATACTGCTGGAATTACTCAATAAAAATTTTGATGAATACGAAAGTAGAGATATCTATTGATTAACAATTACCTTTGAATATATTTTGAATCACGGAATGAATTAGAACAATTAGAGTGATAAAGATGGGGCAAAGTAATTGCCTTAATTGTCTTTTGAATTAAAAATACTCTTCACCAATCTTTCAAAATCCTTGTTTTAAATAATTCTTTCATTTTATAGTAATAAATAATAATAATTTTTTAAAAATCGTAGCCATAATTTTTTTGTCAACATCATAAAATTTGATATAAGGAGATAAGAGTAAAATATAGAATCTTATTGAGTTGCGTCGGTACTTGTAAAAGAAATTGCCGTTACGGTTTCTGACGATATTTATATTTTTGTCGATGTTTTTTACGATACGGTACAATTTAATGTACTATTTATTCGTTTTTAGGCATCATTTTTATTCCGTAGAATAAAATCCGAAGAATATAATTCAAACACAAACAATCATTAATTTATTGGGTAATTATTACTACATTTATACAGGAATTAATTAGGTCTAAGTTGCTATTAATTGAATTTTGTCAATAAGTTACACTACTTGTCTCTTAGAAGTTCGTAAGAACTACGAATAGCACATTGCGTTCTTAGACTTACGACAGGTTTAATTTAGGACTTAGCTCCTAGTGTGTACCACTAATGGAGGTTTAATGCTACTTTAATAGCTACTTGGTCTGACATAGGGCGTTTCTACTAAGCTCGAAATGGCCTAGATTATCTGTCGAGAGACTTCAAAATGCTCCCACGATTCTTAAATTGCCTAGAAACGCCAACGGAAATTTACGGGCCATACCTGAACCTAAACTTTGTCGGCAAAAGATACAATTCCCTTTAATGGGAAAGAATGATTTACAAGGCAGGGGACCTTAAAGTTTAAATAACCGTTCTTGCAATATCTGCAGAAATAGAAAATCATTTCATAATATGGTTCTATCATTGTTATAACGTTAATTTGATTGAAGTAAATGTTTTACAGTATTTGGTAACATACCGTATGGATTATTTCTAATAGACCTCATTTATTTGTTCGCCTACGTATAATCTATAGTGTGAGAAAGTAAATCATACTTCTCAAAAGGAATCAAAATATTATCGCTAGATAATGTAAACGCCTATTTTTATAGATTGTTAGGTAGATTAATTCACGTTTCGACATGTTTATTTACATATCGCTTAAGTTGTCAATTAATTTTTATAGCTAAAGAAAATTGAAATACATTAAATTATTAGCCTATTTATAGTACTACCTCGGATGAATGTTAAAAGAATAGGTCTTCTTAAGGTACTTTTTTAAGAGATAAGAAGTTCAGTCGAACAAAATTCGTCATAACTCTCTTGGACTTTGCTTACTCCGAGTTGCAACATATTCTTAGCGAAATTTCATTGAAAGTCTAAAGTTCAATCGATACGAAATTTAAAATTTCGTTTGTTCTCACGGACATTGAAATGTTTCGGTTATCTCAGTGTCCCTTAGATAATGAAATTTTCACCCAACCAATATTATTCTGAAGCGAATAAATGTTAAATCGTCATACTTCTTGACCGGAAACACGCGAGGGCTAAAAATCCTGGTTGCGTAGGTGTAAAAGCGTCCCGCTGAGCGTCGATCGGTAGCCGATCACGTCGTATGTGCGGGAGCAGCTTCGTGCGTCGTTGGGAACGTGCCCCGACGACCGTTGAGCCATCACGTGCGTGTTGGAGCGTATCTGCGCGCGTGCCCTGGAGAGGATATAGGGGCGGGAGGGGGTGTGGGTCGAAGATAGTGCGGCTGCCCCACCAGGGGACATCTGTTCTTCTACAACGACTTCCGACTCGCCTTATGAAATGTTGCCTTCGTTACCGATCCTAGACAAATGTGTTCCACTATTCGTTCCAGACTATCCCATCTTCCAGCTGAAGGGCTCGTGCCCTAACGTATTCCATCGCCACTCGAAGATTTCTCAATTCGTCTTCATTTGACCGTTGTTTGCCCGACTGATTTTTTTATATGACCTAGATTTGATTTTTTACCTAAAATTTGTCTTAGTTCATATCACTGTGTGAATAAGCCATTTCAAAAATAGAACTATTGTTTGATCTTATTATTATTTTCTTATTATCTTGTTAAAGTGATTGTATCAATATCAAATAATGGTATCCATAGCAAAATAAAAATTAATATCATACGTTAAGGTACATCAAAAATGAAAAATAAACTCAAGTTCGTACACTTGAGATTTTTTTCACCTTATTTATTGCATTGTACAGGTCGATTACTTGAACTTTGCATATAATATTTTTAGCTGTAAATATATTAAATAACAGAGATTTTGTTTTGGGTAGGAATATTTTGTGAAATATAAATTATCTTATAGTATATTAAATATTATAGGAAATGTTTATTAGAAATGTTTGAAGGTGATTATATAAAAATTTACATTTAAATTACGTAATAACTTTTGTTCATGTTATACCGATGTTGAGCTTAATTTTAAAAGTGAATTTTCGAAAGAGCAGTTTTAGCAATTTTGAAGTAAATCGATTGAAATGATAGTGGTAACAATTAAAATACATTTACATCGTCATAGGGTGTGCTTTGATGAAAATGGGCACCTACAGGTATATACAGGTAATTATACAGGTAAACTATCTGTATAATCATTTATCAAAGAGTTACACGTTTTGTAAAATTTCAAAGTCCTCAAATTTTCTAGATAAAAATCTGTTAAACATTTCTGTTAGAATTTCTAAATTCCACGGATGTGTACTATTGTCAACCTCTCCAATATTTCAAATGAAATGCCGATAGAATTTAGAAAGTTTGCAACTGCAACAATTTCGAATGCGATGGTCCCTTTAAATTGATACAACCTGATACGGGTCTTTTATCCATGGGCAACGGGTACAAGCTGCATCCGTGCAAACAGGATAGGATTGAAAAGCGTCCCTTGATCATTTTGCGGGCCGGAAGGGGCGTTGTGAGAGGGCCCCTAAATGTAGTACCGGTTTCCCTCGAGAGAAAAAAAAGTGGTCCCCGTAGAGCCTGCATAACCGATTGGGAGCGATTTCGTCAAACCCAAACCTTACGGTCTTATCGCCGCCTTTCGATCATACGAATCAATTAGCACTTAATATTTCACTTGGCAAACCCATGCTTTGAATAACTCTTTATATATCACAGAGGATTGATTCGTATACGCCTGCGAATGCCATAATCGCAGTAAATCAGCGTAATGAATACGCAGTTCGATGTCCTTATTAGTTTTTTTAAGTTGATGTTTTTATATGAGCATCGAATTTAATTCCAATTTTAATAACTAATTGTTTATTCACGTGGTTTAACATGAGTGGCTCATATATCGTTGTTATTGTAAAGTATTTTGTTTGAGTTAGGTTTCGTATTTTTTAATTTAAAATTGTTGTAACTCGACTACTTCCTTCCCTAAAATTATAAAGCATCTTATTTACCATTTGACGACATTATGATGAATTTAAATGGTATATTTTGTAACGTGAAACAATAAATGACATGTAGTAAAATATAAATTTTCGGCAATGTAATTCTCTTCAGTACTGAAAGCGTTTAGAATAACCCATCCTATATTTATTTATTTTGAATAACTATTTACTGTTTCATAGCTTTTCCTTTTCCAAAAATAAATAACAATATAAAGCACTCAAAGAATTCAATTAATTTAAACGTTGATCAACTTTTATGAAAGCGATTTATAGTCATTATCATTATTTGATGTTTAACAAATTAATATATAACTTAAAAAATAACAACAACACCTGAGGAATGAAAAAGTTTGATTGTTGAAGAAGCGCATTAAAGCGGTCCATCGTGAGAAATTGCGATAGGACTATATAAATTTTAATTACTCATCTATCACGAAATGCCTTATTAGTCTAATTTATACTCTCATTCAAGAAACATGTATCCCCTCAACTCTTTCTACCTACTTCCGTCATCTCGCAACCAAAGCAATCGAGGCCCTCCGTATTAGAAGAACCTGAAGATGCATGGGAAGGATGGAAAAGGGAAGGCTTTTGTATCCGGCAGACTCGCCTTTCTCTCCCGTTCCTTTCACGCAAGGATCCGTTATCCCAGCTGTCGTCCCCAGACGTTTTCGCTTTCGGGGATGCGTGTGATTTTTGTCTCGACGATTTTTCCGCGGGAAAACGATGCATAACTGGGCAGCGTGCAGAATTATGGGCGAATTGAAGGGGGGAAGTGACCTTCGAGAGAAAAAAAGGCAGGTATTCTCGGGTCGACTTAAGTAAGGGATCGTACCCTTTGTTCTTGCCAATGGAAGTGGTCCATTGGAGAAAGGATCGGTTATTCAAGGGTGACATCGACGCCTGATGTCATCGAGGTCTTAAGAACCATCGCGTGAGATATTTCGTTATGAAACGAAATATGGATGGTGTTTGAATGAGATGCATTTTTTCATTAATCGTTTTTTACGGTTTGATAAGCAACCAAAGAATATCTCTAATTAACGGAATAATGTTCTCGTGAGATATATTTAGAACCGAAGTCTCTGGAAGACTTTTTTTAATGAGCGGTTTATTTTAAGACTGTAACATCTTTGCAGCTGAAGCATTATATTCAGTTATTAGTGGATTCTCTCCGGCTATTACATTTTAAAATTTCTCTTTACTTTTATTTCATTAAAATATTGATTAGGTTCATTCCAGCATAACTATATCATTTTAGAGCCATAATAATTTCTTACCACAATAAAATCTTCGACAAAATTATCAAAGCTGATAACCAGTAGTGGATGTTTGGTTAACTACTGCTTTTAAGAATATATAATTTATGTCCAGGTTAATAATTCCAAAGTTGTTTATATATTATAATATATTTTATTTATTCCAAACTATCTAATTACTGCTAACAAAAGTTGCTACATTGCAGAATAATAAATTCACCCTTACATGTTACTTATGGTTGGTAAGTTTCCCGTTCAATGGAGTATTACTCATAGGAGTAGTTCATTTCCTAATCGTTTCCAAAGTATGTTTATCTCATAAAGGTAATTTCTGAAAATATTATCAACTTCCCCTAGAATCTTAATTATGTTTAGAAAACCGCAAATACATAAGTAGAAATAAGTTAATTTTTGACTTCATCCTGTTAATTTTAAGATATATCCTTCAAAAGTTCCCATGTAATTAATCTAATAGAATACTTTAGTTTTATCTCGTGTCTATATGGTCAGAAATATTTCCCACGCCTTTTCCATTTATAATTTATTGTGTTTTGACTCTTCACTGCATTCAACTCCTCCCCAGCAGTATTCAAGCTGTTTTTTTATGTTCTCAAAAGTAGATCATCCACGCCCAAATCTCAGCCTTGGCAGAAATAAGACCGAAATAAATGTTACCACGGAATTAGAATCTTTCAAAATCGCTCCGTTTTTCGACAACCCTAACGATTCTTCAGACGACATTTCGCAAAAAAGATTAACGCTATTATATTTGCCAATTTTTCCCCTGATCCTACCACTTGACCGACATGCAAAAAGGACAGGTATGTTTTAACCGTGGGTTACTGCTAAACCGAGTGTTCCCACCCTTAAACTTTCTTCAACCGCTAAAGCCCAACGGTCGTCCATCGAAAAGGGGTGGGGGCATTCGCGGGGGGTCTGTAATAGGGGCTGTGAAGGGTCTGCGGGAAGGGGGAGGGGGGCCCAGAGGTGCATCTGCTGGGGGGCCGACGCCGTGTACTTTCAGTCGCTAGAAGTCGTTAGGGAGCGAAGGATGTCGCGTGCGTGCCGTATTTGGAGATAAGTGATAGAGAAGACCGAAGAATTGGTGTGCGTAGTTCAGAATGACAACGCGTTGAATAACAGTGCAGTTAGACTTTGTCGTAATTAGATTAGGGCGTTGCAGTTTTACGATAGGGTTTTCGTTTTTGTGGATAAGTCACCAAAAGGGTTCGAAAATAAGTGTTTCTGGTGCTGCCAACTTTGCGGATATCGAGCGGACTTACGGAAATCGTTTCGTGGTTTTTTGATTCATTCGTTCTGGTGAGTACTGATTTCATTCCCTCGGATTGCATCCTTCAGAGAAGACAACCTTCTCAGATGGATATTGGGCAAGCGGTGGACCAGCGCCTACATAGAATTCTCTATCAGCGCCCGCTTATATTCTTGTGGAATTGGCAGTTCTGCTTCCAGCACATGGTCTCTGCATTTGTATTCGATGCCCTGATTTAGCGGATTTCTTCCAACGAAATCTTGCCAAAAATTTTTGAATCGGGATTGAAGAAAATGAACTTATAAGAAGCCTGCGGAGGTGTTCTATATCCAGTTTGTTGGATCTTCAAAAATCGATGACCTGTTTCTGCCAATTCTAATCGGAATTATAGGTCCTTTCCCCGCATGAAGCTGCAAAAAGTCACCTTTATCTACAACTTCTATAGTATCACATAACAAAGCCGGTCATGATTCCCATACGCTCATGTTATGTGATTGAGACACGTTCTTAGTGCCTCGAATTTCGTGCATATTTATAGGTATATGTTAGTGGAATGTAAAGGTGAAAATTAATTTTTCGATTAATGGTCTTTAAATAAACAGATGTAAATGAGTTGAGAAAATTTAATTGTGAATATTTTTGTAAGGTTGTGTGTCAATACTCGGATGAATTATATTGAAAATATTATAGTCGATCATATTGCATATATAAGTCTATAATGGTTGTATATAACACTGGGTTTGTAAACCTGTTTGAATATAAACGTTGAAAATGTGAGAATAGAATACAGTAGTGAGTTTTCTGAATGGAAAAAGGTAACTCGGAAGGAAATGGGAAAGCGGTAATCACTTTGGGAGGGGACGGAGACCACCGTTACAGGAATGCACGTTCTAAGGGGAGTGAGTCATTAGGAGGTGAGAGGTAAAGATTTAAGGGATTATTGGCAAAACCCAAAGAGGTTTAATTTTAAAACCTTCACCTGTGGTTTTCGACAGAAAAATGCTCGCTCGGCGATATTCTTTCCTACTGGAGAGAATATCCTGTTAATCAAATTCGTTTTCAAAACATGCGTGATTCCATAAAACACGGTTACTTTATTGCATTATTATCATTTTACAGTTTAGAGTAGATGGTTCATTACTGATAATCTACATTAAGTAAGCTGAGAAAACTAATTAAATAATTCATGCGTAGCTTTTGTTCATAATACTTTCACATGACTTATGTTCACTTATTCATAAATACTTATTTTGTTTATCGATGAAGAATACAGAGATTTAAACTTATGTAATTGTATTAATTTAGATATTTTCTTGAATATGTTTTATAATTTCTCAATTGAAAATCATTAATGAAATTATTACAGGAACATCAAAAAGTCAAGGTTAATGGATTCACTTCTTACTTTCAGCTGCTTGACAATGTTTACGAAAATTTTCGTGATATTTTTATTGAATAAAATGAGGGAATATATTGATAACATTTCATTCAATCATGAATGTTTAGGTTAATAACAATCATTCATTCGAGTTTTTCTTTACGTTTATTATTTAAATTTATTTCATCCTACATGGGATGGATAAACATACTAAATAAACCGTTGCCATATTTACCGTTACGGTATTTGTTGGAATTAATTCACGGCATATCATGAAATCCCGCCAAAGAGAGAATGCTTTCATTACCTCTAAGAGATGCGACGTAAACAGGAAAGAGCAGATAGTGTATATCTCCTGCGATATAAATTGAACTTCCCATTAAGAAATGGAATCTAAATCGCTATTTAAATGGCCATGTCATCATTACGAAAGCGGCTTTTCCAACTCAACGTCTCATTACATTTGTAAAGCAACCTGTTGCGATGACTGCTGCGGATCCATAACTTATCTCACGTATTGCTTACTGATAATCCTCCGCAAGGATTCAAAAGTTAAGTAACATCTATTTGGTATTAGTACCGGCATTCTTAGTCACCTAAAAGGGTTAGCATTCTTCCACTACAATTGACCTGCTGTTGTGACACTATTGGTTATCTGAAGTGATATATCAGAGCAAACACGATCACAAAATTCATTCTATTACCCTTGAAATTTGTAAATGGAAAATCATTTTGTTGTAATCAAATGCTGAATACTTTTGGATAAATTTAAAGTTCGAATGATAATAACCATTTATGTTTACTAGATTCTCACATTTGTTCTCTTACTTTCGAATCTTGGATGGATTTTCGTTGTTATTTGGTCGTTCGAGTAATATCGCTTAAAATAATAATAAAGAAGTTCATTTACTAACAGCAACGGTAACATTTGCCTCCAAAACCTTTGATGTTGAACTTTCCCACCAAAAGTGCGGAAGTTGGATGTTATTGAAAACTATTTTCCAACTTCTGAATCGAATTCTTTTTGGAATGAAACACTGAATGAGTTTCTACTTCTTGGAGGCGTCTGAACTCCGTAGCCGGTATAAGAAAACGTTTTGTCGTGGAAATTGCTTCTTTTGTCGACTTCTAATGGCAATTTCCGCATTCTTGGGTAAAGGAAGCAATGATTCTCTCAGCTTGTTCCAGGAAGGCCTACTCAGCCACACGTGATTAATCCGAGGGAGCTATTCCAATGTGTAGAATTCTGGATACTTGAAGTACTCGATGCTTTTAATCGTTCCTTTTTGGATTCACTTAACGCCGCGACTCAGCAAAACCTCCACAAAAGAACCAGGAAATATTCCGACCTTCTGGCGAATTCGGTTAGATGTTCTTGATTGTTTCCCCCTCTTGACACGCGTGGGTGCATTTTGGCGACACGGAGGGATACACGTGCGAAAGGATGGGATAATTACGGACGCACCGGTTTCACATCTCGTGAGCACGCGTGCCAACACGTCGCTTCGTTTTAGAAAATGAGTGCCGGCACGCTTCGAAGATGTATCATTATAGCGGATGAAAGACGTGTGTCTCTCGTGTTTTTTTTTTAATTTGAGAAGTTTTGAAGATAATTTTGCGGTTTGAAGAGTATTGTATGAACGTCCTTTTCTTAAATGCCTTCAGCCTCTTGATATTACGTAATCCTAGGTGGTTGTATGCTAAATGCTATACTCGAAGTCATTCTCTCCGTCATTTATGTTTCCTAACTATTTTTAAGAGAATAATTATGAAAAAATCATTATCCATTAATTTTTTTTGTTTTCCCGGTGTATGTTTTAAAAATTCAGCCTATACTTTATTTAATTTGATTTTTTTCACAACATTTTCTTCAAACTGTCATATAATAATTAGCTGCAATTTAATTGTTTCCAAATTTCTTTGATCGATCTTTAAACGCGAAAAAAAATTCTTACCTTTTTTTAAATTTATTATAGTTTTATCGGATATTTAAAAAAATAGTGAATTATTTATTCGGTAATTTTAATATCTTACAATTTACTATGAAAACGTTTCGAAAGGATAGTTGATAAATATTTATTCTAGGTACTATTTTTAAAAGTTTTATCTAATCTTATTATTCCCAATTCACTTTGCATCAATAAAAAATATATTCATTTAGTCTGTCAATCATATTTTTTAATTACTCTTCGTAAGGACGAGTGTTTTTATTATATATTCATGATATAGCTATGAAATATTATTATAAATAATTAGTTAAGAACGCATTCTGAATATTAATACGAGTATATTTAAGGTACAGATGACTGTTTCTACCATTGACTTTGAATTACAAAAAAATGAAAATTATGTGTTTTAATTTGCTGAAACTAACAATTAAAAATGCAAAATCCATGGTCGTTTCGAAATTCAGCTCTTTAAGAGAAGCGAGAGCATAATTCAATGGAAGATGAAAATTAATGTAGGTAGTGTTTGAATTTCTAGCGGTAGATATTAGAAGGCTTTTCATGGAGATGATGCATTGGCGGTCAGCCACAAACTGTGAACCATCAAGATGGCATAATCCTAATCTCTGCAGGTGTATGAATTACACAAAGGATCGCAACAGGAAGGCACTGTCAAGTGCAGTTACTGCAATAAATCCTGGGCATATGCCCCGAGCCTCTGAATAACTTATGCTTACAGTTCCACGTTCATTAGCCGCCATGCGACATATGAACTACTACTTTCCGAAGGCGATATTGCAGTACCATTAAGTATCACAGATGTCCCTGTCATCGCCGAGATTCGAATTGGATACCTTTTAGGTTAACATACCAGCACATCCTTCTCCGGAGACGTAATTTCCCCCTTTCGTACGAAAGATGGCTTCGAATTCAACCTGTTGCGATTTCTATTGGAACTGTAAACTTTTCGTTGCTATACCATTTCATTTTCTGCGCAGAAATCTTTCCGTAAGTACCTACGTTGAGAAATACGATGAAGGTGTGCCCATTTATGTCTTCGACGTGATATATTCTGTGACACGCTCACTAGCATTTTTCTTTCAAAGAGTAGCGAAGTATAAACAAGCTCTGTTCACGATCACTTTTTAATGCGTCGAGGTTTAGAATAGAAAAGCGCTCGCTCAAACGCAGAGTGAATGGAGCATCGGCACTGTACGTCGTTTCCTCAATTATAATGTCATAATGGATTGACGTGACGATTCTTCAGTTGGGTATCTCAATTCGTTCTCATCACTCTATAATTGCTTCTAGAGAAGGTCACATCGATAAACGATCTAGAGCTTTATAAGATTTCGTAATGTATGATACTACGAAACATCAAGCTGAATACTTATTCATAGTATCAAAAAAACTTGAAAAATAAACAATTAGGAGACAAGAGCGTTATTAACTATGAAAAGAACGAGAGAAACTTGAAGAGGAAGCAATATTCTCTTAAAATATTCCACAATGAAATTCCACAAGTGAAAGATGTAATTGAGACTTAATGTATCATGTTTTTGATTGACGAAAACTATGAAAAACTGTTATGAAAACATAATTAATTCCTGGTGATGAGCAGAGGAGAATCAAAAATACATTTTGTAGAAATATTTGTTTCGTAAAAACTTAAAATCATTATATTTTTAACGAATAGTATAAATAGTGGAATATAAATGGTGAGAAAATCCGGTGCACGAAATTTTATAAAAAATTTGGATCAAATAAAGTAATGGCAGTTATGGAAAGGTTGAGCAAATAACATCACGTGAAGGGATTTTAATTAGATATTTTGAGGATTTAACTGATTGTGTGATAAAAACTTCCATACCAAGACTTCATAATTGTGTAGTCCATGATCGTCCATGGAACGATTAAGGAGAGAAAATGTTCAAGTTGGAACGAACATGGATGGGGCAGTGGGTTTTTCTATTCCTTCTTATTGTGTCTACAAATTTAACCTGGACCCGGTAAGAGGTCACTCACGTTGCAAAGCCGTCCGGATGAAACATGTTAATTTTAGAATAGTTTACTTATATCGCATTTCTTTTCTAATGTGAATAATTGTCTTTTACAGATCAACCTCTGTGCGTTTAAGAGTCTCAGTCCGTCCTCGACCGAGCAGTCCTCGAGATGACTAGCGAAATGAGTGAAAGAGTGTCCAATTTCCAAAGGACTCGGAGCCGAGTGTATCACGAGTCCGAGATGACGCTCAGCTGTAGCCCCCACTCCGTTCTGCACCGTCTGGTAGAGGAAGACCGCATCGTCGGAGGGTCGCCTCTGGTGCGCAGCGCTGTCTGCGAAGAAGACGAAGAGAGCGGAGAGGAAAGGCGGTCCCCGAGCCACAAGAGCCAGGACTCCGGGTTCTCAGATTCGGAACCGGAGGCCCGAGGCCTTCCGAGAGAACTTGGTCCTCCAGCACACACGTCCACACCCAAATGGGAGAGGGAAGAGTCCCCGGCCAACCACGTGCGGTGGTTCAACGAGTGAGTATTCTAATCAGACGCGGTTATGAGAGTATCGTAAAACCTCTAAATTAACAGGTGGTTAGAGGAATCATGGTCTGAGACAACATTTTCGCGCAAGCTTTGGAAGTTTTTTGCCATCGTCTTTCAGACACCTTTCAGGTGTTATCCTTCTTAGTTGACTTCCGTATCTGTATGCAGAAGCTGGTTGATATTGTTTTTTTTTCCTTCGTGTTCGTGATTTCTTTTGCATTGCTTTCAAAATAGAATACCAAAGAATCTTTTGGTAGTTAATTAGTAAAATTGCTAATTATAAGAACTTTATAACATCATGTTGAAAAATTCTTAACAATTTAATGGAAATCAGTTACATTTCAGAATCGAAAAATCATATTTCAAGTCAGCCACCTTTGGATATATTTTCGATGTAACGATTAAGAAATGCACGAAATGTCATGATTATAATTGCATTTCTCGCATCAGTTTTATTTTATTTTACATTCATAAAAATGAGAGGAAATAAAATTTTCTCGTTAGAATATTGTACAGTTTAATACTTAGGAGCTACTTATGAAGTACTTAAAAATCGCAGAAAAATTCTTTTTGGGAATTAACTCGAATAATCTGCCGTGAATTACGTGTTTTAAGTTACGTTTGCTAAATGAATAACAGGAACGAATACAGTGATCTACTCATCTACAGTTGGGCTATTGTAAGGGTTATTTCTATCATATTCTTCAATTTCAGGAACGAGCAATTCTATCATAAAAAAATCACGCGTTGAAATCACTCGAGATTGTGCGAAAAGAATATTTAAAGTTCTGCTGTCCATCTCGTAACTTTTCGTGAAAATTTTAGCTTACGCAGTTTGATCATCATTAATCTCTTTATGGGTTTTTAATTTAATTTAACAGTTAAACGACTTATTTTAGACTAATAGAATTCGAATAGTTTATTCCATGATTCACAGTAATGCTTATGGGTAATTGATCTTTCTATGTACTCTGGGTTGGCTGCTAGTTGTTGCCAATCCATTCCAGGAGTTAATTTTTTAACCTTGATCTCTTTCCCCTGCTCCATCGATTCTTATCTAAAGGAATTCCGATATCATGCTGTTCAATTAATCACTCAAAGTACTATGTATTAAACCATTTAGAAATGATATGCACCTTTATAAATTTATCAAAATTGTCTCACTTAATTATTTTCATGTATTTGCAAGTTTTACCGATTCGAGTTAGCAATTCTGAAAGCTCGAAAAAGAACGAATTTATATTTTAATTTCGCATTCAATCTTTTTCGGTAACAGTGGAACGATTACCTTTTATAATTTGCACGATTCTTGTAAAGGTATAGTGTAATATCTCACATTGAACTTGCTGTGGTAGCACGGACAAGGTAGAGAAGCTGAACTCTTTGAACTTTGGTGATCGAAAATTATATCTAAGAATAGAACGAGTCTCTTTGTGGCGCTTAGCAATTAACAAGACTCTCCAAAAAGTATTTAACGAACGAATTCATCTTTCTACGGTCCCATTCTAGGCTTCATTAGTCTTCGGCGGACAATTCATTATTTTATAGGCAACAAATTGCTCGAAACCTCGGGTTTGACGTTCCGGCTTCTTCGTGTAGCAATTTAGATTCTCATCAAGGCGCTCCCATTGTGTCCTCTCTGCAGGATTCTACTTTTTTGCCCTCTCATCCCCCACATATCCCTTTACCATTCATATTTTTCGATGGCGTTCGTACGATCGCTGTTAACTTCACACATTCTTTAGAGTTCGTTCCGCCGAACAGGTGTCATGGCCGCGGATAAGCAAACGCCCTCTTCGGAAAGCGTTTTTGGATCCGTAGAAGAAAAGCTATGCAAAGAGATCCTTGGCACAGTATTCACAGATATTCTCTTCCTGAAACTACTTATATGAAAGAATTGAGTCGTCTCATTATCTGATAATCAACCTCTTAAATGTAATACCGAAGCGTTGATTTTATCACAGCTAACAATTATCATTGGATCATTACTCTATCATTACGAGAATTATTGAGTTATTAGTAGCCGACTTCGCTTTGGAGGGAAAAGTATGGTAATTACAATCACTGTAAGTACGTTACAGATGTTGTATTTAACGTGTCTTACGGGTCTCGATCTCTCTCTAGTAAAAAAGGAAACTTGACTGTTAAAACGATTAATTTGTTTCGAAATCTCCATGAAGCCATAATTGCAAACTAAATGCTCATTATAAATTAAACGATTGGTAAAGGTTTGAGGATTCTTTATGAGTAGAAATGAAGGAAAGTAACCGTCCAAACAAAAATCTGATAATCCTTCTCCAGAACAAAATTCTTGCTGAGACGGACTCACTTTCTCTAGATATTTTATGAAATAGAGCGATTATTATCTGTGATGCTCGGGCAGGTAGAAGGAATTGACGTACCTTCAACGATCCTTCACTCATTAGTGCACAAGATTGTTTATCTTCTCTTTTCATAATAGAGAGTCTGCCATAATACTCTTAAGAATACAAAAAGGAGACATTTCATTGCCAACGGCACCTGATGATGAAACGGAAAGTGATCAAGGTAGTGCGTAAAAACCAGCGTCATGGTCTCTTAGAGTAACAAGAAGTAACGCGAAGTAATCTCTTTCAGCATCTCTATTTGCGAGGTAAGGAGAAGATTTATTAAAGGAATAACACGAAAAAAGAAATATTTTCCAAATTTGGTTTGCATATTCTGTGGTTATACATCATGTAAATACATGATAAATGTAGATGGGTAATATTCTGAGAACTAAACGTTACTATCAGTTCTAGATACCAACAGCGACAACTTTGCCAATAAATAAATAGAAACAGATTGCGTTTTATATAATCGAATGTTTAGATGGAGTTTATGACGAAGTATTATTAGCAAGCAGTAAGGAACATGGAACGCGCTGAAATATTATGGAAAAAAAATTTCAGTGATTAAGAAATATTTAAAATTCAGATAAAATTTCTTTTCAATTTCCACAAGAGTTGCTGCTCCGCCGTATAAATATTTTTCATTGCATATCTTAAGCTCGTAAATACTGGACTTCAAAATCGAATATACAGCTGTATTGTCGAACCATTTTCATTCATTAGCTTCGTAAGAAAAGTATTGGTTTCCGTTCTTTTTTCCACTACAGTTTGGAATTTCCATCTCTTCTCATTTAACTGATCTTCTTTCTTTCGAATGAAATCCACGAGCGAAATCTTACCTATTTTACCGAGTCTTACGAATATTATGCAACCTTTTATATTCTTTTAAAATGCGTCATGCGAGCCAAAATTTTACACTTCAGTTACTTTCTTATGATGGTAAAGATGTCACAGGATCTTAAAATTGGGTAAGGAAACTTTTTCATCCTGGAATTGACAAAAGATTTAGTTTAATACATTAGACCTTTAGTTAAAAATTCAGTTGTGAACTTAGGTGAATGCCTATATGAAAAATACCATTTTAATGTGATCCTGGAATATCTTTGTAGTGAATATTTCTCATTTATTTGAAAGGAAGCCTAAACTCTATCTGGAATTGTCGATTAACAAAATAAAATATTGCATTTGAATAAGGGAATGAGTGATGATTGGCTGAGTACACTGGAACTGCAATGCTTGCAAGATGACGATACTTAAAATTCTAGGGAAACAAAGCTGATTATTCTAAGAATTCATTTTGAAGAATATATCTTATGGGACGTATTTAAATAAATTTCTACAAGCAGTACAGATACTCTTTATTCGGTCTTGTTTGCCGAATTTAAACATGGATTGGCGTATTTATTGACTTATTTGTTTCTTTTAGAGAAAATTCATTATCCAATTAAGTGATATTATCTGTGTATCACACTTTTTCGTGCTGTATGTACGAACTACAACGAGATCTAGTTTGGAAAGAAGTCGATTTTATATAAATTGCGCATAAAATAAGGAATCCAAAGTTTGCATTCAAGCGACAGATTATACGGCCTCACAGATGTCGAGCCGAAGGATTTCACGATCAAAGGAGTCACTCCCCTTTGGAAATAAATTCCCATCGGAAAAGATTTTTTTGTAGCGACGTATGAAAAGACGTGCTTGGTTTCGGCAGAGACCAACAATACAAAGCGTGCTCTTTTTATGTGCTTTTCTTCACCTCTTCCCCATTGTTTAGGTGCCGCTCGTCTCGACCCTCCGGGCGCCGCGATCCCGTTACCGTTTGGCTGACGGAGATTTCAGCCCTCTGCGAACCCGAGTGCATGGCCACGCTGCAGAGCAAGTCCCTCCTTCCTCCGGGGACTTCGGCAGGAGGTGCCTGCGACTTACCAGCCCTCACCCTTGTAGCGGACGCGCGAAATGGCGTAAGGACTTTGCAGCAGAGGGCCCATGTCATATCCGCGGAATTCGTCAAGTTGTGCCAGTAAGTAGGAGTTACTAAGTTGCTGCGTTGTTCTAAGGGGTTCATACATTTATGGGTATCCGTAATATTTTGATATCTTTTTCATGGTAAGATATAATAATGTAAAACTAAATAAGGGAGGTAAGAGTAAGAGAGAAATTTAAAAAATATACGTTTTAAAAATCAAAAGGTGTAGAGTAGAGGAGAAATTCTCTATAGTCGGAAATTTAAAAACGAGTTATCCCATTATAATTGATAAGAAAATGCAATAATAAACTTGTAGAAATTAAAAAAAACTGGTGAAAGATCATTACTATGATAAGAAATTTCAATTTCATTTAAAAATTGTGAATAAAGCTTGTAAAAGATTTAGTTTCTTCAATACAAATCTCTTTAACTTTTTAAACGTTGATCAATTTAATGAATTTCATTATCAAAATAACCAAATACTATTCGTTTTTCAGACAAATGGAGCAAGGCACATTAGACCAAGCTCCTCCTTTGATCCAGAGCTTGGTTGGCCATGTGACTGAATTTGTAAAAGGCTGCTATGGAGGAGCAGCTTTATGTGCAAAAGATTGTTGTAGTGAAGAGGAATCAGCATTACTTACAGCATGTGACCGTTTACGTTTTTCTGCTGTGCCATCTCTTATGCCTCTTGATCCCGAAGAAATAGCAGGACATGTGGCAGCTCTCGGACATGCATTCACGCATGTTGTTGACCTCGTACTAAGCAGAGAAATCCAGGTAAGGATTAATAATTTATCAGATTGCTATCAGATTAGTATTTCACTCATTTTCCAATTTTTGTGAACACAGTATTTTGAATTGAATAGAGTTAATTATATTTGCATAAAAGTTCTCTATGCTCTTATTTTAAATAAGTAATTAATTCAAATAATTATCTCCATAGATTATCACATCAATTAATTTCTTATTTGAAATATCCTGTTTTTATGTGTCTCCATAATTAGTTATGATGTCTCCTTATAGGTGTTAGTGACAGTGTTGGAGGATGCTGACTCTGAATTAGCTCAGAAATCAGCTCTTTCTGGACTGGCTGCCCTTGGACTTGAAGGTGCTCATTTGAGTCGTCTAGTTGCCCAGTGTGGAGGAGTTCGTGCTCTTTTATCAGTTGCCATAGACTCACGCTCCAGTCCTGTAAGAGCTACAGCTTTGAGAGCCCTAGCAACAATCTGCTGTGTTTCAGAAGCTGTCAGAGAATTTGAGAAGGTATTTTTAACAGTCATATATGAAATTGATAATTAGAAATAGAACCACTGAAAGATTACCTTTAAATTCAATCTGTCCTTCTCAAACCAATCTCTTCATCCAATTATTCTTGTTTCTTCTGGGTTAAAATGTAATATTTTAACTCCATTCTTTTAATCTAGCTTAATTGCATTGTATTTTTAAGAACCTTCCACACTTTTCCTCTCTGTCCTCTTTCTTATATGTATTTCTACTCTCCTTATTTATTAAGCTATATCCATAATCTTCATTCTTTTGATCAAAAATTGTCTTGAGTGTTGCAGTATAACAGTTTTTTACTGTAGAATAGGGATACCTTGAAATATAACATTTAATAATAATTTTTTTATAACATTTTCTAAATTACATATTCCACCAAGTTCTTTCTATTATCTAAAAAAATGTATACATATTATTTTTCTTAATCCCTTGAATTTTGTAGGTATAACTCATAATGTTTCTAACTTTTTTCCCTAACAAATTTTTTATTTGAAACATTTTGTACTTCCCTATTTCACATTATATATATATATATATATATATATATATATATATATATATATATATATATATATATATATATATATATTAATCTTTCATATGAAAATTATATCAATATGCCTGGAATATCTGAATTAAAAAGAAAATAGTTTTTTTGATTGTGTTACTTTTTGATGAAAAATGGTAAGAGGTATTTTCTATTTTGACTGAGGCTATTAAATGTTTGTTTTGAGTATAAATACTATTGAATGATTTTCTTAAATATTAATGAAGTTCATAGGAAGGGAGGATGGTCTATGATCATAGGAAGAAACCTAATAATATTGTATTTTCTTTCATTTTTAGGCTGGAGGAGTGGAAATTATTGCAGACATTCTAACTGAAAGTGGTAGGGAGTCTAATTCAGGAAGAAGACGAAGGTCAGAAATGGAAGCTTCAGAGGCTGCAGCTGTTGTGGCACAAATCACAGCACCGTGGATGGAGGATAATGATTCAGTTGAAGGCCTAGTTGAGCATGTCAGACCAATTGTACATTCCCTTGCTCGTAAGTAAAATTAATATCATATTGGTTTATAGTATTTAAAAATAAATGGCAAATTCAATAGATTATATTTTATGTTTATTGAAAATAATTATTGAATAGCAGGTATAGCATTTCATTGCATGGTTGATTATGAATTGTCTTACTGCATAGAAGGCAACATAGAGTTGCACACAGAGTGCTGTGTTACATAATGTCAAATCAGAAAGCTGTGATCTTTTTGAGAAGTGTGTTGTATTAAGCTGGGTCCTAATGTTACATAAATAATATATTTAGGATTTGTTGCTTGTGAGCTTTATCTATTCATTATTATGTTTTATCCTTCCTAAGGTCTGGTTGAAGAAACACGCTCCACTGAAACACTTCTCCTGGCTGCTGCAGCATTAGCAAACCTCACATTCATGGAACCACGAGCTGTTTGGCCATTAGTAGAAAGCAAAGCAGCACAGAAACTTCTGGAAGCAGTTCGTGCTGCTGGGCCCAGAATTCCTGCTGCTGTCTTTCTAAGAGAGCAAGCTGCTACTCTTATTGCAAACATGGCAGCTGTTCCAGAAACAAGGACACACTTAGCAGGGACTGGAGATAGCAGTGGCCACACAGTGACAGCCCTTCTATGTTTCTTACAAGTTAGGCATTCTCCCCAACAAAGGGTTAATGAGGTTTCTGCATCTGAAAGATTACAACAGAAATCTGCAATCGCTCTCTCTAGGTTGGTTATAACTTTAGAAATTTTTGTTTAGAGTATCAAATATAATGAATATTTTATAGTATATGCATAGTATTTCAAAATATTGCTAATTGTTGGAACTAGTTGCTCATGAAAATATATTATATACAGGTTATGCAGTGACCCAGAGGTATCAAAACAAGTAGTGGAAATGCAAGGAGTAAGCAGACTTGTAAGGTTATGTGTTGATGAGAGGGAAAGGAACCACAGTGATGGAGTTTTAATTGCTTGCTTGGTAAGATTAATTATTCTATAAATGAGACAAACATGATTATGAGAAATTCGTGTTAAAATTTGCTTTAATATCAAAAATTTAATTTAATGATTGCATATAATGTTTATCTATAACAAAAGATTAGATTGTAATTTCTTAACCCTTTATCTCATTTTCCTGTATCTGATATAGGAATTTGTGCAGGGTCTGGTATGATTTCAAACTGCTCATTAGAATTAATCTGCATCCAAATGCTATAAACCCAATAAGCATTGTAAAATTGTAATATGGCAACAAATATAATCATTTGATAATCATCATATGATTTCAATTAAATAGCATTCTTTGTAGAAGTCTATTCTGGCCTGATACTGAAAATGAATACTACTACTTCAAAATTGTAACCATTTTCATCTTATAAGTATAGAATGTATTAACTGATTTCATTCATTCTCTAAATTATGGGCTAAAACAATAGCATGTAATTCTTCTACAATTAAAATTCTTAATTAATTATTTTATTTAAAGTACTTACAAATTTGTCTTTTTCCAGGCTGCTTTGAGGAAAATTTCAGCAAACTGTGGTACCAAAGTGATAGAAGACTTGGGAGCTATGGATTTAGTTGAGCCACGCTTATTGGACTCATTTTTACTCTATTCATCTCGACAAGAGAGTTATGTATGAGGAAAATTGAAGTTCAAACCAGTTCCTAGCCCCTATGTATGAGTGATATTCTCTCATGATTTGTAAATATGTGATTAGAATGCTCCAAATGGAGTTTTTATAATAGTATCATTTCTCTCATGTACATTTTTCATCTCTTTCATGAATTTCATTCAATTCTTCTTCTCTTCTGTATTCTTTATCTGAATGTCAGTTTTGAATGATTATATTTGTGAAATACATTATTTCAATCATGAATTTTATTTTCATTTTTTTGTTCCTGAAACTGATCAGAAATTCCTTATTATAAATATGGCTAAAGAGTGACAAAAAATTAGTAAGGGATGCTTTTACTTCATGACAAAAATATTTCAGGTTTACACTTTAACTGAGAAAGAATAATTCATTGAATAAGAATGTTGGACTAAAGAAAATTCTGTGACAAAAGTTCCTTCATTTTTTAGAATTTTTATATATGGATATTTTATTTTACATAGTTTTACATAGAAATCAGTCAATTTAAAGTGATTTAATTACCATCAAGATAATATTAACTAATGATAAAATATTAATTGTATGAACGGATTAAAATTGAAAATTTTCAATGAGATGTAATGAAATTCAAAGTACACAAATTTAATTTGAATAATAATTTTAGGATCCCTCATTTCACTCTATTAATGGGTACAATTAATATTCTGGTAATAATATATAAGATAAACATCCAAGTGTTAAAAACACTCACCTCTTAAGCCATACTTCATCTTCTATCTGCATATCATTTGAAGCATTATTAATTGAGTTTTAGAAAAGGAGCTGCTTCAAAGAGCATAAATATTTGTTTATTTTGGAATTTAAATAACAAATTAATTATGAATTGATTTATTATTTTATATTTATTTTCATATATTATATTTTTATCCATTCTTGATTTATTATTCTATTCAAATAACTAAATGGATATAAATTTGTCATTGGTTATAGTAATGCTCAAGTATTTGAACTCTCTACTACAAATAGTATTATTTTAAATATTAGGTATTTGAAAGATGAAATAATCCTTAGAAAATTAATCCTGGTGCCATGAAGAGCCTGATTGTTGATTCCTGAAATATTTTTTTCCTCCTTAAAAGTTGAAAATTTTAACACTCTGTGAGGGTAAAACCTTTAATAGAACACAAAAATGTATGCCATGCCATGACTATAGTTTTAAGGTTTAACCATGTATATATATCTGTGTGTGTTGGTAAAAGTTTCAACCCTGGAGTGTGTTAATATTTTAATATTTATTATTATAAATATCAGAAAGTTACCTCGAAAAAATTATTGATTATATTATGAGGCTGTAACAATTTTTAAACTCAATTTTTTAAATGATGTATTGAAATGGTAACCATCAACCATAATCAACAAACACAAAAGATAGGTTAGAAACATTTATTAGTTTCTTTTTTATTCTTTCTGGATTGAAATTATAAAAAAACTGGTATCATAAATAAGAATTTTGTGAAAATTCATAATCTTGATGATTAATTTAATCTTATAAGCTAAATTCTTTTCTCAAATTCTAAAATTACCATAATGGTTACTATGGTAATTTACTTCACTGTTATGATGGTTATGATCATATAACATGATGGTAATTATCTTTTTTTAGATCGATATCACAAGTAATTCAAGTTCAATGTGACGCTCAATGAAATATAATTTATCTCGATGTATTTATTTATTATATAAACCTTCTTATCATATATCCATTCAAAATTTTATTATGGGAATTTCTGGTATAATAATTATCCAAGGGAATTACTTGTCTCCAGCTTCGAATGCTCAAAATGCCATTTATTATTTAATTTTTTATTGATATACTCCTTAAGACTTTCCTCTATCCCACCAACAGAAATTCGAATTATCGTATTTGAAGTTAATAGGTTAACAATTTTATTCCTGATTGCACAGTTTTATATGCTAAAATTAAAAAATAAAGCTAAACGTAGTTCCTTGAAATTTTCTTTCGATCTACAACATCTTAATGCAATAATATGAAATTTATCTCTCATAATTTGAAATTTAAATCGGACAATGTTACTCATCGAATGTTCACATTTGCTGGATAGAAATAGGCATAGAGTTCAGTGCTTTATGTATAATTTTTTGTTTCGTTTTGAGATTCGATTATTCTTAAGACGGTACACGTCTAACATTTGGAATATCAAAATAATAAGATTTGATTTTAATTTTTCAATTTTGAAAACCCGCGTACAAATATCAATGTGTGTATTTATTTATCTAATTTTATCAGTTTTTCACGAAAAACTATGAACAAGATCACGGTAAAATTCAGTAAAACTTTTTTAAAATCAAATATTCATCAATTGAATGTTTTTTTGTGTCTCGAAGACAATATTTTTACGCAAAGCGAATGAATATGATTATGAAATCATGTTCGTCTGGTTTTGACTTCCTGCTAAGGCGACACGTTGTGAGGAATAAGTAAACCATCGAACGAAAGGACCTAAACCAAGTGGTCACAAGTGTTTCAATGAATGATCACATATATGTAACGTTACAATTCGTTAATGAACACAAATCACCATATTGTGATGCATCACATGGTTTATTGTGAAGTATCTGTGCCTTGTTACCTTAGAAAAGCATCTTTTCAAATGTGAGAGCTTATAAAATGTGTTTACCTTTAGCTAAGTGTCAGAAAGTTAATACTTATATTTTATGTTCAAATACATGTCACTTTGTAATTTCAGTGGAAAATAATTACAGGGAATGTATTTTTATAAAGAAATCGATTCGTAGAAGTACAAGTGGTATTTTACATTAAGATGTTGTAGATCGAAACATTCCTATTATTAAATAGAAAAAGAGGAGGCATTAGATTCAACTATGGAGGTACATAACATAAATGTGTCATTTAACATAAACTATACATTAATATTTACTTTAGAATTCATCATTATGGGTTTAAATATTTTTAGGAGGGTGCTAGTAAAGCTTCGAAGATGACTTCTCGAAATAAAGAAGTTGTAAAACTGAAAGAAGAAGAAGAAAATTCTAGACAAACAAAATTGCTGTTCCTGAGGAAGAAACTACAAGAGAATAGGTATGAATTTATTTTTCGTTTCGTGCGTTTCGAATGAAACTATTTCTTCAGGATATGTATGTTCGCTTTTTTCATGAATATTTGGCTGCAGGATTTAAAGCAGAGTTGTTAATACGTAAAGAATCTTGAAATTGCCCTAGGTTTAAACCTTTCTTTCGCACTCTATCACGGTTTCCTGCGTTGTTTTAAGTTGTGTAGTTAAGACAAAAGCTTCATTTAGACTTTATTACTACTCAAACTAGTTGTGTGTTTAGGAATGTACTCTTATTGCTGTTTCCATCATCTATCATCACACTCATATCATGTTTAACATTTATTGTTTTGTCTTGAAGTATTTTTACTTGTCTTTGACATTACAATATGTTTTCAACAATTTTTCTGCATCAACAGAATATAGTGATCATATCTTGATATTCCCTATTGAGTTGTACTATGACTATAGTATTTTGGATTGGAAAAGAAACCACTTAATGATTGTGATAATGATTGATTATTCCGATTGAATTCCCAAAACTGTTTGTTCTAGATTAATTAATGTAGTGATATAGCTTCCTCAGAAATCAGGAAAATTATTATTAATATATTTTACTTCTCGATTCAAGCTCTTTTAGGGCTTCTTTGATATTCTCAGTCAAATCTGATAACATTTGGCCTTGTAAATAAAATTTCTCTCAAATTATCTCAATCAATAATTAAGATCTAATCAATAATGAACTATGAGTTAGAAATTATCTCTTCAAACATCCTTTTTGCTCTCCATTTTTGCATTACATGAATTTGATATCTTATAGAAACTATTTTTAACCTTGCACTCTCCAGGGTTAATATTTCCTTAAGAAGCTGAAAAACTGTTCATATGATTTAGGATATAGTTTATCTTCCTTTTACTTATGCAATTAAATAAGCTCTTATGATGCAAATCAGTAAATATCTCCCACAGTTTAAAATTTTAAATTCTATTTTTATGAGTTGTTTGCATATAATCTGAAAGCAGTGTTATAAACCTGTTGGAATGTTTTTGAAATTGATTTGTACTGCAAAGGATAGATAGAAAATATTCTGCCTTTTCTAATTGGAGGAATCGTTTTTCTTAAATGGAGTATCAATAATAACATAATAAATTGATAACTTAAACAGTTAAAATGTTAAATTTAAATGATACTCTAGCCTCTGAAGTTTCCAAATATTGTAAATATTACAATCTTAGCCCCAATTTTTGTAGTTGAATTTTTATTTTACACATACTAAAAGCCCTGGTATAATAACTCTAAACAAATCTGTGATAAACCTGTTCATTGCATATTGAAAATCAATTTTCACTATATTTAGGAAGTTTATATCATTATTTTCTTTTTAAACAAAGTTCATCAAATTCTTGTCTGAGTAAGACTTCACCTTCCGACTTTTATAATGTTTATGTTAAAAGATATATTTTGCTATATGTGACCAAATGTAAGATTTAAAAAAATTATTTATTGTACATAGACCAAACACAGTTTTTGAATTGTTACAATGTAATATTTAACTCAATAATAGAGGTACACAAACATCCACACAAGGAAAATATCCTCTCTGGTCCATCTATCCTCAGCTGAGATTTGAACTGAGGACCTTGGTGTTAGATAGTTGTCAACAGTAGTATTGATAGTAAAATTTTATTCTAAGTTATACAATTATTAAATATGCATTTCAGAATAAAATTTGAAGAGCATGAGAAGAATGTTACAGAAAGTCGAAAGGAGTTGGAGGTAATGGTGGCCCAGCTCAGGGATCAACTTAATCAGCAAAATAACATAATAGAATCTTTAAGTGCTGGTAATACATCTGGTGCTCCTCAACAAAAAGAAGCAGAGCCAAAGGTAAATTTAATCTTATTTTATTGATTAGGTAACCTATGATTTCATTTTAATAGTTTGTGAATTTTTTTCAATTTTGCTTTTCATAAATTATAATTAACATTTGGTTTCTCATTTCAATTTCGTTTTATTAAAAGAACTGAAGATGTATACACCACTGTTCAACATTCTATTCTATACAGTCTTTGTATTTATATTGTAGTTATGCAGACAATTTTATTTTTGATCTGGAATTTTAAAAATGAAATACTTTTACAGATGGGAGTCCTGGACAAGGTTGTCTTATAATTAATAATATTGGGTGATATTTTGGCTGTAACCCTTATTATCAAATTAATTTATTTCCCAAAAATACTCAAAACAAGTTTTGTAGTTTTATATAAGTTCTATTTAAGTTTTAAACTTCAAAACTCAGTTTTTACTTTACTTTGAAGGAAAAAACTTTTGATATAGCTGTATGAAAAACAACTTGAATGAGTTCATAGATATGTGAGAATTTTGCTCTCTTCTGTAGCTGTACCCTTGGCTTTGTATATTAGCATTTTTGCCCTAAACCTTTTTCAAGATTTCTTTTTCTTTGATAATAATAACCTATATTGACAAAAAATTTAGATAATGGAATTATTACTGCCTATAAAAATGGTAAAGAATGTCGTCTTTGTATTTTGTTCATGATTATTGAATATTATATAGACGTAAGGATTTCTTCAAGATTTATTTGGTAACATTAAAATGATTTAAAATTTAATCCATCAAATCCCAATTGCAAGTATTTATACTTAAGTATTGTTATGAAATAGCAGCATAATGATATTAAAAGACTTTAATAAGAAGTAAGATATTTGCTATTAAAAAACCTGTAAATGAATACAATTAACAATTATTTGAGTGAATAATAAGTATTGGAAGAATGATTAATCTAAAATTTTATTATTCTGTCTTAGGTAGAAGAAGTTGAAAGTGGATCTCAAGAAATGTATGCCCAAATGGTTTATAAAGACAATAAAATTATGGACTTAAACAATAAAATAACCCAATTGGAAGCTGTAATACTAGATCTCAAGGTTTTTATCTTATAAAATATTTTTGATTTCTGCATTATTCATATATATGTCTGTCACTTGTGACTCAGCTTCTCCTGAATTTTTTTGTTTACTTAAAACTCCTTTTTTGTATACAGGAAAACCTAAGAGAGAAAGATGAGGTTATAGCAGCAAGGACACAAGCTGTTGTTCTAGCCTCCGAGGATGCTGGGCGTAAGGGCCGGAGTACTCAGGAGGCATTGGAAGAAACCCGATTGTTAATGAAAAGTATGCAGGAAGAATTTGCTATCAGAGAAGAAGGTGCGAAGGCCCAGGCTGATTCTTTAAGACAACAATTAGTTGAAGCTCATGAAAGGTATACCAATTATTTTATAGTGGTTGAAATGTTGATCTGGAATAGGATTTAGATTAAGATTTATATATATTAATCAATAATTTATTTAAAATTCCAGTTCTTCATTATTTTTATTTTCAAACTTTAATCAGAAGAAATATCTCTCTATTGAGCTACAAGCTACAAAAAGTTAGAGATAAATTACTTGATTACCTTATGCTTATTGTACAAAATTTCATATTCGTATGAAAGTGAAAGTACAGTAATGTATTAATGAATGTCATGTGTTCTCATAACAATTCACTGACTGCGATAGCTAATGTTGACATTGGTCTTAAAATTTTTGAAAGAATATTTACTTATTTTGGGTTATTCCCATTTACCAATATCATAATAAATAAAAAACCATGACAGTAAGTGAAGAATAAAATATTCTACCAGCAAGTTGAATTTTAAAATACATCATAATCATTGACAGTTCTTGTAAATTGGTTATTTACATAAAAGAATGAGTCAAAGATATATAAAGTATTAGAACATTTTTATGAATTAAATAAAATATATAAAATTGATTCTTGGTATCACAATGAAAAGAAATTATCTAACTATGAACACCCTACAAAATAAAATAAGTCTTAATTTTAAGCTATTTTCCATGTATCAAAATAAAATTTATTATTGAGATTGTTGATGTAATTACTAGATTGATATAAATTGTTTTCAAAAGTAACAATGTTTCATGAAATCTTACCTAATCTTTCGTTCAAATAGGATGTAGCTTAAAGCTTTCTGCAATGTATGTTGTACAGGTTGAGGTTCACAAAGTTCATTATTAATCATTGATATTGTGTTTATAGGTTGATATGAGAAGTGAATTTAGTGAGGTGAAGAACTATTATTTCCTATATTCCTTCTATTATTATTTACTTGTCATGAAGTATTTACAATTCTTTACAATTTGCTTCATAGTTGATCTTTTTATGCAGGAAGATCAATCATAATAGTTTATTTTATATATGCAAATATTTTCTCTCTTGTTTAATTTTTAAGGTTGAAATTATTAGACAGCTCCATGGAGGATTTGAAGTCTTCACACGATGCCCTGAAAATTAAAAATGATGAGTTGGAGACTGCTTTAGCTGAGAAAAAGGATACCAACTTGGAGGAAAAGGTTGAAGAGCTTAAAAATGCAATTGAGTCAAAAAATCAAGAGTTGATAAGGGTTAAAGCCACACACAAAGGTCAAATAAAGGCTATGGAGAAGCGACTAGCCCATGTTAAGAAAGTGAGTTTTGGATACCTTTATCTTTTATGGATGTACTAGCTGGATTATTGCATAAAATTTAATGAATCTTCTGTAAAAATTCATTTATGATATATTTGCTACTGTAAATGTAATTGAGTTTCTTTTAAAAATTCTCAATATTCATCTGAGAAAACATTTGTTTCTTAAAAAAGTGCCTTAGGCATATTTTAAAGATATATAGAATAGGAAGGGTACACCTAGTGCTACCCTTTCTTGTGTTGTCTGATGGAACAGATCTAAAATATTTTCTGAATAATAAACATTTAGCGGAGTCTATGATCAAAGTTTAAATTACCCTCTAAGCTTTTCATGACATCAATTGTAGGTAAAATTCAAGATACTGAGATTTTTATTTTCTTTTGTGTGCAAAGCTTGAATATGATTATTTTTATTCAAATCATCTTTTTAGGTATCTTCAAATATTCAACCTATTTAATTAAATTCACTATTCTGTTCATATATAAAAATTATCCTGACCAATTTGGTGCCTTAAAATAAAATAATTATTCTTGAGGGCTATGGTAAATTTTTGTTATAAAGTTTTAAAAATTATAAGCTTCCATTTGTTGGATAATCTACTTGTTTGTGATAGAATGTAAGGTAAAAATTAAAGTTCATAGTTATGCTAATAATTTAACCTTATTCTAACCTCATTCCATTAGAAAATACATTTTTTCTTTGTTTTTTCATAAGAATTTTTCAATTCCAACAACCATGATTCAATCTCTATTAATTTGTGTTAACAGCTGTCTGATGCTCATGCAGAGGTGATTGTCCTGAGTAACAAGATAGCAGAGCTGGAAGAGGAGAAAGGTAACCTACAGTTGCATCTGGTAGACTTTGATGAAATGAAAGGTAGGGTCCCTCAGGCCTCTCGTATAATTATCGGTGGGATGGCAGATGTATCTTTGGCACATTACAAGTCCACCTGATAAACAGATTGAGAAGGGAAGTTGGGATTTCACTGTATAAAGGAAAAGGCTTTGGGACTTTGCTTGAAGTGTTTGTATGAACCATCTAATCATTGGAGTATTGAAGAAGACTTAATTCAAATATTAGTTGCTCTAGAGTGGTGGTTTAATGTGAATCTGAAATATTCAAATCCAATTATTGCATGTCATTGCCATGAATATTCTTCAATGATGTGGTGGTTTTAATATCTTTTACTGACATGCATGGCTGTGCACAATTCTTAAAATAATTAACATGTGTCAAAGAATTAATATCCATATAAAATATAGTGATATACATTGAACTCAAGCCTCATAATCATAGTTTTCCCAAAATTTAATCATTCATTTATTGTATAAATATTAATATGTCTAGCACAAAAGAGCAAACTTCTACTAATTCTTTGCTTCCTAACTAAATCAATTTGTAATTTGATCTCTCTCCCTTATATGTGATTGTCAGAAGAATAAGAATGTATATAAGAGAAATCCAACCCATTTTCATCCTGATATTCAAAATTAACTTTGAAGAGAATTGCACTGCTTTAATATCTTTAGCAAATGATTATTAGTTGAAGTATTTGCCCATAATCTTTTTTGGTACTGATTATTAAAATAGCTTTCTTATTAATACTGGAGCTGGTTCTGGAAACTTTATGTTTAAAAATGATTTAATTTATTTATTCGTCAAAATATTACATCAAAATTTGGATAGGTGTCAATCCTGGAAGGGAGAATATCATGTTATTAAAGAGACTGCCTGGTATTTTTCCAAAAAGGAGGGAGGGGCCCTTTAAAAACTTCATATAATATTTTATGCCTTATATATTTCAACTAATCTAAAACTCAGTCTTCTAGACCCTTTCTCTCTCATAATTGCCAGTTATATACCTTGGTATCTTTCTCTGCATTCCGTTTATCTTTTAAAAGAATCAAATTTTGTGTGGTTCCTAGATACTTGCACCATATTTTAGTGTATTCTCTTTCCCATACACTCTCTCCTCTCAAATTAAAGCTCCTCAATACAAAAAAGGGATTTGTAAACCTTAATAACTATATCATCATTGTTTTTTCCTCAATTATATTTCATTGGGGGATTAATACCTGAAAATATGTAGTCAAATACATCATTTATGATTTTGTCATTTACATAGTAATTATGTTGTATTTGAGAATGGTATGGGGAACGAGATAGGTTTACATATACTGACAATTTCTATACCAATTAATTTAGTCAACTCAGCTTGTTGATTAGCAAACTAGCCTAATTGTGAGGGTCTGTTACACTTGCGTATATTATGCAGCTGTCTGCAAATAGTCTGATAATAATAGGTACTTTGGTTTACTATATAAAAGATGATTATGAATTTTAAATCCTTCTATATTTTTCTTTCATATCAGATCATGATTGTGATTTTGAATAGCTTAGATAATCATGATATTCTCTCTTAATTTAAAAAATTAAAGTTAATGCTCAAATAATAAATAAGTCGTGAATTCTTTCCCTTTATAAGAAATTCTTTTTAATAACTAAAGCTGTGAAGTAGTGTTTTCTAAAAATAATTAGCTTGACATTGGGTACCATATCCTCAGTTTCTTTGATGTATAATTTTAATTTTTTTTATTAAACAATATCATGCTAGATCAATTTTGAAAGCCACAAATATGTAATTGAAGAAATGAATATCAGGATTAACAATGTTCTTTGAATTTTTCTTCAAAGCAAAAGGGATTGATTTCATTTATTCAGATGAGATTTAAAATACAATGATCCACAATTCAAATTCTTTTAGTGATTGTAAATTTTAAAATTTATTATTCAAAGTTTTTACTAACAGTTTCTATTTTTCTCTAAAGATTTTAATTTTACTTGCTCCGTTTGATACACTTACATCTTTATACTAATAGATATTAAGATGCTAGAAATATTTTTTACTGTTTTTGGTCTAACAAAATTACTTCTCATATTTTCTTTAACTAATGAATTGACTGCATATCAGTTTCAGATAATCAGTTGAAATCACGTGTTTCTGAGCTTGAAGAGCGTCTGCTCAAGAGGGAATCTGAATTTGAAGCCTTAAAAGGAACTGTTTCATCATTGGAAGAAGAAAATGGTGCATTGAAAGACAGTAAGTTTATTTATACATAGAAAAATAATTTAATTTAATTTACTGTCATTTTTCTTCTGTATATACTAGATTTTCCCTTTGCTGTAATTGAAGTATTACCTATTAGTAATTAATATATTGCTGTATAAAAATGCATATCCTTTAATTAAATCTGAGTTATTCCCTTATTATTTTGTAATCATAAATTCACAGTTATTTATCTTCAAATATTATCGAATTTTTCTTAAATTCTGATTTTGGTCTCATCCTGGTTCAAACTAAAACCAACTAGAAAAGAATATTTAATCTAAGAAGAACTGCTATAAATGGTATCTTAGTCAAGAAAAATCCTATTAATAATGAATTTCTTCTATTATTTTATTCAAAACACAACTGAGAGATAAAGTTTAAAAGATGTTTAAATGGTATGGTTTTGGATATTTTATATTGACCATTTAATGTTTTTTAATTTAAAATTGCAGAAAATGCTGAAAAAGAGAAGATAATACAGCAGATGGAGTCAGTAGTATGTGATCTTAAAACCTTTCAAGTCTCTGCTGAAATCAAAACTGTCGAGATGGAGGAGGAGTTAGAGCAAGTGTTTAGAGAAAAATGTGAATTGAAAGAAGAGTTGAATGCTCTGAAAGAGAGAGAGTCAGCTGATAACTCACATTTGTCTGATACATTGAAAGATGACCTTTCTGAAGCCCGTAAAATAATATCAGAGCTTAAAGTTGATTTGGGAGATTACAGAGAACAGGTGGAAAGCTCGAGAGAGGAAAATAAATTTTTGAAAAATGAAATGAACAGATTTGAGAAAGATATTAGAGATTTGGAGTCTGAGTTGGCATTGTATAAAGATAAAGTAGCAGTATTAACTGAGGATCATGAAAGGTTGAATGCTGATAATCAGAAAAAGGGTATGGAGTTTTCAGAGCTGGAGTTGAAACTAAAAAGGGAAGAGGTCATCTTCCGTGAGAAGATAGAGGAGATGGAGTTGCATAGATCAGAGCAGGAAGAAGAAAAGGCAAAACTAGAGGATCGTCTGAAGGATCATATAGAAGCCATTGAGGAATGGATGATTAGTTGCAATGAACTGGAAGGTCAGTTGAAAGATTCTGAAGTAGAAATGGAGAGATTGTCCAGTCTTCTTCAGGAGGCCCAAGAAAGTATTCTCAAACTGGAAGAGGAGTTGAAATCTGTTAGGAAAGAAAAGGAAGAATTGAATTCCAAAAAGGAATTGGAAGTTCTAGAACTAGGGAAAGAATTATCAACCCTTAAGTCTGCTCTTGAAACAGAGAAAGGAAATGTTACAGAAATGGAAAATAAATTGCAAATTATGGAATTAGAATTCAATGAGAAGCTGAAAGTAAAAGAAGATAAATTAAATGAAGAAAGACTTAGTTATGAAGCTAAAATGAAAGAACTTCAAGACATGATTGCTGATAGGGAAAGTCTGGTAGACTTATTGAAAGAAGAAGTGGCAAATGTGCAAGTTGAAGTTGATAAAACAGTTGCATACCATAGGGAGCAGGTGAAAGATCTTGAATCTGCTATAAGTGCTGAAAGTGTTAGGGTAGCCTCTTTGCAAGCAGAAATTGTAGCCATTAATGCCAAAGCTGAAGAAGATGCACATGCAAAGGATATGAGAGTTAAGGAGCTTGAAAAAGCACTGGAGAGTGCTGAAACCCAGACTCAAGCTGCAAAGGAAGAATTGAATCAGTTGGAAATGAAATTGACCAATTTGCAAGAAGAGTATGAAACAAAAGTCAAAGAGATGGAGGGGAAGATGGAAGTTGAACAAGAAAAGGTATTTACTCTTCAGAAAGAGTTGTTGGATAAAGAGAAAGCATGGCAGGAGAAAACTGAGTTACAGGAGACTAAAACAAGTGAGATGGCCAGAGAATTGGCTTTGTTTACTGATGAGTTGGATTTAGTAAGAAGTGAATTACATGCTGCTGAGGAAAGGAGAACAGAATTAGAACAGGAGTATGAAGCAAAAGTCAAAGAATTAGAGCTTTCATTGAATAGTAAAGATAATGATCTACTCAGTTTACAGTCTGATCTTGAAAATGCCAATAAAAAAGTGAAAGAATCTGAAGAGATGCTTGGGAAAAGAGTTAATGAGCTGGAGGCCAAGTTAATTGAAGCAAACGTTAAGTTAAGTGAGGAATATGATAACTTAGGAAGGGAAAGTGAAAACCACCAAATTGAGATACAAGGATACAAGAGATTAGTAAAAGAATTAGAGGACAGTGTTTCATCAAAAAGTGATGTGATCGTGTCTTTACAGAATGGTATTTATGAAAAGGAATGCTACCTGCAAGAAAAGGAGAACTTATTTACAAATAAAGTTAAAGAATTGGAGGAAATATTAGCATCCAAGGATTTAGAATTAAATCAGTTAAGGACAGAATTACATGATAGATGGGTTGCCTATGACAGTGAAGTAACACAGCTTAAAAGTGTGATGGGAGAAAAAGATGAAAATCTTAAAGATTACTTAGAACGTGAATCTAAAGAGAAAAAAATACTAGAAGAAAAAATAGCATCAGTGCAAGAAACAGCTGACAGATACAGTGGAAGGATTGCTGCAATGCAGGCTGAGCTTGATTTAACCCATGCAAAAGCTGCAACTTTGGAAGAGGAATTAGAAGATTATAATAGATATTATATAGGCAAGGTGCAAAAATTGGAGGCAGTGATAGCATTAAAAGAACATAAATTTAGTGCTCTACAAGAAGAATTGTCAGCTGTTCAAAATCAACTTTCCCAATCATCCGAGTCATTTGAAGTGCAATTGAAAGAATTACATTTAATAATTGAAGAGAAGGAGAATCAGCTCAATGAATTGAATACAAAGAATTGGGAGACTAGTAAGAGGATGGAATCTATGAATGAATCCAACCTAAAAGAGAGAGAATCCATGGAGAATGAACTGAAAAATGAAATATCCGATTTGAAGAATAAACTCTCAAACTCTGAAGTAAAGTGTGAAGAACTAATTGAGAACTATGAGAAGAAGATAAGAGATCTTGTGGAAAGTAATTCTAGTCTGGAAGCCAAAATGTTAGAGTTTGAGGATAAATGTAAAAATAATGATGAAAGATATGAAGTTTTATCTAAAGAAAGTGGTGCCAAAATTGCTTTGCTTGAGAGGTCTCTATCTGACAAAGAGTTGGAATTATTAGACATGCAAAAGCAGGCCTCTAATTATGAACTTAGTTGGAAGAACACCATTAAGACGTATGATGCCCGTCTAAAAGAAATGAGTTTGGCTGTACAAGACAAAGAGTTGCAGTTGAATAAAATGAGTGAGCATGTGTCTTCAACTGAGGCTAATTCTGGAGAAGCTATAATGGTATTGCAGATGAGGGTAGAAGAATTCCAGAGATATGCCCAAGAGAAAGATTTGGAACTTTCTGATCTTAGAGAAAAATTAAGGAACATGGAACTTCAACTCAGTGAAAAAGAGGAGTCAACGCACTATGAAGTGTCTAAGAAAGATTCTATCATTTGTGAAAGAGAAGAACAGATTAAAATTGTCGAAAATAAGCTTTGTGATCTTGAAAACCAATGTAGAAACAAAGAGTTATTTTACGAGTCTAAGATTGAAGAGCTAAAGGGAATACTTAAGGAAAAAGAAAGTTGTCTTCAAGAAGCATTGTTTAAGAGTGAGAGTGCTGAGTTTCAGAGCAGAGAATCTTTTACTGAGTTAGAAAATAAACTCAGAGCTGTAGAGTCGGAAGTATGTGATAAAGATTCCAGAATAAATTTGTTGCTTAATCAGATAACTGAGCTGGAAGAGAATCTGATTAAGAACACAGAAATGTACAATTTGCAATTGAAGGATTTAAGAGAGCAACAGAATTTAGAATTAACAAGGACTCTAGAAACATGTAACATTGATGTTGAGAAAAATAATGAAATGAAGATGGAATTAGAAAAGCTTGTGAAGGATAGAAAATATTGGGAAGAGGAATGTATGAAGAGGGTGGATGAAGTGAATGCTCTTAGTTTTAAGCTGAAACATGCAGAAGAGGAAAGTGATCGTCTAGCATCTAATTTAGAGCAAATGGAAGAAGAGAGTGAAAAGGTAATGGTTGCATTGAAGCAAGTAGAGCAGGAAAGAGATGAGCTGATGTCTAACATAGAGCAAATGCCAAGAGGAAGGAAAAGATCAGAGAGGAATGAAAGTGATTCATGGGGATGGTCAGATGAAGAGGAAGCAGAGAGTGTTAATAAAGTGAAGGTGCTAGAAAAGAGAGTGACTGAATTGGAGGAAGAGATAAAGATTAGAGATGATCTAAGGGAAGAGGTGCAGAAACTTGAACTGTCCAACATGAGACTATTGGACATGAAAGAGAAACAGGATGAGGAGTTGGCCCAACTGAAGATGGCACTGAGTGGAAAAGTTCCTAATGAAGTTTCAGAGGATGATGCAGATATTCAGTATGAGCTAGACACTGCCTTGCACATGCTACATCATAGAGATGTACAATGTGAAGAACTCACATTGGAACTGAAACAGGTCAGTAGCTGTTTCTTCAACGTTTTAGAATGATAATTGCTGTCACCACCAATTTTGTTTAAAAATGAAGTTTTTCCTCCGTAATTTAAATTTCATCAGATAATTGTCTTATAAATAAAATGAGCCCTTCTATTTGTCCAATTAATTAAGATGTTAAAGGTACCTTTCTTATTTTACAAGTGCATGTTGTGCACATAGTGCAAGTCAACTTGCTTAAATTCATTACTCATTAGTGTTATTTAATGCAAATCAATTTAGCTTTTTATCTTTCTTCTTTGTTAAAAATAGGGATGGCAAAGGGCACATCAACTCCTCTTTACCCAGTTTGAAGAGGGGTTGCGTGTATTGTAGTTTATTATACAATGGATGATGCTTGCAAATTTATAAATACTATTGCAAAAGTTAATGTTAATTAAGTCAACAATATTGGTAAAATTCAGGAAAAGTGAAGTGGATAATACCTTGGTATTATAAGCCTTTCATGATATCATATATTAATGATTATTGATGAAGTAAAAAAGTCAATAATCAAACTCATAGGCATTTGCAAAAAGTATATTAGGGACCTTTTTATTTCTCAGAGCTTGTTAGTATTTGAAGTTAAGTCTTAGAAATAAAGTTTAATAACACATCTATAAATATAAAAATGTTTCTAAATGTGGGAAGAGCATCTATAGACATATAGTTGCAGCAACTTTGGCATGTATGGTGCTGATCTCTGATTTGATTTTCTTGTCCTGTCACCCTGCCAAAGTAGTAATTTCTTAGAAAAGAGTCCTGAAAGAAAAGTATTAATTGCATTAGTTTTATAAAAAATGGTGTGTTTACGTTTCAGTATGTTTATTAATTCTCTTTAGTATATAAAGTAGACAATTTGAAATTTAGCTGGTTTTGTACATTTGTTCAATGGTTTACAGTTGCTTGAGGAGAGAGATATCCTACAACTTCGATTGTCAAATGCATTGCGTTTGAATGAAGAGCTCCGTCAAGCACCTACAGAAAAACCTTCTACATCTATAGCCTCAGGGATTGAAGAGCCTCATACTGCCAAAAGTTACCAAATAGCACAGGCGTCTGATGTTTCTAGATCTCCAAAACTTAAAGCTAGGACTCTGGTCTCTGGCATACCTCCTCCTGAGGACATATCTGCTCTAAGTGATAAGTATGTTTGTATTTGCTGAAGCCAAACAGTATCATCCTGAAACTCAAAAAATAAGTCTTAGTTTCTCTTTAAAAACTGCCATTGCTTCTAATGAAACCTTTCTAAATTAAGTATTGGGTTAATTTGCAAATATACTTTTGCTATACATTCTGAATAAGTAGTGTATCAAAGGATAATCTAATCACACAATTTTGTTTCAATTGTTGTGGTAACAATAACTGAATATATTGCATAATACCAATTTATGTGGCTTCCTCTCGTAAATAATATTTAAGAATGTTTGTTGTTCATTTTTTCATTCACTTGAAAACATATTTTAAAGATGAACTGCATAATATAAGATTTATTCATCTTTTTGGAAGTTATTCTAAATCTTGTATAAATATGCTCAAACATGTATACACTTGATTCATGTTTATTAAAATATTAGCGTATCTTTAATTTAAAATTAATTTTTATCTTTGATATAGATTGAGTAATTTTAAATGTATTTTTCAGAATATCTCAACTTCACTCCGTTGATCATCATTATGACGTTAGGCTTGTGAATGATAGAGAGCAGAGACAGGAAGATCAATTGCACATAATGGAGAGGCAAAGGCACGCTCATAAACAGATGAATCAGAAGAAACACATTGCCAATTTACAAAAAAGGCAGCGCTCACAATCCCATGGAGTTCCCCCCAGTCCTGATGGAGCTCCACAGTTAGTTGATGCCTCTCACACCCTTTGTAAGTTTCTCCATCTCAAATTATAGCAGTTTTTTGTTTCAAGCTAAGATTCATGCTTTCTGTAATCAATTTTTAATGAGTCAGCAATACTTTGATGGTGAGATGTGACTAAAGTATTTTTTAAATGTTTATGCTGTTTATTATTATATTATGATTGAATTTACATATCATTGCGATTTTGATTTATTAATAAACCATTATAAATGTTCCCTCAGCAGATTTTGGTGGTATAACTGATGTATTAAAAAGTAATCTTTTTAGTTTGGTTGTATTTTAGATGAACTAATTTCAACCATATTTTATATGATTTGTTGTTTTGTTTTCATAATATTCTGTTTCTTTCAGCTCGAGATGTACAAAGTCCTTCCTCGGTGCTTAAAAACTGGTTTTGGGGGAAAAGGTACAGTATTTTTTCTATTTAATTTAAAGTAATGATTAATTGATAAATTCTTTCTATAATTTTGATGCTAATAGCTATATTCTGTATTCATTTTCATGGTTATTGTATTTGTGGGTTATTGTCAATTTAATTTAATTATGTGAAATTTTTTGACATTGGATTTCTCTATCAATAGTTGCAGAGTGATATACTATATTAGATAATCTGAGAAGTTTAAGCTGTTTTAGTTTTTTTGTTTTAGCTTATTACTATCCATGTTTCACATAATAATTATTTGGGGTCAATTTTTGCATTTGTTTCATTGATCTTGATCTCTTGAATTGAATGAAAGTTACTAGAAATACACAGTGAAATAATTTTGATTTGGATGAGTGACGCTTCTTTATCAATAGTTAATTAATCTTCGTTGTTTACAGCACTCCAAAGGTGATGCAAATCTAAGATGCATTTTATCCTTGCCATCAAAGGTAAATTAATTAATTTTAGTTTCTGAATCTTTGAAAATTCTATGAATAATTTCTGATCATTTGATGATAGTTCTTCTACTCTCTTTTATAACTGAAGTATATTTAGTCGTGCATTAATTATTTGCGCCTTTTTTTCTTTTTCTAACTACTAAGATATTAACTAAGGAATATTTTCCATATTTTGCTGTATTTTTTAAAGTGTTGACATATATGTAATTTTCTATCCTACAAATTTGACAAAACATTATCAATTGCATTCTTTAAACTAGTTTGTCCATGAAATTATTATTTTAAATAAACTCAATTATTCTTATCTTTTACAGGTATTTAATGCGTGCCTGTTATTGAAGGTGTTGATGAGACTTCTCCTCTTCCATTTTTTTATCCATAGATTGTTAAAATACTTTTTGAAGCAACTGAAAAATACTTATGGTTTTGTTATGTATATTTATGTGAAAAGAATAGGTCTTTCCAAAAGACATTTTCAAATAAGCTCTTTTATTTAAAAATGAAAAATTATCTCAATTATAAAAAATCACTGTTTCTTCTTATAATTTTCATTTTATATCACTTCAGAAATTTTTCATTTAAAAAAATACTGCACCGACCTACAGGATGGTTAAAATATAAATATATGCATATATTTTTGTACAGTGAAGCCTATTATTATTGCTCTTGGTAGCTCTTTGTTGAAAATTTCTTTGATCATGTGCTGTGTATTATTTCTACTGTTGTAGTATTATGTGGTAACTGAGTGTCGTGATTGTGTGTATGATGGAACCATGCGGATCAAATTGCTATGAGGTATCATAGCATATTGTGATAAAAGGTTTGGGTGCCTAATGTGGTCGTAATGAATAAATCATTGTGTTTATAAATATTGTTTAATTAAAAATGCTTTCATAAAAAATTCTATTCCCCCCATTTGAGTTGAAAACTTGTCCAAAATAAATGTAATATCCCATTTGCAAATTAAGGTTGCATATTTGGAGACACTGCATAAGAGCATTAAAATGAAGGTTTTGAAAGAAGCATATTCAGAGTATTATTTCATACCTTACCTTTTTCGTAATTGTTTCTAATTTTTAATCAAACATGTATTCTCAAAGTTAAGAAGTAAATAGGAATGAATAGCTCTATCCTTTTTAATGGAATGTCTTGTTTTCCTGATGAAAGAACCCTTGGATTACTTGCTTGTTGATATCAATTGACATTTTGTGCTCTAGGTACCAATTCAAAATGTTTTGATTACATTTATTTCTGGTGCTTAGAACCTCAATGAAGCTTAGCTGTAATTCATTGAAAATTACAAATTAAATTACTTATATATAGATAAAATATAGTTAAACTCGATTCCATTCAGAATTACAATTTAAAGGCATGATTTTATTACTATGGATAACTTCAGTGCCATCATAATAGCGAGAAGGAAAAAAAGAAGACTGATTGGTATTTGATTGATGGATGCAAAATTGTCGATGTAGATACCCTGCGAGCCACCTTACGGTGAGTGGCAGGGGATGCATGCATCGCGAGTTTACTTCTCTAGACGATTATTCTCTCGTATCGTTCGAGGAAAGAATGAATTTTTGAATCTGTTAGTTTTTGCATCTATTTCACTTATTTTATTTGCTGTAACCGATCGACCTATGTTGCAGGGAGGGCGTATGATCTGTACCACGTCTTCCTTGAACGTTCCTTCTCTGAATCCATTTAGTAAATCTAATCTACGCTTTGATCTTCTCTATTCTAACGATTATCATCCCGCATCCTTGAGCATTTTAGTCACGCTTATTGATTTATCGTAACGATGTTCCTCGAAACGCTTCACTTTACGTTGTACCTTTTCTAATTCACTTACGTTACTTTTATCGGCAATGTCCTATACACTACACGCTTATTCAAGGTGTGGTCTGACTAGCGCAATGTAACATAACTTGTGAACTTTTTTTACGCTCTTACCAACTATCCTCTTAACGAATCCGAGTTTTTTTAGATTTTCCACGTGTATTACGGAGTACATAATAGGTTATTCGTCAGGGTTATTCCAAGATACTTAACAGATTCTACTAATGAAATTTTTTCCCAGCGTAGGCTGTAAGTGAAATGATTACTCATAGTTTTCCGGTGAAAGAAGTTGACAACTGAACACTTGTTAACTCTAATTCCCAATTTTCGCACCAGATCATTATTCTATTTAAATCATTACTAAGTACGGTGGTACCTCGAGATACGAGTTTAATGCGTTCCGTAACCTTGCTCGTATGTCAAATTGATCGTATCTCGAATCATTTTTCCCCATTGAAAGTAATGAAAATGCCATTAATCCGTTCCGGACCTATGAAAAATACCCAAAACATCGGGCCATATTTTCGTTCGAGATACGAGCCCAAATTCATGTTTCCGGAGAGTCCAGCTCGTTGGTGCGCAGGGTCGAGCATCATCCGAGGAAATCTCTCACTCACTTCTTACCCGCTTGAATCGAAGTGTATCTTGTGCGCTGTAATCATTTTTGCGTGATTACTGATCTTCTTTTTACAGTACAGAAAGAGCAGCCAAGAAGGCAGAAACAAGTGATAATGAAATTTACGTTAATGTTAAGGTTAGTTTAAGTTTAAAGTTAAATTAAAAGGTTGTTTTAAGTATTTTCTTTTATTTGAAATAAATAAAGTGTTTTTCAGTTTAAAGTTACGAAAATAGTTTTAAGTTTTAAAAAAGCGCCGTTTACGTATGTGTCTAAAGTGCATACACTCCTTCCCTCCTCCTTGCCGTTCACCTTGGTTAGCCGAACTTGTCCGTCACCAAAGTAAGAATATTATTCTAAATAACTTTTATTTCTTTGTTTCATAATTTTTTACTCATTTGTTAATAATACATGTTTATTTGTTAATTAAAAACGTATCTTTATTTATAATTTACAATTTTTTGGGGATTTTTCATAGGTCCGGAACGGATTAATGACATTTTCATTTACAGAACGAATTAAACTCGTATCTCGAGGTACCACTGTATAGCCGTACCATGGAATTGATTGGCAGACTGGATAACCGGATGTTCGGTATACGATGATGTGCCATCGACCGCACCAACCCTGAGCCCTAACTAGGGAAACTGCGTGGTTTTACTCTATTAAGAAGGATAACGAGAACGCAGGCTCCCGCTGGATTCTAGGTACCTATGTCATGCTTTAGGGGCATCACGTACTAACGAATGTCCGGCCCATTCTTTTGACGGTTGTACCCCGTAAATATAAGAATAATAAGTTTAGAAAGGAATAATTAACTAAGGAGTACGAGTAAGATTCGAACTTAATTCGAATTATACATACGGAATGTATTTCAATCTTGGTTGAGCAGTGTTTTGGAACACGTGATTAATCATTTGTACTGTACATATCAAGAAATGAAGTTTCCGTACCATATAGTATTTAAACTGTGTATTTTTACCTAATAGTATGACGTAATTACGCGGCAATACGAAATTCAAAAAGGTTCTAATTGGAAGTCAGAAAGAGGTCTCTGTACTTCATTCAGTACAACAAAGAGCAAGTTTAATGTTTATAATGACTCTAACTAGGTTAAAAATACAAGCCTACCTAACAATTACTTCAACATACGTACTTTTAATACCCAATTGTCTCTGATTTATGATTGATGCCTGGGTAACTACCGAAATACAGTGACCTTACTTGATTCAACGCGTTGATCCATAACAGTGTATATAACAAAAGGTCCTCAAAAATTTACGTTGACATTCCTAAGGGGTACAGCCTGACCGTTTTTTTTCGGATGTAAGTACGATTGAATGCCCATAAGGCTCACGAAACCTGATCTGGGATCTGTTAGGAACTTCCCTGTTCGTAGGGTTAGGGAATACAGGTCCTGTGGAATCTAATCTCGGTGATTACTTATTGGGATAGACGTACTGACTATAGTCCGGCGCCTTTTTTTTAAGGCGTACCCCGCTAAGATCCCAGAAATGACATATTTAGAAGTACAATGTTCTCAGTAGTACATAGAGGTTGGAACTGCAATAATAATATTTTTTAGATAAAATTGAATATTGTGTGTGTTTCATAAGACGCTTAGAAATTTTTATTTACTCTTTAAAAGACCACTTGCTTGTCTATCCTTATAAGTAACATACCTTTCGGTGTTTGGTTGCGGGTGCAAGCACCATGTCTCTACTTACATAATCGGAGTATCGTTTGCGGGAAGATCGAATTTTTTTATCGAATAGTTCGGGCATCTGATTCCCTGATCTTTTCCTTATTGTCAGAGCAGCCTGTAGAACAAGGAGGACGGATGTTAGTAGTAACAACTTCCGAGTAGGTACCTTCTCTGAATTTATCTAATAGGTTTAGCCTTTTTTTAAACAAATTTTTACGTTACGCTCACCGAATTATCGTACCAGTTCTTTGCAAAACGGATCCGCAGACCCTTTTCTAAGTCGCTGATGTAACGTTTTTCCGCAGGGTCCCATATACTGTACTTGTATCATCATTAAGGTGTATAGCCTGATGTTTGCCGGATTTTAGGTTCGCTTGATGGATCATAAGGTTTACCAAACCTGAATTTAGCAATCGGGAGTTGTGAGGTCTACTCTATAAAGATGGTTAGCGAGCACAGATTCTGTTCTCTAATCCCGGTGATTACTTTTTGGCGTCGCGTATTTTGTGACTGTTGTAACCCGCTGAGATCCAAGAAATGACTTGTTAGAAGAATAATGCACTAAAAATTACATGGAAGAGGGTACTATAAACACACACACGGAATGTTTATCATTTAAGTTTGAGCGGTGTGTGAATTTCATAAACCTTTCGTAAATCTTTATTTACTCATTCATTTTCTCACACATTATGCTCATTGCGTGTTTTGAACAAATAATAGTTGGATATATAAATATTTTTGTTAAATAATTACATTATTAATACGACGGAAATTGATGATTAAACGAAGATTAATTATAGTTTCTATTGTTTTAAAAAGTAATTCATTGTATTTAAGTGTATTTCAATGCTACTTCAACTCATATCGGTGTACATTTCTCCGCCATGCCGTCCTGTTCCAGAAAATGGAACAAACCAAATTTTGAACGTAACAGGAGACACCCGCCAAATTTCGAAAATTATTTAAGGCACATGACTAATCACCATTTCATCATAATTTCAAAGACGTAATTTAAAACACATGGGGAATGAAAATTTTCATAATATTTGAAAATGGATTTTTTAAATGAAAACGCAATTTTTAGAAGGAGTAGTATTTGTTAATTATACATGTTTATTTTTTAATTAAAAACGTATCTTTATTCATAATTTACAATGTTTTGGGGATTTTTCATAGTTCCGGAACGGATTAATGACATTTTCATTACTTTCAATGGGGAAAAATGATTCGAGATACGAGCAAGGTTACGGAACGCATTAAACTCGTATCTCGAGGTACCACTGTATTTGTACCTGCATCTTTTTCGTTTTGTACTTTTAGTTTCGTTTTATTATTTTTTCTCTCGCAGTTTAAACGTTGTTAAATTTATATTGTACAGTGCTTAAGCAGCTCACTTTTACGTAATGTTGTGACGTAGTTACGCGGTAATACGCAAATTCGAAAATGTTCTGATTGGAAATCATACAGAGGTCTCTCTAGGTCTATTAGTACACAAACAGAGATAATTCTAATTATTTCGTCAATGAAGAGCAATTTTAACGCTTCTGATGCACTTAGTTAGGCTACGAGCACAAACCCTATAGTATAAAAAACCAATAATCACGGTGAAATGCGAAATTTTAATACGTAAACGTCTCTGAACTACGACTGATAAATTGTATCATCGCTGAGGTCTTTAACAGTGTCTATAACAACATGTGCCTGTGGAATTTTTTGAGCATCGTTGTTCTAAGGGGAACAACTGGCTGGAATTGCTCGGCATACTATATTTCCAGATGTTCGATATTGAATGGTGTTTACATGGGCCGCACCGACCTGGAATCCTTAGCGAAACAGCGTGGTCTACCCTATTTCAAGGGATAGCGAGAACACTGCGGTAACCTAGGATTCCACGCACCGGTGTTATGCCTGATGAGCATTACCGTGCATTCAGCATGGATATCGGACGCATGTCTGGACGTTTTTGTGATGGTTGTTCCCCAAAAATATCAGTCCAAGTACACGCAGTGAAGATTGCTGCGTTATGAAGTATTAATCCGGCACATTACTATTGAAATTAAGATTTTCAGCTTACTTTGATGATTTTTCATCATTTAAAGAAAAGGAATAAATAGACCTTAGTTTTTGAATTTTGCGATTTATCTAAATTAGGTTTTCGGGATATGAGTCTCAAGCATATAAAGTGCTTCAACGTTACTTGTAAAGTAGCTTTTTGAGTAAATCTAGTTCAAATATTTTGGAGAGGCTTGGGGGCATGGTTGTGCCCAATAATATCAATGTGGGAATAACAGGTGGGAAGAATTATGCTCTAAGAAATACATGAGAGATTGAACGCGAAATACACACCCAGTATGTTATTCAATTTTTGTTGAGCAATGTCCAAGCATCACTAAACTTTCGCAAAAAATTTATTTATTCATTATTAGACTAATCAACCATTTCCTTACAACCATATCTAACTCTTTTGGCGCCCATTCAAAATTTTGAATTTCCCTCTTCAATATGACTTCGTTAAAATTACGTAAAAATGATCGCGAGATGGCCCTCGACATGTGTATGCCATACATGTTCAATAATTTCATTTTATTTCGAAATCAGACAACACATTCCTTCCAATATCACCTCTATTTGGATAAATTTGATAGTTTAATAATTCACCCTTCTCCATAATTCCAAATTTTAGTTCCGGAATCATTAAATCTGAAAATGCAAGTCTTGATGCTCTCGTATCGATAGCCCTTGCCGTAGCCTCCCTTGATTTATCACATTCACGAAGGATAGCTCTCGGATATATAAAGGTTCGGACGAGCTTCAAAATTTTGGGGGGTCATGGAGGAAATGCTAGACCAATTCAGGTCGGTCTACATTTCTTTCATGGCCTGTTTCCAGATTCTGGAACACCCCAAACCAAATTTTGAACGTAATTTAAGACACCCGCCAAATTTTGAATATAATTAAGACACCTAGGGAATCACCATTTCTTCATATTTGAAAAACGCATAATCACGAAAAATGTGGAAAGGAAGGAGAAATTGGAAGAAAGAAGGAATTTTTTTTTAAGAAAACGCGTTCTTTTAATGTAAACGCCCCACCCTCAAACCCCTCTACGAGCCTCCGAAATTATGTAATACTGGGACTTTGGCCTCATTTACGGCATACTCGATGACTAAGACGTCAAAATTACAGAGGCATCTACCCAACTTCTTCTAAAATCACATCACATTTCAAATTTTCCCTCCCCATACATACCTCTCGACATTGATTCTGATCCTGGCCGTCGTGGCGCTGATACTCACTGCTCTTGCCTTAAATATATTTCGAACTCTTCTCACAACTCTATACATTTTAAATATTCCCTCTTTATGACGTCATTCTCACGTTCAAATACGGGTACGGACATTCATATGAGGATATAACCACCTGCTAACACCATAAATAGCATTAATGGAATATTATTGCATTCAAGGATTGGAAATAAAAAAATAATAGCAGTGATAATAACTTTATGGCAGAAGATTTTAATACACCCCTTTTCAAACCTTTTTTTTTAATACAATGAATTCAAGTAGAAGAAACCCTGATAAATGCCGAAATAGATTACTTCCTCCACAGAGTACCTTCTCACCAGAGTCCTAGAAAACTTTATAAGTATGTAAGCCGATAAAATAATAATATTCACTCTATCAGGTGAGGTAGTGCGGAAATTCATTGGGGAACAAAGAATTGAGTGATAATAATAATAATGAACAGGTACCATTTTTGGCTTTTTCTTTTTGGTATTATATTGTATTTTTTTTAACATAGGCATCCTCTAATTATTTGAGTGTCAAATTTGGGGAAAATTATTTTCTTAATGAAATGAGGTTGAAGTAACAAAATTCACGATTCATAAAAAAATTACTTTACTTATGTTTAGTACCTCATTAATAATTATTAGTTTCATTTAAGTTGCATTATAATGTATCCATTTTATCAAAGTCCGTCCCCTACATTTTGGGGATCAAAATTATGGGAAAAAGGGGGTGCTTATATTTGATAAAATACAGTATTCTCCATCAAATTTTCTAAATTTAATGATACTTACCTTCCTTTCTTGAAAAGAGGATATTGTCACAGCCTAGACCTGTGTGTGTCTCCCAGTTATGCTTTTTCTCATTCAGGATAAGGCAATTCATTTTAAATTATCTAATATTTAAATCTATTAGAGATATAGTAAAATATCTTTCACAATAACTACATTTATGTTTATAAAATATTAATTTGAAATTTATGAATATTTTTTTGATTGCCTATATAAATATTTTCTCAAGTTAAAATATTAAATATAGATTTTTGTTTTATTTTTCAAAGGTTATTTTAAGCACTATTCTTTGTACTACCTTTACTCAATGAAAACAATAACTGTTTCTGATTAAAACAACTGTTATCTTCAGGATTATCAGAAAATTGTCAGCATAGTTAAATATTTATGATTGAACAAGTGTCAAAACATTTTACATTATTTTAAAATAATTAAGTCACTCAATATGTCAAAGTATTCAAATTTAGTGAATGATTCAAAATCTGATACTTTTTATTGGAAAAATAAAATTATTATCATAACAGCTATATCCAAATATACACATGATCTTCTTTAATTAAAATGAAAGCAAAATAGAATGAGGAATAAAACAGAGTAACAGTAACTTGTTTTGAATAATTTGGATAATTGACTGTGACATCAATTGACAATCTCTAGGTTAGAAATATTTGAAAACTTATTGAGATGAAGGAACAATGATTTGAGGAAATAAATATTTAAAGCAATAACATGTATATGAGAAGAGATTTTACCAAAACACCAACTTGATTATAAAGTCAATTCCCCTTGCCAACAACAAGAAGCACCTTCATTTGCTAATCCAAAACTGCCATTTTGAATGACTCCTCTCAATACAAACATGCATACTAGTCAAAAAATAATTATTCATTATTGCAAAAAATATCAATCTGTTACAACTTGGTAAAATATGAATATCAGACAAAATACAACTTGAATGGAAATAAAACAGATTATTAAAACAAATTTTAGAATAAATATGAGCAGAACTCATGGACATTTAATTAAGTTTCTGGGAACCATTTACATTATAATAGAGAATTTAAAGTCTGTACTCATGTAACTTTAATAGCTTAATATAATGCATTAAGTTAAGGGCATTTAATACCCTCTTTGGTCCTCCTATAATAAAATATTGGTCTACTCCCAAAAGATCAATATTATGAAAGACAAGGAAATATACTAAATATAATTTATAATGCATGATGAAACAATATTAAGCAAAACCTTATAGTACTTTACACATGTGTATAAGTAATTTCTAATAAAATTTATTTTTGGAAATTCTTACTTATGAAATGGATATAAAATTTTCATTGACAACTTATAAAATTAATTAGTATGATGCATCATATTTATTGCGATAAAAATTTTGAACGATTGGTGTTATTTATATATCACCAAAGTATATTTTAGTACAGCATGAAAATAAGGCTAATGTTTTTTGAAGTCAATAATGACTAACAATATTTTGCTGAGCACTGTATCCTTATTTACAATTTTATTGTGATGAAATATTGATGAAATGCATTTCATTCTATCTATGAAATCATAGTTGAGAAAATGCTGGGCTTTAATCTAATTGATGTATTTAACTAATTTAACTTCAAAGTCCAAATTCAATACTAATAGCAAACAACTATAGGACTAAATGAGAAAATGTCTTCAAGGCAGTCTTAAGTAGAATTATTGCTGATAATAACAATTTGAAAAATGGATATAATATTATAGTTAACATGAATACTCAAACTGCCAATAATGCTGAAAAATGTTTTCACCATCAAAGAAGCAAAGAAAATTAAGAGAGATTTCAGACAAAATGCAAAAATTTTCCTGTTCCAAAATTGAATTCACTTACACACTAATTGTGCTGTACCCTGCTAAGGTGCTTGGTGGAGTCCATCATCATTTATCAAATATTTTCAAAATAGCAATTCCAGATTTCGCTTATAAATGTCAAATATTGATCAGAACTGTAAAATTGAAGGTTCATTTAAAAATAGTTCATTTCCAACATCATTATTTATATATTAGTGATTATATAGAAATAATCTCTCTATATGATTTAATTATCCATGAGAATGGATGACTTAAAATGAAAATCCCAACTTGAATGATAATCATAGAATGTATTATTGCCTTGTGTGTGACCTTGCAGACAACCAATTTTAAAATAATTAGTCAAATTTCCTTTTCAGATGAACACCTTCTTCTGAATTCTTCTAGCCTCATATCTTGATCTTCTATCTGGACATCAACACCTCTATTTGTTACACCATTTCTGATTGAATCACTATGATTTTCATCAACTTCACATCTTGCTTTAGAATTACTCTCTTCCTCCTTCACTGAGTTAGTTAATTTATCATGGCTAATTTGTGCAGTGACTCTAAAACTCTCATGAGGAACTGATTCCCATGCACAAGTAGACACAGGGCTTGTAGGACTTGTACATGATGATGTTGAAGGTGAGGGCCTTCCAGTTGCAGCTGATAGAAAGCCTGCTAGAGAAATGCTTCTTCTTGAAACTGATGATGATCTTGGCCTCCACAACTCTCCCCCAAGCTCTTCATCCTTATTTTTGAAGCAAGGAGATAATCATTCTTGATTATTAAACTGAAAATCTCTAATTTAAGTTAATATCTGCTTATAAATATCGTTGTTTATTTATTCATGGAAAATATATTTTTTGTAAACACATTTTGTAAAGTATCCTAGGTAAGGATCCTCTTTTCCTCTTTGGAGGATGAAGGTACCCTCTTTGTAATTGCTACAATATTTAAAATATCTTATTATACATGATCTTCCATACTCCTAGAAATAGATTTATTTAGTCTATCCCCTCATGGATTTAAATAATCTACAGTGAATAAAGGAGAAAATTATACCATAATTTTAAAAGATCTAGCAAAAAGAGATTGGAAGAAATTAGAAACAACTTGATTGATTCTTGTAATTCATGCAATGTATAGAAACAATTGACTATGAGTATGCAGAAAAAAAAGAAAATGAAATATAAATAATGGCAATTGATTAACTAACATTTATCCAAGGATAACGAAAGATGCATTCCAATTAAAAATTTCACCCCTTAGCAAAATGCAAAGCATATTTGAGATAAAATTTAGTCAAGGTTATTATTATTTATGAAATGGGTAACTTAATTAGTTGAACAGACCCTTTCAGCCCCAATTATGCCATATGGCATCATTAACTTTGGACAACTATTTAATATTAACTAATGATTTCCATATTATAAAAATTATTATTTTCTAATGTATTATATTTTTCAATAAATAATTGTTGAATAGTAATTTTTTTAAAAGAAGTCATGATTACTAATATACATAAAGTTCAGATTTCTAATACGAGTATTATAACAAATACGTGGGGCTGAAAGAGATTAATTCAGTAGAATAAAGAACACCTAATTAATACAAGATTTTTTTTCTTAGACAAAGAAAAAAATAGACGCTAATTTAAAATTGAAATATATTTAACCAATAAAATGGAAGTTTTTCAATTTGTAAATATTCATCAAAATATCATGCAGAAGTTTGGGTATATTGAAATGTTTTATGCCTTTAAAAAATATTCATTTTTTAAAAATAAGGTGCAATAAATTCCCATTGGCTGGTAAAGTTAACATTTTTCCTTTTTACATTCTGACCATCAAATTGATGGTCTGATTATGGACAGTGAAAAATACTAAAATAGCCTTCAAAGGCAATAAATATTTCACTGATGATAAACAGCAGAGCTAAAATGCACATTGATTTGAGAAATATTAATCACATCATCTAATTATATGTATATAATAAGTTCAACTGTTCTTTCAAATTACATTTATACTCTTATACAGAATTTTTTTTGTATTTTAGGATAGCTTTCCTTTCCATTGATGTCCCCTATTCCATATTATTCAAGATATTGATGATACCATGGAAGATATTCTGATCATTTTTTAAAAATGCAATGAAAATGTAACCTTCCATTTAGAATGAACAGGTTGTACTCTGTTGTCATTGGCTCACAAAGCACTTGGAAGATGATATTATGAGGAAGTAAAATTGGTGTTATGGGTGAATTCAAGGCTTTAAAGATGTGACTGGAAATATTTTACCAAAAATACTTAGCCATAGTCAATGTAGACTTTACAAGAGTTAATAAATCCACTCAATGAAATTTGATGAGGAGCTTGTCAAGAAGGAACATACAGTGATGATAAGTGTTACTTGCACTCTCCGCAGAAGAAACTTCAAGGAGTAAATTCTTACCTTGAACACCCATAAGTAGATTTTTCAGTAGAAGATTATGATACAAGTATTAGGTGCTGTCCCAGAAATCTTTCAGCATTCATTAAATAAGGTTCCCATTGCTCTACTAGAACCTTAGAAAATATCTTGATTTAAACTCTTATCTCTGATGGAGTGATATCACAACATTAGAGTTGTAGATCACTTTGAGATAGAAAGAAACATTTTTAGAGATTCAAATCAGTCTCTCAGTCACCACAGCCTTGAGTTACGTTTTGGATATCACAAAAACTTTATGGGTCTCAGCATTAGATTTTCAGTATAATATTGATTATCAAATTTCTCAGAATCTATCATCAATGTTGTTTATTCGGCCACAATATGACAATCACTTTCTTTGAAAACCACAATTCAACCACATAGAGCATGGTTTGATGCAGATAATGTGACAAGGTCAATTGCCACTATATTTAGTTGAAACCAGTTATTCAGGGGGTAAAGAAGGATCAACTAAATCCAATATCATCACTCTTCCAGTGGGTAGATCAAGATGACTGACAGTCAAACATCTGTCATTTTTACCTGAAAGTGATTGGAAGAGGATATTAAATAACTTTCAAAAAGGTTAATGCTAACCTTGTAAGCCATGGGTTCTGCACCTATGATGTTTTAAATCAAAATATCAATAACAATACATTGATCATATCTCAGAGCATATAATTAAAAGTATTTAAAATTTAAACTAATAACCTTTCTGCTATTTCAGAGATTACCTTCCTCTTTCTGCCTAAAATTATTTGAAATTAAAGGACTATGGCCTGGCAAGCAACTGTTGATCTCTATGGTGTAAGGATTTATAAGCATAATATAAATAAATTCTTTTATCTTAGATCTAATATTGAGCATGTTTCTTTAAAATATTATAAAGGTCAAGAAAACAAACCATAGTTTCCTTTTTCTGTAAAACTGCAAGATTTCACACTTCATACTTACTAATGTAGACAATAATACTCAAAGTTTCATCTATTATTCCAATAAAAGTAAAAATTCTTGTTAAGATAGAAAAACTACATCATAATAAAAATAAGAGTATAAAATTCATATTTATTCTCTAAGGCTTTTGTTGTAATCTATTTTAAAGAAGTTATTTTTGAATCTAATTTTGAGAATGAATAAGACTATGATTTAAAAATTTCAGATTTAGATATGAAATAAAAGTAGAATCACATATAATCAAGTAGAAAATTGATCATCTACCTCAAACATTAAAGATTCTGGTCCTTGAGTCAGTGACCGTCTTTTTCGTAATTCTGTTAGAATTTCCATAAATTCAGCCTTGAGAATTCGAAGCTGAGCCATAGCTAAAGCATATTCCTCCCTCTTGGTATCAGCAGACTCATCAGATTCCACTTGAACCACAACACTCCCATTCGAACGTTCAACAGCTATCTCCCCTTCTTCTATAATCTCTTCTACAAAAACTCCTCCAGTCTTAACTCTTTGATCAACAGATCTACTTCCAATACATTCCAATTGGTCTTCCCTTTGGTGTACAGTTGAAGTTATAACTTGAAGGCTCAGATGCTGAAGATCCATTTGTATTTGGTATAATCTTGCTTGCAGCTACAAAAAAAAACTTTTAGAATTTGTGCATAAAATTATAAACAAATGTTCCTTTTTCAATCTATCTCTAATTATTGTAGTCTATTCATACAACAATTCAGTTTAATTACCCTAACAACTTTTATAAAATTATTATTATTATGTCTATATGATATAAAAAAATGCAATATGGAAAACTTTCAATTAAAAATTGCTCTATTATACACTTATATATATGAATGAACAATATATATATATATATATATATATATATAAGGATGTAATTTATAAGAAATATCCATAACTAATAAAAAAGGTTATAAACCTCTTACCTCTTGAACAGTAGGTCGTGCTAGATCTGAATTCCTTATTATTTGAGGTGGTCTCAATTCTCCTGGTAACCTCCTATTCAAGAGCAACTGCCACAGAAGCTCAATCTGTAAAAATTTTGAAATAATTATTAAGGGAATATTAGTTTTATGATTGATATCCATTGCGTTTGCATAATATTTATATATACAGATAGACCCCTTCTGAAAGTGTGTTAAATTCATTGCTTGATCTATGCAGATAGATGATAAACTCTTTACTCAAACAGGTATGTGTCATTACATTTGCAAGCAGTAAAAAGATATTGAAAATTTTTACCAGATTATATGCATGGATCAAGAAGGCTATTTTAAAATCATACTGAGAGATATAACACTCACGTAGGCAATCAAAAGGCAGCTTATAAAATCACAGGTAAATATGATTTTTGGAGAAATAGATGGACAAGATCACCAACTGATTGAGTTTGTTAAGTTCAGAAATATGTTTTTCTTGTATAAAACAAAAGAGAAGAGGACAAAATAGAGGAGAAAATGGAATAAAAATTGAGATAGACATGAAGCAGTATGAAAGGGAGGCAAACCAAGACCCAGAGATAGATAAATTACCAAAGAAACTCAGAAAGTTATAAGAAACAGAAAAAAACAGGAGAAATAGAATGAACCAAAACATAGCATGAAATACATAGTGATGCACAAGGGCATTAAGGACAGGCAAGGGATGGATGTTGACGTTATGAAATTTAAAAAGAAAGTGGATCAGGATTTCATAACAATGATACACGAGGGATACAAAGAGACTAAGGGAACCGTCAAAGGAAATTTGGGATAAAGATATAACCATGAACTTAGAGGTAAATTAGCAATTGGAGTCTCAGAATAGAGAAAATTGGAGACCTTGGAAAAACCTTAAATTGGTGTTGGATTGAAAATGGGTGATGTTAATGATGATGACATAGAAGATTTTAGGATTTACAAACTGGTGATTCCCAACAAAGGAACTATATAAAAATTAGACAAAATAGTACTAAAATGTTCTCTTTCATTGAGTTCTAAGGTATATAATTTCATAATCTGTTATTTTATGAAAAAATAATTCTTTTAGTTTAATTTAATATAATAATTAAAATAGAAAATCAACATCAGGAACTGATTGCTTTTTAAATATAACTTTTTCTCCATCAGAGTATTTTTAAATTGTGTTTATTCCTTGTGAAAAAATAGTATTTTAGTCTACTTAAATCTTACTTCAGTTGGTAAAGATCTGAAAAGAGCAGAATTGTAGGTCTATTTTTCAGTTCTTTATGGTTGAGAACACAACATACTCAATAATTCTATGAAGAATTAAAAATTTGGCTGATAAATAATAGAAAAATAAATTCTAGCTTCAAATTTTATAACAAATCTAAGAATAAGATTACTCAACTACCTTAGGTCAATGCCATTTTTGTTCAGTTTTCACAATTTCATTAAATAGCCTCCTCGATAAGCTAAGAGTGATAAAAGAAACTCAGAAGAAAGGATTATCAATTTTTTAGGATACAGTTAAAATTATCTAATCTATCATAATTGAACTCATCAAACTAACATATAAATTTACCTGTGCTTGAAGGTGAGAGAGTAGAATCTTAGCTGCAGCTGCTAGTCCTGAATCTGCCGCAACAGTCACATATACCTGATCTGCATAGGTGAAAGCTGATACTGAGAGCCCAAGTCCTTCTGGAGCAGGGAGGATTGGGAAAACTCCTTTCAATGGATGACCACCAACAAGAAGGGTCCCAGGGGGGCCAGGAAGGGCACTGATACAGCAAAATGGGAGAGAATTATGATTAAATAAATTAGTAATATTACAATACTAACAAATATCAGAGGAAATCTACATTAAAATTTAGGTAAACAGATTACAGGAAAATTTGGCAAATTTATAAATCAACTTTCCCTACTTTTTTGTAGCGAGTATAAAAGTACCACTGATAAAGGACTAGAGTTTTCTTAGCAGACACTATTTTCATCTACAATACATCAATTAGAATTATAATATTCCTCTAATTTAATCATATTAAAAATAAAAATATTAAAAAGTTACTTTGGGGAATCCTTATTAAAATAAAAAAAGATCCAAATTAATGGAATCCTTTTCTGTAGATACTGTATTACAAAATATGAGCCTAAATTCTTTCTAAGTGGGATATTGCATCCAAAGATTTCATGAAAAAATAATGTATCCTTGATTATGTATGATTATCTGTACTCTAAATGTCAACAAACACTATCATTTACATTTTTTATTATTTTTGTGAAAGTTAAAAATTTTTACAAACCTGAATTGCAAGGATGCAGTTGATGGTGGAATGTTAAGTACCCTACAAGCCCATTTTTGTGGCAATAATGCCATTAGGGCAGCAGTTGCACCATAAACCACAACCGGCTCAGGGGAAGACTTGAGAGTTTCTAAACTCTTACGCATAGCCCAAAGACGTGGAACTGCTCCCTCAATGGCCACAGGCAAGGCAACAACAACAGGTGCCACTTTACAGCCCATTCGAGATGTTGGTTTAGGAGAGGAGATATCACTCCTAAGGTCTACTGGCAAAACAACCTAAAAATATAAGTAATTTTGGAAAATAAGAAATTAATAAAAAGAAGAGATTTAATTTAATTTACAGATTGTAGTTATTTGAGTGCCAGATTATACTTTTACTTTCACTAAACATTCAAAGACTTTTTATGCTTGAAGCAATCCTCCATTCTACATTGTGAATAGTTTAGACAATGTTATATTATCTTTAAAGTTTAGTATTGTTGAGAAGAAAATACGAGATTATTAAAATATAAGTGGAATAGAATGAAATGCGAGATAGTAATAAAATGCATTAGTAGAGTTACAGTGATTTCACCCCTGCCACGCGCTGAATGGCTACTCTCATGATTAATAAGTAAATGTAAACATAACATATAAAGCACCATTTGATGACAAGCACAAGTGATGATTTTGTGTAAACCATTCTTTTATATTTTATAGAGTTAAACAAAGACATTACGGAATTGAATATACCCTCAAATTTGGTGGTTGCCTTACACCACAGCCCTGAAGAAGGCCTCTGACTGCACCAGCTAAGGCTGCCATTAGCACATCATTAACAGTTGATCTGGTGACATGCTTGACCCTCGTGACCTTAGGTAAGGCTATGTTTGCTGACCAGCAAAGTGTGATTCTTCCAGACCAAGATGATCGCTGAGTCAGGGGGTTACAATCACTCCACCAACCACCACCTCTGTCTTTGACACCTCCAGCAGCAAGAAGTAAGAGCCACAATAATAGAGTCATAGGGCCAGCCAAACAAGCCCTTACAGCATTCAGAGAAAATGACTGTCCCCCAAAATGTGGTTGCTATGAAAGAAAATAGGACAAAAATATAAGATTTATCTCTTTCTAATAATTCAACATTCCCATATATACATGTTTAAATTTTGCCTCAATTAGAGTTTATTATTATTTCTTAGTATTTATCAAGTATTTGATAAATACCAAGAATAAGAGAAATAGAGCTATTATATGAAGACTTCTCTAACAAGAAAAAGAAGTTATTCACTAATAAAAATAAGTAATACTTGAAATATCTTGGCAATTTCATTCTTATAAGAAAAGTTAAGAAAAAAGGAAAAGAAAAGTACATTTTCATAGACCCTTTATTTATTATTCTGAGAGCTAGATTTTTTTATTTGAAGGAAACAGCTAAGTTAATGTTAATGATAATACGATACTTTTCTTTTTCTCACTAACCTGAGGCACATGAAGAACACGTGAATCTGCCAAAGCATGACACAAAAGTCTAACCAAAGACATTCCATCTGCAAGACACTGATGGACTCTGAGAACGGCCACTGTGTCCATATGTTTTCCATAACCTCTGATGACCCGCATTTCCCACGGGGGCTTACTAGCCGGTAATCCGGCTGCAATGAGTCTTCCAACATATTTTTGTAGCTGTTTCTCAGTTACTCTACTTGGGGTAGTAGCCTCGCCCTTGACTTTGCGCTTGCTGGGCTTGAGAGCTGCTGGAAACACGTGTCTTTCTATCTTGAATCGAGAGTCGTGTAACCAACATGGGGGTGCTGGTGGAGGAAGGCTTATAAGGCGAGATGTGAGTCGAGGGTGCCGAGGTAAGACACGAGTGGCAACCAGTTGACGCAGAGCACCAACTTCCAGTCCCGAGTCGAAAACGAGCACAGCATGAAGAACTGAGCGTCGCCACGTCGGACCGAGCCATCGGGCATCGTTGCCTCTCACAGGTTCTGGCCGGTCTGGCCAGGAATCTGTCAAAGATTATAGTTTTCGCTTAAAAAACATTAATTGGCGAGCGAATATCGAACCATTTGGTCAGAATCGTCATTTTTTTGGCTGAAAACCATTGGATAATAAGTTTCATGCATTTCATCAAGATAAATTTGATAATATAGCTTCTGATAAAAAAAATTACTCTACCTCCTTCTTAGTTCCGTTATTGAATATAATAAATAAGATTGAACAAGCACCAATACGCCAGATCTTACCTGTGTTTCCAGTAGCCGCTCTCCTGCCCCACGCCGCTACCAGAAATGCCATGGACCTCGCAAGCAGACAAATAGGTAAAAGGAAGAAAAGTAGCAAGAGAGCTGGGAGAGCAACTGCCAGAGAGAGGGCCCCGGACAGCGCGCCTCCTGCTGCCCCCCAAATAGGACTCTCCTCCAACGGGTGTCTCAAACGCCTCACCGGCGCACTCCTTAAGTATGGCGGAATGCGTGTTGGTCCCATTGTACTTCCGCACTGCACCGCAGCAGGTGCCTTCTGACGTCCTTTCGGTCGAACAGGCACTGTCAAATGAGCATCCAACTCAATTAGATAAACATTACTTGGCATTGACTAATGGTAGAATAAATAAATGAAGAACTCTAGCTAACTTTTACAAAAAGGAAGCAAGAAATTTCGACGATGGACAAAGAAGCCGACGATTTTAATTTACAAACGAATATCGTCGTATTTGTTGAAATTGTTTCTGAGAAAATATCCGAGAGTTTTTCATTCATTAAGAAATTTTCCCATTCTAAGATGTTTCTTTCATTATTTATCGAATAATATTTACAATTAGGTCACGGGAATCGAACCCAGACCTAGGTGAAAGCCATATATCTTAGCCAGTAGAACACACGTTCATTCCAATCATATTAGATATTTTATTGTAACCACTACATACTAAATCATGTTATGTTAATTGAAATAGTCAATATGTAAATGTAAATAGTTTGTAGATTTATAGTAAATCATCTACAAGTACATAAAGATCGTATACAAGTATATGGTTTAGTATAATTAAAATTAAATTACTTATCAATCGCAGGAGTACAATGGAAAATGATTTGAACTGCTATTATAAATGGATTCAAACAAAGGAAAGATTTTTTTCTGCTCACTTTAATTTTTGATGGAGGGTATCGATAACATCCGTTGAGATATAGAAACATATTATCCACAGGTTGTGATTCAATTGTGTGTCTCTATTATGTGAGAATGAGCCAAATTATACTTGTTCTTGCTCCAACGTGTCCGAGATTATAACAGATTTCTCCTCTATATTAGAGGTAGCAAAAAATTTACTCGGTCAAGATGGTGTATTGGAGTTATATTGAGATGTAAGAGATGACAGTTAAAAGATGTATTCGTTAATGAAATAGAATTGTGTTACTGAAACTATATACAATTTAAAAACATCATAATCATAAAGATCATATAAATAAGGATACGTTATAACTACCAATAGAAATGAATTTAATTTAAATTTGTCCTTTCATCAAAAAATTAGTCCAGTTATTTAAATATTTATTTTTACTGTAAAGAAGAACTAATTTAAGCCAATAGTAATCGACCTTTTCTTAAGTCAAGGAGCTACATTTAACCCAGTCGTCTCAACAAAGATGAATGATTTCAGAATTGTAATAAATCGTTCCTTAAAAATCAACACCATATGTGCAATTTCCTGATCTGAAGAAAGTAATTCCGGAAAGGGTCATAAACCAACTGTCACCAATAAATAAAATTGATGGTCAATAAAAGCATCGAAAACCCTATACATCGAGAAAATTTTATTTTATATTTTCAGTCGGTAAATTTTCTCTTGTAGTGATTCAGAAAAACCTTCACTTCTCATGGTTAATGCAGGATTTCATTCCGGTAAATAAAGAAAAAATTTAGAGGTATAAAACCTCACTCGCCAACGTTATTTAAAATGAAAGTGCCGAATAGCTGCTGAATATTTCCGCGAAATTGCTTATAGGATATCAATAAGATAAATCTAGGATATAGTTTCCAATATTTTTCATTCGCATAAATGAATGCATAATTGATAATTTTCATGGAAATGTAAAATACAAATGGTTTGTCTAAAAAAATACAGAGGGAAAAAAAAGTTAATTCAGATGTATATAAAAGGTATATTTGAAAAAAAATGCATTTACTCACTATTACTTTACTATTGCTACTCACCGAAGCATGGTATTGAGATACTAGAGTATAAATAGAACTAGAATGCAAAAAATTATGTCTTAATGATACAAAAGAAGTTAATTTTACGTTAACTATGATTATAAGAGGCAAGTATTAGAATAAGCGAGAAGATGCTTTAGATTACTCATGGGTTACGAATCGTAAATACTAGCCGAAACGTAAAAGATTTGATATCGTACATTTTCTTTTCGAAGTAAAAATATGGTCCTTTTATTATAAGACTAAAACCATTTCATAGTAGAGCCTAAACATTTATTGTGGTGAAGGTAGAAATATTTTTTTCTCCTTATTTGATATAGTACCTAGGCATTCGACAAATAATGGTACATTTCTTGTCGTTCCGCAGCTGTTTATCGAAGTAAATAATAATATCCGGGATTCTACACGTCTACTGATGTGAGTTGAAATATGGTTGTAAACGCCTAAATGTAACGTAACTCAGCTACGAATATATTTAAGAGTTTGCTAATATATATATATATATATATATATATATTAATTACACAAATGACATTCTTATTTTACATCAATCAGGAATATAAACCTTTTCTTTCATTTTTAAGTTCCTGATTTTATAGCACTCAAACAAATCGCGGATATCCAATTAGGATTATATTTCTCCAACTTTGACTTGTCCTCGTAAATAATCAAGGTGATGACCTAAAAATGTTCGAATTAAACTCGTGCGCTTCATCTAAACATTAACTCGGCTTTTCTCTCTGTCGTTACTTTTCCAAAATCCTCGCTCATAGTTAACGGAGAAAGTGACATTTTTCGGTCGATTTTCCAAATGACCCTTTCCCCTTAAGCGATTTTCATTCGAGAGTTTTTTTTTTCGATGACCGATACTTCTCCGCCGATTGTATTTTCTCCTGACCAAGACGGCTCCGTCCCTCCGTCGCTAAGTCGGAGATTAAACATAACTCAGAGCAACATCTCAAGTGAGTATCGCACGGTTAGAGGCAACGCATTACCTTTAAGATGGATGGCCATCCCTAGATCGGAAATTAGGGGTTTTGATGTTACTGAATGTCACTTACCGAATAACAAATACTTAGCAAGCTATTCTGAAATGGAAAAAACCTTGTTAACTTCTGAATAATATCAATTCTCGGGATTGAATATACTTAATAAATTTAAAGGATAGATGAATGAATAAACATCTAGATTCATCTGAGAGACAACCAGCCTCTTCTCCCTTCCATATATTTAATATAATACATATACATAATATATAATGTAGAAATGATTAAGTCATGGAGCAGCGGGTGGAGTGCTGGAATCCATTTACAGTATCGCGTACTGTTGAATTTTCAAATTCGCACGAGCGATTCCATAGAACTACCGAATATTTAATACTAATTATGTGATTATAAAACGTGCATATCCCAATAGGATTAATAACAACTAAGAGCTTAATGTATATTGATTCGATTAAGGCCATGAAGTTAGCTTGGTAAATCCTGTTTCTATCATTAACGACTATTGTATTAAAAATCTTTCTCTCATCCAAATATTAAGTAATTTTTTATTTTTCGCTTACAACGAGTAGATTGCAGTTCTCAGACAAGGTTAATAGGATCAATCTGTGTCTTATTGATTATCTGTAATGGCTCGGAAAAGTCTCTGTAGAGTTCCATATCTAACGGAAGGATGGTAAAAGGGAGGCAGTATATCTTTGGCGGGACACAGGGAGTGTCATTTGTGGGGGAGAGAAAGAGCTACGCACTCTTCTGGATCTTGTTGGAGATAACCCAGTGTTTGTGCCGTAGCTTACTTTCTACAAACATATTTGAATATTTCTAGCAATAACAGATAAAAGAATTAATATCATAGTATGATGGTGATAACATTGAAATGTTTCATGAAAATAGATTTTACGAAATTTATTCCATGCAGGTTTACTCAAGAAATTGGATAATAGAATGGCGATTATTCAGTTTCAGACGAGAAGAGTGAAAGAGACGAGAAGTAAACAAGTACTATTTTATGTTTTAAAGAATTTTGGAAAATATTCATGTTTACAAAAAAACTAAATTTAGTTAGTGTATATAGTCCAGTTAAATGAGATTATCGTATTTATAAAAGTTATTTTATACTGTATTTATACAATTTTTTAAGAAAGAATATAAAAAAAATCCAGTTCTTAGTGATGCAAAATATTATTAAATAATAATACACTCATTACATCACTCAATTAATAGTCTTGCATTATTTCGAGGTCTTAAATTATAATCTAAACATAGCATTCCATTATAAACAACAGATAGAGTTTCTAATTCGTCCAAGTATTCCGTATTTCAATTAAGCAATCGGAAAGTGGTGGCAATATTTTCCCCTAATTCCTCTCCTGCGTCGTAAAGCAACTCTTTTCGATGAAGCATTCAATTTTCCATGACAACGGATGAATCTCTTTCGGGAATACCCTTTCTCCACACATTCGGATAAAAATCAATTGGAAAGTTTTATCGATGAAAAGCGATGCCTAAATTTAGGAATTTTCCTGGACATCGAGCATTTAATTTCGGACTGAATCATAGAAACTTTTATGCCACGCTTGAATAAGTCTGCTCCAATCGGAAAACTTGAGCTTGAAAAGGAAAAAAAAACATTATGTCAAAGCGATCCCTTAAATTTAGAAGTTTTTTTACCTCAAGCGAAAAATTTTATTTTTGTGGGATAGGTAAGTTACTCTGGTTATCTTTTTATATCAGAATTTTATATCGAAAGTTTATTTTACCTGTTTAACAGCTTTCTACGCACTCAACCAAATTCTCGAATTCAGTATACGTAAAGTAAAATTCTAGTAAAAATGGTAGGTTAACTTTAAATATTAAAATATAAATTCAAAAAATAATTAACAAAATCAAGATTAATTATATTATTTCGAGGGTGAATTTAGCTCATTGTCAATAGAAATTCACCGAGTTGGAAAGGGATTGAGAAAAAAACTTTTATTTGCATACAAGAAAACATCAAGTAAGGATTTTATGTTACTGTTAAACTATAAATTCTTTTATGTATATTATAAAATTTTAATTCGTTTTAACACGAAAATATAATATAAATCTTAGTTAGTTTCTAATGTTTTCAAGAATGTATACTATTCTTTCATTATGGCGTTCTGCAAAGTCAATTCAGGATATATAAATTATCTTATCAAATTTATATTGAAATTTTATTCCACCAATAGGTTATTTTATGATGAACTCGTCTAGAATTGTTGATGGTACCTCAATTTAACCTTGGGAGTAATTAAATTTGACCTGTAAGGACTAAATTGTATAAAAAAACTTACCCTCATTGGTAACATTATTTATCTCTATGGACTCAGAATCTGTCCGTACTCTCGTGTAGCCATCTCCCGGATGGCTCCCATGGGCATCTTCTGAAATTTCGGGCAATACACCATCGACCAGCGATGATTTCTTCCTCATTTCCAGAGGACAGTTTGTTTGGTTGAACACGGTTTTATTGTGGCGCTCTGCAGAGTTTGAAGCGTGCGGGGATGGGAATGACGTCATCTCCACGGCCGTGTGTCGTTTCATACCTGGAGAGCTGGTGTACATAATTCTGCTTTCTAGTGAAGTCGCCATTCTGGTGATTAATTTACGCTCTTGTTTCTTTTACTTAGTCACAGGTAACCTGGGAAAGAAAGGAAAGCTGAATGAGAAACTATTATATGTATATATTATGAATTGGTAATTTACTAATTATATTATTTGAAAATATGGAAATTAGTTTTCCGATAAAAATGGCTTAGATAAGTAGTAAATAGAGAATAAATAATGAATTTATTTCGATACATTTATTGAAGTATAAGAAACTTATATTAAGTTAAAATTTATCACCATTCATAAAATTAATTTTAAAAAGAGAGAATATATCATTACTTAGTTTATACTAGCATATTTCCCCAAATTTTAAGTCTAATATTGGAATAAAATAGACGAAATTCATATAAAAATGTGGAAGAAATATAAAATAGTATAAACTACCCCGATTTCATGAATCTTGAGAGAGGGATAAACTTTAGTGTCAATAAACATATTCCTAGCATTGGGAATGCATTTTCATTTCTTTTTTATATCGTACATTTAAAAGTTAAATAGATTTTGCAACAAGACAAAGAGCTCAGCAGAGATAAATCGCCTCACATAAAAACCTACTATCACTCAAAATAAGAATATTTCAAAGGGAAAGATTTTATGGAATTCGCCACTGCTTTTCCAGTTGTATTTATTTAACAGCCCGCTATTTTTTTTAGTTCGACATGTTGGAAAAAATGAAGAACATAAAAACACAATTTCTCTTAAGCACAGGGAATTAAACTAATTGAGATATCCCCAGGCGAACATAAAAAACTGTTGGAGCAAAGGAAATTCAACCCATCTACCTGAAAGTTTGAACTTCAGGGCGATTTCATCGTTTACCTTGGAGTAAATATTTAAAAATAAATGAAAATTTTACTTTATTTTTTTCTGAGGTTTTATGCCCCAGAGATTGTATGTTTTACTTCTTAAAATATCAAGAAGGAAAAGAAAACGGACTAATTTTTTTTCGACTCTGTTTCGGAGCGATAAATTTACTTCGTTAACAAGCCATATGGTGCATAGTTAAAAAAATCGCCAGCTTCTTCGTTTGTTATTTACTTTTGGAAACTTGCATAACTTTTAGGTGTGGAAAGCATGAAAATGTCTCTCAAGTCGTTATGTATATTTTCTATATAAATTTGTGAAATTTATTAACGATGATAATCAAATCGAGCAACCAAATCTGTAAATCCATAGTTCTTCATCTATTATACGAAGTATTCTTAACTTCTTTTCTATTCTCTCAATAGATAGTTATATTAAAATTAATCCTACCTTCACTTTTAGGATTTTATAATAATAGAACACATTCATGAACATATGTATATGTACAGTAAATGCAATGAATTTCATAATCTGTACTCAAGAAAAGGTCGAATTCAGATGGATGTCTAATACAGTTCGGACTTTCAAAATTTTCCTAATAAAAGTATTTTAATTATAACATATTTTAAAATGAGTAATGTTGATGTTTAATGTGAAAACATTATAATTTTATTCTTTCATCATTAATATCCTACTTATGTCCGTCTATTTCCAACATTTTTCAATTTATTCATTTTATATGTGGGAAAGCAAGAATTGTTTTACACTCGCTCACCATATACTCGCCCTTCATTTCTGTAAAAATGAACTCATCCTGACTATATAAATATAGCCTTCTTGTGGAGAAGCGATAATATCTAAGGCACAATTCTCTGATTAGAGTTATCGATAGCTGCTTATGATTTTTGTTACAGAAATTTCTCAAATTTCATTTGATAGCATGAAAGAGCCCATTCCATCCCTCCAACGTTAATTGATGTCCCCATAAATTTACAGATAGATTTTCATTTTTAAAAAAAGTTAATTTTGGTATCGATAATGTCAAATATTTTCTATATACCTTTCTCCTAAATAGGAATATTGTTACTTCTTAAGATATCATGCTTGCAGATTAAATATAAAATTATTTTTACATAAATTATAATTATTTAATGTTTTCTGAAAATCATTAAATCGTGAAAATAAATTAATCTATATCAGAGGGTGAATTAGGGAATTGTGTAGGGTTCAGAATAAAATATGTGAATACTATATGTGAATCAACGGATGTAATTTTGTCTAGTACTTTCTTCAAAATTACGCTATACTAGTTAAATATGATGTTTTAAATTTTTTAACATGAAATATAAAAAAGGTAATGATTGAAAAATCAAAATTTTCATACGTTCATAATTAACTGGATACAAAATCATAAATACTTCTCCAAAGTTTTCAAAATTTATTTTAAAATAAAATGATATAATATGCGTTTTTATATTTCATTTTAAACTATCCCATTAAGCTAAATTACAGGAATTCCAACGGATGCCGAACGATGTTTGGAATATAATTTTAAACCCATCAATGAAAAGCGGCAGATTAAGAGCTCGCTTATAAAAAAATGTTCTGATTTATGATTACACAAGAGTTTCCGCTACCATATTAGTAAAAAACAGAAATAGCTGTAAAATGTTACTCCACCAAATTCCAAAGTTTACTGAAAAAATAGTTTCCTAAATCCACAAATTCGGAATTACAACTCCAGTAACGTAAACACAGTTAATCGAGGTTAGTAAAACAAGAAAAATACACCATTAAACTGGATTCTAGTTCACTATTCCGGGAAAGAATTACAATGCTTAAACTCTAATACATAAATAGAACGATGAATAAAAGGAACGTACAGGTTTATGGTTATTATGCTTGCACTTCATTCCGCCTATCACTAAATAAATTTAAACTAACTACTGTACGTTCAAAAAAAAGGATTTTAAATAATTGTTCATTAATTTACGATAAAAATTTTGCATTTATCAGGTAAGAATATGTGTAGTTCTATAATAAACTATATGTAATTTATAGAATGAACTAATTCTAAAAATAAATAAGCAGAATTACTATGGATATATTTTGTCGAAAGCCGGTTTTCAGTGTGCGCAATTTCCGAGTGATGTAGCAAATATTTCGAGTAAAGATAAATGTTGGAGTTCATTTCTAATACTGTCCGAAGGATATTACACCATTACGCGTAATCTTGAAAAAAGAACACGAGACGCTTCCGTGTGCTTTGGGGTTCATGGGAATTTTATTTCGGCGGAAGGAAGAAGCAAATTCTAGGGAACCATCATCAAGGAAGAAAATCATTTACATATGGAAATCATCACATTTTCTTGCTCTTGTGGAACCGGAAAGCCCCACTAGGGAAGATCACTTCCGGCGGTGTATTCATGAGGGACATTAGCTCCTTTCATGAAGAGGTGTTTTTATGATCCTCTTGAACGCCCATAATATATTATGACATTACATTCTCATTGGGAACAAAGGCATTAAATTTAAAGCAATTGTTCGCAAAATACTTTCTCTATGGAAATGCTGCTGGGCCTAATAGCGATTCTTATGGCAATTATTTTGCAAACGATTCATTACGGATCATATTAAGCATACCAGAATTATCTTTGGAAATAATTGTAAACTAAATACGAAGCATTCTATTATTTCTTGCGAGTAGTACTCTAAAGTTTAAACGATTGTTAACTATCGATTTTTGATAAGTGACGATTATATCGTCTAAAATATTAGTTTATAGAGTTCCTACAAAGAAAATTTTTATTAAAGATCAGTTTATTAAGTCTTATATACTAAGCACTAGAGATTTAAAAGCTGATAATATTATATAGCGTAAAAATCGGATAGATTACAAATATTTATTAATCACTAAACGTATAAAGAGAATTTAATCCAGATAGAATCAGTTGTTGTTAAAATTCTGGTCAACGTTAACTATTAAATACATAGATGAAATGTATTGGGGCGTCAAAAAGGATATTAAGAATTATATTGGTGCTCTCTCATTATAGAGAAACTTAGGAATACACAATACTTTAGGTATTGCGGGTTCAAAGAATAAGAAAACTACATTAATGAGATAAAAAAAGAAGTTGGAAACAAGTTCAACAAATCAAAACTTCGTACTTCTATTAATGCATTAATACTTTTGTTTATTTGGAGTCCTAAAATATAAACAAATTATCAATCAGTAAAACTTAAGAAATAGCTGTCGAACCGCTTCCATATTATTGCGATGTTTCAGACGGATTTTTATGTACATGATAAAATCTTTCATCTCAAAGAAATGTTTCAACGGTCTCACTCTAATGCGTGTGTGGCGTTTCCATAGCTACAGCTCGTGCCCGGATGCAACCTAATCTGATCCAAAGGCAATAAAGGTTCCCTTTACGTGTTCCTTTGTACGGAAGCTGTCCTTTGATAAACCCTAGACCTAAGCTAAACCTAAGCGTGTGCGGTCTCTAAATTTAGAATACTGACATTTATCGCTTTTCAAGATGCAAGTTGTTTATATTTTTTCGAAGAGCTTAACTTTCTATAAGAGCACTTCTTTTTGCCTGCCTGTGAGCTAAAAAGTATGGGAAATTAATGTAGTATGATATACTTAGGAAAAAGTATTTCATAGACATGATGTGCTCATCGGTCACAGTCACAAAGTAGAAGCGAATGAAAACAGGCTTCAGACGAAATCTGAAGAAAGTGAAACGAATATGATTCCATTTAATATTTAAATTATGACAATTTTTATTATTAAGGAATGCTCAAGAAAAAGATAATTTCACGAAGAATAAAAATGAAACTCTATATTAAATATGATGATCATATAATAAAAACACGCAAAGATGGTAAATTAATTATACTGAGTAAATCTCAATTAAGATTTAAAAACAATAGAGTATTTGTCGCATTTCATGGATAATTTACGAAGACAAAATATTGGAGAAAGTCTTTGAAGACAAAGTTAAAGAAAAGGAATTCAGTGATCGAACAATATGACGGATATTTGAAGGAAATGAAAGCTTTTAGAAAGCAATTAATGGCTTGGAACTAATGGTATACCGAGTAGGCTGTTAACCGACGAGTGAAATGTTGGAAAGGTAGTAGAATGACTCCTCCGTTGTCTTAAATTTGCATGGAAATGAGTGATCAAGATGATCCTGCTAATTGCAGTGATTAGGATCGTTAATCAATGGGAGATGATAACCAGGAGGGCAAACATTGTTTGGAAGCGTTGAATTATTCATCTGAAATTAAAGATAGGACTTCATAGTCTCAATGGAACGACACCAATGATGAATCTAATCACTTTCCACGGAACGTGGATCGGTTTCGGATATTGCCTTTGAAATAGAAAAGAAGAATGAGAGAGAAATAAAAAAGAAGTCGATTTCCATAAGCTGAAAAGGGAATCGGAACAAAACATAAACTTTCAAATTAGAGTTATACTTAAGAGGTAAAATATAAAAATTATATACTGAAACTACTGTGTAGAGAGAAGTGTATAAAACTAAAATACAATACAAAGAACGATGATGAGACTAAGGGCGAATTACATTTGAATAAAAGATCGCTCATTTTAATAAAAAAATAAAAATATACCAATAATGTGGAATGATGTACCCGTATGTGAGCGCAGTGTTTCTAAACCGCTCCAGTCTTTCATAACCTTTTAGCGACGCTGGATTTGTTTGTAATATTTATTTTAAAAATAGGATTAACAGAATGTACTATTATTTTATTTAGATCAAAGAATTTTTATAAAACTTTAGTGTATAAAATAGGAAAAATACTCTTAAAAACCACGTAAAATCGATATCGTTATAATCGATCCATCCGAAATGGATATTCGGTACGCTATTTTTGGAATCAGATTACTTTGAATCAGCTTATTCAATCTTAATGTGCAGTCAGAATACTTTGAGAATCAATTTCTCAATTTCTAATCAAAGGGTAATTATGGACGTGTATCACGTACTCCAGACGTTAATGCACATCAAGAAGGTGTAAGATGAGTGCGGATTTTCGGTACCCGTTTCGAGGAAATTCAGCTCCGAATATTCAGGTGAATTTCTTGAAAGAGGACTTAAGGGGTCAAGTGGGCGGATTGAATGAGGGGGGATTAAGTGCTAGAATCTCAACATCCGCGGACATCAAAAGTAAACCTCTACAAAACCCGAAGAGGATTGGATTAAATCTAGGTCGCTGAACATTAAATTTCCAAAAATATCGTAAAATGCTAACGTTTCATGCATGGTTAAATTCATTATATCTTACTTGAATTTTACGTTGCAGTCGGGTTCTAATGATTTCCAATTAAAATTAAATTCTTTTTTATAATATTAAGCTACCTAATCCTACAAGAATTTCAAAAAACAATTATTTAATATATAGAATATACAGTAAAATTTTTAATTTGGAGATCCCTGGTTTAAATCTCGAAGAAGTATATGCCATTTATTTAAATAAAGTGAATTAATTAGCATTGGACAATTCACTCATAGAAATCAGGCACTTTAACTGGATGAGAATCAATAAAAAATATCTGAAATAGAGGAAGAATTATAATAGAACAAATAACAAACGAGAGAACGAGAAAAATTTGGACTGATTAATTATAAATAATAAGAAGCAAAAAATGTAAATCTATTCTCTCCAACTGTAACCAGAAGAACATTGTACACTACCTATACATTTCATACGATAATAGCGAATATATCCATTCACTATGTACACTATGTGATAAACATTTTAGACAATGCCCTGGAATTTATTCTTACAAATGATACTGAAATATATAAGAAGGGGAAATAAAGATGAAATTGTATAACAATATTTTTTTGTCCAAACCATCAGCATCTCCACGTGAAACCTCTCGCTAACTATTCTAGCCATAACCATTGCACTCCATTCTTATTAGATTGAGAAGATAACAAATCCACGTGGAAAATTTCCTCTTTTGAAAGTCACGTAATGTAATGCTTAAACATCCCTAATCCCTTTCTCAGTAAGCGAGCATGAAGACACTTCATCCAGCAGAGATGACCCAAATCGCCTTTGAAGCAAACCTCTCTTAGTCAACACAGCCGTGCGGCTTCGTGCGAACAATAGGGATGGTAAAATGAACAGAAAAACATCAAAGAAAATTTCAAAACCAAAACCTGGCCCTGAACCCTTTTTTATTGGTGGATAAGATTTTTTAAACTCCAGAAAACAAAATGATTATCGGAGACTCAATTTCAGAAAAAAAATTACGCAAAAATATTTAAGAGATGAGAACTCATTTCAGAAAAATTTTTGAAAGAGGTTAAAATTTCAGGGAAAAATAAGAATATTTGGTTCAAATCGTTGCAAAGTGCTCAATTAGGAAACAGGAAGCCTAAAATTGTTTATAAATAGCAGAATTGAGGCGATTTTAGTGAAAAATTATGCGGAATATAGTAAATGGCCAAAAAATTGTTCATTTCATTTAGTAAAAAAATAAATAAAGATAGCAGAAAAGTGCTTTCCTGAAACTTTAGGAAAATAATGGCGCAAAGCGCTATAATCGCCAAAAAACTTCATAACTCTTTTTTTCTATTTCGTCGATCACAAACTATATTTATCAATGTTGAAATAATAAATTCAAATATTTTCTCCGTCAAAACATCGATAAAACTGTGCATTTTTAACTTAAAAAATGAATAAAAATATGAAATGCTGACATTAAAACATTCTTATTGACTAAAGTTCTATTAGAGTGACTTAAAGATATTTCTCTGATAGATTTCGCAATTACGAAACTTGGATTCATTCGCCGAAAGCGGCCTTTCATTACTGAGTGCGCGGGAACAGTGTCTGGATTCAAGAAGGATTTGAAGAAAGTTTTCCAGCTCACGGATTAAGATCGTGATTTTCACAATCTCTGTTTACCTTGAAATTAAATTCCCTGCAGGTGTCACGAATTGAATATCATAAGCTGAAGTTTGTAACTGCTTAAACTGAAAAATGTAACGCTTTTTCAAGATTTAATGCTTCCTATTTTTGCTGCTCATCTCGATTGAATAACTTTATTACACATATGTATATTTAAATAGTTTTTAAATATGTATTAGCGTATATTTAATTCTAATAATTATAGATGTAATATTTAGAATTCATTATTTAGCGACCTATGGAAGTTTTATAAATGATTTATAACAATCAATTATAGCCACTTTTAAAATTAAATTACGATAAAATATCAGTGTGGGGCTTATCGAAAAATAACAGAAAATTAATACTTAAACATTATAACAATGTTTTTTCAAGCGACAGACCTTGATGTATAAAACATTTTTAATTTTAATTATTAATTGTTAAATACCTCAATATTCTAGCTACTCGACTGCAAACTCTCAAAAATAGATTTTGTAAACATAAGTCTTCCGTACGTTTATAAAAAGTTGATAGATTTTTTAAATATACCGTAATGCAGATTACGTTAAGATTTATTATATGATCTACTAGTTAAAGTTGAAAAAATTAGAAGCAAACAAAAAACATAGCAAAACTCCCAAGTTATGCATGGAATAGCAAAATCCTACCGTGGGAATTCATTTCAACCGAAACTTCCTAATGAAGTTATTTAGATTATTTAGTCAGAGGTTGATGTATGCGGCTAAAAACATTAAAAGGACTAATGGGGAAAGAGGAAGCGATGGAATGGCTTCTCCCACGAGTATTAAGCTAGAAAATCCGACGTGACCCGATTTCGAAAGTGTGATTTTGTTACGCGGGATTCACTTCATTTAGCGTGATATTTTCAGCAACTGATAGAAGTAATCAATACGTTTCGTGCTTAAGTCGATAAGGAGAAGTTTAAAGAGGTGAAGCAAACACGAGAACCCAGTGCTGATACATCGCCTTCAATGGGAGTAGAGTACCCTGAAAGCGAACTCAGCAATTGGTTCTTCTCCTCGCATTATTCAGCAGTTACCATTCCTCGTTCATTTCATCCCCTTTTTTATCTCTATAGGTCGCACTCGAAGCGTTTTATTTAACCAAATCCACGTTCTCTAGCGCACGGAATTATCGTGCCTCTTCTTGCGATACATAAAATTCCTCCTGAATTAACACGGCTCTCTGAACGTTTCGTTATTTCCCGAACTATGAAAGGTGAATGAAAGCTCGTGCCTCCGCTACGGTCCCAACATTCATATTCAGTCGCGCAATTCCGGTGCACTATGCGAAAAATATACTTCTTTTTTTTAGACTTCGCATTTAAACTGATGAAGGGCCTCTCGAAATTCTGGTGGAATTTGAAAAAGTATCTATTTTTAAAGTCGACGTTTCCTTCCGTTATCGATTACGATTCGGTTGCACACATATTTCTTTCACTGAAGGACTAACGATTTTTTATTATTGTTTCCTTATCTTATGGGAAAAAACCCTTTTTACATATCTCAGCTACTTGCGCCATTAATCATGTCACTTGGTTTTGCGTATTATTTTCTTATCGAATCCGCAATTGAAAAAAGAAGTCTCGAACTTGCGTATCGGCTCGAGGTTACAAAAAATTCCTTCTTGCATAAAGCATTGAAACCTCAACGAATTCTGCGGCATTACTTCTTTTACTTGTTGAAGACGAAGTAATTTTTTCACAATCATATTCTATATTATTTTAACCTTTTATAATCCGATTCGAATTTCAGGTATGTATGCATTTGAGCATCTGGAGAGAATCGATTTCTTCAGAGTGATTGCAATCAAAGAATTTCGGCGCACATGTAAGTTATTTTTCTTTTATTTTATATACGTATATTTATTGTTTTAAATAGTTAATAAAATAAATCAAAATCATTTACAGAATTAACTTTGATATGAATATTTCGTATTGTTTACTATATGTTTATGGCTCTTTCTCGCCTGAAACATAGGCTACCAAAATCTTAGAGTGTTCGGAGGGTTGCCGCATTTCGAGGGGCGGAGGTATTTTCTATAGTTCGCAATTTTTGCACTAGCTAAATTCTAATAGGACAGGCTAAAATTAATCATAAGGGAAACATTAAGATATTGTACTGAGTTACTTTAATGGAGAGTCAACTATTACCTGAGAGATAGAACGCAAATGAACATTTACAAGTGCAGTGAAAATATTAGCAACTTATCTCCAACTAAAGAATTTATAAAATTTTTAAATGTAAGAGTATTAATTTATTTACTCTTTAGTATGTAAAAATTTTATTTTTTAGCTTCTAATATTTTCTTTTCTTTCACGTTCTCGTGTTCATTAATCTACGTTTAACCTCCTTAGATACCATGTTTATTTTAACGTCCATCAACTGGTGCATCCAAAATTCCCTGACTTTAATTTAAAAAAACCTGTGAAAAGAAAACTATACTGGTAACTCGGCTATGGAACTATAGAGGGTTGAGTCGTCAGCACTCCCTCAAGATCTCGAGGAGGGTCCTCGAGATAACTGTCGCTCGCATTTGGTGCCTTGGGGTTAAACGGTTGTTATGCTCAAGATCCATTGTTTGCTTGTCCTACTTCAACGGACATTTTAAAGGTGCACTAAATACTCCACCGAAAAAATCCTACGTATTCTCTTCAGCAATCCCTTTCAGAGAGAGAGAGAGAGAGCTTTTCCTACTTAATGAACATCGCGCATTGGTTTTTATAAGAGGATACAAAAATCTAAAGGTTTGAGGTGCAGTGGTATCAAAAGAGAAAAAAGGGTTTTAAAAAGGGATATTCGTTCAGCCCAATGTTAGCCCTGTGGCGTGACGCACGGCAGTTGAAAGAGATTCGAGATCAGATGTGATTCAATGTAGGTTAGCTTTGTTTATTTTATTCTTCGTATTATTTTCAGAGGTTAATTTCATCCAATGTCATAAACAACCAATATAGCCAAACTAATTTACGTATTATTTTGGTATCTAAGATTATCTTGACTGGTAAAGAGGGTATTTGAGAAAATTATACTTTTATCACATCCTAGGGTTTTTAATGATTTTAGAATAATATATTCGTGATGAAAGGTTTTATGAAATTGATTAAAATGCAAATACTATAGATTAATCTGAATGAATACATTATTTTGAATTATTAAAATCTTTAGTGTTAAATAATAACCATATTCTTAACATTAATAGTTCGAGGAAAGGTTTACAATTATGACCTATAACACAAATTTATCCAACACTTACCAATCCAACAAATTAAACTTATTTTCACTATTTTCTTCTATTCCATCTCTTTAATAAAATAAAACTTTACTAATTTCTTATGAACCTCAATGAAAAATAATCCATAGTCAAAACATTCGTTCGATTGATTTTCATGTTTTAGCGATAAAAAGTCTCAATCGATAAAAAACAGTGGGTCCACTTGAAATATAATTTGATGTCCCTCTTAAGAGTGAGAACTGTCTCCGGCTTTTACTCAAACAGAGATCTCGATTGGGAAGACGGAAATAAAAAAAAACTCGAGGTGATTCCTCCGACCATTTAATGGGAAGGCTTAAAAATCTAACTACTCAATACTGGAGAAAAAGCGAATTGAGGAATCGTAACGTTGGAGGCAAACAGCTTAGGGAGTTAACGACTCTCCATCCCTTTTCTCGAACCAATACTAGAAGGATCCCTTTCTCACGTTTGCGAAATGGAGAGTTAATTTTAGTGGCGAAGGGAAGTGCTGGTAGAATGAAATCGATTCGTAGTATTCTCCTATACAACGGATTTCTCTCTCACACACAATGACTCGGATTAAAGCTGCCACCGAGATTCCTTCGAATAAGATGATCGCAAAAACTAGTCCAAATAATCCCAGTGAAAGTAATTCTAATGAGACTCGTACTTAATCTAACAAAAAAGTAGGAATAAACTATCTTCTGGATAAAAAGGATGGAATAAAAAACCCTCTCTAGTCAGTTCATTCACATAATAAATGGCAAATATTCAAACGGCTTATGCGAATAATTTTATCGCATTCAAAGATAACCTCTGATTATTATATTATTATAATTTTATCCATGATTCAGCTAAATTCGTTCTCACTACCTTTATATAATTGTTCTTATTTATTATATTCATAGATAGAATGTTAAATTCACGCTCTCAATGTAATACGAATTAATTTTAGAGATTTAAACTCCAATATCAAGGAAAAAGTTTTTATTTCTACCAAAATTAGAAGATAGTTTAGAGCTTTTGCAGAATTTTGGTTATTGATGGGTTTAAAATGACAGTTTTACTTGATCTTAAGCGGCGTCTAAATTATCACTTCATATAAAAATACCTTTTCGAAGGGCAATGAAAATTTATTCCATAAAAACTAATTAATGTAATTCTAGAAATCATCGGGTGAATCAGTTACAATTGAAATAAATCAGAAAATTTGTTTTTCAGTATTTGAAAACCCTGCATTATAAGAAACCATACTTTAGTAAATATGAAGGATTGATGATAGACGGAATCTTACTCACTTTCACCAATAAAAATTCACATATAACTCTGAGGAATGTACAGAAGTTTGATGATGCACATTGTTCAACTCACTTCTCATCGCGATACTGTAGAATTGTATTATCGACATAAAACTTAAAACAACGAAGAATAACTCCAAATTTAGACAGGAGGGACTATAAATTCCTCATTTCCGACAATTCAGAGAGAACGTGCTCAAGATATCCTCGAGAAAAGTTTGAGGAAAGCTCTCAAGGGAAAACTATCGATCCACAAACAAACTGGAGAAAAGTCTATGAATCCGTTTGATTTATTTGAGTCGATTTGGGGGAAGATCTTTTAAAAACCCCTTTTATAAATCACTGGTGGTGGGACACAGATGTAAATGACAAAGCCATCAGTTGTCGCTGATGAGGGCATCGTTCAGCAGCTGCCAACGACCGCTGTCACCGTTTATACACCGTTGACGTCAGTCCTCTTCCATCAAAGGTTGTCTTTTCGTATACTACTTTCTTAACCCCTCAGGAGGAAACATATTTTGATGTACGAAGCAATGGCTTACTTAAGCTATATTTACCTTGAAAATTATCATAATTTATCTGTTTAATATAACTTCTTATAATTCTCCCGCAGATGTCTGCTACGACTAAATAAGGCTAATACCACACCGGTCTTCGAGACCTCTTCAGTGTGATCCCTTTTGGTGATAAACGAATCGCTAACTCATATGTTTAATAAATGGTGGACATGACCCCATGCGAGGTAAGCACGCTCATGGCTTCCGTCCTTTCATAATAGATGGTTGGACTGACGCATCCGAAGTTTCATGCATTCCCTCCTCAGACCACACGTAATTTCTCCGCAGGATCTCTGTTATCAAGGCAGCTCTTCCTTTTGGACACCTCCAAGGGTCATTACGGACCTCCTCGGTCATTCTCTTTCATCGAAATGAAATACCTTTCGCCAGGGTCACGCAGTATTTTTTTTTATCATTTCTCCTTTCCATTTCTGTCCCCCACGCACGCCCCCGCACACAATACATTCCACCTGCAATGCGTTTACTCACACCGACGGGACGCGGCGAAGTTCAAATATTCAGATTCTGCTAAAATTTGATGCATTCATCTCCCAGAATCGAGAGGAATGCTCTCTGAAATTAAAAATTTAGTATTTCTATCGAGTAAATTGAACATTACGTAGATTGAGTATTCAGAGCTTATCGAAGTGTCGTATTTTTTCAGTATAAACTCAAAATTTCAAAAGTGATACGTAGTAAGTTAATCAAACCACTCGAAAACGTAATAAAATACGTGATTTTTATGAACCACTTCAAGAGATATATCAAGTATGATATATTTAAAAATTATGATTATATCATTCATTTGTTTTTCGAACTGAGCCTTCAAAACGTAAAAAGAACGATAAAAAGTGAATGCGATTTCCTATGTACGGTATAAAGTGCGCGGAATTTTTCCCAAAAGCTCGCGAAGAATATTTCATCCGACCAATTACTTGCGGTTGACATTTTCCGATACGATTTTTAAATCCGGTAATTGAACTGTCACGAAGAACGGAGTTATAAAAAGCATCGTAACATCTCTAAAATTCCCAAATAGGAATATATGGCCTTCATATTCGATGGAAATGAACGGAATGACTTAATCCTTATTGGGCTCTGTATGTATAAGTGGAAATCGATCGAAGGATGGAATAAAAAATAGACTTACCGAAACATTCCATGGCAGCAATGAGTATTTAGAACACTGGATTGGTTTGGTCTCTTGTATCTGAAAATTAAAAATTAAATTAAATGTTTAAATACAGATATTCCAACAAAATATTCGGTTAAATTTTAAACGGAGGAAAGCGTCAGCAATAAATTACTTTTTCAGAGAATATTTACGAATTTAATAATGAAAAACGACTCTATTTTTCATACTAAAAGGTGTTACAAGAGTAAAAATGGATCGCATTCAACATTAGACGAATTATTAAGATTAATATATGCTTACAAATTTCTATATAAATACTATTCAGAACTGTATCAAACAACCATATAATTAATTACTCTTTAATATTAATATTCCGTGTATTACAATGAAAATTTTCTATATTATTATTATTAAGTATCTGGATGTGAAAATGTTAATAACATAAAGAAAAATAATCAACGCTATTAACTTACCTAACCAAATACGAACAGGATTACTCAATGTAGGAGGGACGAGGAGAGTAATGTTAGATACAAATAAATCACCAAGTACATGAGGTCATGTTATTAGGGATTCTATATGAATTTGTATTTAGATATCATTCTCTAGTATGCCAATTTTGTACATTTAACTATATTGAATAACTAACAGAATTAAGAAACGATTTATATGATGCATTACTGAACAATCTTCGAACCTACCTTGACATGCCTTGCTACGTTTCGGTGAAAACGACATGACTTATCTGTCGAAGCGAAAAATTCAATTCGAACAAGTACGTTTGTATCCTTTAAGTGTGCCATCGATTGAGTTTCTCTCATCCAAAGGTGAACTAGAATGAAGGAGATGTGTGTTAAGGTTATTTATACGGAGCACTACTCTTTCAAAAAGCTAAGGTAGGCATTCGTCCAGTGAGAGATTGGTTAGCAATCCGTGGCAAAGTTTCAATTGGTAGGACTTGATTTGCTTTGGAGAGCTTTGTCTACGGAATGTAATCTTAATGGAGAGCCGAGGAAACTGGAACATCACCAAATGGAAGATTAAAAAGGATTTATCGCATTATATTGGTTCCTAAATATAAATAGTATTTCACTCTTTAGCGAAAGATATTTCATGTGAATAATATTTTAGTAAATTTTGGTGACAAGAAGTATGAAACATTCCAAATAATTATCAATAAAAGTTTAACCTTTTTATAATTAATACACTTAAAATTTTACGGAACAGAAAAACGAAACCAATCGACAATCAATTTCATTCTTTAAGGCAAGGTCAACGTTTATTTTCTATAAATCTAGTTATTTAAATATTACACAATAAAACTCTCTAATAAAATCACGATTATAAAAAATAATTTTAAGCAGTAAATCCACGTAAATAAAGTGAATATTAATTCCACATTTCTGAATTTTTATAACTTCCTGTTTGCCCTCAATCGCCGCTTCCGTTTATGCATAAATTGTGGAGTATTTAAGGATGACATGAGGCGTTGCAATCGTACGTATGAATCCTATCAAGATCAACGTTGTTCGTTTGCACAACTTGTGTTGCGCCTAGTCAAACTGCTTAGCATGTGCGATAAGTAACAGCACACGTATGGATTCATCCCCTTCGAACAGTTTGTTAGTGGTCAACCAGGCGGAAGCCTAAATTGGCAGGAAACCAAATTTTCATATGAGGCACGTATGGCTTCTTCTATTACTCTGGTAAATTACTGAATCCTCCCAAAGCCAAAATATCGCTCTGGAATTTAGTATTCAACATGTTGATGCGATTAAAAGAAGCGCAACACCGATTTTTAGATACTCATTCCGCTTCGCATAAATTAAAGAAACAGAATATAATTTTAGATGGCGTCAAGACAATATCCACGTAACACGTAAATGTTCTTAAGACAATCTAATTTGGAAATATTATACCTATGCTTTTTTATACTCTAACTCTATATTTTATTATTTAGCTGCTTACTCCAAATATAAGTCAGGTGGATGACTTTCTGAATTAAAGTATAAAATACTGAGCAATTTTATAAGCAACAACATCGAAATAAGTGTATATTATGCAGACTGATATAAGAAAAAATCTATGGAATTCTAAAATTAGTTTTAATGACGATAAAACTATTATGCCATCAGAAAATATGGAGCGGTTTGGATTTCGTTTGCCAACGAATCGTTTTTCATTAGACTTTATTGAGGGCAGGGACTCTAGGTTTCATACTGAATTCGTTTCATCTTTATGAGAGCGTTAGTTGTTCACGAGGTGTGGATTAGTTTAGTGCTGACGGAGGTATTTCAATTTCACCCAACCGCGAGTATAAGGCACTATGATGAGTTTACCCTCATTCAGTAGAACGTAATCAAACTGCGGAGGTGTGGGTTGATGAAATTTCAACGAAACAAAAATAACGGACTATAGAACTTTGTCACAAACTCTCACAACTACATTTAGGTCCGACGGAGAACTAGAATTACTCCAACAAATCAATTCTCATATTTTCTGATTTTTTCTCTGAATATGACTATTGGAAGACTGAAACTTTATTTTATATCTTATAGCTTAAATTTTAAAGATACGTCCTTCCGAAAAGCTATATTCTCCATTTGAGAGGATAAATGGAGAGTATAAATCCCAATCTCGCCCAATATATAGGCGAATTTCACTATTACTACTGATTAGTCTTGCAAATAAAGTCATACGTTTAAATATTTTACTTTAATTTTATGCAATTTCATGTTGAATCATTTAAAATGATGAAAATTTAAGAGAGATCGTGCTTACATAAAAGATCTAATTTGATTAGGATGTTGCCTAACTAATTAAATATTAATTTGCTCTCTTCCATAGTACTTAGGACTTCTATGCAATATTACCCACGTACAACTCTTAGTAAACATCAATAAAGGAATGAAGTTCTATTACTTAATTAAAAAAATTAACCTTGCTTTTTTCAGTGAATTAGTGAATGTTTGTAAACGTCATTAAAAGAAAGAAATGCCTTATATTTTAGAGACGATCTCTTGGAATCATTTACTAAATATCTTGATGAATTAGTTACTATTTGAATGTCAAATAAGTTAATCAACTTTAAAAAATGAATAGAAACTAAGCTAATGTAAATTTTTAATAACCTACATAATGAAACAATGAAAAAACCATAGACTTCCTACATATTCAGAAATCGATTACATTTTCCTGACACGATGCTGACCTGGCATTAGAGAAGATAGAAAGGCTATGTGAATGAATAGGTAGCCATTCCGAGTGGTCGAGAAAAGTCAATGTGCTGACCACGTCCCGGCCACAGTGAATTCCGACTCTCTACTCACGGATACCACATCACGTACTAAACCAAATTACATCTCCAACAGAGGTAAGCAAGGGCATATGAGAAACCAGGAGTTTACTAAATCAGCGCATAAAAACCAGCACTTCCTTTACGAATGTTTTAATTTTAGGTAATTTTTGTGAATTGAACTATATTTAATTGAAAAGTGAAGTCTTACGTATATATTAGTTAAATGGCGAGGAATATAAAATGGAATTCCAAACAAGTGTTTTTGGCTAATATTTTAAAACAATATAAAATACAAAAAATTTCTATCCTTAATGAAATAAAATAAAGTGGGAAGGAAATGATATGATAGGAAGAAGATTCTGAATCTGTCAAAGAGTTACATAAACACATAAACATCGGAGTTAAAACTAAAATCCTATATAATATCATATATTCATATGGTAATGAAGTCAATCTTATGCGTTACTTGGATATTATTTAAGCTTTTGAGAGGAATATAATTTTATATCATCCCCGTTACAGATATGAGGAAATTTTATATCCGAGGTTTACATTAAAAGAAAATGCGTCTCCTTCAATGTTTTGAAATTCTTTCTATTCTCAGGAGGTTAAAATTGTGAAAAAAGAGTACGAAAAAATTAATTAGAACAAGAAGAAATTCATGGTTCCGTGTGATTATGATTCACTTGTACGTAGCATAAATATAATAATATAATATTGTTGTTCATTCAACAGATGATATTCAGATATAAGTGTACATAAACTAGCAGAACGTGCAAGTTGCTATAGTAACTATCCACACAAAAGTCGGAATTTCCATTTCCTCGAGTCAAGAGATTACTTTCCAAAAGTTACAAGACACAATGATTCGTTTCTATTACAGGAGACCTTTTAATCTCTCTTCCATTTTTCTCTTCGCGATGCCAAATCCAGCTTCTGCAGCAGAAACAAAACAGAGCAGCTTTTTGTTTCTGCATTTGACGGCTCAATCTGCTCTTTCCACGACGTCTTTATGACGAGAATGTTTTAATCCCCAAAAGCCGCAATCTCGTCTCACAATATTCCCTTTCTGTCACGACATTTTTCGTTTTAGCGGAGAACATTCGTGCATTACGGTAGCCTTACGTGAAAAATACGTGAATCACGAAATCGCCCTTAAAAGTTATTATCGTTTAGGGCGAAGTTTTGAAAGGCTGAGTGCCAAACTGTCCGATGACCTACTTTTGCTAGTCATTTGAATTTCTAGCTTATTCCCTATAGGCTAAATTAAGTCTACTAACACCCTCTATGTTCCAATTAAATAGTTGAAACATTTAATAATTAAAAATTTAAAGACACGATTTTGCAAATAAAGAACCAGAAGAAAATTTCTCTAATTTATTTTAAATAAATAGCATCAATATTTCTAAAAGCATAGTTTTAATACCAATATTGCGTTCGATATAAACTTTCTTCCTTTATATTCTCAGCATAAATATTTCATTATAATAAATATAGAATATTTTTGTTATATTTTACAATAATATAGAACTCTTTCTCTGGAAGTTTACGTAAAATTATTTCTTCGTAATATTTTACTTTAATTGTTTAAGAAGCGCAAAAGTTTCGCTCACTTGTTACATGAAGTTCTATTCCTTTAACTTCTCTAAACTATAAATAGACTCGCGTACTTTACAGCTCTCCTATTTCACCAAACAATCCTTCCCTCGGATGATCTCACCCCATTCTTCTGCTTTTATTATTTAAAGTGCGCATAAATCCCTTCTCCGCGAGAATTATTTAGTTTTCTTTTTCCCACATTCCAAGGAAGCTCCAGTGCGGAATATAACACCCGCAGGAGTCAATTATCGCTGCGCCAGACTTATTCTGGACCATTATGAAGCACCTGGGAAAGCAGATCATTACGTCATAGACGTTTAGGCAGATCTTTGCCTTCACCGCAACATAACCTATGCGATAATTAGCTTCGTAATTGGAAACGTTTATAATTAAATAACAGATGTTACAACAAATGGCGTGTTTTTAATTAAGGAATGGAATTAACTTCGATTGAATGTTTTATTAGGTTGATTTTAGGAACACGTTTACCATACCTTAGAATTAAACTAGTTACGACCAATGAATTGTACTTTAATTATTAGCCTTATTGTATATTAAGTTAATAATAATATATAATAATAAATATAAAGTTTTTGGGTGTAATTTATGGGTTTCATCAAAAATTTCTAAGTAATAATATAAGTGAAACCTTCATATTGATAAATTTTAGCTCATATGGGCCAAAATACTGGCTTCCTTTCATTGTGAAAACACTAAACCAGTAATTACTACTAGATAAACTAGATATTTCCTTCCTTAGCTAATATTTTCCATGAATATATCGAGGAAAGTATTAAAATATCATCTAGCAATTCACAGATTCCATTAAATATTTAAAATATACTCCGTTTTAAAGCAATCTAATTTTTAAAATTCCATTCATTAGGAAACTAGAATTCAAGATTCAGTAGAATAAGTAAACATACTCCGCCTTTCGTAAACAGTTTTCAGTAGCAAAAGTTTCCTAAGTAATGATTACGAATGGAGGCATAACATTACGCATCATAGCAGAGAACTCCATCGAGATATTGTCTCGAATGCATCCAAGTTTAAGCCATCGAGTAAGATTTCGCCTTTGGAACAAGTTCTCCATTCTGCGTTACGATGCCCTCATGGCCCATGTCACGAAACTCTCAAGAGGAACTTCTCGGATTCAACGCTTTGCACTCCTTAGAGGCCATTCCAGCGAATCTTTATACAGAGCAACTAAGGCGGAAACATATACATCACTCCCATGAAAGGATGATCCTTCCCCCGTAAAGCCGGAAATTCGCAGCGGGTGAAAAATAAATAAATGCCACGGGTATAACGAACATTTTAGTCTCTAAAACGTCCTTTACTTAATTAACGGATTCCAGGGAAAGAGGTTAAGAGATCATGAGTTGTACAGAATGAATATATTCTCAACCTTAGTCTTGACTCCGCCATCATTATTAATCCGAAGTTTTGAAAGGGAATTGCTGAGTAGGATAAGGAATGAGGGATACGGGGAAACTATACCTGAAGTGTTTTATGAACGTAATGAATGAACTCGGATGTTTCTGTGTTACAGTAACTATGATGAGAGAAAAGTTAGAGAAGAAAGGGCTATCTCTATTTATGTAAAATGATACTAGAAAATGCTATCGTATTCTCAAATTATTAAGTCAATTATATAATGGGTAATATACTGTGATAAAACAAGATTATTAGCTAACAAGAGCGTGTTAAGCACCGCAATGATACAGGTAAAATAACTGAGAAATAAAATTATTTTATATTAATTTAAATTAATTTAAAAGAGTTGAGCACACAAGAAGGAATACTACTAAGGAATACTAGCAACAATCGAAGATCTAACATATCTCACACAACTTTGGTTCATGAATGTAATTAATAGTAATTTATTATATTTAAAAATGAGTTAAATGATTCGTTTGTATTAAACATAACTGTTTTTACTGTAAATCTGTATGGTTTTGTTTTCATTCCCTTATTAATGTTCAAACGAATTTGTTTATATTTTAAAGGTCTTCGAAACATACGTGGTTTTAAATTACGAATTATTCACAATTTTACTGTTCATTATTGTCAGTATTACTCTTCATGACATCATAAATGTCCTCATTTCATAGTTTACGATTGAATTAATGAATTATGAATGATGGAACTGCTTCTTGAGATATGAGATATACAGTAGGAGAAGACGACTTTAGATAAGGCCCAAGATTTGATTTACGAGGGACAACCACAATGCGCACAGTTCCATCTCGAGCCAGGTGCGATTTCTCAGGTTCCAAATTACACCGCACATCGGTGAGTTGTGGTGCCGTTAATCGCTAATGATTTTCCCCTTCAGCGTGTCATTCGCGATAGCGCAAATCGTGCGACACGCCAACCGAAGAGGCCATTTCAAGATAAACAGCTGAAGAACGATTGAAAGTTTTGTTCGGGGGAAAAGTAGCACTTGGTAAACCGAGCGAACTAGAGGAAGGCACTTACGAAGTTTTCTGCGGTATTTGGAAGAATCGACGTCTCTGCGGAGTCTACTCCGAATTGGTTTCTCGTAAGATCTAATTCTAGGGTCTATCCAATCGGAAAATGAAAGGGCTTGTCTGTTTTCGACGAATGAAGTTGGAAGTAAAAATATCTGCAGTATATCTTTCGGATACGCCTCCTATTCTGAATTTTGTGCGAAATAAGGGTTATCATTAAAACAAATGAGTTAAACCATATTTATGTAACATTTAAATCATTTCAGTTAGAGATTAGATCTTTTTCTTTGAAAAAAAAAATAAATATTATATACTTGTAAAAATCTAGTTCATAACACAGTTTCGTAAAATGATGATATTTCTTCCTTTGAAAAGATATTAGACCAAGTAATGCGAATAACTTTACTTATTCGTCTCATATATAAATATGAAATATTTCAAAGTATCTGCTGAGGAAATATTGTAAAAGAAGAAATTTTTAGCAAAATTTGAAATTGAAAATGATTTGAAATTACTTTTACGTTCCCCAAAGAACTAAACCCAAGCAAAACCAATCGTAGTAAAATAAATTGTATTTTTGTATATGCACAGTTGTGTTGGCGTTATAAATTATCGAGATGTAAGAATATTTTGTATACATTTTGGCATTGAATAAGATCTTAGTGTTATTGAATCCCATACTTGTGAAGTATGAAGCAAAATTATTTTCGGAAATACAAAATGTATTGATGTGAATTAAATCTAAGTCATATTATAATAATATCCATCTATTTATCAGCGGCTCAATCAGAAATCAGAAAATCGAATATAAACTGGATACTAAATTTTTGGTGAACAACTTTCGTTCTAACTCAATATCATAGCCCACAAAACCACCCACGAGTTGTATGGCTTCAATTTAATTACTTCGTGGTTTTATGAAATGCCCTTTGGATTTGAACTAGCAAAAAAGCCTCGATATATCCACACCAAGTGTATTTGCATTATTCAATGCAAATTTATCTGTAGTTGACGATTCCAATTTTTTGCTCCGTGATTCGTGCATAAAGATGAAAGCTAAATTCGAGCTATTTCGTTGAAATTTTATTAGCAAAGATGTTTGATTATTGGAGTGACGCATTTAGTAAAACTTTATTCGAACACAGTTGATCAGGATGTAAATGGAATTAATTATCATATATCAAAATAGTACATTGGAAATTAGCTATAGAGAGAAAAAATATGGAAAGATTTTGCAAAACTACTAATGCAATAACATAAAGTAGTGATCTCTTTGATCAAATCCAACTATTTACACTATTTAATGAATTTAATCAGGGAATAATTTAGACTGGCGAATCAGAATACGTAGCATATATTTATAGGTTAATGAATGAGTTTATTAAAATTGATTTTCACTGTGAAATCGTGCATGAACATTAAAGTTAACGTTTGATTAGATTCTTTAATTAACAGCAACAAGATCTGTTTACCCGAATTAATTCCAATGCGCATTAATTAGCTCTACAATGTACAAATTTAGTGGAGAACGTAAACCCCTTTAGAATGCATTGCGTAGATTAAGTTCTCTATTGGCTGCTGAAGTGTGAATTTTGATAGAATTTCTATTATTAAAATAAGCAAATTTTAAGATCACAGTTTCGACTAGAATAATATAATAATGATAGAAATATTACCTGTGAAAAGCAGGAGTTTATAGATATCCTGGGTATGAAGCTAATTAAAAAGTATTTGTAATTCGGTAAGTTTGAACAGACATTATTAATATAAATTTGGATTAAACTATCTTTCGTTCTTAGATGGCTTGGGTAACTTAATCTGTACAGCCCATTTGAAGATTAGGGAACCACACTGTATTTATTCCCACCACAAAATTTATAAAAAGATAAAACCATTTTACGATGATTGTAGATTAAAAAAGAAACTACATATTTCCCCTCTCCACGAAATAGTTTTTCGAAAACTTTGATAAGAGATTCAAATTCCACGAACGTTTCTGGGCTCAGATAAAACCGTTCTCTTGACCACGAAAAGGGTCGTTAAAAAAGTGCCCATCCCTTTCATGAATATGCAAGCGAAATATAAGCCCATAAGGTATCAATGCCCTGAGATAGCTGCCTTCTTACCGTAAGAAAGACCGTGTTGAATATTGAAAAATAAATTTATGACGTTAAATAATACGAGAAAGGTGGTTATACTGCTGCGAAAGCAACAGATAAAATATACGAATCAACTGTCAACTTTAGTTAAATTATTCAAGGTCGTATTATTTAACGTTGAGTAATTTTCATAATAGGTTAAAGACGATGGAATGTTTTATTTTGAATCGAAATTCACCAACTTGTTGGTAATACTTATATCCTTGGGGAACGACGCTGAATGAGGAACATAATGTTATTTCGAAGAGAAAATTTAAATGTATTTTTTAAGGAGAATATTAGGCATTTGTATCTAAGGATTTTTAAACTAATTTATATATATTACAAACACGGATCAGAGGCATTTGGAATACAGTTCAGATTAAATTTTTGAAGCAATGAGGAAATTATAAGGACACTGAGGGTTGGATAGAATTAAAATTTTAATGCTAATTTATTATATTAATTATAAACTATTTATACCTAAATTATAAGAAATCAAAAGACAATGATTATTATACAAAATATGCTACAGCCAATTTTAGTAAATAAATAATTCAGCTAATAATATAATTAAATGGAAATTTCAATTATGCGAATAATGTGTTAAAACTAGAACACTAATAGATTTCTATCCGCATTGTCTCCATTGATTACGTTAATCAGAGAATGAATTCGTCGATAGATTGAATATTCCATGGGTTTAACTTCACTAATGAAGAGGAAACGCCTTTGATGCAGAAATCATGGCAGCGAGGGAATAAACGTACACATGCGAAGGGATTAAAATTTCACGACTGAGCTTAAATGATACTTTATGATTAAATCTTCCAAGCAAGCTCGAAACTTGAGATCCCTACGAAGTACTTTCTTTTGATGCGTTGTACATTAACAATGCAGACATAGGGATGAATTTAAGCTCTGCAAAACGGGCAGTCAAAGAATCTTAAACATGCGATATTCTGATTAGACGCAGGATTCTGAGACACGCCTTGTAAAAGCAAAACAAGGTTCCTATGCTATCAAAACTCAAACCCATTACAGTAAGTTGATCTAATTTACTAAATCAGAGCTTCTTGAATTAAGGATATATAAATGATAAACCAAAGAATACTTTGTTAGTTCTATAGTCCTGAACTCTGTATATAAAATCATGAGTATAGACATTAGAAAAAGTGGTTTCTATGTAAACAAAACAACCATTTAACTTTTATTTCAGTAAAATTTTTAATTGTAAAATTCAATTTTAAATCACTAGCATATAAAAGTATTGAATGACTATGGTCGATTAAAATGGTTATCTGTTTAATTTTATTATGTGCAGGATTTAGAGGTAAGACTTCAAATATTAGGAGTTTATCTAGTTTTTACTCTTCTATGAAGCATAACGTATATGCACCTATAAATATATTATTAATTTTTCTTTCAAACTGAGCTTAAAGTTGGTCTTCCGTCCCTCTTTTTCCACTTTTATCCAAAGAGCATCTAATTCAATTTACGAAAGCACTCCAACAATCGTACATTAAAAGCAGCGTTTGATAAATTCCATTCCTTAATATTCATTGGGGATTATTAAAAGCGCATCGATATTCGGTGTATTTGAAGGCCGTGGAATTCCTCAGAAGGTGTTTTCGAGAATAGCTGCAATGGAATCACGCGAACGGGAGATTATGAAATAAAAGAATTCAAAACAGTTTGACTGCAGGAAAATAAACGTGTCTTTGAGCCTTTCTGGAGCACGGCGAGGGTTTTATTTTGAGCCGAACGTAGCTACGTAACACATAATAATAGTAAACAGTTACATTTCAATTCTCGCTGAGGGATAAGTTATCCTCAGAAAAATACCGGTATCGCGATATCTGATGAAAGAGTAGAAGACTTATTGTAAATGTACAATAAAAGAATCGTGAATGCTACACTGCACGAACGTTCTTTGTGAAATGCCACGAATTTTGACGGAGAAGTAACTGTAAAATTAAGTAATTGATGAGGTTTTTCACATTTTTGATATTAATAATATTCTATACTTTTATCGATTTACTATTTCTAGGGAAATTGATAGCTATTTTAAAATTCAATAAAGTTCATTCGACAAAAAACGTACGCATTCCTTGAGCTAAATATATTTCTTTTCTCATAATTATTACTAGTGTAGTTTACGGATAGGAATGGCTCTATTTTTTAAAGGAACATTTAATAAAACGAACGAGTTACGAATGAATAAAGGCATCGCGAAATTTGAATTATAAAAAAACACTTACGAATATCCTTTAAAATTTACAGATTCTACGCGAGTTAATATTATAAAGGCTGTATTTTATAAAGGAATTAGGACAATTTCCGAAAAAATGTAACTAAAACCTTGACGTTCGTTCTCACATAAAATTCTAATTACAAAAGTAACACCTCAGGGTACAGGTTAGTAGTGCTAGAGGAGAACAACTTAACGTGTGTTTCCAACAGGAAAATATTCGGATTCCCAGCATTTATATTTCACGAGTGACGTCTTCATCACCTGATTTTCGACCCTTTCACGCGATGGCTGAAGATTCGCAAACATTTTATTTCCTTTGTGTTCCTTCGCCAGTTAACGGGCTCGTTACCTGCAGCTACTAGTAGTTCTCATTTGGAGGGAAAAATCTGCCTCGAAACACTCCCCCTTTCGCAAATTACTTCCGAGGCAAGAAATGCGCCAATCTGCGAGGTTCACTGAGGTCAAGGTTTCCTTTGGGGCGCGTGCACGACTATTAATCAAAGAATACTCCGCAGAGAGTAGCAGTTATCGCGAATATCCCTCAAAAAATTACACCTTGACCCCGCGGAAACTATAAGGCAAAATGCGGCAGGAACCTGACACGGTAATGAGGAATTGTTTCCAAGTTGCGATGGATATGCCAACAAAGACACGAAAGAAAAATTCACGTAAATTGATGGTTAATATTTTCGAGTTCCCAAATTACAATAAATTATTCTAATATAAATTGCTAGGCGATTATTCAAGATTAAATAGTCAATAACTTAATATGTCCCTTAACTCTATAGCAACCATCATGGACAGAAAAGTTCTTTGCCTTTGTTCTTAGGATAGATAGAATAACTTTCGGTCACGTAATAAATATTATAAGAGAATGTGTAAATTAAATGGCAAAATAAAAGAGTTATAAAAACTTCTTTAATTCATTAAGAAACTTAGTCTAATTATAAAATTACTTTTTGTCTTTTGGGGACTATATTTTGAATATAAAGTGAAAATTATCTTAAAATTATTCTATTAATTTCCGTAGTGGATGTAATAAATTTATCTATGCATTACTAAACACAGCGGGTCTTTCGAATTGAAATTTTAATTCTAATAGGGGGTTTGGATTATGAAATTCTGAGAATAAAGTACAAGGTAAACAACTCAAAGCAGATGAGAAAATTGAAATCATTAAAAATTAAAAGAGCTGAGAATAAACATAAATTCTTCGCAAACTTTAGTTTTACGCTCAATATTAGTGGAAACGTGTAAAATGTGATGTTAGAAGGATAAGGATCTATCTAATCTAAGAGAAGAATATCTCCTAGAGATAGTTTAATCATTTTACAGCACGTATGCGTCTCTAAATTGACATAGAGATACCACAAAAACTTCTCTTATCAAGACAGAACGATACGTAATACTGACAAACGTATTTCTTTCACTCACTTTTATTCAACCTTGCCTTTTGATCAATTTTCCCGTGAATATAATGATATATTATCCCACGTCACTTCTAATCTTCTAAGATATTTGACAATCTCAGAAAATGTTTTTTTCAGAACTATTGATTAAGTGACATAAGATGACGAATGAGGAACATTTCTATCATAGAAGTTTCTAAGATAAAAAAGGACCTTTCCGGTCGCCTTTTCTATTTCGGACTGCAAAAAGGTTTATAGATTTTTGATACCATTCTTTATCTGGATATTGGAGATGCTTGCTTCTCTAATCTTAAAGGATTGATAAAATCTTAAATAATTTATGATATTTTCTAAGGCTAAAGGATATTTTTTCGAATGTCCTTCAAATCTATCAAAATATTGGATTTCCTAAAATAGGAAAAGGTTTAATGAAGGATTAATCGAATGATATTAATATTCTAATTTCATTCAAAATCATTTGTGCAGAGGTATTAAAATATATTTAAAAACCTGGATTTCTTTCATCGAGGAGGTAGTTAGTCACTATTACCATAGCGAATAGGGAAAGAAATTTCATCGAGTCTCTTCAAATAAGATACGACACGTAATATAAATTTTCACATAACATCAACTACTTTAATGGTTGATAGTGAAAGTGTAATATTAGAGATTCAATTACAAGTTTAAGAAAAACAAGCGAGAGCAAAGGATGATCACAAACATTTTGGCTACTCTAAAGAATCGATAGTAGCTATTTAATAAAAAAACAGAAAATAATGTAAACTAAAGACTAATATTCTTTAATGGCAATAGATAGTAATAACACCATTGAATTTCCAAAAGGCACACCAATTGGTACCGAGTTATAATTTTTATGCAAAACTAATGATAAAACGATATTTAATTATGATATAATGAGAGTGAAATAACCATTTATTTTATATACATAAGATAAAGTGAATGAATTTCGAAACGTTCAAAACACAAGAGAATTAATATATTATCGATTAAATTAATAATAAACATTAATTAAAATGAATGATAAGCATTTAAAAATTTGAAAACATAGCTACAATGATTTCCGAAAGACGATAAAATAAGTCTGATCCAATAATAAAACAGAGCAGTATGAATATAAGACGAGAACATTAAAATTAGGATTAAGTACGGCAATAATAAAACAATCTCCAAGGAAACGAATGAGTTAAAACGCAATTCTTTGTGATGAGATCAACTCGACCTTACAGGAAGATATACCCCTTATACTTGAGCCCAGGTGTGAAACATTTCAACGACTCTCTTCAAACGGCACACCTTTCCACGGAATCCCGCCCACAGATTATTCTACGAGAGGACGTTCATCGACACCGAATAAATTTTTTACTTCCGCGCAAAGCCGAAATAACGTGTTATTAAAGTGCCATAGACTCGGAAGTAGGGCAGCTTAAGCGGTTTTCATGGAACCGCAGGTGAAGCACTTCTGACCTTAGACGAACGACAATAACAGAGTGAAAGGGCCAGAAGAGAAAAACCGAGTGGAGGGATATGCAAAAGTACTTTTGGCATCGATCCGATGACCTTTCCTGACCGCAGCTCCACATTATAAGGAAGTAAGCCGTTAAGAGTCTGGGGATACATTTTAAACCCTGATATTCTATATCCTCAGACCAGAACATCCGAATAATCCATTTAATGGGCGCAATTTTAATCGCACGCAAACACGTGCATTCATTTCTTCGTCACTCATCTCCTCTGAGATGCTAATTTTTTATTGATCGCGTGGGAAAAAATACTCCAATATACATCGAGGAATTTCTTTTATACGCTCCAGGGATTGGAGAGTGGTTTCTGGTTAAATTCAAAGGCTTCTCGGTCATACGGAGAATGTTATAAAGGGAACAAAATTTAACTTCCAACAATATTACGAACCCCACACGTTCCTATGATACTATGCGTTAATATCTTTTTACGAATCCACTTTCATATACCTCTTGTTATACATCATGCAACGACCTAACGTGATAATTGAAATATAGAGCTCTTGCTACACATTGTACGGTCGAATGAGAGGTGGATAATGTTCGCTAAGGTCGATCCAACGCTTCCTTGACCTCTCTATAGGTCACGTGCTTACAAAAATCTTTCCAGGGGATATACGAGCTTCCTCTCCCATTCATAAAAATCGCTACGCAACCTAAAATGGGAGGGAAACTAACAAGAAGCATCCTGACTATGCGCAAGTTTCAAAGTTTGAGGTTAATGTAGAGCTATTTAGAGAATTAGAGAGGGTTGTCTTGTTTATAACTTAGCAGATAGAAAAAATAGCTTTCAAATGGAAATCTCGCGTTAATGCAGCCTTATGTTGTATAATTAAAGTAATTAAAATGTGGAGAGTTTAGCTTTTAAATTTCAGCTAATATAGATAGATCGAATTCCCAGCATTGGTACTGAACAGATATAGACATTAACCTATAAATGATATTTATTCGCATGGAACAGTAGTTCGTTGTTATAGAAACTACTTTAGTATAACGATTGAAATAAATAAAGGAAAGCGTTAGCGAGAAAACAACTGGATATAAAACTGTCCTTCACTATAAAAAAGAATAACTAACAGAAAGTGATGCATTATCCTAAGTCATGCGACTAAACGTAGTTAGCAGCCAAATCCTGCGGCGGCTGATGACTAGCAGTTGGATTTAAAACCCATCGGAGGAAGATAGAAGTGACCAACCACAGGATAAATGGGCGTGCTTGCCTACCTTTGGGCTTCCCGGCCCCATTTCAAAGTTTGCGCAGCAATTTGTCCATCGCAGGGAAACGTTCCATTTGCGTCGCAAAAGTAGGCTAGCGCCGAGGACGACTTCTCGCTCCATTATCATAGGCGTTAACTCCAGAAAGCGAGTCGCGTAATGGACAATGGAACATGCGGTAACAGCACCTCAGAAAGCGCTCGCTTGCAAAATAAAAATCTCCTTTAAAAGTGCAATTTGAACCTTGACGATTCTGCTCGGCTGTGAATACGATAATTTTCTCTGTTTTGAGATTTTTGCTGGCGTCTTCCAAAGCTGCGAAGTCTTGAAGGCGAAGCCTTACGACACTTGGGTGTTTAGTTCTCTCCTGAATCAAAACATTTATTTGTAACATTTCAGAAGGTGAACGTAAAAAGACGAGTTTTTGTATGTGAGTCAAGGGTATGAAAATGCATAGTAGTTGCCGAATTTATTTTAAGCCGTGTTTAGCCTCCAAAAGTACCTGAAACGAGACGAATTTAACACTATGTCGCAATTTATACGTTGAGATAGTTGACTTGGCACATATATCTAAAGAATCTCAAGACATATACTCAGTTAAAATTAAAGCACGTGAAAGGTAACTGTGATTAATAAATTTTACGAAATAATAATAGACTACAGCTATTTGTTTTTAGAAATGAGACTTAATTGCCATAAAATCTATTACACTAATTCGCTTGACCTTTTGAAAGTAAACTTGGGTTGATTAAAAAGGTTACCTACTCCAATACAATGAAAAGTGATTAGGATAGCATTCAATTGATAGGCAATCAGATGTAGGAAAATTTATGAAATCCTTCAGAAATCAAGCAGTGAAATATCTTAGGGTAGTTATAACCTTACTCTTAAAACATGCCTCCTTAGTATATGGTAATTATAAAACATAAGATAAAGCCATTGCCAATTCTCGTTAATATGGGCATATGATCATAGCTTGATATTTTTAAAGTTGGGGCGAATTTAAAAGTGGTTTTTAGAAAAATACTATCAACATTCTATTTGAAAGCAATTCCAGGATTAAATCGTTAGGTCAGAGCAACTCTTCATTAAACTTCGATCACATTTTTCCTTGCTTTTGCCCTCCGCTTCACTAATCCGGAACATCGCTTGGAACAGATTAATTCATCCCCAATTAGTCCGAATTAAAGAGGTTTTGCTATTAATCAAAAGGCTCTCTTTTAATCGGATCAAAGCATATTAACTAACTCAAGCAGAGCTGGTTGATTATTGGAGTTCAATTTTGGGAATTGCAGATGGAGTTTATCTAATGATGAGTAGCCATGCATTATGCGCTACAAACACAGTTTGCAGAACTGTCGTATGTTCCGAGAGAGATAACGGAAGCGGGAAGTACACTCTTTATTCGCGAAGTGCTACCATATATTTTCAAAAAATAAATGGCATCCAAACAGAAAATGAATAGCAAATGATATTAGATAAGATCCGTATATTGACTGGCAGTATTTATAATTTTAAACAGCCAGTGGTTTCAATGATATGAAAACAGATCATTTATCACGCGAGTATTTTAGGATTCCTGTATTTATGGTGAAAAAATGCTCAAAGTAGATAGTGAAAATTGGTAAATACGATTAAAAACCAATCTCTAAAAAGGATTCTCAACGATTGTATAATTATTTGCAGTATAAATTAATTTTGGTGAAAATTAACATCAAAGGATGATATCTCATAAAAGACGAAGACCATTCCGCGTTCCTTCCAGAAAGGGCAATATTATTAAGGCCCTGAATGAAAACGTTTTCCAAGATGGAAAAGATAAAAGTCAGTAATCGTAAATGAATTGCTGTTCTAAAATTCTTATTACGCAGAGATTAAAATAAATTACTCCTATTACACCTGATAAGAACTATTAGTATCTACATTTCTAATGATAGGCCTAAGAAGCTATCGGCACAATCTCCTTACACTCGAATCCGATATCACATGAAATCATCCATTTAATCAGAAACTGCAATTTGCTAAATCAAATGGCTTTCCCATGCCATTGTCGAATCGATTTTTTTAGGATTGAAGTTTTAAAGTTCCTTCTCTCATTTAAACGATAGGCATTGTAAAAAACATACCTCCATAAACCGAGAAATATCTCTCTCAACAGTTGTGATGATATCGCTACGAATGTAATTGTTCTCCAATACTTTTAATTTAAAAATTATATTAGAATGAAATGAGCTAAGAAAGAAGGGAAATAGTTTTCATGTTTACTAAGACGGTATTCTAACACTTTAACGTAATTTACGCGTATAAGAAGTAATTATATATTTCTTATATCGGCACTGAGCGTAAGATTTTCATTCCCTAGCAGATTCAAATAAATTACTTTAACGTATTACGTAAATTATTATTGAATCATAAATACTAATTTTTAATTAATATTATTTACTAACTATTTCATAGTTTCTATTTAATTTTATTTATCTTATCTATTTTCTATCTTGAGGCGTTTATGTTTTCATTTCAATAATTGAACCTTTTAAACTCATTTGGATTCTATTCCACTTTATTCAACGTAAAACTCTCTTGAATAATTTACAGTAAAATCAATTGCGAATAATTTTTCCGAAAAACATTCGCATTAGGTTCTACTCTGAAAAGTCCTCTTTATCACAAATACTGCGCCGAGAAATTACCCTCGAACCTCTAAAGGAAACGCGAAATATATGAAAACGTTAAAGCAGAAGCGCAATTGAAGCTGCCCATCATTTTGATTAAAATCCCCTCTTTCATTCACCTGTCCGTTGCGGCTCGCCTCTCGACATCCGCGAATCAAAGAAGAGTTCCTCTTCAATCCTTCGAAATTCTCCATTGCCGATGATAGATGTCTCCCTTGGTTTTTTCCAATCTCCCGTTGCATACCTCCCTCGCTTCCATTGTGGGAGAACACCAATACTCCGGCACAACAAACTTCTGCATCGCTTCCCACGATAACCGCCCTTCGAACCCAAGACACGAAGGCCAATATTTCCTCCTCTTTGTTTCCACGCTGCTTTTGACCAGAGGCCCATGATGGATGAGGCCATGCGATCCTCGAATGGAGGCGATTAAGGAAACCGCGGTGCTGAGATTTCAGAATTTATTTGCATAACTTTCCTTTTGTGCCGAATTCCGGCCTAACCTCGATAGGTACCAATCGGTAAGCCTTTTTGCCTTGACCCTTACGTGCGATATCGATTGCTACTCTTACAACGTAACGTGATAATTACTGTAAAAACAGGGTAAACGATATTTCAGAGGATACTAATTATCGCCAAGAATTACGAGTCATATCCTGACATGCTAGATTTCTCCAAAAAGTAATATACCTTTTCGGGGATGATTTATCGAAAGAAGGGACTGATAAAAATATATTTATACATACACGTACAATAGAAATTGTATACGATAATGGAATTTGTTTATCAGGATGTACTTGAAGGAAGCGATGTATTGTAAGAAATAAAGTATGCAATACATACACATAATATACGCACACTATATAACATATATACTGCTTTCAAACGATACTTAAAAATCAATAAGCAGAAGGTATTTTAAAGTCATAAAAAGTTCAGAGTAAATAAAAGAAAGCTTATTTTATTCATTTACAAAATCCTTATTAGCCTCATCCTGGAAAAAGGAGAGAAATTTTTCGCTACTGGCAGTTAATGCATCGCTCCAGTGGACTAAGAGTTAATCCATCATCTGTTTAACTACCAACGCCATGGAACTTATTTGAATACGCAAATTCGCCATCTTCGCTCAAGCGGGTAATAATTCATCACGGCAACTCGGTATAGTGTTTAAGTACTCTTTCCAAAATAAGAGAGGAAAGTACTTCGTAGAGTAATTCCCTTATTCATTCAACTCACTAAGCCATCCGCTCAGAAAAGGGAATTAAAAGATACAAAATTCGCTCCCATTTTCTCCTTAAGCTCTTAAAAATAAATTTTCATTCGTCTACAGCAGATTTCACCGTGACAAAGAAATTTTTCCGTCATTATCTTGAAATTAGTACAATTTCTCATTTCAATGCTTGGTAAGGGAAATAGTGAACTTCAAAATACACGAGTTTATTTCATGAGAAATGAATTTTTATTTTTAATTTTCTGTTATATGTTGAACAAAATGCTCAAAAATAATAGCTTTTAATCCTTAAAAATAGATAAAATAGTGCAGTTTTAGGAAAAGCCAATCTCATAGAAGAAAGAATATTATTGGAGAAAGAATGTCTTTATCAAGCACCAGCTATAAAGAAATATCGCTGAAAAACAGTAAATCAAATGTCTCAGATATGAGGGGATATTTCCTATAAAATTCGGTTTTATTACATGACTTCTATTTCATAAAATATTTGTAGGAGATTGATAGGGAAAATTGGCTCAAGGCTAAGGATTACCGTAGGATTAGGCTCTCATTTGGCTAATTATGAGTTTTATATATATTCTTGCTTATTAAGAATAATTTTTGATGCAAATTCCATTTCCTACAATGCACAAGAACTTGAATGAATTCTGAAAAGATATTTTTTTGCTTTTCGATAATATCTCCTAACTTTTAATGAGACCTTAAAAATCTCTTTCCAATCCTAGAACTTTCTCACATTTAAATTAGTTTGCGAAAATATTTCGTTTCCTTAACTTGTGTATTTTCTGAAATGCAGCATATCTAATCAGCAATATGATTTAGTACATATTACACCAAAATCTTCTCCAGAATAGCCTCTGGTTACATAGAAGTCAAAAGAATACATCTTGAGTCCACACTTAAAAAACACGTTGCCAGAAATTCTCTCGACACTAAAAGGAGGTTCTTCCCCAGCAGATTGGTCCTCTTCTTGATAAGCAACAAAGCAATAAAAGACGCAGGTTTCATTTTTACGGCCCTTAAAAAATAACAACTTTCAAAAAAACCTAAATACCTCGGTTTTTCCCGTTCGCAATAAAGGGACAAACCGAATCGTGTGACGTAAAACGGAATTGCCGCGCTTTTGAAGTCACTTTTTGGCGCACGTGAGTTTGCGGTGAAAAACAAAAGCAGGATCGATTGTTCCCGTAAACGAGTTTCGAAAAAAGCATCGCCAAGGCTCGAGAGGCGCTCTATAATATTGACATGTAGGATCGGGACGACGTAAGGACAATAAGAAAGGTCGCATTCCTCACATCGCTCAGTCGGAGACGTGAGAAAAATCCACCATTGGCGAGAGAATAAGCCACCCCTCCTTTCATTTTCGCCCCGAAAAAAATAACGGCGCCAATGGGAAAATATTGAAAACAAAAGCGCAAGAAAAAAACATCGGAAGGCGTTTGCACAGTTATCAGAGTGTTTCTTTTTTTCGCCGCCAATGGATGAGGGAGCCAATGTTCCCGCCTCAAAAACCGAGCCAAAAAGAGTAGTTTTTTTTACGACCCCTTTTTATATGGAATAATAAATGACTGCTTTGAAGCGCGGGAGTGAATGAGCCCGACGAAAACTGAGCGTTAGCAATCCTCGGCGTTGAATAAGCAAAAGTTGCGGAAGTAAATGAAGTGAAATGCGAGCTTATGGAAGAGATTTGTTTGGGTGGCTCTTGGAGGAGTGTGCAGACGAGATTTGCCCTTTCGCTCGATTTGTTGCGGAAGAAATGCGATTCGCAACGAAAAAAAGAATTGGTTATTTTCCTTCGGTGGCTCGTTCGCGAAAATTATGGGGACACTCTAAGTGCTGATGGCAGAATCTTATCACACCAACACGAAGTGCGTCTGGTAAAACATTTCTATATGCATATGCCTATAATTTCAAATAAAAGAAAACAATTCTGAGAAAAAAAGACATTCGAAATCCTCTCTTCACTTTCAGAAATGGTCGTCGTTGTAGAATAATTTAAATGTACACAATACTTTGGAAATATTTTACGCTGAGATACACGAATCAAGAAATTACTTCTTCGAGCTATAAAGAAGCCAACAGAACATGTGAATTAGCATAAAACTTAAGCATAATATGGCTGTGAAATAAAACTAAAAATTTTCATTCTCTTCACTTGAAACTTAAGTTCATATTCTGAAGGTAATATTAGGGTTTAATTGAAAGTAAATGAGAATATTTAAATTTTAAAGGCTAATGGAATTATTCTATTCTGAAATTAAAATTATATTATTATGAAGAACTTCCGCGTAGAAACAATGAATAAAGTACTTGAACCAACGTTTTCATTTTTATTACAATCTATCCTTAGAAAATGATACGTCTTAGTCCAGCCTTCCTTTGAGAACTTCTTCTTGGCAAATTTTCCATTTAAAACTCTTAACTATTCACAAATATTCAGAACTTTTTTGTGATATTTTCATGTCTAGAATCCTGCCAAAGATAATACGGAAAAATGAAGGACACACAGCCAGTTTAAAGGTAGATAAAATTTCAAACTCAAGACATCTGCTTCAGAATTTGAGGCAGTAAAACAATGATAAAAAAATCGTTCAAATTGACTTCTTACTTCCGAGATAGGATCAGTAAATACAATAATATTTTCTATTCCGATGTAACACGTAAATTGTTAAAATAATTTCATTGGAGTAAGGAGTACAAATTAAGTAACTCAAATTGAGCTTCTAAAAACTTTCCCTTACAAAAGAGCTATCAAAGAAACGTCTGGAAGTACTTGAAAAAGTAGAGAGCTCTTTGTGTTTTACGATGGATGGTAATAAAATGTAATCACATCTTAAAACTAGCGAAAAGGTTCCAAATGTCTACAAGAAACAAAAGAGAGCAATACGTAGTTTCGCAGTCGGCTGAGAAAAAGAAAAAAATCAATGCTTTAAATGAGTATATTATTTATAGTACAGTAGTTTGGTATGAACCACAAACTACGCAGTAGATGTAAATTCACGCTAAAAAAGAATATTTCTCCAAAAAATCTTGGAAGAAAAAGTAACTTTCACTGGGCATTCGTTTATTTCCATTATCCCCTCAGCTGAGAGAATTTGTCTCAATTTGAAGACTCATGGTTTTTTCCTCCGAAACTTTTTCAATGAAGTTAAGCTGTTGGGATACTATATCACGAAAGATGTTTTACCTTTATGATACTTTTTCTCTTTGGAAGAGAAGTTGGTATGAGCAAATATCTTTATTCTCATTCCTATATCAATCACTGAGAAACTAACTCATCCATTAATAAATTGTATCTTCAGCTCAATGAAACAGAACAAAAAGAGCAAACTATCACAAAACGCTATGGCTGGGAAATATATTGATAAAAGGTATATTTTAACCAGAAGCTACTTTCTTACGATTAATCTAGATTCTATTCACTATTTCATTATTTCATTACATTATAATAATCCTCTGTGATTCACGTAAATATCTTGGCCAAAATCATCGCATTATCTACAATCGTAAATACAAAAAGATTTCGAATAAACTTCAAACTTTTTCAAATCAAATATCTCTGAAAGCTAATTATTTACGACCCTGATGGTACTTTATCTCTGCTGCAATTTTGTAATCCGTTACAGTTATTTAGTCAAATTACAGTATGAATCGAGGCATTCCTAATTCAATAGACGATGTTATGTACTTAATATACTACGGTATGGGAATGAAATGCAACAAAGTGTTTAACTACCGAACGTAATCACGCTCACTAAGCTGATTCCATAGTTTACGAGTCTTGAAACAACAGTCCCGAATTTACATTTTGGTTTCGATCTTTGAGGATTTGTGGTTCGATTTAAGAGGCTCTGTACACGCCAACAGCTCCTATCTCATTCTCGCCTCTGAACCAACTTGTTCAATTATGTATAAGGTGTCTCCGGCGAAGAGAGAGTACTGGGGTTTGACGCGTGGCCAGCTTTTGTGGTCACACCAACCGGAAAACTTCTTCATTATTAATTTCTTTTTTAATTTCATTCCAGCGGCAACAGAGAAAAAATAAAAAAAATCTCTCTCTCTTATTCAAAGAAAACACTTTCGGTAATTAACTTGGGCATTATTAATGAACGAGCAATGAATATACGAAGAGGGTGGGGCAAACTCATTTCGAAGTTAAAAAAGATTCGTGACCAGTCGTCGTAAGTATGGGTTAATCTACAGGTGTGGCTAAACAGTCATTCGATCCGTGATTTAAATGTAAGACAGAGGAAAGATCTGATTTGTGGCGAAATCACGATGAATTTAATTATCAATTCAGAAATTATTTTGAGTTGATCAAGATTTATTACGTTCTGGTAAAACTTCACTCAGAAAAATAACTTTACTTCAGTTTATTAGTAAAAGAATCGATTGGAGATTTGGGCCTGAAATTGAAAAAACTATTTTGGGATATTCAGGAGATATTTAACATCTAGACTCAATTATATTCTTTTCTTTCAAATTTTATTCTTTTTATTTTTCTATTTTAATTTTATGAAAGCTATGCTTCTTTTTATCTGCTTGGACCTGAAACTTCACAATTTCGTATAAGTGTACTAGACAAGAATGCTCTTTTTTCAACTAATTTATAATTTTTACACACTTCCAAAAAAATCACTATAGTTTTAAACTTTAGCATATTTCTCTATTTTCGTGAAAAACTGCTAAAAATTCATCTTTGTTTATATTTGGACTAAAACAGTTCGTACCGTGATACAATAGTTACTCTTTAGTGGCTCTTATTAACATTTTTATAATATCTATACTCAACCTTAGCCGCATATATATGTGAGTGGAAAGATTGATGTTTAGAAAGGAAACTTTGATTAGCGTTATCATTACATTTTTATATTGGTACAGGAAGAATCAAAAGTACATCTATTGTATTTAATTTCTGCACGAGAGTGTTGTAATATGAAAGTCTCCATTGTGATAATGGTAACATGCTGGTAGGAAATAAACTAGGTGACGTTTATGGCGAGTTTTTCACATATTTTTAATCCAACATCCACAACGTTACATTGTACTTCAGCTACGAGCTATTTGAGTTTATGGGCACGCTTGACTCGGGTAAAGAGGACACATTGTATACATTTAAGCTAAAGAGCGTTATAGGACACAATCACCTAGGTACAAATGCTCTTTCCTGCCACTTTTAGTGATTATCTCTGAAATATTTCAGAAAGGACTGACCCAATTTTCGTCACCGGGATTTCAAAACGTAACACTCCGCGAAACAATCCGATGGTCGGGAATCCTCAACGGATGAGAGTCCGTTTGGAAGGGATTCGGTGGAGCGCGAAAGCAGTGCCACTAAAGAAGCGAAGAATAAATGGGAGTAAATGAGTGGAAAAGTTCCCTGAATTCCCTCCGATGAACGCTGGAGAAATTCCGTTCAATACGGAATCCGATTCGCAGAGTGGACCATTTCAACTTCGCGTCTCCCAACTTTCATTGAATTATAGACGGAGAGCGTCACAGAAATCTGACCGATGGTTAAACTAAAGAGTCGCTCAGGATTTGTGAGCGTTTATAAATAAAATCATTCTATAATTTTATCATAAAATGCAGCTAAATGGTCTCGACACCTGGGGGATAAATTTAAACGAGGAAAATTAGGTAACAAAAAATATTACGAGAATTGATTCAAAGTCTTTGTTTCGCAGTTGTTTACTTGAGAATTATCTCGTACGGTTTTCATATTTTCAAGAGTATTTTGAGTTCACAAAATTATGCTGAACACGTTTCCTTCACCACATTTGTAGATTTTCGTAGAATTATATCCTTAAAACATACGCAATTCAATCCACAAAATACTAGATAAACTCCAGATTTAGATACACAGATTAGGTTTTAACATTCTGAGAATAAGAAATGTTTGCACATCGATAAATACAAAGATGAAATTTCAGGAAAACTAACTTTAAATTAAAATGTGAGAGTATTTCAAGCTTAAATCCTTCGATAGATGTTAAATGTTAATTAAAAATTAATCAATAGTTTTCGCCGACAGTTAATTGCTTAATCGCATCTTGCGACATCAATCAAATTAGATGGTAATCAGAAACGTTTTAAAGCGTATGCCGACGGCCTGCGGATGGATCAAAAGGGCAAATTCGTGTTGAGAATTGAATAACGAAGCAAATGCTCCCCTAAATAAATTATGCACGGGGAGTGTCATCACACCAAGTTGAAATTAGCCCAGTGGCTCGAAATCCTTCGGTAAACAAACGGGCACGTGTGCAAGAACAAGTTCGTTTCAAGAGGTCGTTTTTCTCGTGGAAATAAACTTTAAAACTAGGAAGTAATGAGTGCTAGACTTCCGCTGCAATCCACTTTGGGAGCGACGGTAATAATTCATATTTTTCCCGCGGGAGGACTCTCCTAACTAATTGAGCTCTTCAGCGGAGGAGGGGATATGTAAATCAAGCGGGGAGGAGAAGGGGGTGGGCTGTAGAAACGACTGGCCAATTGATTGAAGCTTTATTGGCGATCTCTCCTTTATGAACCATCAATGTCCCTCAATTACTTGCTTATTTCGATATTAAAATCTCTGGACCCATGGACATCACTGAATTTCGAACAGTCATGCGTTTCTCTTTCATGTCAGTTTGGAAAGAAGAGGTCATTAAATATCAATTCACTCCCTTTTATTGATATTGACTGTTCTTTATTTAAAACCGTCACATTTAAATTTATTTCCTTGATTAATAATCAACTGTTAGGTTAGAAACTATGAACAAAAAAAAACAGTTGAAGATTTTTTTGTAGTTCACAATTTAACACGAATTATCCGTGATTTTGTGAGAATTAAATACATATGTACTGCAAAAAAGATATTCTGATATGATTAACAATTAAATCTCCGATTATGAACTTCATAAATAATTTTGAATATTCTTCTAGTTCTCCGAAAATAAAAATGTTGAGTTCTTAATTTTACTCGTATCGAAAAAGCTATAATTTTAACTTTACGCCACCCTTTTAAGTTTCACAGCATACTTCTCATTTCAACAGACACAATTCTTTAAATGTTGTTCACAGTAAGACATCTCTTGAGGGCGATTAAGTGCAATTATTGGTTAAAAAATAATTAGATAAAACTAATATATTCCTGCAATTCACATCAGCAATTATTCAATGAAATAGAAACACGTTTTCAACAATGGAACTAGAAGTTATAATTTACATGGTATTGGATAAAAATAATAAAATCTATTGGTCAACACATACATTGTTTTTAGTTTAACTCTTTCCCACTCATTAAATTGTAAACTCGTGAGTGTGCTTGATGTGTTTTCTTCGATTAGTAAGCTTCGATATCCGTAATATAATTTCATGGTCAACAATCTACTGTTATCCACCGTAAGAGGGACTTTGAAATTAAAGGCGACGGGAAACTTGCAGAAATGCGAAGGTCGGCAAAACAGCTCGATACCGCAATACTTTCCCTATTCAGCGTTAACTGGAAAAGTAATAACCTTGCAAACATAAGGGAGAGCGGTATTGGATGGGAAGGAGGAGAAAGTGGTGGCGCAGAAACAAAGTGCAGACCTACATCCGCTCAATAGCCAGAGTCGCACCTCAGAGGAACACCATTTGGGAAAATCGAAGGTCTATAAATATTCCCCGAATTCATTATTTGGTTACGGAAAAATTCGGGAAACAATTCGGAACGCGTTCCCCCAAATTCCCCTAAACAATTTTTTCTAGTTCCGTCAGAACTTCCATCCCCGATGTCGTATTTTACGAGCGGTCGTTTATTGCCGCTGGAGTTTATCACTTTGCGCAGAAGAAAGAGAAATCGCTGGGGCCGATTTCTTGACATCCCCCGAATTGAACAGATAAAGTAATGAAACTTTTTCGTTTGTTTCGACCGTTTGATGAAAGCACGCGCTCTCATGAACGTTTCGACGAAGAGTGATATTGCTAAAATTTTCTCGTCTGGAAATCTCATTCCCGACCACAGTGCCGTCAACGTATCTGTCGCAGTTTTACTTAGGCATTGGGCCAAATATTTGTGAATTATGATAATCACTTCAAATGAAAATAAGCCAAGGAGTCCAACTCAGACTCGCACATTATTTTAAAAGCCTTACGTCTCTTTTATCTTAAAAAGAATCGCTTTGAAATGAAGTGTAATTGATGCACTTTATTTACAGAATGTAGGCCGAGAGTTAAAGAACTAACTCTATATGTGAAAAAAGGTTAACTTCTGTAATATTTCATACAAGATATGAAATTTTATAAACAGTAGTACTAAAAACACTTGAGGTTTGGTTAATATCTATTAATTAAAATTTAATAAACACTTAAGGAAGAAAATGAAAGGTTTAGTTAGAAAAATGTAGAAGTTAAGGTACATTATGGAATTAAATTGAGAATTTACAGTTCACAGACGATGAAAGTATCCACATTAAAGTATTTACGAGAGATAAAAATCCCCAAAATTATATTTAAAAAGGATTTTATTTCTCCTTTTTGTTTATTAAAACCATAATAATCATTAATTATCATAACCATAATTAAAATGATCATATAAAATGGTCATTAATAACCATAATTAAATGATCATAAGTTAACCAGGAATTCTTTATAAAAAGGTGAATACGCAGAGCTTAGTGATAGAGTAGTAGATTTTATCAGGTTCATCTACTAAATATATATGAATGAATCTTATAAATATAAAGAAATAAATCTCAAAAATATATAGGAATGGATCTTCTTAATATATATGAATGAAAGTTTGTTCTGCAATTTATCGTACATATGATCAAACATTTATTTTCACATATTTTATTCGATTATATAAAAAAAGTCCGCAGTCACATCGAATCTTCCAGAGTAATCCTCCACGCACTCCCTTTCTCTTTTTTCTAAAGGTATCAGAAGAATTCCATGAGCTGAATGAGTAAACTTATCTTTCGACCTCATTGAATATTCCCGACTTCACAATACTTTATAAATTTTCGAGGGACTTACTATTATTGGAAGTGCGTTAGGCTGAATTGCTTTTTCCTTCAGAATGTAGGTTTAGCAAAATTTCTGATCGCCTCGGGACCAAATGATAGACATCCTCAAAGTTTTGATGGTTCACTGGGAAGACGATTCCATTGCGGAGGGAATGGTTCGATTTCCCTCTAATGTGGAAACTTTTCGGAAGATTGATTATGAGAAATCGTTTATCTGATGGAGAAGTGAAAAGTTCGCGGCCTTGGGTGTGCTTCTGTGCAGACTGTTGCCAACTCCAGAAGGCCACTGGAGCTTGAAATTTAGTCACTATTTTTCCAAAGCTAAAATGGAAATGTCACCTTAATGTAGAACGATATCTCTTCAGGGCGATTTGCATAATTTTATAGCGCTTAATGTTTTCAAATCTGCTATTAAAAAGTGGAGTTAAAAACTTCCATACAAAAGGAGATTATTGGATAACAATGTTCAAAAGTTTTGGTATTACGACAAAAAAGTGGAGGAAAAATATGTTCTCCAAACGATTGAAATTTTTTTTGTCACTTAAAAATGCAATAATTTGGATTGAGCACATATATTTAGTGGTTCTCACAACTACATAATCAAATTGAATATTCATAAAGCAATTTTGATTCGCATCAAAAATGTCGGTTTTCCAAATATGTTTGTTAGTTTTGTTGAGCCATTAATTGTATGGGATCTGTGAAGCAGAAGTTTTGTTTATCAACAAACTATTTCATTGATTTATTATAATAAGGGGGATCCAATAGATGGGAAAGTATTTAAAGATTAAGAGTAAGGTACATTTCCTTGAAAACGAAGATCATCATCGACTAAATTATAGCTCCTCCTTTAAACTTTTCTCTTATCATTCTCGTCGCTTACTGAACCGAAAGATTATTGGATTCAAAAAAGAATATCGTTATATATTTAATTATTTTTTCAGCCCCAAAACATTGAAATTTTCTCGGTGCTCCGTAGAGAACGTCAAATCGATACTTGAAATAAGGGAGAGTATTCGTTGGAGGGAACTTGGACTTTTTCCAACTGACCTTACAGGAGAATCTACCTGCAATGGAAGCGGGCAAAAAATTATCAGAAAGAATCTCTGAAATATCGAACAATATGTGTTATGCGTCATTCCGAGTCGGGTCTTTTGTCTTTGATACAATCTCTTTTCATGAAATTGAGGTTTCATCTGAATTAATACAACCTACAATGGAACGGCGAGATTTAATCTTCAGAGAAAATTTATCAAGAAGAATATGTGACTGGAAACCATTCGACATTCTGATGTTGAGGAAATAATTTTTTAAAGATATTTCCTTTATCCACTTTCAAGGGGAACTTCCAGTTTATTCAAAGTTTTTCGAGATGTTCAGCTATACTTCTAGGATAGGCAGAAAATGTTTTTAAATTGTATTAGCGAGGTCGTACGACTAAATACGACATAAAAACAAACAGCAAAAATAGCATTCTGCATCAGAACATAGTGCATTAAATTATTCAATTATTTTCCAAGGTAACATGTTCTATTAAATTTTTAATTTTTATAACTATTCTCGTATTCAAAAACATTCGGAATATTATCATATATACATCATGTTCCATACTTATATACAGTTATAATAGATATTATTGATGACAGAGATGAATTTCGTTGATTAAAATTAATTCTAACTCAATTCTAGCTCAACAACGTTTGAAAGCTGTTCACTATATTCTTAAGATTTACTTGAGTTGTTTACTCTGTTTTACTTATGCATTAAACCCAAAGAGTTATTTAGAAAAATGTTGACTTTTCCATCTCTCATCCGAGTAAGTATTTGCACTTTGCGGGTTGCTAAAAATAACTCTACCATTCGAACTTTTTTATAAAACGCGATAATTCTTGCCTATGCCATTAAATACATTAAAAAGATAATATTTAAATAATTTAGTGAACCCACGGCAATTAATTTAATGCTATCAGCGTATATACTATCTGCCGATATTAAAAGGTAAATCTAGGGATAGATCGGTAATAGCTAATAAGCAGATAACTGCAGTTTAAAAAGAAAGATATTGCTATAGTGAAACGCCCATTCCACGCGATCTATCGCTAATAACTGTTGAAAACTGCCCTCAAGTGATTATTAAAATGAAAATTAGCGTTAACAGCCATTTATATAATGGAAGCGTTACTGAAAACCGTTGAATTATGAAATCACGACAACTTTATTATGATATGAGCACTATAATGTACCCTTCATCATCAGAATTATCTATTAAAATCACACATAAATTATATGATAAATAAACTGTGTAAATTTTTTCACAAATAGAATTAAGAGCCAAGGAATATGATTTAGTATAATCGCTGCTGCATGATGAGCGTAATGAAAAGGTTTTTATGGTGAATAATATTTCTCATGATTATCACACCGTTCTCTGGTTTATTCAACAATTCTATATTAATTCTCCGCAAAATGTATGAATGAGGTTAATCATTTAATTTATATCTAATTTAATTTATTTACTGAATAAATATATCTCATCCATGTTTTATTGAACATTTTACAGTTCTTATGCGAAAATTTCCATCACACTTCTATTATCATTATTCACTTCAATTATTAATTTAATGAGATTCGACAAATCATCATTACGTTTTTAACTTCATACCATCTCTTCATCATTTTGCTTCATTTTTCCACAAAAAATAACGCAAGAAAGTTTCAACTCAAGGATTTCATGGAACAATACCGTTCCAAGCAGTAACAGCCCTTCACGTGATTGGCTGTTGTCATTTACAAATCTCATTGTTGCATGGCAACAACAACATAAATTCGTGACAAATCCTATCGTGGTAACAATGGAAGATCGTATTCTCCGTTCTTTTTAGCTCCCTTCTTCGAATTCAATGGGGAATTCCTTAAGGTCTCCGTTCGAAAAGCGAATTGTATTCTTCCGTATTCAAAAGAGACTCTCAGATATTCATTGGAATTGTTGGAGTTTAAAATTCTTTTCCATTAATGCGTCAGTTTCCCTCGTGCATGATTTATTTCCTTCTCAAACTCCTGACGATCGAACGTATATCAGCCGTGTGATTAATCGATAGCAGAAGGCCGTGGTTCCACGTTATTGTCTGCACACGATTTAGTTTCCTATCGGAACGTGGCTGCGTTTTCAAGGAAAAAATTCTATCGGTTCTAAATATATTCCGCCAATTTTCTGCATGAAACAGAAATTACAAGAGGGTTTTTATGGCGAATTTGATGGATAGGTTTCTTCAGTTATATGCAAAACAGGGTCATTTACTAGGCATATCGCTGCTCTAATCCAAGGCAAGACTCTCAGCATTGTCCTTCTGCAAAGATTAACCAGTATGATGTAATGTATATTATTTATACCTAAGAATATCTTGGGTTTCACTCGATTTTTATAATTAATAAAGTAATTCCTATCGTGGCTAAGACTAGAAGATTAAACCGGAACTTATTTTATAAAACAGCTATCTCAACAAGTAAGATCTTTGTGAAAAAATGAAATAAGCGATAAATGAAAATATTATTCTTTTTACTTTTCACGAAAGACTCGTTTATTCCATCCGTTTTATGAGTAGGCACGCAATTTCTCGATGTATTTTGTGTTCAACAATTCGTCTTGATCGACTTTTCCGACAAAGGAAACGAACTATTGTTGGAAGTTACCAATAACCCCACTCTGTGAAATTAGATAAGTTTGGGTCTTCTATTCGGAGATGATATTTCCACGGAGACAACTTCATGGAGGAAGATTGGACATTGTGTTTTGATAGATGCGATTGTGTGACCTTCTCTTTTACAGTTCGGGAGTAGGTGCTCATTTTTTCATCAAACTTGGAGAGTAATTATGTCGTCCTAAGTAGACCACGAAGTTATAGCTAACAGCCCGGAAGTTCGAAGCGATAGATGGAAGCAACTTGCTACCTGAAATTCTCTCCGGAGATGGAGTTCGGAGTAATATACTAGCGCATTATGAACAGTTACGACATGAAGTGGAAAACGTTTTTTATAATAAAGCGTGTCAGAATTGAATTTTTGTGAGAGATGGAAAAATTCGTTAAGAAAATTAATTGGGAGTTCTATTAATTTAAGAGGTTAATTCTCTTAGTAAAGATATTTAATGAAATTTAATCACTAATAATTTTTTAAATATACGTACTTCTTAGAATAATATTGGATACGAGATTTATAATTGCGAGGGCAAATTAGGTAATGATTACATAAAAATAGGTTAAATATACATTATATTTGTAGAAATATCTTTTAGTTGCATTTTAAAAGTAATAGCGATGAAAAATATTTCAAACTAAGGATTGGTAAGAATCAATAGAAACATCTGATATATAAAAGTCAGTTATACTACTTATTCCACACAAAGAGAAGCAGAACTTATGCATATCCGCCTTTCTATTTCCTTATGATGTAATTTTCATCTAAGTTCACAGCTATATCTTTAATAGTAGAATCACGAACGCTTGAGACCTTGATGAGAAAAGAACGTAACTCAGAGAAGCTTCTTGCTTTCATTCCTTTATGTCTGACATATATTGTAAGTTGGAAACAGGTGCAAACTCTCCAAAGAGATACGCGACGAGATTGCGGGATATTCAACGGCTTTTATTAAAGAGCGCGAATAAAGATAATATGAAGATTACACCGGAAGCGAGAATTAAAAATACAATCAGATTTTTTATTGCAGTACTTATAGATAAAATATGAATACATGAAAGGATAATAATAATTAATCAGGCTGTAAAATCAGAGAGTAAAGTTTACACTTCGTTATTAAGTGACGCATATTAAAGATAAGTTCTGATTATTTACGATTTACCATGGCAACTGTGATATAGATACTTAGTAAATGTTAAAATCGTACATTTTCAGTAAATAAAACAATTTTTGATAGTGAAGAGATAAGTAAAGCGAAAGAAAGCGAAAATTTTTAGAATGTTACGTAACTCACAGTTGAGAGTACATTGATGCATAATACGTAATCAAGAGATTATAAATATAAAGTATAAAGTAGAAGCTCTGATTTCCGTGAAGGTACGATACTGGTTGTTCCGGTGTAAATGGAATCTATTTATAATTCATAATGAAGATAGACCAAACAACTCCAGTCCAATGAGTAAATAGATCCCTCCAAGCTCTCCCTCAGACCATTATTTTTAAATCTTTCAGAATAGAAATTAATCGACGGCGACAAAGGATATATTCGGAGTCTTCCGCTTCCAACATCAAAAAGGTCTTTGTTCGCGGAGCGGAAGAAATTTCGAGAATTTCGACACAATCTGCGTTTCGTTTTAATTATTCGGCGGAGGAGAAATGTGCAGACAACGGATCCAAAATAGAACGGGAATATAAAAGTGCGGATTGAGTTCTGTCTGAAGAGCAGACCTCGGAAAAGGTTACGTCCGAAATTTTAGGAACTCACTTGGAAAAATATTCTAGCGGAAGAATTGAGATGATGCCAGCGTTAGAGATGGCTCCACACAATTAAAGGTCCATATTTACTTACGGAGATGGTTTATAAATTTCATTGTCGCGCGGATGAGTGAACTCGAATGAAGATAACGTTCGCTCCAGCGACGCAAAAACAAAATAAACTACATATGTTACACACATTTCCTATTTATGAATTAAAAATTTGCTTTCACCAACTAATATATGCGTTCTCGCATTATATATAATAAATATACAGTCTTAGAAACCCTTATGAAAAAATGCCCTCCTTTCCAGAGATGGTTGCCCCCATTTGCGCCACTACACACGCCTCAACTTACAGTACCGGAGACTTTTAGCTTTCGCAATCCTTCTAATAATAAATGTGACCTCCGGTGAAGCGACCAAAACTCGTAATTTCGACCGCTTGAACAAGTGCAGCCAGAGGCGGGAATCGCATTCATTTGTTTTCCTCGGGAATAAAAGTTCCGTGCAACTCGTGGAGTTGCGATCGTGTAGCGACGAATCCAAATTCGCTCATAAACTTCCACGTGGTCCTTCAATTATCGAAGGGAGACGAAAATTTTCTTGAAGGAGCTATTCCATTAGCACTCTGGCGAAAGTTGTATTAATCTCGTTTGCCGATCCAATTTTCTATGTCTGTGAAGCGTTAAATGGAAAATTAGATGTACCACCGCGAGAAAGAGCTGCAGTGCAAGTTGGAGGCGCGTTTTTCCTTAGCAGACGAACGTTCGGTGCCATTCCAGTTTAGAGAGAGTTAAAGAGAGTTTTAATTAACAGCCATATGTCCTTTGCGAATACCTCGTGATGAAAGCTCATCATACGAAACTTTGACGTCTACTAGAATTGAGAACAATTTGTCTTGACGGAGAAGGAATGGTACAAGGCGGAGAGAGGGGACGAAGTAGATTAAAAAGCATTTCTTCATCAAGCTTTCACTTTCACATCTACAAGTAAATATTTTAGACTTTCTTTGTTGCTGAAACTAATCAGTCTCGTTTTGATAGAATGATTAAAACTAGAGCTCAATTAAAAAGGCTATCGAGTTAAAGATACTCAATTTTAATATTCATGTTGTGCAAATGAAGAAAGCCAAATTTTTATGATGTATTAATGGTAGATATATGACCTAGACTCGTATAATTACTATTTATTTAACTCTAAATGAAAATATTTGCAATTTCATGTAACACTCACTTTCTATGTGTTTATAAAATTGGTAGGTTGTTCATCAAGGTAGGATCAAAAAAAAGATCAAATAATGTTCATGAATGTATCGTTATTAACGACCCTGTTATATTTTATTACGAATGTTAACTTCCAGAGCGAATTTTTTCCTCCAATATAATTCACGAGAATTGATTTATTTTTTATATTTATTAAGCATGTCACTCAAAGAAAGAAAATATAATCGAATTACATTCCAAATTTCGCAAAGTAATATTTACATGATATTTAGAAGAGAATGAAGAAGTCAAAACAGATAGGATGCGAGCCAAGGATCTTGGAGAAGAGGAGCTATCACATTCAAAGTTTCATACTGAAAAGAAAAGTCAAAACTTGTTAAACCACGTTATTATTTTCTTCAGATGTACGAAATTCATACCATTAAAATCTGGGTTTAGGACGATGAAGTATGGCAGAAATAGTTCCCGTACAAAGTAACCATGAATCGAGTTTTGGTGGCTTTGAGTTCTGTTATTTTCCCCATTTCGCATAGCGGATTACTGTTTTCTTTTCCACCTAGGGTTACGAGCGACTTTGAAAAACAGAACGCTCGGATTTTGGCTCGTTTGGTTCGGTTGAGGAAATTTTCATGGAAAGTTGGTAACCACCGCAAACCGCAGCTATAAAGAGCTTATTTTCATCTCAACGCTTCAAAGTACAGAAAGAAAAGCCCTTCGAAGTTACTCATCATTAAGGCAATCCCTTTCACTGAAAGAAGAGAAAATATTCATCCTCTTTCTTCTGGTCCCTGAAATTCGATTCACTTCCTAATTAGAGGCAAAGTAGGCTAAGTTCTCCTCACAGACTCACTCACCGCAGTTCTTCCATCGATTCCGCTAAATGAAGCTCGAAGATGTGTGCTAAAATACATCGCGAACTGTCTTATCTGATTTTGCGCGACATTCTGCAGTCAACTGTTCGATCGTCAGTGCAGATCGGGGTGCTGCGAAATTGTGTATCCGCAAATTATGATAACGAAGGTTGAAATATGTTTTTATAATTACAACTTCGAGTAAGCGAAAAATGTGGAGAAGAAATATTGTCGTCATTTTCCGAACACGCACGACGTACTGCAGTTGTTTATTAGCAACGAAACATTTCCGAATTTAATGAACAGGGAATAAACGAATGTTTAGTATGGAAATATATGCGAAGGAAATGTTTGAATTCGTTTCCCTATAAAATTGTGGAAATTAACTCAGATGGGCTTCGGTAGCTAGATTAATTTTTATGACGCAATGGTTATGACGGTGAATGACTTAATTATGGTAAGTGAAGCAACGGACGCAATTTCAATTCAAAATAATTTTTCTTTTGAAGATTGTGTGTCTATAAATGGATGTGGATTATTCATGATTTATGGAATCCTTGATTACCGTTTTTACAAATGGGTTTCTCCAGAAGAGTTTAGGTACAAATAAAAAGTAAGAATTCATTAAACAAGGATTTCTCCATAAGATTGAATTAATTGAGATTTTTAAATAAATTCTAGGAAAAGAAGCGATTCATATCAACTTAAATAAAAAATAATTGGATAAATTATAATATCGTTTATTCATATTATCTATTGAATTTCGAATGATATGACTGATCTTTCAATATTTTCCATTATTAATTATCCGCAAATAGAATAAAATGGTGATGCTTGTATTCATTTCTAACCTAATACTTACAAATTCCTTAGGTTATTGTACGTTTTAATTGAGCGTAAATAAAATCATTTAGTTAAAACTCAGAACAGAGATTTAATTTGAACTTCACTTACTATTGCGTTTGTCTTTTGTCCTCCTTTGCTGCTACTTCATCCTTCTTATATCACTCAGAAACCTGTAAAAATAGATCAAAATTCATTAATTACAAAACCAAAAATCATAAAATTATTGCTTTTATGACTTTAAAGAAATATACCACTCAATTCTGTAAATTTAATGAACTTACATTATAATACTAAGAAATAATTACGATTAAGAAATCAGAATACGAAAGAAATTGATGAATGATTGTCTGTTGAATTTACTGAATTTTGTGGTAATAATATTACGTTACACGTGGATAATATAGTCATTCATACTAAGCAATTTTTATAGTTTAGGCGCCTATTAAGATGGAAAATCAAAGCAGAATATTAACAACACGATATATAGAACTTTTTACAGGTTCAATAAATATATGTGTACACGTATACAAATGGATTCATCCACCCCCACCGAATGCGAAGCTCTTTCATTGGTAGTAATGGAAACTTCACTTCCTTGTTGAGCCTGGTGCATAAATACAAGAAAGGGTCTTAAAAATAGTCCGATACGAAAAAAACCCGTCGCTCGGATACTCATTCATTAATCTAGTACTATTCATTATTTACCAAAGGCAAACATGCACAAGTGCGTGAGGCTATTCGTAGATCTAAAAACAGATTTTAGAGCTTTCAGGAAAAAACAGCGAAAACATGGGAAGGAATGATTCATATCCTTACTAGTGATTTTACAACGGCACACCTGGAGGTGTATTTAGTAATCGTTGTTCATGAAATATGATTTACGTATCTATTGCATGCACAATACTTCCAAGCAAATTCCCATTCTTCTATTTCAAATCGCTTCATTCGTTCTCACGTAGTTTTCAGTTTATTTTTAGTATTTCCGTGATTTTCTACGGATTCAATTCTCTCACGTTCAAAGGTACGACCGCCACCATGGAAACAGATGGCAGTTTCGATTTTTTCTTTTGAAACATGTATAAATAGAAGGAAACCCTACTCGGTGGAACCCCTTGTAATCGGTAAACACACACTTACATAAAGATACATCTTTATCGGATATTAGAAGGGTTAAGAAAAGGTGAACCCATATTTTCAACTATTTAAGTTATTTTTCAAACTATTGAAATTATTAGAAAAATAACTATTCAATGTGAACGAAAATATCTTAATATTATTCTGTTTAAATATTTACAGTTTTTCGTTGTTGTTTTTTTTTACTTTTACAGCCAATACTTTAGGAAAACAACCACTTCTAAAACAAAATTAATAAGCGTTATATAACTTGACACAATTTCACTCTTAATGTTATACTTCACTCACTTCTTGCTTTATTTAATTATATTTATTTATTTGTAGGATTTATGTTTCGGTATTTATCCTTTAAATGAGAGATGAGAGTAAAAAAATCGAAGCAGAAAAGGTAATTTTAAAGGCTTTCGGAGACGCATTTGGGCAGTGGAATCCATCATCGCGTCCTACTTCTAAACTCTTTCATAGAATCGATTCCCTGGAATTGGAAAACTCGCCTCACACCCGATATGCATCATTAGCGTGAATTACTTGGGTCGCTATCAATCTGAGGTAGCGCTCGAATGTTTCCTAGGGTGGTGGTTAAAGACTCAACCACCGAAGCCATGTATCCGAACCCGTATCATAAATGCAAGAAAATGACAAACGATATCAATGAACAAGGGTATAAATAGGAAAAAGAGTATTGTGTAGAGCATTTTTGATTAGTCATAAAACTACGTACTAGACAACTTTTAGTTATCTAAGTATCAAAAGGGTTTTTTAATGCTTCATAAGTTTGAATCGATCTGATTTCGATTCATTCGTTTGAATATAGAAACGAATCGGTATATTTGAAAAATGCAACCAGAACAATTGAAAAATACAATCAGAAACTCATCATGGAGGATAATTGAAAAATTTTACATTTTTTTCTGAGATCTTAAAAGTTTACAAATATTTGAAGAATAGGTCTAATAATGAATATATACAGATAATCTATTAAATTCGCACTATATGTAAATAGCAATTAGCCCGGGAGATTTGCATTAAAATCGAATAAATAATACCAAATATCCTTAAATATATTTACGCGCTATAGCAACGCAGTTATAATTCTATAGGCACTCCAAAGACCATAATTTCCACCAAATACTCGAGAAAACGTTTTATTGCGAAATAAAGTTAGACCATTATAGACGATTTATAGACGATTCGCCAACGCTTACGAAGGCACTTCATAATCATGGCTCCTGAAGCTCATATCGCTTCGTAGCGAGAGAATTTTTTAGAAAGGTTTGTTGCAGTAAAGCGCGGAGATCCCAGTGAACTTTCAAACGAGGAAAATGGATTCAAATCAACTGCCTAGCAAATCAACCGTCAAGAGGCAATTCAGAGACTGCACTGGTAATCAGTTAAAAGGAAGGTCAATGGTTTCCTCGTTAAAGAGAGGGTTTATTTGGTATTAATTCAGTCAATAGGATTGATAACCTCCACACAATCCGTAACTCAAATACCCGAAGGTAAAGTTTCAACAGAAATAAATATTATTGAGTGGTATAATCGAAAAGAGGAGGAAATATATTGTTAAATTTATCGACGTTTAGCTTGTACGACTTTAAGTCATGCAATATGATACAAGAGAAAACTGTTTACAAGAATGCCTTTTTTATCATTAGATGAGTCTCAAAAGATATGGAAACTATTTAGTCTTTAGTCTTTTAAAATTTAGCATCTTAGAAAGTTCTTAAATAAAAAGTATTATTATCTAGAAAATAAAAATAGGTTTCATCACAAAAGACGATAACATTACATTACATTGTCCATATAAAATATTATATTGAAAGGGTAAACAAGTTCTTATTCTCAGAATGAAATCACCAAACCTTGAGAAATATAGGGAATACATTTTCTTCAGAATTCATTCTATATTAATGAGCACGCATCATGAAACGAATCGATTCCGGGAAAATGAGTTCGTATTTTCGATTCGAAAGAGGAAGGCATGGAATTTCTTCCCCTCTTAACTTCTCTCGTTACGGATCTGCTACGGATGTTCCGGGTGGAACATATTCTAAAGCCTTTCTTGTCGTCGCACTCTTAGAAATGCCGAAGTCGTGGCATTCGTAGGGGCTCACTTACAGCTTCCCCATTATTAGCTGCTTCTCAAGTTCCCGATAACTTCGCGATTTGTGTCAAGGTTGTGGATCCAGTGGAACGATTTAAATCGTTTCTGAACTTTAATTGCTCTCGGCATTAGAAGGGCCTAAAAGTTCGAACAACAGCAAAGCAGTTGTTTTACGATGTTTGATTTCGTAGAGTTTTACAGCCCTGATTAACATCCGAACCGATGGCTGTAAATTGGTGCGCTTTGAAAGATTTCTAGCGAAGGTCGATGGCCTTTACACCAAACTTTTTGCTCCGATTGCACAACTGAGTAAACGAACATCGCGACTATACACGGAGGCTGTAAGCGCTAAAAAAAAGGACGATACGGTTTTAGGAGGCGCTGAGTTAATTACACCGACTGATATCGGAAGTCCTTATGGCAAAAGAGAATGTCAATGGAAATTGCCTCGGCTTACCGCAGACGCTTTACCCCTTTATGACGCATTGCACACTTCCGAAACACTTGATGACACACGCAATCCGTGTTAATAACAACCGAATGCGATGCTTAAATTTCGATACTTCGATTCCAATGTCGGAACCGTATCGAATTTTCCACTCGAGGTAATTATACAATTCATTACCTTAAGCGCCTTAAATAAGGGATGCGTAATATGATTATCTCGGCAATAAAATACATTTAGGGGTCGAAAACTCTGCGGGATAAGTTACAAATTCTTTCCGTTCCCTAAATTACGGACCATAAATCCGCTTTTATTGGGCGATAAAACAAAAGAAAGCTGCAAATATCGTTCCAGAACAGCTCGTTCTCTTCTCCAGCGTTCCGACCGCAAATCGCTCTTTTGCGAGCGAGTTAAAGTTAAAATTGAATACACTTTTTTCCCAAGGAAATAGCTGTAGAGAGGAAATTGTTGAATACGAATTAGTCGTATTTTCATCAGCGATTTTTGTGAAACGCGTAAATCAAGAGCCTCTAGAGTGCCATAAAATTTATCTGTTTGAAATATTAATGAGCTGAATGAAAATTCCGCTGCATAAATATGAATAATTCCGTCCTTTTTTGAATTAATCCCGCCTCTTTTTATATATCAAGGTCGATAGAAATTAAACGGCCACTTTGAGGTTATAACAATAATGAATGGAGAAGGACGTTGTTTATGCATGGATGGGTACGATTTTTGCGGCATAAGAAGGTATTCCAGAGCCTCTTCACTAATTTCCATTCCCAATGTCAAAGTTAATTAAATTCATTCTGCCTCTTCTCAAAGTTTTAATTCCCAACAAGCTCTAAATTACGCCATGTGAAGACGATAAGGGGGCGAATTCGGTAAACTCAAATTAGAGACTTTGTTTCGTTGAGTATTTAAACCACTCCAGCACGCTTCATTGTATTCTTTAACATAAAGTTTCGCGTCCGGAAAGTGAAAATGAGGGAATTATTCAAATATATCCGTTCAAGTTTTTTGTATTGTCTCTCTGAATAATTCGAACACGTTTGAAATCTTTTATTTCAATAATTTTTATTGATGAGGGCGAAAGTTATCATTTCACGTATTAATATTATTAATTAGTATTAATTTCACGAATACTCACGCAAACAAACAAATTAAATCTGAATCAAAGTCTCATAAAATGAAGCTCGCAGCGCCTCTAATGGAAATTGCCGCAATCTTCATTAAAAATAACGAACTTTAGACGAGAAACCAAAGCATGCGATTTCGGTAAAGGGTCCATAAAAGGCCTGTATTTCGATTGAGCCACGCTTGAAAATGCGCTCGGTTTAGCATGAAATGTATCAGAGGCTGTAAATCAGTGGCACGCGTGACTAAAGAGACAGGCGAGACGGAATTCTGGTCACGCTCCCCGCAGTCAGATGTTCTTCCATTTTGTTTGCTTGTGCATGCGAAAAAACTGAATGCGAGTTTCAAAAGAGTCGTCTGTCGCTACAAATGGAGTGGACCACTTGCTGATAACGCTCTGAATCACGTTCTTAACTCTTTCTTTACACCCAGCATCCTTTTTATAGCCATTAAGGAGGAGTGCTGATTTAATTTACTAAGAGAACTTTTGGTTTCCACTCTCCCTCTGCATAGGTATTGATTTTAATTCCCCACTAGATACAATCTTGAAATGAATCGTTTCTTTTTTGTTTACTCGTTTATCAACCATCTGTGAGATGGTGCGAAATGGTCCAAATAATTTTATCACTGAATTATTCATTCGAGTAAATAATTTCATAAATATTTAGCATGTCTTCCACAGGTACATTTAATCTTTTGCAGTGATTAAAGGTTTAGAAATGTATCTTTCCTCCGAAGCATAATTCGTATTTAGACTTTTTGAATACTTTAAATAATCGAAAATCGTTATATACCAACAATAACATAATTTTACATCACTGGCAAGATAATCCAATGAACTCACTTTAAATCAAGTTATGAATAATGGAAGAATCGAGGGATGAATTTTATTTTTCAAGTTACTACGAGGTGATAAGCCCCGTAGTTTAAAAAAATCTGGTTTTAATTAATCCAATAACTACATCGGAAAATATGATAAGTTAACATATTTATTGTAAGATTATAAACATTACTGTCCTATGATAAATTTTTATTTTAATTATTTGTAATAATATTTATTACAAAATAATAAAGTTAATTATTTTTGAATTTAGATTTCAATAAAATCACAGTTCATTTATTATTATTAATTGCAATAATATTTATTACAATAAAATAGAGGGAGTATGAATGGAAACTAAAATTACGTTACTATACACGTAGATACTAAAATTACGTAATTATTTATCAAAAACTTTATTATTATTATAAAACTATAGAAATCATAGAAAAATTATAAAAAGGATAGAAACAATCAAAGCTAAACTCCCCACAGCGTGACTGAGAATATTTTCCACTCGCAACGACATTATCCGAATACATCACAACATTTATGAGCTAAATTAACGAGTAGCGTAAAAGAACCAAACGAGTTAATTGCCCGATTGTTATGATAAAACTTTACGAAGGAAAAAAAATAACTTTTAAAATCCCATTGCGACTTCTTACGTCAGCAACTCATACTAAGGAAACGTAATCTTGCGGAGCTGAAAGCTAAGTGAGATGTGGGATTTTTCTCCCATCCTTTCCGGTCTGCCTTGAAAGATTCCCTTTTTACGAGTTGTTGGGAATGCCATAACTCTGAACCCTGCATCTGCGCTTGCATCACTTCTCGTGGGAGTTGTAGGTATTCTCGCCAACCGATGAGAAGATATTGCATTGCCGTATCGAATAATCCCAAAGGGCGCACGATGTAAGTAGGGTCAAGGACGGATCCATTGCATCAAACGACCGCTAAGAAGGTTTAAGAGCCGTTTAAGCAAAGGATGCTCTTCTTGAAACGTAAATATGTCCACAGCGTGCGCTCTCATACATAAATAAGGAGAAGAGTGCTTTCCGTTCTTATCGACAGCCGTGGGTAGCACCTGCGTCCCTAACACATGAACGCAATGATTTCCGGACCCAGAATCTCATGCGGAAGTTTCCAAGTCGATATTCAATTCCCCAATCGAACCTTTCAGGATGAACTGAAACGGATTTCACGGGAAGCGATTCCAAATCCTGATCCTGAATATGATATTAAGTTATCTAGTATTGAACATCGAATAATTAGCTATATAAAATAACCAGTTTTCCTCCAACCAATAATTTTAAATATATAGCTATATAAATTGTGGGAGTGTTCAATATCACACCCTATGAATATGTTCTTTAGCTATTATTAATAAAAAGATTCTATAGGAATAAATAATTTCGTAAGGGAAAAGAATAAAATGCGATATTACTTGAGTAATTTACGTACACAGATGCGAATTTATTAAATTACCTTTTGAACGTATTGTTAAAATATTCAATTTTCCTCCATATGCACTACAGACAAAAAGAAACAATTTAATCTAATAATAAATTATTAATTGACGAGCAGTTTCCAGATTGAAATTCACTGATGATTGAAGTATGACAATAGAATCGCATATCGAACAATTAATTTCGAGCATTACGTACACCCGAACCCATATACGTAATAAAAAAAAAAACGAAAATGTTCATAAAAGTATAAATTCTGTGCTCTTTGATCACGTCCTGAAGTAAAATAACACTCGCGATATATATTTCTATAGCAAAACCGTTATCCTTTGACAGAGATGGAACGTTTCAATTAATGAGATTTCAAAGGAAAAATATTTTCAAACGAAATGTTTTATTCCAAATCGCACACTCACAATTAAATTGTATAAATCATATGCTTTTGATTCAATTTTGTCAATCAAAGAAAGAAAATTCGTTGTTTTATTAATATCTATTAACTCGTACACCTAGAAACCGAATATTAATGCCCAAAAAATTGGGACCACGGAATTATGACATGTAATGATAAAATGTCACTCGATAATCTTCAATGCCATTGATTAAAAAACAGAGGAAATGAAATTAAAAGCTTGTATGTAATAAACACGAGATCGCTGAATCGATTACTATTGCATATTATTATGACAGAGAAAAGTCTTTTCAATAATCGAAATGAAAATAAAATTTCACTATATATTAGACATATATTATTAAATAGAGAGAAAGGGTCATATTTTAGCATTTAAAACACCACACGAAGTGCATGTTTTCGAATCTATGGAGGGAGAGAGATTTATAACGTCAGAAAAACATTGATATTCCTGGGAAATACATTAACGTGAGCTTTAGCTTAATTTCAATTCGCGAAAAATAAAGGCAGCTTTTGTAAATCCCTTGAATAACGTGGAATTATACATGAAACACAAACAGGGAATTTACGTATAAATTCATGCTCCGTAGCGAAAAAATATGAGGAAAATAAAGTCGGGTCAATATTGTTGGAAGAACGCTTCAGAAAAACAAAAAAATAACAATAAAGCAAAACTTTCTGAAACGCGTGATATGTAAGTTATAATTTTGAATGAATTTATAACTATGAAGGAGACACTATAAATATGTGTATATGTATGTTTTATTTCAGTCGTTGCTATATCAACATAGATAAGGGAAATATAAACAAGACTTTTAGACGGACAGAGTTGTAAAGTTAATTAAATTATTACGATACTCTATGATGATAATGATGTGAAAGACGCATGTGTAATTGCGATTTAAGCGCGTAAAAGATTCTAAATTAATTTTAGGCCATATCCCCATCAATCATAATCATATAAATGTATCCAATTAAATTTAAATTATATTTCTTCCAATAACGGGAATTTATATATATGTAATAAATGTAATATTATAGTAATTTACAGTGTAATTTAAAGCATTATCGAGCAATATACTTCCTCTATCCGCTATTCTGTACGTTTGCCATAAGAATACTATTTCCTTCCAAACAGTGAGGAAAATACTCCGAAGTGAGAGGAATTACGACAAAAAATTACGTCGAGAGCAGTATATTCTCGTACGCTTCTTGAGGACAATATTCGTGTGAATCCGAAAGCGTCACCAACAAGTCTCAACTCTTAGGTCCCATAAATTAACAGGCAGAGCCTAAATAGACTTGATTTACGAGAAAGAATTTCATACACAATTTCCTTTCCCTCTTATCTTAGGACACATCTGCACGAAATTAAAGATATTCCCGAATGAAACAGTTTCTCTTTAGTAGCACCGTGATCGGTGTCCTCGCCATTTCAATGTGGAGCGCAGATGTTTTCTATAAACTTTTAATCCAATTCGTCGTGAAATCCACGATAATTATGATACTATCCGCACCAAAATGGAGGCTATCATTTATTCTCGGGAGGATAAAAATCTTAAATCCCTAATATTTTCTCTTATTTATTTTAACCGACCCACATTCAAGAATGAAATTCATTTACATACTGCTACTTCATTATCTCGAAAAACGAAAAAGATAAACAGTTACCAGCAGCTAAATAGAAAATAAATATTGCGATATTTTTATCTCATTTGTTTTGACTGCAGAATTTATGTATCCAACGTGCTCTTTTTATTGTATTAATAATGCTTGTGAGCCCCATTCCGGTAGTGTGCGAAAACTCGATAAATCTAGTTCTCCATTCTGCAAATCCTGAATTTTAACCTTAATTAGTAATAACGTATAATAAATAAAGTAATTAACCTATCCTAATGCTGTATATAATCACTAAAAATTATGGTATTTATCGTGTAATTAAATTTAGTCCTACTCAATTACTGAAATTAATTACCAAATATAAACTTTATTTTTTACTCTGTAAATACCTGAAAAATTAAAATATAAAACTAAAGGAATATTTGTATTTAAACAAAACTAATGATTATTGTTTACTATAATTTTCAGAGGTATTTAGAGGTAATTATTGGCTGCAGATGCAAAATTATTCAACACTTATTATAATTCGTAACGATCGTAGTAAATCAAGTTACTGCTGTTGATAATTCTATAGACTATAACTTAATTGACTGAGAGCATGAATCGGAAATACACGAATAAAGGAGGCCCATGACGCCAGCGAAATTCATTCTGAAGAACACGTGAAAATCAGCAAGTTGAATTTGACTTACTTATGGCTCCCTTAAGGTGTTATGGCTCTTACAGACCTTTGGATATTGACAGATAGCCTGCTCAAGGCTAAAATATTACTACCACAGCTCCATCACGCAATAGCCTACGTAAGAGAAGGTTCTGGGAACAGAAGGTATTCATTCATCTTCAACATCTGCATACTATCAACATTCTCCCAATTTCCGTTTACCACCGAAAATGCTAATCCTTTTCCTTCAACCAAGATAAATTGATTTTTACTACCCTCTTCACGTCGTGTATATTGCTGATAAATTATTATATAGTCATATTATCTCCGAATTGAAAGGAGAGGAATGTAGCGGGAATATCCTTGAAAGCGACTATGTGTATCGTAAACTTGCTCCTTACCATTCAACTTTTATCGCGTAAAATAAAATATGGAGGGATTTACCCACTCCAAGATTACCAATCGTATACGAGTTTTATGTGGTATAAATACAAGAAATTTCTCAGATTATATCGAGTTTTAATATTTAAGATTTTTAAATACTTTCTACATATCACGCTAGAATAATTACTATGGTAATGTAAAAGTATATTTTATTCCTTACTATCTTTTAACATTTTAACTGGAATTTGAACGTTCTGAATTGAATTAATTATTCTTTAATTAATATTAATTTTATAATGAAAGAAATGAGCGAAACCACCTTCCACAGCTTGAGGAAGCATACGGTGTCGTAATAGATAATCAATCAATTCAACATTCGAAAAAGGCGGAAAACAAGGAATGCTTAATGAAATATATGTCAGAAGATAATAACGAAAAAAGAAGAGCTTATTTGCGAGTCAAGAGGATTCGAAAAATTTATTCGTAGCGAATTTGGTGATGGCATTAAAATGTATTCAATGTCAACGGAAAATGCAGACTTAGGCACTTTACGAGAGGGGTTTATAAAAGAGAGCCAAAAAAGAAACGGAATATCTTTCTTATCTTGAAAAACGAAAGTGAAAGGACGGTGGATGTCGATTACATTGACATTTATGATTTATCTCGGCGTTATTTATAGAAGAGCGGAATGGTCACCCTTTGAATCTTCTACGAAAGGGATAATGGATACTTGAGCGGAATTAATCTGCCTTTATCGGCGGTGCAGACAGACGAGATATGCTTATCAAAGAATGATTACACCTGTTTAATCCCCACGTCCACGGAAAATCTGCAGATGGAGGAGATTAAGTCTTATCGGGTAATCTGGAAAATGAGCCGCTCGAGTAATCTTCAACTCAAAGGCATTCTGATCACGAATCTCAAAGAAGTAAGTCGTTATGCAAATATCTTGGAAAGCGGGGGATCTGCTTTGACTGTAACAATGGTCGTCTTTGTATATGAGCGGTTTAGTAACAGGTTTATTGATGTCTGCTGGTCCTGAACAATACGGATTTGAAGAGAGGTCCCATGGCACTCGGTCCTTTCTTCGCAACGGAGAAAATTTATTGGAAAGACTCAATTTCTATCGATCACTGAAAGGGATTCCACAGACTCGAGAGAAATTTATTTGAGAAAGGGATGAAATGGGAATCAATCCAAATACCACGAGCCTTTTCGTGACGAAGTAAAAGTACGGATCTAGAGCCAAAACTATAATGGCATTTAAGCAGCGTCAGGTGTTTCTCTGTTCACCACTTCCGTTAATATTTTATATCTTTGGAAAACATTCGACTGAAACAGTGCGATCATTGACTCGTTAATATCTAACATTTTGATAAATCATTTAACATTTTTGATCTCTATGAACAAAGATTTAGGAATAGATGTGTTTCTATTTTTGAAACTATATTGCTATCTAATTGAATACAAGGATTCGTAATGAAACCATTGTCTAGCCAAAAAAGAATACGAAATTATTTTAGTTCAGTAGTATTTTCTTGAAGTTGTTTCGAAGGTAAACTTGAAATTCACTCTATATATTCAATTAATTTTTACTCGATTATTTTAATAGTTTTTGATGTAATTATTGATAATTAATTATACAACTTGATAGATAAATATAATAAATTAAAAGCTAGCCTTAAAAATTAAATTTAGAATTAGAGTTGGTATAAATAAAACACGGCTTCCTGAACTGTAGTCTGACTACTAGAATAAAATTTTGTAGAAGCAAACCTTTTGGATTATCATTCCTACTCGTGGAGTTCAATCCCCAATGAATAATTTATTTTTCTTAAAATAACAATGATAAAACTCTAGATGAAAAGATTAAAGGGATATGAACTTTAGACTTCTCTATCTCGTAATTTCGTTTGGTTACCAATCTGAAAGATATAAGCAGTTTTATTTCGTTAGACTAACAAAAATTGCCAAATAGTTTACTGAACTCTGTCAGACCTTTTTAATAACAATTCTGGTATAAAAATCCTTTATTTTGCGCTAAATCTTCCGAATGATAGCGTATTAATAAGAGATTATAGCGAATCTGACACTTCGGCGATATCTTCAGAGCGTCATCATTCCACAGCTGACATTTTAATGGGACTGATTCGAATCTTGAAATGTTGACCCATTGTGATGATTAGAAAGTGATCTCGCGATGTCTTTAGAAATGCTTCGAGAGAATAGCCGAGGGTTTTTCCAATGCCTTTTGTGCCTCTGAGCCAACGCAAGCAAGATCTGCGATATTTTCACCCGAACATATTCGATTAGAATGGTAGGATGCGATAGGTATCTCAGAACAACGCAACCATTTGGACGAACGCCAACTCACAGAGTGAAGGTCCTCCCCTCTAAATCATCCTCCCTCCACTCGCTGATTTTCTTCTCTTGCGTGTTTATTTTCCCGACTCATTTCACCGTAGTTTCTTTGGAGATCTTTTCTTCGAAGGATAATAACTATCTAATTTCATGAAGTATACGTCTGCCCGAGGGATCGCAGTTTATAAATACGGAGGATCAATGAAATCACCGCTGGTAAATTTACTTTTGTCCCCTAAGATAGTTACTCGGGCAGGTTTCTCCAGGGGTTTCTAGATTTATTGTACTATAATCGGAACACCGTGGATTCTACATTCAACTCGAGGGCGCTTACGGGAAATAATTCCCATTATCCAATCGGAGAGCGTTTAAGCCATTTCCTCGTTGGAGGAATTATTTTACCGCATTTTCCGAGTACGTAATATGGTCGCGGTAATGCATAGGAAAATTAAACTAAAAATAGTAAATTTTAATTGATTTGAATCAGAAAAGATTTAAAATGAAATAAACATAATTGCATATATCTGATAAAATATCAATTTATCAAGCTTAATTTTATAAATAATCATTCAGTAAAAGTTTTCCATAATTCATCGTATAGACGGTTTTAAATTAAGTTAAATCTTTCAACTTTAGTGTCAGCTTTAATGAAAAAAAGATTATCCTATATTCAAAGAAAATAATAAGCATTAATCATTAGGCGAGGAATCTGGTATATAAAATAATTAAAATATTAACAAAATAACAGTATTAAATTACCTATTATTAATCACACACTATGAGCCTTTCAAATTCACATCACGAGGCGTGGAATGAGAACATTTCTGCTAAAATACCTGAAATAGTTGTGAATAATTAAATAGATCGCAGGAACCATACAAAATATCTAGTTAACGATGAAAAAAGCTCACTTCTTTTCGTATTAAAGGCATTCTCATTTGAGATTAATAAATGTTACGGATTTGTAGATTAAATCGAAAAACAACTCCAAAAAACTTCGCTCATGATTCGATATCGCATACTGGAACGATTCAAGATTTTATCTGAACGTAGTCTCTGAGAAGAACACCACAGTAATTCTCTGTATTCTATTTCATTGTTATGTTATACTTCAAGTAAAATATGGTAGAGATACCATCTCTCATGACTTTTGATCAGTAAAGAAATTATTCAGGAAACGTTTCTCAAAATTGTGAATAATGATACTAACCCAGGTTAGGTATGAAAACATTTAAAAGAATATGCATGGGCGTTCTTAAGCCATTGGAACGAAAAATTACAAATTAACTAAAATATTGGGAAACTTCTCAAATAAAACACTGAATCCAGATCAAAAGAAGTCAATTAGCCTTAAGGGGAAGCATTTTGGTGAAACGTCAAAGCCTTATTATTTTCGACTCCTTTTTTATATTGGACTTCCTGGGATAATTTGTAATGACCGAATCAACTGTATTTCTGAAAAACATAACATGGCTTTGAGAAAATTAATTAAATATTATCTAGAAAAATTCTTCTTCTTCTAATGACATATTGATATTGAACGTTTCTGTGTATTGTTTTCTACCTCCGTTTGTTCATCAACATGAAAATCTAATTCGTTCATTCTCGGGATAAATATCAATAATAAACGAAAATTGTAGTAAAGTAATTAGAAAATTACAGCTAACATGATTCTTTGAAAATCATAAAACCGTATTGCAATCGTCTCAGACAGTTTCTTACTTATTGTTAGTTATCCGAAGGCATTTACCTACATGATTTTAAGATAATTTCTTTCTTCTCAGAATGTTTTCTCATTTTCAGATTATTTTTATAAATATTAAATTTTATAAATATAAAATTTTCTGATTTTTTAAAAACTCAAATCCTTTCTTTAGATCTTCAGAATACCTTGATATTACCTCAATACTTTCGTTATTAATTTATTTCTTCCAAAATTTTCGAATTATTCTTCAATTGCAAATAATATTCCGACATCTTTTATTTTCTTTGTTATAAAATTCAATCTTTTATAGCCCGTGATAATAACTACAAAGTTTTTTTTGGATAAAGGCCTTAATGTGTCTCGTGTATTTCAATGAGTATAACCTTAACGTAAGTCATCGTTTAGCGAATTATATGACATTCATCTCCTACTAATGACTGACAATAAATAGCTCCTTTGGAACACACTTCAGTCTCGTTTTACATTGAGGACAACAACTTCCTCTTAGACCGTTCAAATTTAGTTCCTCTCCCGTTTGCAGCTACAGTTAACAATGCTGAAACACGATATGATACTGCCAGAAAAACAGAAATCCACATGAGCTCATAAATAAGAGATAGATTTCACCTTTAATAGATAATTAATGACTAACAAACAAAATTTAACACAATAATTTTGTCAGTTGAGCTCTTAATGAGCTATAAATTTCGTTCATAGAATAGCTCATAGCTAGAGTTTCGTTCATTTGATATGCTAATTTTAATGAGCGTTTATTAAACATCCATTTTTAAGATCAATCATAACTTTTGTATTGGCATAATATTTCTTCATCAAATTTCCGAACACTGAATTCTCTCGTGATATCTATCACCTGAATACTGCAAACAGAACATAACCTTCAATCAACGGCTACGTGTAAACTTAATCCCACTTCCATTCCTGTTCAGGATGAGCAAATTGCAGTTATATTTCCACGTTCGTGGGTAAACATCGGGAGACACCCTCCAACGAGGCCAATTTACGTTTGTCTCGACGCAGACTTAATTAGCCCCTGCTGCCCTAGATGCCACGCTGCAGGTGCTGTGTTGATCCCATAGAAATAAGAAATGCTTTTTTACGCTCGGACCAATTACCGTGGCTGGAAAAGGTTGAAAGTTTCTCTCTCGTAACTAATGACACGAAAATTAACGAGTCAAGGACTTGAAGTTCATGCGAACAAAATTTACGTTCCGGGATTAAAGTAATCGTTTTATAATCTGGAAGGTTAATGAGAAACTAAGTTTTTAAACATTTGAGGGAGATTTTCGGTCCAAATAATGATGAAATCACCTTAAGGTCGTTAAAATTACGCATCTTATTTAACTTAAAATTTGTATGACGAATCAAATATGAGTTACCGAATGACTTTCTGTTAAATAAAATTTGAGAAGAGATAGGAGTACGAAATATTCGTAAAATTCGTATTAATGCAATCGAGTTACATTTTTTAAAAATTTCAATAGGTTTCGTACTTTTCAGCAACGGTAAACATTCGTATTAAAATTATATGTAATAAATTACATGCTTCGTGCGTAATTCTTAATTGAAAACGTCTGAAAAGCGAGGAAACACCGTGGACGTGTTTCGGAAGGCACTTCCAAGGCCATCCAAACGTAGTTAGCGAAGATAAATGTGTCCGATTGCCTCGGCCAAATAAAGAGCCAGCAGGAGGGAAGAGGCATATCAGACGAAAGGTAACACGTACAAAGATACGATCTTGGCGGCATCAGTTTGGGAGATGCACAAGTATAAATTACTATCAAGATAAACCTCTAAATCCTCCCACTGATGTTTCGTAAGCTTATGCGGACTCCGCCAGTGGCAGAGCCCAACAAAGAAATATTTATAAGGGGATAACCTCTGGAAGCGACTGCCATTTTGTATGGCCTTCCGAAAATGGACCTTCTTTAATGAATGCCGTGCATCATAGATCAGGGTTATTTTTTAGGCTCTCTGTTTTCTGGAGATGGATATGGAACAATTTAGAAGTCGCTTGCGGGGAAAAAGGGTTCCCTTTGAATTCGAAATCAAGTAAATTAATAGAAAATTCTAATTAAACTAGTATCTCAATAAATAAATTAGTTTAATTTCTCATAAATAATATGCCCTATATGGATGATTTAATGAGATATCAGGAAATGAATAGATATTCATCTCCAAACAAAGTTCTACAGGCCAAAAACCGAATCCGGAAACTTGCCATTGAAATTCCATCTAACTTACAAATCTAAAACCGATATCAGTGATACAGAAGATTCGAGTTCATTCTAAGGATTACATGTAACTAAAGATACAATATCTTACCTAGACAAGACAACAGACAGCTATAATAATAACTGAATTATAATCACATATTGACGTTTACATGTACGAGTAAATGAAATATTTTAAAAACACGAGAGCTCTGAATTGTTCATTATGTTTCCATGTGATCAACTGCAGACAATGAAACCTGCTGAAGTTATATATTGAAAATGAACGACTTCTAAATAATTATACGTATTTCGATGTATTTGCTGTTTTATTATACATTATATTCAGTGTTATGTTTCTTCAAAAATGGGAATATCTGAGCAACGAATTCTATTAAAATATAAATTAATCAGAAGTAAAAATAAAGGAAGGTGAAAAACTAAAGCTAATAAGATGTCATGAAATAGTACAACCCTGAAAGAACCGAAATAACTTTAGAATGTAAATTTAAGAAAGTATGTGAAAAAAGATGCGAAGTAAAAAATTAAGGGAATGAAAAAAGTAATTTAAATTAATTTAAATTTACTTCTAGGCTGAATTTATTATTAGCATTTTACTTTAGTACACCCTTTGAATATTTTGCTGTTTATTTATTAAAAATATTAGTATTTCTAATTATTGAAAATATTTTTGGAATAAAATATAGCGAAATTCCGTAGAATATCACGGTGAACAATGATAATACAAATTTTTAATAAGCTTTCCTTTCCTCAGCGTTCTCTACAAATTTGAAATTCCTTTCTTGTATTATTCCAGGAGTTTTTCTCCGAAAAGAATGGGCTACCTTTTTTATTGATTCCTCAGAAGCCCATCTCCTCGTTGAAACGTTATGAGAAACAAGAAAAGGACATTCGCGACTTTTGCTTTGATCATCAAGGAGTCGGTTTATTAAAAAGTAATCGGAGCATATTCTATGAAGACTCCTCAATTCGATATTTGAAGAGATGAGCAAAGAGCATCCCTTCATCTGATACTCTTCCTTTCATTAAACCATTGTTCTCTAACACAATGTGTTAATTCATAACCCGCTCCATTTTGTAAGAGATCACAGGATGTATAATAAAGTTATTAGTAAGAGAAAAGTATCCGATTGAAATTCTGCGGAATTATTTATTTACGAAAAACTTCATTTCCCTTATGGATAAGACCATTTCGGAATTGTCTTGAAATCCATACCCTTTCTCAGTAACAGAAACCGTGACCTAGATTATGGCGTGTTACAGAATAGGGAGACCACGGAATATCTATTTTAGAATCATATTCCTTACGTAATTCAGCAGAAAAATGTTTTAGGAATCAAAATGAGAACTTTTATGGAAATCCTCTGCCAATATGCATGAATGTAATATTCTCCAAAGTGAATAATACTGTCAAATCAGCTAACAAGCAAGAAAATATGATTGTCATTAAATAAGATGTAATATATACTAGAACCTCACATTAAAATGTTTAAAGTTTCATTTAAAGAAGAATTCGACGAGTTTATCTATATTAATTTTTTGGAAAAGCTTGAGTTGGAGCAGTAACTTTGATAAAGTACATGGTTGCATTCAAAAAAATTAATATAGATAAATTTTAAAATTTATTCATATAATATATAAAATATTCAAGTTTTAAATTTGTTTTTAAACATACTTCTCTCATGATGATGAAATGTGAGGGAAATGAGGATTGACTACTTTGGTCATTCGTAGTTAAGTTCGTGCACGAGTTCGACATTCCATAATAAGATTTATGTTTCACAAAAACAGTTTCAAATATTCAAGAGAAAGTGCTCCGCATCATTATATAAAAGATAAAAATATTAATGCAATAGATATATGTAATAATTTCCAATAATACAGTTTTTATGAAACTTCCAATATTCGTTCGAACCTATTGTTCGTGCTTAGGTCGAGAAAATTAAATCGCGCATGAAGAATCTCCGCGTTCGAACAAGCGGAAATTGCCTGAAAAATCTAAGCTTTTTTATTTAAAAATTTTTACTCGAATACTGATCTATATTAATCGAATCTGAACTGAGTATGGTATCGATGTGAAGTTCAATTAAAATCTTAGAGGAAACCGGATGCAGAATTCGGATTTACCCAACTGAGCTCGCACTAACAGCTTACCATTCCAACACGAATAAGATTCATTTCAGAACGGAAATCTCTTTTATCCAACAATTTAATTTCTTTTCTGTTCGGTCTTTTGGAAAAATCCTTAACCCATTAATAATCTATCGAAATTATAAACTATTCTAATTCTAAATAATGCCAATAAAATATATACTAACGCAGTTATTTATTTTATCGGAAACAGATTTCCAAATCCCATTTGTCCTAATATTCTAACAATGGAAGGATAATTTACATAAATCCCTCGAAATAGAATCAGTGCTCAATTTCAAATTCTAAATCATAACTATCATGGAAAAAAATTCTGAGAAAGCACTTAAAAACATGATATATTATTTAAATATCATATATTGCCAGTAAATGTATATTAATCATTACGAATAACTTATTATAATTGAGGAGTAGTAATGAAAAATTCACAAAAGATCATTTTCATTTTGGATTTAATACCGCCAGAACTGAATATTCCAAAAATAAATTTAGAATGAAGAGAAAAGAAAAATCTATGAAATGTTTTTGAATTATGATATATATTAGATTTTAATAGGAAGATTTGGGAAAATTATTTAGATTTTAGCTAACAAATATTTCGATATCATGCATTCTTCTTTGCTTATTAATAACTGTTATAATGGTTGGAGCTAAATTTCGAAATTGGAATAATATACTTTTAAAGATGATATGTCTTGAGATATATTTGGCAATTTTTCTACATGAATTTAGTACGTATTGGAATAATATACTGCGTCTGAATAATTTCAAAAATATATCGTAATCTTAGTTGCGATCAATGAACATCCTCTTTACATTTATCTCTTCGTAATAGTAGTTTTTTATTTTCACTTATCTTAAGAAGTGATAAAGTAATGTTTATTTTACTATTAATTACAATTGATTATACCTACATCCCATTTAGAACCTTAATACTTTCTACAATGAAATCCCGCTAACATGTATAGAGTTTAAATTTTGTAAATTAAGTATCAGTCAAAGAAAATAGATCATTAATAAATTTTATCGTTGAAATATTTTTATAATCTGTTTCTCCGTATATGATGGCCATAACACGAAAGGTAGTGAAAGTACAGCGTAGTAAATAGAAGCAATATTACTGAAGGGGGAGATTAAAGATATCAACCCTTCATAACCCTACTCCGAGAGGCGTAAATAAAGGAAGATGGAACAGTGGTGAAAACACATTCGTTCTCGACCATTTCTCTCGAAATATTATGGGTAATTTTACGTCACATTTTTAGGAATTCCATTTCTGGCCTCTCAAAGAGGATAGCGGATTTGATGTGGAGATGGTTGTAAAGAATGGGTTATTTTTTCGTATACGATTAAAAGGGTTTGTTTAAAAGTGCTCTATTCTTTATAACATTTTTGAAAATATTATAAAAAAATTAATTCTCGTTGAATAATAAAAAAGAGAATTTTAGAATTACAGGATACATCATATCACCATTTAGTGTCACCTTGAATTTTTATGGTTTTGCTCAAATTTACTGAACCCTTTGCTTTCATTGCTATACAACGCTTCAACTTCAAAAATACGAAACGCTGAATCACCACAAAGTTTTAAATAAAGTCAATCGTTGAGAGCAATCCACTAGACACTGAATACCCTATTAAAAGGATTAATAGCAAAGAAAATAGGTATTTTTATACTTTTTGTACATTCGGAAAGTCAATACAGCCACAAATAAGATTTTATGAATGATTGGAATTTTATTTTCAAGATCAAGCTCAGAATATTTCGACTTCTTTATAAAACATAATCCTCGCCTCCGATATTCTATGAACAGAATGAAGTTTCACCCGCCTTCATTATAGAATCTACCGAAATTTTCATGCAACCTGTCTGTTGCCCCTCTCCACTATTGTTTCTTTCATTTTGTTCGAATCGAGTGAAATCGTTCGTTGCCAAATGTGGGCTGTACTGGGGATGATGCACAGCTTCCCACCCAAAATTTTGAAACTGAGCCTGCGTATCGGCAGATGCAAGGAAGAGGATGTTGTTGTGAAAAACACCATCGCTGGCAAATCCATTTTTCTCCGTACGCAATCCGACGATAAATCTCGCTGGGAAAAACATTTTTGGCTCAGGGAAAGGGTACAGCAGTTTGGTTTCCATACGGCGGCAACTTTAAATCTAAGTTTCTTCTCCGAATATCATAGAAACCGCACGAGCTTTGCAAATAAGTCAAAACGTACCTGAAATAAATAAAGTCTGACTCTTTCGCAAGATAATTGTGTATTTGCATCCAATTTAAGGGCAAACGCCCGTCCCTGGAGGAGCCACGGGACACTTTTGTTCCATCCACCTTTCCATTTTTTTTCGGACGGAAGTTTTAGGAACGAACAAATCAACATATTCATATTCCAGAACCTCGACTTCCAACTCTTTTTTCCTCGGCTTTTCATCACTCTCCCCGAATTCGCTCCTGCATAAGGAATTCAAACATCCAAGCCGACGAAATCAACGCAGGGCGCTATTTAAAGTTTAAATGGCCTACGTTTTTGGTTCCGGTGTGCCAGAGCGTGTTGTTTCAACGCCAAATATTTATTTTAACTTTCTGTGTTTCAGCGGTCCATGTGTAAACAATGAACGTTTGAACATCTGCCGTCTGAGTCCGGATGCGAACAATGGACCTTATTATGTCAGATGAAACAGGAAAAGGATACATCGAGTGATGCGGATAAGGAACCGTACATCGGAATTCAAGGACAACGGGTGGATGGTGTTCTACGTGCAAGTATTGCATACGAACACTACAAATTTCAGCTATTCCAGTCTGGGATTATACTTACTCTCACAAACTAATTCGATTAATGAATTAATAATAATACAATACAGAGATAGAGCTTGCAAATTATATGAATTCTAAATATATATATTCTACAAATTCGTATATCGATATTGGTTTCCGATATTTGTCTTCGACTTTCTTTTTTATGTTTAACGTACGTCATCTTCATCAATATATCGATTTTACGTATTTTTTATGTATTTTCTGTTCGCATTTTTTTGTTTTTGTTTGTGTAACTGAATTTTGGAGCTTATTCACTCGTCTTTTCCAGTTGTTTTTTATTCACCGCCGAACGATTTTTTTGTGATTCTTTCTGTGAACTTTTCCAAGTTCTGTAACCAACCTCTCTGTGGATATAAAAACTATATAATAGGAGGAAATATATTTAAAGACTTCGTCCATAATCGTCATTCAATTAAGATTAATATTAATATTACTATTATCAGAATTATTTTTTCATTCTTAAGACTAATCACTCAAAGAACGATTTATCTTTTCAAAACTATCTATTTCTATTACTATGATTACCAAGGCAACTTTTAATTCCATCCATTCCGATCCATCTATTTCAATTTGTCTTTTTACCTCTTCCACTAACTGCGACCTTTTAAATAGCTCCAAAGATACTAATTAACTGCTGAAAGCTTTATAAATGAGTAACTCAGGGCTCGTAGAGGAAAAAGTCGACGAAGTTGAATAATAAAAGACCTAAATGAAGATATTACTGCGAAATATTGATTGAGATAAAATATTTTTGATTCAATCCATATAAAAGATACAGCAAAAGTTTTACCCAAATATCCATAACGCAAGTTCTTCCACCGTGGGAGACGGTTATGGAATTATTCGTGTTTTATCAATCCTTGCACCTTTATTTACCCACTCCGTTGAATCTGTTCTGAGACAGGAGTTCGCGATTCAGTGGCATGTGAGTCTATAGACATCCTGTGATGTTGGAAAGCGCTCTGTAGTGCACGGATCTGCTCGCACGGTTAATCAATATACTCTACAGAAATAAAGGTATGGGAAAACTAGTGACTCACTTTGACTGCGAGTTCGAGTGTAAAGAGACAACAGACGGGTTTTGAACATGAAGGGGGAGTCATATCAATCATTAGACAAGATCATTAAAACAATAATAAACGGTTATGTTGTTCAGTAATATAGACGTTGATTTTGAAATTGCTAGCTGAATAAATGAGACAACATTTTTCAAAATTAATAATTGGATAAAGAAATATATTATATCTATCACTATGTTTGATTACTTTTTGAGTGTTTGATAATGTGAATTGAGATTTTAGGAAGTTTTCGTCTCACAAACTGGGTCAGAGTGCATCTAGATGTCGTTATCAGTCCCCTATTCTATAATACCACGACCTTTCCCATTCATTTCTTTCGTAAAAAATATTTTTTCCGAAACTCGTCCGCGCGAAGGCTAAATTATCAAATACATTGAAAATCATCGCGAATTGTTCGTAAGAATAGCGTCCCTCGTTATCCCCGAGGGCTTTGGAACGTTAATGGACCCAAGAAGACTCGAGATCAATGCGAGGGAAGCAAGACATAGACGAGCAATGCCCGAAATATCTCGAAATTAAAAGGGGAAAATGAATTAAATGTAGCGGAAGGACAAAGGAGTCAAGGCTGAGAGCTGTCAGCCTTCGCTGGCTCCTTTTGTCTCCACATTTTTCAATTCCCACACTCGGAGAATCAAGTTCAAGGTTGAGAGAGTGTTAGCAGCGAATCTTTCGCCGCAGGAGTAAGCACTTTCATGCGATGGAGTTTCCCAAATAGGTCCGTACAATCGTCGGAATAGATCTTTGTTCCGCCCTGAACTCTCGCTGTGCTGGAAAATCTCATTACGATCCGACTGGAATTAATTGGACGATCGGTTGGGAGATGAGTGATACGGAGATTAAGAATTAAAACATCATCGAGGAAGGTCACTCGTAATTGCTGACTCACCGGTTCCCCAAAGCATATTTGCCGAGGGCGTAGAGACCCGCGCGCTGTTTACACAGATACGTCTGCAATTTTCAGCGCGCAAATCAAATTGCGAACGATAGTGGTGACAGACGTATTTTGTGACAATGAAAGGATGGCTTCATTCTGATTCCTCACGCTCAACATTTTCTGATGAATGAATGATTGATAAGATTAATTGTTCGAATCAGTCTTATCAATACAATCAACAATACTAGAATACACCATATACGTACCTCGTTCCTTATGTTAATTCGAAGTTTAAAGTAAATGTAGTCTCTCGATCTTCCATTGATAATTAGAAAATAAAATAGTTTTGCCTTTTAAAAAAGTTATAATTTTTCCTTAAAGTGATTATTTTAATTCTTGGTTTCAAAGAAGTCATTTTCCAGAATTGAAACCTTGACCGTGTATAGAACGCTCCGCCAGCACTTGTCATCCAATTTAATTAGTTCTTCAAAATTATGAATAAAAAAATTGAAATGCGATAAAAATATAATGACACTATTCTTATTCAATTTGATTTGGGATACAAAATTCCACGAGTTATAAGACATTTATAATAAATATTAGAATACTGTGGCATTTAGGGTAGTTTTGATTAAAAGGTTACATTAAGTTTCCAATCTTTTCCATCCGTAGTAAAGTTCTGTTCTGAATAGTAAAATGAAAAATGTTTTTTATTATCGAAATTTCGTTTTCCTATTTATAAATATTATCAGAGTTTTCTTCAAATTAATTGTAAGATAATTCAGTTTATCTTTCAGCCACCTTGACCATTTAGTTTCACCCTAATCGTTCGAATTAATCTCCATTCCTCTGCCAAAATAATGTCATTCATTGGGTCGTTCGGTTGTGAATTTTAATGAAAGAATTGAAATGTGCGGCTTTTCCAATTAAGGGATTATTATTTATTTTATAATATGATTAATTCGCACCATGAAATATCGACTTTTACAGACAACAGAACTCATTGAGAGGAAGAGCAGTAAAAGTGCCACACTAGCTAGAAACGATATTAAAGATAACTTTTATATATACAATTACGTTAATAAAAGCAACCGGAAATGAATAACTTTAAAAACTAATAAAGCAGTTTATAAAATCTTCCGTATTTCTGAAGGTTGTACAATATCTTGATAAAGGGTTAATTTCAACATCCATGTAAAATATTCTGCTATTCGACTAGAACCCAGATTAATATCTAGATAATTCCCATCCAAAAATTTAATTTCAAGAGAACTTCTAGGTTCATTGGTATAATAAACTACGCTCCCATGACCCTTAGATCCATTTTCTATAATTACGTTCCGAACGACGTTAAGTCCAAGTTAATGCAGCCTCATCCATGGACATAGATATCGCTCTATATTAGTAGAGTCATTATTGTCAAATGTCCTTTAAATATTCAAATTCGTACAAGAGAGAGATTTCCAAAGCCATCTCCATTCCTCCTGCAGATATAGCGTATCTTACTTTCCACACACCCACTGAAGGTAAATTAAATGTCTGCGCTGGAAGATAAGATGCTTGTACTCAAAGGGAATTGTGGATACAGGTAAAGGAAATGCAGAACCTCTTAAGAGTATATCCATTGGTAACGCTCCGAACTCAATTACGGATGAGTAGCTTTGAGAATCATCCACTGAATTGGAAAACGCGAAATCTGAAGTCTAATGTTGCGGTTATAGTAAGTGCATACTGAAGGTCTAAGTTGCTATATACAGAGATATCCGATTCAAAAAAGATATCACCATTATGGTGTTTGCATTTGCTGCAACATTCAGCCGAGTACATTCAGTAGCTATATCATAGCACGCGTGTTAACTCAGTCCGCTATTGATTGGCGGGTTGCACACGTGCAATTCCATGCATTAATCCGACCTTAATTTGATAATTTTAAATGATACTACGTTTCACCCATACGACTGTATTGTTTTCTCCGAATCGCGAAACTGAGAAACGATATTATTTTAGAAAAGGTTTCCTTTAAATCGAATGACTTACGGAATGGCTAAAAAATTACATTTTCCCTTCAAGGTTAGCAGGTTTCATGCATCAGATACGCTTTCAATGCATCACAGAATCTTTCCTTTCATTTTTTCACGCCAATGCGAGTTTTATTCTTTTCTTTGCAGGGATTCATGCAAAACATTCGACCAACTTCTTACCATCTCGTCTGAGGAAGAGAAAAACCGAGGAAAAAATATTTTTAAAAAATCAACAAATTCCTTTGTACCAGACACGAACGCTTTTCTTCAGGCAGAATTCATTTATCACTGCCATCGCTGCCACCCACTTTTACCAGCCATCAAGTTAAGTTGCGATGGATTACGCTGGGAATTTAAAGAGTTACAAGAAGAGCAGTATTTCTTAGAACGTAATTCACTCAAGGAATTAAAACACATTGAAATACTCTGTAATAAAAGAAATTCAACGACCGACTGTTGATATTACGAGACTGTTAAATAAACTGTTTCATAAAAAATCCAAATGATTGGGAATCCTTAATTCACCTGAGACAACTGATGAGTTTCGTACATAATATGAAGATAATATTACTCGTATACATCGCTAAAGGTATACATCATAAGTATTATAAATAGTCGTGGAAGATATTTCTTGGACTGCCATATTCTGAATGATTAGGAGAATTTATTAAATTTGTGAATATAATATCCATACTACAGTCTTGAGTTAAATGAATTTTATATTATTTTAGCAAAAATTCATAAATTTAAACCAATAATGTTGAAATGTTAAATTTTACCGCAGATTTTATATAATTTAGTTTCATTTAAATTTAGTATTTATTTCAGCGAAGAATAAGCTAGCGAATAACGGATTAAAACATAGTTTTTAGAAGCGATCAATTATTTCAGTTGATAAAAAAATAGTGGAAGGGTAAAATAGAAAAGGTTTAAGGAAAATAATTATCACAAATTATAAAATATAACTCGATGTTACACCACATAAGAGATTTTTTGAGTATATTTTTGAGGACATTTTTCAACTATTTCCAAGCAAATTAAATTCGATTCAATTTATCTCCTACTTCATCACTATTTTAGCAAATTATTTCATAACGAATTAAATTTACTCCCTCTTCAGGCATTTTCCCTTCTCTTTTTAACTATGTCAGCGAAGAAATAAAGTAATAGGATGGGGACCATAAAGCATTTTTATAGAGAAAATAAATAGGACAATTAATTCGTTAAGGGGGGACTAGCGTAAGAGGATGAAAAAAGAGTGTCAAAATATTCTACCAGTTTACATCATTCACTAGTTAACACTATCAAGGATAAATGAACAATAATAAAGGATATACAGACGGAAGGAACTCAAAAATCAAAACGAAATTATAAAGTCTGAAATGAAAAGCGCAACTCTAACAAGAGGAACCAATATCAACATTTTAAATGCAAAAATTAGAAAGAAACATTTTATGATTAATTTTATAATCACAATAATTACTATTCATATAATTTCATTAATGAAGGATCCTACCCAAATTGCATACCTATCATACCGAAATTCTCCTAAATTAATTTAATTAAACACGAAATAAAAGGAGGAATAACTTTTGAAACGTAATTAGAATACGATCAAAAGCCAATTAGAATGTTACACATTAATTAATTAAAAGTTACCAATATTTAATTCAACATACATATTTATATAATATACTAGAGAAATCAATTCTGACAAGAAGCTTTCAACCAACCACTGTGAGATACTTGGAGCGTATACTTCTCAGTTAACTTTATGAATATTTTCTTCTGAAACTTACACAGTTTTTAAGTAACAAGAATTCCGCCATGACCTAGCCAACGTGCATTAGGTCTTCTTCCAAGCCTTAGTCTCGACATAAGTGTGGCGTTGAAAAGGTCAAGCACCAAGAAGAGGGAACCATAGATACAACGTAATTAGTATGTCACGCTAAAAAGATTCCAATTAACCCCTCCCGCGTTGACTAAATAATTCACTTTAATTATACGAGAAGATAGCTGAGATTAGGCTTCACGAGGCTCTATGCATTACTGTTTCCGTATTACTAATTACCCATTCATGGAACGCACTACGTACCCAAGAGAAGTACATTTTCTTAATAAGTTTTGAAATTTACCTGGATACGCCAAAAGAGTTCTTACGAGAAGTTGAAATCTTCTGCACTAGAGTACATATATTTTGCTAAAACTCAACGAAACCAATAATATTTCGCTTTAAGATATAAATTAAAAGGAAACAACAAATTTTATAGCCAATTTTTTTTTCAGAAACTCTTCCCTTAGGATTTCATCCATGATCTTTTGCAATTAACTTGAAAGTCACTTCAAATAGAGCAATCTGAAACTTACATAATTAAAGCTTTAGTCACTCTTATGTACTTAGGATTGTTTCACTAACTTAAATTACGTATTAAATGACTGCAACAGTTTAAATTCCTATCAAATGTTCAGGAAGGATACAATTTTTTAAAATAGTTTAAGAACCGACGAAAATGAAAATTCGATATCTTCCACAATATCATCAAAACATTCCTCAGTTACTCAATCCAAGAAACCTTCGGATATTTTGTGTTCCTCGAAGCATGGTTGAACGGAATTTTAAGGGAAAGCTAACTATTTTCCATAATTATGGACATTTATAACTTTCACTGAAAATTAGAAAAGCATTAATCGCAAAAGATACAATTAGAAATCAAGTATTGAGGTATGGTAAAGGTAATAATATGAAATTAATAAAGTAAAAAATGCGTTTATTAATTATTATGAAGGATTAGACAATCCATAGATGTTAAAATGTTGGTAAATTTTTATAGTGAATGAGAATACTAAATAAGGCGGCAAAAATATACCTTAAATTATATTTCAGATGGTTAAAGTACCTAACATTAAAATAATGTAAACAGAGGAATGAAATGTGACTTCTTTCTTTATTCTGTGCCAAAAGCACAGTGACGAGTTTGAGAGGGGTGATATTACGTCAAAAATTTTTTTCGAAAGGAATTCGCGATCTGGAACAATTAAGATGCAAATTTTATCATAAACTACAAATTTTTCTTATATTCTAAGAAACTTACTGTATAATATATGTATATTATATATTATATATAATACCGATTATTTAATCTGTTATTCTAATTTTCCTAATTTAATTCAATATCAATAGAAAATTACGATATAAGGGACTGCATATTAAACTAGCAGATCTTATGAAGAATATCAATTATATTTCAAACTTTTACGTCCTTAAAATGCTCCTTGTATGCCTAGAAGAGAAAGAGTAAGATCAAATACTCTATTGACAGGTTTCTCGAAAAAGAAGATATGTAAATACTCCAGCAAGGTAAAAAACATTCTTCTAAGAGTTAGAGAATTTCTCTAAACCTCATTTTTTAGTTTCAGATAATTATTTGTTCTAGACTGACTCCATTCAATCAGTCAAATACTTATCGAGAGTACCTTTGTATCCCAAACTATTGATGCCTACTTTTTCCAATCCCATCTTTCGTTCAATATAGAATTACTTTTCGAAGAAATAATTCTTCTTAAGAAATAAATCTGCATTCGAGAGAGATTTTTCCTGAGTGGAGGTGATACTTTTGGTATAAAGCAGCATTTCCTTATCTGAAATGGACAGAAGTAAACATTCTCTTCTCTTTTTTAGAAAGAGTATAGAGATCAGAAATGTATGTATTCCCAACAAACATAAATTTAAACCGAAATTTCCATAAAAGAAAAACAATTCTCAATAGATAACCACCAAAATAGTTAATAAAATGTAACTTAATACTCTATCTTACAATTTTAAAATTATACTTAAACTTTATAATATTTACTTAAACATTCGATTTTCAGTTTAAATCGTCAGGTAAAATTGAAGACTGATGACTGGAAATCTGTTATTTAATTCCAGCCTTTGAAGTTACTATTTATACGCACCGGCAATGGAGAAATTAATGACTTTTTTTCGATATTTTAAACATTCAATTTTTTCTGTCCTTACAGTGAGATATAAATAAATGATACTGACGAACTTAATTATTCTTTTTGCCAAAAAAGGTCGAATCTCCTTTCTTTCAAAATCTTCCCGTGAACCATAGAAATATATGTAAAGTTTCTATCAAAATACTCATTTTCCGTACAAGCTCTATTATTACATTCTTCAGTCTTTTTATACTTTTAGCTGAGAGCCGATCTTATGCTACTACATTTTCCAAGAAACTCACGGAAGAATATTAAAAATATCAATTTAATTTACTTCGCATTCAAAGAGGGAATTCGATGATTTCATTTCCTGTTGCCTATAGATTAGATATCAGTGGAACTTTGGACTTTGATTCGTGAAATTTCCACTCTTTTTCATCAAACTAAAAACCTAAAATTAGAGACAAAGAAAAAGAGTTTCAATGAACGAATTCAAAATATATTGAAAATAAAGTTTTCTTAAATGTTTTTCACATAGCTTTCTCATTTCAATTCTTTGAAATGAAATAAAGAAAATATATCCAGCATAGTATGTTTGGATGAAACAATGAGATTGTTTTCAAAGGAATGGTAACATAATAATCTTTGACTATACAGTGTTACAGAAAATTTACTTAATAAGGAATATTTACTTTATATTAATTTAAAATATGAATTATTTCACATTATATGACCTCCCTCGTTATTCACAGAATATTGAAAACAATTTTACGAGAATTATTTTTTGTGAAAAGTATCGAATTGGTTAAAATTGAAATATTTGTTTCTTCTAGGTTTTGCCTCAACAGTACCGTACTTAGAAATCTTCGAGAAACTTTTCCTTCCTTGTAAAAAGATTTAGAGCGATAAATTTGCGCGAATACTTTTCCCAAGAGCAATAAATCAATATCAAGAATCTATTAAGATTCAAAATAGTGCTCTGATAAGAGGAGAGCCAATAAAGTTATCTTTCGAGATAACTTGAGGCATCAATTATCCCATCCCTTCCTACATTTGAACATCTAACATCACTTCCACTCTTTCCATTTTGTTCCCATAATTGAAAAACGAAGCAAAATTCTATCATACTAAATTTTACTTCGAATCATACCTTAATGGACAAAACTTCAGTTCGGTTGATAAGTTGTTTTAATCCCACCAATTGCAACCATTTATTACGTACGAATCGAATTTCCCGGTAGAATAAGGTTTAGAATGGTTAAATGATTACTTATCGAGGAAACTTAAGATATAATACATATTATAAGATATAAAATATAACATAAGATATAAAATATCAAGAGTATTAACCGAGAGCATCGATAAGTTACCTGGAAACATAATTCCAGGGAACTATCAGACATATAATATCGCTCCTTCGGGAAACTCCCTTCCCTCCCACGGACTTCACGCTTCGCGAGAGAATCTGCTCAATCTGCCCTATCTACAAATGCCAAAGTTCTTTTCGAAGGGCTTTGACTCCGCCTCCTCCTTCCAGCGTAAATGTCCGTGAAAAAAGTTTTATACTTCAATTCCATTCTCAGTAAATGCGAAAAGAGCGATCCATCGCAGAAAGACTTTAAAGACCTGGAGATCTCCACGTTTTAAGAAAGACATTCCGCCAGTGGGGTGACTTATCGGAAATTCCGGGGGTAGTTCTCGCGGGCAGGCGGGCTTATGAAATTACATCCGATTATTTTACGACAACGAATGATGCGTTTCTCATTTACATGACACTTAAACGGGAAAAATTTTGAAATTGCTCGGCGCGTGAAAACTTACTAATCGAAATCACACGCTTCATGCTATAAAATGAAAATAGTGGAAGGAATGACCGAATCTGCAAATCATGAATGACAATCACCTTTTTTTCCGAATTAGATCCGATTATCTTGTAGACCTCGATCGGATGATATCGTAAATGCTTAGATTTCTATGTTATTACTTCAACAATGACATTTTCATCGACAGAAAACCACGTTAAATTGCTCTTGGCGACTGAAAAGCATGTATTAATGGGAACCAAAATAGACGCTCTGTTGAACCGGTAAAATCCTCGAGGGCGAAGGGTGAGACATGCCTCAACCCTCGCCGATGATCGAACCAACAACCACGGCATGGGAATGCCGATCGAACGAACTCATCGAGGCTTGATCATGAATCGCGTTTCCTTTTTTTCACCTGAAATTCGCTTGTCTCTTGCACCCACTCACCGAATCGCGGGTGCGGTCTGTCCAGTGGCGGCTGAACCCTCCTCCTCCCTCGGGCGTGCTGAGGAGGCCCTCGGGGATGAGGGCACCCTTCCCGCTCGGCTGCGCGCCCCACAGTGGCCACCTGTGCGCCCCTCCGTTGCATCGATCCCCGTTCGACTCCCCTCTAACATTACCAGAAAAACGAATGGGAAACGGGCTCGTGGGGCGCATGCGCTACAATTTCTGCTCCCGCCATTCCGGCCACCTGGAGTGCCATCTCGCGTCAACACGGGCGACCTCTTTCCGTAAAGGAGGATCTACCCCTTGAGAAAGAGTCGGAACATCCCTCTTATGGCGGGCTTAATTGGCTCCTGAAATATGGAGCACTAATTGAAACCGCGCAGAGCCGAAGGATTTCTCATAAACTTCCTTGATTGAAAATGTTTCATGGTCCGAGGAGGATGCTGTGATGAAGCGAAAATCCATTTCGACGATGAGGAGACCCGTTAGCAACTTTTCCGTCACGTATTAACCTTGGCGAAAGGTAATTTCAGACGGTTACCTCCTATGAGGCCACGCTGGTTGATGAAGGCCGTCGCCAATAACGGAATGCTACCCGCGATGTATGAAACTGTCAGGTAGCTGATACTATTTACACCGCAAAATATTCTTTCGCGTGCTAAATCCGGGCAAAAGTTCAATACCGATAACTTCATGTTACACCACCTCACTTCCGAAAACAATACACTTTTTGCAAATTTATGCCTAGCAGTCGATCAGGAGGCATCGGCTTTCCTTGAACCTAAAACCATTTTCTACCTTTTTAGAATTACACAAGTAAGCCCATAATAACAAAGTTTTACACTTCACAGATACGTAGAGGAAACATTAAGAAGGGTAAGAATTATATTAATAGTTATTCCGTAACCAAAAGATACAGAAGGAATAATTTTTAATTCACCCTTGTCGTCAGTTATAGAAGTCTCTGGAATATAGTACGACCTTCCTTTTTATTACGACTTAATTTGTATCTTCGCAAAACTTTTCCATTGGAACAAGCCCTTCCAATTGCACATCGAAGGAGTCTTTCGGGAGTTTAAATCCCCACAACTCTAGAGGGTTAAATTCTTTGAGGAAAATTGCATTAATATAGTGTGCACGTATTCTCATTTTCGTTATTTCTATTGCAAGCGTTATTAATAATTACTCAAGATGAGACTTCTTTATTCATGAAGTTCATGGTGTAATGTGACGCACTATTATTCACACCATTGAATAAAGTACATTTTACGAAAGAAAAATAAACTTCAATGCAGCCATGATTTTTGTTATAGAAACAGTTGAACACTTTAGCGAGCATTAACGTACCCAATGCAAAGAATGGTTGGAATTTTAATTTCTCTCGACAAAAATTAAAATCTCTTTAATAAAAATTTAAATGTACACCCAACTTAACCAATAAGTCAATACCGCCACTCTAATATAATTTAATTATTCTTTTTTACGAATGAAATCAGACCTCAGAAGGATATCAGTTCTGCGAAGTACTTAGCAAGATCTCATAGAGAGTGAAAGAATATATATAAACGTTTTCGTTTAGAATCAGACTTCGAATTTTTGCGCGTGTTATCTATGTATTCCATCAAATAATTTACTAAATTTCTGATTAGAATAGAATTGAGTTGAAACTATCTAATGTGCTTTTTTTTTGGATTTTAAATCAATATGGTATTTTTTCTCCCTCCTCCTCAAGTGGGTATCATTTTTACAGCGGGTTTTTCTTCATGGACCTTCCGATGCAAAGACTTTTTCTAAATTCCTGTAAATATTTATATAACATAATAAACGACTTGCGAAGTTGTTTGAAGAGAGACCGAATAGAGCATAACATCAACAATGAACTGTAAGATTGCCATTAAAATAAATCGTGATAATGAATTTAAGAAATTAAATGGGTAAAAATTTTATTTTCGTCGATTACTTTAAAACTTGCGAACTTACTTGAAATTCATAAAGCACTTACATTAATAAATCTAAATTAAATTATGAGAATTAATGTACCGAAGAATAACTAACTGCATTACTCTATTAATGAGGTCCCAGGTTAGAGTCCTGGCGGATAGGAAAATTTTCTGGTTTGGTATGGGATGTATTTGTGTTCGTCCGTAGAGGTTAAATGTAAGTGGTCTATAATTACTAAATTTCCCCCTATTCAATAAAGGCAGATTATAATAATTGCTTGTTCAGCTATTCCTCTCCCATCATTTCCCCTTTGCTTCCTTAATCCTAATAAATGTCTGTAAGAGCTTTTTGTGCGTAAATTTGCACAATAAGCGAAACATGTAACAATTAGCGAAATGTGAGAACCAAGAGAATTTTGGACTGTGAAAGCTAGAATTCAGCCTCCAATTAAAATAACTGTAATAGAATCTTTCTAGTCTAAAAATCGACATCTTCTTACTATAAACGTCTTCCTAAAAATGCCCGCATACCCTTTTAAATTAACAATTTAGATGCTGTCTAAACTGACTAAATGTTTTTTTAATTGTATTTTCCTTCCTTTTCATTTCTTGTGAAAGGTAAAATAACCACCTAAGTAAAGGATATTATCATATAATTGATTACAAGATCATGTTGAGTACCAATGGAAGAAATACAAGTAATAATTTTACTGATGATAAATAAAGACAGCGGTTTTAATGAAATCAATGTGTGAAGGCGTGACTGAAGGCGTGAACAGCGGTTTTATTTATATTCTTCCCCTATTCAATATATTTTCAAGATATTCAAGCCTATGCTATAGTAAGAATGGCTCCATGACACTTCTGAAAGCTTGAATACCTCCTTAAGTGAGAGCAGTTGCGCTAAAAAGGAAGTATCGTTTTCCGCAGGCAGAATAGCTATCTACATGTCTAAGTGGTTCTTAGATGGGTCTTCCGACGTATTTCTCAACATTTTAAGAATTAATATCATTACACGCATTATATATATGCACACACTGCTATATGAGAGGAAAAGGAAACAATAATTTGAGCCGAAAAAAACCTTCATTGAATTTTAAACGCCTTAAGAAAGACGTTAAGATTCCGTTGTTAGTTTCAGTGTAATTAGGTTTTTCAGCGCCATTCGCTGAATTTAATGACATAATGATCTTCGTACATAATTTTCCATTTACTTTATGTTATGGTATTTATAAATTCTTTTCGCGAAATTAAAACACCAAATGGCCTTCATTCCTTTACAATCTGATACAATTATTAATTATCGTATGACCAAAAGGCTAGCTTCAATTTAAGTGGATCGAAACAACGATAGGTAGCCTCTGATGTAAACGTTAAGCTGCATGAAATTTTGGTGAGTGATGATGTTCAATCGAATTGAACGTCATCTTATTGCAATAGGACCTTCTGCCACTTCCATTTCTGCAGTTGTGTAAAGCATTAACCAAGGAAGAAGAAAAGAAACTAATTAGGCTACATTTTAGCTTGCAAATCCGTCTGGCTTGAATTCCATGTCTTTTTCCAGAATGACTACATGGATCAATTTTTAAGGACGACTCATAAAATATTTTAACTATTTACTGCAAAGTATTGAGATGAATCCTCTTTGAACGTAGTACTAAGATCCTACGCTCGGTTTTATACTTTAAACCCGGAATAAGAATGAATTTTGGCAGCGTTCCGCACGAGTTTCAATGATTTCAAAGCGTCAATAATCTCACTTTTAAACCTTATTTTAATAAAGTACGTAAGTGCTCCCTTTTTTAGGTTGAAATATTCTTTGAGGGTAATGGTTCATAATAAAATTCATAAGTTCGTAATCGTTTTCTGATCACATATTAGTCATGTTATTCATAAATATTCCCAGCCAATCGACACAGATTAAATCTATATCATAATTAATAAACCCCAAAAACAGTCTTGATTAAATAAATTCAACCGAAGTAGCCTTCACTTAGTGAAACTTCATGCTAATTGGGGAGGGCAATAATTAAACAAAACTTCCACTTCGATATATAAGTGAATATTTTATTTATGGTTCTTGGCCTCCCCATTTAGTCTTGATTTAATTCACGTACGTAACTAGATACGGCGCTCGTTGATCTTAACTGAAGAAAATTAAGGAAGTACAAAATTCAGTAACTGGAGTATGATGAGGAAAAAATGATCCATCATCTTCTAAAATTCGATTGTAGTAAAGTAAAATAACACCACAAAAATCAAAAAGCGAGATCCGCTTATTTTCATTTATCGACACACAGCAGGTATTGAGTGATTGTAAATCGATTTGTATATTTCAGATTACAACTCCTTTATGGACTTACCGACTTCATATGATCAAGTATCTTAAACTGATGATATTTAAAACCTAGAATATTAAAATTAAGGTAGAAGAATCTGGAGGAGAAAATTAGCTAATTTTTCCTGCACAAAAAATTAACTAACATTAAGTATGAAAGATCCTAATTACAATATATATTGAGAAAGCGAAGATTCGTGAGTTCAAATTCCTCAAATAGCCTATATCTCTCAAACCTCATATTCCTCAATCCCCTCCAAACTTTCCACATTCCCAAAAGTCCTTGAAATCAGGTTAGAAGCAATATTTTTAAGTAAATTAATAAATTTCTGCATTAAAATTCGCTTCAGATTCTTTTAACAAGCTGTAGTGGAATCGAGTACTGTAATCCCTTTCTAATAGGGAATAACCTAATGAATCTCATCAAAATGTCTCAAAGTAACTTGTTTCGGATAATTTTTAATATTATTCATTACGAAGTCTATCAGAATTCCGAATCGTGGTTCATATTTTCTTCCAACCGAATTAAACCCAATACATTTATCAAAATTTCTCAGTAATATTTCTCATAGAAACCATTTCACGAGTCGAGTTCAAACCGAAAATCTTCGTTACACTGACATTCATCAACATCCGATTCGAATTTACGATTGATTTTCGAATTTAATACGAGCTACTACTACTTAATACAGCACACACTTACTCTAACTAAAACGATTAAGCTAATCGTATCGCCCATTCTTTGTTCTCTAACCATTTGCTATGCCCTCGCGATCGATGCTTACCTTTCCCATGCGAAAGAAAAGATTTTTATTTTTGTTTTTAGTGAAATAAAATATTTTATTGAAGACTAAATTCCTTACAATTAAGATAAGGCAATGAAAATATCCTGACATCTAAATTCAACATCCAAAAATCTAGAAAATTCTTGCAATCACTTGCGAGAAGTATTTATAGCTATAGGATTATACTGATCATTCAATACAGAAAATTATAAATTGGCTGGATACAATTAACAAAATAAAAACTTTAAATTTACAAAAGACCTAATCTTTGAGTTTCATTAATTGCAACGTCATATAGTTTTATCTTATCGTTACATCTATTATTGACTTCAATCATTCCTTTCATCACATGTATTACTCATTAAAAAGGAAAGAGTATGATTCTTGATTCAAATATACAAGATCAAGAACAACATAAAATGTCATAATTTCAACAATAGTTCTGAAATGTAATTAACTTTCTCATAACTAAAGATGAAATAACGATATTCCACAAATAATGCAAGAAATTATATTTGAAATTCCACCCTAAGGAACTTACGTTCAGTTCATAACACTTGTATTTGTCAGGAGCATAAATTTGAAATTGTGATTAGAAGGACAGGGTGCAGAGTTAAGATACAAAAATTTGCCTTTTAACTACATAGAAATTAATTCATAATCACTTTACTTTATCTTACCTTGCTTATACATTTTTAAGGAGATAACATGCATAAAAACATTCTAATATTTTCGTGAACAAATACAAGAAGTTTAGAGATCATTATCAATTTCGAATGTAATAACCCTGAGGTTCATAATAATGAATAATCATTATAAAAAATGTCCAAAGAAAGTTAAAAAAAATCATTTGTTCCAATAAGGAGGGAATTTCTAGAGTAATTACTTGTACTATTCCTTATGCTGTTTTATTTGTTAAAACTTCTGAATATTCTTCTCTGAATATGGTTAATATATGATTGTTTTGTTTGAATTAATTCCAAGGGAAAAATACCATGAGTTCCCTTGAAATAATTTACTAACTCCAATTGATAAAGAGAAAAAAGGTCCAAATGTATTTGGAGCTAAAATCTTCAAAATAGTTGTGATGATTTTTTTTTTGCTTTTCCTCCAACCAATATTAAATTCATCTTGGAAAATTTTAGTCCTACATAAAAACGCATTGTTTTGGTGGACTATGCTATTGAAATATTTTCAAACTATTGATGAATTCCACACACAGAAGAATATAGCACATAGTTAAATTAGTTATAGAGGTAAGGAAAATATATGTAAATATATTTTAACATACATTGAATATGAAATATATAAAGATTGTATTCTAAGAAACTATATAAAAATTAATTACTATAGAATGGCATTCTGTCTATAGAAATTACATATAGCTGTATAAAACTCTCTTTCAGATAAAGTAGAGCTAGAGAGCTCATTGAAAAACACCTAATTCAAATGGAAAGACACCATGGCTCTGGCCGCAACATAGCTTAAGTGATAATGATAATCAAATTAGAATGGCTAATAGTCAAAATTAATTGTAGAAGAGATTCTATATTGTCTTTAAAGCCTTACATAGAATGTGCAATGAAGGAAACAAATAGGTACTTTTTCTGCAATGATTTATTTATTTATTATCAATTAATCCAAAAACAGCCATTAAGACCTATTACATTGGATCATAAACAATAATTAAAAAGAATTAATAACACTTGTTATATATATATATATGAAACAAACAACAGAAATAAATAAGAATAATAACATTAGAGTTAAAAACAATAAACAATGATAAAACAGGTTACAAAAAAAGGCCATTAAGGGGAAGAAATAAAGGGTGGGGAAGAAATTAATTTAATGAAGAGAGAAGGGAATTTATGGGAGAGAAAAGTTCAAGGAAGGGATTTGTTGAAGAGAAGGAGTTAAACAATTTAGGGATGCAATGGAATAGAGATCTTTGGGAAATGGTGAGACGAAAGTGAGGTGTATGAAGGAGGTGATGATTACGGGTAGGTCGGGAGGAGACGCGAAGGGAGAAGAAAGAGAGCAAATCAGGGGATCTACATCTGCCGTTGAATATGTTGTGAATAAATTTTAAGTCCAAGGAAAGGGAATAGAAGAGATACAGAGGGACTTAACAATGGTGTAACGTTTGGAATTGCGAAATTTTGGGGTACGTAGACGTAAAATGGAGGAGAAAAAGTTTATGGGGTGGTTTTGGTTTTTAAGGGTTGAGGGGGAAGTGGTCTGGACAATTACAGCGCAGTATTCCGAGATTGGAAGAATACAGGCAGTGAAAATTAATTTTAGAACGCGTGTGTCCCTAATTTCTATGAAGCGAAATATCATGCTAGTCAGTGCCATGGACCTGGAAGTCACATGGTCACAAAATGTTAGTTTGGGATCGAAGATCAAGGCTAGGTCCTTGTGGGTTAGGACTCTACATATCTCGGCGTTATTAACGTGATATCTTGAGGGATATAATAATTTCTTTTAACTAAAGGACATGAAAGACGAGTTATTTGGATTAATTTTTAAGTCCCACTTCGAGGACCAATCTTCAACAGCGTTGAGAGAAAGTTGCAAAGAGTGAAAGTATATTGCGCTGTCCACCCATCTGAAAACCTTACAGTCTTCAGCGTATAGAAAGACTCTACTTCCAGTGGCTTCGACTGTTTCTGCCAGGTCGTCAACATATAGGGCAAACAGTAGGGGGCCAAGAATGCTACCCTGGGGAACTCCGGAGGTAACGGGAGAGGATGGGGAGAAGTATCCATCGAGGACGACGCATTGGCTATGCTGATTAAGAAAATTCATGAGAAGAGAAAGGAAAGGTCCGTGAATATTGAAACAATGCTCTAGTTTATGTTTGAGAAGGAGATGGTTGACGGTATCAAAGGCTTTGCTGAAATCTAGATAACAAACATCAAGCTGAGAAGAATTTTCGAAAGTGGATATGATGTGATGCTGTAAGATGGTCAGATTAGTGAGACAGGAACCACCGGGAAGAAAACCATGCTGATGCGGAGAGATGTAGGGAAGAGAGAAGGAAAGAAGACGGTTATGAATGATACGCTCGAAAACAATGGACAGTGAGTTTGTTAGTAGACATGTCTTTGTCAGAAAACATTTGTTTACACAATAGGTTTCAACAAATAATCACCACCTTCAGGAAATAGTAACAAAAAGTGAAGCAAAAATTTATTGGTATGGAAAGTGAAAATGTGGATATGAAAATCGTAGGGAAAAAAGGAGTGGAGGAGATGATGGTGTAAGGAAAAATTATGAAGGAGAGTGCAAGGGGATAAAGGGGTATTGTGAGTGGGGGAGGAAGGAACGATTCATTGGAGAATTAAAATGGTAAAGGAACTCATGAACCACTCCAAAATTAGTGTAATTTTATTGGTGAAGGATTTCTAATTATTCAAGGAAGTTTAAGTGATGGCCTTTACCGTAGATATGGAGGCCAAATGGATTGAAATCAACACAGTGGCTGGGTTCAAGCATTTTACAAATGGGATTTCAGGGAATTATTTAGAAATTATATTTCATGTTCTTTAGCTCCTATTTCTAAACAGCAGGAAGTCTTTCCAATGCAGGTAGTGTCTTAGCTTAACATTCATGTCTGTTTATCATAGCTATGGATATATGGCTGTGCTTACCTTTACGATTTTTACTTGATGGATATAAAGGAAGATTACCAATATATATTGTGAGTATTTGCCAAAACCAATTGTGTGACTAAATTCTTGTGGAATAAGTACGGATATGATTCCTTCACTGCATGAGACGGATTTTCACCATATCTCACCAAATTCTGTAAATTTCACACTTATAAGGAATCCTCATCATATATATACTCAAGGATAGAAATAAAACATAACACAAGCTCAAAACAGTACATTCCAAATGATAAGCATCGAGAAGTATATTTTAAACACATTTTGACTGAATACCCATAAAAGGAGCAACATCTTTTAAGAGATAATATGATATGGCTGAGACATTGTAAGTGACTTAAATAAGTGAATGATGACTAACATTTCAATAAAGCAGACCCATACTAATTAAAGACATTTTTTCCTGATAACTAAGCAGTAACTTCTGGAATGGAGCAAAGTTTAACTCCAAAATTTCATTTGACAACAGCTTAGGATTTTAGAAATAGATTCAAATTCAAAATTATTTATTTTGAATACTTCAATAAATCCATAAAAAATTGTATATTTGGTGGTATGAATCATTTATGGATGAATTATATGATCAATTTAAAACACTTGCATAAAGGAAATATAATGAAAAGCTACTGGCAATTATAATTTATTTTGATGGGCTTAGGTAATGTAAATCCACGAGATAACAGTGGTAAGACAAGATAAAGTGGTAATAACTATACTAACAACCATCTCTGAATATTCTTTTAGAAAAAATCCAAACAATATTTCTCAGGACATGTATTTGAAATAAAAGTACAAAATATTAATTTACAAATGCTTTAAAAACAAACTTTCTAGTCTTTAGTAATTAATATTACTCATGTATACCCAGTTAAATAGACATTTTGAACCAAAATACCAGCAGAGGGGTAAAATTTCTGTCCAGAGAGGCAGAAAAATTATTCCATTATTATTATCAGAACCATCTGTTTCTACTTCTGGTACAATTTGAAAATAGCATTACGATTTAACACACAGTCAAACACACACTTTCTTAAGAATTACTTCATTCTGTCAACTTTACTACTTTAATGAGACAGCTTTACAATTCAACTCTGCAGCTGGTGTATCGCAAAAAAATTACCTTGTAACTTTTTGATTTAATATTCCATTTCCGTGACAGCAGATTGAATCTGTTCCTTTCATCCCTTCATAAGTCTGGTCAACTCACTATTTCTAAGTGATTATATTCCGGGTTATTAATTCAAGCTACAAAAACAGAGCTTCATTATAAATATATAATAGCTATAACTTTATTATAGGAATAAACCATTCATATTAATCTTGTTAGACAAATCTGATGCTCAGAGTAAATATCTAGCTCCATTAAAATGTTAACTTCTCTTTGAGATAATTATAAAAGCATTTAATAAATCTTTCTTCGACATAATTTGTACACATAAAAATAAATTAAGGTACTAACTTTGGTATATCATAGGTAGAATAAAGATCCTACAAGTCTCCAAGAAAACTTTGGAAATAAAATTACATGAATTATAAAGAAAAATTAAAAACCAAAGTCAAGATATTATTTACAATGAATATTTTAACTGGCAATTCAAAACATAATTTGGGAGCAACCTTAGATATTTTGAACACTTGGTTTTAGGCCAATTAAAGAAGTAGGAACAGTATTCACCATGGGATAAAAGGCTTTAGTAACTCATTTCTGGCTTAGAGCTCCTTCCTCCTCAATAGAAGAAGTAAATGTCATGATTTACTTTTCACCATTCTGAAAAAATAAATTCATGAAAGATGTAAAAAATGAATCATAAATTAAGCAAACTTTTCATTTTCTGATTTTTGCTGAACAGTTACACTGATTTAATTCTACAATTTGGGTAATTATGATTGGTTTCTCTGATCATAACCTCAAGTATTCAATAAATATGCACTAATTTTCACAAGCAATTTGCTTTTAATAATGAAGCAGAATTAAAAATCACATATAATCTTCAAAATAAGATGATCCAAGCTGCTTATTAAGTTCAACTTTCAATAACAAAATTATACAACTAGGACCTTTCCCTAATATTGGATGACAGCGAGTGAATGATAAACCAGTTTCCACAAATAACAAAGATTGTAGGCAGTATTTTGAATTTTTAATCCCTTCACAATCATAATTAATAAAGGACGAGATAGATAGAACTTAGCATGTTAAAGTGTACCTGCCCGGCAAGTGGGAGACCTGGGTTCAAGTCCCAATCATATCTCTATTTTCCACTTCTGTTTACCTTTGTTCACAGTCATATAATTTAATGTAGGTAAGGCAATTTTTGTTTTAATTTAGAAAACCTTTGTGACCAATAGCTTTTAATAAACTAATACAATTTTTCCAAAATTATTCTATAAAAAATAAATATTTTTAATGACTTACTTCACTTTCAAAAGAATCTGCAGTTTCTTTGGCCTGTTTGGCTAGTTGACTTGGAAAAGGTGTCCCTGGAATCCTATCATAAGCTTTTGATAATTTAGCCCTACTAAAATCAAATCCAGGATTCTGAAAGTAAGTAATATATGCATCAGTTTGACCTAGAAAAATTTAAGAGAGATATTTGTTTCAAATCAAATACATTTATAGAAAACAAAAGACAAGATTGTGTGTAGTCTTTAAGGTATTTATTTATAATTATTAAAAATTAAATCATCCATAAAATAAAAAATTGTTTAAACTCAGATGTAAGGAAAGTCATATTAAAGCATAATAACATAAAATTCTGTGATACACAAATTCATATCATTTATATGCTCATAAGGAATGAAGAAAATATACTCCTCTCATGATTCAAATTCACATTATTTTTCAATTAAGCATTGAGTAAAATAAATCATCATAATTATTTACATATTAATGTTTTCATTTCTTGCAAACTTCTCTTAATATTTTCATGAATTAACTTAGTTATACAGCTTAGCTTACTCTAACATGATAATATTAATATTTCTCTCACCAATATGTGTATACTTTACTGAGAATTAAAAAACCACTGACCATGGGAGTGACAATACTATAAAGAGGAGTTTTAAAAAGAGAAATAAAATGTCTACTTAAAGATAAGTTATACAATATTCATTCAATTAATTACTACGCAAACGAGTCATTAATGACATTTTTCAATTTTCGTTATGTCTCCTTCGTCCTAGTCTTATATTAAATCTACCTCTATCTGAAACCATTCCAAATCGAGTTTTTTCCTCATCTCATGAAGAGTGTAAGGATCTGCAGCATAGTTGTCTTTCAATAGGGATGACCATACTTCATCTTTCCTTATTTGAGATACCTTGGTAAGCACAATCCAAATCTTATTTCCATCCTCTATAGTCCAAACCATTTCATCACTTCGTACAGTGGCAAATAACTTTCCCTGAAAATATATCCCATTAAATTAAAATCAAAATTGCAATGGCAGAGTAAGTTAATCATATCGGTCTTTACCTTGAAGATCAATTCGCCTTTTACCACACATTCGATTTCGTTGCCTTGTAGCTTCACTTTGATTTCTTTCCCTCGTGTACCAGGTGGAATGTTTACTTCAACATTTACATCTTGGACGGTTTGCCACCACCTTCCCCAAGGAGTTGAGCAAGGCACAATCCCACTTCTTTCGTCAAAATGACTTAATTGGTCCAAAGACATCTCAAGCAGATGCCAATTACTTAAGGCTCTAAGTAAATTGCAACCGTAAGTTGATAAAAAGTGACTTTCCCTTCGAAAGCGGCTGTCGTTCTAATTGAATTATGAATTTCATTTGTCAGACAATCCATGCTAAATTATAATAATTACCTCAATTTAGGATCTCAATCACAATACTCCCAATTTAAATATTCTCTCCCGAGAAAAAAATTTTAGTCACAAAAAAACAACCGAACTATGTAAATAGAATCAAGTAAAAACATGAAATTACATTCATCAACCGGAATTCAGACGAAGATACACTACAACTGGTACTGCCATCTGTGGAGTCTTGTCTACTTCCGGTTAATGGAGACATTGTTGTCATATTTTGCATCGGTGCTCTTGTCCTCATGTGTAGTTATCTAGTTAATTCTTATAATCATCTTATTTCTTGTAAAAACAGTTCTCAGATATGTTCTAAATTTTATCGGTGCTTTAATTTCAAGGTAAGTTTCGCCAACAATGACTAATTTGAGATTTTATTTCAATGTTCTACCCGTACCAAGTGTGACCTTGCAACTGCACTCGTCTGTCATTTGTTCATTGAGATGGCTTTCTCGAGTATGCTAGATTTTATGACTATGTTTACGCTACGAAATATATATTTAAAGTAACGGGTGTTTGAAGCAATTTCTAAATAAAATTTATAACCAATCATGTTTTCCATGCCCCAATTATTTGACCGAATAGCCTCGAGTGACTTTTGATAACGCATATCATGGAATTAATGATCTTTGTAACGAGAATTAAACCATGATAAAATATACCATATCATAATTTCTTGGTCAGAATATGAGATTAAAGGTTTTTAGGGGATAAGGTTTTTCTTTTTACAAGCATACAATCTTAAATAGGCGATTTCTATTTACAGATCCGTTGTAGCCTTTAAAGATAGCTGCTACTGTATCTGGGAATGAAGTTTTCAACATGGAAAACCCTGAGAGATCAGGAGAGTTAATTTCAAACGTTCAACTCGTTTCTAATATTGAAAATGAAGAGGTTAAAATAGTTCACGATGGGAAAGGAAATCAAGAGGACGTTAGCCTTATTTCCTCAGATGACGTCAATTCTCAATACATTAACATCCATCCTAATTCTGAAATTGTAAAAGATGAACAAGATCAACTATGTGATTCTCAGTCTAATACGCTGACAGCGTCTACTCTCTCTGGCAATGGTGGGCAAGGAGGAGATGAAATGCTTGCTCATGTTGTTCAGATACCATCAGGTGCTCTTGTGGTTGACATAATGGATTCAGTCCCAGAAAATGGAACGAAAAATCAAACCCATAACTCATCACAGCTTAAAGACGGTGCATATTATACCACAGCCAGCGCAAGTAACGTCAATAGTCGTGTTACGTTATTGAGCCCTGTTTCTGCCGCAGACGCCAACCACCACCACATTCATCACCATTCTGTTCATCACACAACAGAGTCCTCGTTACCTGTTGTTTCTCGGCCGTACATTCCAGAAACAGATGGTCTTGTTGTGGCTGCTGCATCGGTTGATCACTATAATGAAGCAGCAGCTGGTGGAGTAGAGGAAGACTTGCATGACCTTACAGAGGAAGACCGAAGATTAGCAGCAGCCTTAGTGGCTGTTCAGCTGGTTCAGCAACAGAAACATCAACTCCATCAGCAGCAACAGCAACAACAAATTCAGCAACATTTGCCTGTTTGCGTTTCTGATTCCACAAATGTCATCATGAATACTGCGGAAATTCAGGGTTTGATAGGTGTGGGAAAAGGTCACCATCCAGAAGATACTCATGTGGTGGTTACCACAGACAAACCCGTGTCATCTGCAATGGTCGTGGACTACATCCATGCTGTGGAAGATGGCGTTGTGGGAGGGAATCATGACAAAGCTAATGAAATGGTTGTATCTCAACCTAGAATCAGAACCAGGGATGTGGATGGTCCATATGGACAGCCTCATCAAGATGATGACTCTTATGCAAAACTTAATGTAATCCTACCTCCACCTAAGAAAGCCCTCATGGGGCAAGGAGCTCCTGTCCGTAATCGTCTTAAACGCTTTAGGACTGATATGGAAGAATCTACTGTTGTGCATATGCTTGATTCAAATACATCTGTTGTTGATGGAGTATATGTAACTGTGTCCAATTTGGGTGGCACATTAAAAAATGATCATGGAGAAGTGATGGACATGATGGATGTTGGAGAAGAAGCTGAGGAGCTTGGAGAAGGGATTGTGGAAGAAGGAGATGATGAAGAGGAAATATTAGAAGAAGAGTTAGAAGATGAAGATGAAATGGAAGAAGTTTGTGTGAGGGAAGATCTTGAAGCATTAGAGTATGAAACTGGACATCCAGAAGGAGGAATGGGTCCTTCAGATCGAAGTCTTCCTCATAAGAAACGAATCCCACCAAAATTGAAAGGGAACCCATTAGGAATGGAAAGCGAAGAGAAAAAGAAAAACATGCAAGTGCATATAAAATGCTTTAAGTGTGAGCTGTGTGGAGAAGGATTTTCTACCCAAAATGAATATGAAAATCATAAAGAAGCAATTCATTCGGAAGATCACTCTATCAAAAAGAATCCCTTCTCATGTGAACTTTGTGGTCAAGGATTTGGAAACCAACTCAAGTTTTTTGAGCATTTAAAGTGCCATTATGAACCTCTGCTAGATAATGATCTCGTGCAGCAGAAGGTTAAAGAGGAGGATACAGAAGTGAAGAATGAAGAGGAAACCTTAGCACAGGTAGAAAACTCAGGAATGACTCTTGTTGAAGAAGGTCATCATCCCATGGTTGAAGAAATGGCCCAGAAAGAAATTCATATCATTCATCATCAGGATCAACCACCTGGTGCTGAATTGCCTGCCTTCCTCTGCACCCATTGCAACAAAACATTCCGCAGGCAAAAAGCCTATGAAACGCACATGAATTTGGTCCATGGACCAGAGGAAGAAGAAGAGGAGGAGGAAGAGAATCAACACACAATGAATCACAATGTTGTGATGGAGGAGGTGCAACAGTCCAACAAGAAGCAACCTGAATGGGTGCCTGGTCTTATGGATGATGAGGATGAAGATGATGATGAAGAAGATGATTGGGGTGATCAGGATCTTGGAGACAGACGTCGTCGAATACATAACTCAGGGGTATCTGATCGCTCAGATGGGGATAGCATGGGGATGCATCAAAACATCTGTGATATATGTGGCAGTGCCTTTCCAAGTCGCTCTCAGCTGAACCACCACATGCAGGAAGAACATACAGATGCTGTGCCTTCTGGTCGTAAGAAGGCACGTAAAGGGGGAAGCTCACGCAAGGTAGAGGACATGACATGCTCCACTTGCGGCCGTGTGTTCAATTATAGAAATTCACTGGTTTACCATATGCGGAGCCATACTGGAGAACGCCCTCATCAATGTGAGGTTTGTGGGAAGAGCTTCTTTGCTGGTAGTGCTCTCAAAGTTCATATGCGCCTTCACTCTGGAGATAAGCCCTATAAGTGCCAGTACTGTGGTCGCCATTTCCGTCAATGGGGTGATCTCAAGTATCATTGCATATCAATCCATACTGATGAGAAACAGTACCAATGTGAATACTGTGGGAAAGACTTTGCACGCAAGTATAGTCTCATAGTGCATAGGCGCATCCATACTGGAGAGAAGAACTATAAATGTGACTTCTGCGAAAAGAGCTTCAGAGCTTCCAGCTATCTTCAGAACCACCGTCGTATTCATACAGGTAACTTGTTTTTTTTTGAGGTTTTCTTAAAATGTCATAAATTAATTTTTTTAGTTTTGATAGAAGTAAATTAAAGTTAATAATAGTCCTTCGATATTGTAAAAGCAATCATCTAACTGATTAACTGAAATTTATATTTGGCTTCAGTTTCAGTTTTATCTATTGAAATATTTCTTAATATTATGGAAGATATGATGGCAGCACATGGTAATATTAGGAGTAATAATATTATGGTCAATTATTTACCTGAGTATCAATTGGAGTTCATTTTTCTAAACTTGATTGCAAAAAGTTTTATAACCTCATATTCCTTATAATATTATACTCTGATTTTAATTCTTTGGTTATTTAAGATACTAGATAGTACAACCCCATTCTCATGAATTCACTGTATGTTATCATGTAATTTTTCCGTTTTCCAGGTCATTTAAATATTTTTGCCTTATTCAAATCTAAGTTGTTTTGTGTTTAATTATTTTCATCTTTTTCTTATTTTATTTTTAATTGTGCTTTGTTTACTTTATTTTATTTCTCTAAACTTAGTTTCTCATTTACCTTTTAATGATATTGAACTTGACTGAGTCAAAAATAGAATTTTGTTTAAGTTCATAAAATAAAATTTTAAGGCTTATTAAAACTGATGGAATACTTATTTCTGAATGCTTTTGAATTGAATTTCTTTGAAGGAGAGAAACCTCATCCCTGTGAAGTGTGTGGAAAACCATTCCGTGTGCGATCAGATATGAAGCGGCACATGCAAACTCATAACAGAGAGACTGTTCAGACAACACATCCACAAGCACCTAATGGAGGCCCTGCAGTTGCATCAGAGGCATCACCTGCTGAATCACAGGAAGTAAGGCGTATGGCAGGATCTCCGCATCACCATAACTTGAATGCATCTAATAATCTCTTAACAGCAGAGCTAGCTGTGAGCACTGGTGCAAATCAAGGAACTGATCAATTACCAGAGGAAGAGGCTGAGAGCATCCTACCAGATGATGCCCTGGATAGCCATCAGACTGTAGGAACTTCAGCAGCTCAGCATCCTACCTCGCAACATGCTAACACTCAGCCAATGGACCTTAACCTAGTTCCCAGCAGGGCTGGTGTGTCCATTCAGCAGAATCATCTATCAGCTGCTGTTACAGAGCAGGTCGTCCAAGAGGTGCTCCACTATTCCAGAGATCCTCTGGATGGAGTCAGGGACAATACCAACACCTTGTTTGTGTGGCCCATATACATGACGTAACATCCCAATCTCCCCACTCCTCCAAGTCCACCTTCCCTCTCCAAATCCAAATGAGGAAATGCCATGCAAAATATAGGTTATTTGGGAAGGAATCGGCTAACATTTACTCTCTCCGTCCAGTTAAAGGATGTGGGGAGCACAGAAATGATTACTCTCTATTTTCTACTCAAGTGCCACATTATTATTGGATGAATATCAGCCAGTTTGACTTGACCATAATGCTTGACAGAATGATAAAGCAAGTATATTTGCTTAATTTATTTGTTCTAAGCCCAAGCTATGATCTCTTGTGGTCATGTTTTTATTGCCATTGATGACAATATAGGGAAACATGATATGGAAATAGGTTATCCTGAAGATGTGTAGATGAGTTTGACATCATACACAAGATTTACTGTATTTGTAACAGAATGAATTATGCCCTCAAGCAGGGGTACTGCAAACTGTTTGCCCATAGGATGTTTGCTCCTTGGGCATAAGTATTTGTTCCTGAGATTTGCTTAAAAAGTCTTCCGCATCCTTGATGATTTATCATTGACATTCGTTCCTTTTCTAGCCCAGATACATTCTTATCATTTAATTTTAAGATTAAGTTTGTAATTTGCCAAAAGTATATTACTTCATATCATGGCACAATAATCCTTAAATTTAATGAACAGCCCATGGTATTTGGGCAAAATGTAAAATTTTTCATGATTATATATATTTTTTTCATAGTTAACATCACTTTCTGTTTAGCTTTAGTTTTGATTTATTTTTATTATTGGTATCATTATTTGATTTTATGATAACTTCATATGTACATAATTGCTTGGTTTGCATAGTTATGGAGCTATATAGCAACTTGACCCATTATAAAAACTGACTTATGATTATAAAAATAAGCCAGCCAGAGAACGGATGAGTTGTATATGGATGTATAAACTCCAATTTTAAACTTGAGAATTCATATCATGAATTCATTGCTACCATTATATTCTTTTATGTATTTCTTTTTTTGCATGAAATGACTCATACATTATGATTAATTATGAAGATAAATTGTTTTGATTGCATAAAATGTTTCACTTTCTGGCTAAAAATTGAATCTCTTAAGCAAAAAATTGAAACCAGATGATATTGATAATGTAACCAAAAATACAGTATTTTATTATAAAACTATTTGGTTGCAAATATAACTAAAATCATTGCATTTTTGAGACTGATGCCAGTTAAGTTATTTCACAGCTCAGATTTTTGTTTCTCCAAGAAACTGAGCAAAGTAACCTAGAGGCAAAATCTGTGAATATTATTGTGCTTATTAACAACTTTTGGTAAGAAAAGGAATCATGGTTGTGGGTAGTATAGAAATCATATTATTTAATATCCAATGGAGTTTGCTATCTTCAACCAATTTTCTTTTTGAAAGAGAGAGTAATTATGCATTGAAAATATCTTCAAAACACAACATGTGAGAAGTGTATCGAGGGGAAAAAATTTTGTAAAGAAAATATATATCTTATAATACAAGTGAATTTTGATATATTTTGGAGTTTTATTTCAATTTCCTACAACTAACAATCCTGAATTGATAGAATAAAAACAAAATACTGTAGGAAATAGGAAATGCGTGTACTTAAGCATATGACTCCTATGAATTCTTCATCTTGTGCATCCATAATTGGTCATCAAATAATAGTTAAAAAATCATGAGTGAAGAAAAAGAGCAACTCCAGCAAGAATCCACTTTGACTGTTCACCTTGCTGGCAGGGAATATCAAGATTTGCAATAAGAGTTTCCCGTTTGTCACTCTGATAAAGGGGAAGAGTGATTCTTTCATCAATATAAGATCCCTTTTCCTGAAAAGATTTGTTTTGGTTGTTATCACAGTTAAAATATTCCAAAATTTTGATTTATGGATATTTTATCACATTATTTTCTGTTCTAGAAATTTATGATCATCTTAGTTTTGAATAACCATAATATTGCTTTATGATTACTTTGATTTTATTCATATTCACCACAATCAAGTTAGAAGGGAGTTAATTAACTACGTGCAACCAGGATATCAAGATTTCAAAGCAATCAAAATATAGGTTTCACTGTAAATTATTTCAAAGTGTATCTTACTTGTGGGACCCAAGCAATCATACAGTCAGGAGCAGCTGATATGCTAGGTGAATCTCTAGCACACGGAGATATTTTTTGGCCTTTAATTATAGCTCCTTCAATTTGTAGTCCTGTCACCTTAACAGGAAGCAAAGCTGAAGTAAAACTTCCTTCCATAGTTTCAGCCCAACTGCAAACTAACTGAAGATTTTCAGCAGCCTGTTTATATTCTCTGTCAAAAAAATTAAAAAAAAAATATTATCAAACTTAAAAACTTGAGTAAATATACATAAATTACAGCACTTAGTAAAGAATTTGACCAACTGAAGAATTTAGGAATTTATCACACCATCGTGTTGTAATGTTAAGTAAATTTTTATGCCTTCAGAAATAGGGAGTCTTAAGGATCCACACACTTATATCTGAAGAAGAAAAATTAGAATATTTATTTTTCCATTTTATATATATGTGTGTGTGTATTTATAAATTTCTACCAGGCTATGAAAGAATTAATACCTTGCACTTTTCTGTTTCAATGCTGCTAGGAAACCAATGGGATAAAATACATCAGAAAGATCCAAAGCTTCAGACAACTTCAGGAATTCTTGTTCCTTACTGAACTTTTGTGAAGCAGCAGCATGAGATAATAATCCTTGCAAATATAAATGAGGCTCTTTAGGTCCCTCCCATTTCATTTGCCATAATGATGGAACCTAATCCAATAAAAAAATCATTAAATTCTGTTAGCTCATTAGAAACATACATAAGCAAAAAAGAAATTTAAGTGGCTGAAATCTAAATAAAATAAATAATGGGGTTGACTAATTCAGGGAAATATGAATATATTCTTTACCAGCAAATAAAAATTATAGTATCAGCATTTGGTTAAATCACAATGAGAAGGAACTCAAAGTGTCAAATTTTTGAGAATATCACAGACCCCAAAATTAACACAAAACAAAAATTATTTCATCAACAATATAAATAAAATGACACATAAATTAATCATCAATAAGTAAATGCTTAAGAATTTTAAAATATTATTATGATTATACATACATTTAACTAAAAAAATAGGCTGAGAAAACTAAAAGTAAAACTGATTCATCATTTAGAAAAGATAGGAAAATAGCCTATAAACTAATCTTAAATGCAGATTTAAATCTCACTGACCTGTTGCTTCATGAGTGTCTCGGCATATTGCAGTGTTTGATAATCTGGCATTATAAGACCTCTGATCACCTTACTTATACCAGTTAAGCATTTGTGAACTTCCTGAACTAGAGAAACACCTTGCTGATATTCCATGTAAAAAAATTCTGCTATCGGATCATCTCTACTTTCATTCTTTTGGATTGCTTTGGTTGAGAATATCTTCATATTACTCTAAGATATAAAAACCATAGAGTGAAAACATTTTTGACATTATACATTAAATTACTTTAATAAAATAATAACTAACATCAATTTAACACTTACTTGAATGAGTTTCTTCCACATATTTAATATAGGAGTCAATTTAGCTCTCAATATCTCTTTATCAAATACATCTAAAGTTTTTGAGAAGTGCATAATATCTGTAAAAAGATAATGCATATATTATATAGCAATAAAAAATTTTAATAATTTTACATATAATCATACAGGTTTAAACTGCATTATTAAAATGTAACCATGCAATCTGCATTTATTTGAGCAAATAGAGTATTTTGAGTTTATTTCATAGTATATGAAAATTTAAAACTTAAAATATCAAAGTTAAACATTTAATTTATTTTCATTTTGCAGTAATTTAATTGTTAAATCACAGATAAAATAATAAAATATTTATTACAGCATAGGCTATAGTATAGGTAAGGATAATCATAATAATAAAACATTTATTCAGAATCAGTATTAAAAATATCCAGTCTAGTTTTTTGGATTGTACTATTTTATTATTCTGAAATCCATTGCCAATCTCAAGTTTTCCAATATCATTGGTCAATACAATCTACAACTAAATAACTCACTAGACTGTAATAAGCAATGAATGATCAAATTAAAGTGCTTGGACATTTTCTCACTAATAACTACTTCTGCATCTATCAACTAGTAAAGTGAACAAAAGCTCTATTTATTTTCAATGGAACTTAATGGAAAGCAAACTGTATTTTACTGAAAATCTATACTGATGCCTATCATTTAGAGTTCAGAGAGGCAGTATTGTGTTCATTATAATTTTTTTCAAGCATCAAAAAAATCACGTGACTTGGTTGATCAAGATATAAATATTTTAGATTACTAGATAAACTAGATAAAAATAATATTTCCTTTTATCACAAACAGGTGTAAATACTTAATTACATACCTTTTTTTTAATACAAACAGATGAATATATCCGTTCCTTACCAGGAAAATTTCAAATGTAGTAGGATTCAAATACCAAATACATTATAAATAAGAAAATGATTTTATTAGATAATTTTAGGTTAATAGATACCTTTCAACTTTTCCACTAGGACATCAGAGAATGTTCTTTGCCATGACTTTTCAACATTTTCGGGTAAACCGAAGATATATGGTCTATCAACATCAGGCAATTTTTGGACAAGGTCAATGAAATCCTGAAATACAATGCTGAAATTAAACAAAAGGTCGACTCCATAGGATTTTGTATATAAAAATGATCAACTCACTTGGTAATTTTCTCTGAAAGGAAGATCTACTTGAAGACTTGTTAATTTTTTCTGACTCTTTCCACTGAGTACACCGTTTTCAAAATACTCCAATATGTAAGAATTAAGGATACGAAAGTCATACATGTTATCCACATAACCACCATATATTGCCACTCCAATGAGTCCCTGAATGTATTCCAGCTCAATTTCAAGATTACCTATTAGAAAAAATGCTTAAAAGGATTAGCTAATATTTATTTGTTAGCATGACTTTGAATGCGATCTAATTTTTAACAAGGATAGTATGTGTAAGGGAATAATATGTGCTTATTTTAGAAAACAATTGTAAAATATCATATTATCAATACTTTAATGAGATAGAATGAGGATAAGGTAAAGACCTTTAGAAAGCAAGCTATCCAGAATAGAGGAAGCGGCACGGAGATCACTATCTCCAAATTCATAGCTTTTGTACCATCCCTGAGGTATGAAATTGCGTCTCTCTTGAATTATGGCATGGAATAATGCCAAAATAAAGAGAGCCCGTGCTCTTATTAACTTGCCTCCTCCTCTACTGTGATCACTATTTGGACAAAGAAATGTTGGTCCCCACATTGTTAACGTGCGCTGCAGGTTCTTCTTAATTCCTGGGGGAGCCTGAAAGGTAAAGATAAAAATGATGCAGTATCATAACACATCCAATCGCCACTGCACTTGTATTACTAAGTGTATTGTTCTGATGAAAGATAAAAGTCTCTAAGAAAATTAGATTCTGCTTATTAATTTTGACATCCAGCAGGTCAAAAAGGCTAGAGTAATATTGGCCTGTGATTATTCTCTCTTTTCAAGGTAATCAATTCACAAGACTCCTTTTGCTCATCAAAACACAGTGGCAAGAGCCTTCCAGGTAAATGTAATTAATTTTGTTTTTTTGTTACTGAACCACCAGCTTTCAGTTGGTGCTTTGACTGCTAAAGTGGAGTACTAATGTCTAAAAATCACTTCAAAAGTTGCTGGCACATTTTATTTCAATTGGAATTCATACATTGAGGCACCCACTTTGCATCCAGCTTTGGCATTCCCAATTATTTGTGTAAGATATTTTGCTCTCTTTCTTTCAATATCCCTACAGCCTAGACTATCTCACTTTCCCACAGTCCAACCTTGGTATCATACACCTTACTGATGGTTTCCGCTGTAGTTTCAGATATATCCATCCTTCATATGGGTCATTAATTAGGTATGTACAACCACATTTACATTAACTCCCCACTTTTTAATAGTTTAAATTGAAGGAGCAGAGTCCCCTTAATATGTTTCAACAAATGAATTTCCATGGGCGTTAATTCATCCAAAATGAATTTTATGACTAAAAGATATTCAAATTCATCCATTTAAATGGAAAAATGAAAAATATCTACTTCAACTATATAAGTGAACAAAGTATTTGAGAGAAGAAGATGAAACTTTTCTCATGAACTGATGACATTTGAACCCAGGCAGGTATCATAATTTTTTTCTGATGGAACATCATCAATATGTCAGGTCAAGAACTGTTCATTTTACCTTTGTTCATTTAATGCTTTTCTGTGAAAACATAACCTAAGATTTGATAGCTCAAACAGAAAAACTTATGGGTAATAAAAGAAAAATAAACAAATATTGTTCATCCATTTCATTAGAGATACTAATTCAGACTAATAAAAATAATCAGTGTTCATAAATTAAATGAATTTATTTAAATAAAACAATAATCATATCTCAATATTAAAAAATATCAATGTGTTTACCTCATAAGTTACTTTCAAAGAAGCTCTTGCTAAAGTGGGAGAGAAGTCTGGATGAAGTTCAGTTATTAACCAAAGCCGGAAGTTAGTATTTTGATCACTAGTAGGAGTTAAAGACCGTATTTCTCTTTCCAGCAATGGGAGAAACTCTATAGCAAGATGTAGGTTCTTCATACATATCCATTTCCCAGAATTGAAAGCATCTCGTAACTGCTGAGACAATGTATTCCATCCAATACTTCCTTGTTGTCCTAAAGCAACCTTAATGAACACAAAAAGTAACATCAATTATGGTTACAGAAATTATTAAAGCAAAATATAAGAAATTATGAATCATTACAGAAAACAGTAAAGAATTGTCATTATTGTTAAAACTTTTTATGATATATTAAAAATAAAAATTACCTTTGCATTATATAAATCTAAAATTATACAATATATAATTAAATGATTTAAAATATTCAGCAGTGGAACTAGATAGTTAAATTTTAATTTTCTATCCAAGGTATATTGGAAATATTAAATATAATTTCGGTGATTGATAAAACAGACCAAAATAAATTAACTATAATGGCATCTTTACTAAATTTACTTGATATAATAAAATGGAATTCATAAGGCTAGATGTAACATATTGTTTCATACTAATGAAATATATACATTTAATTTATATAATTAAATATAAAACTGTTTTGTTACAAAACTTACTCCATTTTCATAGTAGTATATCAATAATGTTAAAATTATATTATAAAGATTCCTCCAAACCATATATTATGGCTATAACATGGACATAAATATATAATCAACAAATTTATTAGGAGATTTTTCAGGTAAAGATGAAAATATCGTAGTTCAAATATTCAATGAGTCTAATAAAAAACATTCATACAAGAGTTTAAAAATTGGAGGATTTTGCTATTTGAGAAGGTCAAATAATAAACCAAGAATTCTTTATAATCTGAAGATATAATCATAACTAAATAAATATTAAAAGAACTGCAAAAATAATTTTTGTCAGTAGAAGTATCTTATGCCTTAATTTAAATATAACTTAATTATATGATATAAGGAGATAATAAAGATGATGATGATTGTTTTTCAATTAACTGTTTTTATTGCAAAGAGTTAATAGTATTGATGGAAGAGTTACGTTAATATTAATGTAAGATAAATACCTCACATCACTTATAAATCACAGCACAAAACAAAAGTTTTTATTACATCATTGAAATTTTAAAAAGTTATATAGCCAGTACTTACCTCTAGATAGCAATTATTTCCTAAGATATCAAGAGCAAGAGCTCTAAGTTCTTCTGAAGGATCTACACCAGCAGAAACTATCAGCATGATTGGCTCATTTGGCAAAGATTCTTTCAGGAGCTTTCGTAGACTCAATGGCACAGGAGATATGTCATTTAACCCTAAAGAAATCAAATACAATCAAAAATATCTTCATGTTTTGGTACATTTTCTGCTAAATGAAACTTCAATCTTCTTATATTTCTTTCTTCCATTCTTCTGAGATATCTATCTATATTTCTAGAAACTCTATCAATTCTAGAAGTTGTCAATACATGTCATTCTAGGGAAGTTCAGTAGATTTTTCTAAATCAATTAAAATAATGAAAGAGACTGAAAATTTTTCATGTAGCCACCACCTAAACACAAATCTCATACTTGACAGTTGGTAATCATATGATCTATAATTAAATACTAATCTAAACTTGACTCAAATTCAGGATTTTCCCAGAAATTTAATTTTGTCAGCAGCGACACACACTAAATTCTAGATTCTAGAGATCTAGATGTTAGTGAAAAATAGAGAAATTCTTTATCTTTCTTTGATTGAAAAATATCTTCAAATCTAATTGTTGTATTTTAATACAGCTGTAGAACATTACCTAAGGTATGCTGAGAGAACTGAGATGCAACATCAACTAATATATCAGGAACAAAAGCTTGAGCAATCAAAACTTTTTGAAATGGAGTTAATTTAGTGTCATCTTTCGATCCTCCAATGATTTCATCATAACTTATTTGTAAATCAGGTCTTGGTGAACTTTTAGTAAGGTTCAGCTTTGCATAAACATTTGGTAGTACTGCCTAAAATCAAATTTAAGGTAAAAAATTGAATTGTGGCAGACAAACCTTATCTAAAAAAAATATAGAACTTTATGCATGCAATTCACAAAATAAAAAACTAATCACTACCTTTAATTGGCAAATATAAAATAATCTATCTTCTTCAATCCATGTGGGAAGGTTAAGCATAGCTTTTCCTATTTCACTTTTAACATCCACCATAACTTGCCCAGTGAATACCTCCCATTCCTAAATTGCAAAAAAAGAAAAACATATCAGATAATGAGTTTCAAAACATGATTTTATAAAATTAAAATAGCTTTATATACAATCATAATTATTCTAATACAATTTAGAAAAACAAATTTATCCAGAAACTATTAACAAAATACAAATTGTAAAACCTACAATCCTTATAATTTTTATTATTATCAATATAAATTTAGGATTACATAAAAAATAGAAAATGGTTACTTGATTATGATGTTGAGAGATTAATAACTAAAAGACAGTTTTGTTTATTGCTTACCTTATTGTTAAACTTTTCCTCAAACATTTTATGGACTAAATGCAAAGAGAAGATCAACCTGTCTTCTTTGAACAGAGAACGGCTGACATAGTTATAAGCCATCTTTAGTAATATTTGTTGCACATCATTCAAATCTACAATTTTTCCATCATTCTATTTAAAGAAACGAAATGATTAGAATATGAATGTAAATTTTTAAAATTGAGATTTTATATTTTATATTTTCACTTACCTTACTCTTTTCCAAAGCTCGGTTTACAAGCCGAACAAAAGACGAGGTTGAGTATTGATATATGCCTTTAATTCTTCCTAAAGCGAGAGTAGAAAAATATAACCCACTTCCAAAAGTTGTCAATGGGCTATAAGAATTGCATTTATTGTTGAGTTCAGATCGCACATTTGACAGATCTAAAAGAGACTTGGAGACGGCAGCAGAGCTTGCTTTGGTTTCATTTAAAGAATTCAATAGCTCCTAGATATAAAAAAGTAGAAAAGGAATTTTCCTTCAAAAAACTCTTATGATAAAGGTAAAATAACCTTTTTAAAAACATTTTTGTTTCTTCATTGGTTGTTCTTAATTGATGAATTAATTCACAAGAAATAAGAAGTTTGGTTTCTATATTGATTAAATTAAAGCTATTATTCAAATAATTATGAAAATATTTCAAGCTAGAGTAAATATGAATAAAAATTAGAGCCATAATTTATAATGTTCAGATTGATGTTTAAGGTTTGAGGATTCGGTTAAAGTTCTAGTATTAAAAAGAAATGAAATTTTATATTGGTTCATCATCATGCATACATTTTGAATTGTTCATTAACTTTCAATTCTATTATTAAGTTATAGAGGAACCATGAAACCATTGAAAGGTATATAATTTCATATTCACTAAAATTAATTACTATATAAAATAACTATTCATTCTATTTAAAGAGAATGGATTGGTTCATAAAATTCTCTATTTAATAAAATATCAGAGACAATTAAAACTGTATAAGTGATTTTTTATTAGGAGTTTTTCTTTATCTTCTTAAATTAGGAAAAAATAAATCACATCATGGTGTATTCATCACCAAACAGGGAGATAATTATAATATCCTAATAAAATACTTAATTATAACAAAAAAATTCCAGCTCCAGGTTCCTCTAATTCTTAATTATATCTTACTTTATACTACGATTATATATAATTAACATTGTATGTCTTCCTATATCATTGAATTTAGAAATTTAGAAAATATACTATCAAAATTTCTAAGGAATAAATAGATTGGTCTGATTTCCAAGTATTTTAAGGACAAAATATGTATAATTACATTGATATACAATTTAACATAATTATATAAACATGTAATTATATTAAAATTGGATTATCTGCTTGAGTTGTAACCAGAGTCAAGGAATAAATTTATGACTAACACCTGGCCTAGTCCCTACTTTTAGTCTTGACAGAAAGAAAGAAATAGATTCTGTAAGCAGCTCCAATGGTTACTATACTAATATAGGAATATTCAATATTTAAAATCTCAAAATTATGAAATTATGAAATATAAAGTTCACCTTATTTTGGAGTATATCACCCTGAGCAGTAGCAAGGAGTTGGAGTAAGTTTTCTTGAATCCCTTCCAGTTTGAAATTTAATTGCTCTTCATCCTTTAATAATTTCATTCTTTGCTCATGTATTTCTGGTTTCAGATACTGCAAGACGCTACTCAAGAGCTGAAATTTAATTGGGCTTGCACTTGAAAACTTGAATAGATGGAAATTAACTCAGAATTTAACTACAGAAACATGTAAAAGTTTATATTTTAAATAGGTATTATTATATTTTTGATTACCTGACCAGCCAGCCCTAACTCTGTTATTGTGAAATTAACAAATGTGACAGTAGCCATTATACTTGATAGTAATTCTAGATTTTCATTCTGGGTTATGAGATAAAGTTTGAAGTTTTCATGAACATCCACCAACTTCTCTCCAATAGGCACAAGTTTTCTGGTACCTTAAATCAAAGACAGGTTTAGTAAACATTAAAACTTAATGAGAACAGAATATTATCCTGCAATTTAATTTGAAAGATTAAAGAAATTAATCATCTACCTTGATATACATAGTCCCCACGAAGGACAGGTATTGCAACAGGATGGATGTGCTCCACATCTTCTATGACTAAGACTTTACCAAATCTGAAAGAAAGCAACCTCTTTCATCATTATCACCACACTAAATCATGAATATTTTTCAATTAATACATACCTTACAGCAAGTTCTAATGTGGTATCAAATTTTGACATCTCTTGAGATACTACTTCAATATTTCTATTTTGTAAATGCTTAATCAACCAATCCCGACATACCATTGAAGGGTCAATTATCAAGGGACAAAGAGGTGTCTATCAAGGATAAAAATAAAGCCAATTATTTTTTTGAATATTCATAACAAAAGAGAAATGCATATGCTATTAAATTTATAATCTAAAATTTGATGCAACAATGAATAAGTAAATATTCTTCAGTCATTCTCCTATAGATACCTGATATAGATAGATGTCTATAAATAAAAAGAACAATTAAAGGGATTAACCTTCAATATAGCCACAGCATTTTCCAAAGAGAGCATATCAGCTGGAAGACCATCTGCTTGCCATTGTAGGAGTTCTCTCTCAGTAGATAAGAAATGGCAGAAATTAAAAGAAACTGAAGACTGATACTTCTCAAACACCATTTCTTCCCATTTTTTTAAGTATTGTCTACGTATGTCTTCAGAAGATGGAAGAAGATAGGTAATGAAAGCTGAAGCAAGGACAGCTTTCCAAGGTAAGTCCTCCAATTCCTTTACTAACTCCCGAACCTTTGAAACCATGATGGTAAAAACAGATAATAAGGATAATTTCAGAATGAAATTTATAACCCTAAATCAAAATTAGGCAAGAATTTATATGACAAACTAAAAGATAAGAAAAATACCATTTGTTTTTTTGCAATATCTTTGAAAATACATCTCTATATTCATTTTGACTATTAAAGAGTCAAGCAATAATTTTCCAATAATTTCCATGAAATTTTAAAAATATAATCCATATATCATGAATAAGGTATACCTGCACTCTCCATCTGTTATACTCTTCTTGTAACTGTGAGACCAAGCCTTCAGAGGCTCTTAATATTTCCTGTGCCTCAGATAGCCTAACCTCAGTCTCAGCAGCTTCACGTGAGAATATACTCAACTGCTTTTGAAGCTTTTCTACATTCCCTTCAACATCTGCCAGCCCGGTGGCAAGTTTGGACAGCTGGTGTTCTGCAAACTTTAAATTTCTGTAATAGATATAAATACCAATAAAATGTAAATATATTATATAGAATTAAATTGCAAAGAATCATTTAACAGACCAACCTATTTCATAATAAGGATTATAAATCTGATTCAAGAGAATATTCTTAAAAATATTTTTCAGAATTATTTTTTCAAATTCTCTTCAAATATACTTACTTAACAAGTGTCTCCTGCTCTTTCTCTAAGGGATTTATTTTCTCCAAAACTTTTGAATACTTCACATTAGCCTTAACCCAAGTTGCTAATGGAGCAGCAGCAACTGACGCTCTCTTGGCTACTTTAGGATTGAATGACTCAGAGTGCTCTTGCAACAATATTTCCACTGCATGTCTGTTGCCAGGTTGAACCAAATGAGCATCAAATGCCCTGTAATAAATTATACCACATTACGGTTTTATTAAACATTTTTCATTCAATTCTTAGATAAGAGGATCACCAATTCTTTAATTACTTAAGAATTAAAATATCACAAATTCAATTACACCAATATACAAATATAAAATTAAAATGATTCTTAGTTAATATGATATAGTAATAATATGGTTCCATACCGCACTTGGATACAGTTTTATACTATACTCAAAGCCCCCAAAATTTTCACCAGCTTCATTTCTAGGTATATAGATTTATTTTACTTCATTATATCTATCCATCATTCCCTTCTAATAAAAGTTCTTGGAGTTCTTGGATAAATACTCTAAGAAATGGATTTGATAGGAGCTAATAAAGATACAGCCACTTATGCATATCACACACAAAGTATCTCATCAAGTCATTTCAGATAACTAGGAAAAGGGGAATTATATAGATGGACAGTCTATATGAAAAATGTACATAAATTTGATGCAATATGATTTTCAGAATAGAATTAAGAGAGACATCATACTCTCAATAAAATCAAATATGATCAAGTCATTATTATTATACTATTATTCTACCTTCTAGTAAAGGTAAATAAGCTAATTGGACTGACCTGATTTCTTCTTTAACACCCCTCTTTGAGAGAAATATTTTCATACTATTCCAAGATGTGTCCTGGATACCCATTAATCGAAGTACTCCTTCCAAAATATCACGAACCACTTCAGGTGGAGCACGCAAAGAGCGAATTTCAGACAGAGCCTCAGATTTGATTTCTCCTACCGCCTTAGCAGCCTCTTTTACCAAGGGTTCTACTTCAGATAACTCTTTGTCTATTTCAGCTTTTCTGTAATTAAAAACTTCACATTTAGAACTTTAATTTTACTATAAACAAGAATACATTAATGAAAATACAACAAAATAATTTGCTTCACAACTGATGGAGAGGAATTGTCCTCAAGGCTTCAAAAACTAAATATGGTAGGACAAAAGTTTGGATTTGGGGTAAACCTCAGTAAAACAAAGGTAATGAATGATAAATATATCATATAAAGTTTATAGATAATGTTCTTTTTCTCTGTAGGTTCCAAGAAATCTTGAATAAACCCCACTGAATGTCTGCTTGGAATACATGTACCTTGTTCAACTTGTGACAATAACCAAACAAAAAGAATAGAAAAAATGGAGTGAATGAAAGAATCAAACTTGGGTGGAATGCCTTTAGAAGAAACTTGTATGTCCTAAAGTCAAAAACACTGATGGATATGAAAAGGAAGATGTTTATTCAAGTATTCTACCTGTCTTAACATACAGAAGAGAAACATAGGCTTAAAAAATGTAACAATACCTCAGAGACTACAGACCACAGGAATGCTGCATACTGGGAATCATAAGAAAGGAAAAGAAATTTAATACATTGGTGAGGAAGATGACAAAAATTATAGATATAATAGAGAAAATAAAATCCCTGAAATGGATTTGGGTAAGATGTGTGGTGACAAAAAATGACAACCACTGGATGTCAGCAGTACTCAATGGGACTTTGAGGGATGCGAAAGAATGAAGAAGAAGACCTTTGGATCAATAGAACAGAGACATCTTCAAGAACCTAGGAGTAATGTGGTAACAAGAAGCTCAAAAAAGAGAGAAATGGAAAATGATTGGGGAAACCTACATCCAATGTTGGATAGAAAATAGCTTATGAAGGTGATATAAATATACATATATATGTAAAAGTCACACAATTAATTTGCGATGAACAAGCAAAAAATTTACATTACCTTTCTACAAGAGCCTTATTCTCTTTAATGGTTTTCTCACGCAAAGCTTCCATTTCAGTCTTTTTAACATTGGCCCCTCTCATTGTTTCTGCAATGGCTTGCAAAGCCTCATTGGCTTTTTCTTGTTTCTCACTAAGAATAGATCTTTGGTCTGCTGCATTCTTCTTTAATCCTTCCACGACTGATCTTGCCTCTGTAAGTTTAGTAACACCAGCCTAAAATGATAATAATTTTAAATATATTAGATGATTTATACTGAATAAATATTTATCAAAAAATATAGTTATTAACTAAATATGGAAAAAGAAGCTTAGAAAGATTTAAGAATTATCAGGATATTAAAGCAGAAGAAACTGTATGATGAACTGTGAAACATTTCAATTTGTTGATAAATTCACAGGAAATATGTTCTTAATTAATGGAAAGATTGAGATATTTAAATTTACTAAGTCTTTAAATGTTATGATTTAATGATTGGAGGTTTAGGTAAACAGTAAAATCTGTAAGTAAAACAATATGAACCACAGAAGTATTCTATACTTAGATGCTCATGCTTCTTATGGATTAGCATATTGATCCTCATCCACCCAATTCACTAATATTTTTAATTAGAGAAGATTCTCATGAATATTTATAACACTGCTCACTGTAACTACTGTACAGAAAGTAAGATATTTTAACAATCTCTTCTATTTTAATTTATAATGCTCTTCTTTTTATTGGATAAAATATCCCCCATTGGTTAAACAGAAGTGAACAATAGCAACATGATGGAGATTCAAACCCAAGTCCACTTGCCAGGCACGTGTTCTAACCATTAAATCACCATGCTATTTCTGAACTACCACAATAACAACATTGAGGCAACATGTGAGGGACCTAGGTTTGAGGAGAGCTATTGTCCACTTCCGTTCAACCTATGTGATGAAGTTGCACCTTTATTCATTCAAAATTAACATCGACCTTTTCCAATCCAAAAATCTTTATCTTCTTAATATTGCTGATTTTCACTCTATAGTTTATCCTGCTTTCCTTGTTTTATCAATTTTTCTGTCCTTAATATGTCCATATATCCATATCTTTGAAAGATAAAGATTATTATTAATCATACCTGAAGCCTCTCTATCCTTAATGATATACTTCTCTTCTTTGAAACATATATATGTTTGAAAGTATGGATCAAGAAAAGATATTTGCATGGTGAGTTTAATGGAAGTGAAACTAATGAATGTATGTCATGGAATATGCTCCATACAAACTTTCTACTCTGTCCAAAGTCACTGAAATTTTCTGAATCTCTGAAAAAGAATGAATACTTTATTATTACCTAGAATAAACTTTAAAAGCTCAGGAGAGGTGTTGAGGTGATCCATGATCAAAACCCACTTCATAAAAATTTAATTTACAAAAAACATAACTTGTTTCTCTTAGATATATTAGAATACAAAGTACAGAATACAGCAGAATATTGATATTAAAATTTCTGCATTATAATAATTTAAAAATAATGCAATTATTAATTGGTTATGTACTGAAAATGATCATTCAAATTGTATTTATGAAGAAACAATAATCTATATTACCTTTCACAAATCATCTGTGGAATGGACACCATTGTTTCATGGCTCCAAGAATCATACCATAGAATTTGACAAAGGTTTATTAATGGTTTTTTGAATAGTTTATTTCTGAATGATGGATCACTGAAGTCTAGATTAAAAATCAGGTGCATATTCTTTCTAACTCCTGAAAATATTAAAATTTATTCTTATTAGTCTTAAAAAATTGACAATTACTATTGGTAACTAACACATTATATCTCTTACTTTCTGAAAATAGATCGTCAGATTATTATGGAAATTTCTTTATGGATAATCTAAAGATTTATAAATTACTTTTTATATTTAAATTACTACTTTATAGCCTTAAAAATTAATCACTTGAACAACTTTTAATATTTATAAAGAATAAAATAGATTAAGTCCATTAATTAAGTCTATTTTTATATCATTGTTTGAAGAAAACATACTTCCTATGAAATAAGACATCAATGATCCAGGGAAATCATCCTGTCTAGCTAAGTCTCTCAAAGATGATCCAATAGAGTCTAATTCTTCAGTAGTGTAAAGTCCTGGAACCTATTAAAAATTTAATTACTTTAACCAAATCTAATGTATCCTATGAAGATATTGACATAACTAATGTGTGCACCCACTTCACCAGCAGACAGAACACTTAACATCATGTCCAAAGCTGATTCATCTTCAATATGATGATCTTCTACCAATAGATAGACCTGTTCTCCTTCTACTCCAGCAAGCTGCATACTCTGTAATCAAGCATATTTTATGAATATACAAAATACCTTACAATAAATTGGCACTGATAATGTTTCATAAAATGAGATGAGATAATTAAATCAACTTTCACAAACAATTTTCCCTAACATTGTTTTCCATACTACAATTTTTCTGAAAGATTACAACTGAAAAACAGATGATTTTGATTTCAATAAAATATTGTTCAAAGGCCAATTATTTGCTCTGAAAGCTAAATTAAATCATCCTGCAATTAAAACAAATTTTTATATTATTTTCTTCCAAATCAAGAAGAAAATCATGTAATTTTGATAACATCAATAGCTACAATGTGTTTCATTCTAAAAAAAACTATTTTTAGCTGATTAGGCTGTCTTTTAAAGCATGTGAGTTTATGTGTACCCATTTAAGATCCTTGGAAAATCGACGTAGCCCAGTAGAAGGACAAACAAGGCGAGCTCCTTGACGTGATGATGCAATTTTGATTGCAGATCTACGGCCAAAACCTGATCGACCAACCATAATCAAAGAACCTCCTGGAGTAGTTAAAATCCTTTCTATCTTAGCTACAATTTGCACTAATTCAGGAATGATGATGAGATCTAATGAATCATTCTCCTTCTCTGGAAAAAATAAACAGAGAGAATTTTAAACCATCACATATATTTTCTTGGATTGACCATTAAAGAATTAATTTGACATATAAATAGAACAATATTATGTCATATGAAGATATCCTTCTTTTATTACACTTTTCACTTTATATTACAGATGTACTAGAGTTATTCTATATAATGTTTATTTGGCCTCTAGAAATCAATAAACATGTTATTAGTATCATTATTCTATTAGGTATTATTCATTATAGCACACTCTGTAATCATTTGTTAGTATAAATAAATAATGGTGAAATGGCTACAATAATATGTGAATAAGATACAACTCTTCTATTTGAAATCATTTTAAGAGTAGTACCCTCTTTGCTTTTACTTTTTTTGTATTCTTATGATAATGTTTGAATAAGAGAAGAGAGAATAAGTTAATAAAAACAAAACATATTGTTTTTTCTGACACTTGCCATATTGCTGGATGGCTTTCTTCACACATTCAGTCCAGTCTTTATGATGAAGACGAAATAAGGGAAGTCCAGTAGGGGGAAGATCTCTTTTATACTGCTCAACTTCATTGACATCAGTAACATAAAATGTACCTTGTAAAATAGAGAAAAACTAATTTAGCCATAAATAGATAGGAAAATATCATTATATTACTTAAGTATTTAAAGAGATACATTTCTATCAAATATTTATTCACTAGCTTGACTTTATATCTCCAACTTTTAGATTGTAAGCACTGATAAATTAAAGAATATACTTTAAAGGAAGAAAAGGTGGTAAAGCAAAATCCTTACGAAATTAAACCAATATAATAATAAGCATAAGATATTGGAAATTAATCCTAATGTAAATAATCCTTAAAACTCTACAATTCAAGAAATGATATTTAAAATAAAAAAGGAAGGAAATATTTGAATTTTCTCTAGTCAACACACTTTTCTACTTGCTTAAAGCACCCTCATAATATTACTATTAGAATATATAATAAATAAGTAAAAAAAATAATTAAGTCAGAAATTAGTAGAAAAAAATGAACCCAAAAACCTTTTATATAATCAAGTATATCAGCCATTTTCCAGTCTGTTTCCATGATTTGTCGTATAATATTGTCAAATTTTGCTCGATCTTCTTCTCTAACTAGCTTATCACGGAAGATACAGCATGCTTCATATATTAATACCTGAAAAAATAAGAGCTTGTTTTAAATAAAAAAAATTAACAAACACCCAGAAAAGTAAGTAGCATAAAAAATTGCATAATAGTGGTTTTATATATATATAATGTTATAGTCTATATTGTGGAACAATAATTGAAAATGCCAAATGCATACCTCAAGAATTGGGGTAATTGATGAAGGTCGCAAACGCTCACTGATTGATTGATATCTGCATAGTGCTAAGCACCAATTGGTCACATCTTGAGGAGAGAAATTGTAATGGCTCTCTTCAATACTCGAAAAATTATTTTTTACCTTAAAAAAGAAGAGAAAATAATTATCATCAGACAGAATCATATTATATACCAAAAAAACTGTATTTTAAATTGTAGAAAGTGATGATTTAAGATTGCAGTAATTTTTTCAACTTTCTAAACTTAAATTCAAATTAAATAAAACTTCTGAATAATAGATTAAAATGAAATAAAAGGTCTTTATGGTCTGGTTGACTTACCTCCAGATAGATTTTTATCATCGATTCCACTAACATAGGAATTTTTCCAGATGTTTTCAAGTGTTGAAATTTAGGTATCCATTCTCCAATTATATAGGACATGCTTGTATTATATATGGTAGTTAATTGCTCCTTGTCTGTGTAACTATTTAAATGAATGAGCATTATATATCAGAAATTATTCTTAAAATATTTTATTAATATTATATCTACTCTTTATATATGTATGTTTTAAGAAATAATTACAATCAGATAAGAACAAATTTTATTTATCGTCAATTACTACCACCAAAAAGCTTAAAAAACAAACTTTAACATACAAAAACTTATATTGAGCCAATCGAAAGTTAACTTTCAAATTTGAGTTATTTTTACTTTTGGAAAAATGACTCTTCCTCATTATTATTTTTCATTCATAATTCATTTTGGAAGCCCCACATAAATCATCTATTTTAGAAGAAAATAAAAGATAACCAGCTACCAAGTCAGTAGTTGAATACTCAGCTATCACAAATACAGTAGTCTATAAATATTCTTTAAAAAGTTTTCATGTACAAGAAAGTTTAAATTAAAAAATCTATAATAATTACCTCATACTAAAAATTCTTACAGAGGCAAGAAACCTAGAAGAAAGCATAGTTTTTTGTGCCTCTGTGAGACACAAACTCATGGTTCCTATGATCTGAACCTTGTCCAGTCCAATCCATTCAAGGTTATCATCATGAAAACCATGATAGTTAATCAACTGTAAAAAGAGCAAGAAAAAATTAGACAAACTACATAATATATTAAATAGAATAAAATATCCTTTCAGAAATTGTAAAGGGTAAAAAGGTAATGTTTATAAAAATTGATACTTACCTGTTCAAGAAAAGAAATTAATATATTGGTGCCCCATTTATCTGGTTTCACTAAATGTATGTTCTTGAAAAAAAGTATCAAATTTTCTGCATTTTTAGGTTGGTAAACCCTACCAGTGTTGTTGGAAATAGCAATACAAACCTGTAGATAATGACATTTTCATAAGCTTCATTACTCTATATAAATTTAATTATGAAGGGCAAGAATATAAAAACATTGCACCCAATATAATGCAATGTAACATAAAACTCAAATAAAAGTGTATGATTAATGTTTACAATGTAAGTTGGGACAGAGTAAAACAATATGCATTAAATAAACTTTAATAGAAAAATAACATTTTAAGAGTGAGTTGTATTATGTTACAAAAATTATGTAGTCACAAAATATGGTATGAAATATTTACATGGTTTAGTTTTTGAAGAACATGTTGAGGAGTTATTTGTGCACTGCAATGTATTACAGCTACCTCTGTTCCTCTAAGATGATTGAAACAATGGCCTAGAAGAGTGCTGAAAGTTAAAATTATATTTTACCATCAGAAGCACTAGATATAATAAAATTAGAGGGTTTAAAGAAATTAATTATTAAATAAAGTATTTATCAAATCTCCATTTAATAAAATTATTTCCTATATCTGTGCTAATAGGGAATAGTAGATAATAAAATAAAAATGTTTCAAATATTTAATTGCAGTTAATTTCTAAGATTATTTTCTCTTCAGCAATTGTGATGCTATTAATTTTTTAAAAATATTCTGTAATAATATGAATATTAATGTAAGTGTAACAGTGATATTCAATCCTTACAATATATAACCATTGTAATCTATTAATACTGTTTTGTAATTATTAATGTAAAAAGTTCTTAATAATCCCTTTAACTTTAACCTAAATTGAGAATTTAGAAAAATCTGTCACCTCTTTCCACATCCTGATGGCCCTACTATTATAAAAGGTTCCCTTGTCCCATTTCTAAGCCATGGATATAGCTGATCAATTGCTCCTTTCATGTCGGCTGTTAAGATTAATGGCAATGTAAATAATGGTGAAGCAGTAGAAAATGTCCCATGACTTCCAGGTTCTTGGTGAACCTCTTCAGCTCTCCTTCTCTCTGTTCGATGCACATCAATAATACCTCTTTCTGAGTTGTAATAGCATCTCAATGATAAACTATTCAAATCTATAGATTGAGAGAGACTCTCTCCCATCCACTCCAATATCTTGAAAGGAAAAAAGACCTCGTAAGAAGATGTCTTATAACTTATAGATAATTTTCAAGCAGTCTAACTTCACAAGTTAGCAAAATTATGAATAGAATTATAGCAGATAAAAGTTGAATATTCTGGTAAGAAAATGATAGGCTATGCAACAGAAGCAAGGATTTAGATCAGGTTTGTCATAAAAAAAAATCCTGGTTCTATAAGGATAAAATAGATGCTATTGTGATTTTAAAAACTCATTTGATAAAGTACTGCATGATATAATAATTAAATCACACATATAACAAAAGAGAGAAAAATGTACCCTTGCACACTTACATATGCCATGAAGACATTCCTTCCAGTGAATTATTCCAAAAGCAAAATAGTCTCCCAATTGAATTTCCAGGTGAGTTCCACTGGGAGGATATTAGGATATACGACTACTACGTCATTCACAACAAGATATGTGTAAGATTGAAAAGTAGAATGTAAGATCTCTAGAATTTTGAGAAAAGCTAGAAATTGCAAAGATAGAGATAGACAAGAAGAAGAAAAGAAGGCCAAGTCAGGTGATTTCTGGATTGATGAACACAGTCATATATTCAGGCAATAAAAATAAGATAGCAATGGTTGGTACTATAATGAAGGAGTTGAAAAGAAGAGTGGTGTCCAACTGGCAGCACAATAAGAGACTTCAGATGATCAAGATAGATGCCTACAGACATAGTGATACTGCAAGGACTTATGCCAGCATCCACTCCGAGGAGGGATAGAAGATATGTGTGAGCAAAGAAATTAACAGTATAGTCAAAGCAAAGGAAAACCTAATTAAAGTGGAAGACAGGAACACCATGGTCAGAGAAAGAAAGAAGATGGAAATAGTTAGGTGATACTAGGATTGGGTAAGCAAGACAGCAAAGGAGAAATACGGATGGTATTTTGTAACCAAAAGAGAACTGTTAGAGCAAATACACTTTTAACAATTTCGATGCAGAAGATATACATGGAAGATGAGACAGAATATAGCTAAATACTTTATTGATCATATACCTGTCAAGCAAAGATAAAAGTACCAAGTGAAACAATGCAAGAGTTATCCAGGTTTTGACATACATAGTTATTGCAACAAAATAGTCATAAAGACTCATTTGCATCCTAAAAAGATCAAGAAAGTGAAATATAAACATTTAAGCCTTGGCAGAAGAAAATTTGACACCAGAAGAAGGTTTTATCGGATCATTATATCAAAACTTACCAGTTTTGCAAAATTTTCTCTGCTGATAGAAGAAAGGTTGGAGCCTAATCCTCTTATCAGTGCCACAGCAAACTGAGATTTTGAGTCAATCCCATCTTCTAAATGAGCAAGAACGCTCTGCAGCAAGGTTACTGTCTGAGTAGATTTACCAACTGCCACCTCTCCTTCATTTATAACCCACTCTACAGCTAAAAAATAAGTTATATTTTAAATATAAAGTCATAATTTTCATTTTTGCACTAAACGGAGAACTCATTTGTTGTCATTAGAGAATATTACCCTTGTATAAATAGTCATTTATCAAATGAGAAAGAAGTCTGTTGTTACTCTTGTTCTTCATCCATAAATTAATCACCACTTTGGCATCAAGATCTGCTTCACTGATAAGAAAAATTTAACTGTTATATCAAGTAAAACAGTAATAGCAACAATAATGATAGTATTACACTTACATTTATCACATGAACTTGGCTAGGAGAGTTAAATTGTAACTATTACATTTATTAATTGATACAAATATTGATGCTCAAGGTCATTTGACTGGTCAAATTCAGACTGTAATTTAAATTAAGATAAAAATGATGAAAAAATGCTTTACAATAATAAATCTAAGATTGATTACAAACCTTAACAAAATCACACCAACGCGAGATATTGTAGCAGGAGATGCTTTACTTAAATCGTGTGTCTCAAAGATGAAGTTCACATTTTGACCAAATTGAATTCTCCATCCAGAAGGCAAAGTTAGTAATCGGTTATCATCCAAAACAGAATTTAAGCACTCAATCCATTCAGGATCAATATCTCCATCCAGAATCAACCATGACCAAACATCTTTTAAAGTAGATAAGATGAAAATTAAAGACTTAAAAACTTGTAAAATAATAACTAATAACAAAATTTTTGAAAAATGATAATCTTATTATGGTGATGACAATTTGATAAATGAACATAATAAATGAAAAAAGAAAATAACCTGAAGGCTCTGCATAAACTTGCTGAGCTGTTAAAGTAAGAATACCATCAGACCATTCTCTTGTTTCTGGATCAACATTTCCAAGTAGAGAAGTCCTTGGCATTGCCTTTGGATTGATCATGTGAATCTTTATATTCTTTCCTGTTGCAACTAGTGACTTCAGAAAAATGTTTGTAAAGAAGAATATAATTAACAAGTACATCATAATATTAAACAAGTATATGTTTCCAATAAACTTACATCAATGCACGGTTACAGTTTGTTTAACCAAAATATAATAGAATGATAAAACAAGTTACTTACAGTTTTCAGTAACTTAATAATAGAACTCTTCCCTGATCTTGGAGGCCCAACAACAACTACACCCATCCTTTGTTGCAGCTGCTCATAGACTTCCAGACATTTCCTGATCTTGAATTAGAAAAAAAAAAAATTGTTAATTTTATCATATGTATAGTGCATATCTTTCACCATCAATATATAACTATTTACGTCACTTATACAAGCTGCTCACTTTTTAATTTCTCTTAATATTCATAAATATGACAATTGATTATGCATACTGAGACAAATTTGATAGTACAGTATATTTTCAACCTTGAATTTTAGAAATAATTATAAACTTTATTTATAAAGTTATATATTATAAATAATTGACAATAAACTAAAAAATCAACCAGATTAGCTTACCTGGCATTCATTTTCTATTAAACCAATTAAATCAAAAGATCTCTGAATTACATCAGCTAGAGCAGCATCATGAATTTGATTACCCTCCTCATTGCTTTTAGAAGAGTTGAATACATCATCAATGATAGATTCAAAACGTTTACAGTCTTCAGGAGTAAGTTTTGAAAGGGTATGTAGTCTCAAGGAATTCCTTGCTACTTCTTCTTCTGACATAAATTTAACAGAATTTCCTTCTTTCTGTAGTTTTTCTTTCCTAGAAACCTCCTTCAAGCATGCACCACATCCATGAAGAACAGTTTTTAGAGCTCTTAATCCCCAATCATAATGTTGCTGCTTTGAGAGAATTTTGCTGGAAAAAGAATATAAATGTGGAACAATCAAAAAAGATTATTCTATTCCCTCAATAGATTAAACTTCGAGTAAATTGAGTTTAAGCTTCATTATGAGGAAATATATTAGATTGTATCATTCATTTAGGAGAATTGTCTTGCAGCATGTAACACAAAGATCAAATTCAAGAAATGCAAATAAAAATTCTCTTATATAAAATGTATATGATAGGTATTGCATTCAATGAATGGAATTGTATACTATGGCATTCAGTAACCTTCAGCATCAGTTGAGTGTTGAATAGGAAATTCAAATTAGAGGAGCCAATTAGAAAGGATATGGAAGAAAATTAAAAAGCATATCATGAATTCTATACAGTATCCTGAATTATGTTGTAAAAGATGTTTACACTCTAAATATAATTTAATTATAAGATACAGCCACATAGCCTTAATACAATGCAATATATTAGTATAAAATAAAATATACTCTTGGATAAGTAAATAAGAGGTACACCATATTCAGTACAGAAAAAATTTAGACATTCATAACTGTTTCCTCTTCCAATGTTTTATCCTAAGTATAAAAGCATATTCAACAAGTTTGATGACTTAAGCACCATCCTTGAGTGAAGAGGAATCCTCAAAATAATACAAGAAAAGTAGTGGAAAGACTAAAAACTAAAAGGGGCAATACAAGTGATACTTAGATTTCTAAGAATACACCAAAGGATAAGGAGGGGTGAGGTTAGCAGAGGAGATGATGCTGAAAAGATGAGCTGAATTGATAAATCAGAGTGTTTCATTTTTATGTCATCTTTTCCATTTTCTAAAGAACATTAATAGAGGCCCCTGTTCACTTTCACTATAGAATTTTAGAAGTAAAGCACAAGGAATAGTCACAGTAGTGGATACTTTACATATGAAAATATTTTAAATTTTCTTTTTTTGAAAAATCCACCAATCTTTCCAATAATGTTGAAACTTCAATCATTGCAAGGGATCAATATGACATAAAAAGTTCTCTGTGAAAAAAACTATAAAATATCGTACTACTAAAACTAACTCCTTCCATAGACTCATACTCCTTCATGCAAAAGTCTCAAAGGTATGTAAAATTTTGCCTACTCAGTTGATCCATGTTAGGATATTTTTCTCAGTAATAATTCTTATGAACATCACAGAAAATTGTAAAAGTAGCAACAAACAGAACAACATTCAAATAAAAATATTAGAGCAAAAAAGGTCCTCGTAATCACAAGATATATCTCAATCAAGATATATTCAAAATTTCAAGTTAAATATAATGTAAGTTTATAGCATTGTTAAACACAAAATTCATAAATAAATAAATATCCATCCTATATTTAAAGGTTTCAAATAGCTATTTAAAGAGAAGAAACAATGTAATAAACATTTTGCAGCTGAAGAAAGATAAAAGTTGGAATTTACCTGGCCAAATAGAAAACTTCAACCAATTTCTTTCCTATAACCCTTGCGTTTTTAAATCCCTCGGTATAAAGAACAACTTCAGCTATGAGGTTATTATCAGGTTGAGACATTACTACAGGTCTGAATAGCTGTTTTAGATTATTTGGAAGCTGTCTTCTATCACCATAACCTTTCCCTGCTGGATTCATAGTGATAAATATTCCACAGTTATGATCTAGATGAATCTGTAAGTCATGATGAATAAAATTTATTAAATGAATGCAAAAAATTTCAGTATGAACTATGTACAATATATCAGGCAAGCTTTTATTTTTATTATTAATGTGACCCAATTCTGCTCTTTGATATGATTTTCACAAGGATATTCTGTATCAAACTTTTCACCTAAATAACACACCATAAAGCTATTATGGCACATATTAATATGTATAGTAAAATAAGGTAAGGAGGGCTATCTAATAGAATATAAGGAATTATGAGATACAAATTTGATACCATCATATAATTATTTCTTATTATTAGCTGTAGTGAGGCAAAGTTCAATTAGTCAATATAAGTATGGTGAATGGTGTAAATATGTATTATTCATAGTGAGCTTTATAAGAAATATAAAAATTTATTAAAGTCTAACATTCAAACATAAAGATTATGATATAGTCTCGATAGGAATTTTTATTTTACATACCATAAGATTGTATAATATTAGAAACCTAAATATTCACATTTTTTTAAATTACCTCTTGATCCATAAGTCTGACAGATCCTTTACCACTTCGCAAAGATGCTTGAATTGACTGAATCTGAGTTGAAACTGATGACATAGTTACTTCTTTTAGTCGGTTGAATTCATCAAAGCATCCCCATGCACCACATTTAACAAGTCCAACAAATATACGCTCCATAGATTTTACATCAATTCCCTAAACAGTTGTTAATAAGTTATTGACAAAAGGATTTATAAATATAGAGCCAAAAAACTAGAAAATTATTGCAAACCTGATCACAGTTGAACACTAATACTTGCCGTCCAAGTAATGAACCCAATGCTTTTACTGATTCTGTTTTTCCAGTGCCTGCAGGTCCATAAGGATTAGCACCTAATCCTAGATTCATAGCCTAGGAGAAAATTCATTCCCTAACATTATTAGTGTCACTGCTAGTTAAATAATTTTCAAGCAAACGCTAGTAATAAAACTACCACAAAAATTATTATTTTCTTATAACATTTATAATTTTAGACAAATTTTTAGAGATAAAAAAATTAGAATGATAAAAATATGTTCTAAACCTGCATCAAAGTAATAAAGCACTTGTCAGTCAATGGTGTATGCACAATTTTTTGTTGATTTCCTTGATACTCAAAAGTGTATTCAAACTCAGAATCAGCCATTTTTACAACAACAGATCCATCTTTGCGACTATAAAATCTGAAAATTGTAAATTAAAGTTACTTTAGAATTACAGGAAAAATTAAATGTAAGGTATTTGATACACATTAATTTTGAATAAAGAGAAGAATCAGTATTCAATTAGTTTCTTATGGGTAATTAATGAACCAAAAATTGGAGCATGTATAAAGAAAAGGACAGCATTAACAGAAAAGTTAACCTATTTCTGCATGCTGCTTCTATCAGAAATTGGTCACGGTAAAAATAAATATACTTCAAATATGTGATTTTTAACATCTATCATGTAAATTTACATTTACCTACATCATGGAGCTATCATGTAACATTCTCCACAAACACTCTTCATTTGGTACAAAATTCAGCAGAATTTTTATCGCAACGTCATAAATAGTACATAATTCAGTGAATTGAGTTTTATACTTGCTTATAGTACCTCTTTACAGAATTATTACAATGTTATACCACATCCATCTAGATTTGTTGACTTTAGTTGTTTGAAAGCAATGAGTACATACTCAGTATCATAATATGATAGGAATTAACAATTTATTGTTAAACTTGGTAGCTAACCATCCATCTCTGCTAAATCCTTCTTTGTATTCTGCTCAGTATTTCTTTATTTATCGCACTTTTAGATAAAAATAGTCTGACTGAACCAATGTGTTTTCAACAAAGAAATTGATAGAATTATTTTAGAAAATAAGTTATTTAGATGAAGATGTAAGCAAAGATAGGAAATCATTTACATATTTATATAGGACACTTGAAGAATTAAAATGACTGTCCACAGAAGCTCAGTATAATTTTATGAACATTTTGAGAATTTTTCATATAAGAGTATATAATATTTTTCTGCCTTATATTATGTAAATATTAATGAATGACTATAAATACTTGAATAAAATAAGAAAATATATCTAACAGTACTATTACATACCTTAATTGCTTCTGCCATGTCCATTGACTCACAAGTGAAGTTCCAGAGGAAAGGAGTTCTTCTACTATAGACATAAAATGTATGGTGTCCATAATGAGTGCTTTTACTTTAGTAAATAACAAATCTGATGATTCTGAATGTTTTTCTTCCAGATTTTCCTCCTTAGAATTTCTCAGGTTTGTGTAAGCTTCAATTTTAGACTGCACGCAATATTGATTATGATAACATAAGGATATTAAGAAATAAATATGCATATTAATATTGTAATTGCTAGGAGTTTAAAAATAAACTATTTTCTATTACCTGAATAAAGATATTGTATTAAACTCTAAATGAATTATATATAAATATAATGTTTTAGCAACATTTTTAATTCAAGATAACATTCAAAATTACACTTTTGCTACATCAGGGGGAATTTGTTCTTTGAACTATAAACTTAGAGTCAAAGAAAGATGGACATACAATGAATAAGAAAAAACTCTTTAATTATTTTTGCACCTCAATGGCTCTAAATTTAAATAAGAAAATAAACCTCAAAATTCATAGGTATTTTTTATAGATAAGAAAATATTATAGCTACAAAAAATTTAATTTGCATCATAATAATAATTTTAATACAAAACCATTTAATTGGAAATGGAACTAAAAACGTATTCTCCTGATAAAATACTTTCAGTTTTCCAACTCTTTAACTGTAGATCAGTGATTCCCAATGTGGTCTATATCGACCCCTAGGGGTCTATGACAACCGGTAAGGGGTCTACGTCAGCAAGATAAAAAATTCGGATTGTTTATTTTGAGTAGTTCTTCAATGTTTATTTTGAGTAAATTTAATTTGAATTCAATTAATAAATATATAAAACTTAACTTATTTTTTTACTTTATGTTTTTTACACTAAACTTCACTAAAGTTAGAAATTTACAAAAATACAGGTAGCAGGGGGTCTACCCAAAACGGATAAACATGGCAAGGGGTCTACAATACGAAAAAGTTTGGAAACCTCTGCTGTAGATGGTGATTATTTCAATTTGTTTTCTTGTGGTGTCTTATTTTTCAACAATTTCTGACAAGCACTTAAGGTACTCATGAAATAACAAGATGAACTAGAACTGACCTTTAGAGAAAAAAGAAAGTTAGATAAAGTTCCATCTCTTATAGCAAGCTCACACCTTTCACAAAATACAACTCTTTCTGCAACACAATGTATCTGGGATGGATAACGAAAAGGATCTAACAATTGGTCTTGAAGATCTCTGCAATCTATGATGCACTCCTTCATTAGATTCTTCAAAGTTGCTCTCATTTCAATAGAGAGTGCATTCAACCATTCCTATTTACGCAAAATTCAATTTTTTAATTAATATTACACATTTTATTAAAATTGATATTTTCTTCACAACAAAGTTTTAACATTATTCTTCAAATAATATCTAGCCCATACTTAAAATTCATAAAAGTTTCTATCAATTATTAGCATACAATTCTTTCGCCAAGCAATCATGAAAAGTCTTATTTATCAATAAATTACACATTTCATTGACTGGTATAATAAAAGAAACTGCAACCAAATTGTTTTTTAAGTAAAAGATAAAAAGAATGAGAAAGGGGGAAATAAGATTCAATTGTCTATGTTTCATTGTGTTTGCCTTATTTAGAGGCTGTGAGAGTTAAATTTCAATGTTATTTCTCTGGATTGTAGCAGTCCATCCAGGATACTCATAATGATCGCAAAGGAAAGGAATCATTAATTTTTTTGGCTTCATACCATTGCTTTCATGATTTTCTCAGAGCAAATACAGGAAATATTTGCACACAAATTTACTTAATTTTTATGCAAAACTGAAAAACTTAACAATATACCTATAGTATCTGTTTTTTCAAATTTGATTACCTAGCAATTAAAACTGTTCTATGAATTTTGGCAACCATCACCAGTAATTTAATGTTCAACATTATGTGTATATTAATTAGACATACTGCAGCATTTACACTCATTCAAATTTTTATAAACAGAAGCAATCACTATAGTAGATGCGTTATAAATGTCACTAAATCAGGATTTTTTTCCTTTAGGACCAGGTTAAGTATTTAATCACAACGTGAAACTTGTTTGTGTTTTTCTATTCTTTCTGAATCAACAAAAATTTTTAGCTTGCAACAAAATTCAAAATAACCCCATGCATGAAAGCAATGGATATAACATTACCACCTATTAGTTAATAATGATGCTTAGTAAACAAAAAGTTATGATAGTATCTCTTGGATATTTATTATCAACTTATTGAATTACCATTGTATTTTCTTTAGCCTTTGACTAAAATATTCTATGAATTAAAATTTATTGCAATTCTAATATAAGTATATACTTATCATATAGCCCAGAATTTTCATATCCATTATTTATTAGTCATAAATGAATAAGATTATACAAAAACTCACCTCAACCTGATTTGTTATTTCAATTTTTTTATTTAAATTAACAACCTCTCCGTCCTGAGATTTTATAGCTATTATTTTTTTGCATTCCTCATCAAAGAGAACAGAATATATCCCAGCAAACAGCTTCTTCAAATGAGACTGGATTACTTTCTCTTTGGTAGATTGTCCTAAAATTTCCAGCAAATCATCATCTCCGAGAAAATAAAATCTTGGAAAATTTGCTCTCTTTTCCTAAGATATTGAAATAATGAAGATATTGTTATAAAATTAGCATAATCTTTTTGAAAAAAATTTCTATTAGATCATTAGAGATTAGGTTTATATATAATTACTATTAGTCAAAACTTAGATATATATTTTAAAAAAAGATTTTTAAATGTATAAAAAAATACAATGTTTTCATTGATGAAAGCTATAATTTCAAATTGTGCATCAAAAAGGTGCAAATGATCAAATGTATTTTCTTTCCAAAGTATCACCTCAAGAAATTCATTGAGACTCCTTTGGCAGCGAGTTAATTGTTCAATCATTGATGAGAGAACCTGTCTTAAGCCAGGAATCCGACATAAAGTTGTTACTCTAGCACCTTTATTCCCACTTAGAGCTTCAAGAGACAACTCTTTAACAACCCAACGAAAATCTGCATCAACTCTTGAAAACCTTGCTCCCTCTGAGGCCAGAACTCCACTGCCAAATATTGGTTCTAGATATAGCCACCTGTGAGTTAGATATATTATCATGAGTTGTGGAATAAAATAAAAAGGAGAAATAATATTTTTATATGCGATAGACTAGAAATGTTCAATGATTTAGTTAAGTGCAGAAGAGACACAAAAAAATCAGTTACTCTACTACCCGGATGATAATATTCTCTTGTTTAATTTACTAAAAGTAATAAATATTAGTGTTATTAATTTAATGTGATGAAGATAATAAATATAATTACTTTCTTTGGATGTTAGAAAGATTTCGTAAGTATTCATCTAAATCTGCGAGCCTGGTCTCCCATATGGCAACACGATCTGAAAAACCTTCAAAACTAGAACTGATTTTGACAGACTGAAGTAAGCATTGATGATCTCCAACCTAGAATAAAATATCTAGTATTAATATATAAGACTTCAGGAATCATTCCTATTCTTATTTTCTTCCTAGGGAAGAAATGAATCCAATTAAGACAACATAATTATTAAATTCTAAACCTTGATAGTAACAGAAGTGACTAACTTACTTTGTTTAGCACATCCTTATAATCACTTATAATGTTCAAAATTCTTCCTTGGGAATCAGTGTGTTTTGTCATGTTAAACTTAGCCTCCACCTCCCATATGTCTAATTCATTAAGAGCTTGGCGAATAACTATCTCACTGGCTGCTCTAGCATTCAATTCCTTCCATTAAAACAACATTACAAATTGTTAAATTATTTTCTAGGCTTAAAATTGAAATTTTTCAACACATAATATTATTATTTAAGGTTTATTTTGAACCTTTTTTAAGAACTAGAACTTATTCTAGACACAAAAATAAGGTCATTGTTTTTGTTATATCTGCTATATTTAAAATTCTTACCTTGATTGCTTCCAATTTTTTTAAAACTGTGTGTTTCACATTCAAGAAATCGCCAAAAGTTATTGCATCTGGTTGCTTTTCTGGTATCCTCAAAAGTTTTAGCAATTCATGCCAATGATTATCACCAAATGTTTCTCCCCGTAGATATTTCAATATAGGAAGAATATCCTGTAAGATATATAAGAATTGTGTTGCTTTTTTCAAGAGTAATGTTTCAATAGATATAATATCATCAATAATATATATCAATATATAAGAAATATTTGATGCATAATGTGGCCATTAAATCCTATAACACAGGAGTATTTAAGAATAACATTTATATAAATGTAAATATAAATAACTATACCTGAATATGATATTTTTATAACATATTTTGAAATATTTTGTGTACATATGTATCAAATGTGTATCAAAATATATCTAAAAATTTGAAAAATAATCAAGCACTAATTTTTTTGAAAGATTTAAATTTTTTTATGAAATAGTGAATTAAGGACAATAGTACACTCTTGAGAGTAGTTCTTGAGTGAGACTTATTTTTAATACTAAAAGGACGTATGTGGTCAGATATATCAACTATTAAATGTTATTTAAGCTTTAAAATATATTTGAAGGAAAGAAGAAACAGAATTCAATTTTTTTACAGGTAAAAAATTTATTTACCTTGTATCCTTCAATTTCTTGTAGTATTCTCACAGTAAGTGAAGTAGCTCCTCCCTCTGGTAAATCAAGCTTTTCACACCACTGTGATAGAAATTCATCAAATTTATAGCATTTGCTCCGAAATACAATCCATTCTTCATCAGCCATTTGCTTCAGTCCTTCATGAGAGGAAACAGGAAATTAATAAAAAAATTATTCATAAAAGTTATTATTAGAAACATTTCTAATACTCTGAACTTTATTAAGTAAAAGTTTAGAAAGAATGACCACATAAATTAACTTTCAGTCTCTTCTTTCTGAGGAAATCATTCTATATTAACTTTCAGCTAATATTTATCCATTATTAATGATTAAAATAAATTGAAATATTTTCTTTGAAATCCTATAACTAATCATTATTTTCAATAAACAATGAAGATTTTTTTAAATGTCCTCATACCTCTTGTTGAACAAATTTTTCACATTAAGATAAGTATCTTTTCTCCCATTCCAAAAGATTGTTTTACAAATTCGTTCAATTTTTGCAACAGATAATATGATTTTAATTACATTAAAGAAAATTCAGCAGCTAAATTTAAAAAAATATGAACTGAGGTAAGAATTTCATCCATGAAATTATTACCAATTACAAGCATTGTTGGTTTGATGTCAGAACAATTGGGACTTTTTGATTCAATGTTTCAACTCAAAGAAGATCTTCAAGAATAAAGAAGATGATTCTTCCAAAGTATTGCAAACAACAGTATTCTAAATGATTGCTCTTCTAAATCATTAATTATAACCAAAACCTATAAAATTTTATAAGTTTTGATGTAATAAAATGACCATTTTTGTAGATTATTATTTTTAAAAAATAAAAAAATGTTTTCACTATATATATATTTTATTATTTTTTGACACTATAATCTAAAAGGCTAGGCCTATCTTATACCTTATATGAAAACAAAAACAACTTAATTGAATTCCAATTGAAAATAGATTAAATAAAAAGCGAATTAAAGGCAAAAAATACCAACATTAATATATATATATATATATTAAAAATATATATTAATATCGATAAACATCTATTCTTTTAATAACTGAGTAAAAATGTATGTATTACCAGTAGAGGTTTAAAAATTTCCCTCTGAAAACATATTCTAACAACAAATCATATGTTTTGTTGCACCAAATATTTACCTGCATTGAAGTCATCAAAGAGAGACCACATTGATTCAATTCTTCTGATATCATTCTCAACTTCATTACACTCAGATATTTTAAGTGGTTCCATTCCCATACTAATAAAATCAGAGCTAAAAAAATGATCTTGTTAATATCTTCATGATGCATAGCATAGTTTTTTGTACATGATGCATTGACTAAAGATAAAAATTAACATTTAACTTATATATTCTTTATATTCTCAAATGTAATTTATGAAAATTATCTTAAACTAGAATTTTCATTGAGAATGAATGCATTCTTTAGAGAATTATTCATTTCCCATTTAAATGATCCTGAGAAGAATTATCATTCATAAAGAAATCCATAAACTTTTAATATAATAGAATATAAAAGGAATTGAAAGAGCCTAATTTTCAATTATCATAATATGATCAATAAAACTTGATGCAAATAGTTTAGTGTTTAGTTTCTGTACATTTTTCACTTTGAACGTAAATTCAAAAAATAGACAAAGAATTATGAGGCCAATCATTTGAATCGGTTGACAAATATTTTACTCGATTTTTCATATGAAGTGGTTAATATCATTTATAATATGCATAAAGCTCTTCCTTGAAACCAGAATTAAGGACATGTGTATAAGTATATTAGTGTTATGGATGAGATCTTTTTCCATCAGATATTTTTCTTTTGAAACTTGTAAAAAAACATTTATAGAAGCCTGATATACATTATATAAATGAATTGTGCAAATATTAATTAGACTGAATTATTAAATAAATAATAATAAAAACCATCATCAAGAGAAATAAAAGCTGTAATATACATTTTCCTTATGTTTTGCATTCAAAATATAATATTGATATTGAGAATATTTGAGAAAAGATACAAACTTTAACTTCTCTACAGACAGCATCAATGAATTCCATTCATCTCTCTTGTCTCTAATAAGAAGTAAGGTTTTATGTAAAGATTTTTGACTTTCATCGACTTCTCCAATGTCAACTAAAGACTCCTCCCGTGGTCGAGCCTGCTCCCACCTCAAGGAAAATCGTTTCACCTCTTCTGTGAGATTCTCAGCTTGCATATTTAAATTGATCTTTATGGTCTCCAACTAATTATAAAATCCATAAAACATTTCCAAGTATTAAAAAAAAAACATTTCCACAAGTATGCATGTATGCATATAAATATACACTTTTTCTTTTGATCTTTATCTATTAATCTTTAATAAAATATACATTGATGGCATAGGAATAGCATGAGTTCTTATTAAGTAATCACATCAGTAGATTATAAAAAATCAATGCTGAATTTTATATGCTGATAGTTAATTTTCAACAAGGTATTGTAATTCATAAACAATTAATGGTCATATAAATACAAAGATTATTTTCACTTTACAACAAAGTACAAAGCCAATGTGTACATGAAAATGAAGTTTCACATAGTTAAGAATTACACTTTTGATTTTATAATTAATTGAAATCTATTTGCCAACAAAATTTTTATCATTGCTATTCAAGAGGGATTTTGATAAAATTTTATGCCTCAAAAAGAAGTATTACCTGCTTGCTTATGACGACTTCATAATTATTGAGGAGAGATTGAACACTATCCCATAGTAATGAAACCTGTTTAACTTTATCTACTGTTTCTTTTGTCCAGCTGGCCAGAATTTTATTTTTCTTTTCAGTTTCAAGAAGCAAAACATTAATCTGAAAAATCATAAATTTGATAATGAAAATATAATTATATTAATCCTCTACTTCATACTATCAAAGATTGAAAAGTTAACCTCTGGAGCCTCTCGGAGTATTTGACCATGATGAGCAGTAGCAGAACTTATATCTGTAATTGAAGAAGAGGGACTCTGTAAAACTTCCATAGCTCCATTAGCAAACTGTTCAACTTTGGCTGCATCACGCAAGATGCATGCTTGAAGAGATGATGCCAGTAAATCCCAAAATCGACGATTGTGAACTTCTATGTCAGCACGAACAGGAAGTACACTGACACAGAAGCATTCAACTCTTTCCTCTTGGCTGTAATAATAGTTTTAAATCAAATATAGGTATAGGGAAAGTAGTGTTTCAGATATCTGTATATAAATTTAAGTAGTATTAATTTTTTTAGATATGATTAAAATACTGACCCTAAATAGCAAATCAATTCCATACTTCAATTATGTAACAAATTAACTGCCTAAGAATATTTATAGTGTTATTCCATTAATAATGCACTATTTTAACTCACCATGACAGCTTTGCAATCTGCTGTTCCCATGCTTTAGATGCTTTGAAGTTCATATCCCAATCTTGCCAATTGAATAAATTTTCTCTAACCAGTCGGTCAACATCAACCATACCAAGAGCAACCCAATGAGAGTATTTTACTTTAACATCCTCAAGCTTGCAGAATAAAGCTTCTGCTTTCTCAAATAATTTTCCAAATTGATGAGCATTTCTAACCAAGATAAAATAAAAAAGTTAGCAACTACGAGTAATTTTAATCTTTTTGAAATATAAATATCCTAACTTAAAATATTATTTTATTACAAAAGTGATTTGCATTAAAATTCTATGGTAATGAATGAATATTAAATCAAACAATCACAGATGTTAATGGAATGGAATAAATAATAGACATAATAAAGGGTTGTAGGAAGAAAATTGATTGTAAATCGAATTTAAATTGGAAGGTTAAAAACCTTTACTTTATAGAAAAAAAAGTGACTGTATGATTTAACTAAATTGTCAAGTTTTTACAATTCATATTAAGAGAATTAAACATAAAAAGCAAAGAAATAGAAATATTTGGAAATATTAAACTAATTTATATATGAAAAATTTTAAATTTCCTTGTAATTTTATGCAATGCAATCAATTGTGAACCTCTCTATTATCATTGGAAAGATTTGCTCCTCTCCCCCAGCACCCCTGAAGACTCTAGGAATAGCCAAAAATTGTCTAAGTTGTCCATAGTAGCGGCTCCGTATCTCCTCAATTGGAGGTTGAAATTGAAGCCTCTGTTGCCTTAAAGTTTAATTAAAAATAAATTCTTCAATGAATATCCAGTACAAACATATCATAAATCTAATAAATATAAACAAGTATTGAGCACATTAAAAGTGAATCAATAAATTAGAACAGACACAAACATTTCTACCTCAATAAAAATAAGGTTTTCATAATCATAATCATAATTGGCTACAAAGTATATTCTACTCAAAACCATGATTTTTTTATAATTTATTTAGTCTGATTGTATTATAATTACTGATATTATAATTCTGGTAATTAAGATAGGATAATTTGTTTGTTTTGATAATATTACTGCTAAATGTTTATCCTTTCTCAAAATTATAATTAAACAAAGAATATTCAAATAAATTTTTCAATTGTATAATGTAAATTAAGATAACTCTTAAATTAGTCTAAAAATAATTAAAAGTATATTTAGACAAAATATGGTACATATTATTGCTTCATTGGGCAAATAAAGTTGGAATATTGATATATTGTGATCCGTATAAAATTTTCTAAATTTGAAGATAGAAAAAATCCTGCTTAATACTATGCATAAAGGAGCTGTTAGTATATAAATTAAGATTAAAGTTTTATGATATTATATCAATTTATGATATTATAAAACTTAATACTTACCTGAAGACAAGATCAACTTTCATTTCTGGAAAATGTTCATTTAAAGCTTCCAAACTTATTTGATACTGGTATTCTAAAACTTTGTAAAACTGATGGTCCCAGTGAATCTTCCATGATTTTGTATCAGTAAACCCTTGCAATTCTACATTGCTCATAATGCTCCTTACATCAGACAATGTTTCTTTCCACTTATGCTGATGATGTAGTAAGTCAGCAGATATTAATGTCTCAGCCTAACATATGATATTTAAAAAAAGTTATGTCACTTCAAAATTTTTATGTATAAATAACTACTTTATTAAGTAAGTTTTTTATTAATTTTATAAGAAATAAAGGAATTATTTATATTTATGAATTATTTGTTAATTTAATGAGAAATATAAAGCAGATAAACTATACTTCAGGCAACCACATATATTGAACTTTTGAAATCATAACAAAATGGTATTCGATACAAAGAATGAGTAGAGGACAAATAAATAAGATTGGATTTTTAAATAATGAGTATATAACTGGAATTATCAGATACATTCTTCTTGATATGACAAAATAAAATAATCAAGAAAAAATTATAGAGTAATGACAGCATGAATTTTATCATGTTTGGTTACCTAAAACCAAAATTTCACATATTCCATACAAAAGGTCTTTGCAAATATTTTTGTGTATATGGGTATAGGCTTAGTTTTATTTCACCTACAGCCCACGATTCATAAACAAACAAGACAAAGTTTTGCATAATGTTTTCTTATGGAAAATTAAAGCAGCAAAATACAGATAAAAAGGAAGGACTAAAATGTGGGGAAGCAGATAAATATCTGTTGTACTTTTTTATGAATGATAAAGCTATAACATCAGTAATTCTATGAACATTTTCATTTAATATGCCTTGCTAAATTCATATGATTCAATAAACCTTTTTCTGAATATCCATATGATAGGTTGCTAAACGGCTATTTTCTCTGGAAAGTCTCTCTACAGCTCTTTTGAGCTTATCAATGTAAGCATTTACAGCAGTAGTATCACTCCAAGTCACAACACCTTCCTCATGGACAAGTCTTGAGAGTTCCAATGCTGCTTCAAGCATCATTGGCCGCTGAGAAGGGATCATTTTATCACCAATGGTGTTATGAAAATTGGCAACCTTAAAAATAACAAGATTTATTACTGATTCTGCAGTGAAAATTAGTTTTGCATTTAGGTATTAAAAGTTATTATTTTGAAAGAACTAATTTTTCACATTCAAATTCTAAGTAAAATGAGAAGAAACAAAATGAACTTCTGGGGAGAGGGAAGATAATTAAAATTCAAACATTACTTCACAGTGAATTATTTCATTAGTATATTATTATTTATTCCTAACCTGTTCCAACGATTTTGCTTGTTGAACAAATTTTTTTGCTGTTTCTGCAACAACTTTAATATCAGTTGGAATTCGGTAGCCCAAAATAGAAAGCTGCTTTACTTCATTCATCAAGGCAACAAGCCTCTTATTATATCTCACTTTCATGAATTGACAACTGCCTTCAAAAGTAACAACAGGCTCATCAGTTGAGAGGCTACCATAAGACAGAAAGAAATGAGCAAACGTTAGTCACATCTTCAATTATCAAAAAAGTGCTACCTAGTTTTTATTCTAGTTCATTAAGGTAGATTTTTCATCATTTTATATAAACTAGCATTATTGATTTTGATCTTTTTTTCTCAGCAGTCATTGGAAATATATATTTTCCCCTATGAATTAATATTTTGCAAGCCAAACTTAAACAGAAATTTTTTGGGTGGTAACTAGTTTCGTTGATTTTTGTGAAAGGGGATGGAAAAACAAACCACATAAATGAACAGAGTAGAAAGTAAGAAAAGAGGGGTGAAGAGTTTGGGAAGAGGCATTAATTCATTAAGTTCGAAAGATTAAGTGGGAGGATTTAATGTTCACTTGTTCTTAAGTCTCTTCCCTTCTCTTGGGCAATAGAGAAGTTTGGATATAAAACTGTTTCTTTGGCCTTTCTTTCCTTAATAAGCAGCTTTCTGTCCAGTTATACCTCCCTTTTCTAATCCCCACCGTATAACTTTGATCTCCTTATTCCCAGTGTGTCAGAGGATGTCATGTAACCAACAAAACATGCCACTGTTCAATAAAATTGCCATGAAAAAATTAATAAGTGTGCATTGTTCATTAAAGGACTTAAAAAGCTATTTTTGCAGAGGTGTTCTTCACCTTGTTATCTTGTGAGTGAGAGAAGAAAGCTATCAAGTTAAGTTGCATACAACAGTCATAAATATAGATAGTTTATAACAGATCTAAGAGTATCTTTTATGTATTACACATAAACATATTATAAATCAAAATTATAATTATCTAAGTGTCAAAATGGTTTCAAAAATAATTCTAAATCAAAATTTTAAAATTATTAGCCATTCAAAGAGGTTGGGTAAAACTTTTTCCACCCATGCTTTTTTTCAATTGATTCAATCAAGAGTCATATACCTTAATGTTTTTTTCTCAATTTCCTGGGTTATTTCCTGAAGCCAACTATTATATTGATTCTGAGCATAGTCTTTCAGTCCTTTAAGAAGTTCTCCTAACTGAGCCTTTAGCTCTTCATATCCTGTTAAGTCATTCAAAATTTTGAAACTGGTTTCTTCAATGTCAAGAACCTATTTGAAATTGGTACATGAAAAATGAATATATTCATCACCAATTACTGTAATTGACATGAAGATTATTAAAGATTCATTAATATGCCATTACTTTATAGACTTATATTTTTACATTTTTTGAATTAGAAAATATCATTCTTTCCCAAAAAAATGAAAACACTTCTTTATTATCTTAATATTATAATTAATCTTTTATATCCTCCCATTACTTAAAAAGAAAGTAAATCATATATAAATTCATGCTGTATTGAAATTTTAAAATTTACTGATATGTATACATCAAGATTCAAGAACAAACCTTTGACTCAAGTTGTCTTGCCCAATATATGTTTGAGATTATTTTAGGTAAATAAGGAATAGAGTATGCTGAATCAGAGGACAAAGTCTTCTCACTTTTAAATAATTCTTCTTCAAGAGAATGTAAATAATCCATCAAGGAAGCAAGAAGATTCTCCCTGTGGGCTATAAGTGCTTGAGCAATACTTGGTCTTTCAATAGCATTCACATATCTTTTGAATTCCTTTCAAAAATAAAGAATTTTGATTCATTAAAAATAAAATGAAATAATAATTTCTGCGACACAAATTAAGGATCTCGGTCAAATGTATCAGGCAAAAAATTTTCCATTGTACACTTCTAAAAACCTACACTAATGAGGAATCATCACCTACCTGCTAAATTAGTCATATATTTGTTAAAAGTAAATAATATAGTAATATAATTAGTAAACAATTATGATAAATAAATTATAATGTCATGCGTAACCCCAACGGTAATTAAATGGCTTTCTCTGAGGTGTTTTTGCCTAAATATATAGTACAGTAAAATAATTAAACATATCAAAGCTAATAGCAATAAAAATAAACTATTCTATATTTTAAGTACAAAAAGTCAATTAAACCTGGAATAACTGTAAAGATGAAGCTGATCCAACACTATCAAGTTGACTTCGTAGCTTTGTAGCAATACATGATTCTGATGGAGCCAACATAGTTTCAAAATTTGTTAGAGCCAACTGCCAACTGGGTTCTGAATATGGATTAAATTGCACAGGATTCATGCCTTAAAGAGAAAATGGCCAGGGACAGGCAAAGTGCTATTGATTAGTATCACATAATTTGTAAGATGGAAAAATGGCAGAAATGATCCAATCTAAATTCACTCAACTATTATTAGCTACACCTTTTTTTTCTTTAAATGAAAAATCCAAACCAACATGCATAACAAGACTAACTCCATAAAATTATATTTTATAGAGTATATTATGGAGATTATAATTAAATTAAGCATAGCATTAAATATAAAATGAAATTAATAACTGGAGGATCAACTTCTTCAGAAACTTTGAAATAATAGTAAAATCTAATCAAAGCTAAAAATATCATAAATCTATTTCACTAATTTTATTTTTAAAAAGATTAATTCACAAAAGATGCTCGATTAACCACAGGAAAAATAAACTTTACTTAAATATCTACAGTGAGAATACATAGCAAAAAGGATTACTGAAAAATAGAATGAGAAACTCACCAATAAATGGAATGAAAGCATCTTTAACCCTATGATTGTCCTGTTCTTCTTGTGATAGGAGCCTCACCAACTGATGATGCATAGTACGAACATGTGAAATCTATGCAATATAAAAAAGATTATATATAACACAAATTGACCTGTTTGAATGTGAATAAACTTTTATATTCTTAGTATAAATAGAAAAGAGAGGATTAGGCTATGCTTTTGCAGGAAAACTATATAATTTTGTTTTAAGCATATGTAATCTTAGGACAAAGTTAATACTTTAAATGTTCACGTAGGCATTTATTAAATAACAATGATTTAGATAAGTACTTGCAAAGACTTCATGCTCTGATTATAGTGATTCTTACCTCCATCAATCTTCCCTTAAAACCTTTTAAAAAATTAGGAATGAATGCATCACCTCTCCATGGATGAAAACTATAGTTCGGCCAAAACAATGATGTAAGATTGTGGCATATTTCAATCCATTTATCACATACAGAAGCAGCCTATCAACAAATGAAATACATATTACTGGGGTAAAAAAACAGAATAAGGGAAATAACATATTTGAAGCATTAAGGTTCTTCTTCTTACCTCTTTCAAAATGTTCTCAATTTCCCTATAAGGATCATTCCAAATATCTTTGCCTTTAAATTTTGATTGAATGTATTTAATTACATCATTTCCTTTAAATGAATATAACACAAATAAATATAAAAATAACATTTTTATGAGTTGCTTCATCTTTTTAAACTCTAAAAACAAATTAACTATAGAGGGAATTTAGCTGATGAAATATTAAAACAACTGAAATCTAAATAATAATATAATAAGGACAACAATAAAATATTCTTAAATTATTTCTTGATCAGAATTTTAGATAAGTTCTTATTCCAAATCATGGATTCATCGAATGTGATCATGTAGATTAAGTTCAATTATTCATTTAAATAATGCAGTAACTTATTACATAAAATGTATGCCAAACTTTTAATCGAATTTGGGCATTCCAATTGTATAACTCAAAATTTTATACGAAACTACCAAGAACAATCTTTATTCAATGATACTTCTCTAGTATTGCAAGTTAAATTTTACAATGATAATTTTATAGAAGATTTTTACAGGGAGTTGGACTTAGTAATGTCACTTCTCTAGATCAGAGGTCTCCAAACTTTCCAGCCTAAGGGCCATACTGATTACTCCAGTAAGTTCCGAGAGCCAAAACCACATTATCATTGTTGTAAAAAATATGTTCTCTAAAAGGAGTTTTCAAGTATGCTCTCTGCGGGCCGGACATAATCTGTCTGTGGGCCAGATGTGGCCCTCGGGCTGTAGTTTGGAGACCCCTGCTCTAGATCATCATTATCTACATCTAAAATACAGCTTGGCTTTCATTCTTTTGGTGCTGGGAATATATTTATAAATATATATTATATATAGCTGCTCTTCCAGAATTTCTTCATATTTTTGTTAATATGTATGCACAACAAAAAAACTAAAAATATATATGTCTGAAACTTCCCAAAACAGAAAATATATATTTTAAGTAGATTGTATGAAATTAGGCTTATTACTCATTGATGAATTTCAATTTAAATGCAGAGGTAATTCACTCTTGATTAATGAAACAAAAAAGTTGACAAATTATTGTCAACCTGAATGGTTGAAGACTTTTCCGTTTGTATACAGCATATTAAGTTGGTCTGAGTTACTGATAAGGCTTGACAGTTAGTGAGAAACTGGATTAGGACACATGCAAAGAGTAATTTGTAAAAAAGGCTAACCAAAGCTGTGTAAAACAACAAGCTGCTTAAGCCTTTATTACTCTCTATAATGTGTGAGGACTGAAATAAATAATGCTCAAGGAAAATAAAAATTACAATGGAATCATAAATAAAATTCTTCAAAAAATTTTATAAACTAAAAAATAAACCTCAAATTTTGGGTGGCTAGCAAGTTAAGTTGAATACCACAGGCTGTGAAACTATCAATAATGTTTTTCATAAATAATATTTAATTCATCTGAGGTTTAGATCAGTTAGTGAAAAAGGCAGTCAGGTGTGAAGATGATTTCTGTAAAAAGTTTTAGGTAAATTGAATTGATTGTATTAAAATTAATAAAATTACCAATCAGATCTAATACATGGCACATTCGTTGCTGTGGATAGAACATTTCTTCCAGTTTCCAAAGATCATCTAAATAATTTTGAACATCGTCCAAAATTGTTTCACAATCCATTAAAGAAACAGAATTTAAGGAACTGGAAAAGAAGACAAACATTATTAACACTTAAGGATTAAACTGTATATACATATACAGATATCGATAAGATGATTAGTTTATTTATATGATATATAATTAATTTGTTTTCACCTAAGTTCCTTAACTACAATCTTCAGGATATCATAAAAACTTTGGGCTTTAATTTTCTCTTCTTTCAGTACTGTTTCCTGGGAAATGATGGACCAAAATTGAAGTTCATCTTCCAGTAAAATGATTGCTGAGAAAATGTAAGTACACAATAAATAAAAAATACTTATTCATATCCTAAATATATTTACCTTATTAATTCAAATTTACAAATTCTACAATCATTCACAAAAATATCATACTTGAGACCACTCTATCCTTTATATTCCACAGTAAAAGCTTATATTTAATTTCAAGAATCTTGGTAATTTAACCTCACTAATTTTAATGTGTGTTTCAAGATAGTTAATATACCACCAACTATTTGAAAATTCAAGCTTTGGAAACTTAACTCGGAGAACCTTGCTGATACCTCAATCCAACTTAAAACTTGACTAATCATCATCAGCCATTTTTGATTAAACACCATTTGACTTAACATAGGCTGTCCCAGGTTCTCTCAAATTTCCTCTGCTTTGGTATTCCCTTTGTTTCCCTTGACATTTAATCTAAACAGTAGATGGTGTCTTTGGTATATCTACCTTTTAGTCTTCTTATCTCTGGGTATCTAGTGGAGAACTTCTGACATGCTATTGCTATCATTTTTCTCATCATACAACCTGCCCAAATCTATTACAGTGACCTTAACCTATGGATGATATATGCACAAACTCCAACTCAAACTCCTTAACCATGTGTTGCATTCTTGGTTCTTTCTTGTGCTTCCCAATTCCCAGTGTTTTTATACATCTACTTCCATAGATCAGTTTTGGTATGATACCACTAGTCAGAGGGCAGGGGTGATCTTATTAAGTTTCCTCTAAAAATGACTTCCAGTGAACAATTGCTCCTGAATTCTTCACCATTTACCTCCTTACCTATTAAAATTTTTCTTAATGCCCATTCTGCTCTCTCCCCCTCAAAAAACAATCATTCTCAAAACTGGACCTACAACCTAGCTCTCAACTCTTCTATGTGAGAAATTCTAGTCTCTAATTTGTAAATCCATTCCTGAACTTAACAAGAGTTAATAAACTGCACTGAATCAGATGAGGTGTTATGGTTATCCATAATGTAAATATCCTCATATGGTTTTATAATTTTTCCACAAAATATATTTTTATTAAAAAATGCACAACATCTGATTTTCATCATCAACATCTGATCATCATCATCTGGTCAATCATCGAAACTGGTTATGTGTTAGTCAATCAAAAATATTTTTTATGGTTAAAGTACAAAACTTTATGAGATAATCAACAAGAGTTAAGAGTTGATTTACATTCTCAATTTCATGTGACTGCCTCTAAAGCTAATGAATTAACCATCACCGGAATGAGAATAAAATGCATTTAATGCACAAATGCAATTCAATGTATTGTTTACATAGGATACACACTTGAAGTTAACTTCAATAAGCAAAACAAAACTTCAACTAAACTTCATTACCTTAAGTCTGTAACTCTGATGCTATGATCAAATTAATTATAAAAATATAAAGATCTGAAGGTTTGCTTCACACATAATGGTAAAAGGCATTTTGTTCTTTGGTATGCAAAAGTAATCTACTGAATTTTCTTTTTAATCTATCTTTTAATCCATAAATATTCTTGTTTGGTGTCATATGAAGTATTAAAAATTCCACATAATTGATGAGATGATCGAAAGAATTCTTGAAAAAGTTGATATGGCCATTCAAGCTCTTACCATCTAAATTCAAAGCATCGACTGGATTAATGTTGAGAGGTTTTTGTTTGGATATTGATCTCAGAAGATTAAGCTCTAGTTGATTAACAGTTTGCAGCAATTTTGGATCGTAGGACTGGTTAGAGCTTTCATCCTGTGGATGGCAAAAATGATTTGCATTAAGAAAAGTTTTGAATAAATTAATTCCAGCGTGTTTATGAGAAGAATAGCTTACCTTTAGAATGAGGGGCCCATATACTTTATGTAAAGCATGATATAATGAAATGATAGGAGTATCAAATAAAGATGATATGAAAATATTATCATGAAAATTATTAGCAGTGATGACAACAGGCTTTAACTTGAAAAACACAAGCATATTTCTCTTCTTGTCCAAATTGATTACCTAAAATTTAAAGGCCAAAATATAAAATGACATGTACGAGTCATTCAAAATACCAACACATGAGTTAAGTAGGAAGCCTTAAGGATGTGAAACTTTGAAACCAGTCAGAATGACTTCCATGATTGATCTGAATCATCTATTCATACCTCAACTACCAAAGAATAGGTTATATGTCCAAGAATTTCATTTATATTATAGAGTTTTATTCTTGTTGATCATAACTAAAGAGTTTAATGAAGTTTTTCATAGGTTTTAACTGTTTTCAAAAATTATGAAAAATTAATTAATAACAGAACTTCAGAACAGTGAAATAAAATTTAAATAATAAATAGCAGAAATATAATTTTGGCTATTCTAATAATGCTAAAAATGAAGTCAAAAGTTGGTTTATCAATTTACACAAATTTTAATACTAATTATAACAAATAGTAAATCATAGAAATAAATATAATAAATGTCTTAAAACATTTTAATTAGTCATTTATTTAACAAAAGATTAAGAGTCTAATCCTACAGTCTATATTCTACATTAATTAGCTTACTCTTATGATTATCCATAAGAATCAGAGATTTTCTTATCCTCTATAAATGCATTTCCTTGACAGTTAAAATTACATTACCCAAACTTCTATGCAAAGACACACAGCTAAAACACACAAACATTCTCAAATTTTACACAAATATTCAATATTTCATTTATGATATATCCTGATATTTAAAATATTTCAATATGTTGATTTCAAATGTGAACTTAATTTATCACAATATAATATTAACATCTTGAATTTCCCCAAACTTATTCTCTGTTAATTTGGCAATAACTGTCTCATACCTTACACTTTTTGCTTGATGTAATCTTCTTTCTCTAATTATGGAATTATATTTCCCAGTTTAGCCAATAAACAAACAAGATAAATAATAAACTGTCAATACTAAAATATTTTATTTATATTCTTCCTGTAACTCACTAATTTCAATTCATAATTATTAATGCTGTTATATGGCATATCAGAAGCAAAACTTGACTGGTGATAAATTATTGATTTCATATAATATTGTTATAAATAGCTGAAACATCAACCTCAGCATAAAATTCAGTTAGATGATATTTTCAGAGGCTAGGGAACCTAAGAAATATCTCCTGTGCAACAACTTATGAATAAAGTCATCCAAAAAGTTATGAATAATGAAGATGTTACAAAGGGAATGGAAACAGTATACCATAAAATAAAATAATTTATCCAACTTACCTTGTTACTAAAATGAATTTTTCTACCATCACTATCGTATCCATCCACAACAAACAAGGTAAAACAATTTCCATCATCCAAAAAGGAATTTATATCAGAATAAAGTGTCTCTATTTCCTTGCCATTTTCATGAATAGCACAGCCAAAATAATTTCCTGTGAAAAACAGAATAATTTTTCTACTTTAAATAAAAGGTATTATCTTTATTATGCTCTGTAATAACTTCCAAGACAACTCTTTCAAATTACAAAATAACTTGATCTCAACAGTAAAATTTGACTGAATATTTTTTCTCATAGAATTAAGAGAGATGGACATTAGATATATTTAATTCAAACTGAGTTTAATTATGATGCATCAAAATTGATTATAGGTCTAAAATAAAGCAGGTTGACTAAACATTCTAAACTTCAAACTAAAAATAAAACACTTTAAAAAATTATTTGTGGGTTTTCCAAGACAGTAGATGTGCAATTAAAAGATATACTAACAGTAACTAAACCAGAAATATTTCACATAATTTTAGCATATTAATGATATAATTTAATTTTACAGCCATATTAAGTTAATAATCATTGATAATAATTGGATCATGAATTCATGATAGAGATAGATCTAAATAAAAATCGTTTACTTTGCAAATTGACATAATTTAAAAGAAGTGCCGGCTAAAAATTTTTATAAAAAGTAGAAATTAGGTAAAGGACAAATTGGAACTATAGAAAATAAGAGATCTATCATCGAATATTGGTTATCTTCTGATCATACAAAATTAACTGTGGTATGATCATACTTTTTGGTAACTATTAGAATTACAACTTAAGTTCAATGATTCGTAATATGTAAGTGAAAAATGTAAGTTTATTCCATTCAAATTAATCCTTTTAAGTGTGCTTAGTGACTTGAACTGAATAATTATTTGTAATATCTTAATAAATATATTACAATCATTAAGATATTCATTTGAAAATAAAAATGTTCGAAGCAATAGGTAATGATTTTTAAAAATATCTCTACACTACATACTCTGCATAGGACGTAATATAATTAACTGAATATCGAGCTCTGTCCCAACACAACCAAATCCATTTATAATTGTAAGTCAATCATTTGAAAATCTTTCCTCCTGTGATTTGCCAAGAGTTAAAGTTGTAAAAATAACCATTAAATTTCAAACATGAAAGTTTGGTAGAATATAACCTAAATATAGTAACTGATAATCCTAGAATTATGGCATGGAGGTTTTGGACGAAAAACAGACTTTATAATACTATATAATACTGATTTAAGTCGATATTTTAGAATCCTGCATCAATTTTTCGATAATTTTAATCCAAAACTTTCCATTAACTCCCAGAGCTCAATGTTATCAAAGTATAGAGAAATCATTGCAAGGAAACAGAAAAAAGAATTTTGCAGGGGAGGTGGTAGAAATACGGCGAAAGTAAAGGCAACTTCAATATTAATTTTTTTTATCTTAAAATAAAGAAAAATTGCATATGCTTAAGCGTTCCAAACCTGATGTGGATAGAATAAAGTCTTTTCTAGGGTCGCTTGGATGCAAGGACATTTTACTTCGAATTTTAAATTTAACGCCTACAGTTAAAGTGATAACATTTACATCAACACCATATCCTATATCTAATTACAAAGGTGACGGGTTAAAAATTATTCCAGGGTGCTGAACTTATAACACACACTTAACGCCTCTTTATAACGTGAATCAACAACGCCGTCACTGACGTGCATCGTAAACACGGTGAACACATTCAAATATAATTTTCATCGATTCACCCAGCCGCTGCGATCTAACGATCGATGCAGATGACGCGCTCCAGTATTTCAAGCGTGGAGGACACCGTAATCAAAACTTATTTCAGTTTACTTATTTTTTTTTTAATCATAAGTTTTAGTTTTTAACTAAGCATTTGAATGGGATACAGTGACTTTCTGCCATCATATATATTAGCGGTGTTTTACAATTATTAAGATCTAGTTCAGATGGTACTTAATTCCTGATATAATAATAAAATTTGATGACTTTTCGGATTGATATAAACTTAAAATTTAAGGAATAGCTTCTCTGTACGCCCTCGAAATCGTTATCGCTAGTATAACGTACACTTGAAAGTTCAGTTTAATGTTCCCTTCATCGTGTGTTCAAATATCATCAGAATGGCGGTAGTATGTACGTGATCGTAATGGAAAAGAAATTAGTCAAAGCTATTTATATGTTCTATACCTTCTTCTAAACCAAGAGTTTCAGTTCAATATGATGAATACAAACATTTCCGTTTGATTTAAACTTCGAGTAGATAAAAGTAAAAAAATTCTAGATCTAAAATGATTCATTGTAATCTTTACTATAATATTATTTAAGCTATTCAAGTTATAGTATTTCACTTCGTCAAAATAATTAACGATGATACTGGTCGAGCTATGCGCTAGGGTCGGAGACTGTTGCACTGTATGCTATTGCATAAATAATAATTAGAGACTTCTTAAGCCCTCTCCCCCTTCTAAGGAGCAAATCTTCTTACGAGTACTTCAATGCACTTACAATAAAGATAATAATAATCCAGGCGCTATCCGCTTCTAGAGATCGTTCGTATGATATAAAGAGAATACGTACAAACTCGGAGGAGCGAATTAGAATTTAGAATGGATATTGGGTAACATATTCTCACCATTAAATACATTCAAGGTATGCCTAATATCATTTTAAAACAGAGTTCTGCGAGATTATTGATCAAAGGGATATCACATTAAAAAATCAGCTTTCAGTCTATGAATCAATCATGCTGTTGAACAAGCTTATAAAAGTATCTACTTTCATAATGTAATCTAATGGGATCTTTACATTTTACTTCAATCTATCCAATAGAATTTATGTGATAGTTATTGCATTAGTGCAATATTCATTAATAAACATGAATCGTCAGTCACATCTTGCCTTCAAACTCAGTCGATAGAAATACTTTTTTATTTGATTAGTTAGGTTGATTCCTTGTTTCTTAGGTTCTCTTTCGGTAGGTTCTGATATAGCCTTGTGTCATCCTGAAATCTGCAAGAAACAGTGTGAAAGTAGAAAGAGTCGAGAAGGATGAATGGTTGCATTTATATTGGATTATTTTGGTGATTATTTATTTCATCTTATAATATTTTATAGTCACCGAAGAAACAGCTAAAGTTTTATATCTTTGCCGGTAAGTTCTTCATTTACTAATGCAGGTGACAAATTTAAATGCACACATATTATTGCTTTTAACATCCCGCTATTCACAGCAGCAAGACGACGGGCGAGCGAAGGAGTAATGATTGCGCGGGAGTAAGAAGAAGGCATTAATTTATTTTCCTCAGTTGATTTGAATATCATTTGTCTATTTGTTTAACATTAAATAATGGAAATTTGTAATAAAGAAGATATTGTTAGTGAAGGTGAGATCTTTAGACATTAATTATTAGCGTATTTTTTGCTTGATCTCGTTGTTTGGATGATGGTTTCGACGGAAATGTAATAATGTTGAACCCATAAAATGTAATATTCGTTCTATAAAATATGATTCTTTTATCTCTTTATTATCATAAATATCCTTTCAGTGAAATGCATCCTATAAGAAAGTAATTACTACAGATTTAAATGAATTTTCAGGGTTATTTTTGTTATTCTATTACACAGTTTCTTCTTCGCCTGTTGAATTCTCTTTTGAACGTATCTTGGTTTGTATCACAAGTTATTTTATTTTATTTATCCTTTCAAAGGTGATTGCCAGAATGGGGTCGATGATAATCATGAAGAATATCAGTACCTTAATATTATTAAGAACATACTTAGGAATGGGAATTACAAAAGTGATAGGACAGGAGTTGGTACTTTAAGTTTGTTTGGAACTCAGATGAGATTTTCTCTCAGAAATGGTACAGTGATGTTTATTCATACACTCATAATATACATTTGTCGTTGAGATTTATCTTCATCGCAATGTTTTATTGATATCTTGTCACTCAGATACAATACCCGTATTAACAACTAAGAGAGTATTTTGGAAAGGAGTAGTTGAAGAATTACTTTGGTTCATCAAAGGCTCGACTAATGCACTCGATCTCAAGAGCAAAGGTGTCAGTATTTGGGATGGAAATAGTTCTCGAGAATTCCTTGACAGTATGGGATTTACAGAAAGAGATGTTGGTGAGTCAGTTATTTGATCAAAATTTTTGTCTTAATATAAGTAAGTATATAAATAATATATAAATGTTTCAACATTTTCAGGTGACTTGGGTCCTGTGTATGGATTTCAGTGGAGGCACTTTGGAGCAGAGTATATAAGTATGAATGATGATTATTCTGGAAAAGGAGTAGATCAATTGGCTCAGGTTATTGATAAAATTCGTTCCAATCCTGATGACCGTAGAATCTTAATGTGTGCTTGGAATCCAGCTGATGTTTCAAAAATGGCATTGCCTCCTTGTCATTGTTTGGTTCAATTTTATGTTGCAAATGGAGAGTTATCATGCCAGCTTTATCAAAGGTCAGCAGATGTTGGCCTTGGAGTTCCTTTCAACATAGCAAGCTACTCTTTATTAACATACATGATAGCTCACATCACTAAGCTCAAGGTAAGAATAATTATTTGTTTCAAGTACTGGATTTAATAATTTGTTTCAGCAAGTCAACAAATGTAAGTTTTTGTTATATTTAGATTTTCATTTGATTTTAAATTTGACTAAATTTTTTTAAAACCTACCTTTCTTAGCCTGGAGAGTTTATACACATTATGGGAGACTGTCATATTTATAAAAACCATACTGAAACTTTGGAAGAGCAGATTAAACGCAAACCAAGACCTTTCCCTAAGTTAAAAATAGAAAGGGATGTAGAAAACATAGAAGATTTTAAGTTTGAGGACTTCAAGCTAATTGATTATAAACCTCATCCAAAACTTGAAATGAAAATGGCAGTATAAAAGACTTATTAAAGTGTGGCTCATATTCATGCTGAAGAGAGCTAGTTAAAGATCTGAATTTTTATTAAGAATGGATGCTTTAAAGAGTGTGTGTAATGATGATTATCTTCACTTCATTCCATGAAAAGTGTGTTATATTACTATATATTGCATCCTTTACCTAATCAAAAAATGAATAGTACCTTCTGTGTATCTTCATATCACTACATCACAGAATTATGTATTTACTTTACTCATACATGATTTCTGATAATTTTTATGTATGCCGAACTTTTTTTTTACATGAAGGAAATTTCATTTTTTCTTTGTTTCTGATATTAATGACCTTATTAAAATAATTTATAGAGGAAAATAACATGGTCATCTTAGTATTATTTATTACAAATGAAGTGCATTTCATTCCTACTTATTTGCTTTAATATCAGTGGCAAAAAATTGTTGAGGAGGGCAAGAAGGAATAAAATAATGTTAATAATTTCATTGTGCTTGAAATGTCCTTGAAAGAATATTTGGTTTCTGTGTTGATTACCTATTTAACAAAAATCACAATCCTTAAATTTCAAATTTTAATATGTATTTAATATTGAAGCAAGAATTCATGTGGGTAGTTTTGGTAAAATAATGCAGTGATTAAAAATATTTGTTCTATACTAAGTTTTCTTCAGAGGTATAATAACTATTTTACATGATTTGATCATGTAAGATTCATTTACAAGAATAAGATTTTTCTAATTTCATTCAATTTTTGTTTATTTTTCAACTGTTCTTAACTCTCAACCATTGTCAGCCAAACAAAAATCATCTTGTCTTTCCTATGTCAATATATATAAACCCAAGTGTTAACAATTACATCATAGATACTTGTAACTACATGAATGAACATTAGGCGACTAAAAGACCTTGTTAATAAACATATTTAATATATTTATAAAATTCTTGTTATTAGTATTAACATAATTCTTACACTTCATGGGAATATAAAAATACTTTAAATGGCTGATTATGGACAGTAAAATAGAATGATAAAAGAGAAAATCACTATTCAGATGTTAACTAATTTAATTTCAACAAATCATACAAAATCACTGCATAAAATTCTTTGAATAAAGAAATTAATGTTAAAACCTAAACTAAAGAAGAAACAAATCCAAAACAATGTTATTGAAATAAATTACAAATCTGCTTCAAATGACAAACAGATAATTGAAAATAGCTTTTTATTGCAGTGCCCTTGAATCTTTGTATTGACTCATTGGATCTGATTAAAATATAGGATTGTACATCTTCAACTAGGTGCTTAAAGATGAGTTTTCATAATTATGAATGCTATATAGTCATTGAAGAAAACTTCTCATGCCTGAGTAATACAGAAAAGTAGTAGTTCACAGCTCATCCCTGGCATAAGTTCATTAAGAAATAGTAGCATTATTGCCAGCCATACCTGCCAATATTAATTGAATTACTTAATAATAGTAAGTTACTGAAACCTGTATTTAATTTGTTACACTTAAAAAAAATGAAATGGTTCCAATAAAAAACAAAATGTTACAATAATCTTCTACTGAGAAGCATATACACATATGCAACAGAATTTTTTTGTATAAACACTATTGGCAGGCATTTATTAAGGCATGAAAATTACTTCACTAATTCTAAATTCCACTGGTAACAGGCTTCATTTTCATTCCACGTGCACAGGTAAAAATAAAATATGTTAAGTTCATTAATATATATCCATTAACAAGAAATGTTTAAATAAAATGTATCAGTTTAATGATTCTGTGGTGAATGAAAGATAACCATGATTTTGTACTAGTCAAATTCTTTGAATATATGTCTCCATTCACAGTAGATTATAGATACAAGACTTAAAACTATTCTGGTGCAAACTAGAAATTTAGGACAAAAGGCTGTAAGAAAGGCAAAATCCTTCAGGATGTCCATTTATATATCTGAACAAGTTGTCAAATGCCTAAAATACTATTTTTTGAGCACGCCTTAAAACTTAAAGTTTTTAGAGATTCATTATTAAGGTATAGTAAGATATATCCTAAAATGGCATTGAGTCTCTCAAAATGTTATATTTATAGGGCAATTAAGCTGTAGTTCATAAAAATAGAGAATGAAAAATATCCAATAATCATTGAAGGTACCCCTCCATGACTGGGCAATTAATTTTTAGTTATTTCATTGTTCCCTCCAATTCAGTAGATTTTACAATCTAGTATAATTAACAAAGACCATTTGATTTAACAGTTCAAATTGAATTACAGGTGTAATGGTTTTCCTTGAAATTGTTAAATATTTTAAGAAATGTTATTGTAAAAATTTTACAATAAATTTTGAAAATTAGAATTACCACAATTTGATGTAAAATATATCAGTGTATTTCATTTCACACTGATGCAAGCGCAACGTTTTAATGAGGTCAAAGATTGGAATTAACTGTAAAAGTCTAAAGTAAATTTCACTGAACTGAATATTGGTACTTGTTCATAATTTTAAGTAGTTCAACAAGCGCAGATGATATATGAAACCCTAATAGCAGAAGCTCTGGCTTTATAGATATATCTGAAGGTGGCACGATTCTGAAGAAAATAATAAATGAGCAATACTAAGATTTGAACCAAAATATATTTCATAGTGATTAATACAATCATAAGTTTTTCAATTGATCATTATGAGGGTTGAATTAATCAGACCAAAGTCATGGAAGGGTGACTGTAAAAAGCACTTTACTGCTAATAGTTATAAGAAGATTTTGATAAAAGTATGTAGCTTTTTGAACATTATCAAAATAATGATTTTAATGACTATGCTTACTAAAATTAAGGTCTTTGGTTGCTTGACCTTTATAGAAAATATATAAAATGTAAGTCATAAAAACAAGGAAAACTTTCATAAAAATTAATGACAATAATCTCTAATAAGATAAATCATCTCATCTCCCTTTCTAATAAAAAACTAATTAAGTTTCCATGAACAAAACCTTCAAAATAAAAAAAGAAAACATAATGCACAAATAAGCATATTTTTTAAGCAAGGACATCACAAACTTATTGAGCTTTCATTCATAGCAGCACTCTCACTCAATTTGTTTGGGCATATCGATATGCCATCTAAAACTCTCTCATACAGCATTAAGTTTATTAAAACATGCCTAGCAAATACACTTCCTGGATTTGTGTTTTAACTGCACCATTCTCAATAAATACACTGCACCCTTAATTCTTTTGATCCACACAATCTTTAGAATTTCATTTTGGTGTAACAATAAAGTCAAAACACTTACGACCATGACATACTATTGATGTCCACACTCAGCCCAAAACACTGTTCACACAAATGTCAACAAGTCATGTTAGAATCCCCATCTTGCTGCTGTACAGGCTCCTGAAATGAAAGTTTAATCACCATAATTAAACAGATATAATAAATACAAGAATAATCATTGAATACACCATCATAACTATCAATTGTTCATTAAAACATAAAATATTCTCATTTAAATATTTTAAAATAAAGAAAATTTTACTTTCACAGTAAATAAATTTCGTTAGCTCATGTAAGTGTTACATACTATTAAAAACTGACATAGACACAGAAACAAAGAATATTACTGTAAACGAGAAATCACAATGAACTATAATTGTTAATGACTATACCTCATCCTGCATAAACGTCAAAATTTAAACTATATTAATCTACCAAATATCATATTACATTTTTTAAATTAGAAAAGGTCTTTGAATTACGAAATGTAATTATCTCCACATCACAAATTCTGTGTATAAATATGAAATTATACAAAATATGCCTATATGACACCATTTTGAATATAATTATATATTTTTAAAATTAATACCTGAAACGGGCCAAGAGTAGTAAGAACTGATGTTGTACTCAAGGAACCAAATGGGTTCAAACTTGTTTCTTCATTTCTTGGTTGAGATCCCAATTCACTAAGATGACACAGCTGTTGCGTAAGAGCTAATGTTCCACCTTCTGCCACTGTTAGAATTACCCAAATAATCTCTGAAAACATAATTATTCGCGAATTATTGACATTTTATTTAAGTGAATCATGCAAGTAATAAATTCTCGAATTCTCACCTCCGAAAAATGTTCCAGCTGCAGTGGACATCCTCCACTTGCTTTGGTAAATGCCTGCCTCTTGTGGGCTAACCATTTCTACGCTAACATCAGTGCAGTGTTTAGGTTCTAAAGGTTCAACAAGCACCCGATCGGGAGCACATAGTTGGTCTCCATGCGTAAATCGTAAACAACATCCTGGAGGCCAACTATCTTCCCCTGAATTTTGTATCCTCCAAGTTTTGGTAAATCTGTGTAAGAATAGGATGTTAGAGTCACTTAATTTGGAAACTTAAATTACAATCTCAATGATACAATACAAACCTCGTACAAGGGGGCACACTCTCACCCTCTCCTATAGTGACATCTTCAACAAATGCCATTGATGGCAATTTATTAGGTGATTCAAAATCAAAATATGAACAAACAGCTGCCTGTAAGTTCCTATAAATTGTAATAAAATTGCAAAATCAGATCGCCATTCTCGACTTTGGTCGATGACATCACAAAAATAATTTGTAAACATTCACAATAAAACACAAATTAAAATCGATATCAGCACACCCACCAATTATTCATATCAAGAAAAAATGACGCAGTAGTCTCATTCAATTGATTTCCAACTATTTTCTGCAACTGGGATATTAAAATATCCTTATCAGTCGTTCCCATACAGCTGAATTGCTGCAGAAGACTTTGTTCCACATCGTCCACGTCCATTTCGACTCATGTATTCACCTACTTAAGCTGAAATCCTTCTTCCCTTTGTATAATTTACTCTACAATGATATAGCTTCAATCGCAAGTAAAGTTAAAATGTAAATGACTTCGACCATTTACTAACTGTAATAGTAGCACACTTCCCGATGAAACATGAAATCTCGACACCAGCGCATTCTATGACGTCACGATAGAACGTTTGAGATTAACTTGAATGTCGTCTGCTTCATTCGAGGGAAGTTCGTAATACAGTTCTGTTGGACGTGCGGCGCGAGAACTAGAAGTGACCGTGCGCTCCTCTAAAACACAAATGATAACGTAAAATCATTTACTATACTGATTTGTCAATTAAGAAATAGATTATCATACACCAGAAACTCGTTTTAACTTACTAAAGTTCTGTAATAGTGAGTTTAAAGTGAAAAGTGTGAGTGCTATCCATTGCGCGAGAGTTACAGATAAATAATTTCGCGGTAAATCTGTGTTAATATATAAACCCTGGATTCAGAAGATCTTTCGAACAACAAGAAGTGAGTCGATCCTATGCCATAAATATCGGTGACCCCAGCCGTCATTTCTGTGAAACAATATTTAACGCAACAATGATTGGGCCATCATTAGCACACGAAGAAAACGGTTCTGAGAATTCAAAGCTATATGATGAATATAGAATTAATTCAGAAGAAGAAATATCAGAAGAGAACATCGTCATACTTGATGCTAATAACAGCATATCGTTTTCAGACCTAAGCAGAGAAAATCGTCCTGCTCGTTTAGAAGTAGTTATAGTTCAAGGGACTTGGAATGAATCTGATGAGAATAGCGGTTTGACTCTTTCTTCGGATATTTTCGCGGATTTAGAGGGAGAAGATAGCAACAATGCTAGAAATACAACCAATATTATATCGGAAATCATAGAAAATGAAAACGTAGAGAATAGAATTTATTATTTGGATAAAGAATGTTCTGAAGAAACAGAAAATGATTCTTCGTACGAGGATACTTGCGAAGTTGAAAAAGATGAGAACAATTTGCTATGGCTTCTAAACTATAAATTAGATGCAATGCTGAATGTCGATGATGTCGACCACGATCACAGCTATCCAGGAAAGGATTTTCATCCCAAAGAAAAATTATCTTGCTTGAAAGGTAAATAACTCATCGATCTTGGCCATTAGATGTGTACTAATGATTGCTTCAGTAGATATTTAATCAATTATTTTGTATCTCTAAATTTAATTATATTCTTATCATAATAGACGAATTTGAATAATTTTCAGGCACAATCCAAGAATCAAACCCTAGCTCAGAAGGAGTTTTTGAATCTAGGTTTTACGGTGGAGAGCAATATAAGGGTCGCCGAATACCAAACGTATCAAACCAATATCGCCGGTCTCTTCCGAATTTTAGCACTTCATGCGCTCTTCCCTCGGATACTTTAACCTCGAATATGCATCCCAAGAACCAATGTAATACTGTTCTTCGCAAACCTCCATTTACCTACACGGAGATGATAGAGCAAGCTCTATCTGAGAGTGGAGAGCTAACTGTTTCTGGAATCTACAATTGGATTTCGTAAGTTAATAACTTTTCATTTATAATAGTTAGACTTAAGTTTTGCTGCAGAGAAAATTTGAAGTAATTGAAGATCTAGAAGAAGCAATTGCGAAAAGTAAGCGAAATCCTACTCTGATTTAATGGAAAGAAACTGGCTTATCTAATTCTACTTTAAATGTCTTTTAGGGTTAAATGTTCATCTAATTTTAAAGAATGGAATTCAATTTACTTTGTTCCATATCTGACTTGAATGATACGAAAAATTTGATAGTCACAATTCCAGAATCAATTCATCTCGATAAGTTATAAATTTTAATCAGAAATATTTTTCATCAAATCAAATATTGCTAGAAAAATCGAATTAGAAAGGATTGTGCATTCTTACTTGGTTATCTATTTTTCTATGTGACCATATTTAGTAAAGTTAATATTAAGTTTTAATGATTCTTAATTATTTACTCGAATCCAAAAACTTTATATTTAAGTTAGATTTACTATATGATGATTAGGATCGATTTAAGTTATGCTAGACAAGTATGCCACAAGGTAAGAGTAATCCTGAAATCTTAACGTGAATCGTTGTGACAGATGAAAAGTGTGAACAAAGTGTGGAGGAAATTTGTGTTATTAAAGAATTAATACAAAAAATCGCATTGTTGGGAATTGGTAAGGTGGGATTGACGTTTAGCAGGCAGTGGAGGAGACATTAAGGAGAAAACCGCGGGGGCTGGTTTCTGACTTATCGTTCTTGAGGGGTCTTTCGGTCAATAGATGGTACCAGGTACGGCGCGAGGCCTTACCTTTGACCGAAGATCTCGTGTATCGAGAAAATTCCTCTCTGAGACCAGGCAGCGACATCTGCTGCACGCGTCTCCATCAAACGACTCGGAACTTCCTTTCATTCACCCCAGCATACGTTCCCACCCATTCTAAATTATTTTCCACGATATTCTATGGGAAAGTCTGATATGGACAATCAACCCTTATTCGCAACGATAGTTGAGTAAATCCCCACCAATCACGCACTTTTATTTTTATAATCGCTGCACGGAATTGCATAATTATAAAAATATATTCATAATCATCAGTATTTAATAGGTGTTAGAATTTTAAACAAATTTTAAGCATTAATGAGAACAATTTGCAAGAAGCTGGTATGAAATTTTTCCCAATCCCTACAGATACGTATTTTTAACCTTTTCAAAGTATGCTGCATAAAGATCCTGTTTTGATACATTTACGAAGTCGCTTCCGCCCGAATAAGACAACATTAGGAATATGGCAATTAATACTTTTATTACAATTATATGTAGAATGTAATATACTGCCTCAATGGAAACTGTGTTTCGCACTGAATAAAATTAGCCTAAAAATGAAATGCCTCAACATATTAAAAATCGAGATAAATTTTTTGCTACAATTCAGATTGCTCCTCTATCCTCAATTTTTTTATTTCTAATTTTCAGAAGTAATAAAAATTATAGTAATGTATATAAATATAAGAAGAAGAAGTGAAAAAGTACATGGAACATTATTAATTATTACATTTCGTTAGAACTAGAATATGCTTTGAAATCATGGACTTTTAGATATATTGAGGATAAAGTGCATTTAGGTTTATCAAACTCTTTGAAAGTCTATTGAGGCTTATTTGATTTTACTCTTTTATTCACGATCTTTTTGTATCCCGCGACTTCCTTTTCGTTTTGGTAAGATTTAGCCTATATTTCGCATTTAACCCATGACAAATTATTGATTACATGTTCAAAATCATTCAAAAAATATGCGATTAATTACTCTCTCGTATTGACTTATGGCGTAAAATAAGCGTTCTCTCTGTACTTTTTAAGTTTTAGAATGAATAAAATGGAAAGATATTGAACTAACAGACTGTGACTAACTATTATAAGCTGCTTATTGTTTCCATTTGTTTCCATTTATTGTTAAAATTTTTAACTTCTATCTACGATAACCTTTTCTTGTAATTCATTTCTCGTTGAAAGACAAAAATATTCCAAGTAAAATATAGCTCCTAGAAATATCCTAGAAAAGGTGATTCGGGTTATCTTAAAATAAGCCGTGCAGAGCAGGCTATGTTCAAGGATAGGGTTCCTTGCCGATTTATCGATCTAATTCTCTATGGTTCAAGTGCAAAGGTAATCATGATTTGATGACAATATAGGCTTGCAGACATCTAGACTTGAGTATTTTATAGCGCTTCGGCGTTAAATATTCAATATCTTAGATTAAGTAGATATAGTATTAATATTCAAAGTTGTAATAAAATTTAGGAAAATTGTTAAGATGCTCCAGTCAAAAACACTTGCTAGATAGAGTTAGTCTTGATATTAAGACGAAAACTATACGAACAATCAAATGTATCTCATCGTAGAAAAGGATATAATCATTTCAGAATGTTCAATTAAATCGATGAAATTTGCGCTGTCCATTTTCTGGATTTTGAGACTCCACAAATGATTATTTTTACACAATTCCCTTGTGTAGAAATAATCATTAAGAATAGAATAATAATTTAAGATAATATGACTGTTAAATATGGCAATTTTATTCATATATAATACTAATTCATATATTGTAATTTAAGTTCGTATATTTTTAAACATTGCCATTTAAATATTTTTAATGATTTATTTACGATGATGTTTTCATTTTAATGTTTCACATGATCCAATTCATTGCTCTCTTTATGCTGATGGAGTTCGTTACCCGTTCTTTACCAAAAGTCGACATCATCTGTTTGCTATCCTTCCCCATCCATACTTCGTAACCCCCTTCCGGAAGGACAGGTGTAGGCAGCGATCCGTGCCCGCTTGCACCAGACTCCAACTGTACAATTAGTTCAGAGGGTATACGATTCGGGATTCTAGGGTGGCACTTAAATTGAAACTGTAAAAATTATTTATAAGAGATTCGACTATGATCGATCTTGCGTATTGTGAATTTTAAAATTCATCGGCATCTGAACATATTGTTATCGAATGGAACATATTCTTACGATGAAAAGTATTAATCTGGAGCCAAGTTGAAATAAAATAAGAGGTCTAATTTATGTGTACGAATAGGTTCTATTTCCATCATATGACTTTAAATAAAAATTTCATGCGGAAGAATATGTCAGCCAGATTTACGTCAAAATTCTCACGAGAAGGATTTTGGTAAAAGCCGAAAACCTATCTGAATATCGATTTATGATTTATGCATGAGTGTGTGATGAAGTATGTTTCGTGCATTTCGAGATTTTAATTTTAATTTACCGAATAATATGCGCCCTTAACACTGAAAAGTTATTACTTAATAATAAAGGAGTGAAAATAAGGGAGAATGACGATTTTTCATTTTTTACCTTTTTAGAGAAACTCAAATTGCTTAAACTACTTAAATGATATCACAATGACATATTGAAGCAGAGATATTAGAATTCTTATCGTCGAGATATTAATTTAAATTATGTTTGAACGTGTGAATAGGATTTTTGAATCTAGAAATAAAACATCGATGATATAATTATCATACATTAATTACTATTATTGATAATTAAGTATAATTAAAATATACTTCTAGAAAGTTATAAAAATACATCTAAGTGAAACGTAAGAGGGCTATCGATTTGTTCAGATTGCATAAAATAAACTATTCTTTGAAGTGACCCTTCATTCCACTTGAGTTGATACTCGCTAGTAATACACTATAGGTTGATGAAAGTGCCATTTATTTAACGATCGAGTAGTTCAGAGATGGGATGAATTATAGATGACACTACGTGAATATAACGCATCACGTTTTCAGTTTAAACATAATTTCTACTAATTAAATACGAAACCCTGCCATCTGAAAGAGGGCCCGTTTCCATTAGTTTGTTACAGATAGGATTCTATCATTTCTTTTTAAAGGACTTTAGGTAATAGGCTCTAAAAATTATACATGAGAAATAATAAACGACAGTAAAAAGCTTTGATAAAAATTACGACGGCTTTTGTTAGAATTTCCCGATCATTGGACGTATAACTTTTGATACTTGCAGCGATTTTGATTATTACCATGAAGTACTTTTTATAAAATTTTAAATGTATACTTGCTTCATATATGATAACTGTACTTTAAGAAAAGAGAAAATATAAGAATCTTCTTCATTAAATTTAAAATTACTATTTCTTTTTATACTCACTATTAAAATTGAAATTCTTTGAAAAGCAGTGATTCTAGTGCAGGAACGTGTCTTCAGAATTTTCTATGCATAAGATCAAACGGATGCAAAAGCTTGGAATATTTAAGCATTTGCATCCTTTTATAAAAAAAAATTTATTCGCATATTATTTTGATCTACATTACAGTTATAACTGTTTGCTGACATTAAATGTTAACTTTTTAAGGGTAGAGGAACATCATCTTTTTTAAAATATGGAAATTTTAATTTATTAAATAGTGAACTCATTTGAAGAATAATTTTTGCTAATCAACCAAATTTTGTAGATTGATATAAAAATTAAATATACTATATTTTTTTAACCGTTTCAGTGCTACTTATTTTTTAGGGTGCTTTAAGTACCATTGGTATTTTGCGAAATTTATAGGCTTTTATTCATAAAATCATTATTTGTTTATTTATTGCTATCTTTATGTGATTTTTAGCATTTGAGAGTAAAAAAAGGTTACTAAGGAATATGAAAAGAAAATCTGTTATTATTTTAAATAAGACAACATTTATAGTTTTATTTGAAATTTAATAGGTCTTATTCAATAATTCATTAATTTATTTGACCAAAACATCTAAAAATAGCATCATATATCAACAAATTTAAGTCTGTTATTCCTTTTATTTTGGCTGATGATTATGAATTATCCGCAGAACCCACGATAAATTGAGGTTTTTCACAGTGAATAAAATGGTACAATACAGAAGATATTTAAGAAAATTTAAAATATATAGAATGTAATGAGAAAGTGAAATAGTTCATGCTAGCAAATAATCTGCTTTCTAAAGCTCCGTACTAGAACCTGTTTCGTAAGAATATAACATTACGTTCGGAAGTTTTAATCGAACATTTGATTATTAAAATTAACAAAGCTCCTGATAATTTCCAATAAAAATAAAAAAAATGTGGCACCAAATAGTAAATGGAAGAGGATTTTTAAAATATTTAACCCATAAAATATTTACAAGAATGAGAAAAAGATTTAATTGAAAAGGTCTCCTTACACGAGAACCGCTTTTCATTAACGGCACAATATGCAAACGGCGATGTGTCGTCGTGTATCACAGAAAGTGATTAAAAGAGGTGGTAAAGAAATTAGTCTTCTAAGTCACCATTTTTATGTCAAATAATTAGAAAATTAGGGAAGATGCAACTCAATAGAGAAATTGTAATTCCCCTTATGGTAGTTATAATAGGCAAATAGAAAATGTAATGAAATCTTCTAATTTGGTGAAAGAAGTTTCCTATTTCGTTTATAATAGGGCTCACAGTTTGAACTACTGTTTGGCATTGTAACACTTTTGACTGAAATTCTACTACTATTTAAATAAGTTACGGTAGAAAATAGTTTCTATCAATAATTCATCTACAGAATGTGATAAAAATAAGTTGTCAAAATGAATTTACATTGAATGAAGATAAAGCTCTATTTCATTCTCAAAAAGATGATTATCATTTATATGATTATTCCTGTTACATATTTGTTCCTAAACAGTTTTTTTGGAATCTTTTATGTATGTACAAACATTTTTTCAAGCTTTCTTACGTCTTCTCTCTTTATCCTAGAAAACACTTTCCATTCTACAAAGCTAATGATGATAGATGGAAAAATTCCGTCCGACATAATTTGTCCATCAACCCCCACTTTAAGAAAGGGAGCAAAGCCCGTCATGGTGCTGGTCATCTTTGGACTATAGCAACACAGGAAGATAGACCTCGTACAGCATCTGTGAGTTTATATGTCTCATAATTTTTATATAAATAGAAATGTAAATTTTCATATGCCATTTTATGTGATTCTTCATAACAATTCAAAAGAATATCATGAGGTTTTATTACTTAAATTCTCATTATTGCTTATTCATCACTTTAAAAAGTCACTCAATGAATGAATTTGCCTAACATAAAACCTAAATTATCCATTGATCATGCATGTTCTATTCTTGTTCAGTAGTAACACCTATGCCGGATGGTTGATTTCTACATTTATTTGCAATGATATCCAATGTTTTGTATTAAAAAAATAATTTTCATAACATTATTTATTGCTGTTATTCTTTTATAATTTAAATACAATAATTAATCTGTTAACTCATTGACAGAATTGACATTGACTCATCTTTTATCCACAAAAACTTAAATCAATAAGCTAATAAAATAATTCTGTAACATGTGGTTAATGTTTATATGAATTTATATCTAACTTTTTCTAATCTATAACTCTTCAGATTGCTATAAATCATAATCGATATATCTTGAATATCTTGAGCATACATAAATTATTTATGACTCAGGTAATATATTTTTACTCTCACATTATGGAGAGAGAATGGATTATAGAATTTGCTTTATATTTTTAACAGCGAAAAAGAAGACTGGAACAGTTTTGGGCCCAAAACTCATATATTGAACAACCATCAACTGGGAGGACATCACCTACAACATTGGCTGTGCAATCTATAATTCTTCCAGAAAATAGTTCAGACATGACCTGCATGGGATTAGGGAATAGATATGAGTCAGCTATGTTAAGTGAAATAAAGACTGAAGTCATGCATGATCCCTTGGAGGATAATAAAGAAAATTCAGATAAAGGATCTTACATACCACAAGTAAATACTTTATATTTATGTAATACTTTATTGGATATTTCATTTCATATGATCCTACCTATCACAATACTTCGGCTTTCAACCTACTTTACTTACTTCCTCTAACCTTTCCAAGAATCCTTAAAACTTTCTTCATCTTCAGCTTTCTTAATTATCTTATCTTAATTATGATGATTCAAGAGGGAGAAAAAAGATATTATTATATATTATTATTATATTAATTAGAGAAGTGACTCTTATTTTGTATTTTCTGGCCAAGTAAATAGTTTTTAAATTATTTATTTTGCTTCTTATAATGGTACTTAAATAATTAACTAAATGAAAACTAAGCATTAAAGTGTGTGTTCCTTAGTGATAGAAAACTTTATTATTGATTTTCATAAAAATAATTACAGGTATATTGCCCAGTGTTGTACAATGGGGGAAAACCTCATTTAGTTTCCTTAGAGCAATCAGCAGAGGAGATACTCTCAGGAGTGAAAAGAGAAGTGGAAGTTCAATATCTTACTCCAATGCAGCAGAAACGTGCTTCATCAACATTAACTAACTCCATTTCGATAAATCCTAAAGATGCAGGTGAGATGATGGGTCCTAGTGAAAAATATTAAACATCTTGCTATCTTATTTATTTTCATGCACATTCTTGATACTCTTTTTCTGTAGTCAATTATAAGAATTTATGGTATGCTTATTCAAGACAGCTAAAGCATTAACAGCTAGAGAAAAAATCCTTTAAAAGTTACTAAAATGAGCTATAATGCATTCAATTTAGTAAATAGAAATGTTTAACTAAGACCACCTATATGTGTCGATTTTTACATTACTTTCATTTTATTTATCTTCTTTATAGCGTTAAAAAACTTTAATTATCATATTAATGTTAAGAAGAGATTTTTAAATATACCTAAAGAGTATTAATATTGAAATTCTATTTTGTTTTTCTGCAAATTATACAGTGACTCATTGTCATGGTCACAACTAACTTATTATTCAATTCATGATATTTTATAGATACATCATAAATTTATAATACATATCATTTCATGAGACATTTTATGTCCTTTTTTAAGGTATTTGTTCAAACTAATATCTAACTTCATTTGTAAATATTACAGTCATGACACATATTTTTGAGAGCTTATTATATAGTTTGCTATTTTTAAGTTATATGTGTAAAATATTTATTCATACAACTACATAGCCAATATTTCTTATAAAGCTAGAATTTCTTTCATAAACTTACTAGACATCAATAAAGATCCCATACTTCATGGCTTCAAAGAAAATAATAATTATCAATTTTATTGTACTAGGATGAATATATTATTTTAATTTGTATGAAATATGATGTAGATAAATTGTGTTAAATAAAACATGTTACATATATATAATTAGCTGTTTAATTAAAGTATCAAGTTTGGACAAGTATTTATTGAATGGTATTTTTAATAATTCTGGGTATGTTTATTCGAGGAAACTTCTTCGGTTAACAGTAAAAAAGTAAACAGTTTATTAACATGGTGTATAAATACTCTCAACAGTTTTCAAACCTCAGTAGTAAGAAAAGGATTTAAAAATTTTAGGGTCCTGATCTTTTATATGCTACGTAAACTTCATTCTTGTCTTATCTAAGTATTTCATGGTCAAATTATGAGTCATATTTTATTGATTTATTTAAGGAATATACAGCTAAATATTAATGAAGAATCCAAAAATGTAGAAGTAGAGAAGTTTTTTTTAATGAATTTTCTAGATGAAAGTATGTGATACAATTTTGATTCTTTTATCAGAAAGATATTTTTTAATGCTAATGTACTCTAGTTAAATTTATCAATTATATTTCTTATTAAACATTTTATTATTTAGAAGGTAGTAGTATCTCACTTTAAAAAATATACTGACACATCTAAACAGAATTTGGCTTTACCTATCTATAGCACCTGAAGACAGCTTGGTTACTCTAAGGAAAAAAAAATTACACCTAAATTATTTTCTTCTGCATTACAAATCTATATAATCCTTCCTGTTACATATCAACATGACTTTATAACGATATTTGATGTAATAAAATAAATTTAGTGAAATAAATAATAAAAATAAATTTCTTAATCAGCACCATTCTCTATCATCTATCAACACTACAGACTTTATAGTCTATATGAAGTTTACAATTTTAAGTGACTCAATCAATGGATCTCTCATTTATATGTACTTATAAGCTATATTTTGTTTTATCTTGAAACTAATTGTTTCATAATAGAACAAATGTCAGCATTACAGTACAAGCTATTGAAAACCTAAACCCTAAGATCAGTTTAAAATTATTAAAACATTCATAATAATGCAGAGTAAATAATCATGTGCTAAGAGATTTTTCTTATTTCATGATAAAAAATTATATCACCTGAGGGTTGAAATATATTTCTTTGTTTTCAATACATTTATGAATCTATTTTAACTGGCAGGACACATCCTATTCCCAGCTGACTTTTTAAACCCAGTCTCAAAAACTGAAGTAGTAGAAGAGTCTGGATTATTTCTTTTGGATGACGGAGGAGTAACATCATACATAGTAGCAGATGATAACTTTCCAGTTGGAGCTGATAGCGAAAGTGGAGAAGTGATTGTTTCTGATAATCTATTTGGAGAGGACCTCAACTTTCACTATCAAGATATGGTATCACCACAAATTAGTCATCAATTGCATGTTTGAGCAATCATCGTTTTATTTTAGTTGACTATGTCTCATATTACACTTCATTAAGTATAGACAATACTTACGAAGACCTATTAAGAATAGTCACACTTAATTTATTAAGCAAAACTCTAGTTCTTTTAATTTTGTTTCATTGTTTATTTATGTTGTATGTATGAAATGTATGCTTCCTTTTATGCAGGAACTATTGCTCAGATTTATTCAGACTGAATCCCAGCAACTCCAATTGCTAATAGCAAACTTAATATTTATGTATTAGAATCTAGATCATACATGAATATAGTTTTGATAAAAAGAAAGATTTACAAGTAATTCAAATTTCTTGAGATTTAATTAACATTCATTCATGCTATGCATTAAAAACTGGAAGATAAAAGGCTGGATGAACTTTTAATTTAACTTAAGGAATTTAGATGGCACAAATTTTAATTTAAATCACCAAAGTATTAATTTAGGTTTAATCCTGAAAATAGTAAATAGAATTCATTGAATTGAATATAAAATCTATTTATGATAATCTAGTCTTTTACTTAGTCTCAAATAATAAATTATATTTAATTATTATAACATTCTTGCATTTAATATGGCTGTGATGATCATGGATCATTGTATTCACCCATTTCTTCCATAAATCATTAACTTCTATTGAAAAATCAGTCTTTTTTAAGGAAAATGGCACTTTTCATACTGGTTATAAGGATTAAAAACAATTTTGTAATTAAAAAACTAGAGTAGAATAATCCATCACAGCCAAAAAGAGAACCACCAATAAAATGCCATAGTCAAAACTGAATTTCTCTAATGAAGGTGAAAGTAATGTAGATTTTGTAAGTGGAGTTAATTAATACCTCCACTTCATTTTAGGCTGTATATGAAACTCATGTATCATAAAATTGTAAAATAAACAGTGCATGAGTACCGATTATCTGTAAGGTGTCTCTGAAAATGTTTGATACTGGTAATATTAAGAGAACTGTAAACACTATTTATAATCTTCCTTCAAAACATTTCCATAAGTGTAATAATGAGGTCCAATGATGTATTTTAGCATGAAAAAATAGCACTTCATTGTAATTAATGGGAGATGTTATGAGGAATATTTCAAAATGTAACATTTCTTAAGTTTTCTTAGTTTTGTAAAATACTTTCTCAAAAAAATCCCTTATATAGTAAGGTTCAGAAAAGTCAATCTCCATTAAGGGCAATTCCATAATAACTGATGCTACAATACAATATTTCTTTCTAAACTCTTTTATTAACCAAATGGAAGAGCTGGATGATGTTGTCGTCTCTGATGATTATAAAATGTTCCATTGCAACTATATTCAATTTAAATAATTTGTAAAAAATAAATTATACTAAATATCTTTTGCTATATTATTTAGAGCTTACGCAAAAACAATCAAGACTATAAGTAATGGCAGAGTTCCGAAAATGCAAAATATCAAATCCCTTCTCAAATATTATTATTTTTTTGTATTAATTGAAATAGCTACATGCAAGAATTAATAATTTAGAATACACAACTAAAATTTATAAATAATAGTTTGAGATTTGATGACTAACAATACTATTATAATATAATTTGAATTCTTTTGAATCAACAATTTTAAAACTTAACAGTATTGACTGAGTGGATGCATAGATGATTATATATATCTTCAAACAAATTTATAATTTAAAATTTCTATTTGCTGTTGTAAATAAAAGTTAATTATTCTGAAGATTTAAGAATCCCACAACTTTTGTCATTGCTTATTTAAATTAGCTATTCAGAATTTCATCCATCCATTATCTTTGATTAACCTAATACCATAATTATTGTATATCTTATTGCTATGGAAACTTACATTAGGATCTGATAAAAATATTTAATTTAGAAATATCTCAGTCAAGTATAGACCTAATATTAAACTTGCAGATGCAGTTCATACATATTGAATAAATTTACCACAGATAAAATTGACCATTGTAGTACAGCCCATAGAGTCGATGAACTTCATTATTGTCACTTAGAGGTAAAAAGCAAAAAATTGTAATTTGAATACCTCAACTCATAAGGAATGAATTGCAGACTAAAATAGCAACATGGCAAGGACCAACAGGTCTCTCAAATTACCAGGCATGTATGCTAACTAATACACCACCATAACAAACACATCATTTCTACTTAGTTAAGGTAATGCCCTGAGGTAAAGCTAGTAAGGTAATTTTTCACTTCTGATTAACTTTTATTATCAAGTTGCACAAACTCATCATGCTAAATAATATCCATCTTTCCATAAGCCTCATTGCATCTCCAACATAAAAACTGGCAGTAACTATAAAATAAACCACTAAAAAATAATATGTATACTGATTATAAAATAGACAAAATTTATGATACTATGCAACTAAGGAAGTGATGTTACAACACTGGACATTGTTATCACTTACCTGCCTTCTCAGAGACATAACATTATATGAAAGACAATTTAATCAGCAATTGCCTCCATCTTTTATAATAGCTCCTCTCCCTGTCAAAATTTACAAACCTCAATTAGGTAACACGATATTTACTGAGAGATCTGGAGCTTCTCTGGGATATAATATACATGGAGTATTCTCAGGTTTCCATTCAGGTGGATGCTTCCATGATGGTCAACTGAGATCTCTTAAGCCATATTTGGAACTCCAATGTGATGCACATTTTCTGGGTATTTAACACATATCATCGTGGATATTCACCAAGTTTTTCATTTTACTATGCCTTTCCACGCCATCCAATATTGATTTCATTTCCTCTGAAGTCTTCTGAAGAGCAAGTCTCCATTTCTTAAGTATAGCTCTTGTCTCTTTTCATAATATAGAGATCTTTCTCTATTAATTCCTTTATAATTTGGTCCAAGAATTTTTGAATATTGAAAACTGCTTTGGTGTAGCTGAGGATTATATTGTGACCATGATTTATTGCCCATTTTAACATAACAGACTAGTTGGCAATTAAAGATGCCTCTTTCATGCTCCTATATTTAGGCCTTCATCTTGCATCCTGTTTCTTTGATTTTGACCGTTCCACATTCAAATGAGAAACGGTAGACCCCTAGCATCACATTCCTGTTTCGTCCTTTATTAAGGTGAGGATTATCCTTACGGGCAAGTTCGAGGTTCATACATTACATTTTCACAGGATTCTTGTAACCATTCTCAATTAGATACTGGAATATGGATTGCAGATTGATGCCACACGCTTTGTCTTATCATTTTCTTACTTGTATAGGTTTCTCTACAGTGTTACATTGAACCTAAACTCATTAATATCTTTATTATCTATTTTTCTTAAAGGTTGTCCTATGGTGCTATAATTCAGATCTTAATCTTTCCAGGTTTAAGCATTTCCTTCAAGAGCTCAAATGGCAAAACTTCCCTGAACCCCTTTTGAAGTATCTGAGAAGATACAAAAAAATGCTCATTGAGCCCAAGACAAGAAAGACAAATATATTTAAGCATTCAGAACACTGAGGGTATCATTATATGAACATACATGTCTACAGCACTACAGATTTGCTCATAACTATACATAGCACTCTAAGGGTTAATGATTCCTAGCAGGAAATGGCATATAATCTCCTGATTAATGATGAAAGGATAAACCTGAGCAATTCCAAATTCTAGTGGCTCATACCGTTGAAAAGATTAAAGATCTGTGTGGTTTGTTTCCTGTAATCTCACTGAAACCCATTAGGTGTTCATTTTACTATGATCTCCAAGAATATTAATTTGGTAAATTCCTCTATTTCAATACTAAATTTAATGCTTGGATGTAGGTTGTTGAGGTGATCTGATAATTGTAAGATGGTATCTTAACTAGTTGGTTCGATAACAATATTATCATCAACACATATTAGGAAGCAATTAAGCTTTTTTTCTATCATCCCATGGATGGTCTGGCTTGTTTCTGGTTCCTCATAGTCCCTATCTAATGGAGATAATATAGCTGCAATCCTCCACTTGAGGATCAAAAGAAACCGAGGATATTCATGATTATGCATGAATCAGTGCTCTAAGACTTTAACATTGACAAAAGTTCAATAACAACAAAAAAATCATAAAATAATTTAATTCAAAATCAATAAGCTATGTGCTAAATTTCTAAAAAATATGAGTAAAACAAATAATAGTATTTTATTAAATAAACAAGTAATTTTTTTAAGAACGTCTACAAAAGATCAGAGGATACAGATAAACTTCAAAATGGAGGATAATATTTCTTGGAGTTGAGGTTTAAATTTTCATCATATGAAACAGATTTAAAGAGTTGAATGTCAAGGTATTCATAGAAGCTTATAATAATGATTCCTGTGGAATTCATGGGATGGAAAACTTTTGGAGTTAATTTATTGTGATTCTTTCCAACAAATAATTGGATATAATACAGACAAAAAACATACCATCAGACTTGTAACAAAAAATCAACAAAATTATATGGATGGGATGAAAAGTTATACATTACATAAATGCATCATTAACAACTCATGACAATGAGTCAACTAATATGACTCATGAATTATCGGCCTCCTCCAGGATTTCCTTCCGGATTAACAGCCCCAGTAAGCAAAACAAAAATCACCACTGGAACAATATACATCCACTGAAAAGGAAAAAATATTGAAAAACTTTGTTCTGATCCGACTGCAAATTGCTGATTCACATACAAAGTATATTATAATTATAAACAACAAAATTAACAACCAAAGAAATAATTTCTAAATAATAATTTTAATGAATTTTGCAATTGGAGGCTTTTGATGCATACTTCATATGTATACAAAAATGTGTATAAAATAATAGGCATGACGTCAATTTTTCATTTCATAATCCTTCATACATACTGCTGAATATTTTATAAGCTTTTCTGATACTTAAACATTTATTGATATAGTTTCAAGAAAAGTTTTATACTAGCTTTTAATAAAGCATAAAATTTATAGCCTGTAATGCTATAAAAGTAATAGCAGCCTCGATCAGTTTATTACTGATATACTTATATGATGCAAATCTCTTTAAAATATGAATACTATAAGATTATATACAGCAAGACCCCACTTGACACGGGGGATACGTTCCAATAACTTTGAGCACCAAACGAAACAGCGTTTAACAAGGCAACGTACATGTAAAACGTACATATGTAAATATGTAATGAGGATCAGTGAAAAGAACAAAGAATAAGATAATTTCTTGCCAAATTTATCACAATAAAATAAAATGTTTAAATCTTTATACACCTAATAACCTAGATGAGAACAAATACATTAATTGTGATGCAGGAAAGCTGCATTTGTACTGGGATTCCAACTTAGGAGAATACTGTTGGAACCTTTTTTCTGGAAAGACTAACGAAAGGGCGTTGAAAGAAATACATAGTATATCTACATATCACCATTGCTATAAAGTGCACTGCTTTTGGTTGGTTCATGGCTGTTTCCTTTGCACACATATACAACAAGAATTAAAACAGTGTGCGATTTAGGGGAACCCCAAATAACTGCGTTATACCGAAACAGCGTTAAGCGGGGTCTTACTGTGATATAAAAAAATATAAGTAAACTCACATATTTAGCTAAAAATGATCTATTATCCTTTGTTTCACCTCGTTCCCTTGCTTCCTTCTCACGCTCAATTTTCTGGATATAAGTTGCAGTGTCAGGTCTATAACAAATAAATTTGAAAGAAATTTTAAAACAGGGAATAATAACAAAGAAAAAAATTGAAACCAGGTGGATAAAATCTATGGCTAAGAATTAACACAGTAAATAAATAATTTTCCAAATGGTAATATCATTCCTTATCACTCATCAATTATAAGAGCTATCAAACTTAAGGAACAAGTAATGGACGTTGCACAGATACACAGTGCACAGATGATAATTCCCAAGGTAGAATGGACTTGAAAAAAGTCAGGTTTAGTCAGCCATTCGGAAGACTTAGTGTTGCCAGGACATCTTAGGTAATCATATGAAAGGCTTTAGAGAATGTTCTGCCAGGATAGCTCAACAGGCAGAGAACCCGACCAGCATCTGAGAGACCCACGTTCAATTCCCAGTCTCATCACTTTTTTCAAGGCCATTCTACCTTGAGAATAAAAGCTGTATAAAATACTTTTAATAATAAATAACAAATCAAAATAAGACAGATAAATATAAGATAAAATTAAGATGGAAAAATATTCATTTACTTGAATGTTATATACAAACATTTTCAATACTTACATGGGTCCCTGTTCCATGTGTCGAATGAATAAAGTGGTGTTGAAATTAACCAAATCACTTGGATATACTATTCTACCATCACACTGTGTAGGATATGCTAACATTGAGATGCCAACAGGCCATCCGGTGTGATCTAATGTAACTGTTAGTGTATCTGAAAGACGGGATTCGTAAAGCGAGCACTGCAAGGAAGTAAAAACATAGAAGATTAAGAGCTTCAATATATTCAAAAATTTGAGTCTGTAAACAATTAAAATCGAAATAAACTAATATAAGAAATTTAAGATACAAGATCATAACTTACAGCTTTCACGAAAGTTCTGAGATTTGCCCTTCTCTCATCTCCATTACTGATAGTGGCTTTCAGCAAATACCAGCCGTCTTCCTCCGACAAAGTCTAACGATACAATGGAAACGGAAACTGAAATTAATTTTGATGAATGCCAAACGTTGATAATCCATACAAAACCTTAAGTTATACCTTTAATTGCTGAGCTTCGGCATCGGTTAATGTATTTTGCTTCATCAAGACCGCAGCGTTTCTAATACTAAGAACTTCTATAGATCCTCTGTCGGTAAACTCGGGATCAGCATCACTAGACAACGCATGTTCAAGTTTAACAGTCATTTGCCCATCATACTCCACATCAACCTTAAAAGAAGAGTAATTTTATACAAATCAATTCAACAACTCAATGGTCACGGTAATAAAACTATGTATTATAACGATGAAGTTATTTACATACTATCAATGATATTACACAGATATACTGTAAATGATTTAATCCTGAAAATGTTATACTCCTATCAAAACATTGTACTCATAATTTATATCCTTGGATATCAAGCTGATTAGCCAAAATTAAACTTATTATTGTGCAAGGAGGTTAAATTAACTCACAAAAGTTACTAATTATTTGGGTATAATAAAATTTACTTACGCAATAAATAACGTTGATGAATGATAGAACGAGGAAGAGGGTTACGGTAACAATGGTTTTCATCATTCTCGTGAAAGTTTAGAAGCAGGTGAATGAATTATTTGGATGATGTACGAATATGAACGCCGCAATACCTTAATAGTTTTATGATCACTCACATCACCTTACAGTAAATTGAGTTTGTATTACATGAAAATAGCACTTTTCTTATACAGATTACTTAATCTTAAATTCAGTTTTTTTGCGATAAATTTACGTCACATTTCGCATTCGTTAACCAGGATAAATTATAAACACTTAAAACCTTCTATCGCATTGCCGCTCTCATTTACCATGGCAATCGTAGTCGGGTAACATGGGGAACATGACACGGCGCTCTTTCAGAAGATAGGCCGCCAAATACAAGTGTGCGAGAGAAATATCACATAATATCTCGATCATTCAAATTTCTATGATTCCAAAATTTTTGCATTTTTTAAATAGTCTTTTAGACTATTGAAATTTTGTTTCAGTTTTCCGATTAAAGAATTATCTAGGGATAGTAACTACAATATGCAAAGCATTCCGATGGTTTAATTTTGAAAGGAACCTATAAATAGGTGATATTCATGATTGAGGCTCGATAGTGGTCGTTATTTTTTTGTGAATTAAGAATTTTCACGATCTCACGCTTTTATCTTTTATTTTTTTCTTCTATGAAGCACTTCAGATAGAAGTAGTCTGGAACTGCGGCTTGAGATTGTTGTGATTTATTTAACTTTCATTAAAAGACTCACGATTCGAGAGGATAGCAATATTTTAATTTGTAGAGAAGCTATATAATAGAATTTCCTTTAATATATTAATGTTATAGTTTTATACGGCATCTGTAATCTCGTTAAGAAAACTCTCCTTACGATCTCGACTTACTGAGTTTTTCTTTCCTGTATGATTTACTCACTATTAACCTCAAAACCATGCACACCCTCGATAGGAAGACATTTAATAAATAGTGTCGATATTTAATTTCTAATGATTATTAGTGAATAGATCTCCACAAGAATGGACCTTAATTAAACCACTGGATTTCTAAGCGGAAACTACCTTAGTTTCTTCTTAATGCTATATTTTCAAGAATAATCATTAGAGTTTCCTCAGTTTTTACCATTAAAAGCATTATGAAATAAAGACTTTCATCGGAGCCATTTATTCTGGTCATGATGCGTAACGTAAACGCTCTTATATTTTCACTTCATATTCTTAGCATTGAAGACAAAATTCAATTTGTTGAAATTGATTTTCAATAGATTTTCCATGGCATTATTTGGGTTTGGACTTCTAAGAATGCGTCATTCCTTTCCGACTCTATTGTCTATCAGCCGCTCTACAGTCATCTTAACATAATAGTAACGAAATTTTGGGATCGTAATGGCGGTTTGTTAAGTGAATGTATGTCAGTTTTTAATAGTGAAAAGTTCAACGGAAACAGATACCACTGATTGGGATCTATATAATATTCAGGTCTTTTATTGTTAATGTACGAGTCTGCAAATTTGCAGCTGACAATGGCAGACATCGAAAACACTGCCGTTTCAATCCTCACCCGAGCAGTGAATTTTGACAAAGGAAAAAGATTCACTGAAGCTTTAATCTGTTACCAAGAGGGACTACAGATACTAATGAACTCTCTAAAAAGTAAAAACCTACCATCTCTTAGCAGAAGAATATTATTTTGTTTTGTAAAGTACATTTTCTACTCATAGTTTTATGTCTTGTAGTAATTTTCATATTTCGATTATAATTAGATGTAAGTTGCGAAATGAAGAGGAAAAAACTCCGGGACAAAGTCGAAGACTACATGAAAAGAGCGGAGACGATAAAAGCTTTCATAGATCAAGAAAAAGAAAAGGGGAGCTATCATGAGCAAATTGTTATTGAAAATGATTCTACAGGTCACGGATACTGCAAACTTATTGGTAGATTTCTTGATGAGTTGATCACGGAAGTTATTGTAGAAGATCCATACATTAGAATATCGCACCAGGTAGGATAGCTCTTCTGCAAAATAAATTAAGAGCTCCATTGGTAAATCCAAAATATATCTTTGTTTGTCTTCATTATGCAGGATTAATTAAAATATGAAGTTTTCAATTCTGTTACTTAGTGCGAAAATTTTGTAAAGCTTTGTGAAGTGCTGGTCAAGTCCTGCAACAATTTAAAGTGCATTCATCTAATTACCACAAGAGATCCTAATGCAAAAGACCAAGATAAGTGTTTAGAAACTACTAAACAAAGCTTGAGAAAATACAACGTCAACTTAAGAGTTGACTATTCAGAAAATCTTCATGACAGGCAAATCAGGTAATATTGTGGCGTTTATTTACGCTAGTCGTCATTACATTTCCTCGTTTTTTTAAAAATAGAATAATTTTTTTGTCAATCATGTGATATAGTTTTGGGCTGTATGCATTGAAAGATTGATTTTTTGAAATAATTTTATATATATTTCAGTTATGATATCTGTGAAATTTATATTCTGTCAACTCACAGCACTCAGAGTTGTAAGGAAATATTAAAATACTTTATCTCTCAGTATTAAGTTTTGTAATTTTTATTTAATCTTCATGAATTCATAGTAGAGGCACTGCTATTTCAAATAAAATATAGGCTAACCATTTTTGATTGCTATTTAAATAACTTGGGCTCAAACAACTATTTTTACTTTTCTATTTATCCTCAAAGAATTCTCAGCACCTGCTTGGGTGCTACACCTTGATATATGTTTAAATTGTATTTGAAAACATTTATATTAAACATCTAAAACTTCCTATCTACTGCCAAAACAAATTGTAACTGTAAAACATCATCTTGGAACTAATGTGGAATTAGTCTTTTGTTCTATCATCTCACATAATTTTTATCAAATTTCCAACTTTTATAAATATTATATTCATGATAATGATAAAACTGATGCTGTCAATACTTAATAGATTTAAAAAGAAGCACACTTTACTACATTGATTTTATTCATGTGACCTTGGTTTTCTCTTGCTAGGTCATTATCAGATCATAAAGATCTAAACCATAGTCATGTGGAATCAGTGTGGTAGAAGTTAAAGTGCCTCTTTTTTCATTTCTCAAGTATAGATGATTACTAGTAAGTCAAGGACAGATCCAGAGGTTAAATGCTGTGAATGTGAGGTTATAAATAAATTTGAAATATTTTCCTGTATTATTTTATTCATATGTATGCATATATATGTATTCACATATTTTCCCAATTCCAGGCTGAGCAATGGCTGGGTCATAAAAATCGGGAGAGGTCTCGATTATTTCAAAGCTCCTGAAGGAAGATTCAGTTTGGGCTACTTCGATATGGATTTGAGACCATGCAAAGCAACTGTAGTGGATATCTTTCACACAAAAAATTTGAAACTAAGTTACGGATAAAATAGGTTTTATTAAAAACAGATCTCTGTATTTTTTTTAATTTTTGTTTTTACTTTGAGTGAGATTGTGATATTTTAAAAATTGCTTAGATGATAATTTATTTTGGAAGCATGTTTACAAATTATTGAAGAATTGAAACTAAGCTGTACATAATGAATTTACCTCTTATAATCTGAGCTAATGTTTATAAAATAACCAAATAAAGAATGAAATCAAAATGAACAAAATCAAATGAACATCAATCCTTGCATGATTTCTAAGAATGAGAAGTATTAAAGATTACTAATTTTTTATATTTATAACAATGATTTATATGGTATGAAAATTAAATAAGCTCTATGACCAACCTCCACAAATGAATATATATTTCATAATCCACTTAATAAATTTCCTTTCCATATCCAAAAAAAAAAATTCAATCATAATACATGTAGTTCACGTAAGTTGAAATTGATGCAAGAGCTACACTTTCACCATTTGAGGGGGAGATAAAAATAGAATTCATATTTTTGCTCAATAAAGTTGAAAGTATATTAATGAAAAACTAGGATAAACTCAATAATTTTACTATCAGTTAATTGATAATCAGTACCCATAATGTTTATTTATGAGGTAAAGGTTCAAAGAAATAATCTTAATGAAAATAAATGCTGTTAAAAATTAACAATTATTAAGTTAACTACAGTAGGATATGCATTAATTAGAAAATAATTTGATGAAATAAGGTCTACATTTTTTGCAGGTTATATATAGAGGAAAGGAGATTAAGTTTGTAATAAAATTCTTCCAATATAAAGTCAAGTACATCCACATGCACTGATGTTTAATGCATAAGTTACAGCATTTACAATGAGAAAGAAAAGAGCCTTTTATTAGCCATACTATGTTCCACTTTGAACTATCTGACACAGATCACTAGGAGTTCATAGTTAACAAATATCAATACATTGTGGAGCTTTCCTTTTTTGCTTTATAATATAAATGTAATAACTTGTACAAGAATTTATCTGCTCAGGAAATTTGCTATTCATGAATCTAAAATTTCTTTTGAAACTTCTTGTGATGACAGTCTATAAAGAAAACCAAATGTAGTACTACACAAAGTTTCAAAATATATGGAGCACCAATGTATTTCATTGATCACAATACATAGATAAACTTGGCCTCTCTTATTAATTTCCCTAGCATTGTGATTTGCAACCCTAACATCACTGTGCATGGTGGGAAATGGATATCTGTGATTAAAATCAAGAAAAAGCACCAAGGACATTGAAGCTCTGGCACATGATAACTACAAACTAAGAATTATTTGCTAGTACAATATCAATAAAAATGGCATGTTTAACAGTTAAATCAAATGAGTCAAATTCATACATAATTACATTTTATTGAAAAATTCTAATTTTGTAAATATTTAATAAATGCAATGGATGTGTAAGGAACATGCTTGTACTTCCAAATAGAATCAGTTTCATACTGGTTAATAAATAGCTAATGAATGCCAAGAGCAAATTACCTTCAGTATTTTCAAATCTCAACCAAAGAAACATTAATAAAAATAATACAAAGCATTCCATTGATTAGTTCACTCCCCAACAGCCAGCAATTTCAGTAAAATGCCTATTCACCATGTATATTGAATAATTTGGCTACTTCATTAAGATCTTCATACTTCCTGTCTTCTTTAAGAACCTAAATAGTCAGAAAATTATATGATCAAAAAATGCTTAAGCAATTATATGGAAATAAATTTTAAGTTTTCAGTATACTGACTGACCTGTCTTGCCACAGCCATTCGATTAAAAACATTCCAGAGCACTATTCCTACTACTATGTCATCTCTCAAATAAAATATGACACCCTTTCCATAATCTTCTTTTTCAACTGGTGATTTCAGACCCGTTTTTGAAGGCTTCACAGGTTCTGCAGCCTAAAATGGGAAAGGATAAACATTTAAAAAGAATAAATAAAATGAATGTGCATTCAAGCTTGGAGAAATAATAGGATAAATGGCATTTCAAAGATGACATATAGATATCAAGACAGGTTTATTTACTATTTCTTCAGTATAAACTTAAAATTCCTACACTAACATACAGGAAGTTAATAGATCATAAATAGTAAGTCTTGCAGGATAAATTAAGGAAAAAATAAAATTAATATGGTTCAAATAACTAAAAATCAATATGCTTACTAAAAAAGCAATATTTTTATATTACTTTAAAAGATTATACTATAAGTAGTTTTTATAATGCTGAGAATTTTCAATTAAAAAAAGTTATCCCAAAATAATAACAAGTGAGAATTAGCTAAACCTCAAGTAGCAGGTCTGAAAATTTTAGACATCCATTAGTACATAAAGCTAAGAAGATTTCTGTGATGAATATGACTACTTGTTTTACAATACATATATTCCATTTTTTTCCATTTCAATTATAACCAATTATTATAAGCATTGATACAATAATTCTTCATTTGCCACATTATCAAAAAAGAAACATTTGAAAAGATAGAGAAGTAGTCATTTTTCATCAATTTGTACTAAAATATACAAACCATCTCAGTTTCAGATCTAATACTTTCTCCAGTTTCTGATACAACTGCTTTAGGTGTGTCTTTTTCTGTGGCCTCAGCAAAGACTCCAACAGTCGGTAGGGTAGCATCTACAATTCCAATAGCTTCATAGCCCACATCTGGTCCAAGGTCTGACCAGAACATTGACTGATGTGTGTATGGATTTGCTGCTCATTAAACAGAAATAGTTAGTTACTTGCCTTCACTTATTATTTATTCATACATAAATGCTATTCAAAGTATATATCGTTAAATATTATATACAAAAAATCAATGGCTCTAAACAATATCACATTGAAAGTTAAAGTTACGTTATGTAAAATACAAGATTAACCTTCATGAATCATCACAATCAAATATATAAAATAAAAAAGTATATAGACACAATGACAGACTTAAAAATTTCAATTACTTCAAATAAATTAAACTTAATAAACACTATTTTTAGGGAAAAAGTAATGCATGGCATGCAAATATTTTTATGCATGCATGCAATATGTTCTCCTAAACATCTTATGGGATGGAAATATTTTACTGACAACAAATGATGAAGTAACATTAAAAAATAAAGTTAAAGGTAAGAAGCAATGAAAGGATTTAAAAATAAACAGATTTTTATCTTCAGGAATGAGAAAATAGCATTTTAAAAATATAACCAATAAAATGTATGTATAACCTCTTACTTAATAATGACCAATTAATTAATTGGGACAATTACGAAAGTTTTGCAGAAATATCAAGCTCTTACTCTATCTAGTACTTATATTGGCTCACAATTTCTTACAAAATATGTCAACAAATATATTACATACCAGCTCCAGCCATATTTTCACCAGCTAAACGGCCAGAAACAACAGCGTGATCATGATGCTCAACCCGGCGCCTACCCAGTTTTACATCATAAAAGCATGAGCAGTCACCAGCCTGATATTGCAGTTTATTTTAATAAAATGCAGATATATAAGAGAAACTTGAAAAACACCATTTTCTATTTACTTACAACCCACAAATTGGAGCGAGCCATTAATTCAGCATTGACAACAAAACCTCCACAATCTTCATCAGTTTCCAAGTTAGATGCATCAGCCAATTCCGTGTTGGGCTCAATTCCAACTGCAACCACTAAATTGTCAGTTTTAATCTGAAAAAAATTCCATTATTAAAATTGCAAGAATAAATAAAAAAAGCAATTTTTTGACATTACATACCTTTTTACCATTATTCAAAGTTAAGAGTAACTGATCATCTTCAAATTTGATGCCTTGAAGAAAAGATTCAGTGATAACTTCAACACCCTCATCACGAACTTTTTGAGTTGTCCAATTGCTTAAGTAATGAGGAAGAATTTTTCCCATATTTCCCTTCTCAGGAAATATCTGCATGACTTTCATGCCAGTTTCTTTGCCTGAAGAGAAACCAAATTTCAATTAAAAATTCAATTAAAAAAAAAAACAGTCAAAGAGTTATATAAGGAAACAAAATTTTCACATGTAAAATAAAAGACTCAAGTAAATTAAGGTGGCTGATGATATAATCTACTTATAAGTGCCTACTTTATTCATCATTCCATCTGCTAAAAGTATAGGGATACATGGATGTTTCATCTTTTTTTTCCTGTGTGATATAATTTCTATGAATGCTCTATTTGTAATACCTGCAATTTCATATAACATTAGCAAAATTTGATAATTTGGCATCACAGCACCATTGTTGAATATAAACAAAGTATATTTAAGTAATAAGCTTGATAAAGACTGATGGTCTTCATCACATGAAATAACTTTCCCTCTTTCAAATAAAAGAGAGTAACTAATGCACTTAGGTTAGGAGGATCTAAAGAAAATATAAATTACACCCAAATCTCCCAACAAAAACAAAAAATGTCAAACTCACCTTTTTTAGCTAAAGCACAAGCTAATTCACTTCCAAGAAAACCACCTCCAATAATTGCTATAGATTTAGCTTTGTTGGTTATTTCATTCAACTCTCTGAAATCAGGAATACTTCGGTAAAGAATGACTCTATCTCGTACTTCTTCAGAAGCATTGTCTAATAATGGTAAGCTTTTCGGGGTTCCTCCTGAATATTAAAAATTAATAATATTAGGTGAAAAGGCAAACAAAAATTTATCACTCTTAAAACCAGAACATGATGAAACAATTACAATTTTTTAAACCTACTAAAATTTTCAACTAATGATAGAATGAATCCGTAGATAGGAGAATCAAAATTAAAACTTAGTCAGAGGAATAATTCATGAGTTAAGAGAAAACATGGCCTTCTTTTCTCATTCTTTCATACATGGAAATAAACTGATAGGTAATAATAAGAATTAAAGGATATGATACTTGAATGACTATTTGAAAAAAAAAATTCATTCTGAGAATTCAGGCTTCAAATACAACAAAGTGCAATGTGCTAAAATCTCATATGAATATTAAAGTTAGTTCTGTATGCATTTAGAGTATGCTAAAAATATTTTTACAGCTTTTGAGTATCATTTCTTATGTTCATAGGAAGTTTTAATAAAAATGCTTACCCACAATCAGGGTAATCTCATTATTATCTTCTAAGAATATTTTTAACATAATAGTGTTAGCATAACTTGATTTGAATTATATGTAAGCTTCTAATTTAATCTTTTAGAAAAGTCACCTTGAATTTTACAAGTCCACAAATAACTGTTAAGTATATAGCATTGCATAACAGCAAAATTCATAATCCATTGGCTTGAAAATAAGAGATCAAACAAATAAATTTTTCTTGGGAAACTCCTAAGTTAAATTAAAGTTTATATCCGCTAAAGAAGATGATATACTTTCACAATATTTTACAATTAATAATTTAGCAATTTTTCTTACCAGTGGCCAATAAGCATTTATCATACTTTATAGCTTTCCCATCATCTAAATAGGCTTTCTGTTCCACCACATCAAGTTTTACTACTTTCCAGCCTCTAGCAACAGCTACTCCTCCATTTGGGCTATTTGTCAGCTCTAAACACTTGGTATAAAATTCATCTGGTTCAAAAAAAAGGCTAAAAAGGGAAAAATATATGTGTTAAATATATGAAGCTTAACAGAATAGTACTGCCCTTAAATTATGATGATTGGATACCACAGTTACTAATCATACGACATATCTCTCAATATACCTAATTTTATCCATACTGTGCTTACATGAACTATAGATTTGATAAAATAAAGTTAAAATCCTTCATTATCACCGTTGGTATTCCAATCCCCTGATTGGCTCACTGAAGCCGTTCTTCCTATTGTATCTAATGATAACTCTGCAAAATTGATAAATTATGCATCTACCTTTTTAGCATTGAATTTAGAAACAATTTAAGTGAGACCATATGAGAAAAAGTATTGGAGTTGAGAAAAACTCCAAATTTCCATTGTTTAGCTCATTAAAATAACCGTTGTTGAAGTATTGTTTTCCATATGTATTTCAACGACTAATTTCTTGGGATATAAGAAAGATAGAGAGCGTTGGTGGTAGGGGAGGAGTAATTTTTCGCTAATGGTATGATATATGATGTGGTGAGAATGATAATTGGATGAAGTGACCCTGCTGGTGGGTCATTTATATTCATTCAAAAACAGTGATTTTTAAGAACAAAAAATGATACTTAGATTTTTCTCAACTCAAACATCATTACAGTTATGTCTCCTTCCTCTTGTAGATGATAAATAGCCTTAATTAACACAACTTGGCATTTATCAATTGTAATTATTCATCATCAAGCTTCATGTTTGAATCAATTTATGAAACTCTTAAAGAAAAAATATTTATCATGAATTAATATCTTGTTTGACTTGGGTGACCTTGCTACTCTTAACTTACACCTAAGCTTGTCAGTTATTTATCGTTGAAAAGAAAATAACGATAACTATAAAAATATGTCAACATGGAAATAAAGTTTCGAGAGGACTGAATACAATTATCTCCTATTCTAACATAGACAAAACATTATTACCTCCTTTCTTTCCCATTCCATTGCTTGAATCTTAAATTCTCTACTGCTCCCTTATCCTCACTGAACCAAAGCTCTTTTGAAAGAGGGGGCCTCATGTAAGGAAAATCTCCTTCATTGGTCACGACTAATACCTAAAAATATAAGAATATACATTCCTTTATCCAAACATTATTTTCTTTTGAAAAACTTAATAAAAAGAATGGAGCATATTTTAAATATTTGACAAAATAAACTAAGGGAGATTATTTCTAAAAAAGTCCAAAATAAACCATAGATATTTTCAGGTATTATAGATAAAAATTGCCAAACTGTTCAGTCTAAATAAAAAGAATTACAACACTTCTAATTATTTCCAAAATTTGAAATTCTCAAGCTCTTTATCAGATTTTACATAAGAGGTAATTATTATATTTAAAAAATCACAATAAAAACAGTTATCGTTAAAACTGCTAAGTCTGCCCATTATATTTTCTCAAGGTATTTTAAAGATAATATGCATATTTATAAATATATGTAATATATATATATATATATATATATATATATATATATATATATATATATATATATATATATATTTCAACCATTCTCAGTTCAATAACTCACTAACTATAAGAAATTATAATTTACAATGGATATAATGAGCTTAAAGTAGATGAATACCTTCTATTTGTAAAGTCATATACACAAACTAACAATTCTTAAACAGTTTGAGAAATGATCAAAACAACTTTTTCAAATCAATGTTGGAGAACAAAAGAAACTTAAAGACTTTAAATAATAAGCAGGCGAGATATACATTTTTAATTTAGAGAGACTAATACTGAATTATAAAATCCAAAACCTCAATAGCCACTCTGTAATTTGATGGTGCTAGTAAAAATATTTTTTTTGATTGCATTACAAAAATAAGAAACCTTATAAAAAGATAAATTTTGAGAAAAGATTAAATTAAAAAATTGAAAGCATATTAGTAGTAAGGTAAGTAAAGGTAAACTAAAATATTAAGGGTTGATCATATTATATTAGAATTTTTATATCATACCATATATGGATATAAATCCAACAATTTCTTAATAACTTTAATGTTATATCAGTAATAACTATTTTCAGGTAATTCACTCATTCTACTGTATTGGTTATTTCTTTTTTTGTCTCACGTAAGGATTTCTAAGAAAATTTTAAATTATAGATTATTTATTATTCCTGCTGATGGTGCTTAGGAAACCTGTAACATTCCTCATTATTAACTCAACATGACTGTTGAGAATAACAGAAGTCTTTCAAAAGTACACTTCAATACATTGTATTTAGGTTTGAGGTAAATAGAAACAGTTTTGAAGCCTAACTAGATAATGATATTAACAATTAATAGACTTAACTATCATAGATGGATTTCCCCTTGTTAGGGGTTCTACACCGCTCGTGACTTAGTAACAGTTTAATTCGAGTTTAAGAAAAAGTTTGAGCGTGCATTTTCTTTTCTAAACTTGATGAATAGCTAAAAAAATAATAACCGTGAATAGCTCACCTGAGCTTTAGGATCTCTTGTTTTGATGGCTCTAAACGCTGATAGTGAAGCAGTTCCACCACCAATCAAGAGATATGGAACACTTGACGGTATTTCTGTTGAATCCTTCGGTTCTTTCACTATTACTTTCTTCGATTCTGAAATATAATGAAAAATTTGAAGAAACACGAAAAAAGGAAATCAAGAAGTGGTTAACGATGACATACTTTTTTCTTTCTTTTTGGTAACTGGTTTTGAAGGAGGGGTAGTAGCATCGAGCATTCCCATCTTCCAAAGCTGAAAATAATGCTCTTTTAATATCATATCATACGCAAAACTCAGTAATTACATATTACCCTTATAAAGGTAGCGAATGTAAGAATAATAATATTTAAAGTAGTAATAGTAATATTTAAAGCTAAACATTAATTACCACAGCTAAAGCAGTCAAAGCCGTAGCTAGTCCTATTAACAAATTACGACTGTTTTTCGACTGATTCTGCTTATTTGCGTTTTCCCATGATCCGGATGATTTATGCATATCATTCACCGACGAATTACTCTGGGACTTCGCCGCATCTTCGGGCCGGGAAGGCTCTATCACCGGTGGTTTGGAAGAATAAGGAATAGCCTTGGAAGGATCAGGCTTTCCAGGCTCCTTCGAACTATAGTATCGTAAAACTTCATTTCCTAAAACTGTAATACATTAAATAGAGATTTATTTTTCAATGCAAACATAATCACACGTGGTATACGAATTAAACAATATAAACTACCTCAAATATCAAAATATTATAATAAAAATGCTACCTTTACTTTCGAATTGTGTTTTCTGGCGGATAAAACCCGTAAATGATTTGAGAACCCTTGTATACCGGTACATGGCCGCAGCCGGCAGTCTTATCAATATGGCGACAAGTATAAGGTGAATAAACCTACTTTAGTACGGTTGTCGTGCATCTAAAGGCTACGAGTTACATAAGCGATGCAAGAAATTTTATAAAATATGATATCCACCAACAAGAGAACAGAATTCAACAATGGTCACATAGAGCAATGATTGTTGACAACGAATCCTCACGGCCATTACGGTATTTACAAACGAATGAACAATGAAATACAGTGACTACACGGTTTAGTGGAGGCTTTCGTAAGCGTCCGCAAGCAAAGCGCTCACTCCCAGTTAAACCTGAAGTACCTCGTCTTTTATCTAAAACTATGCATATTTCAATAGAAATGTAGTGTTCAATCAGTGAAAATTCACATCTTTATTGTATCTCCATCACTTATTTCTGTTTTATTGCTGTAAAAGAAATCGAGATATGTACAGTTTTTCTTAAATCGAGGCATTCCCACTGCCATATCTTTGCATTGATCAAGGGTGTTGAATTAATTCATCAAAGAGTTTTAAATTCCAGAAAAACATCTTTTCAAAGTCTTTGAAAACAATAAAAAGTACAGAGAAAAATCATGAGCTGCTAACGTATAAACTAAGGTTTCTTAATTTTTATAGGACGTGCATTTCATTAGTAAAATGCATTTTTCCAAATTATAGAAGGTAGATCATGAGCTTTTTCAATGGATTAAAAGAATAAATTTTGAAAATTGTTTCACTGTAAAAATCGAAGAATGTTCTAACGACCTCTTGAGTCATCTACTGGCCAGCACCGCAAACATATTTTTGAGGCATAATGAGGGGACAGATGTTACCAAGTTAATCTTAGGTTTGGGAGGCCGTAAGGTTTAAAATGATTCTTCATTGAATTTTACGTTCAATTAGCCTAAGATTTTCGCCTTTTCGATTACTTATTACTTTGCTGATATTTACGAATTTTTATTTTAACCAAACATTTTCTTGCCGGCTTATGATAGGGAATATCATGTTATGCAGTCAAGCATTGCAGTGGGAGAGAAATTAGCGGTAAAGAAATAAGTATGGCAGATGATGTAAAAGGTATTGTATCTAAAATTTCAGTTGCAGGAATCTCTAAAGATATACTTTTTAAGGAAGATTATATTGATCCGGAATGTGAGCTATATAAAAGCATTAAAACACGCATCTTCGCGAATTTAAATGGTCATCTTTTTAAGGAAATTGAATCCATCCGAAACTTAGAGAGCGAAAATTCAGAATCCGTTATTAGTGTATCTTTTAGAAAATTGCTTTCGTTACCGGAAATGGAATCGGTTGTAAGTAGTTTAAAAGAAGAATTGAACGGGGCACTGGAGTCTTCATTCCTTGCCTCACCTTTCACCAATTCTAGTGCTGAAAGTTTGAGAAGTGGTCGCAGCAGATGTAATCGTGGTCCAAATTCATGGTCCTTAGATTCTTCAAGCAGTGATTATGAATTAAATATGTTGCCTGAAAAATTTGATACCATCGGAGGTAAAAGTAACATAGAATTTATTCTGCTCAAATTAGTTAGAGCTTCGCTCTCCGAGATTTTCGAAACATCTTCCTGGGAAAATTTGAAAGTGATTGTTAGGAAATCCTTAAGCGATGATTCCAGTTCTGTGTTCCATCTTGCTTTAAGATTGCATGCACGATTTCTTCTTTCCTCTTCGAATGTGGCCACGTTAGAGAGCTTCACGAGTTTGAAAACGAGTTTGTTGGAACAGTGTGCGACCAGCGTAGGAGAGATTGAGTTACCAAATGTAAGTGAGGGCATTGCTCTTTCTAGCTTATCCCACATAAGACGATTGAGAATTACGAATTTAATTATAACAGTATTCAGAGATTTATCTAAGAATTACATAAGACTTCCTGCGACAGTAATAGAAGACCTTGTTGGGGGTATGATTGAAATTGTGACTTTCTGTCCTGAAGAATCTCATTTCATATCTCCCCTCCATCTTTTATCTGTGGTAGATCCTAAGGCTCTTTGGTTAAAAGTGTGCTTCTATTATTCTCGCATTAGGAACATTTTGTTCAAAAGACTGTCGGAGAAGCAAAATTTGTTATTACTTATATTTAAAGGGGTCATTTCATGGTTAAATCGTGTGAATGTCAAAAGCAAGCGAACGTCTATCAATGACGATTTGGATCAAATTATAGGTAAAATTCATGTTCAATTTGCTTTGTTTTCTCATAGCCTTCACGCGTATTCATATTTCATGAATTGTGATATAGGTAAGAATTTTTTGTGGAATTTTGATGGAGGAGCTACTTATCAAGATTTATTGAGATGTATTATATCGTATTTGAACTATTCTTCTTCATGTCCAACAGCTTTTCTTCTCCTGAAGATTCTGAAAAAACTTTTATCGAACGTTAGATATAGTGCCTTAACTAGTAATTTCGTTCAGGTAGTTATTCTTAATCCATTAATTTCAGCCCACCAAAGTTTAAGAGTAGATTGTGAAACTGACTCTGTATACAGGGGTTTTGTGATTGAGCTTCTTCAGACACTATTAAAAACTAAAACAGGTCGCGATAAATTTATTTTTATGAAGTTTAACATAGATTCCTCCAATGTAAGCCCTGCTAAAATACTTTTACTTTATGCAACCAACTTAATGAAGAATTTCAGCAAAGTAGATCATGATTTGTTGCAGAAAGTACTCATTACATGTGTATCAATGAGCTCCTCTCCTAAAGGATTAACTGAGTTTGAGGATTCTGATTTGATCTCTATGTTTGGAATATATTATCGACTACTGAATGGAGGAGAATGCAATTCAATTGTGCAGAGTTTTTCATCATATTCTCTAAATGCATCAGAAAGTTCAAAGTTAGAATTACTTAATAGTTGTTTAATATCTTTCATTGCTTATTCTGGAGGAGTGTGGTTAATTGAGAAAGAGGGTATTCTCCTTCCTGTTTTAAACAAGATTTTTAATCAACCAGCCATACCATGGAATCAACTCTGGTTTAAAAAGTTGCTGCTTTCATCAAGTATGATGGATAGCGGATATAAAGCTTTAGTAGGGGCTAACTTACTAGGTTTTTCATTGAATAATTTATGGAAACAGAATGTAGATAATGAAGATTTTTTGAAGAAAGGGGAAGAGAATTTGGAGCTAGAAATAAGCAAGATATTTTCCTTGTGTTCCACTTTAAGAGGTTAGTTCTTGATGTGTTGTAATAAGTAAGTGTTCAGTATTATAACCTATTTTTTGGGTTTGTTTTGAGCTGAATCAAAATGTACGTATTGTTATCTTTATAGAAAGTTAAATATCTCCATTTATCTAGGTGTAAAAGCGACTCTAGTCGAACAGGAAGGTAGCGAAGTAACTTTAACAGAAGAATCCATCTATCCTTCATCCATTCAAGAAGTTCTAGAATTAACTCTAAAAATCAATAGGGATTCATCTGGAAATGTCATTTTGAAAGATGATTTATCAGATTACATTGATTCAAATGAAGCTTTCTTGGGATTTAGAATTATAAGATTCATAATGTCAAGCTTGGATGTTACTCTTTTACTCCAGCATAAGTTTTTTGTCCAGGTTTGGCTCAATCTCTAGTGATATTTTTAAATAAAACCAAAACATTTGTGTTATTCATGAAAAAGTTGTTTTCTGATTTATCTGAGAGTTTTGGTTTTTAGTATTGTGTGATACCCAATAGCTCTTCATGGAATATAAATATTGTTTTATTGTTCATTTATTTTCAAGGAACACATAATGATGATATGTAATCGATTTGTACTAGAAGAAAAGGGGGAACTTATTTTTGATGAAGTTACCCTCATTTGCGAGCAAATTCTCAGAAATTCCTTTTTAGTTGAATTTGGTTGTGAAAAGATTCATCTTGCTAAAAACATGGCAATGAGAAGTCAAGGTATGGTCTTTCTATTATATATACAATCAATACAATACAATTTTGTATACAAGTGTATACAATCAAGTATCTGGGTCATAGTTACCTCATCAATTAAGTTGACTTTTTTTATAATTTTGCAATTTAATGAATATAAATAAAGCTTTTTGATATAGGAATCATGCCATCCAGAATTTCTATGCTTTCCTTAACTTCTCATATGGATCAATACTCAGATTGGATCGTGAATAACTATAGCTATCACAGAAGTCATTCGAGGCAAACTCCACGGCGTCTTAAAAATGATATGATCAAGTTTTTAGGAAGCACCAGGCATGGGTTACGGGATATTAATTGGCTGAATCAGCTTCGAAAAGTTTATCGGTCAATTTTCATTGGAAGCAGTTCTCCAGAATTAAAGGTAATTTTTCCTTTTAAATAATCTTCTTATATTATGTGTAAATGGGGACTGTTATTGATGTCTTTTGCCTTTTTTATCTAAAAAATACCTTGTGGTTAATTATTTCAATTAAGAGACTGGAATCAGAAAGAAGACTTTTCAATATTCTCTTTACATCCCAGTTGTACCATTATTCTGATGAAAATCAAATATCCGGACATAATGATTGTGGTTTTTATTAAGGTATAAGCATAACAGTTTCCCTCCTCTCTTTCAGAATAATGTCTTGATTGAGTTACTAGAAGAAGTGCAAAAAGCATACACTAATATCAATGGAAATACTAGATCACTAAAACTGCAATGGTCTGAGAATATTCATCACTCTTTATTTCCAGAGGATCTGCTTGGTATTAAATTAGCTATTAGGTAAGAGAAAAATTTTTTCAAGGATAAAAATTTAGTAGTATTCTACAGTTCTGCCTGTGATGATTCAATTGCACCTATGATGGAATTAAGTACTGGGGTTTGACTTTTCAGTCATTGTACTTAACCAATGATACTATAAGTTTTCAATCTGAGGCAGGAATGTTTGCTTGTGATGAAATTAAGCTTGTCTCTGGCTCCTCATAGGGAATGGATGATAAGAAGTCCCTGCTGCATGTGTGATCATGCCGTGAATTTTCCCAATATTTTTGGGATTCACCAGTCAAGATTGCCTGCAGTTTCTTCCTGTCAGCTTTATTCCATATGAGTTTGAGCTGAGAAAGTTTTCTGAAGCATCACTTTGTAATGTTTTCTATGCATAATTGGTATTCTAGTTTAAATAATAATTGTAATTTTCACAATTTTAGGTTTGGAACCAAACTGAATCTAGTGCAGCCTACCCCATTGGTTCATTCCAACTTAGCTCAGTTTATTAGGGCAACATATGGAGCCTTGAAAATTTTACGGGATGAATTTTTGGGTTTTGATTGGTTTTTAGCTTCTGTGTTCCTTTTATGCTGTGGAAATGTGGATCGGTGAGTGAAAGGAGGGGATATATATATATTGAAATTTTTCTTTGCTTTTCATTGCATTGATTTATTTTTATTTGAAATTTTCTTTAAATTATATTGCCAACATTTAATTAAATTTAATATATTTTTGAACTATCATTTATAAATAATAAATATGCTTGAAATATTTTAAATAAAAATTAGATTTTTTGTGATTTTTTTAAACATGTAAATGAATCAAATAAAATTGTTAAATATATTTGCTCATGGAAGTCAAAGGCATTGCTCTATTTGCATTCAGTTAGAAATAAGGAATGTCAATGAAAGATAGGTCTTTTCTGGGGATGAATCCTAGAAAATATCAGGGAAGGGATTAAATTATCATTATTTTAACATTTGCTTTGTTCTTTTTAATCATAAAGCATGTCAGAGGATAAAACTGCAGTTATACTTAATGTCTCTTTCCTATACCTAATTATGCAAGATCATTTTTTATTTTTAGTCATCACTTATAAACTGAGTAGTAGTTAATGGATAAAATATAATTTTGTAGAAGAACTCTGATTAGCCACTACTATTATTGTATAGTAAGTTAATTCTTAATGAAATCAATGTGAGAAGGCGTGACTTCGTAGAATGCCATAGTAATAAAAACAACTTTGTAAATTTCCACAGAAAATTGGTATATTCGCGACTGGTTTCGTAATATGAAATTACATCTTCAGCCTGAAGAAACTAGTCGCAAATATACCAATTTTCTGTGGAAATTTACAAAGTTGTTTTTATTTTTAATTCCTTATGTTTAAATTAGATTTCATTAAATAAAAGTATTTATTTAACACTTCATGGTTTATTATTTTGATTTTTAATTAAGGACTTCATAATTTAATAGAATAATTGATACTTAAAAAAACGATGCTCATAGTTCACTTATATAAGCATTTGATTTGACTTAATAATTAAATTTCTATTTAGCATTCAAGAGGTTAGCATGTATTCCAAATTTATTATTGGCCCAAATGAGCCTTAAATGTGATTCTTTAATTGTATTTAAAAAGATAGTAACTTCTTGGTGCATAAAAATAGACTAACTATTTGCTAATCCTTGGATACCTCTCTGAATAATCTTAGTAAATTATTATTATGCTGATGTCAGGTCTTAAGTACTATGTAATACATTTTCAGTTGGTCAAGTTTTATTTAAAGTTATTCTTTGAAAGGAAGTACATCTTCATTTAAGTAATTGTCTTGGAAGTCATTTCTATGAAGATTAGATAGATAAATCACAGAAGTTTAATTTTCTTCAGGTGTCTGCATTTCATAAACAATTTTGTGAAAACAAACTCAGCTCCATTTGTTTGGGCTGCATTTGGAGAATTGCTTTCAAAATTAAAGACCAGCAGTAACTCGAATCAAAATGATTATATTTTTGTATTAATACAGCAAGTTGAACTTATTCTGTCATTGGAAGTTCCTAAAGTATATGCAGCATTTCAGGTACATAAATTATATCAAAATGAAATATTATGGCACCAATTCACGATTCATATTTGCACTAGCACTTGCTGAATACATATCAGTGTTAATGTTAAAGTAATTAAGTTGTTACGATGACACAGTCATCGGTAGCTTCAGTAGGTGTTCTTGTACATCAGTGGATATCCCAGAGCTTCTTAAACATCTTAGAGTGGTCTGAGATAAAGAACTTTTGGTGTCTCACTATACTAAATGAGGCAGATTACGTAGTTTATTTCTGCGTGGCATTATTTCTTCATCTAGAGCCACTGATTTTACATACAGTAGCAACATATCCTGCAAATTTATTGGAACAGCTTAAGGTATGTAATGTAGATTTTCCAGCAATTATTTAGGCTAATTGTTATTTAAATTTTGTAATTTAAGGGCATTCAAATTGCATGAGAATAAATGCAGTTGTAGTAAAGTGGTTTCTTAGTCATAATAAAGTGCTTTGTTTTATTTGATATATAACTGTTAGTTGAAAACTTATCTTCATCGCCTATTTGTTTGGATATTAACAGAATTTAAAAGGAGGAGGATTCAATTTATTCAAAGCTTTATTTTCTGCATTCCAGATAAATCCTGTGTGTCATTTTCACTTAGGTAACTATTTATATTTTATTGAGAAAATACATAAAATTCATCACAATTCTGTTATTCGAAGCATTTTAAAATGTACAGCAGATTTGAATAAATATTTGTAATCAGTATCTTTTTTAAGTTTCATTTCTCTCTTCAACTTCTCTCATTTCATCATGTTACTCAGATTTCAACCTTTCTTGATCTTAAAGTAAAATTATATAAATCCTGAAATTCAAAAATAGGACTCAAGGAATAGGTCTACTAGCAAAACTTTCATTCATATCACTTTTGTTATTTTAAAGTTAAATAGTTCAAATCTATGTATCAGCGTTCATTAAAACGGATTCATTAATAACTTTGAGTTTGAAACTAACATTAGAACCTATTGTTCTAGATATAAACTATTGAAAATGATCTGTTAAGACTTAATTCAAAAGCTTAAAGTTCAGAATGCTTTAGTGAAATAATTTCAGGTTGTTACAATGGAAAAGGGGAAAAAGTTAAAGTTTTCCTTTTGGACTTGAATTGGTATCAATGACCATGGTAATGGAATTAAATAAAAATCCCTACAGTCGAAAATAATTACATTATGAGGAAATGGCTATTTTGAAATTACTTCTGAAAAACAGTAATGCTTTTTTCAGTATGAAACTACTAAAATTACTCAACTGATAATTCTTGAAATTACCTTTGGTCCACATGATTTTCAATCAAGTTTTTCAAATTTATTGTAGCCATGTTGGAAGACATGATAAACCACAATACATCAAGTCCTTCAAAGTTAATTTTAAATCATATAGGTAATAAAATAAAGTTCATAATAAATCTTTACACTTCCACAAAATTGATACAAAGCACTGGTATGTTAATATAACATCAATAAAATAAAAGATCAAAATAAAAATCCAATAACAAATTAGAGTGAGTATTTGAGAGGATATTTCTCTAATTCTGCTTAATCATAATGGCAACTTGAAATTCATGTAGTAACTATTATCTATCATTTTTATAATACCAGTTTGCACTTTTAAGTTACTGTTGTCACATCTTATATACAACCCAATAAATGATAAAGATAAAATAAATTTCAAATATCCAGATCTATCTTTGGTAAAGCCAATTATCAAATTAAAAATATTTTCCACATCACTCATTGAATGCTTTCAATGAGTGTTGCTAGATCACAGGTGAGAACAATCTATGGTCCCAGAACTTAGACAACATTTTCTGGTTTTCTTAAACACATCAAACTTAACAATTTATAATTTGTCTATAGCAATAATATCATTTAATTTACACAAGAGATAACTTGTCAGTTAATCATAATAGGCAACAAGAAAAAATTTTAGATGTCTTGGAGTAATTCTAACTTGCTGACTGAACTGAGGGTGGGAGGCCCAGCCTTGCTAGCACCATTTCCTTCCTCAGTCTCGTCACCTCCCAAAATGTTTCATGAGCTAAAAATTGTAAACAACAATTTTATTTACTACATTTAAGGTATTATAATACAATATTTAATGGATCTATTTCCCTTTACCAGAATCTTTAAGAAAATATCAGAGCAACAAATATATATTATGGAAATTACTTATATGAAGGATTTATTCTTCGGTAGGTGAAGCAAAACATAGATTAGGTACTACTAAGGCAGATTCTTCTTTAAAAACAAAACTCCTGTTGAATAATTACTGTTTCAAAAATTTTTATTAAGCTTAGTATAATTTGGTTGCTCGTAATTCAGATGAAATACTATGAAATTCTGATTGAGTGACCATACAACTGAAGATTGTAAAGTTAAAAAAATATGATATCAGAATACAAACAGTGCACTGGGGCAAATGGAAAATGATTAAAAATACTTATAAAATATTGAAGGACTAAAAGACCAATCAGTATACAATTAAAGCTCAATTTGAATATCTTAATCGTCCTTGTACTGACTTCATCTAATTATATGCTAAGAGCTAGGAAATTACATGATTATGAAAACAGACATGTTGAAGATTAGCATATTAAATTAACTGTATCACATTTGTAATTGATTACTTTTCGATAATATTTTTTTCCGATATTATCTTAAATGTATTACATATGAGATAAGCTATGACAGTCGTCCATTAATTTAGGTTAATTTAAAATCCATCCACATCATAAAGTAAATTGTACTTAAAAATAAGGACTCTTACCTGAACTCTTTACAAGGCCTCTTTCTATATATCTTAAATAATTCAGAAAGTCGCAAACTGCAATAATCTAGAAAAGAATAAATATTATTCATAATTGGATCATGACTCATTTTTTAACAAAGACAAAAAATCATATTACAGCATACAATAATTTATATAACTTAATTCAATGTGATACATATTTGAAACAAATACCCTGATATCTGTATGGCATTATCAGTTCCAAAAAATAATCTATGAACAGTTCCTCTTCATTAATAAATTTTATTGAAGTATTCTAAACTTTTACTCTGGGATTAAAATAATTCTATCAAAATAAATCTTTAATGGGTACCAAAAGGTAAATATTTGGTACTGCATCTATATTATATAAAAAATCAAAATGCTTCAAGATTGAAAATTCTTTCTAACACTTTTTTCTGGCATTTTTAATTATTGGAAAATATTGACTAATGAAAAAAGCTTTAAATTATAAAGAGTACGTAAAACATAATACATATCAGGCATAATTTTTCTTACCCGATTACGACAAAGCTGAGAAATACAGTGCCACTGTTCTTGGTCACCAAGCTTCATCCGGTAGTTGCATGTTCTAGACACTCCTAACAATGCACATTTCCTGCTCAAAAATTGAATTATATGTCATTATTATACAAGTTAAAACCTTAAACATTGAGCTATATCTCTAATAGTTGATTAACAGTTTATGAAAATGATTTTGTCACACCATCTTGGTTCTAACGAATGTGCATATCTTTCAAGATAAATTAAACCAATAAAGAAATTTAAACAAATGGCTGTGACAAAAGGGCAAAACCTCATGATAAAACACAGTGAATTCATATTTTATCAATAAATGACATGATATCATGTAAAAATTTATGAGAATTTTAACTGATTTTTAATCGTTGAATGCACTTATTAATATAACCTATATCAGTTATTTAAATACTTTCAAGGATAATAAACAGATGAATGAAAGAAAAGGCTATAAAACTTCAACATCTAACTAGAAAATTAGTATCCATATAAACCATTATATACAATCCAAACCTTCTCAGCAAATCACCAAAAAATACAAGTTATATATTAATTAAATAAAATAAAACATCCACAGTTAGATAATTAATTACTTTTACCAATTATAATTCCAACTAGATTATAGACTATAATAGATTACATGAAAATGCATCAATGTAATCACAAATTGAAATACCTGTAAATTTTTGTTGAAAGTAAATGTACATACGTAGAGTAAGTCATACAAGGGTTTTAATGTTTCTAAACCACACTTTACTGAAGAGGAATCAGAAGGATATAAAATAAAATCCTTAATACAAGAAAACTGGGATCATTGAAAAAAAAACATTCATACTGTTGACTTAAACAAGCTGTACCTTTATAACTTATAAACACACTTGCAAATGTTAAAATATAAAATCCATTATTGAATAACCTCCCTTCATAAACTAGTGTTCCTAACAATATTTATAATGAAAGAATAAATTATTTATGATGACTGAATCTGAACCAAGAACAAAGATTAATCACCCAAATATTCCATAAACTCCTGATCATCATAATTTTAAATGTAATATTGTAGAAAGCATTCAATTCAGGAGTTAAGATAATTAGCAAACTTAAATTTGAAGAAAAGTAGGAATATAACTATGAAACATATTCATAATTCATTGGTGATTAATCTCAGGTATGATATTTTGATAGCTAAGATGTAATATTATCACTGAGATTGACCACCAACACTGTTATCCAGAAGAAGAACTGGTCATGAATACCAGAGACAGTAAAAGCTTTCAATCTAAGTTTATCAAAAATATTACTACCAAGGAATATTTAACAGTAAAAATTGGTTAAAATGAGTAGGTGGAGATGTTAGAGCAACTAGCAATAGGACAAAAATTTTCCTGAAATTATTTAAAATTTTATATGCATATAAATCAGTTAAGGTTTGTCATGAATGCTGCTTGTTAATATCATCATACATGATACAATAATACCTTGAAAAATAAAGGAATCACTGTTCAGGAGAGCATACAGATATAATTATGTTTCCTTTACAAACAAGAGCTTTTTGGCAAACAGAGAGGCGAAATAATCAAAGGAGATTCTAGAATGTTACTCATGTTTATAAAGTTTTCAGAGACATTCATTCTCTTTTTAAGAGACATAATATTATATATTATGATTATTGTAGTGTATACACCAAAATCCAGGCACTCCATATAAATCAAATTAAATATAATTTCTTTTCATCAGTTATGATTTTGTAAAACTTCCATATCCCATTTTAAAGTTTCGTGGCGATAAAACTGAAAATACCTTGCTCCAAATTGTGCTTGTGAGTTCCACATAAATGCTCTTCCATATTTCTCGTGTAATTGCAAAAACACACCCTGAGAGCATCTACAATAAAATGATAATAGTATTTATCAATAAATGATAATAGAACTTATTCATTTCAAGTATTTTGATGTTAGTAAAAAAGTAATTAAACTATCCATCATACTTTGATCCTGACAACCCTAACGTAATATACTTGATCATAAAGTTAAATTCCCATAAAATTGAAACATTCCTGGTGAACTTTTGAATCACCTTGAATAAAATACATATAATTCAGATGAGACAATATTGGTTACAGTTGAAGTACAGTAAGTAAAGGTACATTGAAATTATTCAAGTAAACAAAATATTGGCAGTATTTAGTCTCGTCAGTAATACTGAGTGTTGATTTTTGAGATTATTCAGCATCAATAATACAGGGATTTTGAAATTAAGTAATTATTATTGATAAAATATTTATCATAAAATTTCGTTTCAGTGACAAAGGAAAGTAATAAATTATATTTCTGCCAAATTGATAACTAAATATTGATGGAATACTACGAAATGTAATTTAATAATATTTCATCTCTCAGCTCACCTAAGTCCCTTCTCTATACTACCATATTTGAGTTTTCCAGCACAATAAAATATTTCTTGATTTATAAGCAGCATTCATAATCTTTTTGCTTTATAAATAAAGGTAATAAAATGCCAGATGACTATTTATTAATTTATTTCAGTTAAAAATTCTGCCAATTTTATTTCAAGGAAAAAAATGAATCATCACTTTAATCTCCTGCATAATAATGTGTATTGCTGATTGTTCCTGAAGAGCAAAGAAGTAAATGATACTCTAGAAAGAATATAAAAATATTATACTTGTTTGGATGTAGCAACCATTTTAATAAATTCACGGTGAGTGAGAAAATCCATTATTATAACTTTCAGCAAAAGTCTATTGAAACAATCAAGTATTGCCTGAAACAAAGCATAAACTGGCATATCTACCAAGTAAGAATGGTGAACTATAATAGACCTTCCTTAAATGTTTGCTCAAGACAACCTTATAGTCAGATTTAATCCTTGAACAAAGAATGCTATTTTTGAAGGCAGAAAAAATAAAAGCTTCTTTATTTATAAGCACAGACTGTCTTATTTTTCATTACAAGAGCATCATCATGAATAAACTCAGATTTGGCTCAAAGCTATTTTGAATTGGCTCTATTAATATTTAGAAGAGAATTTCACCCATTGAAAAAAGTTTATTCTAATAAATAGATAGAAAAGAGGAGAAAAAATAAATAAACTCATTAAAAGATATCCAAAAATATTTCTGCAAGAGGTCAGAGTGGAAAATTTTCTGTCCATTAACCTTGAAAATTTATCGTAATTGAATATTCGTACCTGGGAAAGAGTATTTTAGATTTGTCAGGGATTGCTTCAATGAAGACTTGACCATCTTTTACAGCTGCCATGACTTTCTCCCCAAGTTCCTCATTTGCAAAGGTGAGTGAAGGCTTTATGTCCTCTTGGAAGACTCTTTCTAGGAAGCGATCAGAGGAATCTAGAGATGGATTAGTGCGCCACACCATAAACTCTTGTTGAAGGATGGGATCCACCTGAAAGTTGATATAAGACATTTTTAAGCTGAGATTAAATTTCTGCAATATATTGCTATCTTTTTCAATTAATGAAATGAGGAAAATAATACAAATTAATTTCAATTTCATTACAGATATTTTCATCATTTTATCATTATCCAATTTTTTTAGCAAATTTTATTATCTTTTGGTCTTCTTTGAGAATTTGCAACATCTTCTCACTTCTTATGGCCCAGACTATTTAAAAATAGTTAGAAATAGGTAACCAACCACCAATCATAGGTTTGAGAGTAGGGGGACCAAAATTCAAACTTTTTTCCACAAAAATTCATTGACCTCATTTTCCAAAATATTTTTCAAAGCACTTTAAGAGTGTATGGGAGATTCAAACTTCTTATATCTATAAAAGCTATATTGCTATATAATTTTCATTTTTTTATAATTAGGAATGGATTTGATTTTAGTTAACTTTATATCCATGAGGAAAACAGGAATATGAGAAACATAGGAAAATAAGAACATCGTTTGAGGCACTTCATAAAAGTCTTTTACCATGAAATTGGAAAATTTTCAAAGACTACAATATTAATCCAAATAATTAACAAATGTGACATAGATTATACTTGGTTCAATGCCTCGGCAGGTAGAATACTTTCTTAATAAATAAAAACTTAACTCAACATATGATGATAAAATGACTTTAAATTTAGTTTGAGCAGTATGTGAGTATTATATAATATTCAAAAATATTTTTATCAATACATTTTTAGACATATTAATTAATTCCTTGCTGTATACAGGCTAAATTTTACTCATGTGCAAATATCTCTATATAAATCCTGACAAAATAATTTATTGTACCTCCCAATCTTCCCTCCCAGGAGCAATAGCAGCCTCCAATACAGTTACTGATGAAGGAGCTTGCTGTGATTGAGTCTGCTGTTCCTTACAAGGAGATTCTGGAGGAGAACTTTCTCGTCCATACTTCAGATTGAAATGGGAAGGAGATCTTCTGTGTTTCCGATTAAATGATGTCCCTAGAATTTTAATATTTCCTTGAACTTTGCACCCTGATAACTAACATTTTAAATATAAATTTACAATGAACATAAATATCAATACAACAGAAATTATTCATCGCATATTATCAAGAAAACATAACAATCCTCACATAAAAAATATAAAAATGTTTTTGATATATAATATTTAAGTGAAGTAAAATATTGAGACCTCAATTTACTTTTTGAGTATAAAGAACAGAGTAAATAAATAAATCCATTATTTGAACACTATTACTGTTTGTTATTAATGACAATAAACATTTAACTCTACAAAATAACTACATCTATAGTTTATTATATTATCATATTATTCTACCATCTTCTCGAGGGGTTGCACCACTGATCTGAGGATGTAGATGTGGATTAGGCCTAGAGGGGGTTGAGGTCAATACGAGGGCTTTCAAAGCAGCTACTTCAGCAGTTAAAACATCTGCTTGCATGCGGCATTCTTTCAGAGCTCTTTCTGATGCTGCCTCACGCTCATTTGCTTCTCTCACCATATTGTGTGCCTCCTTCAAATATAAAATCAAAGGAGTTTTAGTGGAGTGAATAACTTGAGGTTAATTATCAATTAATAGGTGTTTTTATACCACAAACAAAACTAATTGATTAAGACCTTTAAAAAACAAGAGAAGCCTGCTGGATAGTGGAAACAATTTCAATCAATTAAAACTTTACAAACTATGAAACTAAATTATTTAAAGGAGTAATTATAGTGTTTGTTTAATTTATAAATAATTTGTACATAAGCTTCACTAACCCTACAGTTATTAATTACTAAAAATACTGGAGTAATTTTTGATGAATTGACCTAGAAAGAGAGAATATTTAGTATTGTAGTTAACTTAATAACAAATAAATTTGAAATGAGTGACATTATTAGAGTCATAGGAAATGATTTAAAATATAATTTGAACTATAATTATAGACTAAAAAATGAGGGCCTCTTTTCGCTCCTGAGTTTTGAGAAATTGGTCATCAAAGAAAAACATGATATCTTGGAGTTGGATGAAACTAGCATGAAAGGAATGAAATACATCAAAATTAGGAGTTTTGCGGAAACTTACTAGTTTAATCAATTTTAGAATTAACCAGGAGAGCAAAAATAGCTTGCCATTCAGTTCCTTAAAAGAATAAAATTTATGATAACATACATCAATCAGGAAATGTCTTTATGATTCTTTCCCATAATATATTCAAAAGAATACATAAATTCCAAGTTTTCTTGCAGCAATTTTGAATGAAAAAAGAAATATTCATACAAATATGTATATATTTGAAAGTTGGTATTGAATAAAGAAGAATTGCTGAGAATTGCAGTCAACCACTCTGCAGTCTATAAATTCTGCAACAAAATTAGAAATTAAAGATAGAATAATATCAATAGATTCCCTTTTTCCTTTGTTAGTCATATTATCTTATGTAAAAAATGAAATATTTGCAAACCAGTAGGTCCTTTCTCCTTTCCTATTACTTGATAAACTTCCATTAAATCCATTTATTTCTCATTTTAAAGGTTTCCTTTTATGATACAGAATGGTGTGACTATAAAAGTAATAAACCATGTGTAAAAATTGAAGAGACTGATTTCTAGTATATGAGCTACATGAAATATAAACACTTCAATACTTTAATCAAACCCATTTCATTTTTATCAATCAAACCCCATTCATCAGTAAACCATTATTCAACAATATTATTAAAGTTATGGGTATGAAAAGAGACTTTGAGGTTATTTAGCAATAAAAGGGACTCATTACATTCAAACCTATTTCATTTTTATCTATTAACGACAAACTATATAAACGACATTTACTTCTCAATTGTACTGTCAGAGTTAAATATGCACATTAAGGCACAATATAAAGAGAGCTAAACAACAATTTTAACATTTTGCACTTATTTTTGGCTCTTTTGCTTTAGAACTGAGATATTTATAATTAGATTCTTGAGTCCTTCTAACTAACACTTTTTATATTTTCTGATTGCTACCCAAGTTTTGCTTTTTCCTTTTAGCTCAAGGCTTTATTTATTATAATGTGATTTATAGTAATTACCCTTAAATACTTCACAATAGCTAAATTAAAATAGCTAAAAATTGCCCATTAGAAAGTTAAATTATTTTCCAAATAATTTCTAATTTTATATGATTCACTAAGAATGATATTAACGCTAAATGAATATTTACCAAAATTACTATCTATAAAAAGTGATTTGTAAAGCATTTCAACTGAATGGAAAAATAAATATGTGCCTATATATGTGACAATGCCATAATTTTGCATTTTCTAGGAATCATGGAATTTTTGAAGGCAGTAAAGGGTATACATATTATTTTCAAGTCTAGTCTTGTATCCTCATATAATTATATGAACTGTGCATACCATACCCAACTTTCCATTTCACCTTCCATGACTTATCAGTTCTATTTGACCCAAGTACTCACCATCTCAAGCCCTTGCTTCAGATGGGATGATGTAAATCATACGCTTTCACAACACTTCACAAAATAAAACACTCAAACTTGCTTGTTAACCAAGCAGTTAATTTCCACTCTCACTCACTTGAAAAAGGCTTGCTGTGAGCTCTTCAAGTTCTGCCTCAACCTCTTCACGAACTCGACTGAGTCTCGTAACTTCTTCATCCCTCAGTCTAACTTCTGCTCTTGCTCTCTTCAACTCCTCTTGGAGCTTTGATAGCATTTCTTCCCTGCTCCCATCACCAGCTTCCCACTGCTCATTGGTTGCTGTTGGTGCTGAATCATCAGGAACTAAAGTCGAAGAATCTGGCTCATCTGTGCTGTGATCTGATGCTACACCATTGAGGACAGGAGCTACCGAAACATAGCCATTGATGGCACTGGTGTCCCCTCCCTTGATACATTCTCTATCCTGAGTGGGCGGAGGGTGTCCCACCTCAGGATTTGGAGGCTGAGGTGGAGCCACGGTGGGGCCTTCCTCTTGCTCCAATCCTTTCATAGCCTCCCTTCAGACCATCATGTAATCTAGATGTTAAAGAATAAGAGATATAGTAGAAATAGACAATTATTTTTTACGCAAAGACAGGAGATGTGTAAAAGTCATTAGTATAGGAGTAAAGTATTTATATCATATTTGACAAAAAATGTAAAATTATAAATATAACTCAAACTAAACTAAAATAATAAATAAGAAGTTACACACTAAATGAAGAAATCCAATTTCAAATTTATTCCAAAACTATTTTATTATTAGAGAAATTCGTAATTATGACACTAGCAAGTTGAGGCAACAGAGGATTCTATTACAGCTCTATTCAATTAACATAACAGTAGTATAAAAAAGATGAATGAACAGATTATAAATTCACCATACATAGCACATATCAAATAATAATATCAAAAGTTATTTGATTATTATGTACTTGGAGAAAAATTTTGGTAGGGAGATATATAATGGGCTTTAATTTTAGCAATTAATTGTCAAAGTCTGTTTAATTTTTGACCACAACTATCATTAAAATAATCACTGCAACTCTACATACTAAGTAATAGGTAAGAAACTTACTACAATTTACAGCCAAACTGTTAAGAGGTTTATATTAAACCTGCAGATGCTGCACTTCCATTCTCCAGCTGCTTCAGTATTTCTGAAAAAAAGGATAACGCATTAAGTGCAAGAAATGATTCAAAACAAAATAAAAAGTTAACAATTAAAACTGTTTCCATGCTAATCACATCAACAATCTCCATGAATAAGGGAGAAAACTCTCATATCCATCCCGTTCGGCCTTACTTTGGGACTACAGGTCAAAGTATAGTCTATACTTTGACAATTCACACAAAATGTTTGGAAAATGAAACGTAAATAACCTTTCATTAGAAATTAAAGTAGCTGTACCCTTGAAGATGTATATTAATCTTTCATTCAACGAGAAATATTTTACAAAACGACCAAAAAATTACAAAATGTAATCGTTTTCAAGATTGAACCTTCAATTCCGAATGCAAGTTCTTGTAGGAGCGTGCCAGAGCTGACTGCAGACGGTGTTTGAGCGTAACAGGTCGGGAAAAGCGTTTGCTGCGGCCTTCTCCCAGCTAAAGAATTTTGAAACGATCCCCAGAATTGACGTCATCGCGCCAGGCATGAAATTTCGTCGCAATCAAACTATTCTCTCATCTTCAAAAGAAATGGTAAACAACCCACTTTGGATATATATCAACTTAAGATAGAATCGGGAGGGATTACCCAGCGCCGGTTTCCTTTAATTAAAACAATTTCCCCGCGTGATCGTGCAAAACTAAACCCCTTATCCTTCTGAATAAGCATGCTTAACGCAAATTCTAAATACCGGAAACACGTTTTATTCATAAAATTAAAGCCTAAAGCTAATTAAAGCCATAAAACCTTAAGCTCTCCTAAGGATAGAAAGAGCATCGCGCAAACCCGTTAGAAACTTCTATTTGGCACGAAAATCAGCCAGCAAAATATATTCTCCTTAGAGAAATGATAAAAATAGATATATGGATTCAGCTCGTAGATTTATTTTTCTTACTGCGTCGTATAAACAGATATTTGGTGGTTTTCTCTTCCAGTAAATATTTCAAAATCAACGGAAGCCAGTTGTGATGGAGGAAAAGAGCCAGAATATATAGGCGTAAAAATAAACTCCGACGCATCATTTCTCCAAGTTCAAATGTTCGGTGAGCGAAAAACGTCTGACCGCAAATTATGAAGTGCACGGGAAGAAAACGGAAACGTGTGACGATAGCAGACCTTGACTTGGTGGTCATACCAGAAAGGAATTTATGGTCGATGCGTAGGAGGGGCTTCGCCCCCGGCGAATCAGGTTCTACTTAAAAGACTTCCATGGATTAAAATTTCGCCCGCAAAACGAGAGGGGATTCCGCAACGTTAATGATCCGAAATGAAATATTTCCGATAACAGCCGATGTCCCCGATTAAACACGTGCCCTTCGATAAATGTTTACAGAAGATAGACGCCCGCTGACTCTTCGACTTAATATCTAAATAAGGCCTTCAAAGCAAACAAACACGCCCGAGAATGCGGTTCTCACAGACAGTTTGCACGAAGCATGTGTTTGCATTACACAAAGCCTTCTCGATAGGAAAGTAGAGAGCGAATAAAGTAATACGATAAGAAAATAATGATGAAACGACAATATAACGCAATGACCAATTTCGAGCAGGAAAATGAAGCGAATAATAATATTAAATCGAAAAGGATGTCATATAACCAGTATATTCTTAAATTTCATTCTCTACAATCGACAATTCACATAAAATAATAAGAGTTATTACTAATGTTTAATTACGATTCGCAAATAATTGTGACTAAATTTAATTCGAGAAGAGGCGAGAGAATATTAAATCATGCGCTCTGAAAATAATACACCGATAGTAAAAAGGAATATTTTATTTCATAATTCGTAGAAAAAGGCGGATATGAATTGAAAATTTATTCTTCGAGGTCGATGATAAGAGGCAAAATGAAAAGTACAATTTAGCACGCTTGGTTTACTCCCACCAGTTGAACAATGAAGGATTCCGATAGAATTGACTGATAGCACCAGTGAATCGTGAGAATTTCAAAATAAGCAATGAACGTTTGTAAATGAAATGCAAATTAAACAAAACCTCAATTATATAAGCAATTGCGGATCTAAAGACAAGAATTTAGGGTTTTTTCGAGACATTCAATGAGGAAGAATACCATTCTTCATTCATGAGAGTGTGCGGAAATCATTCATAATATTAATTAGATCATACTGATAAGAGATTCAACTTATTGAGAGATCTTCCTCATTTTAATTAAGCACCGTTCCTTTAATAAACCGTTAAGAGTGTGCTGCCAATGGCAACAAAAGTAATAGATAGAGTATATTGACAAACAGCGTTGGAATGAGGTTAATGAATCGAAGTTATATCGTACACTGAAAAAGTGGAGGCTTTCATTTTCTCTTCCGAATTTCAAACGCCGATTTCCCACGTTGGTGCTCACCTTTGTCCGCTGGAGTTGGTGTGCACCACTGAATTTCACTCTTACTCGAGAGTTTCGAGTTCGCTGCATCCGTTATAATTTCATCGGTAGGAGGGAAAGCCAATTAAATAGCTCAGCTGACATTTGATCTCGTATTTTCCGTTACCTTGAAATCCACCGAGTACTTTTAAAGCCGCTCTGGAGGAGATGCCTACGCGACTATTGCTTCAACCTAAGATGGTCATTTTTCCATAAATAGATATAAACGAGGAAAAGAATGCGTTTAATGAAATATAAGACGTAATTTTCGGTATTTATTCAAACTTAAAGTTGAACTCAAGGAGACCGCAATAAGAAGAATGAATCCCGAGAAAATTCCTTGGTTGATGTCATTCAAGACATTTAATCAATGCCATCACAGTACGGGGAATTTCGTATTTTAGTACTTAAAGAGAAATTTGCGCAACTTCGCGAGTCATTTACATATTCTTCATTTGCTGCCGACCTTTTGCGATGCCGATGCATGAGGAAAAGGGAAGAATTGACGACTTTAAACGCAGAAAATAAAGAGAGAGACTGACAATGAGCTTCCTAAATTGACTTCCGTTCAAGAAAACACCTGGAATTTTAATTTCTCAGAATCCAGCGAGTTATTGCAATTAAAAACATTCCAATTGGTTGATACTCGGAAGCAGAGGAAAAACATAGTCTTCTTTTTCTGATATTTGAATTCATCTCGTCGTAATAGAAACCGCAAACTTAACTCACAAAAAGCAACAGTGAAATCACGTCTGTGGTGAAAAATGCAGTCTCTCGAGGAGCTGAAAGTAAAAGAGCTAGTGGAAAGTTTTCAGTGAGAAAAACGTATCATTTCCGTCATAGAAAACGTTTGTAAAAGAAATGAAAAGCCTGGAATTTGCGGATTTTATATTCTTCGAGAGAAATAGACTCTCAGAGCCTTCCACAATTCCAGATTCGCTTCTTTCTCCATTATCGCTGAAAAAGCAGAATTCGAGGAGAACAATGTATCTCTTCATACGACCCCACTGCTTGGGTCATCATGATAACAGATGCAGGAAGTTTCCGGACTCGTCCTAGATATGCGTAATCTGTTGACTGCAACTTGTTTCCATGCAAATGCCAATCCATTTCAATGCATCGTGGTGCACAAGAAACAAATCCAAGAGAAGGCGTAAATGCTAATCAGCTATACTTTCGGGATCGTTTTGAGGTCAAATAGAAAATGGTCTCGAACACACAGGAACGCATTGTTACGTACTACACGGAAGATTACAAGGAGTTTCAACACCCAAGCAGCGGCTTGATCGATTCGATAATGAGTTGAATATTAGAATCGTGACCGATTGGGAATAAGATTTCTCAAGAAAAAAAAACTTCTTCCTCTTGATCGATTCTGCATAGAAACGAGGAAATATTTTAGACAATATGAGAATAGTGTCGTGTTATCTACCAAAATATAACTTTATCAATGATAAGAATATTTCAGATTAATTTTAGCTTACTATCTGATAAATTGTATCTCATGCTCATCTTCATTTTAAGAGATACAGGTATAATAAAAATAATTGGCTACTTTTATATCTCTTAGAAAATATAATCTTCTGCAGAGCAGAAACTTAGAAGTCCCAAAAAATAAAAAAACTATTCCAATAGAACACGATTTTCCACAAATATATGTTGAAATTTTTAATAATTTAATTTTCAAGATCAACTAAACCAAAAAATCACAAAATAATCGATTTTTCAAATCATTACGGACATTGAAATAAAGAGTGACAGTAAATTTATAATCTATTCACACCTATCAATAGGATTAGCACATTTCTTATTTTTCTACGCAGTACTCCGCAGAATAAACGAGAGACAATCACATGCTTATTTGCGGAGTTACTTTCGAGAGAGAAACTTGAGTTTTCACAGTAGAGGAGGTCCGAGCTATTTTCGTAATGATTCTTACAGAATTTCATACACGTTGAAGGCTATTTTTGGCATTTCTGCGCTGCCAACTTCAAGGATTCTTAAATGGATGCAAAACCGCTAAAATTGCAATAATTGTTTTTTTTTCTGATTTGATTCACGATACAAATAATTCCAAAACATATGGATAAAGATAATGAAAAATATTAGGGTTATTCATTTGGATACTGATCGAAGATCAAATACATTGAAAAGTATACATCGTCTACATGACAATGAGACACTTTCGGAGGAGATGTAATCGTTAAATCATTGCGTTTTTCACCCACTCAGTAGGTAGGAGTACAGAAAAACATTCTTGAGGAAATAAATGAATATGAAATTCTCGCAATCGAAGAAATAAGGTTCGACAAACTTTAAGATCCATGGTAACACATTGTTAATGGTATGCATCATGGTAATGCATTGTTGAAAATAGATTTTCACTCAATAAATTTACTTTTTCTAGAAATATAAATTTAAAAAATGGGAAGAGTACATTGGGAAAAGAATTAATTTCGAAGACGAACGAAAAACGTCTTCAGAGACGACCGACAAGAGATCATACGGGGATACCACGACAGGAATGGAGCAACCATTTCACAAGAATAGATGAAAGTAGAATGTAAGAAACGCCAGGGACAAGCTTTATAAGCGGGAAAGAGAGCACGAGGCTCCCCAGTTAGGAATAAACAGTCTAAATGCGAAAAGAAGAGAGCATTGATGATCAAAGCCTTTTTCTCGTAAGATAAGAGGGCATGAGCTAAATTTCTGAGAACGTTTAAGATGACCTAGAATTCAAATATGGCCCGTGGACCATCGTCTCATCCTAGATTTGTCTTCGAAAGTGACCGATTTCTCTCGAAATTTCGGTGCGATGAATTACCCGCACGTTTTCACATTCAAATCTTATTTAATTCATTCCGAAATTCTTTAATGAGGACTTAAAAATCGTGCTCCTATTTACATCGTATATAACAGTTTGAAGCAAAACTGCCGTTGAAACCTGAATACTTGTTATTACCATAATTTATCGTAATGATTGAGTAAATCTATTACTGAAGCTTAAACATTATATTACGAAATAGAATGCAACGAAAATATTCTCTTATATTTTTACTATTCATGATCTTGAATTCTTCATCACTAAAAAAATTAACCTAATGAGTGACTGACCTAGAATGAAACTCTGAAGGATCTAAACATCACATGTGTAGCAGAAGTAATTAGCGGTTCATGTGCACGAAAATAAGTTCCAATTAAGACACTTCTATGAAACAATTCACTTATTTTCGCAACGTTTTGGCGATTTTCTGAGACATTAGAAAACATGGAAAGAAATTAAGTACAATTATGCAAACACTACAATTTAATTTCTCTTAATTTCCTTTAATATATTACCCCATCTTATGCACTTGGAAAAATTCAAGAGTGGCAAAAGATTAGATTTGCGTCAATAAAAGAACGACTGCTGAAAACTATAGAATTGATGAATAAATCCCTCAAAAAAAAAAAATAAATAATTCCCTGAAAATCCGCAAAAACAGCAGAAAATAAATATCCAAAATTATGTTTTAGAATGCAACATTGAAATATGTTCGGAAAACAATTTTGATTCAAATTTATGCACCTTAATATTTCTCCAAGGATTTGAAATTAAATTATTAATTCAAATTCTCATACCAAAAATATTTTATCTATTTAGTATCCCTAATAGCAAGTAGTTCATGACGACTTTCCGTATAAATAAATAAAAAAACAATTTGTATTGAAATGACGATCCTTTTCTACGTAGCCCGAGACAAAAATATTGATTAGCTTACGCGTAGAATGGATTCAGCAGTTTGTGTCGCCACGATTCATAAGCCAATAATCAAATTGATGGAAAGGCCAATGGCCTACAGATAAACATCATCAGAGTAAAATCCGATGGCTCTTTGAAGAACATAGATTGAAATCGAGAAGAGACAGATTGGCGATTGAGCATAAAATTCACCGCATCGAATTTCGTGATAACGAAACACGACCTTCGATGGAAAACACCAGAGGGCAATTAGAGCACATTGCGATACTAAATTGGTGGAATGAATACAAGGGGATCTGCACCCAACTCATCAGACGGGGGCATCACATGGTGGAAGAATATCTTCACTCTGACAACGCATGCATTTAGCAGCGCAACCAACAGCGTGTTACGGAGGCACACCATTTGATGCGATTATGGAATGCTGAAGGATGAGTCGATTAGTCCAGAGCTTCGAATCCGATAAGGGGCGACTGGCAAATTCTCGCTTAGATTGGAGAATTCGTGTGCCACTTCCTTGTCCTGCGGAATTCTCCGACCCGTTTTCTCCGTTCAGACGATTTGCTTTCCCGCTCCTTTCCCAGCGACCGGATGCTCGCAGCATATCAATGAGTATCTTTCATCCGAGCTTTCAATTTCGCCCCATACTGGAGTAATGACACAATCAACAAGATGAGACGGATCCTACATAGCCACAGCGGCATCCGCTGCAGGTTCGATGGCATTAAACACCCAAATGATGGACATGGATAGGGGACACATGATTAAATATATTAGCGCATTTACATCCCAAACACGAGCAAGATGCTAATGGTAAATACTGCGCTTTAAATTCGTGGGTAGCATTACTATTTCATCTAGGAAAATTCGATTTTATCGATCCATCAAAATTACTCAAAGTTCGACGTCCTTCTCAAGCGTTCCGAATGGTAGAAACCTACTGAAGAACAGGATATGACGATGCTTTACCTATAACCAAACCGGTCGCACAAGCATTTCCTTAGGAAAATTTTCGCTGTTTAACACTCGAATTCCATATGGTCATGGCTGAAAAACATTTTCAAGTTATTTCATTTTAAATTCAAAGCATTTTCATTTTAAAATTTTATAAAATGAAAAGAATATTTAAATTGAAATAGCTAACATATACAATAGTCTTATTGTTCTTGAAATTTCTCCAATATTTACTTAATACGATCAGATCCTATTCAAAGAATAAAATGATGAATAGTAAATGTTTATACAAAATGAGGCAGGAAACTCGAAATTTTCGTTAAACAAAAAGGTAAGGAAAGCGAGAGAAATTAATGAAGTGAAGAAACGTCATGAAAGAAAATGATTTACGGCATCGATAACAAAGGATGTCGGAATGAAATCCAGCGATAAAACCTGTGCAATGAGTCACAGAGATTAAATACACTTAAAGGGCATGATTTACTTCTTCTGAGGAGGAAAATTAACACGGCGAGGAGGAACTCTCCTATGCGGGAAAATCCCGGTCACTTTATTAAGGATATTACTGACAATTGACTGAGAAAATAACAGTATAGATAGACGGATGAAACTGTTGCGCATGAATAATACTACGCCCAAAATCCAGCAACCTTCGCACACTGAGCAGAGTAAATAGTTAAATTCCACCCTTTATCACAAAAAACCTTTTTTGCAGTCGCGACAACATAAATGCATTACAATTCTCCTCTATAAAATCATAAAAGGTCCAAAAAATTGATGCGGCACATAAAAAATCTTCTTGGAAAAAAGGTTACTTAAAACTGAAAAGCAGTTTTCCTTTGCTTTTTAAAGCATCTTAAGTAATAGCATAACGGGAAATTTAGACGAAAGATCTGTCACACATCAGACAGTTGAAAGAGGATTATATTCTCATTTGATATTCGGAATCATTGAATACCCATTGAATATTCAGTGCATCAAAAATTGTTTAAAAGAATTAAAATTACTTTCAACGTGGAAAGGTAAGTGCGGCTCAAAATAAATCCCGCATTTGAATATGCTGCAGAATAATGTTTTCATTTTTCAATTCAATGATTTATATCGATTTGGACATTTGGTTAAGAAGACAGTTCCAAAAAAGAGAAAGCTTACAAAATATCTAACCTCATAGCACGATTTAACAGAAAAACTATACATAGAAACCTGGGAATAACGTTTCTTATTACACTATGTTTTATTACCGACACGCGATGCAGTAGTTTATTAGAACGAGCATGTATACGTAGAATAATGAGCAAAGGTACAGGTTCGACGGATTCATTCAGTTGCTTAATACACTAAACAAACAAAAAATACGAGAGTACATGAACGTTGAAATCACTCACATCCGTTCCACGTCCAAACAATCGAAAAGGATTCATGAGTCATGTGAAGACATTCACGAAACAACTTTAGAAGATTAACTAAACAGAAAACTTAAAACCGAATAATCATATTTTAATTTTAAAGCTTCTCTATATAAAATAAACATGAATGAAACAGTTTCCTAAATCCGAGTTTAGATCAACGAAATTCTTGAGAAAACTTGGAATGTTAATGTCCTAAATATGATATGGAGAAAGGCTTACCCCGTCCGCGTTTATCTGCTTAACTACCACCCGAACGAGAAAGGTTTTGCGTTGCATTCCACAGATAAGTTTTCAATGAAAGCTCGACAAAAATGTAAGATATAACCCGTGGCATAAACGTCACGGAGGACCGAAATGCGTGGGAAAGAAACTTTCGCGAATGCAGAACTTTAACATGTGGAATGAGATGCAGTCAATGAATGATGAAGACGTAAAAAACGGAATATGGTTTACTTGCTGAAGCTAATACCATCATGACCCGCGGTTGTTGAGCTTCGAATCCTACAAACGCAAAGAAAAAATTAACAAGACGATTACAGCCGAACATTCACGTCATATCTAAGCAAGCCGTACAATTTCACTACACCAAAGGGAGAGAACATAGGTGTAAGAATTCCGAAGAACACAAAGAGTTAATTACTTCAATCGTTTCCTTTTTGATCATTTCCGGCAAAACAAAGGCAAACAAAATGTTACTTCGCAAGAATCATCAGAGCAAACTTCGAATTTTTAGAAGACGCAATCTTGCAATGGATTCTTTAAATATTCAGGGAGATTATAAACAAATGGATAAGTAAAGTTGATTCGAAGTTTCACGAAACCTTCATATGAGAAAACCCGTTAGTCGCGTAAAATGCTGCCAAATGCGGTTTAAATGGAGCGCATTGCGACCTACTTCTCTTAAGGTCCCTAGCCAAAGGAAATATTGACACTCTCATCAATTGGGGCGTGTTAACTGAATCGGCTCAAAGGATGCGTACCCTTAATTCATACATTATACTAGTAATACGCAATGAAGTAGCCTTATCGTACATTTCACAACTTGAATCCCATATGAGCTCGTTTTTAAATGAAAGTAAGGCTGAACACAGCAGCTTTCCAAAGAGAAGAGTTAGAATAGTGATGGCTACAAATAATTAATGAGACTACCAACCACAATGCCAACACTGCATTCTAAAGAGATTCTCTTCCAATTGGCTGCAAAGTGGTTATTTGACGACCCCACTTTCCCACGCATTGGGTGGGCGTGGGAAGCAACACAGAGGCAAGGGGATCTTGGATGAAAGCATATGATGGTGCACCATCTCCGTCCTTGACCCCTGAATGCAGAGAAGATGTATCTTGTTCAGGCAACGTGGCAGAATCCATTAGCAACAATAAATTCCATGGGATGAGCTTGTATACACTCGATGACTTTAAACACGGTGAACGAATGTGAGAATGAGCATTTCCTGTTTATGCGCGGTATTTAGGTTGACCACGTATTTCTCTACTGAACAGCTGGAATTACACTGATTGAAATTAATGAAATAATAAAAAAGGGTACCTAACGTATTTTCTCAAAAAAAATATCATACACAATCCATAATGACACTCGTACATCAAAAGTCAACATATAACCAATCTTGAGCTGTGCAGATGTAAACAACTATGAAGAGCTACCTCAAAGACGGATATAATTTACCAAACATTGAAAGCAAGTACTACTAAGAAATAACCTCTCGCATATAAACAAACTCTGGAATTTTACATTCCTGGAATAGTGACATATTTTGGAAAAGGGTATAAATGGGTAAACTAATTCAGAGCTCATTCAAACAGACAGCATCAATCTTTCTCAGCAGTGCACAAATTAAGACATTCAAATAAATAACTCTGCATAATATATTTTATATTTTTATAATATTAATAAATGACAAAAATATATATATGCTAAAAAGCATCTTAAGCTATTTAAATACCTGAAATATTCGGTCCCCGCTACTACCAAACAATTTATACGCATCCATAAACACAGTATTTACAGCTTTCGTTGCACAATATCAATAACAAATGTTGTTGTGTATAAATTGGTGATAATGAGTCTTATTATAACATCAAATGAAGAGTAATCATGACTTCATTCTGATGTTTCACGAACACGATCCATTTCGACGCGTACCACAACGCTGAGCTCTTAGCAGCCTCTAGAAAATCGAATACTGCTCCAAGTGCTCCACTGAATCGGATCGTTTCGCATTCCGATCCGGGAGATTACTATAAACAATTACTATGTAAAGTGGAAAATTAGTCTCAATCTTACCAAAAATTAATAGATCTGTTTTTAAATCATGCTACTTAAGAAATCATTGATAATACATAGCCGAAATTATTGACCTCTCAGAAAATATGTGATAAATGACGTACGATATAGTGGCGCATAACTTGAAAGTCATTCCAGCAATGCTTGCTTATGCAGAGTATAACTGTTAATGGTGTTTATCGACTATTTAAACGTTAATATGAGTATTTGAAACGATTTTTTAGTATATTCGTTTTAATATGATATTATAGCACTACTAATATTTCCTTTATGGTGAGTAAAGCTTCTATAACTCATAGATAAACCCATAATAAGTCTTTCGAACATCAAATACAAATCTTCGCCTACAATTATAATATTGTATAATGTTTATATTATATTTATAACCGTCAGATGAATTACACACAATCAAGATATTTAAATTAGTTTTCATAACTCTGTGCATTCTCCTCAATGAATGTGAAATGACTTAATTCAAGAGTAATAATTTAGTCTAATTGCACTAATACGTCTTCGTGAATTTTAATGTACTAGATGTATTTGTGTTAATATCAATAATGGATATTTGATAAACGTAAAATGATATAAGTAAACATTTAATCATGGTTGATTCGTGATGAAATATGTTTTGTCCTAGAAAGGATTAGTAAATAAAACCATGGAAGTATTTGCTAATGTATTTTCAAGATTTGAACACTCGTTTCTGATTAACTCCTTTATATTATACAATTATAACAATGAGATTTTAAAACTATGATTAGGTAAATTATTTATAGATCTATAAATGGAGTTAAAATTTACTTAACTGATGCTCTACTTTATGTGCAACAAATAAGAACTTCAATATTTATATATGAATATTTTTGTGCTTGACTGTGTATGGAAAATCTGATTCATACAAGGGTGATGAACAACATTTAAATAACTGAATATATTCTCTCAGCAATCCTCAAAGCAAAATAGCAAAAAATGTTTATGATTTCCAACAATCTTAAATGTGCAGTTAACAGTATGATCTTTTCTTTCAATGTTCTTGAATAAATAAGTACTCGAATAAAGAAATGAATAAATTCAGCCAATGTTTCGAGGTTGTAAATCATAACTTCTTGTGATATTTCAATGCATTTTTTGGAGGATAAAGAAAAAAATCAGAGTTCAATGATCATGGCGAAATGAAAACCTGAGTCAGACTAATTTGTCTTTGAGGTTGACATTATTGAAACACGTGTCCCTAAATAAATCTAAAATAATGCAACTATGGTGACCAACAAGTTCAAAAGCAAGATATATATCAGATTGAAGATGAGTTTTAGTTAAAAATTAATTGTCTACTGCACAAGAAAAAATTTTCACATTCCTTCTCTAATATATTGTCAACAATTATTTATGGCTAAATGAATTATAAAAAAATCTCAAATATCTTTACAAATCAATGAGACTAAATATGTTCAAGCATAATTTGGTGGAATGGAAACAACATTGTCAAGAAGACAATAATGCTATTTGTAAATGATGGGACCTCTATTCAATAATATAAAATGGTATGCATATCTAAGCACAATTTAGGAATGTTTGAGTTATGCATATAATATAAGGTAATATACATTTTGAAACTATTTACTCATTTAAGAGTTGTATGTCCTATCTCCACAAAATGTATGCATCTTTCTTTAGATATGAAAATGCATTTATACTCCAAAATGATTAACAATATCCTTACATATAGATAATACTTCCTTAGAGTTAATAATGTTATTTTATTTTCAAGAATTCATCATGTTAAATTTTATTTCATATAAATTTTGTTTACCGACTATGCTTGTATTTATTTTTACTAATTTTCTCAATCTAAAATGGCAAGTGCTGAATTAAGGAGAGGTGGAAATATCATAATTACTTGGTGCTACTTGACCTCAAAGGTGAAACTTTTAAATGAAACAGTGACACAACTTTGGAACTTGAGCATAATGACCCTGGTACACTTTTGCATTAGCAAACCCAATGTGCAAGTGGGGAACCTGAATTCTTGAGATGGTTAACTTCTATGATCAAATTTAACTTGCTATCCGCTCGACAATGGTTAAATACAAAATTATGCAGAAGAGATATTACAACAGTAGTAAAACCAGTCAAATGAGCAATTAGACTATGAAAAGGGACATTTCATTCCTTCATATTTAAGGTTTTCCACCTAGGTATGCCTCAGCATTCACCTAATTTCATTTAAGAATTATGAAAGGCATCTTTGTTTGTATATTGATCCCTATATGCAAAAAAATAAAGTATTTCAGTACTTTATAATATTATAACAAGTTCTCATTTAATATATCTGTTCAGTAACAATAGCACGATTGAAAGTAAAATGAAACTAAAACATAAGGGTTTACATTATAATTATTTCAAACCCGGTTTTCACTCGTAGAACTTAACTCATGGGATGCTATGAAATGAAGATGCATCTCTCATATCTTGCGCATACATTACATGCCTTCCAGCCATTATGTTTGTTTGAACTGTAGTTTGATTTAAAGCTTCCCAATATAAGGAGTCTGTTGGTAAAAATTTTTATCGAACTAACAAGGAAAAAAACTTTTCTATCTTGTAGGGTATATGGCCCAGTCTTCATTCAATATGCAAGTACTTCCAGCATCACTCAAGAAGGCATTGTTATAAAGGTCAATTTTCACACCTAATGAAGCAGCTGTAGTGACAAGTGCAAATGTAACCAGGGAAAAGAATTTCATATTCTAGCAAACTTTCCCACAGAGCAACTTTCATATGGTATAATTAGGCAAGTTTGTACACGATAATATCCTAATATATAACCTTTAAGAACAGCATACAAGACAAGCTTAGCTTTAGACCAACATTTGGTGTTACCTGCAGATCTTACATTTCAGTTCAAGTGACTATTATGCAATATCCCTTCAACAGATAATCAGCTGTAAGTTATAGAAGACACCAACAAGAAAAGAATTTGATTATACTCTGCCAGCACTACTGCAAAAATCCTTCTAGAAACTAGTATAACTCAAACAAGCTATAGCTTACTGAAAAAACTTGTGTGAATGTCCTATCTAATTTGGGTGACAATTGAAAGGATATTATTTCCACTTTCATTCACAAAATCGAATGTAAATTGAATGATGAAGCTCCTCTATATAGAATGTGACAATTTTAACTTTATGTAGATGAGCTCTTAGTGTATCATAAAAGAACTGGAATTCTCACCAATCTTGACTACTTAACATACCAGAGATTCTTACATTCAAAATTCTCATCCAACACTTCATTGAAATGAAACGAGCTCTAAGTCCCACATTTCCCAAAATATAACCCTAGATACATGGAACCAGAATAATAAACACTAGTAGATATTTTCCATGCATATTTATTATGCAATTTATACATAAAAATTAGTAGAGTCGTTGAGGTGGTCCCATTGACGACTTAATGTTTAGAGACCTAACATTCTGCCAATGTTTCTTCAGCAATGAGACTAAGAAATTGATAGCCAAGTGAATGTTCTGCACTAGCTCATCAGGACTCATTTTTACATGTCCTACAGCAACAGAAAGACATAGTACCTGGAAGCAAGAATGGAAAGGTATTAGATTCACTGAAAGAGATAAGAGTATCTCAGAAAAACGACCAACAACTTACTTTCTTCATTTGAAACTTAATTGTTGCCTTAACTTCGTCAATTTTCTGCATCATAGCTTCTTGGTGAGTGAGAAGACCAGGGAATTTACCGGCCTTGTTCAGACCGGGTCCCAATAGACGTGGAATCTGCTTAATTAACGCTTCACTAGCGAGAAATGCGTCGTACTTCTTAGCTGCAGAGGAAATTCTAGGTTAACTTCCATTGCCAAGAATGATAATAAAACTTACAAAATTTGATCATATCAGAGTAATTCTAGAGCTTAAGATATCGACATGGATTTTTCGGATAATACATGAATTCATCACAGGAATAGAGTTAGTTCTAACAAAATCTGAACATACCTAACTTCTTCACCAATTTCTTGCTTTTGTTAAGCTTCTTCAAGGCTTCTACGTCCATGTAAGGTACTTCGTTTGCCTTGGCTTCGTCACAATGTTGCTGGTCACCAAGAATGCATACGCTCATCTTCGGCCTTGGAATATGCTTAAGCCTGAAATTTAAGACTACAATTAAAACTTCTGGTACAAGAAAAACATTTAAGGTATAGGACTTAGTAGCATTAGAATGCCATGCACAAAGAATTATTTCAACCCATCAGAAAATTTAACACTTTCTTTACTGATCCTATGCTGTTTAACTACAGTGGCCAGAGAATTTTAACTTGTTGCAACACGTGCTCGCACACAAAATGAAATAGTAAACACTTCAATACACGTGTCACTTAACAAAATTACACTATCATGAACTCTACACGACCATCAACGTACCATAATTTAAAAATATTACGGCAGTATAAACCACCGTCCCAATTATTTTTAAGACCCTGGGAAAGGGTCCGCCAGGTTATCCCAGCTTCCTGACAAATTACCACCGTTATTCCCTAAGAATAATCTCTGGTGGCGGTCAGGTAATACGTACTTGACGGTGCCTGAGAAACGCTTGTCCTTCTGTGGGTCATAATTCTTCAGACCAATCTGAAGTTCTACCGTTTCCAAAAACCTTCGTTTCTTCAGCTTTGAATGCTTGAGAACACCATTAACGCACTCGTATAGAGTCTCCCGGGAAACCTTGGAACTGTAAAAAAGACAACGTGTTCAGCTGAAGTACATATTTATCAATATACAACCCAAAATTCTAAATTCATGCAGATAACATCAAAGGAAATAAGGTATAATAAATGATAGAGCAGTGGAAATATCTTAAGATTAAGAGATGCCGAGGATTAAAACTGATACGAGATCTCTTACGTACCTCATGTTGACCCCCCACTATGGCGTCCGACGATGGAAAGACAACGTGGTGAACGGAAATGAACGAAGCTGCGATGAAGGCGTCGCTAGTAGTCAGGGAGAACGGAAGGGGAATAGTCTATAAAAGCGCCGCAAGAGTTATATTTTGTTACTAAAATTGAGATGTCGCGCCAATTTTAGATTCTGGTCAACTCTTGATATTTATCATTATTCAAATACAATTCAATAGAATCATTATCAATTCCTAATTTTATATGTAGAACTTTAATAGAAATTATACTGAAAATTTCATATTTTCTTAATGTTAAAAAATTTAAAATTTCGTTTCCATATGTTATAGCTAAAGTCTACAAGTAAAAAAAATTCAGCATTATTTCACTCTGATCATAAACACAAAGATGAATTGTTCAAAAAAGTCAGTTAGTATTTAAAACAATATCTTTCATCTTCCATTCTACTGACTGAGTTGGGAACTCAAGTAAAATTCAATTACTGTACTTACATTAACTAAGCGTACTGAAAAGGACGTGAAAATGTGAAATCAAAATTTCTCAAAATCGATAAGTAAATGCTACAAAAAAAACACAAAATAACTTTAAATAATAAACTATGATATATGTAATTGTAATATATAAAGTCACAATAAATATTCTAAATCTTACTTATTCATCGTGATGAGAGTTATTTATTGCCTTATACTGAACCATGTCGATCAGGCTCGTTGAGTGTAAATATTTTTAGGATTTTTAGTCATTAACATAAGTTTCATGGATACGAACGTAAAACTTTTATTTACAGCCTTGAAGGATTAAGTTAGGTGATTATCCTAAGCTGTTTCCATCGTATTAGATGAACAGTTCTGATGCCACATCAGGTATGAACATCAACCTGATGATGTTCACACCTGATGTTATTAGCCCGCTAACAGAACCGGTCGTACTATTAAAATATCTGTGGAAAGTTAGCTATTTATTCATTATTTCAGTTAAACTTTAGTATGAAAGGGGTATTAAAAAGTTCAAGTATTCTTCCAGATTTCAACTGCTAAAAACAAAGTAATTCATTCTTCGGCACAATAGGAAGTCAAAGAGATTTATACTTAAGTTGCTATTCAAAGAGTTCCTTCTTTTTGTTTAGTCTAAAGAATCAATCACGGAACTGTATGAAGCTGAAGCTCGTTTAAATTTAAATTAACATCTTCCATCCTATCATACGTTGTTTGTTTGTTTGAAACACGCGGTTTTGCGAACTAAAATGTAAACGCTCGCATCAGTGAACGCTTTCGAAGATGGAGCAGGTCGTTTTGTGCCATTACTTTTCAAATATGTTGTCATTACGTTCCAGTGTTAACTTTCCAAGCTATGAAACATAATTTATATGCTCCAGGAGAATTAATGATTATTATCTCATAAAAAGTCATTCATTGAATTCGTTCGAAATGAATATTGTCATTGCCATTGCGGGATCATGTGCAGTGTATTTACTATTTCATTTAGAGTGGATTACAATATTGATGTTTAGCACTGCTATAATCGCTTCAGTAGGTCTCGGCATCTCATCTGTCGTTAGTGCTCACATTATTTTGTCATCTAAACACAATGTCGAAGTTAGTATTCCCTCGGAAATAGAATCTGTGGGAATGTTTTTACAGGTAAACTCGAATCGCCTAATTTTTTAACAACCCTTAATAAAATTCAGGTAACTAGAGATTATTTTTTGGATTTCAGAAGAAAGACAACGGTAATAGAGAAATTCCGACGCATTTGCGTTTCCCTGTCATTTACGGAAGGGTGGTAGATGGTCTTTTGCATCAATTGGTGGATCTCATTCTTCGAGATTTTGTTACACCATGGCTGAAAGAACTGACTTTCAATCATGAAGAACATGTGCTTTCGATCAAGTATGATTTCATTTCCGATATTGTAACTGCACAACTGTCCAATAGAAGTATCCTATATTATCACTCGCTTATTGGATCCTTTCAGAGATGCACTTTGGAAAGGTATTCAGAATCTTCAAGAGAGATCTAAAAGGATTGATCAGACAAAATTAGTTGCAGGAGATATGATTGCAACGGTGACCCATCATTTTGAGAAAATAAGAACCGCCAAAGCTATGTTGTAAGTTATGTCTGTGGAGTCTGCATTGTATTTTTATAATTATATCAACTCAGCCTGTTAACGTTATATATTAAACAACTAAAAAACCAAATTTAAATTGTTCTCACGTATTTCAATAATCAGCGATGGAAGAGATAAGACACCTGTTTTGGCCCTGTCACCTCACTTAATGAGTAAGGAGCGAGAAGAACAGTACTTAAGGAAGGTTTCAGAACTCGCTGTAGTACTTCTCTTGCCACCACCATATTCGAATTGCTTACCAATTCGACACTTGCTGAGGGAAGTTCTTGCTTGTGCAGGTCAGCTAATATCAGATTGAAATTAATTTAGAAATCCATCTTCATGGAAATGTTTTCAATAGTATATAGAAATATATCTTAATAATCCTATAGGTCAAATTGTTTTTCAAAGTTTATTAAAGTTTGTTCGTTTTATTCATGTACTGTTTTTTCATCTTCTAGTTCTGTATCCAGCTATAAAACATCTCTGTGAACCAGATAACATCAATCAAAAAATTTTGGCTTATATAAAGAAATTGGAACGAGACACTCGACTTGACAAAGCAAAATATGCAAATTTTGAAGAGTTAATTCTTGCGATAAAAGAAAGCAATGATATTGAGTTTTTGAAGTATATCCGGTAAGATATTAAGTAAAAATTTCTTAAGCCTAATCTTTTCAATGTAATATTTCTATCTTTACATAGTATTATTTTATTTCCGTTATCACTCAATGCATTTGAATGGTTCAGTCATCTTCTTTTCCTGTTAACATTAAAACTCATTATAAATTCAAAATTACAGGTATTGTTGTGTGATGAATTTAATGGAAGTTACAACAAACCAACTGTTGAAGAAGTTAAATAGTAATAGTTCAGAAAAAGAGCTAACCCAGGGTACAAAAAAAGAAGAGTTATTGCGAGTCAGTATTTTGATGCCTCTTATTCTTGTCTTGTTCCTTTAAACATGAATATTATTAATCAAAAATGAAGGGAAATGATGAAATCCATATGAGAAGGCGTGACTTTGTGCAATGCCATAGAAATAAGAACAACTTTGTAAATTTCCACAGAAAAAATTGATATATTCGCAAATTTACCAATTTTTTCTGTGGAAATCTACAAAGTTAGTTTCATTAAAAGGGAAATGAGTTGAAATATAGTGTTTTAAATTTGATTTTGCTGATTAAAGAAATAACCTTGTAGTAGCTGGTTGCTAAAATCTTTGTTCAATATTCTCAAAAGATATCAATAATAATTATTTTAGAATAATAATGTATTACTTGCAAAACTTTTAATCCCATTATTTATGTTCTTATGTACAATTATTCAACAGGTTTTATAGCTTTACTCTCATTCTATTTTCTTGGTCATGTATTTTTCATTTTTAAATTTTTGTTCATGCTTACATTACTGATTAATTATTTTTGTCCAATCCAATAATATTTGCAATTTTTATTTATTGATTCTTCTCTCTATGTTAAAATAAATTATACATTATTTTCCAAAGGATGTGTATAAATGCGTCTCTATAGCTGTCAATCTCAAAGAAGTTTTATTTATCTTCTAGGCTAAATATCTGAACAGTTTAATGAAAAAGCTTAAATATGCCAAAACTCTTTGTGAAAAGAAGCTAAAGGTACTTGGTTGGTTGAGTTACCCTCATGAAGAAATTTATCCAGACTATGCTGGAATATCAGGATTAGAAGTAAGTGAACGTTCCATTATTATTCATCATTTGTTTTATGAGTCACATTTTAAGTTTTTGCTAAGTTTTCTTTTTCAGTAAAACATCTCTCACAAATTAATTATTTAATTTATTAGAAGTTACCTCTTGAGTCTGTTCTAAACAGCGTTGTTGGAAGGAAATACTTTGCCCAATTTCTGGAACGAGTTGATTGCTCTGCCTTAGTAGGGTTTTGGGGAGCTATGGAAGAATTAAGGCAGGCTGATCGCAAACAGTGGCACCAATTGGGGACAGAAATATTTTATGCATATTTTCATCTTCCTACTGGGAAGGTTAAAGTTGATAAGGTAAGTTATTATGAATATGCCTTTTTTGTATGATCTTAAGTATTAACATAAGAATTAGAGAAATGATCTTTAAATAGAAGTTGTGAATTTGTTAACCAAGGGAAATATAGAACCAAAATTTTTAATTACAAGTATTTAAGCTCTCTACAACATGGAGGAAATGGGTATGATCCCAGTCTTGTTGATAGATTTTTTCCTGTTTCTCTCTTAGAAATATTTTATGATGGATATCTGTGAAATCAAATCCATATTATATTTGTTTTTTTTTTTTTTTTTAACTTAGGCTGTTCGTAAGAGAATGGAAGCATTTTTGTTGGGAGACAAGGGACCTGATGTCTTCTTTGAGGTTCAAGAGGAAGCTTTCAATATATTAGAGAAACAATATCCAAGCTTTATAGTCAATAGACTATATACAGAAATGCTTAATGCTATGGATGAGGCAGCCAAAGCTGAGTTTATTCAGTCAGAATCTTGTGAGTCCAGAATACTATATAATGCTTGTCTCTGCATTAGTATTGGTTGCTAGGAAAAGTGACCCATCAGTATCAATTTCATTCTCCCTTACCCTCACCAATATCCTTTAGGATTTTCTAACCTATACCCAACTTCCCTTTCATTGTGACACCTCTTGGTAACCCGCATCTCTCTCATTGTTTCTACAATTTGGGAATACAATAAGGGAAGCAGGGTATTGCCTGGTAGAGTGATATATGGTGGGGACATGGTGGGCCCCATGGCTGCTATGGTAGTCAAAAAAACCTTGGAAAATCTTATCTGATAAATGTTAACAATTTGGTTAATATTAAATATCTTAAATTATTAAGTATTGTTTCAAAGTATTTCTAACATTATATTTGTATTCAGTTATTAATGTACATATATATTATTAACAATTTTGTATGATTTACTCCTCTATTTATGTTTATAATTTAGTGATGTTTGCTAGGATAAATTTTTATTTCTTGGGCAAGAATTGTGTATATCACAATCATTTTTTAAGGAGACATAACAACCTTCATGTATTTAACTTAAATATTACAGTTGGTGCCAAAGGACGCATTGCAAGTTCTGTAAAATTTTATAATGCATTGCAGAGAACAATTAAGGCTATTGAGTCATTTAATTTGTTTAAGCAGTCTCTCACATCATATATTCGAGAAATACTTTTACTACTTAAGGGATTTTTTATAAGTGATTAGAACTCTTTCTTGCTTGTTTTATTTTACTTTCATTTCTTTGCTTGACTTATCATATACAACTGTGTTGTTATCTTTGGACCAATAAATCTATTATTATCAAAATGTTGCAAACCAAAAATATATCTGTGACAATATTTTGTAATAGTAATAATAATTGTGAATAAGTTCCACCAGCTATAGCTAGAATTAATTTATTAGGTTCTTTGAATAATAATGAAGGAAATTTAAAAATTTTAAATGAAATTTGGATAAGAAATTTTTTGTGTGTACAAGCAAGTCTGTGTAAGCAAATATGTATAAGAAAAATTCTAATTACATTTTTTTAGTAGTACATATGTAATGCACCACGCATCTGAAATTAATTTGAAATTGAAAATAGCTAAGGTATGAAACATTGATGATGTTTTGATGTACAGCTTGTTCTAAAATTCTAGTTCATTTTTTTGTGGTAAATTTGATAAGCCATGTGCACAGATCAGTTTTATGCAGAAATTCACGTTTTAAGAGATGATTGGTTGATTTTTACTGAAATATTTTTGAAATATGGATGGAAATGACCTATTTCATACATTGGTGAAGACTATGCAACTTATGAGTGAAATAAATTTTGCAGCAAAAACTAAATTAATGGCAGCTTTTTCTGCACATTTATAAAACTTCTATTGTTCTCCTCCCATCCAACTTAAGTTAAATATTTAGTGTGTTGCTGTTATGAAGTTAATAAATATTGTTTTAAAGCTCTTCTTGAAGAACCAATGGATAGCAGTGTATGTGGTGGGAATTCTCCTCTGCATGTTGCTGACCATTCTAACTACGCCAGAAAGAAATTGGATCAGTTGGAGGAAAGGTTGAATAATAAAATGCAGGTTGTTACCTATTTTTGCTTATTTCTGGAAACTTCTCTGTAAGGTTATTAATTATAATTAACATCTCCACAACAGCTAACCCTATGTTATTTTATGCTCAATTCATTTAGATCTTATTCATTACCTTCATATCCCATTCTCCAACAAATCAATTGTATTAACGAACTTACCACTCAAGCTGCTCATTCTCTTTACCTGTCATCTGATATTTTCAATAGAATCCTTTTCACTGGGATTTTTCCATTCTATTGAAATCTCAGGAAACTGAAAACTTATTGACCTATTTCCATACTCCCTGTTCTTTCTATCCTCTTATAATGAATCATTTATAATAATCTTCTATTAATATATATATATATATATATATATATATATATATATATATATATATATATATATATATATATATATATATATATATATATATATATATATATATATATATATATATATATATATATATATATATATATATATATTTAAAATTCATAAATCTATTAATCTTCCTAGGGGTTGTTGTCTTACTGATCTAATAGTCTTGCATCATCTCATATCTGTGCTTTCAAAATTTTTCCCAATTTGATGCTTACTATTATTGACTACAGTAAAGCGTTTGATCCTGTTAAGCATTTCCTTCTAAACTGCAAACTTGAACATCACTACAATATACATGGATCTTTCCATTCTTTTCTCTCTGATTTTGTCTCCTCCTAGTCAATATGTCACCCTTGTTGGATGTGTTCCCCATCCTCCCCTGTCCCCTTCTGAGTTCCTTAGATAGCATTCTTGGCTCCAACTGTTTGCTCTTTATGTTCATGACATGGTTGAAAAATTTGCAGCCCCGGGCTATCAGCCTACTTTTGACGATAACTGCAAATTTTATCAAATACTTAATCATGCAGTTGACACCAACTCCCTACAACTTGCCTTCAATGCTGTTTTGATTGATATACTTTGTAGGATCTTAAAATTAATCCCAACTAGTCATCTATTATGACTATTTCCTTGGAAAGAGATTTACATCCCTTGAAGTTATTGTTTCTGTCTTTAAGATATAAGAATCTGGAAGTGATTTTGATTGGCAATTAAGCTTTCAGTATCATGTGAACTGGATCACTTTCAGCTCTATGGCTCTGTTGGGCATGATCTTTACTTCACAGAAATTGAAGATCATCTTTCCTCTAGTAATTCTTGCTGATTTTACTCTATCAAATACTGATCATTAATTGTACAAACTGCCAACTTTCAATTCCTTCTTTCTCAGTTCTTCACATTCTCTCATCTCTCAGCATTTCCTCTCTCAACATTTGCTCCTAATCACAAAATACTATGATCTATAATTAAAATGATGCTCCTTGCACTACATACTGTAAGTTGATTAATTCAAAATTTTCAAAAAATGGACTAAAATCTGAGCAAGTTATGATTATTGTTTAAGAATCTGTATTTATATTTTTAACGTGTTATACATCATATATGTCCTGTCAGTTTATCAGGCTTCTTGTAAAGCCTGATTCTGTTATTCTGAATATAGAATAATTATTCTGAATTCTATATTCTGTAACATTTCTATTATGATCCTAGTCAAGTATAGTAATGTAAAGAGGATTTCAACTACTTTCTTAGGCCCTCCAGGCTCTGAGAACATCTCTTAAGCCTGAATCTCGTGTCCTGGGGATTCTGGAGAAAGAGGTGGAATGGTTAGAGGGTGAGAGGAGACAGCTTGAAGCTCATGTATCAAGGACAGAGGCTTGGGGAGAACACTTGGGGAGATGGAGAGCAACAGTTCAGTCTGCTGAGGTACAGAATTCGAATTTAAATATAATCCTTCTTAATCAGTTAGTTTTTCTGAGGAATTAATAATACACAAGAATAAGAAGTGATCTTACTTTTCCACAACTTTTCTGAGAAATTATTTAAAAGCAGTATTCAATACTGACCTATATATCATAATTGGCCTGTTATTCATAAGGTTTTAGATCGAATTTGAATAAGATCTCATTAGCATGTTTATTTGTCATAATATATAATCAAAATCAGTTGACCTCTAAGAAATGTATTTGCATTGGTTTATTCATTACTATTTCAATGATTTAATGTGTTTATCAAATTTTATTTGATGTTTAACAGATGCCTGATGAAAAAGAGCCGCCCCAGTTTGTGATGGTTGTTCACATTTTAGAGGATGAGTTAGACAGTGATGCAGTATCTACTGGTTGGGTAGTACAAAGGAAGTTACCTGACTTTCTAGAGTTGCATAGGAACCTCTGGTAAGGAAAAATGTTTGTTTAAACAAAATTTCCTATAGTCCGTTCCCCAAAAGCTGGCAGTACGGGAAGCTTACAGGGAAATAAATACACGTAAATTCCCATAAGGGAGCAACCTAGCCTCTCCCAAACCATCAGTTAATTATTTCTGATGTACTTGTACGGATAAAATTAAAATTTTCAAGTTAGTTTGGTGGATTTTTTTCCAATTTTTGGTGAAATTTGGATAAGAAAGAATGGTTCTACATATTGACGAAGATTTCTCATCATTTTAACAAAAGAAATAAATTTTATAGCGAAATGAAAAAAATTGGACGCCTTACCAGCCATGAACAATACTAAAACTGCCATTTCGCTCATCCTATCTAACGTAAACTGCTAGTTTTTTTCTTAGATTACTCTTTATACCTTATGAATGCATAAAAGTGGAACACAACCTCCGAAAAATTGGATCGTGCAGTCAAATTTATACATCGCCTAAAAAATTTTTGTTTCTTAAGTTACGAAAAACTTGTCGCAGTGAAAACAAATTTAAAACAGTTCCTGATGATGCAGTGTAGTTCCAAATAATTTACATTTGAAACCCTACTAAAATTTGAAGATCCTGGTTTGAGTCCTGGTTCTGTCGTAGCTATATGAATTTTCATGCCAAGTTACCTTTTAGCATTAAAATTAGAGTTTGAACTCATTAATTTATTATTTTCTAATACATTGCTAGTTATCTCTACAATAAGTGGCAAAGTGTTTTGTTTATTGGTTTGATAATGAAGCTGCCCCTGCACTGTTTCCCTTTAAAGCTATATTTCTTTCACTTCTCTCTATCCCAAAATTTTTTCCCTCTTCATAAATATACTAACAATAACAGGCTCAAGAACTCATTTTTGCTGATTTTAAGCTTCATTCAAGTATAAGTGGAATAATACTCTTAAGCTTTTTTTTATAGAATTCTATATTTATTTCCATCCTTAAGTTTAAATTCTTTTCATAAAGCATAAGTAAAACTATTATTGGTTCATATTATGGGAAGTAATAGCTTTATCAAAGCCTTGCTGTATTTTCTTTCCTTTTTTTATAAGGCTTATTAGAAGGCTTATAACCTGATAGATAGTCTGGTATCGAACAAATTTAATTTGTTGAAGGTGTTTGATTTGTAGGTTTTACCTTAGTATACCGTAACATATTTCTTGTATTAATATCAAGCTAAACATTTGAACCCTGTTGATTGAGATTAGGTAAGTAATATATTAAATGTGTTTTTTATGGTTCTACATATATGATAAATGCAAAGACCTACTGTAAGAGAATGTGCAATGATGCTACTCAGTACGTACAGATTAGAATGTGCAGAGTATGAGAAAATGTTAAGCAGTTTTTTAAATTCTTTAAATTTTATATTCCAGAATAATTGAAAATTCTATTGGAATTATAAAAATAATAGGTCTACCGGAAAGTTCTGTCCATTTTTAGAATGAAAGAAAAGAATATTTTTTTCATACTTTGAATGAAGTTTATTGAATAATATAATTGCCATCATTATTTATGACTTCTTTCCAGCATGATGGCATTTTGTATATCCCATTTATAAAGAATGTCTTATCTCTAGAGGCCAAGAATTTTACCAGTGTTTGTTTGATTTCTTCTTCTTCCTTGAATTGTTTGCACTGTAAGGACAATTTTGTGAGGATAGAAACCATGGGTATGTGATCGCGTCTCAGTTAATACTAATAAGAATGGTCTTCATTTTATTCATCTAGTATCTTAGTTATTCTAGTAAGCGATCAAAAGAGAGAGCCAAATGTGTATTTAATGAATATGAACCCAATGGTTGAAACATTGCAACCGGAACGGACAGAACTTTCCGTTAGACCTAATTTAATGTAATTGGTAAAACTTAAAAAGTATATATATATTACATTTGGATATGAAAGTCAAACTGTTTCCTGTTATTATTTCCAGGAAGCCACATGCTGTTAGAATTGCCTCTAAATTTCTTGTTAGAACCCTAGGAAGAGGCTCAGTGTTAAAAATGTTTAATAATCAAATGTAAATCACATCTTATTGTTTAATGCTGACACCTCAGGAGTGTTTTGAGTTCTTTAGTAAAGTCTGATTATTGCTTTTCATATAACTGACATTAGTTAAAATTAGATAATAACAACTTGACCTGTTTTCTAAAAAAATATATGAAAATTAATAGTAAACTCATGGAATAGAAAAATAAGTTCAAGTTAGTAAAAGAAAGTAAAATTATGTGTAGAAAAGTAACTGAATCAGCAGTTGCCTTGTTATCAAACTTACATGCTAACCACTATGCTACAGATTTTGTAGAGATTCAGGCAAATAGTTGGAGTAAGATATCAACCTGTCTGAACAGTTATCTTATAAACCTTAATTATTTAGAAATAATTTAATGTTGACAGAACATTTTTGAGTTCTTATTTGCAGCTTTCTAAATCATATATCTTTAAAAAATTATTAAGATATGCTAATAATATATGTAATATATTACAAGCCTTAGGATTTTGTACTTTTAATATTTTTACTAAACATTTTAATTGATGGAACTCCTTTAAACTCAATTGTTTTAATTTTAATAATTTTGATTTTATTTTTAGTCAATTAGGTTCTGAAGTGAAAAGTTTAGAATTACCCTCACAACCAGGAAAGTTTTTGTTTGGAAAAGGAGTAGATAAAAATTCTCTCGAGAAAGCCAAGAATCAAGTCCAGAAGTATTTGGAGGTAATACTTATCCTTAAGTCTTGCTTTAAATAAAAAATATTAGAATATATGCCATTATTATTTTGTCTTTTTCAATTTAAATACATTAAAAATGTAAAAGCTGTGCAAACTCTGGTGTGGTTATATATGTTTCATTTCTTAATTATTTTTTGTGTATTTTTCTTTCACCAGTTTGTTTTGGAGGATGAAAAGTTAAATCAGAGTGAAGCTCTATATGCCTTTCTCAGTCCAAGCTCTGAGCATCTGAAGCAGACAGTACCATCACCAAAGAAATCTAGGTTTTCGTTATCCACTTTATTTAAGAGGTATTCATTAAATCCTATTGCTACTGAAATATATTTCAGATGTCAATTTTGTACATTCTAAATTAATACCATTATGTTGAAGGCTTTATTTCAAATGAAACCTTCATTCTTTTTGTTATACTCTCCATTACGGAATTTTCCTCCTCATTTCAATAGGATATACATATCATCAGTGGAAATCACATGAGAAATATTTGTATAAATATTACAAAATTATACTTTGAAAAAAATACCTGCTTTGTTAAAACTTTTGTGTATTATAATATAGTAATTCTGGTGTTTTTATTAAAATATGTTGATGATATACATGTATATATACATTTTATTATTTGGTAATGGTTGCATATGTAATACATTTGAATCTCCATTTAGAGGTTTTGTTGCTCAGAAATATAGCTTTTGGAACAGTAAGGATAATTATAAGGTTAAACTGTCAACCTTTTCAAAATGTATTAAGCTCTTTTTTAATATCTTTTTAAATAATTGATATTCACTTCAAATTCCATTGGTTTTTCCTTTTTTTTCATTTAGATTTACTGATGTTCAGTATTATAGTATAGTACTATTATATATCTAAACCTACCCCTGATTGTAGGTGTTATTTTAAAATTCTCTCTTGATTTAAGCCTTAAAGGGTTATAACATATGCAAACAAACAATTTTGTTTAAGTTTCAATGAGCTAACCTTGATTGTTTTAGTGGCAGTTCAGGTAGTGGTGGTGGAGGTTCTGCAGAATCTTCCAGTGCTCGTGATGGAGGACGAGAAAGTGATGAAGATGAGCCATTATTGTTGGAAGAGTCTGTGGATAAAAGTGGAGGAGATCCCGGATCTGGAAGTAGGAAGGATGCCATTGCTGAGCCTTTGTATGCCCTTCTTGGAGAAGTGTTTGATTTGAGAGGAGTCTTCAAATGGCTTAGGAGAACTCTTATTACTTTTGTACAAATAACCTATGGCCGCACAATAAATAGGTACTACTATTATATAAGATAATTTTTGTGAAACAAACAAACATTGATGAAAGTATTATAAAGTAATTGTTTCAAAACCTTCAGTGCATTCCTTATGAAGTCTCTAATATAATTATACTACGTAATCATTGTTGGTTTACTGAAACATAAATATTTGAATCTAGGAAACTTATTTAAATTTACATTACATCTTCAGGATGAAGATTATAAATTAAATTTATTATTATTTTTATTAAGTTATTAAATTAAAAACTTAAATAAATGAATATAAATAAATATACGTGTATATATAAAAGCACATAATTTTCATTCTTAAACAAAAGATTCTTTCTTCTTGTACTCTCTACAGTTTCTTAAGACTAACTGTTTTGACTTATGAAGACTCCTATTGATCTCTTTAATTGACCATAGCAGCTATATTTTTATAGTCACTTAATACCATTATACCATATAGTTGTGATTGTATTTACTGACATACTTTTTATTAACTTAGGCAAGTGAGGGAGACAGTAAGCTGGATTTTCTCAGAGCCAATGCTTCATTATTATGTTCAATTGCTCATAAAATCATGGTGGCCAAAGGGTACTCTGGTTGAGCCATCTCCTCTGAGAACAGACAAAGAAAAAGAGAGCACACGGTTTGTCAATTGCTTTTAAGTCCATTCCATTCTTTGCATTTTTTATTGCTTCCCTATATTTATGGAAATTAATTTTTATCATATCATACACATAAGATATTTCTTATCTGTACTGTGAAACAGGTGGAAAGCCAAGGAGCAGATCCTGAATAACATTCCTGAAGTTTTAAGTAATTTGGTTGGACAGCAAAATGCTCGTCGTGGTGCAGTTAAAGTGTTTGAGACTTTACAAGATGTTCGTTTAAATAAACAGCTATTTTATGTGAGTATATATACATATATATGATGTCTGAAGCACATTAAGTTTATTAATTATTTAAATATTATCATGTGCTTCATATTGTAGGACTTGTTTGAGGTGGTCATCTATGAGGTGTTTCCAGAAATAAGGCAGTCCTGAAATTGTCAACTTAAGCTGAGTAAGTTCCTAAATGAATGCATTAGATTTCAGTGTTAGGCAATCCTTCTTATTCTTGTTAATTGAAAAAATATTGAAATAATTGTGTGTGTAGTATGTCTATTGGTAATTTATTAAGTCATCAAAAAGTATGACCAATAGGTAAAAACAAATTTTAAGAGAAGGACTGTAGTTGTACATGACATGCAGAGTGAAACTTGACTCTGAAATATACTTTGAGACCTGTAATTTTATCTAATTTTCATCCATATTAGATTAGGATGTCATATGATAACTCTCAAATAATTCATATATATTTTTAATATGCTTTCATGAACCTGATTTCATGATGGTAATTTCTTTCCTGCATCCTGTGATATGTGTCTATACAATGTTTATATTATCTTTGTTACTATTTATGCTCTGTCTATGTATTTAGTTGTTACAGAAACATTTTCTATTAGTTTGAAGAGTAGTAAACCTGTTAAAAGGCATTGCTGGAACCCAAATTATTATAGTGTCACTACTTCTAAATGGAATGGATGAAAAGTCTTTTAGTCTTTATCTTAAAAAAAGAGTTTTTCATTTAATTAATTTTATTGTTGAACATATTTAGAGAGTTTGTTTTCTATTCAGTGAATACTCCATTGATTTTTAAAATTCCCAAGGGATTATGAAGAGGACATTACAAGGTATAATTTGTTACTGTAGATTGTAATAGGTGTAGATAAACCAATTGTTACTCATGCTATTTTAATTTGTATCTTGTTGAAGAAATATCTTGTTGAGTTGCAAAATATTTTTATGAAAACAGAAAATGATATATTTCATTCCATGTACATGAGTTTGATAGTTTATATTTTACATTATATTTCTAAATGTAAGTAATAAAGAGGTGGCTTTGAGTGCTACCAAGGTATCTCCTTATCTATTGGCTCTCTTAAAATGGCTATTGTATAGAAGAGTCAGAAATGGTTATACTATTATGTTTTCATAAGAGTGTAATCATTTTATAACATATAACTCCATTAGGGGTCATAAACTTTGAAAAATTGCTTTAATCATATGTAATTTTTTAAAATTTGAGTAGAATGTTATGCCTTTACTTTTTGAGAGATTAGGGTTTTTAAAATCCATTTTGATTGTTCAGAGTCAATGAGATTTCTTATTCAATATTCTAATAATATTTATCATCTCTCTTGGGTTCCTTTTGTGAAATTTTTTTGTGAAAATTTTTAAAAGTTGCAACCTTTTATGTATTAAACATTCCTTCAGTCAACATAATTTTCTTATTAAATCCTTGATATCAAATTATGGCCAAGGTAAACCTCTGCAGTGAAAAGTTTAATAATTGTCAACCATACCATTAAATATTCTTTTTACTACTTGTTTTGTGTTCCTAAATGAAATTTTGACTCCTTAGTTAAAGTGCATAGTTTTTAAATGTAGAGCAATTTACAGATAAAAGTATGTGTTTGATAGTAGAAAAATTCTACAATGAAATATGCTAGAAAATAAAGCTGAATAATTTAAGTATCTCAGCACTCTTATGAATTGAATATTTTTAGTTAACTTAAAGAGCATAATATAGTAAGTGATAAATAAAATTGTTGGGGGAACTTGTATACCTTCAGTTGTTATCAAATTAGCAAGCATCCTTAAATATTTCTTTGAAAAATTTATATTTTGGCATAGGATATACAACTTTGAAATTAAAAAATTAGCTCATATTAATTGTGAAATTTAAATGCACTTATGTATTACATCTGCTTAATTTCAGACAATCATTTGCCCTCACTTCGTTATAGCACACTGGAATTCCTTGAAGTGTCAATGGGCATAATTTGTTCGCACTGATTCTTTACAAGACAGGGCATAAACAGCTTCTTGTCACTTATTAGCAAAGAACACTAAAAGTGTGAGCTTGTTGAGGTTTGGTGTTGATAAAACATTTTCATCCACTTTCATAAGACACTCCATTGTATCAAAATAGCAATTTTTTAAGATCATCACAATAAAATTATGAACACTTGAAACGGTTTCAATGAGCCGTAAGTTAGCAATTTATAAAAATGAAAATATTTGTATACTCTTGTGTTAGTGACTAAATGAGGCAATCTGGCTCTGTAGGGATGCCAAACTTTAAGAAATTAATCTACATTTTTATTCCAAAGCTATCTCACTTCATTTGCTGTTTGGGTGGCAGAGCATGAAAAGTGGCTCAGGATGACATAGGCACAGGAAAGATTGAGTCTCCAGTGTTGACGTAGTCTTCACAAATGACGCAAAGACTTCATATAATTCCTTGTAGCTAGAAAATCTAGTTTGAAATTCGATGATTGAAAACCATCTCTGCATTCAAAGTATTTCGATCACGAGTGATCACATTTGGTCTATCCATATTTGAAATCGCTTCTTAGTCTGTCTTTGTCATATGGTTCGCATTTGAGACTTGAAATAATTACAAGGAAGTAACTGTTGTTGGATTAGACCTCGATATAACTCGAGGTCATCGAGTATTTGGCAAATACAAAATCCCTCTAAAGGAGTGAAACTCCTATGTTCCTAGGAATACTTGATTTGCACTATCACTGCGCTGCTCTTCTCCTGGGTTCGCTGGCTATTATTTCTCTGCGTTTCCAAACGGGACCCTTTGGTGAAGCCACTTCAGGTAAGGTCGCAGCTGCGTGCCTCCCGTCTGTGTACCTTCGCCGTGCATATCGCTTATCCGTCTCCGTCGTTTCCGCTCTTGTAGATGAACGCTGCCGTCTCGATAAGTCTACCGTGGTCATGGAGCGGATCGCGCCCCTTCTGGTGGCCTCGGCCATCGCCTCTTCTGCGGAGATATTCCTCTCGCCTTGTGCTTCTCTCTGTTGAGAGATGGCGAACATAATGTAGTTAAACATAACTAGCTTTAAGGAATTTACTTGACCACGTCTTATAAACACAATCCCCAGCGAAAGCAGTTTTACCGTAATATCATAAGTGTTCTTAAAAGGTCATGAAACAGATAACTCTTATGTCAACGAGTATTGTCTAATCTTTGAGGGTATCCTCATGAAATTTAACCTCGATGTACTTTAATTTCATTCATAAATACTCTGGAATTAGGTGTGGTCTAAATTAGAATAATTATATGAATATAAAAATTATATATTTTCATCACGGAAATTGAAAGGGAGGTTTTGCCTTGTTGGAGATATTTCCAAAAACTTAACTGTAGAGGAACACGATATGGAATATCCTTATCTAGCTTGGGAGTAATCGAAAGAGATTTTAGAGGTTTTTACCTCCAGAGAAGCGATTTCGGTAGTAGATGCAGAAAGCTGGGCGGATTCCTTCTCGGCAAAACGGCCTTCCGAGGGCATGAGAGGAATGGAGTAGAGCGTGGGCGATGGAGGAGGTTGTCGTTCGGCAAGGAGGGTGAGAGAGGCCGAAGAGGCAGCTGGAGAAGGTGGAAGAGAAGTCGAAGGCCTCGGAGGCGGCGCTCTGCCCACTTCGGAAACTCCATCTTCGATGAAGGGGATGTCTTCCAGAGCTACGTGTGCCGGAACTGGTATCCTCAAGCTGGCGGTTATAACCCCTCGCTCAGCATCTGCAGAATCTTCGTCGTCCGTACCCCTTCTACTCCCTGCTGCATCTTCGTTTCTGTCTCCTCCCAAGCGCATCGTCCTTATGTCCGTCACGCTCCCCCCTCGAGGTCTCTCTTCAGAGCTGGACTTGCCTCGAGAGAGAGAGTCGGGCTGCTGTTCTTTGGACCTTTTCTTGCTTCCCTTGCCCTCTCGACTCCTATGCCTGAGGAGAGACAATAAGGTTAAAGAAAGGGTTAAGAAACTAATTTTATTACGGTAAAGGTTAGATTGCGTTCAACCAGGATATGAAATGTTAAGCTGGATTCCTTATTTTCCGCTATTATGTAACTGGTTTCTCAACAGATTTTGATTCAATGACCGAAAAAATACTTCTTTAATCGAGAAATGAAAGTCATTCTATGCAAAATGAATGCGAGATTCCTCCTCTAATAACATCGCATCTCACAAAAATATTTTTGACGCACTGTATCTGCATTCAAAGTTTCTTGACGCAATACTTGCTTTGTTTGTAAGTGGTTGGAATTTCAAATTAAACTACAAGGCAATGATAAATATTACTAACTTAAGTTATTCCCAAGATTTTAGGGTTATAGAACATCAATTTATTCTAATAAACGTAATTTTGATTAGTCATTTAAAATTATCTCGATCGATTATTATTGATAATTCGCTATTTCTCTCCTTCGAATTGCTAAAAACCACCGTAATATCACGATTAAGTTTCCTATCTAGCATCCAGAACATTCTGGCAACACTTCAATCCACGATTTTCTAGTGCTGGTCTTTTAAAGCTCGATCCCTTTCCGTTGGCACTTCCACAACGTGACGTCGCTGGAATCAAAGCAAGGGAGTACGTCATGGGCTAGAAAGTAACCTGCAATCCTTGATTTGGGATTTATATATTAATCTTGACGAGTACTCGCTCTTAATTTTGTTTGTTTCTTATACGTTTCAACTCCAATCAAGGATATTTCATCGTTTGGAACTTATTTCATTATTAATTTTCTCCTGCGAACAATCTTTTGAGGAAATTTTGAGAAGATAACTGGTAAAAGTGTTGAAAAGTGTCGTTCAAATGAGTGTATTAATGAATTTATAATTCTTCGAAAATATTCTATGTTACATACTAAGGTTTCGAGTCTTTCGTGAGGGAAATTAGCTGTAATAAATCTTACGTTTTAATATTTTAATCTTATGTTTGTTAAGGTTCCCCAGAGACTCGAACCCACAAATGACACAAATCTTTCCATTGAAATCCTTATCAGTATTCTAATTAGATGGGTTATAATTAATTTATATTATTTATTTATTTTAGCTTATTATTTATTCATTATGTAGTAATGAGTATTAATTAGTCAATAATGAGCTATTTATTCATTATATTACTTCCACCATGTAACTCTTAATTATATTTACTTAATATTAGATTGTTAATTTGAAAGTTATTTTTTCTACGATGTAATATCGTTCCAAATTCCAAGTTTTGTGACAATTGAAAATAGATCTGTGGAAATATACATTTGCATGAGAGAGAAGAAGACTACGTGAATTTCTCGTGGTCCGTAAATGTTTCGTGGTCGTGGTCAGTCAGCGCTCTGCAGTCAACGAGTAAGGTCGCTCTCGAGAAAAAGTGAAAGTAACTGAGCATTATTGCAGGGTCAATAGTGTTGCGTAAAGCGTTGTGCGTAAGAAGTGTGTTAGGAACGGCGTTCAATTTGGTGACTGCAAGTGATTCTTCCACTTTAGTTGTAGTTTCTTTAAATTAGAGAATTGTGTGCCTGCTCAAGGAAGAGGGAGAAAAGTTCTACAGAAGAGAAGGACGTGTTGATCAGAAGACTGCAGAAGGAGTGATTGGTGACTCTATGGTTAGATTCAGTGAGAATGGGTACAAGCATAAGGGTGCCAAGGTTGAATGTTTGTCGGGAATAAGGGCGGAGCAGCTTAGTGGTAAAATTGAAAAAATGGGGAATGAAAGGGCAGTATTAATTCACGTGGGTACTAATAATATTAAGGGAGCTAAGAGTAGTGATCACGTTGTGGCGGAAATGTGGGATTTGTGTAAAGCTGCAAGTAAAAAATTCAATAGGGCCAAAATAATTGTAAGTGGGATTGTAAAAAGACGATGTTGCTCCGGGAAAAGTAGATTACATTAACAGAGGAATAGACTGGGTTTGTAAAAGTCAGGGGTTGAGTTTCCTAAATCCCAACATTAATCTGAATCTAAGGGATTTGGGAAGGAGGACGGGTTACACTTAAACCGAAGATTGCAGATGCAGCAGATCCCAGGGGCAGGGAAGCTAGACGACCGTGCCAGAGCTGACGTAACCTATGGTGAAAGTGGAGTTGGTGCCCCTAAAATCACTAATGACGGAGTGCATCTTCAATGCCCAAAAATTATTATTGTTAAAGTGTTTGTGACGAAGGCAGCGCATTGATAATTCTACAGGTAAACTGTAGAAGTATTTATAGTAAATGTAAATAGTAAAAAGGCATCATTATCTTTGATCTTTGGTAGAGGCTTCGCTACCAGATATCATTTTAGGAACCGAGTTGCATGAGGATATTAATTCAAACGAAGTTTTCCCGCCGGGATACGATGTATATAGAAGGGACCTGGGTTCACGAGGTGGAGGTATATTTGCGTGCATTTCAGATAGGTTACCCAGCAAACTCGAGTGGGTAAGAGACGATCGCAAAATGTTAGGGGTTAAATTGTAAATCCGTCGAGCAAAAGGGTACTCACAGCCATAGTAGCTTACAGAAAACCGAACGAGGATTTCCACACGTTAGATATTCTTAGCGACCTATGCTCCAGTATGAATAGTAATTTCATCGTTATTGCTATTTGTGACCTGAACCTTCCAACTGTCTCTTGGGAAGGAAACGCGCTAGGACGGGGCACAGCTCAAGAGCTCGTTAATAGCATTATCCGCGAGGGGGGTCTAACTCAGGTAGTCGAAGTCCCCACGAGAGCGTCTATCACCTTAGATATTTTTCTCTTGAAGCCATTAGACTCGCTAATCGACACTAGCACCGCTCCGGGAATAAGTGACCATGAGGCTGTAGATTTTGTCATGAATTGGGATAAGCCCAAACGCCAGGCAGCCCATAAACATTTAGAAATCTTTCAGTACTGTAAAGCAGATAGCGTCCGCTTTCAGGAATACCTACGTCAGAACTATTCAGAGTGGGCAAATAATGGAAGTTCGGTTGAGGAGATGTGGCAGAGACTGAAGGACGTTACATTCATGGGCATCAATATCATTGTCCCTAACAAGCGTATTAAAAGCAATCCGGATCCCGAGTGTTACACGAAAAAAATCAGGTTGCTTAAAAGAAAAGTTAGGATCGCTCACAAAAAGAAAGATCGCGATTCATTCTTGACCTGAGTGTCATTTTACCTTCCTTGGAAAGGTATAAAGTACTAACTAAAGAATTGACGGAGGAAAAAATCCGCGCGGAAGAAGCATACCTTACAGATAAAATCGACTTAGGGAACTCAAACGAATTCTACAAATATTTACGCAGACGTAAGGGAGATAGTAATCGAGATAGTAATCATTAGCAAAGATCCTCCGAGGACAGACGAATCACTGAAGGAGATTAACGCTTCTGTAGCGAAGAATTGTCCTAATTACTTAATAGTTTCAGATTTTATTATCTCGTGGAAAATTCAACAACTAAAAAACAGGAAATCTAATGGTCCAGACGGTATTTCAAGTGATGCGCTAAAATTAGGAAACAGAGCGATCGTCCCTTACCTAAGATCTCTCTACGATTCAACGCTAAATAATAAGTCCATTTCCAATGACTGGACCAAAGCAATCGTAATTTCAATTCATAAAGGCGGACTAAAATCATCGTTAGATAACTACGGGCCGATTAATTTAGCGTCACAAGTTTGTAAATTAATGGAAAAAATTGTAGCTGACTACATTCGAGTATTCTGGCAAGAGAATGACTGGCTGTGCGATAGATAACATGGATTCAGGTAGGGCATCTCATGCGAGACACAGCTTCTAGGACTCGTACAAGATATTTCAGAACATTTGGATATTAGGGAAGAAATAGATGCGGTGATCATAGACTTAGCTAAGGCATTCGATAAAGTACCTCACGACAAACTAATTGCAAAGATCCGTAAATTGAATACTGACCGCCGGGTCATAAATTGGGTTCAAATTTTCCTGAAAAATCGAAAACAGAAAGTTAGAATCGGTGATGCTTTTTCCAAAGGGACAGATATTACTTCAGGAATTCCGTAGGGTAGCGTTCTCGGGCCATTACTATTCCTAATTTATGTAAACGACCTTCCAGCCAATATTAAGTCAGAAATCAGATTGTTTGCTGACGACTGCATCTTATACAGGTGTATAACGACTCCTCACGATCGCGAACTTTTTCAGAACGACTTAAACCAAATATCTGAGTGGACTAAGTTAAATGGGATGGAAATTAACGTAAGTAAATGTAAACACATTAATTTCTCCATAAAAAAGTCTATAGCATAACATTGCTACCACCTAAACAATATAAACATTAGTGCTGCAACCGAATTCAAATACTTAGGTGTCAGATTAACCGACAGTCTTAAATGGGGAAAACACGTCGAGGACATAGTCGCGAAGGCTGACAGGAATCTTCATTTCGTAATGAGAAACTTAAAAAGGAGTGGGAAAGGCGTCAGGGAAAGGGCGTTTAAGTCGCTAGTCAGGCCGATTATAGAATACTCAACGAGCGTATGGGATCCACACGAATCAGGTCTTATCAGGAAACTTGAAGGTGTGCAAAGGAAGGCGGCCAGGTACGTCTTGGGTAAACACAGAAAAGCCGATAGTGTCTCAAAAATGCTAGCGCACCTGAAGTGGGAGTCATTGGAGTCGAGAAGGAAAATGTATAGATTAACTGGGATGTTTAAATCTTGGAATTCCGCCGAGGGCTGGGGCGAACTAAATTCGAGGTTAAAACTCCCTAATTATGTAGGACGCGGTAATCACGGTTTAAAAATCAGAGAATGCAATCAAAAAACTGATATTGCAAAATATTCTTTCATAAATAGGGGAATTAGAGATTGGAACGCTATACCTGGAGAAGTTCTCTTCCCAATGCCGAAAAATGTAAAAACTTTTAGAAATAGGTTAAAATGTAATATTTAACTATAGCCATCTAAAATAACGATTGAACTTTTACTTTTATGTTTTATACATGTATTTAAGTATAATGTATGTATATAGATATATGTATTAAGTATAACGTATATTGAATTGTATGTATTGTATAGTGTATTTTGTTAAATGTGTATTGTATAATGTATATTGTATAATGTAACTACAAATTGTCTGCGGGAGGTTTTTTTGGAGGGGTTTTCCTCCCGTCTTCGGGCGAATGGCAGGCAATTCGTTGTAATATATACCCCTACACCACCGCTGCCACCTGGTCGAATGATCAAATTGCAGTGGTCATGATATTAAATGAAATACCTTGGCATCATCGCGAGATCAGGACCTCCCATTCCAGCGGTGCCATGAAGGAATTCTTCCCTAGACCACACTCTCCTTCGCGGGGGTGTCCCTTGAACCTCTCCTTGCTGCTGTTCCACTCCATCCGAGATTAGGTGGTCGTCCCACGTTCTGTACGAAAAGGAAATCTCGTTGAAAATTTCCAGCTGCAATTATGTTTTCTAATTCGAGGAACCGTATCTCATAGATAACCGTTCATTCAGTGAATTATAATCGTGTTTGCCTTAGATAACTATTTGAGTTTTACGATACGTAATCGAATAATAATTAAAATCGTTATATTTGTCTCAAAATTTTAAATCCAAGAAATATAAAGAAATTAATGTAAATGTAATTTTCAGTTTCAGAATATATTGCACCGTAAACCATAGTCAGAACTGTCACCATAAAGATCTTAAGATGTAAATGTCTTCATTCAGATAATATTATATCACGCACAAGTCACTTCTGGTGGAAAAATTTAACTCACTCTTCTGCTGGAGGAGGACATCTGCTTCTGAGGAGATCATCTAAAGCATCGGGATGAGTGTCCATCATATGAACGTATACTTCATCCAGAAGTTCAGCCGAAACCTGATTGAGGAAAATATGGATTTAAGTAGGTTTACGACTATCATTTGTCTATTTCGACTCAATTTCACGTGAAGCATTTCAAGTAGTAAATTATCATTACTAACCAGTACTAAAATATAGCGACTCTTAGAAATTTGTTATTCATTGAGTTCCTACTTGTATTAGTAATCAAGTTGATCCTTAATAACATATCGTAGTGAAGAGTATATAATATTATTTTTGTAATCTTAGTCTTTCGTAGAAATCACTAATGTAGGCTATGAATATACTAATTTCAGTTTGATATTTTTTCAAATTTGTATATTTACATAATTTACATAACAAATTTACATAATACAATAATTTAAACAAGCTTAAATTCAGTAGTGGAATTTAAAATGAAAATTTTACTGATATATAAAACGCGAAAATAATTACAAGTTACGGACTTACTATTTCTAAGTGGTGTAACGTTTGCCTTTGTGATAGATAATGAAACAATGACAAGAAAGGGATGATGGGAGAACGAGAAGTGGACGTAATCGAGAAAATATGTTCTAAATCTACGAATGATCACAAACTCACGAATCAGACGTTTGATTATCGTTGTATTATATTAATTCGAGCTTATGAACTGTACATAAGTTGAAGGACGTGGTGGACTTACCAAGAACAACTCCTTGTTGTGTTCTATCATGCACCTAACCACGTTGATGACATCTAGTCTGTCTTCTGCAGCCTCGTCCCGCGAGTCGCAGCTCAATTCTCCGGTTGTTCTCCGAAGAATGTTAGGAGCGAAGAGCGTTGCCAGGTTTCCACTGTCCATTTTATTTCCGGACAGCCATTCTCCTATTCAAGAATGAAATCAATGATTATTCACGGGTCTATTTTCGCTGTGTACTCTTACTCATCTTTGATTCATCATCTACGATTGGGTGTTCAGTTTAGGAATTTTATCGCTAGAATAATACGAAACTGTACCCTTCTTTCGTTTCCTAGTTTTTGGTAGCATTCATCTTGAAATAAATTACATTTTATCTTTGTATTTTGGCGATACTTGAAAGTGGAATATTCAAAAGATACATATCTCATAAAGAAGTTTGCGTTAAGGTAAATTATTCAATTACAACGATGACATTCCCAATGGAGGGTAAAAAGCGAACTTTATCAGAAGCTAGTATTTAAAATTTATTAGATAGTAGTCGTAACATTGAAATTTATTTTCGTTGAAAATTTTTGAAGCATAGATATCATCCGCTGTAAAAGCAGAAAATATCGGTTCCTTTCGATATTCGACGAATTTGTTCATTGTTCCGTTGTTCTTTAATCATCAATGCAGATATTTAAGAAAGGGGAATGCTTACCTGAGTGAGGGTCCCGTTTGTCTTCTGCATGCTTCGCTACTACAGCTAGGAAGTCTAAAAGAAGGCACAACGTGTCCCTATGGGCAGGAGGAAGAAGTTGCACAAGATGCTGCAAAGCTTCGAACTGGAGCCTCCTGTTACGAATACCTGTAAAGGTAATTGTGAAACATCTTGAGTCCCTTAAAAACCCACGTTTTCTTTTTTATATGCCACACGACATGGACTGATTCTCATCGATATGTTATTTATGATGAAGTTTCTTTATGTAGAAAAATCGTTAGATTTACCAATGTTTATTGTAGCAACTAATATATATTATTATTTAATTTATTTTATAATTATGATAATTCGTGAATTTACAATTTACTAGTATCTCATGCTTAAAAACGTTTCGCATTCATAAAGGAGGGGAGTTGAAGATTTAAAATCCTTATCTCAATTCCAAGCTCAACAAAGAAAATATACACCCAGATAAAATATCAAATAATCTATTTGAATATTATAGGGCATTTTCCTAATACTTAATATACTCTAATTTATATTAGTAAAGTAAAATGGAATTAATTTATATTAAATAAATTAACCGCGGTATCCCTCCCAAGATTGTTGCAATAGTAAACTTCCTTATTATTTAGATAATGTTATGACGTATTTTGGCTGTTAATTAAATTTTATCCATAAGTTGAATTCGTCCATCAGAAATTTCATTTATGACCTTGATAATAGATTGTGTAGTGACTGAATAGTGTACAGTTAGCATGGATTGGTGGATTTTCCTTCTCATTCCGGAAGTTCCGTATTATACAGTTCGTATGACGTTCTTCTTTTCTTGAATTAAAATCAACGAGTGATACATTACATTTCGTGCTTTCAATTCTTTTTCCAAAATATGGGAAATTATGTATAATCAAACGTCATGTTCACGGATTGATCTTCGTAAGGTTCGAAGAAAAGAAAAACAAGGATTGATTCCCTTTAATGTTACGTACCTTGCGTCCTAACGAACGCCGTGTACAACTCTCTGCAAAGGAGTGGCTCCGGCAGGTCCCGGAAATATTCTTTGAGAAGTGCAGCCACGTCATGTGGACATTGCGAGGCACTGAGGTCCGTCTCTTTTCCCATGTCGAGATCCTCTCTCAGCTGAAAGAGTGTCAGTATATTTAACAACTTTCTCAAACAATTTTCGTAATGTTATTTGCTTCTTTTTGAGGGAATGCAGACTGTTCTCTTCCTTTATTCGTAAATGGAGCATTTACCTACTTAAAGTAATTTTAGGACACAAACTTCGTGGAAATCAATATGAATCGATAAATAATTCGTCATGATAATGATTATTAGTGGTGCTGTTTAAAGAATTGGAGTTTTATCGACTTTTTCAGCTTTGGTCCTTCAACTTATCAAGCTGTAAATTAATTCTGTTCATTTACCTTCATTAAAATCTGAAATACTTGGAAATACGATAATTATTTCGTATAAAGCGTTCGTTCGTTTCTCAAATGTCGAATCATACAAAAATCAATTGATTGAACCGTAACAGCTTCAAAGTGCTCCCGGAAGTGTAGATAAAAGTATTTTCATAATTGAGGGAAAGAACAATATACCCTTCATAATGTCATGTTTGCACTATATTTACTAATTGTCCACGTAGGGAAAATATGCGGCAATAAACAAATGTCCGTGGTCGCATTTACTTCAGGAATCGTTTTCTTAAATATCACTACCGTCTTTTCGCCTATTATTATAAAAGCCTTATTTTTTCGTTTCGCTCACCTGTCGAACCCTCTTTTTGGAACTTCCTACGCGGAATATGCCGAGCGTGTGGAGTCCATACTCTCGGATATGGGAGAGGCACTGCAGCACCACTTGAGGCACCCGTGGGTTGGGTGGTGCGCCCTCCTCGGGCCATCCGTCGCTCCATCTCCACTCCACGCTATCCCTCGGCCGCTACAAGAGAATCGGTTAACTCATTAAAAGGCGATCACGGGGTTTAAGGTTGGCACTGTTTTCAAATACACGCCGTAGAATTTACGATAGTATAAACTGAATACGAAAATGTATATTCATAGCTATAGTTGGCCCTTGAAAATCCTTTTGGCAATCAGATTATTTCACATTTTTTTGATCTCACGCATAGAACAAGATTCTGAAAAGTTTTTTTTTCAGGTGTGGATTAATTAGTAAAATACATTGAGTTATATGAAAAGTTCGTTGAGTTTAGTAAGTTCTTCGTTAGCCATCTTTTATTCGAAATGCGTTGGATCTAACGTACTTTTCATCTATATGAAGGCCGCTTAAAATGTTGCATTTGATTTGTTGCATTGTTTGAGTTCGATACTCAACGAATCCTTTTCCGTGATATTTTATTCATAGCTTAGAATGTTTAAAGTTCCTTCAGCCGACTCACTTCATCGCTACTGTCCCTCCTTGGTGACGGGGGTGAGACAGTGGTACTCTCAGATAAGGAACCAGCACTGGACCTACTGCTACTCCCTCCGGAGTCCCGCCCGGAACGGTTGGCAGTAGCTTCGTTCTCGATGCATTGGGAAATTGGAATGCCGAACACGAGTCCACCACCACTGTTGACATCTGGAGAATAACGACAGTCGTTCAAATCTCCCGCCTTTTATAAATTGCCTTATGATACGCATGAATTGGATTTTCTCTTCTATCGTTTTGGCAGTGATAATGAAAAATATGTTTTCAAGTAGAATTCATTTGGTAAAAGTAAAATAGAAGAGAAAATAGTTGTCGATTGACTGTTTGTTACAGTAGTATACTATAAAATTCCGTGGTTAAGGATACACTGTAAAGTTTAGGCGTAGGAAGAAGCAGTTTCATGAGGGAAAGGTTGCTAATAAGTTAACGTTCAAACAGAAAAATCGGATATTTATTTACATCTAAAATTGATTCGTATTGAAAATTTTGCGGAATTTAAAAAAAAATGTCAACCATAAATGTTTATATGACTTTACAATCATGTAGAATGTTAGGGTTTGCGAGTCAAAGGGTCGTTTTCCGGGAGATATTCTGGAGAGTGATGGTTCCACTGTCTCACCTTTCCCTTTGCCTCCATCCAAAGGGCTGGTAGTCGTCCTTGCTTTCCTTCGGAGCAAGTAGGGCCTTCTCCTTGGCTTAGCCGCAACCACGGAATCTTCCCCTGCAACGGCGGAAGGATACATTACGCTGGTGAAGACCTGCCGTCAGAGTAATGAATAAATGCTATGAATGAATAAGGACGGCGTTAGCTGAGTACGCCCCAAAAACAAAACGAGTCACCAAATCTCATTTATCTCACCAGTTTGGTAGGACGGATGTCAAAGATAACATCCTTCGTATCCTTTTAAACTCGCGAAGATGAAAATGGGATTGAAGGTTGTTAATATGGATTTCAAAATAAATTGATTGTTTTTGGGTCAAAAAGTAAAAATGAGAATGAAAATCTTATGAATGACAGAAAAAGTTGAAGCGGGGAATGTAAATGATACGATGCACGAGGTGTAATTTTTTGACATGTTATCCAATTTTTAAAAATCTGCATGTACATTAACTAAAATATTTTAAATTTTGCGAATATCACACAGCTCTACGTTAGATGTGTTCATAATTCCTAATGTTTTACTTTCATAAGCAAACCGTTTTAATAAAATTTTTGAAATAAGAAGTCGTCTCTTGTATTTTAATAATAAAACTAATTCAGCTGTGGTCTCGCGCAAATTAATAGGATAAATTTAGTTTGATATCCAGAAGATATTTGGAGGTCTTTAATATTATGATATGAATGAAATAAGATAACCGGGCTATTTTAAGTTCTTTTGTGCCGAAATTTAAATGTGTATTGAACCCAGTAAATTGAATTTTATTTATCTTTTTATCTTACTTCGTCATCAACCGCAACTTAAAATAATCTACTTTGCGGAATTAGAGAAATATTATATGATTCCGTGGACAAGCGAAAGTTAATTTATTGATTAACACCTCTGTTTCATGTCTAGGATTTTAATTCACTTAAGTTAAATTCCCCTTGATTTACGTCATTTCGAGTATATCATAAGTATAATTTGAAATAGAAACTTTTGCACGTAAATCCACGGTTGATTAATGTCTGATTAATTCATGTATATTTTTATTGATATCTTATCCCTTCTTTATATTTATCAAAGGACTATTCAGTTCCAATTAAAAATTAATGAAATGATGAAATCCATTTGATTGATGAATAATTACTCATGATAAGAAAATATACATTCTATAATCCGAATCCGACAAATAATTATGAGAGATTAGTTATTTTTCCATATAATAACTTAGAAAAATTAGAGTTGAATTTGAACATAAAAACGTCGAAAAGATAAGTTTGAATGAGATTCATTTCATCTCACGAAATGAGATTGATCACAGTTTGTCGTCCAAACGAAAGGATGTCCAGTGAATTCGGACGATAGTGTTTAATTGATAATAAATATCGATGCAAATCAAAATAAAAACTGGATAAAAATAGGATTCTTTTCGTGTAATAGGGTTTTAATTGGGGTGGGGGCAAGGAGTGATTGGAGATGATGACCTCCTCACCCGTTGGTACGCGGACAGAGGCTCCGAGGTTGAGGGCTTGCAGCTTTGCGAGAGCCACCTTCTGCAGAACTCTCCTCTCTACGTCCGAGATCATCAGGAGGTTGGTGTCCGTCAGACGCACCTGTCGTCCTGTTTCTATGCAGTTCCATCGACACCCGCCCTTAAAAGATCACAGAACGTCGTTAGAACGAAAGTTCGTTCGGTCATTGAACTTACTCGTCAACGTCTAGAATACTCTATATATTTATACTTCCGAGTGTTTCAATGTAGTTCTACGTTCTTCCAACCGTAATTTTAGGTCATACTTTTTTGACAGGTTTTAATTAAAGATGACAGAAAGAAAATTCACCATCAATGATGCTCCATTACTGAAAAAGCACTCCTTGTAAAAGGAATTGATTAAAATTGATTTAATTTGTTTATAGAAAAAATATTGGCCATTTAAGCTTCACGAAAAATCTTTAATTTTCTGTATATATTTTCGATTTATTTGAAATAAGTCCGGTGTAATTTATTTGTAAAGGTTTTTTATTTATATGTAATACTAGATGAAGTAACGTTGCTCGTTTTTTCCATCCGAATGATTTTTGTAGTCGATGTTCTTCTCGAAAACTTTTCATACGGCTTTCGATACCTTATTTTTCACAGAGATTCTGGAAACAGGTCTTCGGTTATTCTCATTGGACACTAAAAAACGGATTTATTCACATTATTTTATTCTTACGAATATTACTTCTCCTTGTTAGTATTAAGAGTTATTTAAGTTATTATTTTATCTTTAGGCAACCGTTGTGTATCGAATTCCCTTCGGAGAAAGTGAATCTCTTAGCTCATATCAGCTGAAATGAACTAAGCGTTGAAGCATCAAATTATTTTTTCGCTCAATATCTTCCGGATGGAATCAACGTTTTGCTAATGGGAATGAGTTTTGTAAGGCAAAACGTTTATGGTGTGAAATTTATCCAAATACAAAATATTAAAATGAGAAGTATACTAAAATTTCCACTATTAATGTTATGATATCTTTCATTCAAAATCTCTTCCTTAGTCATCGCTCAAATTCCTTTGATGAATCATTTTGAAAACTCCAACTTTCTTACTTTCGAATACATTCGAGAATCTTGTTCGAAAATTCTGCATATCTAAAATTATACGTTGATAAATAAGGATATTACTGTCGAATATGTACAAAACATTGCCTTTCTCCAATTCAAGTATGTTTCTTGGGATGTGTTCTTGATAGTTCAGGGAGTATACATGTATAGCTAGTTTTAATTTAATTGTATATTATTTATATAAATGTAATTTAATGTAATATATGAGTAATAACGTATGGATGTAGAAATATTATGTACATGTATATATATGTATATAAATTAAAAATATTTATATCTATGTATAAATGCATGCACAAAAATTCATGCGAGTGACATCGAGCAATTTAATATGTTTTTATTCTATTTTGCCTTTATTAAAGAATATAAGTTATTCTTATTATTCTGATAGCTTTTTGTCGAGACGAGTTTGATATACTTTGATGCATGGATTACTATGATCACAGTCAGAAAACAGGATGGGAATTTTCTGTTTTAGTGTTTCATTAATTAGCCGATTCTTTTATCTGATAAATGTGAACTCTCGTAAAAAGCGATATAAATGTCTGAGGCATTTTCTGACGGTGAAAACACTTTTTCAATTTAAGAAGAAATTCAAGTGAGAGCAACCCAATTTTCTCTTTTTTATGGCTTCTGGTTTTCGGCCGATGACTTATAATTAATAAATATAATAATACGTAATTTCCTCTTTCAGAGATGGTATGATACTCTGAAATGGATAGGGAAAGTTTTTGGCAGATATTGGTGAAATTTAATCGTAAGATATCTAAACATTCATCTGAATGAATGAAATAATGTTATAAATAGTTACACAATAATTTTTCCTTGGAGATATATAATTTCATAGGGATAATTGTACCTAGTAAGAAAGGAATCAATTGAAAGAGGCTAGAGAAGGAATTCGGAATTCTGAATTACATGTGTGAATTACATACATCTATTGATATATATTAATTAGTTCAATGACGAAAGAAATACGATAGAATGTCGCACATAAATTCCATTGATTTTGATAATTTTTATTCAATAACAAGGAAAATTCGATTGACATAAAAGTAAGTAGTTTCTATTTTTTTAATTTTGAAAAGATTTATATGCTTACAACAAATAAATTGATTAAAAAATTCATAGATAGTTATTGGATGTAAATCCCTTTTGTAGTTTAAAAGTGACATGTGACTTACAGCCTTTTGAATTTCAAGTTGATTTAGTTTTTATACTACTGCATTTCGAATGTCTTAGCGTATTCATCTGTGTTCTGTACTTATATAAATGCACATTTTTCATATATATTTGAGCTGTTCGTTCAGTATCTTTTTAAGCTCAGGTCTCAGTGGTTAGCTTAGTTCATATTCAGAGAATCTCATTTTGGAAGTCGGGGCGTATAAAATTCATGGAGGGAACCTCCTTCAGCAAATATCCGTGGCTACCAATATAGAGGGAGAAAACATTTCCGAAAATAAACCCACTTTCGCGAGGCGAAGTTTCGACGCTATGTGAAAATCACTGAATCGTCCCAGAGAATGAATGTACCCTTAAAAATAACTGCTTCTACAAAAAACGGTAAAAAAATCGAATTGGAGCTGGAAAATATATGATGCGAGTATTTTTATAAGCTTGTGGTTTAAGCATGGTGTTAAACGAAATGCATTCATTGGTTTGTGCATACGTAAACTTCATGGGCTTAATACTTTTACTTTAATTTGTTGTGCAATGCTTTGCTCAATTCTTAGCTATCATAAATATCATACATTAATTAAATCCCTAAAGAATTAATTTAAATGCTCTATTTCTTGCCTGAAATTTCATTTTTCATCATTGTTGTCTTCTTCAGATGCAATGATAAAAATTAAATTATTTTATTTTTTGTTTCCGAAATAATTCACTCTCGAATATTGCCCACTTTTACTGCTTCGATATTTTACTTTGAAATATTTGATAGACTTACAGGATAATCCATTTTAGTACAGTAATGTTTTTGCACCATGAATGACCTAATACATGAATTGTAGGTCAATATATTACACTCACATTGGAGAAATGTATCCGTAGATCAGAAAAGCCATTATCTATCTTTATTTTGAGTTATCATCTCAAGATTATTGAAAGAATTTTCACGATTTATCAGCAAAAAACCACTCCAGTTCTCTCCATCTTCTTAAAGAAAGCGGTTTGTAAGCAGTTGAGAATAATTAATTTCTTAAGCAATCGGAAATACATTTTGACCTTTTTTATCAAGAAAAAATGCTACCTCCATGATTAAAAGTTTAACTGGCAGTTCTCTATATTTTGGATATAATATATCTTCTCTAAATATAATGCTTTATCATCACTTACAAATGTAGATATGCGTCAATCATCATTCTTTACCTTAGCAAACATTCAATCAATATAAATACGAATAAAGAATACGGGAAGAATAAATTGAAAAGATTAACGTGGAACGAAATAATTTAAATTGTCTCAAAAAAATGCTAGTCTTATGTCTTACATGGATTTTAAAATTCCTTAGCATTATGCAAACTAAGAAGTGAAGCTATTCAAATACACATCTCTTAAATTTGATTTCTTAAGAAAAATCAATGAAGTCATCAATTTAACTCCAACGTTTTACTAAAAAGAGTTAAAGGAATGTATAAAATGTAAATTATTTTTTCGTCTCATTTCAGTTTGTTACTTAAAGGCTCCTAACAAAGTGGAATGATTCAAAATCCAAATCCATTCAATGTAGGAAAATCACGTTAAGTAAGAAAGCACACAGACTTTTGAAAAATTCTACCAACTTCCTCCCAGTTTATGTAGTTCGTCAAAACTCCAATTTCAGTTAGTATGCAATTCATGAATTAAACATGGTTTCAAGAGCGTAGTCAACCTTCCACTGTTTCTTATCCATTTTCCGGAAGAAATTTAGCGAGTTGTACCTTTTTATGCTATTGCACTGTTGAAAACGTATAAGTAAAATATGTATTTAGAGTACGTGAAAATGGCTATTTATAACAAAAATTCTCGCAGTTTGCTATATATATATATATTTCTGAACATTAATTAAATTTTACGTTTAAAATTAAGTGTTTGACTTTCTGTGTATATGATGGGCCAATTACCTCTACAATTAGAAATATGAAAATCAGAATTGACTTTTACGAGTTTCATCTTAGAAGAGTATTAAATGTAAGTGTAACAGAATAATTTATAAAACATCTAATACAGTTTTCTTTGTTTCCTCTCACTACCGTGGCATATTCTTGAGAATGATTAATTACTCATCTACTTGACTAATTGCCAAAGACGCTGGCGTCTTTTATGTAAATCATCTTATTAACAAGACGTTTCAAATCTGTCTACTTGAAATTATATCTAGAGTGATTATGGATGGAGCGTCAGTTTCCATGAAAGACTCAAAAGGATTCATGCAATTTGTACTTCCGTAAGATTCGTAGCTTTGTAACTGAAGATTATCAAACTAGGAATATTTGGGTACTTCGATTGTTGCTCCTTTCATGGAATGATTTCTAGAATTTTCATCATTGAATTATTCCCAAATTTCTTTCCTCCAAATGTGTTTATTAAAGTTATTTACGCTCCTGGACGGTTATGGAGGACGTTTTTTCTTACAAAGTCATTTTAATAAAATTACTTTTCGTCCTTGCGATAGTTTTCCTTAAAAATAAATAACTGAATAAGGATTTTATGATTACAAGCCCTTCACTGAGGTTTTATCATTCTACATAGCACGAAGAAATGTACATGTATTTTATTTTATAAGTCCGTTTTTTCCCCCAAATTTCTATTATAAGATTTTTTCAAGAATGGACAACAAAATATATAACATGCTATTCAAGATCCTATGAATTATATTGAACATCTAATTAAATATATTTATCGAAAGATAATTAACAATAGAATAAAACAAAAGAAAATTAATTAAATAATCCTAAATTTGTCGAAATAATGTAACACCAGCATTTTAACTTGTATGTTACGCGGAAATTTTTGCTGTGACATCTATTTATGCATGGACCATAATTCCTTAAGAATTGGCAAAAATAGTTTTGGCTGTAATTAAAATCTTAGTAAGACTTAGAAGTCTATATTTATTTCCTTGATTAATATGTAAACAAGGAGTTTTAATAGTTTAATCTTGGATCATTCATCTTTTTATATCTCGTACTGATGAATACTCGTATCTTTTATTTTGTTTACTTACTTTATTCGAGATAAAGGGCTTAAATATAAAATTATAACCTATCTTTTATAATAGATTGCAAATTCCGGGTTCCTATTGGTTCCACTGGCTGCCATCCAAATTTTAGTCCTGCCAACTGTTTCTTGTTGACCGTCGGAATAGATATCTTTCGGAATGGCTTTTATACTCCGTTGACAATTCATAAGAGATTCTCTCTACAGCTGACAATGAGCTGCGGTTTATGCTTACAATTTCCACTCCATTTGCTTTGCTTGTGTAAGAGACATTTGTTTTTCTTTTACCTAAATTTCCGCGATAAAATTCCATTCGTGATTGCATAAACTTATCAAAGTATTTAATATACTATTATATTAGAAATTGTAAGCATTTAATATCAGTTAAAAGTTAATATAAATTCAAATAATTAATTTTCCAAAGAGATTATTAATAAAAAATCAAGTTTGGGCTAATCATACCATGTTATTTAACTAATCAGAATGTAAAAAATTTTGGAACTCATTTTCGAAATTTACGAATAATAGTAATAATTTTTAATCATTTTAAATCATAAAAATAATTTCTATATTAAGAAGATATCAGTCCAAGATACTTCTGTATTAACGTGTATTCGAGTTTTACAAATTTAATTTTTAATAATCAACCTGTGAAAAGCATTATTAAGGTTATAAATTACAGTTGGCAAGGTTCATGTTTATTTATCAGTCGCGCGTAATTGTTGGAAAAAGGAAAAGTATAGGATTAATAGCTTCTCGTGTCTTTCATCTCGAAACCCTTTGGAAACAATAGAAGATGCTTTGAGAACAAATAACTAAATCCTAAATAATGTATACAAACTGTTCTTTTACTGAAAAGTTACCATAGCTCACAATAAAATCATTTTCACATTTATTCCGAAAAAAAGGTTTTATATGTAGAATAGTTTTCTTAGCCTTAAGTAATTAACGATTTTACTCTAATTACGACCAATTTCTTTGTGTTAAAATCGTTTAAAAGCTTTACAATAAATACGAAATTGTATAATTTCACGTGAAATTTTACCCCACATCTTTATATTTTTTAAATATAATCGTAATAATTTGAAATTTTTTACCTAGCGAATATCTATTTTTGATCCGTTGTATAATTAAAGTGTGATACAGTTTAGGATGTGGGTGTTTGCTAAAGTGAAGTATTTAGTATCTTTGGGATCAGAGATTTCGAGAAAACGTTTTCGTGTCTAGTTTATGCTTCTGCTGTAAGAGCGTCTCTGTGAGTTGAGCGTTACGAGGAATCTCAAACGAGCCTTCTCTTGTTTCGTTTTCCTTCATTTCCTTGTCTGCTTTCGTACACTGCATCACGGGGAGCACTTTGCAACCATTTTAAAAATGACTCCCGGAAGAATTCGAAAGAATTTTTAGCGGCCACTAGAATAAGTAGAAGGACGAAATAACCGCTCAGCTGATTCCTTCCACGAGAGGCATTTTCATGCCTTATTAAGGACACACTGTAATTATGGAGTAATTGCTGAAATCAGTAATATTTCCTCTATTTGAATTTTTCACCGAGTAAAGAGTTTATTGAATTTTAAAATTCTGTTGCTTAGGCGACGTGATTCGGTGAAGTAAGACTATTATTTACATGTGCATAATATTAATATATAAAGAATATAACTTAAATATTCCAAAATTCGATAATCACCAAGGAAATGATACCAATGAACTAATCCTACTGTTCCTATTTATGGTAATGTATTTTGATATCCTTCATTTGATGTTTGTAGAAGGGAACACAGAGCATTTTGATACATTCAAAATGTCTGCCTTGCAACGGCAGTGTATTATGTAGATTTAATGAATCAATTACTTTGAAAGGTGTATTGGGAGAGATTTTATTTTATTTTCTGGAGGCCACATTAGAAATTGATTTGTAGAGCCGTAAAGAAGGCAAACGCGCTTGTCTATCAGACACGATTCATAGAATAATGAAAGTGTCTCTGATAGTAGATAGTAGCAGATGTCCTATCCATTATTATATAAGTTCATTGAACCCGTGATTCTTTGAGTACTGTATCGGAATATATTCCATTCATAAATAAAAGGTGTGAGCTTTTACCTACTATTTGTGGAACCTACCTACGAAAGCCTTAGGGACATTTACATTTACATAAATACCCCGCAAACCGCCTTATGGCGTATGGTAGGGGGTGTCAATACACCAATCTCTCTAACTATTTATCTGTCCTATTAATTCTTCTAACATTATCCGGGAAAGAAGACCGATGATAACTTTCCGTACGCGCGATAATCTCACGTAATTCCTTTGATGTTTGATTCCGAAAATTATGATCATGGACGTACCACGACATTCCGTAAACAATGCTAATGTTGGTTTCTTTTACTAAAATTTAAAGAATTCGATTCATTATTAAATAAAATTGTTAAGAAAGACAGATTATTTAAGCAATACAAATAATCGAGTGTGAATTAGAGTGCTAAGTTTATTACAACTTACTGGTATCGCAATATTCATTTTATACTCTCATACTTTCTTGAGCTATTGACTTGGAAGATGTAGTAGATAAAAAATAACATACTACAGATATTAATTTAATTATTTTATCTAAATTAATTATAACATATCCTCTGAAACACTTTCTATCATGACTTTCGTTATATATCTGTAAATCTCAAAAATAGTTTCATTGTGTTTACTTGATATTTTCGTTGTGTTTTTCATTGATTCCAGCTCATATCTCAAAAGAAACGTATACCTAAAAGGTGTACTTTTACTTGTTCATGAAAATTGGTACTTGAAAAAAAATCAAATATTAATTCCTTTTCCAAATTAAACAAGGATGAGTAACTTACTAAATTTTTATGTATTACCATTCTGCAATTCCTTATAGTCAAGGATGAATGTGATAATTGGAAGTAAATTTTCAGAGTATTTCGTTTAAAATTTCCCCCTTATATTTATGCTCTGTTTGGAATCTGATTTGTTTGTGGTTCTCTGAAATACCGAAATGCATCGGAGGTAATTTTAGAGAACCGACTCAAAACAATTCAAACAAACATCGCGCTAAGTAAATGCGACTGTTTACATGGAAAGCGCGTCGCTCACGTACTAATCGTGTTTTACTAAAGAAGGAGAAGGGACACTTGAGGTTTACTTGTGGTAACCTCCTGACAGCGGCCGTTCATGATGGGGATCGTGTTCCTATGGCTTTTGTTTAGCTAAAAAAATCATCAATGGATGAAAGTCTATTAAAAGAAGTCAAGAGGCACTCCGGATGTTTTCTATTTCTACGAGGAGCGCATTTAGCCCAGTAATCTACGGAATTTATCCACGAGTTTTGGATAAGCTGTTGAATAAATATTCGGAAACGGTTGTCCCGGCTTTTCTGAGCTCATTAATTCCTCTCCAAACAAGGATCTTAATCACTTCAATGCGATCTTTACTAATCTTATTCCTTATCGATGCGAGAGGTTACATTATTCTGCCGTCTAATTATGCCATAATAAGCACCTGTCTAGAGAGTGATCGTTCGTCTATGAGGCGGTAGGTGGCAGAGATTTCCCCCTCTAAGGAATGCGAACGAAGACTCCCGAAAATAAACTCCCAGCAAATGCATCGGCTAACTTTCTCTTCTTTTCTTTTTACCTTTGCCTGCCTAATATACCTTCCATCTCTTCTCGTTGTCCCTTATCTTTCTTTTCTGCTTTGACGTGGGTTCTTCTGTCTTTTCAACTGGTAATAAAAACAAGACGGATGTGTAGTGGTTAAAGCTGAGCACACCTGTAATGCTTCTCATTAATATAATCTCGGTACTAAGAAATTTATCTATGCATTTAAGTGGTTGTGATATTTTTTAAAGAATTGTCGATTAGCTAATGTTTTTTGATTAAATTTCAGAATTTATGTCACAGTAGTTAGATATGTTTTAGGCTAATAGAAAGTTATTTCGACTCTATTTAAGCAGATTTTTGCGAAATGGTATTGGGTTGGATTTGAAAACTATCAATTGTAGCTTAAAAATATTACGTTTTTATCATTTATTTAACTTCCATAGTATCAACCAGTGTACTGTATATGAACCAAAAATTTGAAATAATATGCTCTAGTGTACCAAGCCAACGTTAGCTTTTATTTCGTCATTGCGGAAAATAATTTATATTTCCGGTTCAGATATGATCTCTTCATTTCGCATGACTCAGGAGAAAGTTGCTGTGCAGAATTCTCTTTTATCTCAAATGTGAGTTTCCAAAAATTATTTCGACGATAACTTAATTGTGCGATTGCTAGATAAATATATTACGCAAAGCCTCAGCTTTTCACCGACATGTCATTGCTAATCAGTCCATGTGAATAAGAAAATGTCTGTTTCTATATTTTCATGCCCTAATATTGATCTTTGTTCGAGTGATTCCAAGATAGGAATATTATAAAGAATAAGTAGGCCAGTCTACTAAAGTTCAAGTATATATAACTGAAGCGTTTCTATTTTAATTTTATTGACCTGTGTAGTACATAAAATTAGTATCCGATGAACTGTTTGTCATAAACTTGTAACTTAGAAAGTTATCGTAGTAATGTCCATCGAGCGTAGAAAGGAAGTTAAATTTTAATGACGTAAAAATAAATCAATTGCGGCGAGATTTATGATGTGGAAATCCAAGTGAATTCATGTGTGCTAACTCCGATAGTGTTTAAAAAGCACTTGAAATTTTTATCCGTAATTTCATTCTTTCCACTCATTTTATAGACTGATTTCTTTAAAAAAAAATCGATTGAAGTGGAGTCCAAAATAGATGAGATAATTTGATTAAGAATATTCCAGTTCATTCACCAGATTGATCCATGCCAAAGTTACCTTGATCGTTATTTTCAGATACGAAGGCCAGACAATCAAGGTTCCTAAACAAAGATATTAAATTAGCTCCTCAATTCAAACTCTTTAGTGTATTCTTTCATAGAAATCACGAGCTATTGTCCTAAATCAGGGGTTTAGAAAACTCCAAACATATCCCCATTTTCAATCACATTGGTATTCAAAAATCTACTGTCATAACAATCAATTATATGGGAATCGAACCCACAAGCTTTATTGTTTATCTGCATTAAAAATAATTTATGAGCAGAAAACGGTTAAGATTTTATAATTCGAGTGGATCAACTTTCTTGATTATGGAATGAAGTATAATTTTATGGGCGAAGCTTTCGAGTTTATTGAGTAAATTATTGTATGAATATACAATTGTATGTATATACCTGTGTTAGAAGGATATACTGCATATGGGAACGTGTATTGCTCTCGATTGAAACCTTAGATTTTCGAACGATATGGACAATTTCCAATCTGCCATATTTTACTCAAAAGGGGAATGTATATGCTTTTCAATTATGCATAATACTAAACCTGAGTATTTATTGAAATTCTTAAAATAAAAAGCGAGTTATTTCAAAAACTACTATTACCAACCTAAATTAGGATTCCTTCTCTTAATTACGTTTCATAGTAATGTTCAACAGAAACTCTAATAGATGTATTAAAAGGTACCATGAATATATTAACATGGGTGTTTCGATCCTAGATATTTAAAATAAGTTTTAGTAAGTCATATCTGGTTCCCGTGCAGTTTTTTCCTCACCCATTCGAGGGTCGTTCGCACATTCCTTTCCGACTCATTTTTTGCATTCCTTTTGGACGCGACAGCAAACTATTTCCCGCCCGGGTATCATTCAAATAGACAGCAGTGGGTTTGGCACTTACCTGAGGTATCCAGGCGCTGGGTGGGGAGGCAGGTGTCGCCGTCGTGGGCGAAGTCCTTCCTTGAGTGCTCCTGGATCGGGGTCTCCATATCCGCTTGGATACCAGTCCTCCGGCCCCCTTTCCCGCGAGGCTCGCCACCACGCTCGACGACGACTTAGACTTCTGCATCGCCGCCACCGGTGGTGCCCCGGAAGCTGAGGCAGCGGCAGCAGCAGCTGCGGAGAGGACGGGCAATGAACCGGCTATCGTGGGCGGCGAAGAGGGGACGGGGGGTGACAACACTGGGGAGGGCGGTGCAGAATGCCGGTTGTGGTGGTGCTGAAGGCCGTGGAGGAGTTGGGCGAGGAAGGACGGCTGATGGGAACCTCTGGGGGGCGATGCGGGGGTGGAATAGGGAGGCGACGCGGGGGCGGTGGACGAGGAGGAAGGCGGAGTGGAGGTGGACACCGGACAAGCGATCGGAGGCGATATTGGAACTCTCAATCGCGCCGTTTCCACGGTGACCTCCTCTCTTTCACCAACTCCACACACTTCCGCACCCGCGACGCCTCCTTCGATGGCCAAACCAGGAGTACCGAGAGATTTCAACACTTTCACCCAACTATCCGAACTCTGCAACGCTAACGCCCTACGCATTCCTCCGTCCACGAGCACCTCTTCGGAACAGTTTTCGGTTATCTTAACTACCACTCGGTCATAATTCACGGTCCTAAATTTTTCGCTCTTGTCTCCGTCCACGCTCTTTTTCCGAGCCATCCGGAGGTAACGCATTATGGTGTCGCCGACGGAGGGGGAGAGGTCATCGCGGGGGCAGCTGCCCCGCCTCCCCTTCGCCTCCGCCTCTTTGGCGGCCTCCATCTCTTTGCGCTGCGCGTCCTTGAGATTTTCGGCATTTGCGGTCTCCTCTATCTGTCGCATGAGGGACTCCGGCATCGGTTCCGTCTGCACCCACCTATCCACCGTGTCAATCCTGTGCACGCGCGAGGTTAGATCACTCCCCCAGTCGATGACGTCGTCGTTCGATGCACCGGAAGTCGAGGGCTTTGATTCGAGGCCCATGAGCATTTGGGAAGAACCCGGCAGTCCGAAAGCGACAGCCGTTCTCTCTGCACCTTCCACAAGTGTCCCTAGAGTGGGTGGTTCCTCCGAGCCCGCCCTACCCTCTTTCCTCCTCCTCCCTCTGCTCCTGGCGGCCGGCGAAGCACCTGGGAAGGACGCTTTCCTCCACAGTAGGAACCTCGGCTCCTTCCGACACAGACGCGAGAAGTGTTCCCGTATCTTCGGAATGTCTTCCGGACGATCTCCAGAAACTCCCTCTGGGATGAGCCTCCTCCCGGCGTCCGCCATGTACCGCCAGGTCTTCCGGGTCAGCAACCACCTTTCGGTCGGAGGTCTCCGGGGGCGGGGCTCCTCCCCCCGACTTCCCGAGGGGCCTTCCGGAGCCGTCTTCGCCTCCTTGCGACCCATGTCGGAAGATTTTCGCGGCATTTCGCTAAGGAAGTCGCATAGCGGGAGGGGCAAAGGGCGCGAGCGGCTGTCGAACTCTCCTCCAGCACCTTCCGCGTACTGCGGAGAGAGAGGCTGTCTCCGGGGAGAGGGAAAGCAGTTCTTCTCCTCTGCTACTCCCCCGACCCCGGTGAGGGCGCAGCTAGCCCTCTCGGAGTCTCACTGTTCTCGGAGCCCAACAACGCTGTCCCCGCCCCCATTCTGTACCAGAAATAGGGCAACTCTTGGCGCCCTTCCTCGCTGCCCCAGGGGGAGTGGGAGAGAGATGGGGCTCGTTGTTTCTCACGTGAGGGAGGAAGATAGGGGAGGGAGATAGTGTCGAGCTGCTGTTTATTGCGCTGTGGCGGCAGTCGTATAACCTTTTTACGTTTTAATTGATGCTACGATCGATGTAAATGGCACTCCATTGGATAGTTCACGAGGCTTCCCCACATGAATGAATGTCCCATGGTGTTCACTTCTGAGACGATCGCATACGTGCTGAGGGAAATTGGCGCCTTTTTCTAGAAAGTCTTTCGTTAATTCAATGAGGACCTTACGTCAATGATCACGAGGCAGTATTCTAGAGAATGTCATCTCATGATTCACATTTAAATAGGTCCTAAATGCGACGTTTTTAGAAAATGGTTTCGGATATATATTGCGAGAAAAATTTCGATCTCAAATTTATTATTTTTCTATTATTTTCATTAAATACAAGAATGGTAATACATCATGAGAATTAAAATTTAAGAAAACCTTATTATATCCGTGTTTTCTTAAAACGAACGAATTGAAAATCGAAATGGTTAATGATTAACGTTCTTAAATGTTTAAAAATGTGTATTCTAAGCTGCCATCGGTAAACCAAATCGCTGCATTTAGGTTTATTTGTGTGATGTCTACAGTTCCGGGTGTACCTTCTTAATTCAGCCACGGCCGTGGATTAATTCGTGGCACGGTGCGCGTGTCTGTTTGTACGCGTTTATTTACACGATGAAAGAGATACGTGAGTAATGCATTCTTGTGAAAAAATACTACTTTCGGATTTTCCCCGAAAAATATCTCGTTTTGTTTTTTGTTCGTTTTAAGATACACCTTAAAATCGCTCGCGGAATCTGGTGGTGAGACGCTGGAGATGTGGGAAAACAAAGGAAGCTCGATTTCGTACGGAGTCCGCTTTTAACTTTGACATCATCCGCGGTTTTTTTCCAATTTCCTTTGAGTAGTCAGATATTCTGAATTCGACTTGCTGGTATAAGGAGCCTCGTTGTGCAGACGATGAAACGTCAGTTACGGACGATTCATCCCTTAAACTTTTCCCGGATTTACGAAACACTTATCCTTCACTTTATGTTCTGATGTGTAACTTTGCGTTATTGTGTTTGATCTTTACGCACGTTCGTCTATCGGAAATGGAAGGTTGTTTTCAGTTCATCTTTTAACCGTCTGTCAGTTCTCAGATTCGCACTCCAAATTCTCTCAGACGATTTAACTTAATTTCATTTTTATGGTGTCGTTGATTTCCGGAGACGTAAAATAACTCGTTCTCGTAATTCATTTTGGCATCTCGAAATTTAACAAATTAAAATTTATAACCATAAAGATGGTTTCTCTACATTTTTACTTCTGTGCTCATGAAAGTTATTACTGTTTAGTAACACGTGCTTTTTCTCGGATAGTTATATTACGAATTTTAATACACTCCTGCACGTCCTTCTTTTCAGCTTGAATTTTAAAATTTCTTATGAGGTTTACAGAGACATTAAAATATCCAATTCATTCGACATTATCACAGTTTTATTTTAGAAGATACGAAAATGATTTCTTAGATAATGAAATATCTGTCCTAGAAGTAGTGTTATGCATCGAATAGTTTTTTTACTCTTTTTGTCATAGGTTTAGGGTATTTTGGATTTATGTTGAATGATAGTATTTAGGCAATAACTATCTTATAGAGGGTAAATATGGAAATACATATTTGTTACCATTACAGTCGTTGAAAATAATTATATAATAGTTAACTAGCAAAATTATTAATTTACCGATAATATATTCTATTAGAATCATTGATAAAAATTAGCAAAGATTGTTGCCTCCATGTACCAGTGAAGAATTCCACTGCCGTTAACATACTAAACTGTCAATAATATATTTATATTTTGTCTAAATTGGGTAATCACAGTAACTAGCTAACTATTTTTTAAAATAAAATTTCTGTAAATAAAGCATAGATCAATGCGTAAACATCTTTATAGGACAAATTTATAAAACCAACCCGGTTCTAGATCAAAAGTTATTATAGTAAAAATACAAAATTTCAAAGATATTTTGCAGAAATTAGTTTTTCATCGTATAGGTATCTTAATAGTGTATAATAAATATTATATGATAAAAAATATGGATAAAAGCGATGTAAAATAAGTTATAACTTTGAGTAATGAAGCCTTATCGTGTTCATAAATAGTTTTCTAATTCTCGTATCTTTGACCTAAGAATCTTATTTTAGCTTGTGGATATTAATGGATCTGTTTCAATGTTGTTAGTAAATCTTAATAAAAAATACAACGAACAACTTCCTCAAATTGATATATTATTATTTAAATTTTCCAAGAAAATTTTTGTTTTCGAGTATATCGAAGTAATAAAAAAATTGAATTTATCAGTTTCTTGGAAAGTAATTTTAGCTTGAACAGACGTAATAGTATGTGCGATTAAAAGTGCGAATAATTGATAGTAAATGGAACAAGATAAATCGATATAAATAACGATGCTCTTCCATAAAAAGATCGTTTAATTCTGTCATCTTTTGGCGGCAGTTAATGATCAGACAGTTTTGTACCACTTCTTGTTACATAGAATGATACGTTGTTATATTAACGAACCTTAAGGTATCGCTTTATTGATATCCTTGGCATCTTAGTTTGATTCTATATTTGTGGAGGAAAGTTCACGTATTTTTGGATTGAATCTAATTTTACTCTTTTTAGGTGATGAGGATTATTAATACGGGGGTGATGAAAAGCGATATTTCTAAGCTTTCCGTTCAGTGTTTGTAAATTCATGGAAATGTTTTTCTTCATTAGACGTTAAAACCAAACAGTTACAGTCTCAGCGAAGCAAAATAGTAGCAAGCCACGTTGAAGAAAGGAACTAAATTTAGCATTTGAAAATAAATCAGTCCATAATAAAAAGAGAAAGTGACTCTTAGAAAGAAAACAAAATATCTCCGAGTAAACAAGGGAAGGAAGAGTATCAAAGTTCAATAATTCATATGTATAACTAATTAGATTATTTGGAAAATATGTCAGTCATTTTTTTCTAATTTGTAAGTCGATAAGGCTTCGTTATTTCCCTTTGAAATTTTAGCTGAGTCTAGCTGTGTGTCCATGTTTATATCAATATTCCATCACATGGAAATCGTATTTTTGTTGTGTCTGAGCCTCGTAATATTCGATGATTTTAATGTTTTTATGCTCCTCTTGCTTATTTTATGATTGTTACATTCTTATTTCAACTCTTTTTCATGGCTTGCTGTATATTTATAACAATCTCTCCTATATAATTTCCTGTAATGAGTATTATTCATACTTTGGTTTTATAATAGCTCCGAAATATACAATACGTAAGCAATTTGCAATAATACAACAACAGATCATTTTCATAAATAATTTTGCAAACAAAGGAAATAATAATGGATATTGACGATATCTATAATGTTCTACGAGTGCCTGGAGTTGTATTCGTGTGTTAGAAATAATTAAGAATAAGGTTATATAGTTCTTTTAATAATATAAGAATGAATTGTCGACTTGCTTAATGACTTAACATGAGAAAGTGTGGTATAAAATTAAATCCTAATAATTTTTTCTCCAAAATGCGCTTAAAATTATTCTTAAAACGTGGAAGGTATTATATTTGAACCCTTAAGCATATTACGGTTATTAGTATGAAAAATCACGCAAAACCTACCACAGCAATTCGCAACAGATATCGACTTATTTCTGTTCACTACACTGAATAGCACGCTGGAAGGGAAATAGAGCGCACGGTTCACGAATCCTTCAGTAGGCGGTACAAATAGCTTTGAATCATTACCAACAGTTCTAGGTCAAAACATTTTTATAAAATTTATTGACCATATATTTCAGCAATAGATTCAAAAACGTTTCTAACGAAGTACATCGATTAATTTGATGTTTTCGTTTAATTTTAATTAAATCGTTAGAATTGAAACATATTTCTTTAATCGGTTTAATTACTTCTACTTTATTGATCAAAATATCTTATATGAAATTCCTGTTGCGAATATATTTCATGTACAATTTTTCTTGAGTGATGTTAAGTGAAGATCTTAGTTAGATGATTTTGGCCTGGGATTTGATTATTCTGATAAGAAGTGGATTCCTGGCATGGAAGACGATCTTGGAGTGAAAAGACCGGAACACGGTTCAGCATAGCTTTCTACCGCGTCACATGGAGAAATGCCACATTGAAACGTATAGTGTTCGTCACATGCTAACAGATATAACCCGCCAAGCGCTAAATAGTTTTTAGCCGAATAGCCTGAAAAATAGCCAATATCAAGAAGTATTCGAAGCATAAGTGACATTTTGAAATTGCACGTCATTCACCAGCAAAGTTTTTTTCCAATTTATGTTTATCAGAAAGGATATTCATCCTAGAATCCGTAGAACAAAGTTTACGAAGAATTTTTTTACTAACAACGGATTCCACTGCTGGGTTAAATCCATGAAAGTAATGTTTAATTTCATAGTGGAATATCATGAAATATATTTTGGCCAATCTATAAATATCCGAAGGAAATCCCAGCAGCATTTAAGAAGTAACTTGTGGGATTAGTTCTACATTGATTTTGCGTTACTAGAAAGTTCGCTACCGTGAATATTGAAAATAAGTGTATTAATTGGCAAAAATCTTACGCCATAGATGAGGGAGTTTTTCCTTCTGTGGGAAATGTACTCGAACGTTAGTAAATACCATACTAAAAATATAGTATTATTCATAAATATTGAATTTAATTACGTTAAAATTTTTCAACGTAACTTTGACATTCATAGTAATATAATATTCACAGAGATGTTATAGGTGACAGTTGATGTTTTCAGTATTAATATATAGTGTATAATTAGATTGTTATGTTGAATTGTAATACTAAAAGACAACAAATACCGTATTGAAAATCGGGATGTATTAAGATCTACGAAACTTAACGACTGATCTCGTATACTGAAGTAATAAAATTCTTTTGAATACACATACGTTACTTATCAGTTACATCCATGCTGCTTAGAACTTTCAGTTGTTACATTATCTGAGATGTTAAGAGAAAAATCATGTAATCATAGAAGGAAAATGTTTTGAGTTGTTTGTTTCTCATCCTATATAGACATAATTACTGTATGCTTCTGAAATTGCTTTTCTGCTTACCATGAAATCGTTTCTCTACACTTTGACTTCCATTGAATTATTATGAATAAAATACGTTAGCTTAAAACTGTAAACTGGTACTTTTAAACGAATGTATACATACTTATGTAAATTTTCAGAAATTGTAGAATTTATTTGCAGAACAGTATGTTTGATTCTGCATTTAGTTTAGTTGTCAATAATTGTTATTTGAGCGTGTTGATTTTAGGAAACAATCGATTGTTGAAAAAATTTAGGTATCTAAGGTGCTTATTTATACAACTATACCAAATAATAAGATAGAAGATAGTCGATAATTAGACTATAAATTGAATCACGGCTCAATCGATTCCCAAATACTGATTGGAAATACGACATAAAAATCTCATTGATGGATAATTTTACTCTTACCCATTCGTGGGTCAACATTTGATCTTAATTCTATTTATTTATGAAAAGAATCGTTTGAAAAATATAAGATATAAAAAATAACTTAGTTCTTCGTTGGCAAAATTGACAATCTTTCTTCCAATTAATATTTTATAGTTTATCATCGAAATTTTATTAGCATATGTAGATTCTGTTTATAATATTTTCCCCTAAGTTGAACAATTTATAGCGAGAAATGTAAGTATTGATGTTTGAGTCACGGATTGGGGTTAGAAGTCTTGATAAATGGAGAGGGTCTCCTTCTACTCAATCTCTTGGCTCGTACGCTTCGAATTGCAGCGAATATTGCTCGTAGCAGAGCCTATGTTGCACCACCTCCTGGATAGACTAAGCAAACAGTGGTTTGGAGAAATATTCAGATGCTCACGTACGGGAGGGGGAAGTTGAGCATCGGGTGAGTAGATGGCAGTCGTGTAGGTGTGATAGGTGGTGTTACGGTAGCTCGGGCGTGAGAATATCGCGGATCGAGAACTCAATCGCGGCAGTTCATATAAAATACTAATAAAAACCATCCCGAGGAAATAATTTGCGAAGTTTTCACCGAGAATAAATCGGAAGCATTATCCATCTTGTAGACTTGGATTCCATGCAGTTGTTTAATCCTTTTATCCTTCCGAATGTGGAACGTATATGACTCACTTCTTTCGCGTTCTATTCTTAGTGCCACTCCCACCCAAGAGATGGCAGGGGATTCGAACAGGGGGGGAGATATTGGGGTGGGAAGAGAGAGGTGAGAAGAGGTCTTTATTCCTCTAATACTACTGGAATCATCCTCCCCCTCTTAAAAATATCTGTGGGCGTACGTGGGGATTCAATGAATATCAGCCGATTTATAAAAAAAGGGTTTTTTTTGGGGAAACTCCGCTTATTCATATGCCAGGGAAAGATCGCACCGAATTACTTCCAAATAATTTACGAAGTTTCGATTTTAGGATGCGCGGAAGTATATGTGCCGGTTTCATAATATGCCGCTTATGTTTCCTATCTTCATGCTCTGATTCAGTTACGGTGGAATTTCCAGCGTGAAAAATTTCGAAATAATGAGGATCTAGATTATCCGATGCATCGAAGGAAATCTCTTTAGGAAATCCAGAGCTTCCTCGATGTTACCACAACTTTCCTTTTCGACAACAGAGCCATCTAGATTAACATCCAGTTAATTAACCTTCAGAAAGTGGATCAAATGGGAATATATGGGTAATAAATCTGAAGAAATCTCTTATAAATAAGATTGCTTCTTTCTGTGCAGCTATTTCTCAATTATATGATAAACTGGGAAATTCGTTTATGCATAAGTTTCGCTGTTCGTGAACCCATACATCTTGCCCCGCGTTAGCCAGGATATTTTGGAATTTGGACCTTATTTTTAAAATCTTTAGTGGTCGGTTTCTCAACACTCGGCCTATATTTACTGCAGTTAATCTATTTTATCTCTTGAGTAAAGGATCTGAGGGATGGGGTGTGAGTCGGATATTATGGATTATTAATTACTCGGGATTTTAAGGTGTAAACTTCAATTTTTCAATCTTCTACGTTTGTACTTCGAATGAGGTGAATTGAAGTATATCCGCGAAACTTTTGAGATTAGGTACTACTTTTTGGGACGACGAGAAAATATTGTTCAATGAGCATTATTGGTTATTTTTGTCTACATAATTACCTCCGTATATGCTATTAAGTATGTTTTTAAATGGCAATGAATATCTTTAGTTTTTTAAACAACCTAGATTATTTTATGAAAGGGAAGTTTGGAATCACGTATCATAGCACGACCGGTGGACACACTATGCAAATATCAGCTGAAATTACTTCCAAAACATTTGCGAAATTAATGGAATGACATGACAAAATAATGTTCCTAGAATACTGTGTTTTCTTGCTACATATCTTTAGGATATCATGGCATTAGAAAACCTTGAAAAATTTAAAAATATATTGTTTATGGAAATAAAATAGATTTTTCTTGTGCATTGCGATTAAAGTATTTATTTATTGAATCGCTTGAAAGTTATAACTTATCATTAATTATTTTTTGACAAAGTGCTCTAGTATCTATAGTAGTAGAAAGTAAAGTTCTAAAATTACGTTTATCTCGAGAAAATATTCGTATTGAGTTCGCATTTCTTATGTTTTCGCAATCAAAAGTCATGTAATGTTTTCTCAAAGTTATCGGGAGTTTTATTGAGGGAAAGTAATATCTCAGTAGAAATCAATTTTGTAATATGAATGGAAAAATTAAATGCTTCTTGGAATAGTCTATAATATAGTTACATCAAGACAGGTATCTTTTACAAAGGATGTTAGGCAGCTGATATGGCTATTCCAACGAAGCAATTGTATAGCAGAGTTTGTAAAAGACGATGGCAAGACTTCCGCATGAAGATGTACGTTTACGTAAGCTTACGTCATAAGCACCTTCCCGCTCCAGGGTCGCGTATTTTCCTGGAACTCCTTTCTCGCCTTCCAAGAAATCATTTCATCCACTCCTCATTACTCTGTTTACTAATTTCCAGTTGTTTTCCTGCTTCTTGTTCGTGATCCGTTCCGTTCATGGCATCGATTCTTCCACATGCATTATAATGTCTCATCTCCATATTTCAGTCTGATTTTATAAAACGTAAACAATAAATATTTTACGAACTATTTAAATATAATCTCGGCTGTAGTTTGCTCTGTGTGATACAGATTTATAAAGGAAGAATAATTAAGAATATACATTAACATCTAAAGTACAAAATTACTTCCTTCGATGAAAATTTTTCTTATGAAGGATGTACATCCACTATAAGGCTTTCACGATACCTGAGTTAGTGAACTGATATTAATCAAGTGTTTACTGTTCATTGAATTGGAATTTTTGGAAGCGTCATGATTCGTTTCCAAAGACTTTCAGAATAAAATTTCAGTTGGCATTCGAACATACCTTATGGTTTTCTCTCAACAAGATCACTTGGGAAATAAAAACGCAAAGAAATGGAACATTAGTTTTCCAATCCGCAGCGAACCTTTCAGATTCTATATACTTCCTTGCTTTAGACATTTTTAGTACCTAAATATATTAACTTCTCTATCATTTATAATATATCTTAGTCAATAATTTCACGGTATAATATTTCATAGTATAATAACTTCAGTTTCTTGTAATTAAGCAAAGATTAAATAAGTTAATTCTAGTAGAATTCTTGATGAGAATCTAGAGCTCACATTGTCTTCCTTTATCGTTTTCAATTCAATTTAAGTTTCATGGATGGAAGGCCTACAAGCATCTAGTAATGGATACCATTTTATCGATTCAGATATAAGTGTTAATCAATGAAATAATTTTAAAATCTGTCAACATCTCCAATGGCGTAAGGTTTAAAAACTACTCAAGATAAAACATATCGAGTCATAGAAGAAGGTACTCATCTGTAAGTTAGTTATAGTTAACTTAGCAAGATTAACTTTAGGGGATAGTATACAGAGTTTAACAGATGTGAAAAAGTCATACAGGACCAGAACTCGAACCAGGGTTTCCCAATTGCCGGGCATATTCTCCACGATGCTTATTAAATGCTGAGAATATTATCTATATTTCTATTTCACATATCGCAGTTATGTATAGATATTTATGTAAATTGTTACGTCGTACGGAAGTCGATGAGTATGAGAGAGCGTTGAGAAATGAGAACATAAGATGGTTCCAGAATATTATATCCCTTTATTATATACGATATTTCACTTTGATGTGTCACAAGGACACTTTTTATTATTCGAAAGGAATCGAAAGAGAGCTATTGTCTTGAGGTCCTTTTTATTGGGAACTCAGGTGACTAGACAGTTCTATTACGAATTCCCCGAAGGCAATAAGGCACTTTGCCAGATTGTGATTGAGTTCTCTTCGCTTCCCCAGGGAACTAATTTTACATTGCCATACGAGGAAATTACGGGAGAAAATCAACACATCATGTCTCCAACGAATAAATTCACTGCAGTACTTTTAGAAATTCCAGTGCAAAACTCTGTTGAGAATTGTGATATATCGAAATTGTCAGTATTGAAGGATTAATAATGATAAGTTTTTAAGAATAAGTGTATAAAATTTTTAATTCAATGCCAATAAACAAGGTTATTTGGTTATTTGACGAGAGCCTTTCCAATATTGACTTTTCTAATTCACAACTCTCTAATTTGGGATTGTTTACACGGTATCCCATTATGTAACGCTCCAATTAAATAATGAAATTCAATTACTTACTTCCTTTCCTAGTTCAGAGAACTTATATGAAGTTGATTATTAACGTAATCAATCTTCTGAAGTACATTCCCAATTTAAATTCAGAGTGCCTTTATTACTAGAAAATAACTTGGGTTGTATAAGTAAAAAAATAGTATAAGATTATATAATATATTATAGTATAAGAAATTGACTCTTAAGGTGTAATAAAATCTGATGCTTATCGGAAGTGATTTGGTTAATATTACTTTGTAATCGAATGATTATTCTTTTTTATAACCGTATTGTTGTGAGGTTGAAATAGGAATCAGTAAGTTAAAAAATACCCTTTGTCGAAAGTAATAAAAGTTGTTAAAAGCTATAAAATGTGAACCTATCGCGAGATAAGGAATTTAATTGTTGAGGAACAATAGTTAGGTCTGTATGGGAAGGAGAAATAATCCATTCTTGATACTCAACAGTCATTGGAATCATGAAATATAACATAGTATTTAGTTCTATTAAATGAAAAATCGGCAATGTTAGTTACTTTAGCCGACCTGGTTGTTTTCACGTATTTTCTGTAATGTGGTTCAATCATTGTACTAATACATCAATCGGACGTAGCCGCCAGATAATAGAAACTGGGCTGTCACGCACTTTAGATCACTCCTCTATACGACCTGTAAATTTCCACGCGTACCTACTTTTATCCTTTGAAAATATCTATAATGAACAATTTTTTTTCGAATTGAAATACAAACATCGCAAAAGAGTATAATTCTCATTGTATCACTCTATTATCAGAATTAAATTGAGTTCAAACATAAAGATTATAATGAATAAATTTATTAACTTTCGTTTAAAGCCCTTTATACGATGAAGTTGATTCAAATATTAAATATTTACTGGGTATAAAACTATATGCAAAAGTAATTTAATGAATTTTTGTACAAAACAAAATTATCACTGATGACAATTGCTTAAAACCATTGGATTATAGATTATTCAAGTTAAATACAGAAAATAATACCTACGTAACCGTTTATAATTTTAAGCTGTCATTTTTTATGATAATAATAGCAATTTAATAATTTTATCATTGGATTTTTATTAAATAATGATATACAACGAATAAAAATGTATTTATTTTAATCATTTAATTGGGTATTCAATAAAATCAACGGTAAAAATTCATTGTTATTTTAACGTGGGTACCTGAGGCTGAATTTAGGGGCTCTGAGATCGATTACGAAAACCTGAATTTTGATACTGTTGTGTTATTTACATTATCTGTTAGGCAATTGTTTCATAATGAATTATGCGTGTTTGTATACCTTGGAACTTGAATCTCTTAAAGTTATCAGACCGTCCCTAGGAATAGATATTTTAGAAATTCGAAATGGAAGGAGCACAGGTAATAGTAACATAATGACGTCCTTCGTTCCCTAGTTTCAGCATTGCGACATCATAGAAACGCAAACTAGGTTATATTGACGTCACTGTCGTTCCTGAAATACGCCCCCTCCTTTTTCTAATTTTTCACGAAAATCTCTCTCTTCTTAATCCCTGCTTTCCGTATTAATGGAGAAACTTTTCACTAAACTAATTTAATAATATCCACTTTATTTCATTAGCGGTTTCCACCGCAGAACAACAACAAAAATTTATTTAGGATCTTTTGGGCTTTCTCAAACTTTTGTTCTTTTTCTCGACGGGTTTTTGACGTCAGCAGATGCTTGACACCGGAATCTGGCCGAGGATCTGCTCCTCTCCAACGTGCGTTAGCACCAGACACAAATGCAGAAGCACGACTTTTAGATGGATTCAAAAAGTATCGATTAATTTTATAATTTTTTTGAGAAAAAATTCCCCGTCCTAAGGACCTGTTATGAAAGGATTGCGTGGTACTAATATTATTATGACAAAAAATAAAATTACGTAATTTTATTTTAATACCATTCTTTTTATCATGAGAAATCCTTGGTTTATGCTTGGACATTTTAAATTTAGAATGGATTAAATTAGATATTTTATTTTATATTTATATTGCAAGTATTTTCGTTACATAGTTATAATTATCCTTAAGTCATATCCTGTAACCCTGTCAAAAATACAGCTTAAAATTACTCGAGCATATTTTTTATTTTACAATACTTGAAGATTTTAAGAAATAATATACTCTAAAAGGGTATCATAATATTATAGTTTTTAATTTACATCGAATCAATTTTGAATATTTGAGAAATGATCAATATAATTCTTAATACTTCATTGACTCAGTGTATTCATGAAGTGCTGTTATTGAAAACAATAGTTACTATGTACGCGGAAGGATACACGGACTATATGGTGCTACAAGTTAAATCGAATTGTTGCCGTGCACGATAAAGAACGGATAAAAAAGAAGTTGCCCGAAAAATGGTGGAATCGGGATGAAGTGGTAGAAGGAACAAAAAGGAAAGCGTGAGTTAAAGCGATGATGTTGAGGAAAGAGAGACTAAATGAACCAGAGTGTGGATTGAAAGAAGCAGAATAGCAAGAAAGTAAACATGGGAAGGCTACTAACAGATTGATGGGAACTGGCACCTCGTAATTTACAAAGGGAAGAGTGATAACTAGCTCCTCTGGTGTCCGCGGTGTGAGGCTCGTACTTGGGCGTTTAGACCAGCTAAAATAATCGGGCTCCGGGAAGAAATAATGATGGTGGCAAGAACTGCCCACCTATTTTGCGTTGGTGGAGCTTCGAGAGCACTTGATCAAGTGGGAATTTGATTCGTTCTTATAATGATCATGATCAGCTGAATGATGGGAATAAAGTTCATCCTTCTTTCTTCGAACCTTATATTTTCTCTCGAGTTTCCACAAGCAATTTCGGTAATGTTTGACTTATCGGATTAACGATCTATTGACTAAGTGAAAAAACATTTCAGTTATCCCCATGAATGTACGTTTTTGACGAACGATTCTGTGGATGAGGAGATTGTGATAAACTCATGGAATTATAATTACATTGCATTATAATACAGCGTAAAATCTAGTATTACTTAAGTATAATCTACGATTGAAAAATAAACTAAAATTAGTGCATAATTCGTTGAATATAGTATTTATTTCATGAACCCTTTATATTGCTCTAAAGAGCTATGACATTGGCGTAGAATAGGTTGAGAACCTAATAACTTTGGATATTTAGCTATAAAAAGAAGCAAGTTTCATCGGACTTATCTATCTGAAGTAAAGAAGATGAAGTTTGAAGTATTTTAAAAATATTCATAACTTCGTCTTCCTCTTATTGCTTTTCTGAATCATCTCTTCGAATTGACAAGAATCTCATTTGAGTTTTAAACGTTTAGTTTTAGTTTAGTCTGTGTTTAGAATTTGAGGTAATAGATGCCGGAAATTGCTTACTCTAATGGCTATATTTTAAAAAATATTCAGTCTTGTGATCTGCAGACTGACAAATTAATACTCAAGAAAAACAATTGAGGCAAAATGAAGAACAGACGTGCCCTTAAAATTGTAGCCATTCTATCTCATTTAAAGTGAAGTTCAAATTGCAATTCTGTATTAAACAGTGCCGTATTCAATAACTGTTTCCACTTTCTTCCCAGTAGATTTCGTAATTGAGGGCTACCGATCCAGTAGCTTACAAAAAAAATTCTATGTTAAAAAATAACTTTTATATATTAATCCTTAGGTGATAGGATTCTTCTTTCAGAGGCAATTGTCGATTGAAAGTTCTCATCATAATGTTTAGTTAAAGATGGATGGATATTCCTTACATTTTTCGTTCTTAGAACGATGTTTAGTATTATAAATGTGGAAATAGTATTTTTATTTATACAGTCGGTGATCTTTGTCTCCTTTAATCTTCATCCCATTTCTCTTTCTTTAAACCAAACATTTATAACATAAATCATTCCTTACACACTGAATTGTTTTGATTAGTTTGCTTTTCTGCGCTTCTTGTAGGTGAACTCAATTCATCAGTTTTCGTATCGAGAAGATTCTCTCCATTGTGCTTCAAGTGGAAGGAAAACGTCGACGGCATGGGTTACATCCGCTCCGAAGCAACGATGGTGAGTTAATAAAAAATACTTTTGATTTAACTTCGATAAGAATTGTCGCTCCATTTAGCTCTAAGAAGTTGAGTGAAATATTTTCCGCTAAATGCATGCTGGAGAAGGAATTGCGTACATTATTCACACATCAACTATTGAATGTTTGGCTATCTGCAAGTTTGGATAAGAGTAAGAGTTTTAGTAGTGATAGACTTTTTAGTACACTTTGTTCCTTCATTAGAAGGTGTCAGTAGGTTCAATGTGATCATCCAACATTGGATATTATCGTCCATTATAACTTGAAGCAAGGAAGACACTGTAATTATTTAATTACACTATTATCTATTTAAACAATAACCAATAACGATGGGCGTATGGATTCTCAACATATGATTTGAACAAAACAGAATTACTATCTCTTGTCTCATTTTCTATTATTATTGTAATCGGCTACTGCGAAATTTGAATGAAAATTGTTGGATTTTAGGATTTTATCTTGTAGGAATATGCCATGCGTTAAAGATTCATTGATGAAAATTTATCGATAATTCAATAAATAGTAATTTCTTAGTTCAATAAGGAATTCTGATCTTCAGCATTTCAAATCGAATGAACACTAGAACTTTTGCTTTTATTTGTATTTAACGTTATTAGAATTCTTTTATGCTTTAATATTTATTAGACCAAAAATGATCTGTCATCATACTACCTGAATTAATTATTTTAAATTATATTATTCATAACTCATTATAAATAATCATATATTCAAGTTTCTGGTTAATTTTGTACCTCCAAAAAGGGATGTTGTCCTTGAAAAACGTCCCTGATTGTTTAAGAAGAACGCATGCATAGGAATGTTAACTTCTTGCACGGCATAGCTAGCCAATGGATTCTTTTTACGGAAATATTTGTCAAAATTCCAACTTAAACGGCAACGCATTACATTTGCGTTTAGAAAACAGCTTTAGTTTCAGAGTCATTGCTTGGCAACTAAACTTCATTCTTACGTGAGAAAATTCCATCTAAACTAACTAAATGTATCAGAGTGTAATTAAGGATTTAAAAAATTCAAACTCGAGGAATTAAATATACTATTCGCCCAATTAAGAATCTTATACTGTAAAAATTCTCGTCAAAAAATGCATTCCTTCTTAGTTACCTGGAAATGAATTTTTAGGTTGACGAATATGTATTGTTCAAAGGATTTAAAAATATATTATCATGTGAAGTTTATCAAATTATATCGTTTCAATGATTCATTTGTTCGCCAGTATGCCAGAGAGTTTGGCATTTTGATATTTAATATGATCAAGCTCAAAATTAAATAAGTTGGGAAATAAAGATTCGAGAACAGCACGTGTAGAATATAATGATAATGTAAATATTTTATTATTAATTAATAATTGGCTACCCTTGTTGTTCGAACTTTATAATGCCACGGTTCCGGCTTCGAATTTTAGAAGTTTCCTTTCAGAATTAGCTGATGGTTAAGTCCATTATTGATTGATGTCGAGTACCTCAGTTATTGGCTGTTTGCGAAATCAAATTAATTTAAATTAAAGCACATTTTTAATGTGCATTAATTTACAGAAGCCTTCGAAAATATTTTTATCCACGATGAATCCTCTAAATAGTTCCCTTAAAAATCTTTTTCTCAAAGTTCTCAGATTTGAGTGGCAATTTCTTTTGGCGCGAAACCACTCCCTTGACTTAGTCGTCTGCGAAAACTCTTCCTTCATTTCAACTACCGAATCACATCAGGATGCATCAAAAGCGTAAAATTTCTATTTTCGTTTCCAAGAAAGACTTCCATTGAAACCTCCACATTTGAGGAAACAGTTATGATTTTTTCATAGTTTTTCGATGAATCACATCTTCCACTTGTATACTGAATCACGCACTCCCTTCCGCGTCAGGGAATAGAAGGCTTTTGTTCGAATCCCCATTGTGCTGCTACAAAGTATGACAGTGGAGGATTAGCTACAGCCTTAGTAGAACAAAGTATTCGATGTGACCAAAGGATATGTTTGTCTTTGGAGTATATGACTCAACTTTCACCTAATAGAAGGTGATATCAACGATTTCGAAAATTGTCTTCGCCTTATTTGAGGATAGTTATAAAATTACGGTGGATAAAGAGAGTATTGAAAATAATACGTATATTTAAAATACGAACTATAGCAGCCGAATTTATGAATACGTATATTTAAAACATACGAAATTGCCAGTGAAAGATGTATAGCCTCAATAGTTGTATCTTCAGTTACATGTTATCATTTCCTAGTGAAGATTCGCTCTTTAACATTGATAATTTAGTATAGGCAATAACTCAAATTTAAAAAGGTCCTCTAGCAAAATTGTCTTCGTCATTATCACTGAAAAAGTTTCGAATATATTTTTTTAATGCCTAAGAATTATCTTAGGTATGGCTCTTAACTTTCAGCCAATCATCATCTCGATTTACCAGTTTGTTGTACAATCAATTCTTTTAGATTTCTTTTCATTTGACCGATCGATCAATCTGAATGAGCTCGAGGTATATAAATAGAAATCTATGTATCGATTTCTACTTTCGATAATTCCAATCTCTCGATCCACCTGAATCCGTCACAGAATTCATCCGCAGAATTATTCGCGCCAATTTCGCTCGTGAAGCAAAATCCACTGAGTATTACCTCAGGTTTCGTCTGGCCTTTCAGATAGGAAATCACAACCTCTAAATTTGCCGTGGATTAAATTTGGAAGACGATTCGAAGCCATTAAGGGAGTCAAAGGGGACGTTGATCAATCGGTCGTTTCAGGACGATGACTTGCACTTTCGCGCACCGGAGGAACCACCGGTGTGTTTCTGGAGAAACAACGGCTGGAAACGGGAGAAAAAGTTATTGGCGTGGGAGTCGATAAGGGGCTGTTACGTCGCCAGCAGGTCATCCTTTGTCTTCTCGGACACCGCTCTCCGAAACTTCCTATCCGGAACCACCATTCCTCTCGCATTCCTCCCCCCTCCTAGCCTCCCCTCCTGTCCAGTTTCACAACCCCGGTTCAAAAATAATCGCCAACAGACCCAAGAATAGCCTTTCCCTTACCCCCTCCCATCTCTCCTTTCACACCACGCCTATCCCTCTTTTTCACTCTCCCGCATCACTTGCACCCGTGATTACTCTTCTTCTACGCACGCCTATCTCTCCGTGTCTACAACCTTTCAATGCTTCGATCATCGCAAAGGGCTCAATAGGAAAGAAACGTCGAGTTCGATACAGTATACTCTGCTTTGATTGTCTGTTGCCTTGAACTCTAGTTAGCCTCTCACTTGTTTTGTCACTTGAAAATTATATGTGGATTAAAAATTGGGAACTGCTAGATACTTCAATGGAAGGAAACCCTTGGATGATTCATTGTTAATACCTATAAACGTTTTAAACGTTACAGTTGATTAGTCTGGGTCAAAAATCCAAAGATATTATTATTTTTATATTATTGGGTTATTAATACCGAAGACATTAAAAGATGATGGGATATTAGTGTGAGTTATTTATGTAAATTACTGGCTAACTACCCAGGTTTAACATTAATGATCTAGAATTGTTGATTTTAAAAAGTAAAATTTTATTAACGTTCATTACGAAATATTCCTACTTATATGTTGATTACACCTCAAGTTTATTTATTCTGAAGTCCTACATACGTATCATCGTCGTTATACTTGATAATAAAGTGTAATTGCAATATCAAGATAGTTATATAAACATAGATTCAACTAAGTTGTCCTAATGAAGACGCAATTATCTATTATTTACTTGTTTATGTAATCGAAAACAAAGATCGACTTTAGAATTTGATCCGCGTAGATGTAAATTACGCAAATATTAATTTGTTTACAATCTAAAAAAAGCTTCGGTTCGGCCCAAGATTTTCTGGAGAAGTAATTTTGAAGAGAAACCCTCGCAACTGCCATCTGTTACGGCTCTTTGAAAACTCAAGATTCCCCGCGTTCCCTTTCGACTGCTCTCTTAATTCTAAAGCTTTCTGTTAGATGGCAGAGTGTATAGAGAGGAGGAACTACTGCCTGAAGAACCCCAGTCAAGTGACTCTAGCGGAGAATCGTTGCACTACTACAAATCCCTCACTTCGCGCTCTTTCCAACTCGTATTCAGAAAGCTTTGTTGATAATGCGTAATTGTACTTGTTGTGAATACGATAATGACAAGAATCACATTATAAGAAAATAGGATCTAATTGGAAGATAATTGATAATTATGCCCGTAAAGCATAATACTGTGAATGAGCGACTTACGGTTTTCTTAATTCAGACCCTACATCTAGAACCTAACCAATATTCCTTTTATTAATTTGGATTGGAGTTTTCGTATTATGATTAAAATCGTATTAATGGAGCAAGCATTACAATCATTGATATTTTTTATTTAATTTAAATCACTCCCCTGGAGATAAACAAGCTCGACAAACGTTAATTTCTAGATTTTTACGATGGAATCATATTAATAATTTTACTTGCTAGAAGATAAAGAAAAATTCATAATTTTATGTTCATATAGTAAAATTTAATAGAGTGCTCTGATGGGTGATGATTTACTGTCTAATACGTTAGGATAAGGTTTATAGCACCAAAGCTTTCAATGTCAAATTTTACACCAATATCTTGCTTATTCGTTCGAGATTCCATAAAAATGGGATGAAATGCTTTTTGACTTATTAGCCATCAAATATTTATGATACTTTTACGAAATGAAGCAGCTTTCCGTCGGGCGACCTAAATTTTGCCGAACCTTGAAACTGTGATATTGAAGCTATAGATATAGGGACGGGCGAAACTTATTTTTGACCATCGCTGAGCTGCGCAAAATCAAAAGATATATTTTACTCTTTTACTCATTGAAAATTTATTTAAAATTATAGCAAAATACATATTTATGCATTTTTATGGGTATACATTATTTTTATTTTCTTCGTATTGTATTTTCCAATATATAAGTCTCACATACATATTTCCGTAAAAGTGTGTATGAGTAGAGCATGAAAAAGTAAATTTTAAGTCATGCTATTTGGAGCGGAACATAGGTATTTAAATTCAACAGTTAAAAATATTAAGACTTAGAAATAGAGCAAATTTTATATTAGTGTTCACTTTTGATTTTTATTCTATATAAACAGAGTGTAATAGATATTTTGTTTCTTTATCTTAGTCCTTAATCTCAAGTATTTCCATGAGTTACATTCACATACGATGCTAACGATGGTTAGCATCGTATGTAAATCATCGTATGTAAATCATAAAATGAGGAATCATTGAAAAAAAGTTCCTCTGAATTTTAAAATTTCATAACGAAAATGAACTGATAATAATTTTTCTGGTATTATTTTCCACTTCTGTTACTTTTAAGTATATTCTTAGAGTTAACTTTTTATGTGTCACAAGTACTTCTTTACGTATCTTAAAATATGCCAAAAATTTTTTGCATAGGGTAAACATATTTTTGTTGCAAAATTTACTAAAAGTTGAATTGAAAAGGAAATCATATAAATAAAATCGTCGATATAGTTTCCTCTCTTGCAAAAGTTTGCTTTAAGATCCCTATCACAGCTTGAGATTTACAACGGAAAACTTGATCGACGGAATAAAATCCGATTAATTAAGCGTAGATTTTCTCGGATGAATGAACACCAATTATTTCTACGTACTATTATAAAACGACCCTAAATGTATAGTGGAACTGGAACAAGGTTGGTAGTAAGGAATCTAAATACGTAAGAGTAAATGAATAACAGTTTCACTAAAGAATTTCAGGGTTTCCTTTGGTAGTTACGTGAAGAGTTACTAACTTTAACGGAAGGACAACTTTAAATGTGGCGGTGACAATCTGTTCTCTTTTTTGTTACTTGTCTACATTATCGTAATTTATATTCGGAATTTCTTCTATGGAATGAGTCAAAAATGGAGGAAATCTTTGAAATAGAATTTCACGAGGTGGAATTCTGCGGACGAAAAATTTTGATTCTAACAGTGCATTGACATTGATATGTTTCCATTTATCAGTGTCACGTCATGTTCAACCATCACGCACTGGATATTATCTTTAAACTTCCGGTTGATATGGAAGTGTTCGAAGAGAAATTTATTTTCCTTCCTTCTATTCACTGACGTCCATGACGCGCTTTCCTAATTTGTTTTTCAAGTCAAAGGCAGACAAAGGCAAAGCGTATGCATTTCTGCGAATGGTTTACTCCGGTTGCGTGGTTATGGTTAATTCAGCGCCGACCGTAGAGCGAAACCTACGCTGAATTCCTTCGGAACTGAATTGAGGGCAAGGTCTTTGGCAGAAAAAAAACGTAGTGGGTGAAGGAACTTAGGAATTAGGACGTCTCTATTTACGATAAATATTCCACTCTCGCTCTCATAATTACTTTAGTTATGTGAATATATTGTTTTCTGTTAGCGTATACTTGAAACTTATGCATGACAACCTAAAATTCTCAATGTCGTATGACCAAAATCTACACCACGTAAGTGATGTACGTATATGTCTAACCCTACTTCCACTTACTACGACCATCAACGTATGATTAGGGAAATAAACTAGACAGTTCGGTACAGTACTTCTTGAGGAAATATAACAACAATGCTAAAGAATATATTAGTGTGCATCGTGTTGATATTTACCGCCCGGGGACAGTTGAAGGCTATTTTTGTTTCCATAAATGTCTGTCGATTCAATCATTGATTCGATTGGAATCAGACGAGGCAATGCCACGGTTCGGAAGTTTAAGGAGGAAGAAGAATGCGAAGTTTTAAAATAGATTTGGAGAATTTAAATAATTTGATGCTTGGATTAAGGACGCTTGGATTAATTACCAAAGAAAGGATTGTTTGCGCTGATGAAATTAAAACTACGGATATGCAGATGGTTGGTAGTATTTATGAAAGAGTAATTTTAATGAATAATAACCAATCACCTTTACCAGACAAAATTACAAATACTACTAAAGTGTTAAGCTACCTTAAGTGTTTGACCTTCAAGGTTAGTCCAAGAAATTCATTTTGGTGAACAAAACAAAGAATATTTCCAATCGATTACATTGAAAAATTAGAATTACTATAAAATAGCAGTACGCTATTGAATTATTATTGATTGCTTGATTAAGAGGAGATAATCATCTGCTTATCACTCCTGAGTTTGTTTTAAGTATACCTCTCAATTATATCTAAAGGTGGATTATATTATTAGACTGAGTATTCAGTTATAATGTCTCCATGAAAGATTCTCGATCTAGCTCAAGCTTTTTATATGTAAGACTAAAACGTAAAATAATTTATATATCAAGTATTCATTTTACGGTTATTTTATAGTTTTCATATGAATTCGAAAACTGTTTTTCAACAATACTTTGTTTGTAACCGCCAATTGTATCTGCCGGAGTTTAAAAATTACGATTATTTAATTAATCACATTAGAGTACCTCCCCTCTATTTCCTCTTCAAGTGGATTTAAATACCGCTTCGTTCTTAGGAACACATGTTTTCCCCTATTTATATGGCGCCAGATTTAAAATGTAAAGTATTAATGTATTGCTATTTATGTTAATTCTCTTACCATCTTCAGATGCAATTGCTATGAGTGTGAATCTCTGTATTCTTCCATCAATTTTTGTAGTGCAACTGTATTCCTTTGAGTGTTTTTCGGTTTGGGATATAAGTTTATGTCCGAGATAGAACTCCGATCAAATCAGCGTTCCTCGTTAAAGTGGATCCAGAGCAGCCTCTGGCAAGAATAAAGCTTATGAGCGTTTATCATACGCAAGTGGGGATTTCCTATTGAACCGGGAAGTGTGGGAGAATGGACGTGTAAAAAGAGCGGAAAGAGGTTAAGAGAGATTCAAAGGGATGATGTTTTGCCAAGAATAAGGGTGAAATTCACTGAGTGCTTCTCATTTCCCTCTTTCAATTCCTTTACTGTTTGATCTCTCGACACTCTAATGAATTTAAACAGTAAAATGTCCAACACCTGACGCCAACTCAAAATACATATTCTATTTAATAAATTGCTTAAAATACATTTTTCAAAATTCAAACCTTAATCGTATTTTAAAAGTTTCGAGGAATCAATTATTTTATAAAAGCGTTTCGTTTCTTCTGACTCATATTCAGAATTCCCAAAGACCAGTCGATAATTCTACTTTATAATTATAATTTACTCTAAGAACGAAAGCTTTAATCGAATTTTTTGTTATATCAAAATCAGTCAAATATTTCCCACTCATATTTTTCTGGCTGTAAGGAAATTTCTTTTACTTCGTTAGGAAATAAATCGCGCACTTACGAAAACCTCTTCCTGTTAAGTAAGCCTTATTTCCTGCTAAACTTCAAAGCGAACGGTAAAGGGTCGGCTACCAGCCTTCGAGTTGATGAATTTCAAATATATTGCAGAAGTAGGTGCAGAAAGAAGCCACTTTTTCCTGGCATATAGACAAGAACATTACATCCTCGTTTTCCGGGTTGCAGCATAAAAGAGGGAAGGATTTGAATAATTTTTAAGCGTTTGTATGAGCTTTGCTTTTAATTTCAAAATCGAAATTTGGAAGGTTGTCATTAACGTGACCGGAGAATTTTTCCAGTATCATATGTTAATATAATTATCGCCGAGCTCTCGATTTAAATGAAATGTGACTTTCAATTAGTTTCCAATAATATCTGTTTGTTAGCACTAACAATCTGAATGTCTTTCATTGTTTTATACCGTGGAATAGCGCAGTGTTCAATATTTTTAGATTAAAATCAAGTATTTATTCTGTTATTTATATATGTATCTGTTATATATACAATAAAGTCAGTATTCTCCTAGTCCTAGATAGTCCATATTTTCAGGATCTTCAGTAAAATAATTTCACTTAAGTAAATAGAGATAATATAATAGAATGGAGTGTCGTTATTTTCCCATGCTGTATTTATATAATTTTATAGAATATCCGTGAAATAGAAACAGTTTTAAAAAGAAACTCAAGGCCACAATATTCCTGAATCTTCTTAGATATCTTTGTACAAGAATAACGAACGAAACGATTCTTGGGATGCGGGTAAATATTTTTGGATACTTAAATATATCGTAAAATGTCGAATTAATCTTCTAACTTATTTATGGAATTAGTGGCCTTAAAGTAGTAAGTTCTCAAACAAATATTTAGAAATGCTTCGGATTAATTCATGAACTCAAGATTCGGTTTTCTACCTAATATCAATTCATAAAAAGGTTTTTTGGAAAAATAAAACTCAAGACTAGTTCTATAAATTCGTTAATCGTACAAGATCTTTGTATATTGCATGTATCCAAGAAATACATTCACAGAGTCGAATTAATGAAAAGAACATCAATATATAGGATCCACATTACCTAACAATTTCACGTTCCACTCAAACGTTATTAGTTATTTAATTTATAGTTTATCATCGATAGAAGAGTATTTGGGCGATGTAATAGTTTAAAAGAGCTTCATTAATGAATTAATTTTTGCGTAAAATAATTTTTGGGTGACTTAAAAGAATTTCAGGATTTTAAGTTTTAATAGCATTCGTTTTTCTCGTTAAAAAGGCAAATTTTCCTATTGGTTCACCGTATTAATAGCTTAATCGATAACTGGAAAGGAAGTTGCGAACTAGCAGTGAAACCTCAGGATAAATCAAGAGTTAGGGTTGAGATACGCCAGTGGCATACGCAAACGATCAGTTTGTAATTGCCCGCTAAAAATATCATCGGGAGAAGTAGATCACGAAGGAAAAGTTCCCAAGATAGGATGGAAACGAAAATATAGAGGTTTAAAGTCACAAATGTATCGGGAAAGGAAATGCGTCGGTTTAAAATGGGATTGTAGGAAACTCGGGCCAGGATTACGTTGGGGTTGTTCGGAACCAACTCGCCAATTCTCTTAAGGTTAAGTAAATAAATCTCTGTCTCGGAAACTTGTTTACGTATATTCTTAGGTGTGACTTATCCAACACTTTATACAAACACTCACTCAAATTATTGCGCTGTCGTTCAATTTTTTAAAGATTGAGTGGTTGTTAAGCTCTTTGTAAATATAGCTTTAACGATGTAGTTTCGTTATTATAATATAAGCTCGAACGAAAAATATCCTCTGAAATATTTTATTGATCGTTTCTATTGAGATAAGATTATTTAAGTTACGAGTAAATAGCTTTAGTACAATGCAAATAGTTAAAGGACATTTTTCTTATTTAAGGACTTTAGGTAGAGGAAAGAAATGATATATTTCCGCTTGGGAAACAAGGAAGGAGTAACAAATACGAAATGTTCATTCCCAGTGTTTTCCATGATGAGATCTCTGTTATTTTCTAATGTGGAGAACGTTGTGTAATCAAGGAGTTGTCATTGGCCTTGGCAGACATCTTGCCAAGTGTTTTAAGGACTGCATTCCACTTCATTCTAAGGTCGCGTTACATGACGATTTGATCGAACAAACAACATACGATGTAATTAAAATAAAAATTACTCATCACCTTTACTAAGCTTTTCTAATTCAGTTAAATTAATTTAATGATAACGTAACATAAAATCCACTGCGATTGAAATGATAGATTGGAAGTGATAAGAGTTGAAGCATAATTAAACTTAAAATAAGTATAGTTCTAATGCTGATGAAAACTCGCAGTTTCTACTTTTTTCAAATTAATTTCTTCCCGAGAATTTTCTGCAATTGTGCGCAAACTATAAATCGTGCTTTGTTACAAAATTTATTATTTATAGGAATATATATATAATAAGATAATCCTCTTGTTTTAGTTTCTTTATGAGAAATCATTAGTGTGCGTAGGACAATATTTCAGTTTCATACCGGCGACCTTTGTAAGCTTTGTATCTTCTGCATAAATAACAGCAATAGAAATTTAATAATTTTAATAAATTAATTTAATTTAATGATTTAATTTAATTTAATGATTTAATTTAATTTAATGATTTAATTTAATTTAATGATTTAATTTAATTTAATGATTTAATTTAATAAATATAATTTTAAATATTAATTAATTAGTCATTGAATTTTGAATGGAGCCGTTCATGGTGATCTGATGATGACAATCCCCATGTCAAGGAAGGTTACCAAGAAACTGTGGAGTGGTTAGCAACCGACATTGCGGCAAGAATGACTATAAGTATTAATGGTTTTAAAGATAAGGAGTCTTCAGAAAGGGTAAAAGTTCCATACTCTAGGATTGAACTTAACATTTTGAATAATTTATCGCTTATAATGATAACCCTTTGAATCTTTATGCCTTGACTTTGCTTTTCGTTAAAACGGAACTGGTAAGTTGGGTTTGATGCGGCCTGTCCAGAAGATCTTGTATCGCTTCCAAAGGGACTCAGAATAGACGGGAAATTTATTGCCGGCATTCGCAAAGGCGGTTCAATTTCTTCTTTGATGCATGTAGCAGTATTAAAGAATAGTAAAGATATAAAAATCCCATGGAGTTTATGGCTAAACTCTAAATGAGTCTTTTGTCCCTCACCCTGAAAGCTTATTATAGATATTTAATCATCTCATACTTCTAATAATATTCCATTTATTCTGCATTGTTTCCCGAACCATAATGCTACAGGTTTTAGAATATCTTTCCACTGCCCATTCACTTTAATTTGAGAAATATACGAGAACATTGAATTCTTGCGTAAAGTATATTTTTACGTACATATTTATGAATGTACAATTTATGGTAAAGTTTTTGATAAGATTAGATAAAATTGAAAAGTTCAGTGCCAATAAAGATTTAAAGAACGGAGGTAACTATTCAGTAGAACTGTGCAAACCTTGTTAAAGGTATGACTCGGAATCATTTTGTTTTGTGCTATTATGCCCCAATTTTATTTAGTCTAGATTTTAAAATATTTCATTGTCTCTTCTGTGTACGCTTGCCATATTTTGGGGTAGCTATGTGGTATATTCCTTTCGTAATCTTTAAGTATTGCGTTAGATTCCAAGATATTATATAATTTTTGAATTAAGAGATATCAGAAATCGTGGTGGAAGTAATCTTCTAGCAATACATCTTAGTATGATTGAATGGGATGAATTATTATAGGAAAGGTCCTACTTTTTACTCATTCATGGATAAAAGTTCTTATCTCGATCATAACTTTAAATGTAATATTGACCAGCACTCTAGTCCTCCAGTTTTGTATTTGGCAATGTCATTTATTGCTGTGGAATATGAATTATGGCGACGCAACGTAAGGCTAAGTGCTTCCATTAGGAGTCACCCTTTATCTTTCATTTCCCGATCGAGAATTCTCCTTCCTTTTCTTTATGAAAAGTAGTAACATGAAAAATTTAATCCTAATAATTTTTTCACCTAAATGAGGATTTATTAATATTCAACAAAGAACCGAGCAATATAAATTCACAAATACTGGTGTGCACTTTTGTTACGCGAATCTCTAAGTCAGTGAACCACCAATGGATATTTTTAAATAAGCAAAGTGAATTGATACCTGACCTTTTAAATTTTAGAAAGATGCTGAGTTTTTCCTACATTTCTAAGATTACTTACTATATTAAATGATAGTTGTACACTACTTTCTAAATGATGTTTCCGAACGAAGAATATTTTTCGGACGTAGATATTTGTTCATAATTAGGCAATCAAAGGTTTTGTGAAGATTAATTTTAGGCACCCTTATGAAGAGTCTAGGCTTCCAAAGCGAAATTAAATGATCCGGGAAAGTTTTATATAAATGCCCCTCACATCCTGTACTTGTTTTGTTTAGCTAATGCTCTTAGATCTAAAAACAGACTGCTATTCGTTCTTCTTTGGAAAGGGCGTATTTATAGTGTTACGGGCACAAACTCTCCTCGACAACCGTAGGAAACGTTTAAGGGCTATTTTTATTTCTTTTGAATTTCATTTTCGAGAGAAATTCCGTTTTTAAGTTCTCCATGGCAAGACTGCTATCGTCAAGGAGTTCCCAAACTTAAATTGTCCACATCTGTCAGTTCTTCTTTAGGAAAGGTTATCAGGGACGAACGGAAAATAAATTAGAAGAAATGCGAAAAAGATACTTCAACTCCCGCGTCATGGATGATATTTACTTTTCGCGTCTTTGAAAAGTCGGGAGGTTATTAAATAACTTTTAGCACATAGTATTTGGTCGAATGTTTTCAGAGTAATACGGAAGTAGTTTTCAATGTTGGCAGCGCCGAGCGCGACCAAAACTTGGTCTGGAAATGTTCCAAGTTCGCGGGAAGAGAGCTTTTTGTTTCTCGGGGACAGATAGACTAATATGAGGGTGTGGGTTGGGCTACTCCAACGATATGCCCAAGAATACGTTTCATTTTTGTCCGTTGAAATAAAACTAGGATGAGAGCAAAAGGTGGGCACTGCGAAGATCGCAGTTTGGAATGCGAAGAACAGGGACCTCGGCCAATCTATTGTTGTGTATGGATACCGACGATCAGGGACGAGATGACGTAATGTGTGATGCTAATTTTCTAGCTGATGAGTTAAAGAAGCGACAAAGAGCTTATAAAGTCAAGAGCATTCTTGAAACTGGGATGAAAGGGTTACGAAGGAAAAAAGGTAAAATAGATCCTAAAGGGAATTTCAAATAATTGAAAAGTATCCAATTCAATTTAAAAATAAAAATGTTTTATGTTTATTTGAGATGAATTTCTAATACTTTAACGAAGAAAGCATAGGAAATTCGTTGGATAAATGTTTAGAGAGAACGGATTGTATTATTGAAAGACCAACAAGTAAGTAAGTTTAAGAACTAATAATCATTTTAAAGAGTATTATTTCATATTTGGTGTATAATTAATTTGAAAAAGCAATAATTTGGCAAGATATGTAAGAGTTATTGTTATTATAAAATTTTATCTATTTCAATAATGATCGTAAGTAACTTGGAAAACCATTAAAGCAATGGCATATCAATGGCAGTAGTTCACTAGTGCCAATACAGAGTTCAGCTTTTTTTCTTTTGGAGGATTTTTAAGAGTCGGAAAAAGTTTCAGGAGATCAATAATATTGACTTTAGGACCAAGAAAAATTCCGTGTCTCTGCCAATGAAGGATATACAATAATTTTCAATCTTACCTTTAGAATCATTCCCAGACTTTGGAACGAATCACTAAACAACGTTTGGTAAAAATTTTACTATACTTCGTAAGATAGAAATAAATTCCTGCGGAAGTTTATATTAAGTGTTTGACTTGTTTAGATTTGGTGGATTGACTCGTGACATTCAACCCTGAAGATGGCCACAATCGGATAGAGAAACCCAGGTTCTCCTTAAATAAACAACTCACTGTCAGGGCAACTCTAAAAGTTCTATGTTTATTTCGTTATCATACACACATGAGGTAGATAGATAATACTAAAGGTTTGTAAATATCTATAAAAAAGGTTTTTCAAGTTAAATTTCGAAAGAAACGTTGAGAAATACTTGTTATGTACAATGTTGTTGGATCCAGGGTATATCAAAAGGTTTCATTATTATTCATCTAAATAAAAAAATTGCTGTGAATGCTTCTAAATAGTCGTAAAAGTAGTATATTATTCTTCTTTATACACTGGAAGAGCGCCTTATGAATTTAAGGTCCGGGATTACCAGTCATCATGGAATGTTGATTCATGTCGTTGAAATATTGAAGTAGTTGAAAGCCATTTATGCATCATCAAGACATTTTCCATGATCAATCTCAAAAAAATTTATAGTTTGATTTCAATATATTAAATTTCTTTTTGTGGTGTGAAACGATGGTCCATTGACAAAGAAGTCCCGGATTATTGGCCGAGGATGCTATCTATGCTAGATGCGGATCTCTTAGCTTAACTTTGATCAAATCATACATCGTATTTATTTAAATTTATTGGAATTTGAAATATCAAGAATACTAAGTTTCGGGGAGTCTGAAGAATTTTCATTGCTATATGTTTGAGATAATTATGATTGTTAAAACTAGAAATGATTGGATTACGAAATTTATTTTATTACCGTGTAATTAAGAAGAATGATTGCGATGGCTGATTTCCGCTATGGGTGACCCGATTTATGCTTAACCAACAATACCTCCAAATATTAGAAAGTTAATTTTTAAAGATAATTATATACTGTAATTACAGTATATAACAAAAAATTGATTGCCAGATAAATGAATCTTGATTAAATACTGAGAATTATTTTAAGCTAATTATTATTTAATTAATTCATTATTATTATTATATTATTAAGATATTTATTTATCTAAATTTAAGCGTTATCTCAGAAAATAATTAGTTACACTCTCTTCGTAAAACTTTAGTTCAACCCCAAATTTACAAACGAATGGTATATATTTATGCATTGAATATCTATTATATTTAAGATCTATCTATAGTGAGTATTTATTATTGCGTTAGCCACCGTTTTTGCCCAAACTTTTCCTAATCTCTTATATTTTTAATATAACGTATAAAAATTATGTATGTGCATATGCTGTCATAGAATTTCTTCTTTTCTTATGTTGAATCTATTAATAGTGCTTTTTAAAGTGAACAAAGAAATCTTGAGTACAATTTTCAAATAATTCGTGATAAATAACCTACGCTGACGATAACTTATGAAAGGTGTCCAGGATAAGATATAGTTACTCGTGGAAGTTTGCTTATTAAATGCGATCTCTAAGGAAACAGGAAACAAGAGAATTCGCACCACAGTGATCCAAATTTACGTTCTTGATAGATGTGCGAATATTTTATCTCAGTGGAACTGTTCCATAAACTAGCGGGAGTGTATTTGGCATTGGTTCAGAGATTCGCTTTGGACCCATGGCAACTATGGAAGCAAACATTAAGTGCAATGGATAGTTGAATGGCAGCACCTAGGCAGCGAAGTGCATTTCATCCTAACGGTGGTTTATATGCGATTTCGCAATTGGAGAATTATTCCCATTTCCATCTATCATAGCGCTTTCTTCTCAATGAATGGAAAAAGGTTCATAAAACTCAGCATCATTCGAAAAGAGATTTACAATAGGCTCGGTGATAAGGAATGTCTATCTCGAATTAATTGTCAAAGCTGGATTTTTGATTGGGAAGCAATTCGTATATATAGCTGCTGCGTAAGAAATAAATAAGTTAATGAAATACATTTTAACAATGATTTTCACAAACATTATGAAATCATCAAATACTTATAACCTGAAGTTAATGATTGTTTAAGTAAATATGTAGAGAATGTTTAAGTGCTATAGCTATATAATGTACGGAGTAAGAATTAAATTTCCTGTGTAAAGCTAGCATGCAGGGGATGAAATATCCCCGATTATATTCAACGTTGCTTTAAATAGAATAGCATTAACTATGATAAATATAGTCTTGGCGATCCAAACACACGAACCAAGCTTCTTATTAATTTGTAGGTGTAGTGGACATAAACATTTTCGTAATAGCACATTTCCTTACTGCGATGCAAATAATCAGGTGTTAAAGGTACCGACTGAATGATTTTATGTCCTCAACTCTTTTGAAGTGGAGGGAAAGATCAAAAGTAAGAGAAAAATTTACGATTCGAATGATCGCTTCGAGAGATATGTAGCGCGATATTCTATGAAAGTAATTAGCTACTTGGCACCGACATTTCGTCGATGTGATGGAAATATATATTCGCCCTATCACGTGACTCCATCTTTATTATGGGGCGTTAATGTAAACAGTATCCAATCAAATAATTTGGTTCCTTCATTGGGGAGAGTTCTATAAATAGTCGTCAAGGGGCATTGAGGGTTCGGAAATTACAAATCTCCCGCTCCGAAAAGTTATTCTTGACAACATTTCCTTCATCAAGAGGGCAAAATTCTAACATAAGACGATCGGAAATAGACGTGACTCACCAATATTGCTTGGAGCTAAAATTGATTGCATTATCTTCCAATGTGATTATACTATGCGAAGAATTCTCTAAGCATAAACTCGAAAGAAATGAAAAGCTACTATTCGATTGGTCAGCTGTTATCTTCGTAACTGTAGGCACAAGGTGAGGGATTTATTTTTGATTTATGGATCTAAAAAAATGAATGGTTCTCAAACAAAGATGATGCTGCAAGAATATAAAACCTGTAAAAACGAAGGCCGAATTCTCAATCCAGGTTTTATTGATACTAAAAGGTTTATTCTTGGAACGTATTCGACGATAATTAGAGTCTGTTTTTTGGATATTTATATTTGTGTCAGTTATAAGAAGCTTTTTGTTCATGTTATAACTCCAATGAATGTTTACCTTTATTTTTTGCATAGTATTATTCATTGGTGTTATTATTTGGAATCGTATAATATTCCGAGGTCCTATTACCCATAATACGTCGTTGTGGATTTCCAATTAAGTCCTATCTCAAGTTTTAAAAATACTTAAAAATAGGTTAAAATTTCAAATATAGAAGTATATAAATAAAAGTTCAATTTTAATGAAGATGTTCAATCAGATACATAAAGAATGAGTAATCCAAATTATATTTATTAAATTATTCTTATTTTGTGTATTTATGAAATCCTTTTATCATCAATACATCCATCACGGTCCCACCAAACTATATCCAGAATCCCTTAAATGGATTTGAATATTATCATTTTTGGATAATTTTTATTTAAGTTAATTTTTTTTAAAAGATAGGTACGCCTTCAGTGGATAAATTTTATCGTATATAAGGTCAATATATTTTTATTCACATAGCACAAAATCTATTTATGTTTTCTTTCGCTTAATTTGTTTTGAACGCCATAGAAAGGTCAATTTAATCTTGAGTTTGGAGATTGAATATCATTATTACTTATCAAATGGTTCCACTACAAATGTGCGAATTTTACTCTCTTTATCAAGCCTAAAATCATTAATTTTTTAACAGAATAGAACGACAATTTGTCTGAACTGGATTGTGCTTAAGAAAAATCATCAGATTCATTTTAAATGGGACACTCACATTAGCTCCTTTTTATCGATCATTTAAAATAAAAGTTAAATCGGCAATTCTCAAGTTTTTCTTTTGTTTGAAATGCAGAGTATGTATAGTTTCTTCTCCTCAGATTGCCTTGCATTCGGATCTGTCCGGAGAGTATGTTCAGCTTAGACAAGAATTGAGCTTTCTGGCACCGAGACGGTTTGTGAGATTTCCAACCATCTGCTCTTGCTATGTAATTTGGACGTTAAATTTAGATCTAGGGATGTACTCTAGTACCAGAATAAAGCATTTAGTAGTTTAGAATAAAATCAAGGTTTCTCTCATCCTTAGCTTTTCCTTGACTTTAGAATTGGCGCTCTTAAATTATAACCTGGTTAAAGGTGGTATAGAATATACACTTCAGAAGCGGAACATTTTAATTTTGCTGTCAAATAAAAGTGAACTTAGTAATTCACGTATTAGTTTTTGGAAATAATCTTTACCTCTAGATGTGAGAAGTAGTTCAATATTTATATCTTGAATGATTTGTTAAGAGTTAAATTTCCTCATGCACTACTACATATATTACAATAAGTTTCAATTTACTTTGAAATAAACAGCAAAAACTTGGAAATATTACGTATTAAATTACATTTCAAGTTCCTAAATCTTGTAGAAACATCTTTTTATTGATTAAATATAATATGCTATTTCTCTGGCAATACTAGGAATCGCCTATTATTGTTTTATCTACCGATTAAATAGAACGGAAAATTTCTATTCTATTATAGTTATCGTTCTAATCAATTCAGACTTCATTATTTCCATAGCTCAGTTCTACACATGGTACATAGATGATAAAATGTAATGATTACGGTTATCCATTGCCCTGAACTTCCCTTCCGATGGCATGTTTGTAAACTTCTATGTACATTCGTAACTTCTTACGGACATTATTAGCTTCCCACTTATTACAAGGATGAATAGAAGAACCCATCAGAGCACTATCAGTATTCTTTTACTAGTTCATTCTTCATACACTTTCCCTTCATCCCCTTTGAGAGTACTCGCATGAACTGCTGCCGCATAAAACAACGAAGCTGTGGCTTTTTCGTGGATTAGCCGTATGAGGAAGGCAGCGTGCCAGGAGTCAGTGTAGAAGCAGGTGGAATCACCTGGCCTCTCCAACACGCACTGATAACCGAGATATCTTCGGTTGACCTCTTCGTTTGTTTCCATAAATAGCAGCAGTGCTAGTGAATAGTCAATAAGACCATTGATCGGGAAATTTTATGCGCTAAGGGAGAAACTGGATGCGAACCTTAACAGTATTGGATACTGAGCACTAATGAGAGCTATAATTTTGTAACTGTCCTTAGTGATGCGATGATGGTATAATTCTAACAATAAAATCCCTTATGTTGAAAATTTCAATGTTGATTATATCGGATGCTTACACGTTTAAAAGTTTTCAAACATTGACCGTAGTTTCGTCAAAGTGTTTTCATTATTTCTCAAATATCGCCCGCGATATTTTTCACATTGTTAAATTAATTGTTGCGTCGTTTACCATGATTGCAGTTATATGATTGTATTAAATAATGTTTCCTTGTATCATTTTCTCTATATAAGTTTTAAATTTGGAGAGAGAAATGTTAGAGAGAGAGGAATATAATTGGACATGGATTACTATTGTTTGCAACGAGTTGAGAATTATATGCGAGATAATATAAAGATGATCAGAGCTATGACTAGTAGCTGAAAGCAAAATAAAACATATGTTCTAATATTTAGCCGTAACTTACTATCAGCCTTTCAGTTTTTCTATTTTTTTTCACTGAAAATATTAGAACCCGAGATCCATCATTTCTTAGGAGGAATTCAGTGCATTAGATTAATCTACAAATTGATATTAGCTTATCGAAATGATCGAATAAATATCTTTATGTGTAAGGATTTATAATTAATTGGGTCTATCCTTATTTACGTAAGTTTACCTATTTTCTATCTCCTCTTGTCATTTAGTTATAATTCTATTCGAGATTCGTTAAAATTTTCTCAATTAGTCAATTTCATGATACAAGTATATTAAAAATTAAATCCGTATTCTTTGAAAATATTAAATTTTCCGTTAGCAATTAATTTCAAGTCCTATTATCAAATAAAAAGTTGATGGATAGCTGTTATTATAGTTTCAAACGGAACCATCCTAATAAAAGAATTCGATCTATGCAGACGAACATCCTAACTCTAGTTAATTTAAAATTGGTTGGAAAATTTCCAGATGATAATATTTATCAGGCTCGCTAATTTTCTATTCCTTTTAATTCCCTTTAAAGCTTTTGAACCCGCACCGGAGAGCTATCAAATTACGCACTAGTTTGTATACAACTTCCACACTTTATCCATCAGTTCCTCCTCAGATCTTTCCCCCTATAAACTCGTAGTTTTTTTATATAAAATAGTTCCGATTAAGCCAAGGTCGCGGAAGCTCATTAAAAGCCAGGATATGTAGCAGGCGCCTTAAAAATACACGCATATCACACGTTTTATATGCATTCAGGCCACACGGACTCTCTCTCCCCGGGCTGTTCCGCCCTTCGTCAGTCGAGGATTGTTTTCGGTGTGGATCCGTTTATTTTTTATTCGGTATCCCGTGGGTTAGAGAAGCCTAAGCGATTATCCTACTTCACCGTCTCCTATAGAGGATCATGGAGAATGCATCAGCAGACAAACCGGAGGATCTTGGGAGCAGCATCTGTTTTTAGAGCACCGTCACCGGAGAGTGGTGCGCACATGTCCGGGAAGTCCGAGTCTTTTGGTCGAAGCCGCCAGGGACGTGGGCGGCCCGAGGAATAACAATACGCCGTTGATGCTCTTTTATTTTTCCGTCGGAGGGAAAATCGGCGATAAAACTCCGAGAAGTCATAGGAGATACAGAATTGTAGACGTGTGTATTTATATTTATCTAAGGGGGATATTTTTGAGGAAACTTGTTTCATCATCCGGAAAAATAATACTCTGAGGTTCCGCTACAGTGCGGTTCGGTATAGCGGGGAAGTAGAGAGAGGCATCATCTCAGATGTTTTCTCTTTTATTCAATGGTGGGAGATTGCCAAACCGTTAGCTGCAGGAGGATTTCGCACACCATGGTTTGACAAATGCCGTTATCTCTATCGCCGGTTGAAATAGTTAACGTTGTAATTGGGGACTTAATTATGTGGTATATCAACCACAGGAAGTAATTAAGAAAAGAGGGAGTAATAAAGTGCACGAACGCGTGAGATGTGGGGTTAATATTCGTGAGTAATGGGTACGGTTGCACGATCGGATCGGCGAATTTATTAAGATATCATTATTCATTTAATTTCGCTGAAATGCGTATACATATATATATTTAAGTGTGAACTATTAAAGGAGTTTACTTTCATTAATAATTGTAGAACAGTTTGAATTAGATCGTTATCAATAAGCAGTAAAATTTGAATTCTAAGTAATCTTTAAATTTTAAAGTATATTCTCTTTAGAAAATTACTTATCTTTTATCCATACGATAATATTTAAGTATGAATGGTATTTTTCATCTACTTGCAATAACGGTAGTATTTATGTATTAAGCACATTTATAAGTGATAATTAAAAATTAATTATTAATGATTTCATCATTAAATCTATATCCAGATAATATGTAGCAAAGAAATTTATAAAGAACTCTCATCCATGCTAGTAGTTTTTATGGATTCATTAGGAGAGTATATTTACTTCTTCGTAAGTTTAGTTGAGACGCTGATATCAATCTTATTTATGAATGGTCGGAAGAAATAAATTACTAATTTAATGTATTGTATGACCTTCCTCGTTAATAAATAGCATTTTTAATGTTTTCGTACATTATATCTAATAAGTTTTAATATCATTGAGTTTACACAAGGTTTTTTAGTTATTACACTATTATGTTAATGTTAGTTAATGATGATTAAATACTCTAATGTATAATGCTAATTTACTATAATAGTCGATGATTATTTCTGAAATGTTTCGTTGAGGTCAGATAAAATAGAGAATATATTAATTTTTTTTGGTCATCGCAATTAGTGCGCGGTAGAAACACTTCCAGAACAGCTTCCATAAAGAAATAATATTTCAGAATTTATTATTTTCACAATTAATTAATATTTATAAATGCGCATCTTGCTTATGTACTCTCGAAAACAGTGACTTATTCACGATAGCAAAAAACGATATTTATTGAAATGAATAAATTGCAATATAGCTTCCAGAAATCTTGCAGAAATTTAGAGCTCAATAACATTCTTTGAATTATCTACATGATAAATATCACCGAATTTTGGGTTAACAGGCAGTTATTTTCAGCTTCCGTTTCTATTTTTTGTACGTTATGATGCCGGTTTTCACGAAATAGGAATTGATTGCCTCAATAGATTACTCGTCTATATGTTCCAAATGATATGCAATCAACTCCTCGTGTTTTCTCAATCATAAGTCGCTTTCCTTAATGCCTCGATTTGGTTCTTCGCCACCATGTACGCGCCGTTTAGGAGAATATTCCGAGACCCTTCCACCTCCGCTTAACTAAGGGTTTTCGTAACAGATTCCGGAATGTTATTTTCCCCACGATAGTCATCGCTTTACGAGCACATTTGCCCATGTGCGCATCTTAATCTCGGGTTTATGTGCACTCACGCGTATAAACTAAAGATCAAGATCCGTTTTATGATCGCTTTCGCTTTTTCTTCAAATAAATGCGCGAAGAGTACGCGTTTTGGCTTCTTTCGTGGATTGCTACCACAGTTGCTCTGGAGACTGCAATCGGAATGATTCAGTGATGAATTCTTGTGATGTTATTTTGTAATTTTGAGCGAAAACTAATTTCAAGTACATCGTCAATATAAACGTACGCTAAATTGGGATTAGGATAATTACATAAAATTGAATTATTTTTATCCTGGTTAAAGTAGGAATGAGTTAAACTCTAGGAAGTTATGATGTGAATTCAGTGAAGAATTGGTTTCTCTTTTATCTTCATCGTATACCCCCTATTATTTTTTGTGACCTTAATTACAAATTTAGAAATGCTTAAGATAAGATATTGGAACAGAACATATTGGAACAGCCTCTTATTATTCGTTACTTCCTTGGCGTAAAGTAAGCTAAATATATTATAGTGCGAAACGAATTCATATTATTCAAAACCAACGAATCTTGGATATTAACGAAGACTTTACATCATATCAAATTGTGGATTGATTTGGTGATGATTTTCCGTTATTCGTCGTGAGGTAAACTTATTTTCTTAAAATTGTATTCTTCATTCTTAGTTTTATAAGACGACATAAAATATCACGACAATTTATTTTGGCCTAATCGCCATGGAACTAGTATCCCACGATACATAATTAAGCATCAAGTGGAATTTTAAAACAATCAATTCTGTTGTAGACAAATGCTCAAGTTAAACGTTACATGTATTGGAGAAAAAATATATTTATTCAAATATTAACTAAAAATGGAGCAAAGAGGTGCATTTCCATTATAAGGAAGATATCTAGGATCGGATTCGAAGAAAGATTGAATTCAAATTATTGCTAGTTGTTACCGCATCTTACATAGAACACCGTTTTTTTTCTTCTTAGCATTCTAGAGGATTCATCTTGTAAAACTTTCATGAAGTGTGAACGTCAAATTTTCAGAATTCTTTTAAAGATTGCGTCTTATAGTCACGGATAAATGAAGCCGGTTGAGTCAAGGGACAGCATCACGCTATTTCCAGCAAATTAACCAAGGATTATCTAATTTCGAAATAAGTCCTTGAATAATTATTTTTATGCTTCTTTGAGGCACAGTCTTTCAGCCTATGATCCATAAACTTCCAATTAAATACCTAATGAATAAGATTGTGAGAGCGAAATGAAATTCAAAGCGGTTTATCAGAACCTCAATTATAAAATCATGCATACACTATCGTTCTAAATATATACAAACATATAAAGAAGGACATCCTGGTTTGGCCACCCATAAACGTTAATGGTCATTCTATACGGAAACGAGCAAGATTGGCACAGCGTCAACCAATTTAAAAATCATAACTCAGTCGCCGTAGTGCACCATAAAATAGTGATCGATTGGTTACGGAAACAGGCAACAGCTTAGGCGACATCCGCTGGAACTGATCACTCAGAACGTGGGTGTTGGATGCCCTCGTATATCACACCAAACTTATGACTATATTTTAATCTGGGTCTCTTAAGATCCTCACCCTGCAATCGGATGGCTTCCGCTGGGATTCCCATGGGCGCCTAAGCACGCCGTCGTCCTCAGAGCTGCACCAGAAGGCGATTCCAGCGCTGCAAAATCCTCTCGGTCACCAGTAGCACGTTTCTCCAACCAGAGCGGTTCATGGGGAAGGAATAGGGTCAAAGTGTTTAAAAGGGACTCGTAATTCCAGAAAGGTAATTGCTCACGGTTCTCGGTATCGCGTGCGGGTAACTTCAAGGGTCGGAGGTGAGGGTTAGAGAAAGGTTTAGGAGCGGCGGATGGAAGCAGTACAGTTTCCACCGCACGGAATCGTTCGGTAAACAATATGCTTATAGTTCCACCACTGTAGGAAATCCTCTTGGGTCCGGATGATTGAAAACACTCACTAGCTCAAAGGAACAACTGCCCGGAAAACGGATGGAGGAAAAACAAACGTAGGCGACACTTGGAGCACGAAGCTAATTAGTGGGGTGTAATACATCAGAGGTGTCCAAGACGGTGAGGTTCCAAAGACAGTGAGGCAGCGATGTCATAATCTTTAGCTCTCGGATCTCTCACGCGGTTGGACTCAGAGGGAAAAACCTCATAGGGGAAGCGGACTGATGGTGGTTCATCGGAGGTGAACTATTAACTGAGGCTAACTCCAACCCCACCTTTGTCCCCACCTCTTGGTTCGCGTGCACAAGCCGCTGCGCTCTCTGTATTTCGGGAGAGACTCGCATGTGGCGCCACCGACGGAAGACCGACGAGATTGCGACCCCTTTCCCCTCCTCCCTCTCCCAAGACACACTGGTGGCCTAAAATAAGCAGAGATTCACACCCGACCAAATAACCCTCCCTCCTGTGATATCCGAGATGCGGAGAGGGGATTTTTGCCGGGAAAATGGAAAAGGAAAATTTTCCGCAATGGTTAACTCGGTCGAAAGATGAATTATTCAGTGAGTCGCGGAGTTAAATTAGCCGCTAATCTGGAATGAATGAAATAAATTACTCTTCGGCCTTCGCCCTCGCTTTACGAGGTTCATATGAGGCAATCGTGAAATGGTCGTAATACTTTGGAATGAATAATGTAATGGTATTTAATAATTTTCTCACAGATAATGCAGTTAAAGGAACTGTGAAAAAGTAAGGCGGTGACTTATAAAAGAAACTTTTGTTAGTGTTTGAATGTTATCATTTAAGATAGAGAAAATTTGGAACAGTTTCCAGACTAAAATCTATTGAGATAGCAATGCAAAAATGTATGATGAGTAGAAATCTCTTACAAAATTTATCAGTTAATCAAACTGAAATAAAATAATAAAAGAGTATCTCTTAAGTACCCCTATAGACTTTCAATCTAATTCATTATTTATGTCGTCGTCTTCAGCTTGAATTCACTGCTATATTTGTCTTTATTTTAGTTGAAGTTTACAATGATGAAATTGAATGTATAAGTGTATAATGGACGGCAACTTCTTTTCATTGAATCTAAATTTACTATCAAGCAATAAAACTGACAATCATTGAACTATAAGTGGTTATCGATAATAATTAACTACTTTAATATCTTTTTTAACGCTTAGAAATTTTAATATCCATTCAATACCTGCTCTTTATTATAAATTGTCCTAATTTTAAAGTCTTAATTAAGTCGATTGAAAAGCATGAAGCTAATTTATATATATCTTAGATATCTTTCGGAAGTCCATTATGTGACTAAAGAATTTAAGAGACATAAAAATGAATAGTTTTATGAGTATAAGGAACATGTGATAGAACTAATAATACCAAAATGTAATAGTTTAGTAATTTAGCAAATAATCAAGGTAAATCCTATCAGAAAATAGGAAGCTATGAGAGTTAATAACACTATTATTCCATTCCAATACATATTTTTAAGCCTTTCTTAATTCATCATCTGATGACGCATTACGCATCCATGATTTAATTACTTTGCTGTTACGTATTTTTACCGCAAACCTTGTTAAATATGCGTGGATCTCTCCGCGGCTGTGGTTTCCAAATCTCCCACCCCCGTTGCAACAGACCTGGCTCATCATCCAAATAACGACCGTTTATCATTCACTCTGCGGGAAAAAGTGCCATCCGCTGTCTAATATTCGACTTACGGTGGGTGTGGTTCCAGCGAATCATTTTTATCCAATCCCTTGTTAATAAATGATAGCTTTTGAAATTGGTATTCACGAGGTTTTCTGTCGCATATTTGCGTTAATATACGTGGAAAATCGGAGAATCTTCCTCAACTATAGAAAAAAAGAGTCCTAAAGTTTTTCTTAAAAATTTTAATAGGTTTTAATCTTCGATGAGGATTTTTGTGTTCGGAATTAATAAAAGTAATATAAACGTTATTTGCTGTATTTAATGAATTACGTTAGAATATATTCTTCGTAATTAGCATTCACAAAATCAGAAATAGTACTATTTTATCAAATTTTGATTATTTTCTATATGTCCATTATTTATCATGAATGCATGTTAATAATATTGGCTTAATTTGGAAGTTTAATAAAATTATCAAATAAACTTCTAATCTCCTTCACTTGATGTACTGAGCAAAATCGATTATTATGAGCAATTACAGTAACTTTCATTATAGCTGTAAATATAAAATATCAACTTCTGAATGTTGTTTTTTCATTCTTAGCTATTTACAACCAGTGTTAGAAGTATTTGCAAGTCGAATATGCAATTAAGTTGAAGTTTTAGTGATGTCCGTTGCTTTTAAAAATAAATATGTAAGAAACTATATGTTTTATGAAAAATAACGAACTAATTGATGTGTGATATATTAAAAAATAGAAGTTTTCGTTGGAAATGTATTAAAATAGTTCTAAGAAAATTTCTTATCAAATACTGTTATTTTTATCGAGGGCAACTTTAAATTTCATTATTCATATATAGTTTATACCTTAGTCAAATTCTGAGTAAAAATATCTGGAGAAAACTTTTGAGACAATAGTTTGTGAAAATTTTAATTATGTGGCGTTAAAATATTGACGTATAACAGTTACCCCGCACGTAGTTACCGCAGCTGTTCTTCCAAACGAATTTGAGAATTTGTATAATTGTTATGGTATTTTATAATATTTGTATAACCTAAAAGGAATATTGTTCCAAATTTTGCTTATAAAAACGCTTGAAAGCTTTCTCAATTTGCGGCTCTTAAGGATGGAAAAAAACTTCAGTTGTTTCTTCTGTAAAGGAACTATCTTTAGGTAACTGTGATATCTAAGCAATGATTGTGACCCGAAGAAGCCCCCCTTTCTTCAGTTCAGAATAGCCCCATCCCCTTTTGAATTAGGCCCTCATTCTAACATAAAGGTTTGCTCTCATTGGATCTTTACCATTGTTTCCATACGCTTCACGGGTACTCAAGCGTTCGCATCTACAATTCTTTCGTCAAACCAAAGCGTAGATCGCTTTTCAAGTGAAGATCCCTAAAAAGCACTGATTTCTCAAACATTCATTCATTGGATCTTAAATCTGTTTCCATCAATCTCAACTTGAGAAGGAATGGGAGCAAAACAGCATTTAGATTCGACTGAAGTGAGAGGTAGAGAGAGGTGTCGATACCACTCTGTTGAGCGAAATGCATCTTCGAAGCCTCTCGCTTTAACGTCCCATTTGGGGGTTCATCTCACCGCAAGTGTAAAGATTTGGTCCCGAGATAGAGCACTTAATCCTTCCGGACACCAAACTGCGAAATTCATCTCGCTGTTATCACTACGGACCGCAGAAGATGAGCTATGATTCTTAACACTAAATTGGCTTTTATTTATTATATTTACCATCACGTTAATATAGAAATTTATCATGATCAAAGAAAAAGTATAAACTTATTTACTTAACTCAATAACTTTTGGCGATAATTGGTGGATATTATGCACGATTAATGAACGAGAGCAATTTTGAAATTTGTATAATTGAATAAATTGCTTAAGAATAATAGTCTTGGATAATTATGCTTGATATGTCTTCTCTAAATCTTTTTTTCTAATATATTTCGAGAGATATGTTACGTTTGAATATATACGCACTCCAACAGTCTACAAACATTCCTTTAAATAATTTAGTTTCTTGTATTATAAAACTGTCGTCTTTATAAAAAACGCCATTATATACTCTTGGTCTTCATTCAGGAGATTATTATTAATCATTGACCTTCTGCCGCCTTTCGTTCGTTATTTGCGGAACGTATTTAGCATGGACTCGCCGTCACGCACATCTCTGTTCAGGTTGTTTACCCGAGACAGCGTATCGAATCTCAAATTAGTCGCTAGATCCACTCCATCACCTCCCGGGTTTTCGTAACAAATGATTCCTATCGAACTTCCCTTCCGTTACTTTTTCCCGTCGTTTATCTTGATCGAATCGGGAGGGAGAAAGTGTTCGGCCAAATGTAAATGAAGCTCGTTTATGAGTGGCGTGCAGATGTCTTGCAACATCAGCGACTCGCAGCCAAAGTCAAAAGTGTAACAAAGGGATGGCCTGACTGATTGCGGAAGTTGCGTCCGCAGTTAAATGCGCCGTGTTTACTGGAATAGCCTTAGTCGTTTTAGATGGGGGCTATTCGTCGAAACTGCTAATCTTCGAACCTTCCATGGTCTGTTTTACCCAAATGCGGGGAGGCCTTGAAGGTTCTGTTGGCGTGGACGAAGTGCATTAGAAGAGACCTTGGAAAATAGCGCGATGGAGCGAGGAAATAGACTTGGGCATTTCGGAATTCACTTCGTACATTCAAAAGCCAAGTGTCGTTAGGTTTTAAGTTTTCACCTGTTTACGAGTATATCTACGTTATTAGTCCTTCATAGGAACTGTATACGTGGTCTTGATGCTATCTTTGATATATATGTTCAGTCATTGCAGGATATTAAATTTGAAATAATTCTTCCTTATATGCTATTTGTACACGATAATGGTAACGTCATATGTGAATACATTTGATTACGAATTTTTAATTCAAAGTATCTTCTAAAACACTGACTAAACTAATAGAACTTCTCAATCTATGCCAAACCAAAAAATACATTTGATACGGAATTTTTCTGGAACAGTATAAATTCAAGTGTTTGAAATTCGAGGAGCTTGTTCCTGAAAATGTAACATTCTTACTATGAATCAATCATTTTAGTAAATCAATTTTCCACAAAAATCGGTGTTTCTCTAATACGATAAAAAATTCGAAGCATTCATAACAAATAGCAACTCTTCGAATCTTCTAGAACCTTTAATTCTAGAGTTATATTTGTTCGGTCGCACGTTACGTTGGGAGTTTAATCTTAGAGCTAAATTTCGTAATTAGGTGGCCAAAATTATTTCCGTTGCGTTACTGATGGTGTTTATGTTTTTCCAGGCCTCAGCAGACATCCCAAAGCATAGCGTTTATTTTTACTGATGCGGTAAACCGCATTTACATTAGCGAAAGAATTTGTGTTCCTAAGTTCGTTTCTGAAATTCGGGTTACGGAAGTAATGCTTCGAAGGGTTTCTTATCATCTTAAATAGAAAATACGCAGAAACTGCGGTCAATTTTTCTCAGTAGTGTTGGAGATTCGTTTTAGGGAAGTACAACTCTTTTCTGGGTAACTCAAAATAGGAAGTATGGGTATTTAGGTTTTGTACTGTTTCTCCGTTATTAACTTTAGTGGAATAACTGATTTTTTGGTTTCCATAAAAGCAATGAAAAATAGGGGACTCAAAAATCTTCCATTTATTGAAATTTTTTAGCTCTAAAGAATTAAATTTTATTTTAATACTACCTTTACATCGTACTTGCGACGACGCGTCGCGACGTATCAATTAGAACATAGTTAATGTACTTGAGGAAGGATTAAGCTATCCTTTAGGATAACATGCTTTCTCTTACACTAGAGAGGATCCCGTGTATTTTGAGCGAATAAAGGCGAGGCAAAATACTATCTGAATGAGTTTATTCATATTTTTAGAATAGAATATTTTAAAAAGCTGAATCGCTAAGCATAAAAAACAATACTCCGTATTATTTGAATGTGCTAAGGAGGGCGTTTTACAATTGGGCTGTATGTTCGAAACTATCCCACACTATATTTTGGCGATCAAAGGAGAGAGATGGGACACTGACATGACTTAACCCATGTTACAATCAACTTTCACCAAATGCTAGAGAAAGTTAAACCATTCTAAGGAGAACGAATATTTATAAAGCGCAGATTTGATACATACTCGTGAAATCAATATTGGAAGACTCGACCTCGTGAAAAGCAATAGTTGAATGAAAAACTTTGTAATTTTCTGTGGAAATTTTTTTGAAGGTTTTTCATTATATATTTTTTTTATTTTATTTCATTATATATACGTACTCGTATACTAGAAAAATTTCGAAATAATTTTTTAATAATTATAATAATATTTCGGTTTATTTCATTGGTTGCTGTTAAAGCTATTCATTTACTTATATAATATTTTAAGTCCACAGTAAGATTAATTTTGTTAAGATTCAAGGCGTTACTCACCCGTTCCATCCAATAACGGATATGTTTTACGATTATTTTTTTCATAAAATAAAATCACCTAGTGATTTATCTAGCCTTCTCATTCTCCAATTTCAATTGAAAATGTTTCAGAATTTATACATTGAAATTTTTTGACCGCTCTATCAAAAGGTGCTTGTAAAAATTGAAAGATAACATTAAAGTAAGGTTTATCATCATAAAGGTTAATATCCAGACGAGATAAATTTTATTGCAAAAGATTGCTCGGATAAAAAATAATTGAATCCATCCTTTCGTCACTAAAGCGGATTTCAATAGAGTGCGAGTTTCATAAAGGAAAAAGATTATTATTAAAATCTTTAAATTAATCCAATTTAACGCAATTATGTGAATCATAAAAAAAGTGCCATACTTTTTTAGGTCATCCTTTATCATTTGTTCTCCATTAATTGCTAAGTTTCTTAGAAATGGACTAATTAATAGAGACAGATAAAGATCATAACCATGAACTTATTTTTAGTAACTTTCCCTTTCTGTAGATTCGCAAGTGGGTCGGTAAACACTTTCTCGGTAGACTAAATCTAAATGAGCGGAAAATCCACACTGGAAATGGGACCGCTTTATCTACTCTTGATTCCTACTCCGTTCGTAGAACTTCGTTACTTCGATCGTCTTATAGTATTATACCTATCCCTCATCACTCTTCACTGGAACAAGCTCTCTCTCTAAGAGATTCTAATTATATCCACTTCAGTTGAAGCGAGATTTAGGTCGGCCTGTCTCTTTCCCACCCACTCCTCATCTGATTCTTTTATATTTACTACTCCTTTGTCCCAAAAACGTTTTGTCTTTAATCTGAGCTAAGGGTGCCAAGGAAAGGTTCTTGTGCACCGTGCGTTTTCTAAAGTATTTCATCCGAAATCATTCTAATCCCAGACATATAAAGAATGATCCACGAGATAAGAATATTACATTTCTGATATACTTATAAATACGTATTTCAGCATAAATATATATACATATGATATACTAATAAATATAGTATATTATAAATGGAATATCCTCCTTATATTATTATAGAAAAATGAATTTGAGTTCAAATAAATTAATTTAAATTTAATATATTCAACCAACTGTAGATAAAATGAATGCTGTTTGGTACCGGGAAATTTATCTCGTTAATTTTTTTGTATTTTAGCTGAAAACATATAACATAAGCTATGAAACATTTATTAATTTATATTATTAGCTAACAAATGTCGTGAATAACTTCGTTCAATAGCCATTTTGATTTACCTAAGAGGAATATTTCTGCTTCAGTATCAGCGTAATGAAAGTAAGCTCATGATGCAATTTTATTTACCATAAATCAATTTACAAGTGTTTTGATTAGTAACAGATAAGACTAGTGTTTAAATAGCCTCAGGAATACTATCAAGGTTGGAGAAGGGTAAAAAGTGAACTAATAAAAAAAGGGAGAAAGATTGATATCTCATTAACCGCATCATTAAGTCTAAGATTTTTCACCTAATATTTAATCTCTTTATTATGATTAAACAAGAAATTCAATTCTACCACAGAGGAGCTTTATAAGTGTATGATAAATGTTATCTTTTATTTCTAAAAAATTAAAATACTTGTGAACGGAAGTGATTGAAATTTCTGTGAAGGAAAATTTTAATGAGACCGAAAATTGTATATCTTCGAAATGAGTATGTCCTTTATGTGACTTGTTTATTGCCCCAACTATACATCCTTTAGGTTCATTTAATCCAATGCTACGAGAAGAATTGAAACGTCCCTTATTTAGTGTGTTTTTGATGTTGAATATCGAATAAAAAAATATCGATCTTTAATGGAGTTTATTTTCAAGTCTTATATTTATAAGAATGCCCTTGGTTAGAGATTTATACACTTTTATTGGGAATCTTAATGCTTGCAAGACATTTCCTAATGGATTCCATTTATGGTAAAAGGATTCGCCTTGGTTGGCGGTTATGAACCGAAATTAACTTACACTGATATCGTTTCACTCTACTATCATGATTTGGGACCCCTCCTCTCAGATCTTTGATTTTGGACCAATTATCTCCGAGCACTTCCCATGATCACATTCTCCCATTTTTAGTCTCCTTACTCATCCCAATTGTTGTTGGGTGCAGTTCCGCCAGTACTTCAGGAGTGACTAACCCCCAGCTCACGGGCTAATCTCTGAGGTAATTCATGGAGTCAGGTGTACTAGGAGATGATGGAAGACAAGATGAGTTTTTATCTTGTTTATATTTGAATCCCTGCCAAAGTAAAAACTGTTTTTATTTTCCTATTCCTTCTGCCTCGAATTCGCAGAGGAGAGTTTCGGAAAATGAATAGTTGTCTGAAATAACTAATCATTTTCATCTAAATGGATGCCCGTTCGCACGTTTTCCAGGTTTTCGTTAGGAGTATGAAATATGCATTTTTATCGAAAAAATAGATTTAATGAGGAAAGGAAGATAATTAATGTGAAATTAAAAAAAAAAATCGACAATTTCAAGTTTCAAAATCATTCCACATTATCGCTTTGGATTAGGATCATTTCTCTCTATATTTCGCAATTTCTAATATTTATATATCTATCTACACACGAGCAAGGTCTAACGTTTTTTGCCGTAATAAATTTTGTTTCACCTAGTATACAATTCATAAAGAGTTCATTGTTTACTAAACTGTTTATGGATCTAAGCAGAAGACATCCATGAACTAAATGTTAACTTTTCGGGGAAGTGGTACCAAAAAACAATTTAACCTTCTCTCAACCGAACCTTTAATAGAATGCATGTATTAAGGTGTTATCTCGTTTAGAGTTCTGGGTAATAAAAATTTTCACTGTAAGTCGTTGAATCTTGCACAAAGGGTTTAATAATGCATACATTCTAAGTAGCCTTCGTATACATTCTATTTAATTTTCCCAGCTAAAAGATAATGATTTCTTATTCCAGTGCATCTTGGCGTCTTCGAATCCTGAGAACAACCGTCTCTCGGTGAGTAAACCTCATTTTATCCATTCTAGTTCTTTGATTCATATGATAGGGATCGACATGATCGATTGAAACAAACTGTCGATACGGGTGATATCAGAACACATTCTAATTGCCCATTTTGCTATTGTCGGCACAAAACTCCATCTCGTACCTAAGTAATTGTTTGAAAAGATTTGTCGAATGTTGTGAGGTTTAGTACGGGGACCGTTGATGCGGTTGATGACCTCCGAGTCCAACTTTTGTTTTCAGGATCGGATCTCGAATCATTTCCAAATTATTCCGCAGTGGATACCACAAAAGTATACGTAATCAAACGGCGAAGGTAGCTCGTAAGAGTAATGAGTCAGCGTAACAAATTAGGAATCGTGACTAATTCAATATTCCCAAATCTTTTAGGTCACAAATCTGCGATGAAATCTTTTTTTTCTCTTCCAGATGAACATCCTAATTTTTGAATGCAGCCCTTTAAATCAGCCGCGGTTCATTCACACGCCCATAAGTCGCGAAGGTCTATGAGACACGGTCGTTATGTTCACGATGAGAGAGTGCCCTATAACGCCCTAAGCCGTAAATTAGGATTTTGGCGATCACCTCGTAGCGATAGTGACTTCTGGGAAACGGGAACGCGGACTTGGGTTCCTGCTAATTGACGTCACGCCTGAACTCAACCGAGCCCTGTCCCCCTGCAAAGCTGTGTTGCTCCCATTTTGGACGTGTTCCAGGGGTCCCACTCTACCACCATCCCTACTTGTCCTTCCCGAAAGTGTCCGTTTGGTCGTTGCTGAGTCATAGTGCCTCCGAATCAACACGCGGACTCTAATAAGATTCACAGCTTTATTTCCCCTCATCTTACGGACGCTCTCGAGTGCTGCAGAAAATGGGAATATTCCCGATGATATGTACTGTTGCTCATAGAATTTGTAAACAGTGTGAAATTAGACAGTGTTGCTCTTACATTTAAAGAATAATGGCAATCAGTGTATACATCTGAGAACGAGTGTGTTTGTTTTATTGGATGCATTTGCGATGTTATTTTTTTGTCGGCTATTAGTGTCAGAGAATATGTTTTGATTAAGAGCCCTTGAAGTGTATGAATATCAAACAAAATATTTCTCTGATTTCTGTATTTTCTGTTTATTAGCGCAGCAACTCTTGTTATACATTTAGATATCCAACTTTTACTCACAGCTAATTCGGGTATCACCTATGAATTTACTACTTCTTTTACTCAATTCATGCCTTTCAACTCTTTTGATGAATATAACCCTAATATATTTTTTATAATCTTATCAGAAGTATACTTAGGAAACATGAAGGTATGGGGCTGTGAGTGCAAATCGTTGTATTGTAACGTTCCCATACGAAAGTTTTTTTAGTAGCAGCTTTTCTTACCGGTAGATCATAATAGTTGTAAAAAACCATAGTTATCCCCGCAAAAAAAGTTCTATGTTAGATGTATAACTGAGTCGGGAGAAAAATAATGAGCGACATCTTCCTTAGAAAGTTAATCTCAAAATAATTCTTAAACTCCCAGATAATTGATTGTAAGATATAAACTAGAAAAGGAAATTGTTATGTTAATAATAATTCATTATAATTCTCAATATCATTAATACACTGAAAATGAATATCTCAGGAACTTGTTCAAATAAAAAAGAAAAAAATACGATAACTGTGCAATAATTGGAAAGGTATGAAACTGAATTAGCAAAAAATAATTCTGCCAATTAATTTTATTACTATAAATATTTCTCGTCATTGTAAGAAGTTTTTAGTTTTACTAAAAGAGTAAATAATGAGCTGGAATGGGGTAAAAGTAATATAATAATAATAATGGGGTAAAGTTAATCAAAAGAATAACATTTCATTCTTGTTTGAATAATCCAGCTGAGATACTCCTCCCCAATTGCTGTTGTTTGTACACATATGACGAATTATCCATCCAATCTTGAAAACTGTTCCTCCTCGACTATCGTTCCTTCATTGAATTCCCCTCCTGCATAGTTATTCAAAGTACCTGAAACGATAACAAAAGGGACATTTCAAAAACGAAATATTGTATTTTCGGATGATAGGATATTATTATAAGGCGCATTCCAGATTTTTTAGTATTCATAGTCATTTTTCGTGCGACCTTTTGTCCGAAAATACATCATTGCACAAAATATTTGGTTTCGCAATCATATAAAAGTACGTAATAGCGCATATAAGTAGCGCGGCATAGACGTGCAGAGCAGCTACCCCTTTTGCAGACAGTTTGCTATGGGACTGGCGAATATGGAAGGTAGTTGTGATGAATTGATATCGACATGTACAAGAAGAAGAATTAGAAAAATGTGATGTAGTTCAGTTAGAGCTGTAGATCCAATCTAACTGCATATAAAACGACTGCATACAAACAAACGACCAATAATGATCATAACATTGTATGTTCATCGCCTCATTTTAGCTTCAAGGGAGCCCTCTTCCTAAAAATTGAACATTATTATGGGTTATCTATTTAGTTCAGTAGGACGACAGTCATCGTGATTTATCAAAAAAACTAACATACTCAAGAGCATTTGTAGATAATGACTTCTAATAACCATAGTCATTTGTTAAAAAAATCAACATATTTCTTGAACACAGTCAATATTTTTTCCATACGTCCTTGTAAAGTTTCGAAAAATTTGGCGTCCTAAACATTAAAAATTAATAATAAGATTCAATAGACAAGCAAATTCCAAAAATAGAGGCATATTATGCAACAAAACACTGACAAGAACACCTTGTTGCTATAATATCGATACATCTTAATATTCGGCTGAAAATGTTTAAAAAAGTTGAAAATACAGTAAAATTTTGAACATGTGATGACAAATATAAGTAACGAGCAAAAGTTTCGAAAGTCTGCCATGGTAACAATTCTTTAGGAGAATCTCTTTTAAAGATTAATTATCCTTGTTAAAAATGGTTCCTTGACAGAAGCCTAATAAAATTCGTATGCAAAGATATTGTAGAAAAAGTTTATTAAAATCTAAAATAATGAGAATCAAAAGAATAATAATTCATTCATCTTAAAACATTACTAATGAAAGGAGGAAATAAATGTGGATTAAACAGAGACGGATGATAAATGTACTGAATGATAGTTGCCATTCTCATTTTTGCTACTATTCTAAAACTATTTCAGAATTGACCTCTCTCCTATGAATATTTCACTCTAAAGTAGTACTATAATTGAGGAGACTGGCAAACATTAATATATCATTTTTCTCCTACTGTCAAATTCATTTGATTGATGTTACTTCATTAATATTCCTTTCGAACTGTTAAAGAGAAGTTGAAAATAAAGTATGAATTAGAACATAAATATCGTACTTAAGCTATTAATTGTAATTAAGAAATAAAAATGTATCGCGAGCAATACTATATATGTCATTCTTGGTAACGTAGGAAAATGTCAATAATAATCAATGCAATCCGAATCAAATTAATAAAAAATTGAATCGAATATCAATAAACTCCCGGCTCTCGATTCTGATTCGCTGAGGGAAGTACCACCGCTTTCAGTCCAAGCGTTTTGTAATTATATTTTATTTTTAAGACAGTAAATTAACTATTTTTTGAAAATCAAGCAAATATCCAAAACAAAGAATTTACCTCTAATTCTCATCGCTATGAAAGCTACCATAATGACTTGTAATTAATTATAGCAGCCAATCCTCGTCTCATACTCTTCTAAAGCCAGATAATTTTGCAAAGTACATAATGAAGTAGGGAAATATGTAGCACCAATAGTAATTACTTCTGTTCGTGGTAGCATGCAAGGAAGAGCTGTTCATCTTAAGGAACACTTGAAAAAAGTATTTCGCGATGAATTCTTATAGTGTATAAGCTTCGGAAAGAAGCAGCAGTAACATAATGAACGATTTATCAAGTTTTAATGAAACATTATATGATCACATCTAATTTGATCAGGACAGTAAATTAACTTTGCTCTTCACCCTATGCATTCATATAATTTTCATCTTGTAGTATAGTTAAGTCATCGTCAGGTTACCTCCTTATGAAAGAATAGTTGAACGGACATCATAGTTTGCACAACCTCATACCTTGAAAAGTAATCCATTAACATATTAAAATGTGTATAATAAAACCTCCACTTCGAAGTAAGGCGATGACTACTCTTTGCAGTCCCTTGGGTGCAGTGAATTATTCATCTCAGCAGTAGGAATTTGTCGGTAGAGAAGCATCCTGGAATTGAAATAGGAAGATGTCATTGAAAATCAAGCAATTATTCAAAACAAAGAATCTTCCTCTACTTCTGATCGCTATGAAAGCTGCCGTATTGACTTGTAATTCATTATAGCAGCCAATCCTCGTCTCTTACCATTCAAAAGCCAAGAAATAGAGCAAATTGCATTATGAAGTAGAGAAGTCTATAGCCCCACAGTATTTCTGTTCATGGTACTATGCATGGTAGAGCTCTTTTACTCGATGAATACTTGAAAAAAGTCTTTCGCGATCAATTCTGATAGTGTATTAGCTTCAGAAAGTAGCAGCAGTAACGTATTTAACGATTAATCAAATTTTAATTTATCATTTGAAGATTTCATCTAATTTGAGTTCCCGGTAAACATTTTTCTTGATTCTGATTGGCTGAGAGAAATACCACCGCTGTCAGTGGAGACGCTGTATTAATGAATTTCATGGCAAAGAATTGTTGATCCAATTTCCGATCGACTGACCTCAAAATTTCTTTCTTCTTTTACGTCGACGGCGAGTAATGGCGGTTTTCCTCAATTCCGAAGAATAAGCTTTCGATACCTTATGAAAATGGTCTTTCTGTGCGGTAAGACTCACGTAGTAGGAAGAAAATCATAATAAATACTAGTCTTCATGAAAATTTAATCGTTTACGATGGACCGCAAGTTAATTTCGAAAAATCTTCTTTCAATTTTAGATTCCCGCCGGTAACAATGGCGCCCCGAATTGCCGCCATGCATTTCGCACTTTCCATGGCGGCCCCGCCGCGTTCACTTCGTTCCCATTCCCAGTCCCTTATTTTCCCTTTCCTCAAAGGAAATCAACACGATTGAAGACGAAATCATCCTCACGTAAACTATGATGGTACGAGGAAGCGCTCTGACTATAGAAACGGCTTCGGAATCTTAATAAAGTTCGCGTCCAGGCGATAATATACGAGTCCATGTGAACGATACAGCTGAGACAATGTAGCATTCGTTCGCTGTTGTTTACATCTGGTCTTATTTACGGTGATCAAGATATCCCCCAGACGAGGGCACTCCAAACTCCGCGTTTCGAAGCAATCAGGAGGTTAAATTGCGATGCACATTCTTGTCAACGCAGGCAAAGAGATGAGGAAAATATTCCGATGGGTCTCACCTTTAAAATTCTCCGTGAACCTCGCTCGAAGCTTCTCGCCTCACTCACTCGACGATGTCACAATGCAGTCCCGTGCAAATCAGCCACATCGATTATATCCTATATGTTCTCCAATGACCACCAAACGCAACATCACTGTCGCCTTCTCCAGGGGCAATCTTCAAGATTCCACTGGCCGCGGGAGAGATGAGAATTGAACGTACACTACGAAAAAGCTTCTCCATTCGCAAGATACGAGCACGATGTTTACTCGCGAGACGGACCGAGCAACTGAACGAATACTTGGCCCTCTGTCGGATTCCGGTTAGCAATTTCGGGGCAAAAAGACGACGACCGTCGTTCTATTTTCTCCTTTCCTCGTTTAGCTTTAGAGGTGTCGGTGACAAATAAATGTAGAGCAAGTTCTTCTATTCCGACTCTTTAAGATTCGTAATGTGGAAGCAATTTAAGCCCGATGGTGGAACAGGTTTCTGTGAATAGTACAAGACTTATTGCCGAAAATGTTCATCACGTTGGTAACGCACGAGCTAAATATGAGAGCGTTCCTATCCAAATGTTTTGCACCATTGCGGGGCATCCTCATGACTCAGATGAATTTTTTAATCTTATTGATGATAGGTAGTTTAAAGGAAAGCAATCGATGGAAATTTGTCGAGCTCTCACGAAAGCCCTTGAGGTAATAAAACCTTAACGAGTGCTTTAACTTTACTCGGAGAGCGGTCAAACTTAAGGGCATGCATTTAACTTTAAAGGTTTTTTCTTACTAATATTTCTTGAAGGGAGTGGAGTAAAACACAGTTTTCAACCATTTAAAATAGAAACTTTATTGCGTTTCAACCATCAGTTACATAGCAAGCGATACGTTCAATTCACATCCTCGTGCATCACATGAAAGAGATGTTCACTATGTTGGTCGTTCTATAAGTTGCATCAAATCTCCTGCCCAAATGTGGAAAAGAACCTAGCTCACTCCTCGTCCGACGTCCCGGCCTTGTTTCCTTGCTAGATGTACCTACAGAAAGAATACACCTGAAAATAAGAGAAATGTTTTAGGAGCAAGGGAGACATGTACCTCGTTGTTCGTTCGGTGCCTGAAAAACGATAGGTAATAAAATAGTTATCCGAGAGGGGAAACACGGTATCTCAGCAGCAATGGAGACTCGCTTACAGTGCTCATCGCCGCCAGCCGAATTGCCCATTCCATCATCGAATAAAATCAAAACTATCCCTTACACACACCCATCAAACCAAGGGAAATTATAATAATATTAATTCTCTTTCAACCCTATAGATTCGTATAACTCTCATCTTGCAGAAATGTTAAGTGAGTTGACCACTTATGAAAGAAAAGTTGAACAAAAGTCATTGTTTCAAATACCTCTTATCTTGAAGGGAAATCATCTTACTTGCTCAAACGTGCAATCAGTATCCTTGCACGATAACAACACTCCCTGCTTGCAAAGTTTCCTTTCCCATCACCCAAGTACTAAAACTGATTCAATTTATCACTCAGGAACTTAAATTCATCAATTGGAAATCACACCGTTGGTCTCATTGGTGTGGCATCTATCAAAAGGAAATGTTATCAGAAACTAATGCTCACTAACTAATCCTACCTTGGAAATGTTACCCACCCAAATGTGTAATTAACATCCGGGAATCATAACAGCAAGTTTCTGTTTGCCAAATTGCCTTTTTCATTTTTGAACTGATAAATACTCTTAAATATAACCCATAAAGACACTAATTGTTGCATTGTAAATCGATCACCTTTGTCGTTCAATTTATAGATTCCTTTCATTTCCATCGTGCAGAATCATTCACATTGTCACATCCGATGAAAGGAATTATTTACATTACCAACGTTTCAAAAAACTCTTACCTTGAAAAATAATCCACTAACATACTGAAATGTGCAACATGAAACCTCCCCTTCGAAGTTAAGTGATGAGCACTCTAATGCAGTCCATTGGGTGCAGTGAATTATTAATCTGAGCTGCAGGAATTTGTCGGTGGAGAAGCATCCTGGAATTGAAATAGAAAGATGTCATTGAAAATCAAGCAATTATCCAAAACAAAGAATTTACCTCTAATTCTCATCGCTATGAAAGCTACCATAATGACTTGTAATTAATTATAGCAGCCAATCCTCGTCTCATACTCTTCTAAAGCCAGATAATTTTGCAAAGTACATAATGAAGTAGGGAAATATGTAGCACCAATAGTAATTACTTCTGTTCGTGGTAGCATGCAAGGAAGAGCTGTTCATCTTAAGGAACACTCGAAAAAAGTATTTCGCGATGAATTCTTATAGTGTATAAGCTTCAGAAAGAAGCAGCAGTAACATAATGAACGATTTATCAAGTTTTAATGAAACATTATATGATCACATCTAATTTGATCAGGACAGTAAATTAACTTTGCTCTTCACCCTATGCATTCATATAATTTTCATCTTGTAGTATAGTTAAGTCATCGTCAGGTTACCTCCTTATGAAAGAATAGTTGAACGGACATCATAGTTTGCACAACCTCATACCTTGAAAAGTAATCCATTAACATATTAAAATGTGTATAATAAAACCTCCACTTCGAAGTAAGGCGATGACTACTCTTTGCAGTCCCTTGGGTGCAGTGAATTATTCATCTCAGCAGTAGGAATTTGTCGGTAGAGAAGCATCCTGGAATTGAAATAGGAAGATGTCATTGAAAATCAAGCAATTATTCAAAACAAAGAATCTTCCTCTACTTCTGATCGCTATGAAAGCTGCCGTATTGACTTGTAATTAATTATAGCAGCCAATCCTCGTCTCTTACCCTTCAAAAGCCAAGAAATAGAGCAAATTGCATTATGAAGTAGAGAAGTCTATAGCCCCACAGTATTTCTGTTCATGGTACTATGCATGGTAGAGCTCTTTTACTCGATGAATACTTGAAAAAAGTCTTTCGCGATCAATTCTGATAGTGTATTAGCTTCAGAAAGTAGCAGCAGTAACGTATTTAACGATTAATCAAATTTTAATTTATCATTTGAAGATTTCATCTAATTTGAGTTCCCGGTAAACATTTTTCTTGATTCTGATTGGCTGAGAGAAATACCACCGCTGTCAGTGGAGACGCTGTATTAATGAATTTCATGGCAAAGAATTGTCGATCCAATTTCCGATCGACTGACCTCAAAATTTCTTTCTTCTTTTACGTCGACGGCGAGTAATGGCGGTTTTCCTCAATTCCGAAGAATAAGCTTTCGATACCTTATGAAAATGGTCTTTCTGTGCGGTAAGACTCACGTAGTAGGAAGAAAATCATAATAAATACTAGTCTTCATGAAAATTTAATCGTTTACGATGGACCGCAAGTTAATTTCGAAAAATCTTCTTTCAATTTTAGATTCCCGCCGGTAACAATGGCGCCCCGAATTGCCGCCATGCATTTCGCACTTTCCATGGCGGCCCCGCCGCGTTCACTTCGTTCCCATTCCCAGTCCCTTATTTTCCCTTTCCTCAAAGGAAATCAACACGATTGAAGACGAAATCATCCTCACGTAAACTATGATGGTACGAGGAAGCGCTCTGACTATAGAAACGGCTTCGGAATCTTAATAAAGTTCGCGTCCAGGCGATAATATACGAGTCCATGTGAACGATACAGCTGAGACAATGTAGCATTCGTTCGCTGTTGTTTACATCTGGTCTTATTTACGGTGATCAAGATATCCCCCAGACGAGGGCACTCCAAACTCCGCGTTTCGAAGCAATCAGGAGGTTAAATTGCGATGCACATTCTTGTCAACGCAGGCAAAGAGATGAGGAAAATATTCCGATGGGTCTCACCTTTAAAATTCTCCGTGAACCTCGCTCGAAGCTTCTCGCCTCACTCACTCGACGATGTCACAATGCAGTCCCGTGCAAATCAGCCACATCGATTATATCCTATATGTTCTCCAATGACCACCAAACGCAACATCACTGTCGCCTTCTCCAGGGGCAATCTTCAAGATTCCACTGGCCGCGGGAGAGATGAGAATTGAACGTACACTACGAAAAAGCTTCTCCATTCGCAAGATACGAGCACGATGTTTACTCGCGAGACGGACCGAGCAACTGAACGAATACTTGGCCCTCTGTCGGATTCCGGTTAGCAATTTCGGGGCAAAAAGACGACGACCGTCGTTCTATTTTCTCCTTTCCTCGTTTAGCTTTAGAGGTGTCGGTGACAAATAAATGTAGAGCAAGTTCTTCTATTCCGACTCTTTAAGATTCGTAATGTGGAAGCAATTTAAGCCCGATGGTGGAACAGGTTTCTGTGAATAGTACAAGACTTATCGCCGAAAATGTTCATCACGTTGGTAACGCACGAGTTAAAATATGAGAGCGTTCCTATCCAAATGTTTTGCACCATTGCGGGGCATCCTCATGACTCAGATGAATTTTTTAATCTTATTGATGATAGGTAGTTTAAAGGAAAGCAATCGATGGAAATTTGTCGAGCTCTCACGAAAGCCCTTGAGGTAATAAAACCTTAACGAGTGCTTTAACTTTACTCGGAGAGCGGTCAAACTTAAGGGCATGCATTTAACTTTAAAGGTTTTTTCTTACTAATATTTCTTGAAGGGAGTGGAGTAAAACACAGTTTTCAACCATTTAAAATAGAAACTTTATTGCGTTTCAACCATCAGTTACATAGCAAGCGATACGTTCAATTCACATCCTCGTGCATCACATGAAAGAGATGTTCACTATGTTGGTCGTTCTATAAGTTGCATCAAATCTCCTGCCCAAATGTGGAAAAGAACCTAGCTCACTCCTCGTCCGACGTCCCGGCCTTGTTTCCTTGCTAGATGTACCTACAGAAAGAATACACCTGAAAATAAGAGAAATGTTTTAGGAGCAAGGGAGACATGTACCTCGTTGTTCGTTCGGTGCCTGAAAAACGATAGGTAATAAAATAGTTATCCGAGAGGGGAAACACGGTATCTCAGCAGCAATGGAGACTCGCTTACAGTGCTCATCGCCGCCAGCCGAATTGCCCATTCCATCATCGAATAAAATCAAAACTATCCCTTACACACACCCATCAAACCAAGGGAAATTATAATAATATTAATTCTCTTTCAACCCTATAGATTCGTATAACTCTCATCTTGCAGAAATGTTAAGTGAGTTGACCACTTATGAAAGAAAAGTTGAACAAAAGTCATTGTTTCAAATACCTCTTATCTTGAAGGGAAATCATCTTACTTGCTCAAACGTGCAATCAGTATCCTTGCACGATAACAACACTCCCTGCTTGCAAAGTTTCCTTTCCCATCACCCAAGTACTAAAACTGATTCAATTTATCACTCAGGAACTTAAATTCATCAATTGGAAATCACACCGTTGGTCTCATTGGTGTGGCATCTATCAAAAGGAAATGTTATCAGAAACTAATGCTCACTAACTAATCCTACCTTGGAAATGTTACCCACCCAAATGTGTAATTAACATCCGGGAATCATAACAGCAAGTTTCTGTTTGCCAAATTGCCTTTTTCATTTTTGAACTGATAAATACTCTTAAATATAACCCATAAAGACACTAATTGTTGCATTGTAAATCGATCACCTTTGTCGTTCAATTTATAGATTCCTTTCATTTCCATCGTGCAGAATCATTCACATTGTCACATCCGATGAAAGGAATTATTTACATTACCAACGTTTCAAAAAACTCTTACCTTGAAAAATAATCCACTAACATACTGAAATGTGCAACATGAAACCTCCCCTTCGAAGTTAAGTGATGAGCACTCTAATGCAGTCCATTGGGTGCAGTGAATTATTAATCTGAGCTGCAGGAATTTGTCGGTGGAGAAGCATCCTGGAATTGAAATAGAAAGATGTCATTGAAAATCAAGCAATTATCCAAAACAAAGAATTTACCTCTAATTCTCATCGCTATGAAAGCTACCATAATGACTTGTAATTAATTATAGCAGCCAATCCTCGTCTCATACTCTTCTAAAGCCAGATAATTTTGCAAAGTACATAATGAAGTAGGGAAATATGTAGCACCAATAGTAATTACTTCTGTTCGTGGTAGCATGCAAGGAAGAGCTGTTCATCTTAAGGAACACTCGAAAAAAGTATTTCGCGATGAATTCTTATAGTGTATAAGCTTCAGAAAGAAGCAGCAGTAACATAATGAACGATTTATCAAGTTTTAATGAAACATTATATGATCACATCTAATTTGATCAGGACAGTAAATTAACTTTGCTCTTCACCCTATGCATTCATATAATTTTCATCTTGTAGTATAGTTAAGTCATCGTCAGGTTACCTCCTTATGAAAGAATAGTTGAACGGACATCATAGTTTGCACAACCTCATACCTTGAAAAGTAATCCATTAACATATTAAAATGTGTATAATAAAACCTCCACTTCGAAGTAAGGCGATGACTACTCTTTGCAGTCCCTTGGGTGCAGTGAATTATTCATCTCAGCAGTAGGAATTTGTCGGTAGAGAAGCATCCTGGAATTGAAATAGGAAGATGTCATTGAAAATCAAGCAATTATTCAAAACAAAGAATCTTCCTCTACTTCTGATCGCTATGAAAGCTGCCGTATTGACTTGTAATTCATTATAGCAGCCAATCCTCGTCTCTTACCCTTCAAAAGCCAAGAAATAGAGCAAATTGCATTATGAAGTAGAGAAGTCTATAGCCCCACAGTATTTCTGTTCATGGTACTATGCATGGTAGAGCTCTTTTACTCGATGAATACTTGAAAAAAGTCTTTCGCGATCAATTCTGATAGTGTATTAGCTTCAGAAAGTAGCAGCAGTAACGTATTTAACGATTAATCAAATTTTAATTTATCATTTGAAGATTTCATCTAATTTGAGTTCCCGGTAAACATTTTTCTTGATTCTGATTGGCTGAGAGAAATACCACCGCTGTCAGTGGAGACGCTGTATTAATGAATTTCATGGCAAAGAATTGTTGATCCAATTTCCGATCGAATGACCTCAAAATTTCTTTCTTCTTTTACGTCGACGGCGAGTAATGGCGGTATTCCTCAATTCCGAAGAATAAGCTTTCGATACCTTATGAAAATGGTCTTTCTGTGCGGTAAGACTCACGTAGTAGGAAGAAAATCATAATAAATACTAGTCTTCATGAAAATTTAATCGTTTACGATGGACCGCAAGTTAATTTCGAAAAATCTTCTTTCAATTTTAGATTCCCGCCGGTAACAATGGCGCCCCGAATTGCCGCCATGCATTTCGCACTTTCCATGGCGGCCCCGCCGCGTTCACTTCGTTCCCATTCCCAGTCCCTTATTTTCCCTTTCCTCAAAGGAAATCAACACGATTGAAGACGAAATCATCCTCACGTAAACTATGATGGTACGAGGAAGCGCTCTGACTATAGAAACGGCTTCGGAATCTTAATAAAGTTCGCGTCCAGGCGATAATATACGAGTCCATGTGAACGATACAGCTGAGACAATGTAGCATTCGTTCGCTGTTGTTTACATCTGGTCTTATTTACGGTGATCAAGATATCCCCCAGACGAGGGCACTCCAAACTCCGCGTTTCGAAGCAATCAGGAGGTTAAATTGCGATGCACATTCTTGTCAACGCAGGCAAAGAGATGAGGAAAATATTCCGATGGGTCTCACCTTTAAAATTCTCCGTGAACCTCGCTCGAAGCTTCTCGCCTCACTCACTCGACGATGTCACAATGCAGTCCCGTGCAAATCAGCCACATCGATTATATCCTATATGTTCTCCAATGACCACCAAACGCAACATCACTGTCGCCTTCTCCAGGGGCAATCTTCAAGATTCCACTGGCCGCGGGAGAGATGAGAATTGAACGTACACTACGAAAAAGCTTCTCCATTCGCAAGATACGAGCACGATGTTTACTCGCGAGACGGACCGAGCAACTGAACGAATACTTGGCCCTCTGTCGGATTCCGGTTAGCAATTTCGGGGCAAAAAGACGACGACCGTCGTTCTATTTTCTCCTTTCCTCGTTTAGCTTTAGAGGTGTCGGTGACAAATAAATGTAGAGCAAGTTCTTCTATTCCGACTCTTTAAGATTCGTAATGTGGAAGCAATTTAAGCCCGATGGTGGAACAGGTTTCTGTGAATAGTACAAGACTTATCGCCGAAAATGTTCATCACGTTGGTAACGCACGAGTTAAAATATGAGAGCGTTCCTATCCAAATGTTTTGCACCATTGCGGGGCATCCTCATGACTCAGATGAATTTTTTAATCTTATTGATGATAGGTAGTTTAAAGGAAAGCAATCGATGGAAATTTGTCGAGCTCTCACGAAAGCCCTTGAGGTAATAAAACCTTAACGAGTGCTTTAACTTTACTCGGAGAGCGGTCAAACTTAAGGGCATGCATTTAACTTTAAAGGTTTTTTCTTACTAATATTTCTTGAAGGGAGTGGAGTAAAACACAGTTTTCAACCATTTAAAATAGAAACTTTATTGCGTTTCAACCATCAGTTACATAGCAAGCGATACGTTCAATTCACATCCTCGTGCATCACATGAAAGAGATGTTCACTATGTTGGTCGTTCTATAAGTTGCATCAAATCTCCTGCCCAAATGTGGAAAAGAACCTAGCTCACTCCTCGTCCGACGTCCCGGCCTTGTTTCCTTGCTAGATGTACCTACAGAAAGAATACACCTGAAAATAAGAGAAATGTTTTAGGAGCAAGGGAGACATGTACCTCGTTGTTCGTTCGGTGCCTGAAAAACGATAGGTAATAAAATAGTTATCCGAGAGGGGAAACACGGTATCTCAGCAGCAATGGAGACTCGCTTACAGTGCTCATCGCCGCCAGCCGAATTGCCCATTCCATCATCGAATAAAATCAAAACTATCCCTTACACACACCCATCAAACCAAGGGAAATTATAATAATATTAATTCTCTTTCAACCCTATAGATTCGTATAACTCTCATCTTGCAGAAATGTTAAGTGAGTTGACCACTTATGAAAGAAAAGTTGAACAAAAGTCATTGTTTCAAATACCTCTTATCTTGAAGGGAAATCATCTTACTTGCTCAAACGTGCAATCAGTATCCTTGCACGATAACAACACTCCCTGCTTGCAAAGTTTCCTTTCCCATCACCCAAGTACTAAAACTGATTCAATTTATCACTCAGGAACTTAAATTCATCAATTGGAAATCACACCGTTGGTCTCATTGGTGTGGCATCTATCAAAAGGAAATGTTATCAGAAACTAATGCTCACTAACTAATCCTACCTTGGAAATGTTACCCACCCAAATGTGTAATTAACATCCGGGAATCATAACAGCAAGTTTCTGTTTGCCAAATTGCCTTTTTCATTTTTGAACTGATAAATACTCTTAAATATAACCCATAAAGACACTAATTGTTGCATTGTAAATCGATCACCTTTGTCGTTCAATTTATAGATTCCTTTCATTTCCATCGTGCAGAATCATTCACATTGTCACATCCGATGAAAGGAATTATTTACATTACCAACGTTTCAAAAAACTCTTACCTTGAAAAATAATCCACTAACATACTGAAATGTGCAACATGAAACCTCCCCTTCGAAGTTAAGTGATGAGCACTCTAATGCAGTCCATTGGGTGCAGTGAATTATTAATCTGAGCTGCAGGAATTTGTCGGTGGAGAAGCATCCTGGAATTGAAATAGAAAGATGTCATTGAAAATCAAGCAATTATCCAAAACAAAGAATTTACCTCTAATTCTCATCGCTATGAAAGCTACCATAATGACTTGTAATTAATTATAGCAGCCAATCCTCGTCTCATACTCTTCTAAAGCCAGATAATTTTGCAAAGTACATAATGAAGTAGGGAAATATGTAGCACCAATAGTAATTACTTCTGTTCGTGGTAGCATGCAAGGAAGAGCTGTTCATCTTAAGGAACACTTGAAAAAAGTATTTCGCGATGAATTCTTATAGTGTATAAGCTTCGGAAAGAAGCAGCAGTAACATAATGAACGATTTATCAAGTTTTAATGAAACATTATATGATCACATCTAATTTGATCAGGACAGTAAATTAACTTTGCTCTTCACCCTATGCATTCATATAATTTTCATCTTGTAGTATAGTTAAGTCATCGTCAGGTTACCTCCTTATGAAAGAATAGTTGAACGGACATCATAGTTTGCACAACCTCATACCTTGAAAAGTAATCCATTAACATATTAAAATGTGTATAATAAAACCTCCACTTCGAAGTAAGGCGATGACTACTCTTTGCAGTCCCTTGGGTGCAGTGAATTATTCATCTCAGCAGTAGGAATTTGTCGGTAGAGAAGCATCCTGGAATTGAAATAGGAAGATGTCATTGAAAATCAAGCAATTATTCAAAACAAAGAATCTTCCTCTACTTCTGATCGCTATGAAAGCTGCCGTATTGACTTGTAATTCATTATAGCAGCCAATCCTCGTCTCTTACCATTCAAAAGCCAAGAAATAGAGCAAATTGCATTATGAAGTAGAGAAGTCTATAGCCCCACAGTATTTCTGTTCATGGTACTATGCATGGTAGAGCTCTTTTACTCGATGAATACTTGAAAAAAGTCTTTCGCGATCAATTCTGATAGTGTATTAGCTTCAGAAAGTAGCAGCAGTAACGTATTTAACGATTAATCAAATTTTAATTTATCATTTGAAGATTTCATCTAATTTGAGTTCCCGGTAAACATTTTTCTTGATTCTGATTGGCTGAGAGAAATACCACCGCTGTCAGTGGAGACGCTGTATTAATGAATTTCATGGCAAAGAATTGTTGATCCAATTTCCGATCGAATGACCTCAAAATTTCTTTCTTCTTTTACGTCGACGGCGAGTAATGGCGGTTTTCCTCAATTCCGAAGAATAAGCTTTCGATACCTTATGAAAATGGTCTTTCTGTGCGGTAAGACTCACGTAGTAGGAAGAAAATCATAATAAATACTAGTCTTCATGAAAATTTAATCGTTTACGATGGACCGCAAGTTAATTTCGAAAAATCTTCTTTCAATTTTAGATTCCCGCCGGTAACAATGGCGCCCCGAATTGCCGCCATGCATTTCGCACTTTCCATGGCGGCCCCGCCGCGTTCACTTCGTTCCCATTCCCAGTCCCTTATTTTCCCTTTCCTCAAAGGAAATCAACACGATTGAAGACGAAATCATCCTCACGTAAACTATGATGGTACGAGGAAGCGCTCTGACTATAGAAACGGCTTCGGAATCTTAATAAAGTTCGCGTCCAGGCGATAATATACGAGTCCATGTGAACGATACAGCTGAGACAATGTAGCATTCGTTCGCTGTTGTTTACATCTGGTCTTATTTACGGTGATCAAGATATCCCCCAGACGAGGGCACTCCAAACTCCGCGTTTCGAAGCAATCAGGAGGTTAAATTGCGATGCACATTCTTGTCAACGCAGGCAAAGAGATGAGGAAAATATTCCGATGGGTCTCACCTTTAAAATTCTCCGTGAACCTCGCTCGAAGCTTCTCGCCTCACTCACTCGACGATGTCACAATGCAGTCCCGTGCAAATCAGCCACATCGATTATATCCTATATGTTCTCCAATGACCACCAAACGCAACATCACTGTCGCCTTCTCCAGGGGCAATCTTCAAGATTCCACTGGCCGCGGGAGAGATGAGAATTGAACGTACACTACGAAAAAGCTTCTCCATTCGCAAGATACGAGCACGATGTTTACTCGCGAGACGGACCGAGCAACTGAACGAATACTTGGCCCTCTGTCGGATTCCGGTTAGCAATTTCGGGGCAAAAAGACGACGACCGTCGTTCTATTTTCTCCTTTCCTCGTTTAGCTTTAGAGGTGTCGGTGACAAATAAATGTAGAGCAAGTTCTTCTATTCCGACTCTTTAAGATTCGTAATGTGGAAGCAATTTAAGCCCGATGGTGGAACAGGTTTCTGTGAATAGTACAAGACTTATCGCCGAAAATGTTCATCACGTTGGTAACGCACGAGTTAAAATATGAGAGCGTTCCTATCCAAATGTTTTGCACCATTGCGGGGCATCCTCATGACTCAGATGAATTTTTTAATCTTATTGATGATAGGTAGTTTAAAGGAAAGCAATCGATGGAAATTTGTCGAGCTCTCACGAAAGCCCTTGAGGTAATAAAACCTTAACGAGTGCTTTAACTTTACTCGGAGAGCGGTCAAACTTAAGGGCATGCATTTAACTTTAAAGGTTTTTTCTTACTAATATTTCTTGAAGGGAGTGGAGTAAAACACAGTTTTCAACCATTTAAAATAGAAACTTTATTGCGTTTCAACCATCAGTTACATAGCAAGCGATACGTTCAATTCACATCCTCGTGCATCACATGAAAGAGATGTTCACTATGTTGGTCGTTCTATAAGTTGCATCAAATCTCCTGCCCAAATGTGGAAAAGAACCTAGCTCACTCCTCGTCCGACGTCCCGGCCTTGTTTCCTTGCTAGATGTACCTACAGAAAGAATACACCTGAAAATAAGAGAAATGTTTTAGGAGCAAGGGAGACATGTACCTCGTTGTTCGTTCGGTGCCTGAAAAACGATAGGTAATAAAATAGTTATCCGAGAGGGGAAACACGGTATCTCAGCAGCAATGGAGACTCGCTTACAGTGCTCATCGCCGCCAGCCGAATTGCCCATTCCATCATCGAATAAAATCAAAACTATCCCTTACACACACCCATCAAACCAAGGGAAATTATAATAATATTAATTCTCTTTCAACCCTATAGATTCGTATAACTCTCATCTTGCAGAAATGTTAAGTGAGTTGACCACTTATGAAAGAAAAGTTGAACAAAAGTCATTGTTTCAAATACCTCTTATCTTGAAGGGAAATCATCTTACTTGCTCAAACGTGCAATCAGTATCCTTGCACGATAACAACACTCCCTGCTTGCAAAGTTTCCTTTCCCATCACCCAAGTACTAAAACTGATTCAATTTATCACTCAGGAACTTAAATTCATCAATTGGAAATCACACCGTTGGTCTCATTGGTGTGGCATCTATCAAAAGGAAATGTTATCAGAAACTAATGCTCACTAACTTATCCTACCTTGGAAATGTTACCCACCCAAATGTGTAATTAACATCCGGGAATCATAACAGCAAGTTTCTGTTTGCCAAATTGCCTTTTTCATTTTTGAACTGATAAATACTCTTAAATATAACCCATAAAGACACTAATTGTTGCATTGTAAATCGATCACCTTTGTCGTTCAATTTATAGATTCCTTTCATTTCCATCGTGCAGAATCATTCACATTGTCACATCCGATGAAAGGAATTATTTACATTACCAACGTTTCAAAAAACTCTTACCTTGAAAAATAATCCACTAACATACTGAAATGTGCAACATGAAACCTCCCCTTCGAAGTTAAGTGATGAGCACTCTAATGCAGTCCATTGGGTGCAGTGAATTATTAATCTGAGCTGCAGGAATTTGTCGGTGGAGAAGCATCCTGGAATTGAAATAGAAAGATGTCATTGAAAATCAAGCAATTATCCAAAACAAAGAATTTACCTCTAATTCTCATCGCTATGAAAGCTACCATAATGACTTGTAATTAATTATAGCAGCCAATCCTCGTCTCATACTCTTCTAAAGCCAGATAATTTTGCAAAGTACATAATGAAGTAGGGAAATATGTAGCACCAATAGTAATTACTTCTGTTCGTGGTAGCATGCAAGGAAGAGCTGTTCATCTTAAGGAACACTCGAAAAAAGTATTTCGCGATGAATTCTTATAGTGTATAAGCTTCAGAAAGAAGCAGCAGTAACATAATGAACGATTTATCAAGTTTTAATGAAACATTATATGATCACATCTAATTTGATCAGGACAGTAAATTAACTTTGCTCTTCACCCTATGCATTCATATAATTTTCATCTTGTAGTATAGTTAAGTCATCGTCAGGTTACCTCCTTATGAAAGAATAGTTGAACGGACATCATAGTTTGCACAACCTCATACCTTGAAAAGTAATCCATTAACATATTAAAATGTGTATAATAAAACCTCCACTTCGAAGTAAGGCGATGACTACTCTTTGCAGTCCCTTGGGTGCAGTGAATTATTCATCTCAGCAGTAGGAATTTGTCGGTAGAGAAGCATCCTGGAATTGAAATAGGAAGATGTCATTGAAAATCAAGCAATTATTCAAAACAAAGAATCTTCCTCTACTTCTGATCGCTATGAAAGCTGCCGTATTGACTTGTAATTCATTATAGCAGCCAATCCTCGTCTCTTACCCTTCAAAAGCCAAGAAATAGAGCAAATTGCATTATGAAGTAGAGAAGTCTATAGCCCCACAGTATTTCTGTTCATGGTACTATGCATGGTAGAGCTCTTTTACTCGATGAATACTTGAAAAAAGTCTTTCGCGATCAATTCTGATAGTGTATTAGCTTCAGAAAGTAGCAGCAGTAACGTATTTAACGATTAATCAAATTTTAATTTATCATTTGAAGATTTCATCTAATTTGAGTTCCCGGTAAACATATTTCTTGATTCTGATTGGCTGAGAGAAATACCACCGCTGTCAGTGGAGACGCTGTATTAATGAATTTCATGGCAAAGAATTGTTGATCCAATTTCCGATCGACTGACCTCAAAATTTCTTTCTTCTTTTACGTCGACGGCGAGTAATGGCGGTTTTCCTCAATTCCGAAGAATAAGCTTTCGATACCTTATGAAAATGGTCTTTCTGTGCGGTAAGACTCACGTAGTAGGAAGAAAATCATAATAAATACTAGTCTTCATGAAAATTTAATCGTTTACGATGGACCGCAAGTTAATTTCGAAAAATCTTCTTTCAATTTTAGATTCCCGCCGGTAACAATGGCGCCCCGAATTGCCGCCATGCATTTCGCACTTTCCATGGCGGCCCCGCCGCGTTCACTTCGTTCCCATTCCCAGTCCCTTATTTTCCCTTTCCTCAAAGGAAATCAACACGATTGAAGACGAAATCATCCTCACGTAAACTATGATGGTACGAGGAAGCGCTCTGACTATAGAAACGGCTTCGGAATCTTAATAAAGTTCGCGTCCAGGCGATAATATACGAGTCCATGTGAACGATACAGCTGAGACAATGTAGCATTCGTTCGCTGTTGTTTACATCTGGTCTTATTTACGGTGATCAAGATATCCCCCAGACGAGGGCACTCCAAACTCCGCGTTTCGAAGCAATCAGGAGGTTAAATTGCGATGCACATTCTTGTCAACGCAGGCAAAGAGATGAGGAAAATATTCCGATGGGTCTCACCTTTAAAATTCTCCGTGAACCTCGCTCGAAGCTTCTCGCCTCACTCACTCGACGATGTCACAATGCAGTCCCGTGCAAATCAGCCACATCGATTATATCCTATATGTTCTCCAATGACCACCAAACGCAACATCACTGTCGCCTTCTCCAGGGGCAATCTTCAAGATTCCACTGGCCGCGGGAGAGATGAGAATTGAACGTACACTACGAAAAAGCTTCTCCATTCGCAAGATACGAGCACGATGTTTACTCGCGAGACGGACCGAGCAACTGAACGAATACTTGGCCCTCTGTCGGATTCCGGTTAGCAATTTCGGGGCAAAAAGACGACGACCGTCGTTCTATTTTCTCCTTTCCTCGTTTAGCTTTAGAGGTGTCGGTGACAAATAAATGTAGAGCAAGTTCTTCTATTCCGACTCTTTAAGATTCGTAATGTGGAAGCAATTTAAGCCCGATGGTGGAACAGGTTTCTGTGAATAGTACAAGACTTATCGCCGAAAATGTTCATCACGTTGGTAACGCACGAGTTAAAATATGAGAGCGTTCCTATCCAAATGTTTTGCACCATTGCGGGGCATCCTCATGACTCAGATGAATTTTTTAATCTTATTGATGATAGGTAGTTTAAAGGAAAGCAATCGATGGAAATTTGTCGAGCTCTCACGAAAGCCCTTGAGGTAATAAAACCTTAACGAGTGCTTTAACTTTACTCGGAGAGCGGTCAAACTTAAGGGCATGCATTTAACTTTAAAGGTTTTTTCTTACTAATATTTCTTGAAGGGAGTGGAGTAAAACACAGTTTTCAACCATTTAAAATAGAAACTTTATTGCGTTTCAACCATCAGTTACATAGCAAGCGATACGTTCAATTCACATCCTCGTGCATCACATGAAAGAGATGTTCACTATGTTGGTCGTTCTATAAGTTGCATCAAATCTCCTGCCCAAATGTGGAAAAGAACCTAGCTCACTCCTCGTCCGACGTCCCGGCCTTGTTTCCTTGCTAGATGTACCTACAGAAAGAATACACCTGAAAATAAGAGAAATGTTTTAGGAGCAAGGGAGACATGTACCTCGTTGTTCGTTCGGTGCCTGAAAAACGATAGGTAATAAAATAGTTATCCGAGAGGGGAAACACGGTATCTCAGCAGCAATGGAGACTCGCTTACAGTGCTCATCGCCGCCAGCCGAATTGCCCATTCCATCATCGAATAAAATCAAAACTATCCCTTACACACACCCATCAAACCAAGGGAAATTATAATAATATTAATTCTCTTTCAACCCTATAGATTCGTATAACTCTCATCTTGCAGAAATGTTAAGTGAGTTGACCACTTATGAAAGAAAAGTTGAACAAAAGTCATTGTTTCAAATACCTCTTATCTTGAAGGGAAATCATCTTACTTGCTCAAACGTGCAATCAGTATCCTTGCACGATAACAACACTCCCTGCTTGCAAAGTTTCCTTTCCCATCACCCAAGTACTAAAACTGATTCAATTTATCACTCAGGAACTTAAATTCATCAATTGGAAATCACACCGTTGGTCTCATTGGTGTGGCATCTATCAAAAGGAAATGTTATCAGAAACTAATGCTCACTAACTAATCCTACCTTGGAAATGTTACCCACCCAAATGTGTAATTAACATCCGGGAATCATAACAGCAAGTTTCTGTTTGCCAAATTGCCTTTTTCATTTTTGAACTGATAAATACTCTTAAATATAACCCATAAAGACACTAATTGTTGCATTGTAAATCGATCACCTTTGTCGTTCAATTTATAGATTCCTTTCATTTCCATCGTGCAGAATCATTCACATTGTCACATCCGATGAAAGGAATTATTTACATTACCAACGTTTCAAAAAACTCTTACCTTGAAAAATAATCCACTAACATACTGAAATGTGCAACATGAAACCTCCCCTTCGAAGTTAAGTGATGAGCACTCTAATGCAGTCCATTGGGTGCAGTGAATTATTAATCTGAGCTGCAGGAATTTGTCGGTGGAGAAGCATCCTGGAATTGAAATAGAAAGATGTCATTGAAAATCAAGCAATTATCCAAAACAAAGAATTTACCTCTAATTCTCATCGCTATGAAAGCTACCATAATGACTTGTAATTAATTATAGCAGCCAATCCTCGTCTCATACTCTTCTAAAGCCAGATAATTTTGCAAAGTACATAATGAAGTAGGGAAATATGTAGCACCAATAGTAATTACTTCTGTTCGTGGTAGCATGCAAGGAAGAGCTGTTCATCTTAAGGAACACTCGAAAAAAGTATTTCGCGATGAATTCTTATAGTGTATAAGCTTCAGAAAGAAGCAGCAGTAACATAATGAACGATTTATCAAGTTTTAATGAAACATTATATGATCACATCTAATTTGATCAGGACAGTAAATTAACTTTGCTCTTCACCCTATGCATTCATATAATTTTCATCTTGTAGTATAGTTAAGTCATCGTCAGGTTACCTCCTTATGAAAGAATAGTTGAACGGACATCATAGTTTGCACAACCTCATACCTTGAAAAGTAATCCATTAACATATTAAAATGTGTATAATAAAACCTCCACTTCGAAGTAAGGCGATGACTACTCTTTGCAGTCCCTTGGGTGCAGTGAATTATTCATCTCAGCAGTAGGAATTTGTCGGTAGAGAAGCATCCTGGAATTGAAATAGGAAGATGTCATTGAAAATCAAGCAATTATTCAAAACAAAGAATCTTCCTCTACTTCTGATCGCTATGAAAGCTGCCGTATTGACTTGTAATTCATTATAGCAGCCAATCCTCGTCTCTTACCCTTCAAAAGCCAAGAAATAGAGCAAATTGCATTATGAAGTAGAGAAGTCTATAGCCCCACAGTATTTCTGTTCATGGTACTATGCATGGTAGAGATCTTTTACTCGATGAATACTTGAAAAAAGTCTTTCGCGATCAATTCTGATAGTGTATTAGCTTCAGAAAGTAGCAGCAGTAACGTATTTAACGATTAATCAAATTTTAATTTATCATTTGAAGATTTCATCTAATTTGAGTTCCCGGTAAACATTTTTCTTGATTCTGATTGGCTGAGAGAAATACCACCGCTGTCAGTGGAGACGCTGTATTAATGAATTTCATGGCAAAGAATTGTTGATCCAATTTCCGATCGACTGACCTCAAAATTTCTTTCTTCTTTTACGTCGACGGCGAGTAATGGCGGTTTTCCTCAATTCCGAAGAATAAGCTTTCGATACCTTATGAAAATGGTCTTTCTGTGCGGTAAGACTCACGTAGTAGGAAGAAAATCATAATAAATACTAGTCTTCATGAAAATTTAATCGTTTACGATGGACCGCAAGTTAATTTCGAAAAATCTTCTTTCAATTTTAGATTCCCGCCGGTAACAATGGCGCCCCGAATTGCCGCCATGCATTTCGCACTTTCCATGGCGGCCCCGCCGCGTTCACTTCGTTCCCATTCCCAGTCCCTTATTTTCCCTTTCCTCAAAGGAAATCAACACGATTGAAGACGAAATCATCCTCACGTAAACTATGATGGTACGAGGAAGCGCTCTGACTATAGAAACGGCTTCGGAATCTTAATAAAGTTCGCGTCCAGGCGATAATATACGAGTCCATGTGAACGATACAGCTGAGACAATGTAGCATTCGTTCGCTGTTGTTTACATCTGGTCTTATTTACGGTGATCAAGATATCCCCCAGACGAGGGCACTCCAAACTCCGCGTTTCGAAGCAATCAGGAGGTTAAATTGCGATGCACATTCTTGTCAACGCAGGCAAAGAGATGAGGAAAATATTCCGATGGGTCTCACCTTTAAAATTCTCCGTGAACCTCGCTCGAAGCTTCTCGCCTCACTCACTCGACGATGTCACAATGCAGTCCCGTGCAAATCAGCCACATCGATTATATCCTATATGTTCTCCAATGACCACCAAACGCAACATCACTGTCGCCTTCTCCAGGGGCAATCTTCAAGATTCCACTGGCCGCGGGAGAGATGAGAATTGAACGTACACTACGAAAAAGCTTCTCCATTCGCAAGATACGAGCACGATGTTTACTCGCGAGACGGACCGAGCAACTGAACGAATACTTGGCCCTCTGTCGGATTCCGGTTAGCAATTTCGGGGCAAAAAGACGACGACCGTCGTTCTATTTTCTCCTTTCCTCGTTTAGCTTTAGAGGTGTCGGTGACAAATAAATGTAGAGCAAGTTCTTCTATTCCGACTCTTTAAGATTCGTAATGTGGAAGCAATTTAAGCCCGATGGTGGAACAGGTTTCTGTGAATAGTACAAGACTTATCGCCGAAAATGTTCATCACGTTGGTAACGCACGAGTTAAAATATGAGAGCGTTCCTATCCAAATGTTTTGCACCATTGCGGGGCATCCTCATGACTCAGATGAATTTTTTAATCTTATTGATGATAGGTAGTTTAAAGGAAAGCAATCGATGGAAATTTGTCGAGCTCTCACGAAAGCCCTTGAGGTAATAAAACCTTAACGAGTGCTTTAACTTTACTCGGAGAGCGGTCAAACTTAAGGGCATGCATTTAACTTTAAAGGTTTTTTCTTACTAATATTTCTTGAAGGGAGTGGAGTAAAACACAGTTTTCAACCATTTAAAATAGAAACTTTATTGCGTTTCAACCATCAGTTACATAGCAAGCGATACGTTCAATTCACATCCTCGTGCATCACATGAAAGAGATGTTCACTATGTTGGTCGTTCTATAAGTTGCATCAAATCTCCTGCCCAAATGTGGAAAAGAACCTAGCTCACTCCTCGTCCGACGTCCCGGCCTTGTTTCCTTGCTAGATGTACCTACAGAAAGAATACACCTGAAAATAAGAGAAATGTTTTAGGAGCAAGGGAGACATGTACCTCGTTGTTCGTTCGGTGCCTGAAAAACGATAGGTAATAAAATAGTTATCCGAGAGGGGAAACACGGTATCTCAGCAGCAATGGAGACTCGCTTACAGTGCTCATCGCCGCCAGCCGAATTGCCCATTCCATCATCGAATAAAATCAAAACTATCCCTTACACACACCCATCAAACCAAGGGAAATTATAATAATATTAATTCTCTTTCAACCCTATAGATTCGTATAACTCTCATCTTGCAGAAATGTTAAGTGAGTTGACCACTTATGAAAGAAAAGTTGAACAAAAGTCATTGTTTCAAATACCTCTTATCTTGAAGGGAAATCATCTTACTTGCTCAAACGTGCAATCAGTATCCTTGCACGATAACAACACTCCCTGCTTGCAAAGTTTCCTTTCCCATCACCCAAGTACTAAAACTGATTCAATTTATCACTCAGGAACTTAAATTCATCAATTGGAAATCACACCGTTGGTCTCATTGGTGTGGCATCTATCAAAAGGAAATGTTATCAGAAACTAATGCTCACTAACTTATCCTACCTTGGAAATGTTACCCACCCAAATGTGTAATTAACATCCGGGAATCATAACAGCAAGTTTCTGTTTGCCAAATTGCCTTTTTCATTTTTGAACTGATAAATACTCTTAAATATAACCCATAAAGACACTAATTGTTGCATTGTAAATCGATCACCTTTGTCGTTCAATTTATAGATTCCTTTCATTTCCATCGTGCAGAATCATTCACATTGTCACATCCGATGAAAGGAATTATTTACATTACCAACGTTTCAAAAAACTCTTACCTTGAAAAATAATCCACTAACATACTGAAATGTGCAACATGAAACCTCCCCTTCGAAGTTAAGTGATGAGCACTCTAATGCAGTCCATTGGGTGCAGTGAATTATTAATCTGAGCTGCAGGAATTTGTCGGTGGAGAAGCATCCTGGAATTGAAATAGAAAGATGTCATTGAAAATCAAGCAATTATCCAAAACAAAGAATTTACCTCTAATTCTCATCGCTATGAAAGCTACCATAATGACTTGTAATTAATTATAGCAGCCAATCCTCGTCTCATACTCTTCTAAAGCCAGATAATTTTGCAAAGTACATAATGAAGTAGGGAAATATGTAGCACCAATAGTAATTACTTCTGTTCGTGGTAGCATGCAAGGAAGAGCTGTTCATCTTAAGGAACACTCGAAAAAAGTATTTCGCGATGAATTCTTATAGTGTATAAGCTTCAGAAAGAAGCAGCAGTAACATAATGAACGATTTATCAAGTTTTAATGAAACATTATATGATCACATCTAATTTGATCAGGACAGTAAATTAACTTTGCTCTTCACCCTATGCATTCATATAATTTTCATCTTGTAGTATAGTTAAGTCATCGTCAGGTTACCTCCTTATGAAAGAATAGTTGAACGGACATCATAGTTTGCACAACCTCATACCTTGAAAAGTAATCCATTAACATATTAAAATGTGTATAATAAAACCTCCACTTCGAAGTAAGGCGATGACTACTCTTTGCAGTCCCTTGGGTGCAGTGAATTATTCATCTCAGCAGTAGGAATTTGTCGGTAGAGAAGCATCCTGGAATTGAAATAGGAAGATGTCATTGAAAATCAAGCAATTATTCAAAACAAAGAATCTTCCTCTACTTCTGATCGCTATGAAAGCTGCCGTATTGACTTGTAATTCATTATAGCAGCCAATCCTCGTCTCTTACCCTTCAAAAGCCAAGAAATAGAGCAAATTGCATTATGAAGTAGAGAAGTCTATAGCCCCACAGTATTTCTGTTCATGGTACTATGCATGGTAGAGCTCTTTTACTCGATGAATACTTGAAAAAAGTCTTTCGCGATCAATTCTGATAGTGTATTAGCTTCAGAAAGTAGCAGCAGTAACGTATTTAACGATTAATCAAATTTTAATTTATCATTTGAAGATTTCATCTAATTTGAGTTCCCGGTAAACATTTTTCTTGATTCTGATTGGCTGAGAGAAATACCACCGCTGTCAGTGGAGACGCTGTATTAATGAATTTCATGGCAAAGAATTGTTGATCCAATTTCCGATCGAATGACCTCAAAATTTCTTTCTTCTTTTACGTCGACGGCGAGTAATGGCGGTTTTCCTCAATTCCGAAGAATAAGCTTTCGATACCTTATGAAAATGGTCTTTCTGTGCGGTAAGACTCACGTAGTAGGAAGAAAATCATAATAAATACTAGTCTTCATGAAAATTTAATCGTTTACGATGGACCGCAAGTTAATTTCGAAAAATCTTCTTTCAATTTTAGATTCCCGCCGGTAACAATGGCGCCCCGAATTGCCGCCATGCATTTCGCACTTTCCATGGCGGCCCCGCCGCGTTCACTTCGTTCCCATTCCCAGTCCCTTATTTTCCCTTTCCTCAAAGGAAATCAACACGATTGAAGACGAAATCATCCTCACGTAAACTATGATGGTACGAGGAAGCGCTCTGACTATAGAAACGGCTTCGGAATCTTAATAAAGTTCGCGTCCAGGCGATAATATACGAGTCCATGTGAACGATACAGCTGAGACAATGTAGCATTCGTTCGCTGTTGTTTACATCTGGTCTTATTTACGGTGATCAAGATATCCCCCAGACGAGGGCACTCCAAACTCCGCGTTTCGAAGCAATCAGGAGGTTAAATTGCGATGCACATTCTTGTCAACGCAGGCAAAGAGATGAGGAAAATATTCCGATGGGTCTCACCTTTAAAATTCTCCGTGAACCTCGCTCGAAGCTTCTCGCCTCACTCACTCGACGATGTCACAATGCAGTCCCGTGCAAATCAGCCACATCGATTATATCCTATATGTTCTCCAATGACCACCAAACGCAACATCACTGTCGCCTTCTCCAGGGGCAATCTTCAAGATTCCACTGGCCGCGGGAGAGATGAGAATTGAACGTACACTACGAAAAAGCTTCTCCATTCGCAAGATACGAGCACGATGTTTACTCGCGAGACGGACCGAGCAACTGAACGAATACTTGGCCCTCTGTCGGATTCCGGTTAGCAATTTCGGGGCAAAAAGACGACGACCGTCGTTCTATTTTCTCCTTTCCTCGTTTAGCTTTAGAGGTGTCGGTGACAAATAAATGTAGAGCAAGTTCTTCTATTCCGACTCTTTAAGATTCGTAATGTGGAAGCAATTTAAGCCCGATGGTGGAACAGGTTTCTGTGAATAGTACAAGACTTATCGCCGAAAATGTTCATCACGTTGGTAACGCACGAGTTAAAATATGAGAGCGTTCCTATCCAAATGTTTTGCACCATTGCGGGGCATCCTCATGACTCAGATGAATTTTTTAATCTTATTGATGATAGGTAGTTTAAAGGAAAGCAATCGATGGAAATTTGTCGAGCTCTCACGAAAGCCCTTGAGGTAATAAAACCTTAACGAGTGCTTTAACTTTACTCGGAGAGCGGTCAAACTTAAGGGCATGCATTTAACTTTAAAGGTTTTTTCTTACTAATATTTCTTGAAGGGAGTGGAGTAAAACACAGTTTTCAACCATTTAAAATAGAAACTTTATTGCGTTTCAACCATCAGTTACATAGCAAGCGATACGTTCAATTCACATCCTCGTGCATCACATGAAAGAGATGTTCACTATGTTGGTCGTTCTATAAGTTGCATCAAATCTCCTGCCCAAATGTGGAAAAGAACCTAGCTCACTCCTCGTCCGACGTCCCGGCCTTGTTTCCTTGCTAGATGTACCTACAGAAAGAATACACCTGAAAATAAGAGAAATGTTTTAGGAGCAAGGGAGACATGTACCTCGTTGTTCGTTCGGTGCCTGAAAAACGATAGGTAATAAAATAGTTATCCGAGAGGGGAAACACGGTATCTCAGCAGCAATGGAGACTCGCTTACAGTGCTCATCGCCGCCAGCCGAATTGCCCATTCCATCATCGAATAAAATCAAAACTATCCCTTACACACACCCATCAAACCAAGGGAAATTATAATAATATTAATTCTCTTTCAACCCTATAGATTCGTATAACTCTCATCTTGCAGAAATGTTAAGTGAGTTGACCACTTATGAAAGAAAAGTTGAACAAAAGTCATTGTTTCAAATACCTCTTATCTTGAAGGGAAATCATCTTACTTGCTCAAACGTGCAATCAGTATCCTTGCACGATAACAACACTCCCTGCTTGCAAAGTTTCCTTTCCCATCACCCAAGTACTAAAACTGATTCAATTTATCACTCAGGAACTTAAATTCATCAATTGGAAATCACACCGTTGGTCTCATTGGTGTGGCATCTATCAAAAGGAAATGTTATCAGAAACTAATGCTCACTAACTTATCCTACCTTGGAAATGTTACCCACCCAAATGTGTAATTAACATCCGGGAATCATAACAGCAAGTTTCTGTTTGCCAAATTGCCTTTTTCATTTTTGAACTGATAAATACTCTTAAATATAACCCATAAAGACACTAATTGTTGCATTGTAAATCGATCACCTTTGTCGTTCAATTTATAGATTCCTTTCATTTCCATCGTGCAGAATCATTCACATTGTCACATCCGATGAAAGGAATTATTTACATTACCAACGTTTCAAAAAACTCTTACCTTGAAAAATAATCCACTAACATACTGAAATGTGCAACATGAAACCTCCCCTTCGAAGTTAAGTGATGAGCACTCTAATGCAGTCCATTGGGTGCAGTGAATTATTAATCTGAGCTGCAGGAATTTGTCGGTGGAGAAGCATCCTGGAATTGAAATAGAAAGATGTCATTGAAAATCAAGCAATTATCCAAAACAAAGAATTTACCTCTAATTCTCATCGCTATGAAAGCTACCATAATGACTTGTAATTAATTATAGCAGCCAATCCTCGTCTCATACTCTTCTAAAGCCAGATAATTTTGCAAAGTACATAATGAAGTAGGGAAATATGTAGCACCAATAGTAATTACTTCTGTTCGTGGTAGCATGCAAGGAAGAGCTGTTCATCTTAAGGAACACTCGAAAAAAGTATTTCGCGATGAATTCTTATAGTGTATAAGCTTCAGAAAGAAGCAGCAGTAACATAATGAACGATTTATCAAGTTTTAATGAAACATTATATGATCACATCTAATTTGATCAGGACAGTAAATTAACTTTGCTCTTCACCCTATGCATTCATATAATTTTCATCTTGTAGTATAGTTAAGTCATCGTCAGGTTACCTCCTTATGAAAGAATAGTTGAACGGACATCATAGTTTGCACAACCTCATACCTTGAAAAGTAATCCATTAACATATTAAAATGTGTATAATAAAACCTCCACTTCGAAGTAAGGCGATGACTACTCTTTGCAGTCCCTTGGGTGCAGTGAATTATTCATCTCAGCAGTAGGAATTTGTCGGTAGAGAAGCATCCTGGAATTGAAATAGGAAGATGTCATTGAAAATCAAGCAATTATTCAAAACAAAGAATCTTCCTCTACTTCTGATCGCTATGAAAGCTGCCGTATTGACTTGTAATTCATTATAGCAGCCAATCCTCGTCTCTTACCCTTCAAAAGCCAAGAAATAGAGCAAATTGCATTATGAAGTAGAGAAGTCTATAGCCCCACAGTATTTCTGTTCATGGTACTATGCATGGTAGAGCTCTTTTACTCGATGAATACTTGAAAAAAGTCTTTCGCGATCAATTCTGATAGTGTATTAGCTTCAGAAAGTAGCAGCAGTAACGTATTTAACGATTAATCAAATTTTAATTTATCATTTGAAGATTTCATCTAATTTGAGTTCCCGGTAAACATTTTTCTTGATTCTGATTGGCTGAGAGAAATACCACCGCTGTCAGTGGAGACGCTGTATTAATGAATTTCATGGCAAAGAATTGTTGATCCAATTTCCGATCGACTGACCTCAAAATTTCTTTCTTCTTTTACGTCGACGGCGAGTAATGGCGGTTTTCCTCAATTCCGAAGAATAAGCTTTCGATACCTTATGAAAATGGTCTTTCTGTGCGGTAAGACTCACGTAGTAGGAAGAAAATCATAATAAATACTAGTCTTCATGAAAATTTAATCGTTTACGATGGACCGCAAGTTAATTTCGAAAAATCTTCTTTCAATTTTAGATTCCCGCCGGTAACAATGGCGCCCCGAATTGCCGCCATGCATTTCGCACTTTCCATGGCGGCCCCGCCGCGTTCACTTCGTTCCCATTCCCAGTCCCTTATTTTCCCTTTCCTCAAAGGAAATCAACACGATTGAAGACGAAATCATCCTCACGTAAACTATGATGGTACGAGGAAGCGCTCTGACTATAGAAACGGCTTCGGAATCTTAATAAAGTTCGCGTCCAGGCGATAATATACGAGTCCATGTGAACGATACAGCTGAGACAATGTAGCATTCGTTCGCTGTTGTTTACATCTGGTCTTATTTACGGTGATCAAGATATCCCCCAGACGAGGGCACTCCAAACTCCGCGTTTCGAAGCAATCAGGAGGTTAAATTGCGATGCACATTCTTGTCAACGCAGGCAAAGAGATGAGGAAAATATTCCGATGGGTCTCACCTTTAAAATTCTCCGTGAACCTCGCTCGAAGCTTCTCGCCTCACTCACTCGACGATGTCACAATGCAGTCCCGTGCAAATCAGCCACATCGATTATATCCTATATGTTCTCCAATGACCACCAAACGCAACATCACTGTCGCCTTCTCCAGGGGCAATCTTCAAGATTCCACTGGCCGCGGGAGAGATGAGAATTGAACGTACACTACGAAAAAGCTTCTCCATTCGCAAGATACGAGCACGATGTTTACTCGCGAGACGGACCGAGCAACTGAACGAATACTTGGCCCTCTGTCGGATTCCGGTTAGCAATTTCGGGGCAAAAAGACGACGACCGTCGTTCTATTTTCTCCTTTCCTCGTTTAGCTTTAGAGGTGTCGGTGACAAATAAATGTAGAGCAAGTTCTTCTATTCCGACTCTTTAAGATTCGTAATGTGGAAGCAATTTAAGCCCGATGGTGGAACAGGTTTCTGTGAATAGTACAAGACTTATCGCCGAAAATGTTCATCACGTTGGTAACGCACGAGTTAAAATATGAGAGCGTTCCTATCCAAATGTTTTGCACCATTGCGGGGCATCCTCATGACTCAGATGAATTTTTTAATCTTATTGATGATAGGTAGTTTAAAGGAAAGCAATCGATGGAAATTTGTCGAGCTCTCACGAAAGCCCTTGAGGTAATAAAACCTTAACGAGTGCTTTAACTTTACTCGGAGAGCGGTCAAACTTAAGGGCATGCATTTAACTTTAAAGGTTTTTTCTTACTAATATTTCTTGAAGGGAGTGGAGTAAAACACAGTTTTCAACCATTTAAAATAGAAACTTTATTGCGTTTCAACCATCAGTTACATAGCAAGCGATACGTTCAATTCACATCCTCGTGCATCACATGAAAGAGATGTTCACTATGTTGGTCGTTCTATAAGTTGCATCAAATCTCCTGCCCAAATGTGGAAAAGAACCTAGCTCACTCCTCGTCCGACGTCCCGGCCTTGTTTCCTTGCTAGATGTACCTACAGAAAGAATACACCTGAAAATAAGAGAAATGTTTTAGGAGCAAGGGAGACATGTACCTCGTTGTTCGTTCGGTGCCTGAAAAACGATAGGTAATAAAATAGTTATCCGAGAGGGGAAACACGGTATCTCAGCAGCAATGGAGACTCGCTTACAGTGCTCATCGCCGCCAGCCGAATTGCCCATTCCATCATCGAATAAAATCAAAACTATCCCTTACACACACCCATCAAACCAAGGGAAATTATAATAATATTAATTCTCTTTCAACCCTATAGATTCGTATAACTCTCATCTTGCAGAAATGTTAAGTGAGTTGACCACTTATGAAAGAAAAGTTGAACAAAAGTCATTGTTTCAAATACCTCTTATCTTGAAGGGAAATCATCTTACTTGCTCAAACGTGCAATCAGTATCCTTGCACGATAACAACACTCCCTGCTTGCAAAGTTTCCTTTCCCATCACCCAAGTACTAAAACTGATTCAATTTATCACTCAGGAACTTAAATTCATCAATTGGAAATCACACCGTTGGTCTCATTGGTGTGGCATCTATCAAAAGGAAATGTTATCAGAAACTAATGCTCACTAACTAATCCTACCTTGGAAATGTTACCCACCCAAATGTGTAATTAACATCCGGGAATCATAACAGCAAGTTTCTGTTTGCCAAATTGCCTTTTTCATTTTTGAACTGATAAATACTCTTAAATATAACCCATAAAGACACTAATTGTTGCATTGTAAATCGATCACCTTTGTCGTTCAATTTATAGATTCCTTTCATTTCCATCGTGCAGAATCATTCACATTGTCACATCCGATGAAAGGAATTATTTACATTACCAACGTTTCAAAAAACTCTTACCTTGAAAAATAATCCACTAACATACTGAAATGTGCAACATGAAACCTCCCCTTCGAAGTTAAGTGATGAGCACTCTAATGCAGTCCATTGGGTGCAGTGAATTATTAATCTGAGCTGCAGGAATTTGTCGGTGGAGAAGCATCCTGGAATTGAAATAGAAAGATGTCATTGAAAATCAAGCAAATATCCAAAACAAAGAATTTACCTCTAATTCTCATCGCTATGAAAGCTACCATAATGACTTGTAATTAATTATAGCAGCCAATCCTCGTCTCATACTCTTCTAAAGCCAGATAATTTTGCAAAGTACATAATGAAGTAGGGAAATATGTAGCACCAATAGTAATTACTTCTGTTCGTGGTAGCATGCAAGGAAGAGCTGTTCATCTTAAGGAACACTCGAAAAAAGTATTTCGCGATGAATTCTTATAGTGTATAAGCTTCAGAAAGAAGCAGCAGTAACATAATGAACGATTTATCAAGTTTTAATGAAACATTATATGATCACATCTAATTTGATCAGGACAGTAAATTAACTTTGCTCTTCACCCTATGCATTCATATAATTTTCATCTTGTAGTATAGTTAAGTCATCGTCAGGTTACCTCCTTATGAAAGAATAGTTGAACGGACATCATAGTTTGCACAACCTCATACCTTGAAAAGTAATCCATTAACATATTAAAATGTGTATAATAAAACCTCCACTTCGAAGTAAGGCGATGACTACTCTTTGCAGTCCCTTGGGTGCAGTGAATTATTCATCTCAGCAGTAGGAATTTGTCGGTAGAGAAGCATCCTGGAATTGAAATAGGAAGATGTCATTGAAAATCAAGCAATTATTCAAAACAAAGAATCTTCCTCTACTTCTGATCGCTATGAAAGCTGCCGTATTGACTTGTAATTCATTATAGCAGCCAATCCTCGTCTCTTACCCTTCAAAAGCCAAGAAATAGAGCAAATTGCATTATGAAGTAGAGAAGTCTATAGCCCCACAGTATTTCTGTTCATGGTACTATGCATGGTAGAGCTCTTTTACTCGATGAATACTTGAAAAAAGTCTTTCGCGATCAATTCTGATAGTGTATTAGCTTCAGAAAGTAGCAGCAGTAACGTATTTAACGATTAATCAAATTTTAATTTATCATTTGAAGATTTCATCTAATTTGAGTTCCCGGTAAACATTTTTCTTGATTCTGATTGGCTGAGAGAAATACCACCGCTGTCAGTGGAGACGCTGTATTAATGAATTTCATGGCAAAGAATTGTTGATCCAATTTCCGATCGAATGACCTCAAAATTTCTTTCTTCTTTTACGTCGACGGCGAGTAATGGCGGTTTTCCTCAATTCCGAAGAATAAGCTTTCGATACCTTATGAAAATGGTCTTTCTGTGCGGTAAGACTCACGTAGTAGGAAGAAAATCATAATAAATACTAGTCTTCATGAAAATTTAATCGTTTACGATGGACCGCAAGTTAATTTCGAAAAATCTTCTTTCAATTTTAGATTCCCGCCGGTAACAATGGCGCCCCGAATTGCCGCCATGCATTTCGCACTTTCCATGGCGGCCCCGCCGCGTTCACTTCGTTCCCATTCCCAGTCCCTTAGTTTCCCTTTCCTCAAAGGAAATCAACACGATTGAAGACGAAATCATCCTCACGTAAACTATGATGGTACGAGGAAGCGCTCTGACTATAGAAACGGCTTCGGAATCTTAATAAAGTTCGCGTCCAGGCGATAATATACGAGTCCATGTGAACGATACAGCTGAGACAATGTAGCATTCGTTCGCTGTTGTTTACATCTGGTCTTATTTACGGTGATCAAGATATCCCCCAGACGAGGGCACTCCAAACTCCGCGTTTCGAAGCAATCAGGAGGTTAAATTGCGATGCACATTCTTGTCAACGCAGGCAAAGAGATGAGGAAAATATTCCGATGGGTCTCACCTTTAAAATTCTCCGTGAACCTCGCTCGAAGCTTCTCGCCTCACTCACTCGACGATGTCACAATGCAGTCCCGTGCAAATCAGCCACATCGATTATATCCTATATGTTCTCCAATGACCACCAAACGCAACATCACTGTCGCCTTCTCCAGGGGCAATCTTCAAGATTCCACTGGCCGCGGGAGAGATGAGAATTGAACGTACACTACGAAAAAGCTTCTCCATTCGCAAGATACGAGCACGATGTTTACTCGCGAGACGGACCGAGCAACTGAACGAATACTTGGCCCTCTGTCGGATTCCGGTTAGCAATTTCGGGGCAAAAAGACGACGACCGTCGTTCTATTTTCTCCTTTCCTCGTTTAGCTTTAGAGGTGTCGGTGACAAATAAATGTAGAGCAAGTTCTTCTATTCCGACTCTTTAAGATTCGTAATGTGGAAGCAATTTAAGCCCGATGGTGGAACAGGTTTCTGTGAATAGTACAAGACTTATCGCCGAAAATGTTCATCACGTTGGTAACGCACGAGTTAAAATATGAGAGCGTTCCTATCCAAATGTTTTGCACCATTGCGGGGCATCCTCATGACTCAGATGAATTTTTTAATCTTATTGATGATAGGTAGTTTAAAGGAAAGCAATCGATGGAAATTTGTCGAGCTCTCACGAAAGCCCTTGAGGTAATAAAACCTTAACGAGTGCTTTAACTTTACTCGGAGAGCGGTCAAACTTAAGGGCATGCATTTAACTTTAAAGGTTTTTTCTTACTAATATTTCTTGAAGGGAGTGGAGTAAAACACAGTTTTCAACCATTTAAAATAGAAACTTTATTGCGTTTCAACCATCAGTTACATAGCAAGCGATACGTTCAATTCACATCCTCGTGCATCACATGAAAGAGATGTTCACTATGTTGGTCGTTCTATAAGTTGCATCAAATCTCCTGCCCAAATGTGGAAAAGAACCTAGCTCACTCCTCGTCCGACGTCCCGGCCTTGTTTCCTTGCTAGATGTACCTACAGAAAGAATACACCTGAAAATAAGAGAAATGTTTTAGGAGCAAGGGAGACATGTACCTCGTTGTTCGTTCGGTGCCTGAAAAACGATAGGTAATAAAATAGTTATCCGAGAGGGGAAACACGGTATCTCAGCAGCAATGGAGACTCGCTTACAGTGCTCATCGCCGCCAGCCGAATTGCCCATTCCATCATCGAATAAAATCAAAACTATCCCTTACACACACCCATCAAACCAAGGGAAATTATAATAATATTAATTCTCTTTCAACCCTATAGATTCGTATAACTCTCATCTTGCAGAAATGTTAAGTGAGTTGACCACTTATGAAAGAAAAGTTGAACAAAAGTCATTGTTTCAAATACCTCTTATCTTGAAGGGAAATCATCTTACTTGCTCAAACGTGCAATCAGTATCCTTGCACGATAACAACACTCCCTGCTTGCAAAGTTTCCTTTCCCATCACCCAAGTACTAAAACTGATTCAATTTATCACTCAGGAACTTAAATTCATCAATTGGAAATCACACCGTTGGTCTCATTGGTGTGGCATCTATCAAAAGGAAATGTTATCAGAAACTAATGCTCACTAACTAATCCTACCTTGGAAATGTTACCCACCCAAATGTGTAATTAACATCCGGGAATCATAACAGCAAGTTTCTGTTTGCCAAATTGCCTTTTTCATTTTTGAACTGATAAATACTCTTAAATATAACCCATAAAGACACTAATTGTTGCATTGTAAATCGATCACCTTTGTCGTTCAATTTATAGATTCCTTTCATTTCCATCGTGCAGAATCATTCACATTGTCACATCCGATGAAAGGAATTATTTACATTACCAACGTTTCAAAAAACTCTTACCTTGAAAAATAATCCACTAACATACTGAAATGTGCAACATGAAACCTCCCCTTCGAAGTTAAGTGATGAGCACTCTAATGCAGTCCATTGGGTGCAGTGAATTATTAATCTGAGCTGCAGGAATTTGTCGGTGGAGAAGCATCCTGGAATTGAAATAGAAAGATGTCATTGAAAATCAAGCAATTATCCAAAACAAAGAATTTACCTCTAATTCTCATCGCTATGAAAGCTACCATAATGACTTGTAATTAATTATAGCAGCCAATCCTCGTCTCATACTCTTCTAAAGCCAGATAATTTTGCAAAGTACATAATGAAGTAGGGAAATATGTAGCACCAATAGTAATTACTTCTGTTCGTGGTAGCATGCAAGGAAGAGCTGTTCATCTTAAGGAACACTTGAAAAAAGTATTTCGCGATGAATTCTTATAGTGTATAAGCTTCAGAAAGAAGCAGCAGTAACATAATGAACGATTTATCAAGTTTTAATGAAACATTATATGATCACATCTAATTTGATCAGGACAGTAAATTAACTTTGCTCTTCACCCTATGCATTCATATAATTTTCATCTTGTAGTATAGTTAAGTCATCGTCAGGTTACCTCCTTATGAAAGAATAGTTGAACGGACATCATAGTTTGCACAACCTCATACCTTGAAAAGTAATCCATTAACATATTAAAATGTGTATAATAAAACCTCCACTTCGAAGTAAGGCGATGACTACTCTTTGCAGTCCCTTGGGTGCAGTGAATTATTCATCTCAGCAGTAGGAATTTGTCGGTAGAGAAGCATCCTGGAATTGAAATAGGAAGATGTCATTGAAAATCAAGCAATTATTCAAAACAAAGAATCTTCCTCTACTTCTGATCGCTATGAAAGCTGCCGTATTGACTTGTAATTCATTATAGCAGCCAATCCTCGTCTCTTACCCTTCAAAAGCCAAGAAATAGAGCAAATTGCATTATGAAGTAGAGAAGTCTATAGCCCCACAGTATTTCTGTTCATGGTACTATGCATGGTAGAGCTCTTTTACTCGATGAATACTTGAAAAAAGTCTTTCGCGATCAATTCTGATAGTGTATTAGCTTCAGAAAGTAGCAGCAGTAACGTATTTAACGATTAATCAAATTTTAATTTATCATTTGAAGATTTCATCTAATTTGAGTTCCCGGTAAACATTTTTCTTGATTCTGATTGGCTGAGAGAAATACCACCGCTGTCAGTGGAGACGCTGTATTAATGAATTTCATGGCAAAGAATTGTTGATCCAATTTCCGATCGAATGACCTCAAAATTTCTTTCTTCTTTTACGTCGACGGCGAGTAATGGCGGTTTTCCTCAATTCCGAAGAATAAGCTTTCGATACCTTATGAAAATGGTCTTTCTGTGCGGTAAGACTCACGTAGTAGGAAGAAAATCATAATAAATACTAGTCTTCATGAAAATTTAATCGTTTACGATGGACCGCAAGTTAATTTCGAAAAATCTTCTTTCAATTTTAGATTCCCGCCGGTAACAATGGCGCCCCGAATTGCCGCCATGCATTTCGCACTTTCCATGGCGGCCCCGCCGCGTTCACTTCGTTCCCATTCCCAGTCCCTTATTTTCCCTTTCCTCAAAGGAAATCAACACGATTGAAGACGAAATCATCCTCACGTAAACTATGATGGTACGAGGAAGCGCTCTGACTATAGAAACGGCTTCGGAATCTTAATAAAGTTCGCGTCCAGGCGATAATATACGAGTCCATGTGAACGATACAGCTGAGACAATGTAGCATTCGTTCGCTGTTGTTTACATCTGGTCTTATTTACGGTGATCAAGATATCCCCCAGACGAGGGCACTCCAAACTCCGCGTTTCGAAGCAATCAGGAGGTTAAATTGCGATGCACATTCTTGTCAACGCAGGCAAAGAGATGAGGAAAATATTCCGATGGGTCTCACCTTTAAAATTCTCCGTGAACCTCGCTCGAAGCTTCTCGCCTCACTCACTCGACGATGTCACAATGCAGTCCCGTGCAAATCAGCCACATCGATTATATCCTATATGTTCTCCAATGACCACCAAACGCAACATCACTGTCGCCTTCTCCAGGGGCAATCTTCAAGATTCCACTGGCCGCGGGAGAGATGAGAATTGAACGTACACTACGAAAAAGCTTCTCCATTCGCAAGATACGAGCACGATGTTTACTCGCGAGACGGACCGAGCAACTGAACGAATACTTGGCCCTCTGTCGGATTCCGGTTAGCAATTTCGGGGCAAAAAGACGACGACCGTCGTTCTATTTTCTCCTTTCCTCGTTTAGCTTTAGAGGTGTCGGTGACAAATAAATGTAGAGCAAGTTCTTCTATTCCGACTCTTTAAGATTCGTAATGTGGAAGCAATTTAAGCCCGATGGTGGAACAGGTTTCTGTGAATAGTACAAGACTTATCGCCGAAAATGTTCATCACGTTGGTAACGCACGAGTTAAAATATGAGAGCGTTCCTATCCAAATGTTTTGCACCATTGCGGGGCATCCTCATGACTCAGATGAATTTTTTAATCTTATTGATGATAGGTAGTTTAAAGGAAAGCAATCGATGGAAATTTGTCGAGCTCTCACGAAAGCCCTTGAGGTAATAAAACCTTAACGAGTGCTTTAACTTTACTCGGAGAGCGGTCAAACTTAAGGGCATGCATTTAACTTTAAAGGTTTTTTCTTACTAATATTTCTTGAAGGGAGTGGAGTAAAACACAGTTTTCAACCATTTAAAATAGAAACTTTATTGCGTTTCAACCATCAGTTACATAGCAAGCGATACGTTCAATTCACATCCTCGTGCATCACATGAAAGAGATGTTCACTATGTTGGTCGTTCTATAAGTTGCATCAAATCTCCTGCCCAAATGTGGAAAAGAACCTAGCTCACTCCTCGTCCGACGTCCCGGCCTTGTTTCCTTGCTAGATGTACCTACAGAAAGAATACACCTGAAAATAAGAGAAATGTTTTAGGAGCAAGGGAGACATGTACCTCGTTGTTCGTTCGGTGCCTGAAAAACGATAGGTAATAAAATAGTTATCCGAGAGGGGAAACACGGTATCTCAGCAGCAATGGAGACTCGCTTACAGTGCTCATCGCCGCCAGCCGAATTGCCCATTCCATCATCGAATAAAATCAAAACTATCCCTTACACACACCCATCAAACCAAGGGAAATTATAATAATATTAATTCTCTTTCAACCCTATAGATTCGTATAACTCTCATCTTGCAGAAATGTTAAGTGAGTTGACCACTTATGAAAGAAAAGTTGAACAAAAGTCATTGTTTCAAATACCTCTTATCTTGAAGGGAAATCATCTTACTTGCTCAAACGTGCAATCAGTATCCTTGCACGATAACAACACTCCCTGCTTGCAAAGTTTCCTTTCCCATCACCCAAGTACTAAAACTGATTCAATTTATCACTCAGGAACTTAAATTCATCAATTGGAAATCACACCGTTGGTCTCATTGGTGTGGCATCTATCAAAAGGAAATGTTATCAGAAACTAATGCTCACTAACTAATCCTACCTTGGAAATGTTACCCACCCAAATGTGTAATTAACATCCGGGAATCATAACAGCAAGTTTCTGTTTGCCAAATTGCCTTTTTCATTTTTGAACTGATAAATACTCTTAAATATAACTCATAAAGACACTAATTGTTGCATTGTAAATCGATCACCTTTGTCGTTCAATTTATAGATTCCTTTCATTTCCATCGTGCAGAATCATTCACATTGTCACATCCGATGAAAGGAATTATTTACATTACCAACGTTTCAAAAAACTCTTACCTTGAAAAATAATCCACTAACATACTGAAATGTGCAACATGAAACCTCCCCTTCGAAGTTAAGTGATGAGCACTCTAATGCAGTCCATTGGGTGCAGTGAATTATTAATCTGAGCTGCAGGAATTTGTCGGTGGAGAAGCATCCTGGAATTGAAATAGAAAGATGTCATTGAAAATCAAGCAATTATCCAAAACAAAGAATTTACCTCTAATTCTCATCGCTATGAAAGCTACCATAATGACTTGTAATTAATTATAGCAGCCAATCCTCGTCTCATACTCTTCTAAAGCCAGATAATTTTGCAAAGTACATAATGAAGTAGGGAAATATGTAGCACCAATAGTAATTACTTCTGTTCGTGGTAGCATGCAAGGAAGAGCTGTTCATCTTAAGGAACACTCGAAAAAAGTATTTCGCGATGAATTCTTATAGTGTATAAGCTTCAGAAAGAAGCAGCAGTAACATAATGAACGATTTATCAAGTTTTAATGAAACATTATATGATCACATCTAATTTGATCAGGACAGTAAATTAACTTTGCTCTTCACCCTATGCATTCATATAATTTTCATCTTGTAGTATAGTTAAGTCATCGTCAGGTTACCTCCTTATGAAAGAATAGTTGAACGGACATCATAGTTTGCACAACCTCATACCTTGAAAAGTAATCCATTAACATATTAAAATGTGTATAATAAAACCTCCACTTCGAAGTAAGGCGATGACTACTCTTTGCAGTCCCTTGGGTGCAGTGAATTATTCATCTCAGCAGTAGGAATTTGTCGGTAGAGAAGCATCCTGGAATTGAAATAGGAAGATGTCATTGAAAATCAAGCAATTATTCAAAACAAAGAATCTTCCTCTACTTCTGATCGCTATGAAAGCTGCCGTATTGACTTGTAATTCATTATAGCAGCCAATCCTCGTCTCTTACCCTTCAAAAGCCAAGAAATAGAGCAAATTGCATTATGAAGTAGAGAAGTCTATAGCCCCACAGTATTTCTGTTCATGGTACTATGCATGGTAGAGCTCTTTTACTCGATGAATACTTGAAAAAAGTCTTTCGCGATCAATTCTGATAGTGTATTAGCTTCAGAAAGTAGCAGCAGTAACGTATTTAACGATTAATCAAATTTTAATTTATCATTTGAAGATTTCATCTAATTTGAGTTCCCGGTAAACATTTTTCTTGATTCTGATTGGCTGAGAGAAATACCACCGCTGTCAGTGGAGACGCTGTATTAATGAATTTCATGGCAAAGAATTGTTGATCCAATTTCCGATCGAATGACCTCAAAATTTCTTTCTTCTTTTACGTCGACGGCGAGTAATGGCGGTTTTCCTCAATTCCGAAGAATAAGCTTTCGATACCTTATGAAAATGGTCTTTCTGTGCGGTAAGACTCACGTAGTAGGAAGAAAATCATAATAAATACTAGTCTTCATGAAAATTTAATCGTTTACGATGGACCGCAAGTTAATTTCGAAAAATCTTCTTTCAATTTTAGATTCCCGCCGGTAACAATGGCGCCCCGAATTGCCGCCATGCATTTCGCACTTTCCATGGCGGCCCCGCCGCGTTCACTTCGTTCCCATTCCCAGTCCCTTATTTTCCCTTTCCTCAAAGGAAATCAACACGATTGAAGACGAAATCATCCTCACGTAAACTATGATGGTACGAGGAAGCGCTCTGACTATAGAAACGGCTTCGGAATCTTAATAAAGTTCGCGTCCAGGCGATAATATACGAGTCCATGTGAACGATACAGCTGAGACAATGTAGCATTCGTTCGCTGTTGTTTACATCTGGTCTTATTTACGGTGATCAAGATATCCCCCAGACGAGGGCACTCCAAACTCCGCGTTTCGAAGCAATCAGGAGGTTAAATTGCGATGCACATTCTTGTCAACGCAGGCAAAGAGATGAGGAAAATATTCCGATGGGTCTCACCTTTAAAATTCTCCGTGAACCTCGCTCGAAGCTTCTCGCCTCACTCACTCGACGATGTCACAATGCAGTCCCGTGCAAATCAGCCACATCGATTATATCCTATATGTTCTCCAATGACCACCAAACGCAACATCACTGTCGCCTTCTCCAGGGGCAATCTTCAAGATTCCACTGGCCGCGGGAGAGATGAGAATTGAACGTACACTACGAAAAAGCTTCTCCATTCGCAAGATACGAGCACGATGTTTACTCGCGAGACGGACCGAGCAACTGAACGAATACTTGGCCCTCTGTCGGATTCCGGTTAGCAATTTCGGGGCAAAAAGACGACGACCGTCGTTCTATTTTCTCCTTTCCTCGTTTAGCTTTAGAGGTGTCGGTGACAAATAAATGTAGAGCAAGTTCTTCTATTCCGACTCTTTAAGATTCGTAATGTGGAAGCAATTTAAGCCCGATGGTGGAACAGGTTTCTGTGAATAGTACAAGACTTATCGCCGAAAATGTTCATCACGTTGGTAACGCACGAGTTAAAATATGAGAGCGTTCCTATCCAAATGTTTTGCACCATTGCGGGGCATCCTCATGACTCAGATGAATTTTTTAATCTTATTGATGATAGGTAGTTTAAAGGAAAGCAATCGATGGAAATTTGTCGAGCTCTCACGAAAGCCCTTGAGGTAATAAAACCTTAACGAGTGCTTTAACTTTACTCGGAGAGCGGTCAAACTTAAGGGCATGCATTTAACTTTAAAGGTTTTTTCTTACTAATATTTCTTGAAGGGAGTGGAGTAAAACACAGTTTTCAACCATTTAAAATAGAAACTTTATTGCGTTTCAACCATCAGTTACATAGCAAGCGATACGTTCAATTCACATCCTCGTGCATCACATGAAAGAGATGTTCACTATGTTGGTCGTTCTATAAGTTGCATCAAATCTCCTGCCCAAATGTGGAAAAGAACCTAGCTCACTCCTCGTCCGACGTCCCGGCCTTGTTTCCTTGCTAGATGTACCTACAGAAAGAATACACCTGAAAATAAGAGAAATGTTTTAGGAGCAAGGGAGACATGTACCTCGTTGTTCGTTCGGTGCCTGAAAAACGATAGGTAATAAAATAGTTATCCGAGAGGGGAAACACGGTATCTCAGCAGCAATGGAGACTCGCTTACAGTGCTCATCGCCGCCAGCCGAATTGCCCATTCCATCATCGAATAAAATCAAAACTATCCCTTACACACACCCATCAAACCAAGGGAAATTATAATAATATTAATTCTCTTTCAACCCTATAGATTCGTATAACTCTCATCTTGCAGAAATGTTAAGTGAGTTGACCACTTATGAAAGAAAAGTTGAACAAAAGTCATTGTTTCAAATACCTCTTATCTTGAAGGGAAATCATCTTACTTGCTCAAACGTGCAATCAGTATCCTTGCACGATAACAACACTCCCTGCTTGCAAAGTTTCCTTTCCCATCACCCAAGTACTAAAACTGATTCAATTTATCACTCAGGAACTTAAATTCATCAATTGGAAATCACACCGTTGGTCTCATTGGTGTGGCATCTATCAAAAGGAAATGTTATCAGAAACTAATGCTCACTAACTAATCCTACCTTGGAAATGTTACCCACCCAAATGTGTAATTAACATCCGGGAATCATAACAGCAAGTTTCTGTTTGCCAAATTGCCTTTTTCATTTTTGAACTGATAAATACTCTTAAATATAACCCATAAAGACACTAATTGTTGCATTGTAAATCGATCACCTTTGTCGTTCAATTTATAGATTCCTTTCATTTCCATCGTGCAGAATCATTCACATTGTCACATCCGATGAAAGGAATTATTTACATTACCAACGTTTCAAAAAACTCTTACCTTGAAAAATAATCCACTAACATACTGAAATGTGCAACATGAAACCTCCCCTTCGAAGTTAAGTGATGAGCACTCTAATGCAGTCCATTGGGTGCAGTGAATTATTAATCTGAGCTGCAGGAATTTGTCGGTGGAGAAGCATCCTGGAATTGAAATAGAAAGATGTCATTGAAAATCAAGCAAATATCCAAAACAAAGAATTTACCTCTAATTCTCATCGCTATGAAAGCTACCATAATGACTTGTAATTAATTATAGCAGCCAATCCTCGTCTCATACTCTTCTAAAGCCAGATAATTTTGCAAAGTACATAATGAAGTAGGGAAATATGTAGCACCAATAGTAATTACTTCTGTTCGTGGTAGCATGCAAGGAAGAGCTGTTCATCTTAAGGAACACTCGAAAAAAGTATTTCGCGATGAATTCTTATAGTGTATAAGCTTCAGAAAGAAGCAGCAGTAACATAAAGAACGATTTATCAAGTTTTAATGAAACATTATATGATCACATCTAATTTGATCAGGACAGTAAATTAACTTTGCTCTTCACCCTATGCATTCATATAATTTTCATCTTGTAGTATAGTTAAGTCATCGTCAGGTTACCTCCTTATGAAAGAATAGTTGAACGGACATCATAGTTTGCACAACCTCATACCTTGAAAAGTAATCCATTAACATATTAAAATGTGTATAATAAAACCTCCACTTCGAAGTAAGGCGATGACTACTCTTTGCAGTCCCTTGGGTGCAGTGAATTATTCATCTCAGCAGTAGGAATTTGTCGGTAGAGAAGCATCCTGGAATTGAAATAGGAAGATGTCATTGAAAATCAAGCAATTATTCAAAACAAAGAATCTTCCTCTACTTCTGATCGCTATGAAAGCTGCCGTATTGACTTGTAATTCATTATAGCAGCCAATCCTCGTCTCTTACCCTTCAAAAGCCAAGAAATAGAGCAAATTGCATTATGAAGTAGAGAAGTCTATAGCCCCACAGTATTTCTGTTCATGGTACTATGCATGGTAGAGCTCTTTTACTCGATGAATACTTGAAAAAAGTCTTTCGCGATCAATTCTGATAGTGTATTAGCTTCAGAAAGTAGCAGCAGTAACGTATTTAACGATTAATCAAATTTTAATTTATCATTTGAAGATTTCATCTAATTTGAGTTCCCGGTAAACATTTTTCTTGATTCTGATTGGCTGAGAGAAATACCACCGCTGTCAGTGGAGACGCTGTATTAATGAATTTCATGGCAAAGAATTGTCGATCCAATTTCCGATCGACTGACCTCAAAATTTCTTTCTTCTTTTACGTCGACGGCGAGTAATGGCGGTTTTCCTCAATTCCGAAGAATAAGCTTTCGATACCTTATGAAAATGGTCTTTCTGTGCGGTAAGACTCACGTAGTAGGAAGAAAATCATAATAAATACTAGTCTTCATGAAAATTTAATCGTTTACGATGGACCGCAAGTTAATTTCGAAAAATCTTCTTTCAATTTTAGATTCCCGCCGGTAACAATGGCGCCCCGAATTGCCGCCATGCATTTCGCACTTTCCATGGCGGCCCCGCCGCGTTCACTTCGTTCCCATTCCCAGTCCCTTATTTTCCCTTTCCTCAAAGGAAATCAACACGATTGAAGACGAAATCATCCTCACGTAAACTATGATGGTACGAGGAAGCGCTCTGACTATAGAAACGGCTTCGGAATCTTAATAAAGTTCGCGTCCAGGCGATAATATACGAGTCCATGTGAACGATACAGCTGAGACAATGTAGCATTCGTTCGCTGTTGTTTACATCTGGTCTTATTTACGGTGATCAAGATATCCCCCAGACGAGGGCACTCCAAACTCCGCGTTTCGAAGCAATCAGGAGGTTAAATTGCGATGCACATTCTTGTCAACGCAGGCAAAGAGATGAGGAAAATATTCCGATGGGTCTCACCTTTAAAATTCTCCGTGAACCTCGCTCGAAGCTTCTCGCCTCACTCACTCGACGATGTCACAATGCAGTCCCGTGCAAATCAGCCACATCGATTATATCCTATATGTTCTCCAATGACCACCAAACGCAACATCACTGTCGCTTTCTCCAGGGGCAATCTTCAAGATTCCACTGGCCGCGGGAGAGATGAGAATTGAACGTACACTACGAAAAAGCTTCTCCATTCGCAAGATACGAGCACGATGTTTACTCGCGAGACGGACCGAGCAACTGAACGAATACTTGGCCCTCTGTCGGATTCCGGTTAGCAATTTCGGGGCAAAAAGACGACGACCGTCGTTCTATTTTCTCCTTTCCTCGTTTAGCTTTAGAGGTGTCGGTGACAAATAAATGTAGAGCAAGTTCTTCTATTCCGACTCTTTAAGATTCGTAATGTGGAAGCAATTTAAGCCCGATGGTGGAACAGGTTTCTGTGAATAGTACAAGACTTATCGCCGAAAATGTTCATCACGTTGGTAACGCACGAGTTAAAATATGAGAGCGTTCCTATCCAAATGTTTTGCACCATTGCGGGGCATCCTCATGACTCAGATGAATTTTTTAATCTTATTGATGATAGGTAGTTTAAAGGAAAGCAATCGATGGAAATTTGTCGAGCTCTCACGAAAGCCCTTGAGGTAATAAAACCTTAACGAGTGCTTTAACTTTACTCGGAGAGCGGTCAAACTTAAGGGCATGCATTTAACTTTAAAGGTTTTTTCTTACTAATATTTCTTGAAGGGAGTGGAGTAAAACACAGTTTTCAACCATTTAAAATAGAAACTTTATTGCGTTTCAACCATCAGTTACATAGCAAGCGATACGTTCAATTCACATCCTCGTGCATCACATGAAAGAGATGTTCACTATGTTGGTCGTTCTATAAGTTGCATCAAATCTCCTGCCCAAATGTGGAAAAGAACCTAGCTCACTCCTCGTCCGACGTCCCGGCCTTGTTTCCTTGCTAGATGTACCTACAGAAAGAATACACCTGAAAATAAGAGAAATGTTTTAGGAGCAAGGGAGACATGTACCTCGTTGTTCGTTCGGTGCCTGAAAAACGATAGGTAATAAAATAGTTATCCGAGAGGGGAAACACGGTATCTCAGCAGCAATGGAGACTCGCTTACAGTGCTCATCGCCGCCAGCCGAATTGCCCATTCCATCATCGAATAAAATCAAAACTATCCCTTACACACACCCATCAAACCAAGGGAAATTATAATAATATTAATTCTCTTTCAACCCTATAGATTCGTATAACTCTCATCTTGCAGAAATGTTAAGTGAGTTGACCACTTATGAAAGAAAAGTTGAACAAAAGTCATTGTTTCAAATACCTCTTATCTTGAAGGGAAATCATCTTACTTGCTCAAACGTGCAATCAGTATCCTTGCACGATAACAACACTCCCTGCTTGCAAAGTTTCCTTTCCCATCACCCAAGTACTAAAACTGATTCAATTTATCACTCAGGAACTTAAATTCATCAATTGGAAATCACACCGTTGGTCTCATTGGTGTGGCATCTATCAAAAGGAAATGTTATCAGAAACTAATGCTCACTAACTAATCCTACCTTGGAAATGTTACCCACCCAAATGTGTAATTAACATCCGGGAATCATAACAGCAAGTTTCTGTTTGCCAAATTGCCTTTTTCATTTTTGAACTGATAAATACTCTTAAATATAACCCATAAAGACACTAATTGTTGCATTGTAAATCGATCACCTTTGTCGTTCAATTTATAGATTCCTTTCATTTCCATCGTGCAGAATCATTCACATTGTCACATCCGATGAAAGGAATTATTTACATTACCAACGTTTCAAAAAACTCTTACCTTGAAAAATAATCCACTAACATACTGAAATGTGCAACATGAAACCTCCCCTTCGAAGTTAAGTGATGAGCACTCTAATGCAGTCCATTGGGTGCAGTGAATTATTAATCTGAGCTGCAGGAATTTGTCGGTGGAGAAGCATCCTGGAATTGAAATAGAAAGATGTCATTGAAAATCAAGCAAATATCCAAAACAAAGAATTTACCTCTAATTCTCATCGCTATGAAAGCTACCATAATGACTTGTAATTAATTATAGCAGCCAATCCTCGTCTCATACTCTTCTAAAGCCAGATAATTTTGCAAAGTACATAATGAAGTAGGGAAATATGTAGCACCAATAGTAATTACTTCTGTTCGTGGTAGCATGCAAGGAAGAGCTGTTCATCTTAAGGAACACTTGGAAAAAGTATTTCGCGATGAATTCTTATAGTGTATAAGCTTCAGAAAGAAGCAGCAGTAACATAATGAACGATTTATCAAGTTTTAATGAAACATTATATGATCACATCTAATTTGATCAGGACAGTAAATTAACTTTGCTCTTCACCCTATGCATTCATATAATTTTCATCTTGTAGTATAGTTAAGTCATCGTCAGGTTACCTCCTTATGAAAGAATAGTTGAACGGACATCATAGTTTGCACAACCTCATACCTTGAAAAGTAATCCATTAACATATTAAAATGTGTATAATAAAACCTCCACTTCGAAGTAAGGCGATGACTACTCTTTGCAGTCCCTTGGGTGCAGTGAATTATTCATCTCAGCAGTAGGAATTTGTCGGTAGAGAAGCATCCTGGAATTGAAATAGGAAGATGTCATTGAAAATCAAGCAATTATTCAAAACAAAGAATCTTCCTCTACTTCTGATCGCTATGAAAGCTGCCGTATTGACTTGTAATTCATTATAGCAGCCAATCCTCGTCTCTTACCCTTCAAAAGCCAAGAAATAGAGCAAATTGCATTATGAAGTAGAGAAGTCTATAGCCCCACAGTATTTCTGTTCATGGTACTATGCATGGTAGAGCTCTTTTACTCGATGAATACTTGAAAAAAGTCTTTCGCGATCAATTCTGATAGTGTATTAGCTTCAGAAAGTAGCAGCAGTAACGTATTTAACGATTAATCAAATTTTAATTTATCATTTGAAGATTTCATCTAATTTGAGTTCCCGGTAAACATTTTTCTTGATTCTGATTGGCTGAGAGAAATACCACCGCTGTCAGTGGAGACGCTGTATTAATGAATTTCATGGCAAAGAATTGTCGATCCAATTTCCGATCGACTGACCTCAAAATTTCTTTCTTCTTTTACGTCGACGGCGAGTAATGGCGGTTTTCCTCAATTCCGAAGAATAAGCTTTCGATACCTTATGAAAATGGTCTTTCTGTGCGGTAAGACTCACGTAGTAGGAAGAAAATCATAATAAATACTAGTCTTCATGAAAATTTAATCGTTTACGATGGACCGCAAGTTAATTTCGAAAAATCTTCTTTCAATTTTAGATTCCCGCCGGTAACAATGGCGCCCCGAATTGCCGCCATGCATTTCGCACTTTCCATGGCGGCCCCGCCGCGTTCACTTCGTTCCCATTCCCAGTCCCTTATTTTCCCTTTCCTCAAAGGAAATCAACACGATTGAAGACGAAATCATCCTCACGTAAACTATGATGGTACGAGGAAGCGCTCTGACTATAGAAACGGCTTCGGAATCTTAATAAAGTTCGCGTCCAGGCGATAATATACGAGTCCATGTGAACGATACAGCTGAGACAATGTAGCATTCGTTCGCTGTTGTTTACATCTGGTCTTATTTACGGTGATCAAGATATCCCCCAGACGAGGGCACTCCAAACTCCGCGTTTCGAAGCAATCAGGAGGTTAAATTGCGATGCACATTCTTGTCAACGCAGGCAAAGAGATGAGGAAAATATTCCGATGGGTCTCACCTTTAAAATTCTCCGTGAACCTCGCTCGAAGCTTCTCGCCTCACTCACTCGACGATGTCACAATGCAGTCCCGTGCAAATCAGCCACATCGATTATATCCTATATGTTCTCCAATGACCACCAAACGCAACATCACTGTCGCTTTCTCCAGGGGCAATCTTCAAGATTCCACTGGCCGCGGGAGAGATGAGAATTGAACGTACACTACGAAAAAGCTTCTCCATTCGCAAGATACGAGCACGATGTTTACTCGCGAGACGGACCGAGCAACTGAACGAATACTTGGCCCTCTGTCGGATTCCGGTTAGCAATTTCGGGGCAAAAAGACGACGACCGTCGTTCTATTTTCTCCTTTCCTCGTTTAGCTTTAGAGGTGTCGGTGACAAATAAATGTAGAGCAAGTTCTTCTATTCCGACTCTTTAAGATTCGTAATGTGGAAGCAATTTAAGCCCGATGGTGGAACAGGTTTCTGTGAATAGTACAAGACTTATCGCCGAAAATGTTCATCACGTTGGTAACGCACGAGTTAAAATATGAGAGCGTTCCTATCCAAATGTTTTGCACCATTGCGGGGCATCCTCATGACTCAGATGAATTTTTTAATCTTATTGATGATAGGTAGTTTAAAGGAAAGCAATCGATGGAAATTTGTCGAGCTCTCACGAAAGCCCTTGAGGTAATAAAACCTTAACGAGTGCTTTAACTTTACTCGGAGAGCGGTCAAACTTAAGGGCATGCATTTAACTTTAAAGGTTTTTTCTTACTAATATTTCTTGAAGGGAGTGGAGTAAAACACAGTTTTCAACCATTTAAAATAGAAACTTTATTGCGTTTCAACCATCAGTTACATAGCAAGCGATACGTTCAATTCACATCCTCGTGCATCACATGAAAGAGATGTTCACTATGTTGGTCGTTCTATAAGTTGCATCAAATCTCCTGCCCAAATGTGGAAAAGAACCTAGCTCACTCCTCGTCCGACGTCCCGGCCTTGTTTCCTTGCTAGATGTACCTACAGAAAGAATACACCTGAAAATAAGAGAAATGTTTTAGGAGCAAGGGAGACATGTACCTCGTTGTTCGTTCGGTGCCTGAAAAACGATAGGTAATAAAATAGTTATCCGAGAGGGGAAACACGGTATCTCAGCAGCAATGGAGACTCGCTTACAGTGCTCATCGCCGCCAGCCGAATTGCCCATTCCATCATCGAATAAAATCAAAACTATCCCTTACACACACCCATCAAACCAAGGGAAATTATAATAATATTAATTCTCTTTCAACCCTATAGATTCGTATAACTCTCATCTTGCAGAAATGTTAAGTGAGTTGACCACTTATGAAAGAAAAGTTGAACAAAAGTCATTGTTTCAAATACCTCTTATCTTGAAGGGAAATCATCTTACTTGCTCAAACGTGCAATCAGTATCCTTGCACGATAACAACACTCCCTGCTTGCAAAGTTTCCTTTCCCATCACCCAAGTACTAAAACTGATTCAATTTATCACTCAGGAACTTAAATTCATCAATTGGAAATCACACCGTTGGTCTCATTGGTGTGGCATCTATCAAAAGGAAATGTTATCAGAAACTAATGCTCACTAACTAATCCTACCTTGGAAATGTTACCCACCCAAATGTGTAATTAACATCCGGGAATCATAACAGCAAGTTTCTGTTTGCCAAATTGCCTTTTTCATTTTTGAACTGATAAATACTCTTAAATATAACCCATAAAGACACTAATTGTTGCATTGTAAATCGATCACCTTTGTCGTTCAATTTATAGATTCCTTTCATTTCCATCGTGCAGAATCATTCACATTGTCACATCCGATGAAAGGAATTATTTACATTACCAACGTTTCAAAAAACTCTTACCTTGAAAAATAATCCACTAACATACTGAAATGTGCAACATGAAACCTCCCCTTCGAAGTTAAGTGATGAGCACTCTAATGCAGTCCATTGGGTGCAGTGAATTATTAATCTGAGCTGCAGGAATTTGTCGGTGGAGAAGCATCCTGGAATTGAAATAGAAAGATGTCATTGAAAATCAAGCAAATATCCAAAACAAAGAATTTACCTCTAATTCTCATCGCTATGAAAGCTACCATAATGACTTGTAATTAATTATAGAAGCCAATCCTCGTCTCATACTCTTCTAAAGCCAGATAATTTTGCAAAGTACATAATGAAGTAGGGAAATATGTAGCACCAATAGTAATTACTTCTGTTCGTGGTAGCATGCAAGGAAGAGCTGTTCATCTTAAGGAACACTTGGAAAAAGTATTTCGCGATGAATTCTTATAGTGTATAAGCTTCAGAAAGAAGCAGCAGTAACATAATGAACGATTTATCAAGTTTTAATGAAACATTATATGATCACATCTAATTTGATCAGGACAGTAAATTAACTTTGCTCTTCACCCTATGCATTCATATAATTTTCATCTTGTAGTATAGTTAAGTCATCGTCAGGTTACCTCCTTATGAAAGAATAGTTGAACGGACATCATAGTTTGCACAACCTCATACCTTGAAAAGTAATCCATTAACATATTAAAATGTGTATAATAAAACCTCCACTTCGAAGTAAGGCGATGACTACTCTTTGCAGTCCCTTGGGTGCAGTGAATTATTCATCTCAGCAGTAGGAATTTGTCGGTAGAGAAGCATCCTGGAATTGAAATAGGAAGATGTCATTGAAAATCAAGCAATTATTCAAAACAAAGAATCTTCCTCTACTTCTGATCGCTATGAAAGCTGCCGTATTGACTTGTAATTCATTATAGCAGCCAATCCTCGTCTCTTACCCTTCAAAAGCCAAGAAATAGAGCAAATTGCATTATGAAGTAGAGAAGTCTATAGCCCCACAGTATTTCTGTTCATGGTACTATGCATGGTAGAGCTCTTTTACTCGATGAATACTTGAAAAAAGTCTTTCGCGATCAATTCTGATAGTGTATTAGCTTCAGAAAGTAGCAGCAGTAACGTATTTAACGATTAATCAAATTTTAATTTATCATTTGAAGATTTCATCTAATTTGAGTTCCCGGTAAACATTTTTCTTGATTCTGATTGGCTGAGAGAAATACCACCGCTGTCAGTGGAGACGCTGTATTAATGAATTTCATGGCAAAGAATTGTCGATCCAATTTCCGATCGACTGACCTCAAAATTTCTTTCTTCTTTTACGTCGACGGCGAGTAATGGCGGTTTTCCTCAATTCCGAAGAATAAGCTTTCGATACCTTATGAAAATGGTCTTTCTGTGCGGTAAGACTCACGTAGTAGGAAGAAAATCATAATAAATACTAGTCTTCATGAAAATTTAATCGTTTACGATGGACCGCAAGTTAATTTCGAAAAATCTTCTTTCAATTTTAGATTCCCGCCGGTAACAATGGCGCCCCGAATTGCCGCCATGCATTTCGCACTTTCCATGGCGGCCCCGCCGCGTTCACTTCGTTCCCATTCCCAGTCCCTTATTTTCCCTTTCCTCAAAGGAAATCAACACGATTGAAGACGAAATCATCCTCACGTAAACTATGATGGTACGAGGAAGCGCTCTGACTATAGAAACGGCTTCGGAATCTTAATAAAGTTCGCGTCCAGGCGATAATATACGAGTCCATGTGAACGATACAGCTGAGACAATGTAGCATTCGTTCGCTGTTGTTTACATCTGGTCTTATTTACGGTGATCAAGATATCCCCCAGACGAGGGCACTCCAAACTCCGCGTTTCGAAGCAATCAGGAGGTTAAATTGCGATGCACATTCTTGTCAACGCAGGCAAAGAGATGAGGAAAATATTCCGATGGGTCTCACCTTTAAAATTCTCCGTGAACCTCGCTCGAAGCTTCTCGCCTCACTCACTCGACGATGTCACAATGCAGTCCCGTGCAAATCAGCCACATCGATTATATCCTATATGTTCTCCAATGACCACCAAACGCAACATCACTGTCGCTTTCTCCAGGGGCAATCTTCAAGATTCCACTGGCCGCGGGAGAGATGAGAATTGAACGTACACTACGAAAAAGCTTCTCCATTCGCAAGATACGAGCACGATGTTTACTCGCGAGACGGACCGAGCAACTGAACGAATACTTGGCCCTCTGTCGGATTCCGGTTAGCAATTTCGGGGCAAAAAGACGACGACCGTCGTTCTATTTTCTCCTTTCCTCGTTTAGCTTTAGAGGTGTCGGTGACAAATAAATGTAGAGCAAGTTCTTCTATTCCGACTCTTTAAGATTCGTAATGTGGAAGCAATTTAAGCCCGATGGTGGAACAGGTTTCTGTGAATAGTACAAGACTTATCGCCGAAAATGTTCATCACGTTGGTAACGCACGAGTTAAAATATGAGAGCGTTCCTATCCAAATGTTTTGCACCATTGCGGGGCATCCTCATGACTCAGATGAATTTTTTAATCTTATTGATGATAGGTAGTTTAAAGGAAAGCAATCGATGGAAATTTGTCGAGCTCTCACGAAAGCCCTTGAGGTAATAAAACCTTAACGAGTGCTTTAACTTTACTCGGAGAGCGGTCAAACTTAAGGGCATGCATTTAACTTTAAAGGTTTTTTCTTACTAATATTTCTTGAAGGGAGTGGAGTAAAACACAGTTTTCAACCATTTAAAATAGAAACTTTATTGCGTTTCAACCATCAGTTACATAGCAAGCGATACGTTCAATTCACATCCTCGTGCATCACATGAAAGAGATGTTCACTATGTTGGTCGTTCTATAAGTTGCATCAAATCTCCTGCCCAAATGTGGAAAAGAACCTAGCTCACTCCTCGTCCGACGTCCCGGCCTTGTTTCCTTGCTAGATGTACCTACAGAAAGAATACACCTGAAAATAAGAGAAATGTTTTAGGAGCAAGGGAGACATGTACCTCGTTGTTCGTTCGGTGCCTGAAAAACGATAGGTAATAAAATAGTTATCCGAGAGGGGAAACACGGTATCTCAGCAGCAATGGAGACTCGCTTACAGTGCTCATCGCCGCCAGCCGAATTGCCCATTCCATCATCGAATAAAATCAAAACTATCCCTTACACACACCCATCAAACCAAGGGAAATTATAATAATATTAATTCTCTTTCAACCCTATAGATTCGTATAACTCTCATCTTGCAGAAATGTTAAGTGAGTTGACCACTTATGAAAGAAAAGTTGAACAAAAGTCATTGTTTCAAATACCTCTTATCTTGAAGGGAAATCATCTTACTTGCTCAAACGTGCAATCAGTATCCTTGCACGATAACAACACTCCCTGCTTGCAAAGTTTCCTTTCCCATCACCCAAGTACTAAAACTGATTCAATTTATCACTCAGGAACTTAAATTCATCAATTGGAAATCACACCGTTGGTCTCATTGGTGTGGCATCTATCAAAAGGAAATGTTATCAGAAACTAATGCTCACTAACTAATCCTACCTTGGAAATGTTACCCACCCAAATGTGTAATTAACATCCGGGAATCATAACAGCAAGTTTCTGTTTGCCAAATTGCCTTTTTCATTTTTGAACTGATAAATACTCTTAAATATAACCCATAAAGACACTAATTGTTGCATTGTAAATCGATCACCTTTGTCGTTCAATTTATAGATTCCTTTCATTTCCATCGTGCAGAATCATTCACATTGTCACATCCGATGAAAGGAATTATTTACATTACCAACGTTTCAAAAAACTCTTACCTTGAAAAATAATCCACTAACATACTGAAATGTGCAACATGAAACCTCCCCTTCGAAGTTAAGTGATGAGCACTCTAATGCAGTCCATTGGGTGCAGTGAATTATTAATCTGAGCTGCAGGAATTTGTCGGTGGAGAAGCATCCTGGAATTGAAATAGAAAGATGTCATTGAAAATCAAGCAAATATCCAAAACAAAGAATTTACCTCTAATTCTCATCGCTATGAAAGCTACCATAATGACTTGTAATTAATTATAGCAGCCAATCCTCGTCTCATACTCTTCTAAAGCCAGATAATTTTGCAAAGTACATAATGAAGTAGGGAAATATGTAGCACCAATAGTAATTACTTCTGTTCGTGGTAGCATGCAAGGAAGAGCTGTTCATCTTAAGGAACACTTGGAAAAAGTATTTCGCGATGAATTCTTATAGTGTATAAGCTTCAGAAAGAAGCAGCAGTAACATAATGAACGATTTATCAAGTTTTAATGAAACATTATATGATCACATCTAATTTGATCAGGACAGTAAATTAACTTTGCTCTTCACCCTATGCATTCATATAATTTTCATCTTGTAGTATAGTTAAGTCATCGTCAGGTTACCTCCTTATGAAAGAATAGTTGAACGGACATCATAGTTTGCACAACCTCATACCTTGAAAAGTAATCCATTAACATATTAAAATGTGTATAATAAAACCTCCACTTCGAAGTAAGGCGATGACTACTCTTTGCAGTCCCTTGGGTGCAGTGAATTATTCATCTCAGCAGTAGGAATTTGTCGGTAGAGAAGCATCCTGGAATTGAAATAGGAAGATGTCATTGAAAATCAAGCAATTATTCAAAACAAAGAATCTTCCTCTACTTCTGATCGCTATGAAAGCTGCCGTATTGACTTGTAATTCATTATAGCAGCCAATCCTCGTCTCTTACCCTTCAAAAGCCAAGAAATAGAGCAAATTGCATTATGAAGTAGAGAAGTCTATAGCCCCACAGTATTTCTGTTCATGGTACTATGCATGGTAGAGCTCTTTTACTCGATGAATACTTGAAAAAAGTCTTTCGCGATCAATTCTGATAGTGTATTAGCTTCAGAAAGTAGCAGCAGTAACGTATTTAACGATTAATCAAATTTTAATTTATCATTTGAAGATTTCATCTAATTTGAGTTCCCGGTAAACATTTTTCTTGATTCTGATTGGCTGAGAGAAATACCACCGCTGTCAGTGGAGACGCTGTATTAATGAATTTCATGGCAAAGAATTGTTGATCCAATTTCCGATCGAATGACCTCAAAATTTCTTTCTTCTTTTACGTCGACGGCGAGTAATGGCGGTTTTCCTCAATTCCGAAGAATAAGCTTTCGATACCTTATGAAAATGGTCTTTCTGTGCGGTAAGACTCACGTAGTAGGAAGAAAATCATAATAAATACTAGTCTTCATGAAAATTTAATCGTTTACGATGGACCGCAAGTTAATTTCGAAAAATCTTCTTTCAATTTTAGATTCCCGCCGGTAAAAATGGCGCCCCGAATTGCCGCCATGCATTTCGCACTTTCCATGGCGGCCCCGCCGCGTTCACTTCGTTCCCATTCCCAGTCCCTTATTTTCCCTTTCCTCAAAGGAAATCAACACGATTGAAGACGAAATCATCCTCACGTAAACTATGATGGTACGAGGAAGCGCTCTGACTATAGAAACGGCTTCGGAATCTTAATAAAGTTCGCGTCCAGGCGATAATATACGAGTCCATGTGAACGATACAGCTGAGACAATGTAGCATTCGTTCGCTGTTGTTTACATCTGGTCTTATTTACGGTGATCAAGATATCCCCCAGACGAGGGCACTCCAAACTCCGCGTTTCGAAGCAATCAGGAGGTTAAATTGCGATGCACATTCTTGTCAACGCAGGCAAAGAGATGAGGAAAATATTCCGATGGGTCTCACCTTTAAAATTCTCCGTGAACCTCGCTCGAAGCTTCTCGCCTCACTCACTCGACGATGTCACAATGCAGTCCCGTGCAAATCAGCCACATCGATTATATCCTATATGTTCTCCAATGACCACCAAACGCAACATCACTGTCGCTTTCTCCAGGGGCAATCTTCAAGATTCCACTGGCCGCGGGAGAGATGAGAATTGAACGTACACTACGAAAAAGCTTCTCCATTCGCAAGATACGAGCACGATGTTTACTCGCGAGACGGACCGAGCAACTGAACGAATACTTGGCCCTCTGTCGGATTCCGGTTAGCAATTTCGGGGCAAAAAGACGACGACCGTCGTTCTATTTTCTCCTTTCCTCGTTTAGCTTTAGAGGTGTCGGTGACAAATAAATGTAGAGCAAGTTCTTCTATTCCGACTCTTTAAGATTCGTAATGTGGAAGCAATTTAAGCCCGATGGTGGAACAGGTTTCTGTGAATAGTACAAGACTTATCGCCGAAAATGTTCATCACGTTGGTAACGCACGAGTTAAAATATGAGAGCGTTCCTATCCAAATGTTTTGCACCATTGCGGGGCATCCTCATGACTCAGATGAATTTTTTAATCTTATTGATGATAGGTAGTTTAAAGGAAAGCAATCGATGGAAATTTGTCGAGCTCTCACGAAAGCCCTTGAGGTAATAAAACCTTAACGAGTGCTTTAACTTTACTCGGAGAGCGGTCAAACTTAAGGGCATGCATTTAACTTTAAAGGTTTTTTCTTACTAATATTTCTTGAAGGGAGTGGAGTAAAACACAGTTTTCAACCATTTAAAATAGAAACTTTATTGCGTTTCAACCATCAGTTACATAGCAAGCGATACGTTCAATTCACATCCTCGTGCATCACATGAAAGAGATGTTCACTATGTTGGTCGTTCTATAAGTTGCATCAAATCTCCTGCCCAAATGTGGAAAAGAACCTAGCTCACTCCTCGTCCGACGTCCCGGCCTTGTTTCCTTGCTAGATGTACCTACAGAAAGAATACACCTGAAAATAAGAGAAATGTTTTAGGAGCAAGGGAGACATGTACCTCGTTGTTCGTTCGGTGCCTGAAAAACGATAGGTAATAAAATAGTTATCCGAGAGGGGAAACACGGTATCTCAGCAGCAATGGAGACTCGCTTACAGTGCTCATCGCCGCCAGCCGAATTGCCCATTCCATCATCGAATAAAATCAAAACTATCCCTTACACACACCCATCAAACCAAGGGAAATTATAATAATATTAATTCTCTTTCAACCCTATAGATTCGTATAACTCTCATCTTGCAGAAATGTTAAGTGAGTTGACCACTTATGAAAGAAAAGTTGAACAAAAGTCATTGTTTCAAATACCTCTTATCTTGAAGGGAAATCATCTTACTTGCTCAAACGTGCAATCAGTATCCTTGCACGATAACAACACTCCCTGCTTGCAAAGTTTCCTTTCCCATCACCCAAGTACTAAAACTGATTCAATTTATCACTCAGGAACTTAAATTCATCAATTGGAAATCACACCGTTGGTCTCATTGGTGTGGCATCTATCAAAAGGAAATGTTATCAGAAACTAATGCTCACTAACTAATCCTACCTTGGAAATGTTACCCACCCAAATGTGTAATTAACATCCGGGAATCATAACAGCAAGTTTCTGTTTGCCAAATTGCCTTTTTCATTTTTGAACTGATAAATACTCTTAAATATAACCCATAAAGACACTAATTGTTGCATTGTAAATCGATCACCTTTGTCGTTCAATTTATAGATTCCTTTCATTTCCATCGTGCAGAATCATTCACATTGTCACATCCGATGAAAGGAATTATTTACATTACCAACGTTTCAAAAAACTCTTACCTTGAAAAATAATCCACTAACATACTGAAATGTGCAACATGAAACCTCCCCTTCGAAGTTAAGTGATGAGCACTCTAATGCAGTCCATTGGGTGCAGTGAATTATTAATCTGAGCTGCAGGAATTTGTCGGTGGAGAAGCATCCTGGAATTGAAATAGAAAGATGTCATTGAAAATCAAGCAATTATCCAAAACAAAGAATTTACCTCTAATTCTCATCTCTATGAAAGCTACCATAATGACTTGTAATTAATTATAGCAGCCAATCCTCGTCTCATACTCTTCTAAAGCCAGATAATTTTGCAAAGTACATAATGAAGTAGGGAAATATGTAGCACCAATAGTAATTACTTCTGTTCGTGGTAGCATGCAAGGAAGAGCTGTTCATCTTAAGGAACACTTGAAAAAAGTATTTCGCGATGAATTCTTATAGTGTATAAGCTTCAGAAAGAAGCAGCAGTAACATAATGAACGATTTATCAAGTTTTAATGAAACATTATATGATCACATCTAATTTGATCAGGACAGTAAATTAACTTTGCTCTTCACCCTATGCATTCATATAATTTTCATCTTGTAGTATAGTTAAGTCATCGTCAGGTTACCTCCTTATGAAAGAATAGTTGAACGGACATCATAGTTTGCACAACCTCATACCTTGAAAAGTAATCCATTAACATATTAAAATGTGTATAATAAAACCTCCACTTCGAAGTAAGGCGATGACTACTCTTTGCAGTCCCTTGGGTGCAGTGAATTATTCATCTCAGCAGTAGGAATTTGTCGGTAGAGAAGCATCCTGGAATTGAAATAGGAAGATGTCATTGAAAATCAAGCAATTATTCAAAACAAAGAATCTTCCTCTACTTCTGATCGCTATGAAAGCTGCCGTATTGACTTGTAATTCATTATAGCAGCCAATCCTCGTCTCTTACCATTCAAAAGCCAAGAAATAGAGCAAATTGCATTATGAAGTAGAGAAGTCTATAGCCCCACAGTATTTCTGTTCATGGTACTATGCATGGTAGAGCTCTTTTACTCGATGAATACTTGAAAAAAGTCTTTCGCGATCAATTCTGATAGTGTATTAGCTTCAGAAAGTAGCAGCAGTAACGTATTTAACGATTAATCAAATTTTAATTTATCATTTGAAGATTTCATCTAATTTGAGTTCCCGGTAAACATTTTTCTTGATTCTGATTGGCTGAGAGAAATACCACCGCTGTCAGTGGAGACGCTGTATTAATGAATTTCATGGCAAAGAATTGTTGATCCAATTTCCGATCGAATGACCTCAAAATTTCTTTCTTCTTTTACGTCGACGGCGAGTAATGGCGGTTTTCCTCAATTCCGAAGAATAAGCTTTCGATACCTTATGAAAATGGTCTTTCTGTGCGGTAAGACTCACGTAGTAGGAAGAAAATCATAATAAATACTAGTCTTCATGAAAATTTAATCGTTTACGATGGACCGCAAGTTAATTTCGAAAAATCTTCTTTCAATTTTAGATTCCCGCCGGTAACAATGGCGCCCCGAATTGCCGCCATGCATTTCGCACTTTCCATGGCGGCCCCGCCGCGTTCACTTCGTTCCCATTCCCAGTCCCTTATTTTCCCTTTCCTCAAAGGAAATCAACACGATTGAAGACGAAATCATCCTCACGTAAACTATGATGGTACGAGGAAGCGCTCTGACTATAGAAACGGCTTCGGAATCTTAATAAAGTTCGCGTCCAGGCGATAATATACGAGTCCATGTGAACGATACAGCTGAGACAATGTAGCATTCGTTCGCTGTTGTTTACATCTGGTCTTATTTACGGTGATCAAGATATCCCCCAGACGAGGGCACTCCAAACTCCGCGTTTCGAAGCAATCAGGAGGTTAAATTGCGATGCACATTCTTGTCAACGCAGGCAAAGAGATGAGGAAAATATTCCGATGGGTCTCACCTTTAAAATTCTCCGTGAACCTCGCTCGAAGCTTCTCGCCTCACTCACTCGACGATGTCACAATGCAGTCCCGTGCAAATCAGCCACATCGATTATATCCTATATGTTCTCCAATGACCACCAAACGCAACATCACTGTCGCTTTCTCCAGGGGCAATCTTCAAGATTCCACTGGCCGCGGGAGAGATGAGAATTGAACGTACACTACGAAAAAGCTTCTCCATTCGCAAGATACGAGCACGATGTTTACTCGCGAGACGGACCGAGCAACTGAACGAATACTTGGCCCTCTGTCGGATTCCGGTTAGCAATTTCGGGGCAAAAAGACGACGACCGTCGTTCTATTTTCTCCTTTCCTCGTTTAGCTTTAGAGGTGTCGGTGACAAATAAATGTAGAGCAAGTTCTTCTATTCCGACTCTTTAAGATTCGTAATGTGGAAGCAATTTAAGCCCGATGGTGGAACAGGTTTCTGTGAATAGTACAAGACTTATCGCCGAAAATGTTCATCACGTTGGTAACGCACGAGTTAAAATATGAGAGCGTTCCTATCCAAATGTTTTGCACCATTGCGGGGCATCCTCATGACTCAGATGAATTTTTTAATCTTATTGATGATAGGTAGTTTAAAGGAAAGCAATCGATGGAAATTTGTCGAGCTCTCACGAAAGCCCTTGAGGTAATAAAACCTTAACGAGTGCTTTAACTTTACTCGGAGAGCGGTCAAACTTAAGGGCATGCATTTAACTTTAAAGGTTTTTTCTTACTAATATTTCTTGAAGGGAGTGGAGTAAAACACAGTTTTCAACCATTTAAAATAGAAACTTTATTGCGTTTCAACCATCAGTTACATAGCAAGCGATACGTTCAATTCACATCCTCGTGCATCACATGAAAGAGATGTTCACTATGTTGGTCGTTCTATAAGTTGCATCAAATCTCCTGCCCAAATGTGGAAAAGAACCTAGCTCACTCCTCGTCCGACGTCCCGGCCTTGTTTCCTTGCTAGATGTACCTACAGAAAGAATACACCTGAAAATAAGAGAAATGTTTTAGGAGCAAGGGAGACATGTACCTCGTTGTTCGTTCGGTGCCTGAAAAACGATAGGTAATAAAATAGTTATCCGAGAGGGGAAACACGGTATCTCAGCAGCAATGGAGACTCGCTTACAGTGCTCATCGCCGCCAGCCGAATTGCCCATTCCATCATCGAATAAAATCAAAACTATCCCTTACACACACCCATCAAACCAAGGGAAATTATAATAATATTAATTCTCTTTCAACCCTATAGATTCGTATAACTCTCATCTTGCAGAAATGTTAAGTGAGTTGACCACTTATGAAAGAAAAGTTGAACAAAAGTCATTGTTTCAAATACCTCTTATCTTGAAGGGAAATCATCTTACTTGCTCAAACGTGCAATCAGTATCCTTGCACGATAACAACACTCCCTGCTTGCAAAGTTTCCTTTCCCATCACCCAAGTACTAAAACTGATTCAATTTATCACTCAGGAACTTAAATTCATCAATTGGAAATCACACCGTTGGTCTCATTGGTGTGGCATCTATCAAAAGGAAATGTTATCAGAAACTAATGCTCACTAACTAATCCTACCTTGGAAATGTTACCCACCCAAATGTGTAATTAACATCCGGGAATCATAACAGCAAGTTTCTGTTTGCCAAATTGCCTTTTTCATTTTTGAACTGATAAATACTCTTAAATATAACCCATAAAGACACTAATTGTTGCATTGTAAATCGATCACCTTTGTCGTTCAATTTATAGATTCCTTTCATTTCCATCGTGCAGAATCATTCACATTGTCACATCCGATGAAAGGAATTATTTACATTACCAACGTTTCAAAAAACTCTTACCTTGAAAAATAATCCACTAACATACTGAAATGTGCAACATGAAACCTCCCCTTCGAAGTTAAGTGATGAGCACTCTAATGCAGTCCATTGGGTGCAGTGAATTATTAATCTGAGCTGCAGGAATTTGTCGGTGGAGAAGCATCCTGGAATTGAAATAGAAAGATGTCATTGAAAATCAAGCAATTATCCAAAACAAAGAATTTACCTCTAATTCTCATCGCTATGAAAGCTACCATAATGACTTGTAATTAATTATAGCAGCCAATCCTCGTCTCATACTCTTCTAAAGCCAGATAATTTTGCAAAGTACATAATGAAGTAGGGAAATATGTAGCACCAATAGTAATTACTTCTGTTCGTGGTAGCATGCAAGGAAGAGCTGTTCATCTTAAGGAACACTTGGAAAAAGTATTTCGCGATGAATTCTTATAGTGTATAAGCTTCAGAAAGAAGCAGCAGTAACATAATGAACGATTTATCAAGTTTTAATGAAACATTATATGATCACATCTAATTTGATCAGGACAGTAAATTAACTTTGCTCTTCACCCTATGCATTCATATAATTTTCATCTTGTAGTATAGTTAAGTCATCGTCAGGTTACCTCCTTATGAAAGAATAGTTGAACGGACATCATAGTTTGCACAACCTCATACCTTGAAAAGTAATCCATTAACATATTAAAATGTGTATAATAAAACCTCCACTTCGAAGTAAGGCGATGACTACTCTTTGCAGTCCCTTGGGTGCAGTGAATTATTCATCTCAGCAGTAGGAATTTGTCGGTAGAGAAGCATCCTGGAATTGAAATAGGAAGATGTCATTGAAAATCAAGCAATTATTCAAAACAAAGAATCTTCCTCTACTTCTGATCGCTATGAAAGCTGCCGTATTGACTTGTAATTCATTATAGCAGCCAATCCTCGTCTCTTACCCTTCAAAAGCCAAGAAATAGAGCAAATTGCATTATGAAGTAGAGAAGTCTATAGCCCCACAGTATTTCTGTTCATGGTACTATGCATGGTAGAGCTCTTTTACTCGATGAATACTTGAAAAAAGTCTTTCGCGATCAATTCTGATAGTGTATTAGCTTCAGAAAGTAGCAGCAGTAACGTATTTAACGATTAATCAAATTTTAATTTATCATTTGAAGATTTCATCTAATTTGAGTTCCCGGTAAACATTTTTCTTGATTCTGATTGGCTGAGAGAAATACCACCGCTGTCAGTGGAGACGCTGTATTAATGAATTTCATGGCAAAGAATTGTCGATCCAATTTCCGATCGAATGACCTCAAAATTTCTTTCTTCTTTTACGTCGACGGCGAGTAATGGCGGTTTTCCTCAATTCCGAAGAATAAGCTTTCGATACCTTATGAAAATGGTCTTTCTGTGCGGTAAGACTCACGTAGTAGGAAGAAAATCATAATAAATACTAGTCTTCATGAAAATTTAATCGTTTACGATGGACCGCAAGTTAATTTCGAAAAATCTTCTTTCAATTTTAGATTCCCGCCGGTAACAATGGCGCCCCGAATTGCCGCCATGCATTTCGCACTTTCCATGGCGGCCCCGCCGCGTTCACTTCGTTCCCATTCCCAGTCCCTTATTTTCCCTTTCCTCAAAGGAAATCAACACGATTGAAGACGAAATCATCCTCACGTAAACTATGATGGTACGAGGAAGCGCTCTGACTATAGAAACGGCTTCGGAATCTTAATAAAGTTCGCGTCCAGGCGATAATATACGAGTCCATGTGAACGATACAGCTGAGACAATGTAGCATTCGTTCGCTGTTGTTTACATCTGGTCTTATTTACGGTGATCAAGATATCCCCCAGACGAGGGCACTCCAAACTCCGCGTTTCGAAGCAATCAGGAGGTTAAATTGCGATGCACATTCTTGTCAACGCAGGCAAAGAGATGAGGAAAATATTCCGATGGGTCTCACCTTTAAAATTCTCCGTGAACCTCGCTCGAAGCTTCTCGCCTCACTCACTCGACGATGTCACAATGCAGTCCCGTGCAAATCAGCCACATCGATTATATCCTATATGTTCTCCAATGACCACCAAACGCAACATCACTGTCGCTTTCTCCAGGGGCAATCTTCAAGATTCCACTGGCCGCGGGAGAGATGAGAATTGAACGTACACTACGAAAAAGCTTCTCCATTCGCAAGATACGAGCACGATGTTTACTCGCGAGACGGACCGAGCAACTGAACGAATACTTGGCCCTCTGTCGGATTCCGGTTAGCAATTTCGGGGCAAAAAGACGACGACCGTCGTTCTATTTTCTCCTTTCCTCGTTTAGCTTTAGAGGTGTCGGTGACAAATAAATGTAGAGCAAGTTCTTCTATTCCGACTCTTTAAGATTCGTAATGTGGAAGCAATTTAAGCCCGATGGTGGAACAGGTTTCTGTGAATAGTACAAGACTTATCGCCGAAAATGTTCATCACGTTGGTAACGCACGAGTTAAAATATGAGAGCGTTCCTATCCAAATGTTTTGCACCATTGCGGGGCATCCTCATGACTCAGATGAATTTTTTAATCTTATTGATGATAGGTAGTTTAAAGGAAAGCAATCGATGGAAATTTGTCGAGCTCTCACGAAAGCCCTTGAGGTAATAAAACCTTAACGAGTGCTTTAACTTTACTCGGAGAGCGGTCAAACTTAAGGGCATGCATTTAACTTTAAAGGTTTTTTCTTACTAATATTTCTTGAAGGGAGTGGGGTAAAACACAGTTTTCAACCATTTAAAATAGAAACTTTATTGCGTTTCAACCATCAGTTACATAGCAAGCGATACGTTCAATTCACATCCTCGTGCATCACATGAAAGAGATGTTCACTATGTTGGTCGTTCTATAAGTTGCATCAAATCTCCTGCCCAAATGTGGAAAAGAACCTAGCTCACTCCTCGTCCGACGTCCCGGCCTTGTTTCCTTGCTAGATGTACCTACAGAAAGAATACACCTGAAAATAAGAGAAATGTTTTAGGAGCAAGGGAGACATGTACCTCGTTGTTCGTTCGGTGCCTGAAAAACGATAGGTAATAAAATAGTTATCCGAGAGGGGAAACACGGTATCTCAGCAGCAATGGAGACTCGCTTACAGTGCTCATCGCCGCCAGCCGAATTGCCCATTCCATCATCGAATAAAATCAAAACTATCCCTTACACACACCCATCAAACCAAGGGAAATTATAATAATATTAATTCTCTTTCAACCCTATAGATTCGTATAACTCTCATCTTGCAGAAATGTTAAGTGAGTTGACCACTTATGAAAGAAAAGTTGAACAAAAGTCATTGTTTCAAATACCTCTTATCTTGAAGGGAAATCATCTTACTTGCTCAAACGTGCAATCAGTATCCTTGCACGATAACAACACTCCCTGCTTGCAAAGTTTCCTTTCCCATCACCCAAGTACTAAAACTGATTCAATTTATCACTCAGGAACTTAAATTCATCAATTGGAAATCACACCGTTGGTCTCATTGGTGTGGCATCTATCAAAAGGAAATGTTATCAGAAACTAATGCTCACTAACTAATCCTACCTTGGAAATGTTACCCACCCAAATGTGTAATTAACATCCGGGAATCATAACAGCAAGTTTCTGTTTGCCAAATTGCCTTTTTCATTTTTGAACTGATAAATACTCTTAAATATAACCCATAAAGACACTAATTGTTGCATTGTAAATCGATCACCTTTGTCGTTCAATTTATAGATTCCTTTCATTTCCATCGTGCAGAATCATTCACATTGTCACATCCGATGAAAGGAATTATTTACATTACCAACGTTTCAAAAAACTCTTACCTTGAAAAATAATCCACTAACATACTGAAATGTGCAACATGAAACCTCCCCTTCGAAGTTAAGTGATGAGCACTCTAATGCAGTCCATTGGGTGCAGTGAATTATTAATCTGAGCTGCAGGAATTTGTCGGTGGAGAAGCATCCTGGAATTGAAATAGAAAGATGTCATTGAAAATCAAGCAATTATCCAAAACAAAGAATTTACCTCTAATTCTCATCGCTATGAAAGCTACCATAATGACTTGTAATTAATTATAGCAGCCAATCCTCGTCTCATACTCTTCTAAAGCCAGATAATTTTGCAAAGTACATAATGAAGTAGGGAAATATGTAGCACCAATAGTAATTACTTCTGTTCGTGGTAGCATGCAAGGAAGAGCTGTTCATCTTAAGGAACACTTGGAAAAAGTATTTCGCGATGAATTCTTATAGTGTATAAGCTTCAGAAAGAAGCAGCAGTAACATAATGAACGATTTATCAAGTTTTAATGAAACATTATATGATCACATCTAATTTGATCAGGACAGTAAATTAACTTTGCTCTTCACCCTATGCATTCATATAATTTTCATCTTGTAGTATAGTTAAGTCATCGTCAGGTTACCTCCTTATGAAAGAATAGTTGAACGGACATCATAGTTTGCACAACCTCATACCTTGAAAAGTAATCCATTAACATATTAAAATGTGTATAATAAAACCTCCACTTCGAAGTAAGGCGATGACTACTCTTTGCAGTCCCTTGGGTGCAGTGAATTATTCATCTCAGCAGTAGGAATTTGTCGGTAGAGAAGCATCCTGGAATTGAAATAGGAAGATGTCATTGAAAATCAAGCAATTATTCAAAACAAAGAATCTTCCTCTACTTCTGATCGCTATGAAAGCTGCCGTATTGACTTGTAATTCATTATAGCAGCCAATCCTCGTCTCTTACCCTTCAAAAGCCAAGAAATAGAGCAAATTGCATTATGAAGTAGAGAAGTCTATAGCCCCACAGTATTTCTGTTCATGGTACTATGCATGGTAGAGCTCTTTTACTCGATGAATACTTGAAAAAAGTCTTTCGCGATCAATTCTGATAGTGTATTAGCTTCAGAAAGTAGCAGCAGTAACGTATTTAACGATTAATCAAATTTTAATTTATCATTTGAAGATTTCATCTAATTTGAGTTCCCGGTAAACATTTTTCTTGATTCTGATTGGCTGAGAGAAATACCACCGCTGTCAGTGGAGACGCTGTATTAATGAATTTCATGGCAAAGAATTGTTGATCCAATTTCCGATCGAATGACCTCAAAATTTCTTTCTTCTTTTACGTCGACGGCGAGTAATGGCGGTTTTCCTCAATTCCGAAGAATAAGCTTTCGATACCTTATGAAAATGGTCTTTCTGTGCGGTAAGACTCACGTAGTAGGAAGAAAATCATAATAAATACTAGTCTTCATGAAAATTTAATCGTTTACGATGGACCGCAAGTTAATTTCGAAAAATCTTCTTTCAATTTTAGATTCCCGCCGGTAACAATGGCGCCCCGAATTGCCGCCATGCATTTCGCACTTTCCATGGCGGCCCCACCGCGTTCACCTCCTTCCCATTCCCAGTCCCTTATTTTCCCTTTCCTCAAAGGAAATCAACACGATTGAAGACGAAATCATCCTCACGTAAACTATGATGGTACGAGGAAGCGCTCTGACTATAGAAACGGCTTCGGAATCTTAATAAAGTTCGCGTCCAGGCGATAATATACGAGTCCATGTGAACGATACAGCTGAGACAATGTAGCATTCGTTCGCTGTTGTTTACATCTGGTCTTATTTACGGTGATCAAGATATCCCCCAGACGAGGGCACTCCAAACTCCGCGTTTCGAAGCAATCAGGAGGTTAAATTGCGATGCACATTCTTGTCAACGCAGGCAAAGAGATGAGGAAAATATTCCGATGGGTCTCACCTTTAAAATTCTCCGTGAACCTCGCTCGAAGCTTCTCGCCTCACTCACTCGACGATGTCACAATGCAGTCCCGTGCAAATCAGCCACATCGATTATATCCTATATGTTCTCCAATGACCACCAAACGCAACATCACTGTCGCTTTCTCCAGGGGCAATCTTCAAGATTCCACTGGCCGCGGGAGAGATGAGAATTGAACGTACACTACGAAAAAGCTTCTCCATTCGCAAGATACGAGCACGATGTTTACTCGCGAGACGGACCGAGCAACTGAACGAATACTTGGCCCTCTGTCGGATTCCGGTTAGCAATTTCGGGGCAAAAAGACGACGACCGTCGTTCTATTTTCTCCTTTCCTCGTTTAGCTTTAGAGGTGTCGGTGACAAATAAATGTAGAGCAAGTTCTTCTATTCCGACTCTTTAAGATTCGTAATGTGGAAGCAATTTAAGCCCGATGGTGGAACAGGTTTCTGTGAATAGTACAAGACTTATCGCCGAAAATGTTCATCACGTTGGTAACGCACGAGTTAAAATATGAGAGCGTTCCTATCCAAATGTTTTGCACCATTGCGGGGCATCCTCATGACTCAGATGAATTTTTTAATCTTATTGATGATAGGTAGTTTAAAGGAAAGCAATCGATGGAAATTTGTCGAGCTCTCACGAAAGCCCTTGAGGTAATAAAACCTTAACGAGTGCTTTAACTTTACTCGGAGAGCGGTCAAACTTAAGGGCATGCATTTAACTTTAAAGGTTTTTTCTTACTAATATTTCTTGAAGGGAGTGGAGTAAAACACAGTTTTCAACCATTTAAAATAGAAACTTTATTGCGTTTCAACCATCAGTTACATAGCAAGCGATACGTTCAATTCACATCCTCGTGCATCACATGAAAGAGATGTTCACTATGTTGGTCGTTCTATAAGTTGCATCAAATCTCCTGCCCAAATGTGGAAAAGAACCTAGCTCACTCCTCGTCCGACGTCCCGGCCTTGTTTCCTTGCTAGATGTACCTACAGAAAGAATACACCTGAAAATAAGAGAAATGTTTTAGGAGCAAGGGAGACATGTACCTCGTTGTTCGTTCGGTGCCTGAAAAACGATAGGTAATAAAATAGTTATCCGAGAGGGGAAACACGGTATCTCAGCAGCAATGGAGACTCGCTTACAGTGCTCATCGCCGCCAGCCGAATTGCCCATTCCATCATCGAATAAAATCAAAACTATCCCTTACACACACCCATCAAACCAAGGGAAATTATAATAATATTAATTCTCTTTCAACCCTATAGATTCGTATAACTCTCATCTTGCAGAAATGTTAAGTGAGTTGACCACTTATGAAAGAAAAGTTGAACAAAAGTCATTGTTTCAAATACCTCTTATCTTGAAGGGAAATCATCTTACTTGCTCAAACGTGCAATCAGTATCCTTGCACGATAACAACACTCCCTGCTTGCAAAGTTTCCTTTCCCATCACCCAAGTACTAAAACTGATTCAATTTATCACTCAGGAACTTAAATTCATCAATTGGAAATCACACCGTTGGTCTCATTGGTGTGGCATCTAATAAAAGGAAATGTTATCAGAAACTAATGCTCACTAACTAATCCTACCTTGGAAATGTTACCCACCCAAATGTGTAATTAACATCCGGGAATCATAACAGCAAGTTTCTGTTTGCCAAATTGCCTTTTTCATTTTTGAACTGATAAATACTCTTAAATATAACCCATAAAGACACTAATTGTTGCATTGTAAATCGATCACCTTTGTCGTTCAATTTATAGATTCCTTTCATTTCCATCGTGCAGAATCATTCACATTGTCACATCCGATGAAAGGAATTATTTACATTACCAACGTTTCAAAAACTCTTACCTTGAAAAATAATCCACTAACATACTGAAATGTGCAACATGAAACCTCCCCTTCGAAGTTAAGTGATGAGCACTCTAATGCAGTCCATTGGGTGCAGTGAATTATTAATCTGAGCTGCAGGAATTTGTCGGTGGAGAAGCATCCTGGAATTGAAATAGAAAGATGTCATTGAAAATCAAGCAATTATCCAAAACAAAGAATTTACCTCTAATTCTCATCTCTATGAAAGCTACCATAATGACTTGTAATTAATTATAGCAGCCAATCCTCGTCTCATACTCTTCTAAAGCCAGATAATTTTGCAAAGTACATAATGAAGTAGGGAAATATGTAGCACCAATAGTAATTACTTCTGTTCGTGGTAGCATGCAAGGAAGAGCTGTTCATCTTAAGGAACACTTGAAAAAAGTATTTCGCGATGAATTCTTATAGTGTATAAGCTTCAGAAAGAAGCAGCAGTAACATAATGAACGATTTATCAAGTTTTAATGAAACATTATATGATCACATCTAATTTGATCAGGACAGTAAATTAACTTTGCTCTTCACCCTATGCATTCATATAATTTTCATCTTGTAGTATAGTTAAGTCATCGTCAGGTTACCTCCTTATGAAAGAATAGTTGAACGGACATCATAGTTTGCACAACCTCATACCTTGAAAAGTAATCCATTAACATATTAAAATGTGTATAATAAAACCTCCACTTCGAAGTAAGGCGATGACTACTCTTTGCAGTCCCTTGGGTGCAGTGAATTATTCATCTCAGCAGTAGGAATTTGTCGGTAGAGAAGCATCCTGGAATTGAAATAGGAAGATGTCATTGAAAATCAAGCAATTATTCAAAACAAAGAATCTTCCTCTACTTCTGATCGCTATGAAAGCTGCCGTATTGACTTGTAATTCATTATAGCAGCCAATCCTCGTCTCTTACCCTTCAAAAGCCAAGAAATAGAGCAAATTGCATTATGAAGTAGAGAAGTCTATAGCCCCACAGTATTTCTGTTCATGGTACTATGCATGGTAGAGCTCTTTTACTCGATGAATACTTGAAAAAAGTCTTTCGCGATCAATTCTGATAGTGTATTAGCTTCAGAAAGTAGCAGCAGTAACGTATTTAACGATTAATCAAATTTTAATTTATCATTTGAAGATTTCATCTAATTTGAGTTCCCGGTAAACATTTTTCTTGATTCTGATTGGCTGAGAGAAATACCACCGCTGTCAGTGGAGACGCTGTATTAATGAATTTCATGGCAAAGAATTGTTGATCCAATTTCCGATCGAATGACCTCAAAATTTCTTTCTTCTTTTACGTCGACGGCGAGTAATGGCGGTTTTCCTCAATTCCGAAGAATAAGCTTTCGATACCTTATGAAAATGGTCTTTCTGTGCGGTAAGACTCACGTAGTAGGAAGAAAATCATAATAAATACTAGTCTTCATGAAAATTTAATCGTTTACGATGGACCGCAAGTTAATTTCGAAAAATCTTCTTTCAATTTTAGATTCCCGCCGGTAACAATGGCGCCCCGAATTGCCGCCATGCATTTCGCACTTTCCATGGCGGCCCCGCCGCGTTCACTTCGTTCCCATTCCCAGTCCCTTATTTTCCCTTTCCTCAAAGGAAATCAACACGATTGAAGACGAAATCATCCTCACGTAAACTATGATGGTACGAGGAAGCGCTCTGACTATAGAAACGGCTTCGGAATCTTAATAAAGTTCGCGTCCAGGCGATAATATACGAGTCCATGTGAACGATACAGCTGAGACAATGTAGCATTCGTTCGCTGTTGTTTACATCTGGTCTTATTTACGGTGATCAAGATATCCCCCAGACGAGGGCACTCCAAACTCCGCGTTTCGAAGCAATCAGGAGGTTAAATTGCGATGCACATTCTTGTCAACGCAGGCAAAGAGATGAGGAAAATATTCCGATGGGTCTCACCTTTAAAATTCTCCGTGAACCTCGCTCGAAGCTTCTCGCCTCACTCACTCGACGATGTCACAATGCAGTCCCGTGCAAATCAGCCACATCGATTATATCCTATATGTTCTCCAATGACCACCAAACGCAACATCACTGTCGCTTTCTCCAGGGGCAATCTTCAAGATTCCACTGGCCGCGGGAGAGATGAGAATTGAACGTACACTACGAAAAAGCTTCTCCATTCGCAAGATACGAGCACGATGTTTACTCGCGAGACGGACCGAGCAACTGAACGAATACTTGGCCCTCTGTCGGATTCCGGTTAGCAATTTCGGGGCAAAAAGACGACGACCGTCGTTCTATTTTCTCCTTTCCTCGTTTAGCTTTAGAGGTGTCGGTGACAAATAAATGTAGAGCAAGTTCTTCTATTCCGACTCTTTAAGATTCGTAATGTGGAAGCAATTTAAGCCCGATGGTGGAACAGGTTTCTGTGAATAGTACAAGACTTATCGCCGAAAATGTTCATCACGTTGGTAACGCACGAGTTAAAATATGAGAGCGTTCCTATCCAAATGTTTTGCACCATTGCGGGGCATCCTCATGACTCAGATGAATTTTTTAATCTTATTGATGATAGGTAGTTTAAAGGAAAGCAATCGATGGAAATTTGTCGAGCTCTCACGAAAGCCCTTGAGGTAATAAAACCTTAACGAGTGCTTTAACTTTACTCGGAGAGCGGTCAAACTTAAGGGCATGCATTTAACTTTAAAGGTTTTTTCTTACTAATATTTCTTGAAGGGAGTGGAGTAAAACACAGTTTTCAACCATTTAAAATAGAAACTTTATTGCGTTTCAACCATCAGTTACATAGCAAGCGATACGTTCAATTCACATCCTCGTGCATCACATGAAAGAGATGTTCACTATGTTGGTCGTTCTATAAGTTGCATCAAATCTCCTGCCCAAATGTGGAAAAGAACCTAGCTCACTCCTCGTCCGACGTCCCGGCCTTGTTTCCTTGCTAGATGTACCTACAGAAAGAATACACCTGAAAATAAGAGAAATGTTTTAGGAGCAAGGGAGACATGTACCTCGTTGTTCGTTCGGTGCCTGAAAAACGATAGGTAATAAAATAGTTATCCGAGAGGGGAAACACGGTATCTCAGCAGCAATGGAGACTCGCTTACAGTGCTCATCGCCGCCAGCCGAATTGCCCATTCCATCATCGAATAAAATCAAAACTATCCCTTACACACACCCATCAAACCAAGGGAAATTATAATAATATTAATTCTCTTTCAACCCTATAGATTCGTATAACTCTCATCTTGCAGAAATGTTAAGTGAGTTGACCACTTATGAAAGAAAAGTTGAACAAAAGTCATTGTTTCAAATACCTCTTATCTTGAAGGGAAATCATCTTACTTGCTCAAACGTGCAATCAGTATCCTTGCACGATAACAACACTCCCTGCTTGCAAAGTTTCCTTTCCCATCACCCAAGTACTAAAACTGATTCAATTTATCACTCAGGAACTTAAATTCATCAATTGGAAATCACACCGTTGGTCTCATTGGTGTGGCATCTATCAAAAGGAAATGTTATCAGAAACTAATGCTCACTAACTAATCCTACCTTGGAAATGTTACCCACCCAAATGTGTAATTAACATCCGGGAATCATAACAGCAAGTTTCTGTTTGCCAAATTGCCTTTTTCATTTTTGAACTGATAAATACTCTTAAATATAACCCATAAAGACACTAATTGTTGCATTGTAAATCGATCACCTTTGTCGTTCAATTTATAGATTCCTTTCATTTCCATCGTGCAGAATCATTCACATTGTCACATCCGATGAAAGGAATTATTTACATTACCAACGTTTCAAAAAACTCTTACCTTGAAAAATAATCCACTAACATACTGAAATGTGCAACATGAAACCTCCCCTTCGAAGTTAAGTGATGAGCACTCTAATGCAGTCCATTGGGTGCAGTGAATTATTAATCTGAGCTGCAGGAATTTGTCGGTGGAGAAGCATCCTGGAATTGAAATAGAAAGATGTCATTGAAAATCAAGCAATTATTCAAAACAAAGAATCTTCCTCTACTTCTGATCGCTATGAAAGCTGCCGTATTGACTTGTAATTCATTATAGCAGCCAATCCTCGTCTCTTACCCTTCAAAAGCCAAGAAATAGAGCAAATTGCATTATGAAGTAGAGAAGTCTACAGCCCCACAGTATTTCTGTTCATGGTACTATGCATGGTAGAGCTCTTTTACTCGATGAATACTTGAAAAAAGTCTTTCGCGATCAATTCTGATAGTGTATTAGCTTCAGAAAGTAGCAGCAGTAACGTATTTAACGATTAATCAAATTTTAATTTATCATTTGAAGATTTCATCTAATTTGAGTTCCCGGTAAACATTTTTCTTGATTCTGATTGGCTGAGAGAAATACCACCGCTGTCAGTGGAGACGCTGTATTAATGAATTTCATGGCAAAGAATTGTTGATCCAATTTCCGATCGAATGACCTCAAAATTTCTTTCTTCTTTTACGTCGACGGCGAGTAATGGCGGTTTTCCTCAATTCCGAAGAATAAGCTTTCGATACCTTATGAAAATGGTCTTTCTGTGCGGTAAGACTCACGTAGTAGGAAGAAAATCATAATAAATACTAGTCTTCATGAAAATTTAATCGTTTACGATGGACCGCAAGTTAATTTCGAAAAATCTTCTTTCAATTTTAGATTCCCGCCGGTAACAATGGCGCCCCGAATTGCCGCCATGCATTTCGCACTTTCCATGGCGGCCCCGCCGCGTTCACTTCGTTCCCATTCCCAGTCCCTTATTTTCCCTTTCCTCAAAGGAAATCAACACGATTGAAGACGAAATCATCCTCACGTAAACTATGATGGTACGAGGAAGCGCTCTGACTATAGAAACGGCTTCGGAATCTTAATAAAGTTCGCGTCCAGGCGATAATATACGAGTCCATGTGAACGATACAGCTGAGACAATGTAGCATTCGTTCGCTGTTGTTTACATCTGGTCTTATTTACGGTGATCAAGATATCCCCCAGACGAGGGCACTCCAAACTCCGCGTTTCGAAGCAATCAGGAGGTTAAATTGCGATGCACATTCTTGTCAACGCAGGCAAAGAGATGAGGAAAATATTCCGATGGGTCTCACCTTTAAAATTCTCCGTGAACCTCGCTCGAAGCTTCTCGCCTCACTCACTCGACGATGTCACAATGCAGTCCCGTGCAAATCAGCCACATCGATTATATCCTATATGTTCTCCAATGACCACCAAACGCAACATCACTGTCGCTTTCTCCAGGGGCAATCTTCAAGATTCCACTGGCCGCGGGAGAGATGAGAATTGAACGTACACTACGAAAAAGCTTCTCCATTCGCAAGATACGAGCACGATGTTTACTCGCGAGACGGACCGAGCAACTGAACGAATACTTGGCCCTCTGTCGGATTCCGGTTAGCAATTTCGGGGCAAAAAGACGACGACCGTCGTTCTATTTTCTCCTTTCCTCGTTTAGCTTTAGAGGTGTCGGTGACAAATAAATGTAGAGCAAGTTCTTCTATTCCGACTCTTTAAGATTCGTAATGTGGAAGCAATTTAAGCCCGATGGTGGAACAGGTTTCTGTGAATAGTACAAGACTTATCGCCGAAAATGTTCATCACGTTGGTAACGCACGAGTTAAAATATGAGAGCGTTCCTATCCAAATGTTTTGCACCATTGCGGGGCATCCTCATGACTCAGATGAATTTTTTAATCTTATTGATGATAGGTAGTTTAAAGGAAAGCAATCGATGGAAATTTGTCGAGCTCTCACGAAAGCCCTTGAGGTAATAAAACCTTAACGAGTGCTTTAACTTTACTCGGAGAGCGGTCAAACTTAAGGGCATGCATTTAACTTTAAAGGTTTTTTCTTACTAATATTTCTTGAAGGGAGTGGAGTAAAACACAGTTTTCAACCATTTAAAATAGAAACTTTATTGCGTTTCAACCATCAGTTACATAGCAAGCGATACGTTCAATTCACATCCTCGTGCATCACATGAAAGAGATGTTCACTATGTTGGTCGTTCTATAAGTTGCATCAAATCTCCTGCCCAAATGTGGAAAAGAACCTAGCTCACTCCTCGTCCGACGTCCCGGCCTTGTTTCCTTGCTAGATGTACCTACAGAAAGAATACACCTGAAAATAAGAGAAATGTTTTAGGAGCAAGGGAGACATGTACCTCGTTGTTCGTTCGGTGCCTGAAAAACGATAGGTAATAAAATAGTTATCCGAGAGGGGAAACACGGTATCTCAGCAGCAATGGAGACTCGCTTACAGTGCTCATCGCCGCCAGCCGAATTGCCCATTCCATCATCGAATAAAATCAAAACTATCCCTTACACACACCCATCAAACCAAGGGAAATTATAATAATATTAATTCTCTTTCAACCCTATAGATTCGTATAACTCTCATCTTGCAGAAATGTTAAGTGAGTTGACCACTTATGAAAGAAAAGTTGAACAAAAGTCATTGTTTCAAATACCTCTTATCTTGAAGGGAAATCATCTTACTTGCTCAAACGTGCAATCAGTATCCTTGCACGATAACAACACTCCCTGCTTGCAAAGTTTCCTTTCCCATCACCCAAGTACTAAAACTGATTCAATTTATCACTCAGGAACTTAAATTCATCAATTGGAAATCACACCGTTGGTCTCATTGGTGTGGCATCTATCAAAAGGAAATGTTATCAGAAACTAATGCTCACTAACTAATCCTACCTTGGAAATGTTACCCACCCAAATGTGTAATTAACATCCGGGAATCATAACAGCAAGTTTCTGTTTGCCAAATTGCCTTTTTCATTTTTGAACTGATAAATACTCTTAAATATAACCCATAAAGACACTAATTGTTGCATTGTAAATCGATCACCTTTGTCGTTCAATTTATAGATTCCTTTCATTTCCATCGTGCAGAATCATTCACATTGTCACATCCGATGAAAGGAATTATTTACATTACCAACGTTTCAAAAAACTCTTACCTTGAAAAATAATCCACTAACATACTGAAATGTGCAACATGAAACCTCCCCTTCGAAGTTAAGTGATGAGCACTCTAATGCAGTCCATTGGGTGCAGTGAATTATTAATCTGAGCTGCAGGAATTTGTCGGTGGAGAAGCATCCTGGAATTGAAATAGAAAGATGTCATTGAAAATCAAGCAATTATCCAAAACAAAGAATTTACCTCTAATTCTCATCGCTATGAAAGCTACCATAATGACTTGTAATTAATTATAGCAGCCAATCCTCGTCTCATACTCTTCTAAAGCCAGATAATTTTGCAAAGTACATAATGAAGTAGGGAAATATGTAGCACCAATAGTAATTACTTCTGTTCGTGGTAGCATGCAAGGAAGAGCTGTTCATCTTAAGGAACACTTGAAAAAAGTATTTCGCGATGAATTCTTATAGTGTATAAGCTTCAGAAAGAAGCAGCAGTAACATAATGAACGATTTATCAAGTTTTAATGAAACATTATATGATCACATCTAATTTGATCAGGACAGTAAATTAACTTTGCTCTTCACCCTATGCATTCATATAATTTTCATCTTGTAGTATAGTTAAGTCATCGTCAGGTTACCTCCTTATGAAAGAATAGTTGAACGGACATCATAGTTTGCACAACCTCATACCTTGAAAAGTAATCCATTAACATATTAAAATGTGTATAATAAAACCTCCACTTCGAAGTAAGGCGATGACTACTCTTTGCAGTCCCTTGGGTGCAGTGAATTATTCATCTCAGCAGTAGGAATTTGTCGGTAGAGAAGCATCCTGGAATTGAAATAGGAAGATGTCATTGAAAATCAAGCAATTATTCAAAACAAAGAATCTTCCTCTACTTCTGATCGCTATGAAAGCTGCCGTATTGACTTGTAATTCATTATAGCAGCCAATCCTCGTCTCTTACCCTTCAAAAGCCAAGAAATAGAGCAAATTGCATTATGAAGTAGAGAAGTCTATAGCCCCACAGTATTTCTGTTCATGGTACTATGCATGGTAGAGCTCTTTTACTCGATGAATACTTGAAAAAAGTCTTTCGCGATCAATTCTGATAGTGTATTAGCTTCAGAAAGTAGCAGCAGTAACGTATTTAACGATTAATCAAATTTTAATTTATCATTTGAAGATTTCATCTAATTTGAGTTCCCGGTAAACATTTTTCTTGATTCTGATTGGCTGAGAGAAATACCACCGCTGTCAGTGGAGACGCTGTATTAATGAATTTCATGGCAAAGAATTGTCGATCCAATTTCCGATCGACTGACCTCAAAATTTCTTTCTTCTTTTACGTCGACGGCGAGTAATGGCGGTTTTCCTCAATTCCGAAGAATAAGCTTTCGATACCTTATGAAAATGGTCTTTCTGTGCGGTAAGACTCACGTAGCAGGAAGAAAATCATAATAAATACTAGTCTTCATGAAAATTTAATCGTTTACGATGGACCGCAAGTTAATTTCGAAAAATCTTCTTTAAATTTTAGATTCCCGCCGGTAACAATGGCGCCCCGAATTGCCGCCATGCATTTCGCACTTTCCATGGCGGCCCCGCCGCGTTCACTTCGTTCCCATTCCCAGTCCCTTATTTTCCCTTTCCTCAAAGGAAATCAACACGATTGAAGACGAAATCATCCTCACGTAAACTATGATGGTACGAGGAAGCGCTCTGACTATAGAAACGGCTTCGGAATCTTAATAAAGTTCGCGTCCAGGCGATAATATACGAGTCCATGTGAACGATACAGCTGAGACAATGTAGCATTCGTTCGCTGTTGTTTACATCTGGTCTTATTTACGGTGATCAAGATATCCCCCAGACGAGGGCACTCCAAACTCCGCGTTTCGAAGCAATCAGGAGGTTAAATTGCGATGCACATTCTTGTCAACGCAGGCAAAGAGATGAGGAAAATATTCCGATGGGTCTCACCTTTAAAATTCTCCGTGAACCTCGCTCGAAGCTTCTCGCCTCACTCACTCGACGATGTCACAATGCAGTCCCGTGCAAATCAGCCACATCGATTATATCCTATATGTTCTCCAATGACCACCAAACGCAACATCACTGTCGCCTTCTCCAGGGGCAATCTTCAAGATTCCACTGGCCGCGGGAGAGATGAGAATTGAACGTACACTACGAAAAAGCTTCTCCATTCGCAAGATACGAGCACGATGTTTACTCGCGAGACGGACCGAGCAACTGAACGAATACTTGGCCCTCTGTCGGATTCCGGTTAGCAATTTCGGGGCAAAAAGACGACGACCGTCGTTCTATTTTCTCCTTTCCTCGTTTAGCTTTAGAGGTGTCGGTGACAAATAAATGTAGAGCAAGTTCTTCTATTCCGACTCTTTAAGATTCGTAATGTGGAAGCAATTTAAGCCCGATGGTGGAACAGGTTTCTGTGAATAGTACAAGACTTATCGCCGAAAATGTTCATCACGTTGGTAACGCACGAGTTAAAATATGAGAGCGTTCCTATCCAAATGTTTTGCACCATTGCGGGGCATCCTCATGACTCAGATGAATTTTTTAATCTTATTGATGATAGGTAGTTTAAAGGAAAGCAATCGATGGAAATTTGTCGAGCTCTCACGAAAGCCCTTGAGGTAATAAAACCTTAACGAGTGCTTTAACTTTACTCGGAGAGCGGTCAAACTTAAGGGCATGCATTTAACTTTAAAGGTTTTTTCTTACTAATATTTCTTGAAGGGAGTGGAGTAAAACACAGTTTTCAACCATTTAAAATAGAAACTTTATTGCGTTTCAACCATCAGTTACATAGCAAGCGATACGTTCAATTCACATCCTCGTGCATCACATGAAAGAGATGTTCACTATGTTGGTCGTTCTATAAGTTGCATCAAATCTCCTGCCCAAATGTGGAAAAGAACCTAGCTCACTCCTCGTCCGACGTCCCGGCCTTGTTTCCTTGCTAGATGTACCTACAGAAAGAATACACCTGAAAATAAGAGAAATGTTTTAGGAGCAAGGGAGACATGTACCTCGTTGTTCGTTCGGTGCCTGAAAAACGATAGGTAATAAAATAGTTATCCGAGAGGGGAAACACGGTATCTCAGCAGCAATGGAGACTCGCTTACAGTGCTCATCGCCGCCAGCCGAATTGCCCATTCCATCATCGAATAAAATCAAAACTATCCCTTACACACACCCATCAAACCAAGGGAAATTATAATAATATTAATTCTCTTTCAACCCTATAGATTCGTATAACTCTCATCTTGCAGAAATGTTAAGTGAGTTGACCACTTATGAAAGAAAAGTTGAACAAAAGTCATTGTTTCAAATACCTCTTATCTTGAAGGGAAATCATCTTACTTGCTCAAACGTGCAATCAGTATCCTTGCACGATAACAACACTCCCTGCTTGCAAAGTTTCCTTTCCCATCACCCAAGTACTAAAACTGATTCAATTTATCACTCAGGAACTTAAATTCATCAATTGGAAATCACACCGTTGGTCTCATTGGTGTGGCATCTATCAAAAGGAAATGTTATCAGAAACTAATGCTCACTAACTAATCCTACCTTGGAAATGTTACCCACCCAAATGTGTAATTAACATCCGGGAATCATAACAGCAAGTTTCTGTTTGCCAAATTGCCTTTTTCATTTTTGAACTGATAAATACTCTTAAATATAACCCATAAAGACACTAATTGTTGCATTGTAAATCGATCACCTTTGTCGTTCAATTTATAGATTCCTTTCATTTCCATCGTGCAGAATCATTCACATTGTCACATCCGATGAAAGGAATTATTTACATTACCAACGTTTCAAAAAACTCTTACCTTGAAAAATAATCCACTAACATACTGAAATGTGCAACATGAAACCTCCCCTTCGAAGTTAAGTGATGAGCACTCTAATGCAGTCCATTGGGTGCAGTGAATTATTAATCTGAGCTGCAGGAATTTGTCGGTGGAGAAGCATCCTGGAATTGAAATAGAAAGATGTCATTGAAAATCAAGCAATTATCCAAAACAAAGAATTTACCTCTAATTCTCATCGCTATGAAAGCTACCATAATGACTTGTAATTAATTATAGCAGCCAATCCTCGTCTCATACTCTTCTAAAGCCAGATAATTTTGCAAAGTACATAATGAAGTAGGGAAATATGTAGCACCAATAGTAATTACTTCTGTTCGTGGTAGCATGCAAGGAAGAGCTGTTCATCTTAAGGAACACTTGAAAAAAGTATTTCGCGATGAATTCTTATAGTGTATAAGCTTCAGAAAGAAGCAGCAGTAACATAATGAACGATTTATCAAGTTTTAATGAAACATTATATGATCACATCTAATTTGATCAGGACAGTAAATTAACTTTGCTCTACACCCTATGCATTCATATAATTTTCATCTTGTAGTATAGTTAGGTCATCGTCAGGTTACCTCCTTATGAAAGAATAGTTGAACGGACATCATAGTTTGCACAACCTCATACCTTGAAAAGTAATCCATTAACATATTAAAATGTGTATAATAAAACCTCCACTTCGAAGTAAGGCGATGACTACTCTTTGCAGTCCCTTGGGTGCAGTGAATTATTCATCTCAGCAGTAGGAATTTGTCGGTAGAGAAGCATCCTGGAATTGAAATAGGAAGATGTCATTGAAAATCAAGCAATTATTCAAAACAAAGAATCTTCCTCTACTTCTGATCGCTATGAAAGCTGCCGTATTGACTTGTAATTCATTATAGCAGCCAATCCTCGTCTCTTACCCTTCAAAAGCCAAGAAATAGAGCAAATTGCATTATGAAGTAGAGAAGTCTATAGCCCCACAGTATTTCTGTTCATGGTACTATGCATGGTAGAGCTCTTTTACTCGATGAATACTTGAAAAAAGTCTTTCGCGATCAATTCTGATAGTGTATTAGCTTCAGAAAGTAGCAGCAGTAACGTATTTAACGATTAATCAAATTTTAATTTATCATTTGAAGATTTCATCTAATTTGAGTTCCCGGTAAACATTTTTCTTGATTCTGATTGGCTGAGAGAAATACCACCGCTGTCAGTGGAGACGCTGTATTAATGAATTTCATGGCAAAGAATTGTTGATCCCATTTCCGATCGAATGACCTCAAAATTTCTTTCTTCTTTTACGTCGACGGCGAGTAATGGCGGTTTTCCTCAATTCCGAAGAATAAGCTTTCGATACCTTATGAAAATGGTCTTTCTGTGCGGTAAGACTCACGTAGTAGGAAGAAAATCATAATAAATACTAGTCTTCATGAAAATTTAATCGTTTACGATGGACCGCAAGTTAATTTCGAAAAATCTTCTTTCAATTTTAGATTCCCGCCGGTAACAATGGCGCCCCGAATTGCCGCCATGCATTTCGCACTTTCCATGGCGGCCCCGCCGCGTTCACTTCGTTCCCATTCCCAGTCCCTTATTTTCCCTTTCCTCAAAGGAAATCAACACGATTGAAGACGAAATCATCCTCACGTAAACTATGATGGTACGAGGAAGCGCTCTGACTATAGAAACGGCTTCGGAATCTTAATAAAGTTCGCGTCCAGGCGATAATATACGAGTCCATGTGAACGATACAGCTGAGACAATGTAGCATTCGTTCGCTGTTGTTTACATCTGGTCTTATTTACGGTGATCAAGATATCCCCCAGACGAGGGCACTCCAAACTCCGCGTTTCGAAGCAATCAGGAGGTTAAATTGCGATGCACATTCTTGTCAACGCAGGCAAAGAGATGAGGAAAATATTCCGATGGGTCTCACCTTTAAAATTCTCCGTGAACCTCGCTCGAAGCTTCTCGCCTCACTCACTCGACGATGTCACAATGCAGTCCCGTGCAAATCAGCCACATCGATTATATCCTATATGTTCTCCAATGACCACCAAACGCAACATCACTGTCGCTTTCTCCAGGGGCAATCTTCAAGATTCCACTGGCCGCGGGAGAGATGAGAATTGAACGTACACTACGAAAAAGCTTCTCCATTCGCAAGATACGAGCACGATGTTTACTCGCGAGACGGACCGAGCAACTGAACGAATACTTGGCCCTCTGTCGGATTCCGGTTAGCAATTTCGGGGCAAAAAGACGACGACCGTCGTTCTATTTTCTCCTTTCCTCGTTTAGCTTTAGAGGTGTCGGTGACAAATAAATGTAGAGCAAGTTCTTCTATTCCGACTCTTTAAGATTCGTAATGTGGAAGCAATTTAAGCCCGATGGTGGAACAGGTTTCTGTGAATAGTACAAGACTTATCGCCGAAAATGTTCATCACGTTGGTAACGCACGAGTTAAAATATGAGAGCGTTCCTATCCAAATGTTTTGCACCATTGCGGGGCATCCTCATGACTCAGATGAATTTTTTAATCTTATTGATGATAGGTAGTTTAAAGGAAAGCAATCGATGGAAATTTGTCGAGCTCTCACGAAAGCCCTTGAGGTAATAAAACCTTAACGAGTGCTTTAACTTTACTCGGAGAGCGGTCAAACTTAAGGGCATGCATTTAACTTTAAAGGTTTTTTCTTACTAATATTTCTTGAAGGGAGTGGAGTAAAACACAGTTTTCAACCATTTAAAATAGAAACTTTATTGCGTTTCAACCATCAGTTACATAGCAAGCGATACGTTCAATTCACATCCTCGTGCATCACATGAAAGAGATGTTCACTATGTTGGTCGTTCTATAAGTTGCATCAAATCTCCTGCCCAAATGTGGAAAAGAACCTAGCTCACTCCTCGTCCGACGTCCCGGCCTTGTTTCCTTGCTAGATGTACCTACAGAAAGAATACACCTGAAAATAAGAGAAATGTTTTAGGAGCAAGGGAGACATGTACCTCGTTGTTCGTTCGGTGCCTGAAAAACGATAGGTAATAAAATAGTTATCCGAGAGGGGAAACACGGTATCTCAGCAGCAATGGAGACTCGCTTACAGTGCTCATCGCCGCCAGCCGAATTGCCCATTCCATCATCGAATAAAATCAAAACTATCCCTTACACACACCCATCAAACCAAGGGAAATTATAATAATATTAATTCTCTTTCAACCCTATAGATTCGTATAACTCTCATCTTGCAGAAATGTTAAGTGAGTTGACCACTTATGAAAGAAAAGTTGAACAAAAGTCATTGTTTCAAATACCTCTTATCTTGAAGGGAAATCATCTTACTTGCTCAAACGTGCAATCAGTATCCTTGCACGATAACAACACTCCCTGCTTGCAAAGTTTCCTTTCCCATCACCCAAGTACTAAAACTGATTCAATTTATCACTCAGGAACTTAAATTCATCAATTGGAAATCACACCGTTGGTCTCATTGGTGTGGCATCTATCAAAAGGAAATGTTATCAGAAACTAATGCTCACTAACTAATCCTACCTTGGAAATGTTACCCACCCAAATGTGTAATTAACATCCGGGAATCATAACAGCAAGTTTCTGTTTGCCAAATTGCCTTTTTCATTTTTGAACTGATAAATACTCTTAAATATAACCCATAAAGACACTAATTGTTGCATTGTAAATCGATCACCTTTGTCGTTCAATTTATAGATTCCTTTCATTTCCATCGTGCAGAATCATTCACATTGTCACATCCGATGAAAGGAATTATTTACATTACCAACGTTTCAAAAAACTCTTACCTTGAAAAATAATCCACTAACATACTGAAATGTGCAACATGAAACCTCCCCTTCGAAGTTAAGTGATGAGCACTCTAATGCAGTCCATTGGGTGCAGTGAATTATTAATCTGAGCTGCAGGAATTTGTCGGTGGAGAAGCATCCTGGAATTGAAATAGAAAGATGTCATTGAAAATCAAGCAATTATCCAAAACAAAGAATTTACCTCTAATTCTCATCGCTATGAAAGCTACCATAATGACTTGTAATTAATTATAGCAGCCAATCCTCGTCTCATACTCTTCTAAAGCCAGATAATTTTGCAAAGTACATAATGAAGTAGGGAAATATGTAGCACCAATAGTAATTACTTCTGTTCGTGGTAGCATGCAAGGAAGAGCTGTTCATCTTAAGGAACACTTGAAAAAAGTATTTCGCGATGAATTCTTATAGTGTATAAGCTTCAGAAAGAAGCAGCAGTAACATAATGAACGATTTATCAAGTTTTAATGAAACATTATATGATCACATCTAATTTGATCAGGACAGTAAATTAACTTTGCTCTTCACCCTATGCATTCATATAATTTTCATCTTGTAGTATAGTTAGGTCATCGTCAGGTTACCTCCTTATGAAAGAATAGTTGAACGGACATCATAGTTTGCACAACCTCATACCTTGAAAAGTAATCCATTAACATATTAAAATGTGTATAATAAAACCTCCACTTCGAAGTAAGGCGATGACTACTCTTTGCAGTCCCTTGGGTGCAGTGAATTATTCATCTCAGCAGTAGGAATTTGTCGGTAGAGAAGCATCCTGGAATTGAAATAGGAAGATGTCATTGAAAATCAAGCAATTATTCAAAACAAAGAATCTTCCTCTACTTCTGATCGCTATGAAAGCTGCCGTATTGACTTGTAATTCATTATAGCAGCCAATCCTCGTCTCTTACCCTTCAAAAGCCAAGAAATAGAGCAAATTGCATTATGAAGTAGAGAAGTCTATAGCCCCACAGTATTTCTGTTCATGGTACTATGCATGGTAGAGCTCTTTTACTCGATGAATACTTGAAAAAAGTCTTTCGCGATCAATTCTGATAGTGTATTAGCTTCAGAAAGTAGCAGCAGTAACGTATTTAACGATTAATCAAATTTTAATTTATCATTTGAAGATTTCATCTAATTTGAGTTCCCGGTAAACATTTTTCTTGATTCTGATTGGCTGAGAGAAATACCACCGCTGTCAGTGGAGACGCTGTATTAATGAATTTCATGGCAAAGAATTGTTGATCCAATTTCCGATCGAATGACCTCAAAATTTCTTTCTTCTTTTACGTCGACGGCGAGTAATGGCGGTTTTCCTCAATTCCGAAGAATAAGCTTTCGATACCTTATGAAAATGGTCTTTCTGTGCGGTAAGACTCACGTAGTAGGAAGAAAATCATAATAAATACTAGTCTTCATGAAAATTTAATCGTTTACGATGGACCGCAAGTTAATTTCGAAAAATCTTCTTTCAATTTTAGATTCCCGCCGGTAACAATGGCGCCCCGAATTGCCGCCATGCATTTCGCACTTTCCATGGCGGCCCCGCCGCGTTCACTTCGTTCCCATTCCCAGTCCCTTATTTTCCCTTTCCTCAAAGGAAATCAACACGATTGAAGACGAAATCATCCTCACGTAAACTATGATGGTACGAGGAAGCGCTCTGACTATAGAAACGGCTTCGGAATCTTAATAAAGTTCGCGTCCAGGCGATAATATACGAGTCCATGTGAACGATACAGCTGAGACAATGTAGCATTCGTTCGCTGTTGTTTACATCTGGTCTTATTTACGGTGATCAAGATATCCCCCAGACGAGGGCACTCCAAACTCCGCGTTTCGAAGCAATCAGGAGGTTAAATTGCGATGCACATTCTTGTCAACGCAGGCAAAGAGATGAGGAAAATATTCCGATGGGTCTCACCTTTAAAATTCTCCGTGAACCTCGCTCGAAGCTTCTCGCCTCACTCACTCGACGATGTCACAATGCAGTCCCGTGCAAATCAGCCACATCGATTATATCCTATATGTTCTCCAATGACCACCAAACGCAACATCACTGTCGCTTTCTCCAGGGGCAATCTTCAAGATTCCACTGGCCGCGGGAGAGATGAGAATTGAACGTACACTACGAAAAAGCTTCTCCATTCGCAAGATACGAGCACGATGTTTACTCGCGAGACGGACCGAGCAACTGAACGAATACTTGGCCCTCTGTCGGATTCCGGTTAGCAATTTCGGGGCAAAAAGACGACGACCGTCGTTCTATTTTCTCCTTTCCTCGTTTAGCTTTAGAGGTGTCGGTGACAAATAAATGTAGAGCAAGTTCTTCTATTCCGACTCTTTAAGATTCGTAATGTGGAAGCAATTTAAGCCCGATGGTGGAACAGGTTTCTGTGAATAGTACAAGACTTATCGCCGAAAATGTTCATCACGTTGGTAACGCACGAGTTAAAATATGAGAGCGTTCCTATCCAAATGTTTTGCACCATTGCGGGGCATCCTCATGACTCAGATGAATTTTTTAATCTTATTGATGATAGGTAGTTTAAAGGAAAGCAATCGATGGAAATTTGTCGAGCTCTCACGAAAGCCCTTGAGGTAATAAAACCTTAACGAGTGCTTTAACTTTACTCGGAGAGCGGTCAAACTTAAGGGCATGCATTTAACTTTAAAGGTTTTTTCTTACTAATATTTCTTGAAGGGAGTGGAGTAAAACACAGTTTTCAACCATTTAAAATAGAAACTTTATTGCGTTTCAACCATCAGTTACATAGCAAGCGATACGTTCAATTCACATCCTCGTGCATCACATGAAAGAGATGTTCACTATGTTGGTCGTTCTATAAGTTGCATCAAATCTCCTGCCCAAATGTGGAAAAGAACCTAGCTCACTCCTCGTCCGACGTCCCGGCCTTGTTTCCTTGCTAGATGTACCTACAGAAAGAATACACCTGAAAATAAGAGAAATGTTTTAGGAGCAAGGGAGACATGTACCTCGTTGTTCGTTCGGTGCCTGAAAAACGATAGGTAATAAAATAGTTATCCGAGAGGGGAAACACGGTATCTCAGCAGCAATGGAGACTCGCTTACAGTGCTCATCGCCGCCAGCCGAATTGCCCATTCCATCATCGAATAAAATCAAAACTATCCCTTACACACACCCATCAAACCAAGGGAAATTATAATAATATTAATTCTCTTTCAACCCTATAGATTCGTATAACTCTCATCTTGCAGAAATGTTAAGTGAGTTGACCACTTATGAAAGAAAAGTTGAACAAAAGTCATTGTTTCAAATACCTCTTATCTTGAAGGGAAATCATCTTACTTGCTCAAACGTGCAATCAGTATCCTTGCACGATAACAACACTCCCTGCTTGCAAAGTTTCCTTTCCCATCACCCAAGTACTAAAACTGATTCAATTTATCACTCAGGAACTTAAATTCATCAATTGGAAATCACACCGTTGGTCTCATTGGTGTGGCATCTATCAAAAGGAAATGTTATCAGAAACTAATGCTCACTAACTAATCCTACCTTGGAAATGTTACCCACCCAAATGTGTAATTAACATCCGGGAATCATAACAGCAAGTTTCTGTTTGCCAAATTGCCTTTTTCATTTTTGAACTGATAAATACTCTTAAATATAACCCATAAAGACACTAATTGTTGCATTGTAAATCGATCACCTTTGTCGTTCAATTTATAGATTCCTTTCATTTCCATCGTGCAGAATCATTCACATTGTCACATCCGATGAAAGGAATTATTTACATTACCAACGTTTCAAAAAACTCTTACCTTGAAAAATAATCCACTAACATACTGAAATGTGCAACATGAAACCTCCCCTTCGAAGTTAAGTGATGAGCACTCTAATGCAGTCCATTGGGTGCAGTGAATTATTAATCTGAGCTGCAGGAATTTGTCGGTGGAGAAGCATCCTGGAATTGAAATAGAAAGATGTCATTGAAAATCAAGCAATTATCCAAAACAAAGAATTTACCTCTAATTCTCATCGCTATGAAAGCTACCATAATGACTTGTAATTAATTATAGCAGCCAATCCTCGTCTCATACTCTTCTAAAGCCAGATAATTTTGCAAAGTACATAATGAAGTAGGGAAATATGTAGCACCAATAGTAATTACTTCTGTTCGTGGTAGCATGCAAGGAAGAGCTGTTCATCTTAAGGAACACTTGAAAAAAGTATTTCGCGATGAATTCTTATAGTGTATAAGCTTCAGAAAGAAGCAGCAGTAACATAATGAACGATTTATCAAGTTTTAATGAAACATTATATGATCACATCTAATTTGATCAGGACAGTAAATTAACTTTGCTCTTCACCCTATGCATTCATATAATTTTCATCTTGTAGTATAGTTAAGTCATCGTCAGGTTACCTCCTTATGAAAGAATAGTTGAACGGACATCATAGTTTGCACAACCTCATACCTTGAAAAGTAATCCATTAACATATTAAAATGTGTATAATAAAACCTCCACTTCGAAGTAAGGCGATGACTACTCTTTGCAGTCCCTTGGGTGCAGTGAATTATTCATCTCAGCAGTAGGAATTTGTCGGTAGAGAAGCATCCTGGAATTGAAATAGGAAGATGTCATTGAAAATCAAGCAATTATTCAAAACAAAGAATCTTCCTCTACTTCTGATCGCTATGAAAGCTGCCGTATTGACTTGTAATTCATTATAGCAGCCAATCCTCGTCTCTTACCCTTCAAAAGCCAAGAAATAGAGCAAATTGCATTATGAAGTAGAGAAGTCTATAGCCCCACAGTATTTCTGTTCATGGTACTATGCATGGTAGAGCTCTTTTACTCGATGAATACTTGAAAAAAGTCTTTCGCGATCAATTCTGATAGTGTATTAGCTTCAGAAAGTAGCAGCAGTAACGTATTTAACGATTAATCAAATTTTAATTTATCATTTGAAGATTTCATCTAATTTGAGTTCCCGGTAAACATTTTTCTTGATTCTGATTGGCTGAGAGAAATACCACCGCTGTCAGTGGAGACGCTGTATTAATGAATTTCATGGCAAAGAATTGTTGATCCCATTTCCGATCGAATGACCTCAAAATTTCTTTCTTCTTTTACGTCGACGGCGAGTAATGGCGGTTTTCCTCAATTCCGAAGAATAAGCTTTCGATACCTTATGAAAATGGTCTTTCTGTGCGGTAAGACTCACGTAGTAGGAAGAAAATCATAATAAATACTAGTCTTCATGAAAATTTAATCGTTTACGATGGACCGCAAGTTAATTTCGAAAAATCTTCTTTCAATTTTAGATTCCCGCCGGTAACAATGGCGCCCCGAATTGCCGCCATGCATTTCGCACTTTCCATGGCGGCCCCGCCGCGTTCACTTCGTTCCCATTCCCAGTCCCTTATTTTCCCTTTCCTCAAAGGAAATCAACACGATTGAAGACGAAATCATCCTCACGTAAACTATGATGGTACGAGGAAGCGCTCTGACTATAGAAACGGCTTCGGAATCTTAATAAAGTTCGCGTCCAGGCGATAATATACGAGTCCATGTGAACGATACAGCTGAGACAATGTAGCATTCGTTCGCTGTTGTTTACATCTGGTCTTATTTACGGGGGTCAAGATATCCCCCAGACGAGGGCACTCCAAACTCCGCGTTTCGAAGCAATCAGGAGGTTAAATTGCGATGCACATTCTTGTCAACGCAGGCAAAGAGATGAGGAAAATATTCCGATGGGTCTCACCTTTAAAATTCTCCGTGAACCTCGCTCGAAGCTTCTCGCCTCACTCACTCGACGATGTCACAATGCAGTCCCGTGCAAATCAGCCACATCGATTATATCCTATATGTTCTCCAATGACCACCAAACGCAACATCACTGTCGCCTTCTCCAGGGGCAATCTTCAAGATTCCACTGGCCGCGGGAGAGATGAGAATTGAACGTACACTACGAAAAAGCTTCTCCATTCGCAAGATACGAGCACGATGTTTACTCGCGAGACGGACCGAGCAACTGAACGAATACTTGGCCCTCTGTCGGATTCCGGTTAGCAATTTCGGGGCAAAAAGACGACGACCGTCGTTCTATTTTCTCCTTTCCTCGTTTAGCTTTAGAGGTGTCGGTGACAAATAAATGTAGAGCAAGTTCTTCTATTCCGACTCTTTAAGATTCGTAATGTGGAAGCAATTTAAGCCCGATGGTGGAACAGGTTTCTGTGAATAGTACAAGACTTATCGCCGAAAATGTTCATCACGTTGGTAACGCACGAGTTAAAATATGAGAGCGTTCCTATCCAAATGTTTTGCACCATTGCGGGGCATCCTCATGACTCAGATGAATTTTTTAATCTTATTGATGATAGGTAGTTTAAAGGAAAGCAATCGATGGAAATTTGTCGAGCTCTCACGAAAGCCCTTGAGGTAATAAAACCTTAACGAGTGCTTTAACTTTACTCGGAGAGCGGTCAAACTTAAGGGCATGCATTTAACTTTAAAGGTTTTTTCTTACTAATATTTCTTGAAGGGAGTGGAGTAAAACACAGTTTTCAACCATTTAAAATAGAAACTTTATTGCGTTTCAACCATCAGTTACATAGCAAGCGATACGTTCAATTCACATCCTCGTGCATCACATGAAAGAGATGTTCACTATGTTGGTCGTTCTATAAGTTGCATCAAATCTCCTGCCCAAATGTGGAAAAGAACCTAGCTCACTCCTCGTCCGACGTCCCGGCCTTGTTTCCTTGCTAGATGTACCTACAGAAAGAATACACCTGAAAATAAGAGAAATGTTTTAGGAGCAAGGGAGACATGTACCTCGTTGTTCGTTCGGTGCCTGAAAAACGATAGGTAATAAAATAGTTATCCGAGAGGGGAAACACGGTATCTCAGCAGCAATGGAGACTCGCTTACAGTGCTCATCGCCGCCAGCCGAATTGCCCATTCCATCATCGAATAAAATCAAAACTATCCCTTACACACACCCATCAAACCAAGGGAAATTATAATAATATTAATTCTCTTTCAACCCTATAGATTCGTATAACTCTCATCTTGCAGAAATGTTAAGTGAGTTGACCACTTATGAAAGAAAAGTTGAACAAAAGTCATTGTTTCAAATACCTCTTATCTTGAAGGGAAATCATCTTACTTGCTCAAACGTGCAATCAGTATCCTTGCACGATAACAACACTCCCTGCTTGCAAAGTTTCCTTTCCCATCACCCAAGTACTAAAACTGATTCAATTTATCACTCAGGAACTTAAATTCATCAATTGGAAATCACACCGTTGGTCTCATTGGTGTGGCATCTATCAAAAGGAAATGTTATCAGAAACTAATGCTCACTAACTAATCCTACCTTGGAAATGTTACCCACCCAAATGTGTAATTAACATCCGGGAATCATAACAGCAAGTTTCTGTTTGCCAAATTGCCTTTTTCATTTTTGAACTGATAAATACTCTTAAATATAACCCATAAAGACACTAATTGTTGCATTGTAAATCGATCACCTTTGTCGTTCAATTTATAGATTCCTTTCATTTCCATCGTGCAGAATCATTCACATTGTCACATCCGTTGAAAGGAATTATTTACATTACCAACGTTTCAAAAAACTCTTACCTTGAAAAATAATCCACTAACATACTGAAATGTGCAACATGAAACCTCCCCTTCGAAGTTAAGTGATGAGCACTCTAATGCAGTCCATTGGGTGCAGTGAATTATTAATCTGAGCTGCAGGAATTTGTCGGTGGAGAAGCATCCTGGAATTGAAATAGAAAGATGTCATTGAAAATCAAGCAATTATCCAAAACAAAGAATTTACCTCTAATTCTCATCGCTATGAAAGCTACCATAATGACTTGTAATTAATTATAGCAGCCAATCCTCGTCTCATACTCTTCTAAAGCCAGATAATTTTGCAAAGTACATAATGAAGTAGGGAAATATGTAGCACCAATAGTAATTACTTCTGTTCGTGGTAGCATGCAAGGAAGAGCTGTTCATCTTAAGGAACACTTGAAAAAAGTATTTCGCGATGAATTCTTATAGTGTATAAGCTTCAGAAAGAAGCAGCAGTAACATAATGAACGATTTATCAAGTTTTAATGAAACATTATATGATCACATCTAATTTGATCAGGACAGTAAATTAACTTTGCTCTTCACCCTATGCATTCATATAATTTTCATCTTGTAGTATAGTTAAGTCATCGTCAGGTTACCTCCTTATGAAAGAATAGTTGAACGGACATCATAGTTTGCACAACCTCATACCTTGAAAAGTAATCCATTAACATATTAAAATGTGTATAATAAAACCTCCACTTCGAAGTAAGGCGATGACTACTCTTTGCAGTCCCTTGGGTGCAGTGAATTATTCATCTCAGCAGTAGGAATTTGTCGGTAGAGAAGCATCCTGGAATTGAAATAGGAAGATGTCATTGAAAATCAAGCAATTATTCAAAACAAAGAATCTTCCTCTACTTCTGATCGCTATGAAAGCTGCCGTATTGACTTGTAATTCATTATAGCAGCCAATCCTCGTCTCTTACCCTTCAAAAGCCAAGAAATAGAGCAAATTGCATTATGAAGTAGAGAAGTCTATAGCCCCACAGTATTTCTGTTCATGGTACTATGCATGGTAGAGCTCTTTTACTCGATGAATACTTGAAAAAAGTCTTTCGCGATCAATTCTGATAGTGTATTAGCTTCAGAAAGTAGCAGCAGTAACGTATTTAACGATTAATCAAATTTTAATTTATCATTTGAAGATTTCATCTAATTTGAGTTCCCGGTAAACATTTTTCTTGATTCTGATTGGCTGAGAGAAATACCACCGCTGTCAGTGGAGACGCTGTATTAATGAATTTCATGGCAAAGAATTGTTGATCCAATTTCCGATCGAATGACCTCAAAATTTCTTTCTTCTTTTACGTCGACGGCGAGTAATGGCGGTTTTCCTCAATTCCGAAGAATAAGCTTTCGATACCTTATGAAAATGGTCTTTCTGTGCGGTAAGACTCACGTAGTAGGAAGAAAATCATAATAAATACTAGTCTTCATGAAAATTTAATCGTTTACGATGGACCGCAAGTTAATTTCGAAAAATCTTCTTTCAATTTTAGATTCCCGCCGGTAACAATGGCGCCCCGAATTGCCGCCATGCATTTCGCACTTTCCATGGCGGCCCCGCCGCGTTCACTTCGTTCCCATTCCCAGTCCCTTATTTTCCCTTTCCTCAAAGGAAATCAACACGATTGAAGACGAAATCATCCTCACGTAAACTATGATGGTACGAGGAAGCGCTCTGACTATAGAAACGGCTTCGGAATCTTAATAAAGTTCGCGTCCAGGCGATAATATACGAGTCCATGTGAACGATACAGCTGAGACAATGTAGCATTCGTTCGCTGTTGTTTACATCTGGTCTTATTTACGGGGGTCAAGATATCCCCCAGACGAGGGCACTCCAAACTCCGCGTTTCGAAGCAATCAGGAGGTTAAATTGCGATGCACATTCTTGTCAACGCAGGCAAAGAGATGAGGAAAATATTCCGATGGGTCTCACCTTTAAAATTCTCCGTGAACCTCGCTCGAAGCTTCTCGCCTCACTCACTCGACGATGTCACAATGCAGTCCCGTGCAAATCAGCCACATCGATTATATCCTATATGTTCTCCAATGACCACCAAACGCAACATCACTGTCGCCTTCTCCAGGGGCAATCTTCAAGATTCCACTGGCCGCGGGAGAGATGAGAATTGAACGTACACTACGAAAAAGCTTCTCCATTCGCAAGATACGAGCACGATGTTTACTCGCGAGACGGACCGAGCAACTGAACGAATACTTGGCCCTCTGTCGGATTCCGGTTAGCAATTTCGGGGCAAAAAGACGACGACCGTCGTTCTATTTTCTCCTTTCCTCGTTTAGCTTTAGAGGTGTCGGTGACAAATAAATGTAGAGCAAGTTCTTCTATTCCGACTCTTTAAGATTCGTAATGTGGAAGCAATTTAAGCCCGATGGTGGAACAGGTTTCTGTGAATAGTACAAGACTTATCGCCGAAAATGTTCATCACGTTGGTAACGCACGAGTTAAAATATGAGAGCGTTCCTATCCAAATGTTTTGCACCATTGCGGGGCATCCTCATGACTCAGATGAATTTTTTAATCTTATTGATGATAGGTAGTTTAAAGGAAAGCAATCGATGGAAATTTGTCGAGCTCTCACGAAAGCCCTTGAGGTAATAAAACCTTAACGAGTGCTTTAACTTTACTCGGAGAGCGGTCAAACTTAAGGGCATGCATTTAACTTTAAAGGTTTTTTCTTACTAATATTTCTTGAAGGGAGTGGAGTAAAACACAGTTTTCAACCATTTAAAATAGAAACTTTATTGCGTTTCAACCATCAGTTACATAGCAAGCGATACGTTCAATTCACATCCTCGTGCATCACATGAAAGAGATGTTCACTATGTTGGTCGTTCTATAAGTTGCATCAAATCTCCTGCCCAAATGTGGAAAAGAACCTAGCTCACTCCTCGTCCGACGTCCCGGCCTTGTTTCCTTGCTAGATGTACCTACAGAAAGAATACACCTGAAAATAAGAGAAATGTTTTAGGAGCAAGGGAGACATGTACCTCGTTGTTCGTTCGGTGCCTGAAAAACGATAGGTAATAAAATAGTTATCCGAGAGGGGAAACACGGTATCTCAGCAGCAATGGAGACTCGCTTACAGTGCTCATCGCCGCCAGCCGAATTGCCCATTCCATCATCGAATAAAATCAAAACTATCCCTTACACACACCCATCAAACCAAGGGAAATTATAATAATATTAATTCTCTTTCAACCCTATAGATTCGTATAACTCTCATCTTGCAGAAATGTTAAGTGAGTTGACCACTTATGAAAGAAAAGTTGAACAAAAGTCATTGTTTCAAATACCTCTTATCTTGAAGGGAAATCATCTTACTTGCTCAAACGTGCAATCAGTATCCTTGCACGATAACAACACTCCCTGCTTGCAAAGTTTCCTTTCCCATCACCCAAGTACTAAAACTGATTCAATTTATCACTCAGGAACTTAAATTCATCAATTGGAAATCACACCGTTGGTCTCATTGGTGTGGCATCTATCAAAAGGAAATGTTATCAGAAACTAATGCTCACTAACTAATCCTACCTTGGAAATGTTACCCACCCAAATGTGTAATTAACATCCGGGAATCATAACAGCAAGTTTCTGTTTGCCAAATTGCCTTTTTCATTTTTGAACTGATAAATACTCTTAAATATAACCCATAAAGACACTAATTGTTGCATTGTAAATCGATCACCTTTGTCGTTCAATTTATAGATTCCTTTCATTTCCATCGTGCAGAATCATTCACATTGTCACATCCGTTGAAAGGAATTATTTACATTACCAACGTTTCAAAAAACTCTTACCTTGAAAAATAATCCACTAACATACTGAAATGTGCAACATGAAACCTCCCCTTCGAAGTTAAGTGATGAGCACTCTAATGCAGTCCATTGGGTGCAGTGAATTATTAATCTGAGCTGCAGGAATTTGTCGGTGGAGAAGCATCCTGGAATTGAAATAGAAAGATGTCATTGAAAATCAAGCAATTATCCAAAACAAAGAATTTACCTCTAATTCTCATCGCTATGAAAGCTACCATAATGACTTGTAATTAATTATAGCAGCCAATCCTCGTCTCATACTCTTCTAAAGCCAGATAATTTTGCAAAGTACATAATGAAGTAGGGAAATATGTAGCACCAATAGTAATTACTTCTGTTCGTGGTAGCATGCAAGGAAGAGCTGTTCATCTTAAGGAACACTTGAAAAAAGTATTTCGCGATGAATTCTTATAGTGTATAAGCTTCAGAAAGAAGCAGCAGTAACATAATGAACGATTTATCAAGTTTTAATGAAACATTATATGATCACATCTAATTTGATCAGGACAGTAAATTAACTTTGCTCTTCACCCTATGCATTCATATAATTTTCATCTTGTAGTATAGTTAAGTCATCGTCAGGTTACCTCCTTATGAAAGAATAGTTGAACGGACATCATAGTTTGCACAACCTCATACCTTGAAAAGTAATCCATTAACATATTAAAATGTGTATAATAAAACCTCCACTTCGAAGTAAGGCGATGACTACTCTTTGCAGTCCCTTGGGTGCAGTGAATTATTCATCTCAGCAGTAGGAATTTGTCGGTAGAGAAGCATCCTGGAATTGAAATAGGAAGATGTCATTGAAAATCAAGCAATTATTCAAAACAAAGAATCTTCCTCTACTTCTGATCGCTATGAAAGCTGCCGTATTGACTTGTAATTCATTATAGCAGCCAATCCTCGTCTCTTACCCTTCAAAAGCCAAGAAATAGAGCAAATTGCATTATGAAGTAGAGAAGTCTATAGCCCCACAGTATTTCTGTTCATGGTACTATGCATGGTAGAGCTCTTTTACTCGATGAATACTTGAAAAAAGTCTTTCGCGATCAATTCTGATAGTGTATTAGCTTCAGAAAGTAGCAGCAGTAACGTATTTAACGATTAATCAAATTTTAATTTATCATTTGAAGATTTCATCTAATTTGAGTTCCCGGTAAACATTTTTCTTGATTCTGATTGGCTGAGAGAAATACCACCGCTGTCAGTGGAGACGCTGTATTAATGAATTTCATGGCAAAGAATTGTTGATCCAATTTCCGATCGAATGACCTCAAAATTTCTTTCTTCTTTTACGTCGACGGCGAGTAATGGCGGTTTTCCTCAATTCCGAAGAATAAGCTTTCGATACCTTATGAAAATGGTCTTTCTGTGCGGTAAGACTCACGTAGTAGGAAGAAAATCATAATAAATACTAGTCTTCATGAAAATTTAATCGTTTACGATGGACCGCAAGTTAATTTCGAAAAATCTTCTTTCAATTTTAGATTCCCGCCGGTAACAATGGCGCCCCGAATTGCCGCCATGCATTTCGCACTTTCCATGGCGGCCCCGCCGCGTTCACTTCGTTCCCATTCCCAGTCCCTTATTTTCCCTTTCCTCAAAGGAAATCAACACGATTGAAGACGAAATCATCCTCACGTAAACTATGATGGTACGAGGAAGCGCTCTGACTATAGAAACGGCTTCGGAATCTTAATAAAGTTCGCGTCCAGGCGATAATATACGAGTCCATGTGAACGATACAGCTGAGACAATGTAGCATTCGTTCGCTGTTGTTTACATCTGGTCTTATTTACGGTGATCAAGATATCCCCCAGACGAGGGCACTCCAAACTCCGCGTTTCGAAGCAATCAGGAGGTTAAATTGCGATGCACATTCTTGTCAACGCAGGCAAAGAGATGAGGAAAATATTCCGATGGGTCTCACCTTTAAAATTCTCCGTGAACCTCGCTCGAAGCTTCTCGCCTCACTCACTCGACGATGTCACAATGCAGTCCCGTGCAAATCAGCCACATCGATTATATCCTATATGTTCTCCAATGACCACCAAACGCAACATCACTGTCGCCTTCTCCAGGGGCAATCTTCAAGATTCCACTGGCCGCGGGAGAGATGAGAATTGAACGTACACTACGAAAAAGCTTCTCCATTCGCAAGATACGAGCACGATGTTTACTCGCGAGACGGACCGAGCAACTGAACGAATACTTGGCCCTCTGTCGGATTCCGGTTAGCAATTTCGGGGCAAAAAGACGACGACCGTCGTTCTATTTTCTCCTTTCCTCGTTTAGCTTTAGAGGTGTCGGTGACAAATAAATGTAGAGCAAGTTCTTCTATTCCGACTCTTTAAGATTCGTAATGTGGAAGCAATTTAAGCCCGATGGTGGAACAGGTTTCTGTGAATAGTACAAGACTTATCGCCGAAAATGTTCATCACGTTGGTAACGCACGAGTTAAAATATGAGAGCGTTCCTATCCAAATGTTTTGCACCATTGCGGGGCATCCTCATGACTCAGATGAATTTTTTAATCTTATTGATGATAGGTAGTTTAAAGGAAAGCAATCGATGGAAATTTGTCGAGCTCTCACGAAAGCCCTTGAGGTAATAAAACCTTAACGAGTGCTTTAACTTTACTCGGAGAGCGGTCAAACTTAAGGGCATGCATTTAACTTTAAAGGTTTTTTCTTACTAATATTTCTTGAAGGGAGTGGAGTAAAACACAGTTTTCAACCATTTAAAATAGAAACTTTATTGCGTTTCAACCATCAGTTACATAGCAAGCGATACGTTCAATTCACATCCTCGTGCATCACATGAAAGAGATGTTCACTATGTTGGTCGTTCTATAAGTTGCATCAAATCTCCTGCCCAAATGTGGAAAAGAACCTAGCTCACTCCTCGTCCGACGTCCCGGCCTTGTTTCCTTGCTAGATGTACCTACAGAAAGAATACACCTGAAAATAAGAGAAATGTTTTAGGAGCAAGGGAGACATGTACCTCGTTGTTCGTTCGGTGCCTGAAAAACGATAGGTAATAAAATAGTTATCCGAGAGGGGAAACACGGTATCTCAGCAGCAATGGAGACTCGCTTACAGTGCTCATCGCCGCCAGCCGAATTGCCCATTCCATCATCGAATAAAATCAAAACTATCCCTTACACACACCCATCAAACCAAGGGAAATTATAATAATATTAATTCTCTTTCAACCCTATAGATTCGTATAACTCTCATCTTGCAGAAATGTTAAGTGAGTTGACCACTTATGAAAGAAAAGTTGAACAAAAGTCATTGTTTCAAATACCTCTTATCTTGAAGGGAAATCATCTTACTTGCTCAAACGTGCAATCAGTATCCTTGCACGATAACAACACTCCCTGCTTGCAAAGTTTCCTTTCCCATCACCCAAGTACTAAAACTGATTCAATTTATCACTCAGGAACTTAAATTCATCAATTGGAAATCACACCGTTGGTCTCATTGGTGTGGCATCTATCAAAAGGAAATGTTATCAGAAACTAATGCTCACTAACTAATCCTACCTTGGAAATGTTACCCACCCAAATGTGTAATTAACATCCGGGAATCATAACAGCAAGTTTCTGTTTGCCAAATTGCCTTTTTCATTTTTGAACTGATAAATACTCTTAAATATAACCCATAAAGACACTAATTGTTGCATTGTAAATCGATCACCTTTGTCGTTCAATTTATAGATTCCTTTCATTTCCATCGTGCAGAATCATTCACATTGTCACATCCGATGAAAGGAATTATTTACATTACCAACGTTTCAAAAAACTCTTACCTTGAAAAATAATCCACTAACATACTGAAATGTGCAACATGAAACCTCCCCTTCGAAGTTAAGTGATGAGCACTCTAATGCAGTCCATTGGGTGCAGTGAATTATTAATCTGAGCTGCAGGAATTTGTCGGTGGAGAAGCATCCTGGAATTGAAATAGAAAGATGTCATTGAAAATCAAGCAATTATCCAAAACAAAGAATTTACCTCTAATTCTCATCGCTATGAAAGCTACCATAATGACTTGTAATTAATTATAGCAGCCAATCCTCGTCTCATACTCTTCTAAAGCCAGATAATTTTGCAAAGTACATAATGAAGTAGGGAAATATGTAGCACCAATAGTAATTACTTCTGTTCGTGGTAGCATGCAAGGAAGAGCTGTTCATCTTAAGGAACACTTGAAAAAAGTATTTCGCGATGAATTCTTATAGTGTATAAGCTTCAGAAAGAAGCAGCAGTAACATAATGAACGATTTATCAAGTTTTAATGAAACATTATATGATCACATCTAATTTGATCAGGACAGTAAATTAACTTTGCTCTTCACCCTATGCATTCATATAATTTTCATCTTGTAGTATAGTTAAGTCATCGTCAGGTTACCTCCTTATGAAAGAATAGTTGAACGGACATCATAGTTTGCACAACCTCATACCTTGAAAAGTAATCCATTAACATATTAAAATGTGTATAATAAAACCTCCACTTCGAAGTAAGGCGATGACTACTCTTTGCAGTCCCTTGGGTGCAGTGAATTATTCATCTCAGCAGTAGGAATTTGTCGGTAGAGAAGCATCCTGGAATTGAAATAGGAAGATGTCATTGAAAATCAAGCAATTATTCAAAACAAAGAATCTTCCTCTACTTCTGATCGCTATGAAAGCTGCCGTATTGACTTGTAATTCATTATAGCAGCCAATCCTCGTCTCTTACCCTTCAAAAGCCAAGAAATAGAGCAAATTGCATTATGAAGTAGAGAAGTCTATAGCCCCACAGTATTTCTGTTCATGGTACTATGCATGGTAGAGCTCTTTTACTCGATGAATACTTGAAAAAAGTCTTTCGCGATCAATTCTGATAGTGTATTAGCTTCAGAAAGTAGCAGCAGTAACGTATTTAACGATTAATCAAATTTTAATTTATCATTTGAAGATTTCATCTAATTTGAGTTCCCGGTAAACATTTTTCTTGATTCTGATTGGCTGAGAGAAATACCACCGCTGTCAGTGGAGACGCTGTATTAATGAATTTCATGGCAAAGAATTGTTGATCCAATTTCCGATCGAATGACCTCAAAATTTCTTTCTTCTTTTACGTCGACGGCGAGTAATGGCGGTTTTCCTCAATTCCGAAGAATAAGCTTTCGATACCTTATGAAAATGGTCTTTCTGTGCGGTAAGACTCACGTAGTAGGAAGAAAATCATAATAAATACTAGTCTTCATGAAAATTTAATCGTTTACGATGGACCGCAAGTTAATTTCGAAAAATCTTCTTTCAATTTTAGATTCCCGCCGGTAACAATGGCGCCCCGAATTGCCGCCATGCATTTCGCACTTTCCATGGCGGCCCCGCCGCGTTCACTTCGTTCCCATTCCCAGTCCCTTATTTTCCCTTTCCTCAAAGGAAATCAACACGATTGAAGACGAAATCATCCTCACGTAAACTATGATGGTACGAGGAAGCGCTCTGACTATAGAAACGGCTTCGGAATCTTAATAAAGTTCGCGTCCAGGCGATAATATACGAGTCCATGTGAACGATACAGCTGAGACAATGTAGCATTCGTTCGCTGTTGTTTACATCTGGTCTTATTTACGGTGATCAAGATATCCCCCAGACGAGGGCACTCCAAACTCCGCGTTTCGAAGCAATCAGGAGGTTAAATTGCGATGCACATTCTTGTCAACGCAGGCAAAGAGATGAGGAAAATATTCCGATGGGTCTCACCTTTAAAATTCTCCGTGAACCTCGCTCGAAGCTTCTCGCCTCACTCACTCGACGATGTCACAATGCAGTCCCGTGCAAATCAGCCACATCGATTATATCCTATATGTTCTCCAATGACCACCAAACGCAACATCACTGTCGCCTTCTCCAGGGGCAATCTTCAAGATTCCACTGGCCGCGGGAGAGATGAGAATTGAACGTACACTACGAAAAAGCTTCTCCATTCGCAAGATACGAGCACGATGTTTACTCGCGAGACGGACCGAGCAACTGAACGAATACTTGGCCCTCTGTCGGATTCCGGTTAGCAATTTCGGGGCAAAAAGACGACGACCGTCGTTCTATTTTCTCCTTTCCTCGTTTAGCTTTAGAGGTGTCGGTGACAAATAAATGTAGAGCAAGTTCTTCTATTCCGACTCTTTAAGATTCGTAATGTGGAAGCAATTTAAGCCCGATGGTGGAACAGGTTTCTGTGAATAGTACAAGACTTATCGCCGAAAATGTTCATCACGTTGGTAACGCACGAGTTAAAATATGAGAGCGTTCCTATCCAAATGTTTTGCACCATTGCGGGGCATCCTCATGACTCAGATGAATTTTTTAATCTTATTGATGATAGGTAGTTTAAAGGAAAGCAATCGATGGAAATTTGTCGAGCTCTCACGAAAGCCCTTGAGGTAATAAAACCTTAACGAGTGCTTTAACTTTACTCGGAGAGCGGTCAAACTTAAGGGCATGCATTTAACTTTAAAGGTTTTTTCTTACTAATATTTCTTGAAGGGAGTGGAGTAAAACACAGTTTTCAACCATTTAAAATAGAAACTTTATTGCGTTTCAACCATCAGTTACATAGCAAGCGATACGTTCAATTCACATCCTCGTGCATCACATGAAAGAGATGTTCACTATGTTGGTCGTTCTATAAGTTGCATCAAATCTCCTGCCCAAATGTGGAAAAGAACCTAGCTCACTCCTCGTCCGACGTCCCGGCCTTGTTTCCTTGCTAGATGTACCTACAGAAAGAATACACCTGAAAATAAGAGAAATGTTTTAGGAGCAAGGGAGACATGTACCTCGTTGTTCGTTCGGTGCCTGAAAAACGATAGGTAATAAAATAGTTATCCGAGAGGGGAAACACGGTATCTCAGCAGCAATGGAGACTCGCTTACAGTGCTCATCGCCGCCAGCCGAATTGCCCATTCCATCATCGAATAAAATCAAAACTATCCCTTACACACACCCATCAAACCAAGGGAAATTATAATAATATTAATTCTCTTTCAACCCTATAGATTCGTATAACTCTCATCTTGCAGAAATGTTAAGTGAGTTGACCACTTATGAAAGAAAAGTTGAACAAAAGTCATTGTTTCAAATACCTCTTATCTTGAAGGGAAATCATCTTACTTGCTCAAACGTGCAATCAGTATCCTTGCACGATAACAACACTCCCTGCTTGCAAAGTTTCCTTTCCCATCACCCAAGTACTAAAACTGATTCAATTTATCACTCAGGAACTTAAATTCATCAATTGGAAATCACACCGTTGGTCTCATTGGTGTGGCATCTATCAAAAGGAAATGTTATCAGAAACTAATGCTCACTAACTAATCCTACCTTGGAAATGTTACCCACCCAAATGTGTAATTAACATCCGGGAATCATAACAGCAAGTTTCTGTTTGCCAAATTGCCTTTTTCATTTTTGAACTGATAAATACTCTTAAATATAACCCACAAAGACACTAATTGTTGCATTGTAAATCGATCACCTTTGTCGTTCAATTTATAGATTCCTTTCATTTCCATCGTGCAGAATCATTCACATTGTCACATCCGATGAAAGGAATTATTTACATTACCAACGTTTCAAAAAACTCTTACCTTGAAAAATAATCCACTAACATACTGAAATGTGCAACATGAAACCTCCCCTTCGAAGTTAAGTGATGAGCACTCTAATGCAGTCCATTGGGTGCAGTGAATTATTAATCTGAGCTGCAGGAATTTGTCGGTGGAGAAGCATCCTGGAATTGAAATAGAAAGATGTCATTGAAAATCAAGCAATTATCCAAAACAAAGAATTTACCTCTAATTCTCATCGCTATGAAAGCTACCATAATGACTTGTAATTAATTATAGCAGCCAATCCTCGTCTCATACTCTTCTAAAGCCAGATAATTTTGCAAAGTACATAATGAAGTAGGGAAATATGTAGCACCAATAGTAATTACTTCTGTTCGTGGTAGCATGCAAGGAAGAGCTGTTCATCTTAAGGAACACTTGAAAAAAGTATTTCGCGATGAATTCTTATAGTGTATAAGCTTCAGAAAGAAGCAGCAGTAACATAATGAACGATTTATCAAGTTTTAATGAAACATTATATGATCACATCTAATTTGATCAGGACAGTAAATTAACTTTGCTCTTCACCCTATGCATTCATATAATTTTCATCTTGTAGTATAGTTAAGTCATCGTCAGGTTACCTCCTTATGAAAGAATAGTTGAACGGACATCATAGTTTGCACAACCTCATACCTTGAAAAGTAATCCATTAACATATTAAAATGTGTATAATAAAACCTCCACTTCGAAGTAAGGCGATGACTACTCTTTGCAGTCCCTTGGGTGCAGTGAATTATTCATCTCAGCAGTAGGAATTTGTCGGTAGAGAAGCATCCTGGAATTGAAATAGGAAGATGTCATTGAAAATCAAGCAATTATTCAAAACAAAGAATCTTCCTCTACTTCTGATCGCTATGAAAGCTGCCGTATTGACTTGTAATTCATTATAGCAGCCAATCCTCGTCTCTTACCCTTCAAAAGCCAAGAAATAGAGCAAATTGCATTATGAAGTAGAGAAGTCTATAGCCCCACAGTATTTCTGTTCATGGTACTATGCATGGTAGAGCTCTTTTACTCGATGAATACTTGAAAAAAGTCTTTCGCGATCAATTCTGATAGTGTATTAGCTTCAGAAAGTAGCAGCAGTAACGTATTTAACGATTAATCAAATTTTAATTTATCATTTGAAGATTTCATCTAATTTGAGTTCCCGGTAAACATTTTTCTTGATTCTGATTGGCTGAGAGAAATACCACCGCTGTCAGTGGAGACGCTGTATTAATGAATTTCATGGCAAAGAATTGTTGATCCAATTTCCGATCGAATGACCTCAAAATTTCTTTCTTCTTTTACGTCGACGGCGAGTAATGGCGGTTTTCCTCAATTCCGAAGAATAAGCTTTCGATACCTTATGAAAATGGTCTTTCTGTGCGGTAAGACTCACGTAGTAGGAAGAAAATCATAATAAATACTAGTCTTCATGAAAATTTAATCGTTTACGATGGACCGCAAGTTAATTTCGAAAAATCTTCTTTCAATTTTAGATTCCCGCCGGTAACAATGGCGCCCCGAATTGCCGCCATGCATTTCGCACTTTCCATGGCGGCCCCGCCGCGTTCACTTCGTTCCCATTCCCAGTCCCTTATTTTCCCTTTCCTCAAAGGAAATCAACACGATTGAAGACGAAATCATCCTCACGTAAACTATGATGGTACGAGGAAGCGCTCTGACTATAGAAACGGCTTCGGAATCTTAATAAAGTTCGCGTCCAGGCGATAATATACGAGTCCATGTGAACGATACAGCTGAGACAATGTAGCATTCGTTCGCTGTTGTTTACATCTGGTCTTATTTACGGTGATCAAGATATCCCCCAGACGAGGGCACTCCAAACTCCGCGTTTCGAAGCAATCAGGAGGTTAAATTGCGATGCACATTCTTGTCAACGCAGGCAAAGAGATGAGGAAAATATTCCGATGGATCTCACCTTTGAAATTCTCCGTGAACCTCGCTCGAAGCTTCTCGCCTCACTCACTCGACGATGTCACAATGCAGTCCCGTGCAAATCAGCCACATCGATTATATCCTATATGTTCTCCAATGACCACCAAACGCAACATCACTGTCGCCTTCTCCAGGGGCAATCTTCAAGATTCCACTGGCCGCGGGAGAGATGAGAATTGAACGTACACTACGAAAAAGCTTCTCCATTCGCAAGATACGAGCACGATGTTTACTCGCGAGACGGACCGAGCAACTGAACGAATACTTGGCCCTCTGTCGGATTCCGGTTAGCAATTTCGGGGCAAAAAGACGACGACCGTCGTTCTATTTTCTCCTTTCCTCGTTTAGCTTTAGAGGTGTCGGTGACAAATAAATGTAGAGCAAGTTCTTCTATTCCGACTCTTTAAGATTCGTAATGTGGAAGCAATTTAAGCCCGATGGTGGAACAGGTTTCTGTGAATAGTACAAGACTTATCGCCGAAAATGTTCATCACGTTGGTAACGCACGAGTTAAAATATGAGAGCGTTCCTATCCAAATGTTTTGCACCATTGCGGGGCATCCTCATGACTCAGATGAATTTTTTAATCTTATTGATGATAGGTAGTTTAAAGGAAAGCAATCGATGGAAATTTGTCGAGCTCTCACGAAAGCCCTTGAGGTAATAAAACCTTAACGAGTGCTTTAACTTTACTCGGAGAGCGGTCAAACTTAAGGGCATGCATTTAACTTTAAAGGTTTTTTCTTACTAATATTTCTTGAAGGGAGTGGAGTAAAACACAGTTTTCAACCATTTAAAATAGAAACTTTATTGCGTTTCAACCATCAGTTACATAGCAAGCGATACGTTCAATTCACATCCTCGTGCATCACATGAAAGAGATGTTCACTATGTTGGTCGTTCTATAAGTTGCATCAAATCTCCTGCCCAAATGTGGAAAAGAACCTAGCTCACTCCTCGTCCGACGTCCCGGCCTTGTTTCCTTGCTAGATGTACCTACAGAAAGAATACACCTGAAAATAAGAGAAATGTTTTAGGAGCAAGGGAGACATGTACCTCGTTGTTCGTTCGGTGCCTGAAAAACGATAGGTAATAAAATAGTTATCCGAGAGGGGAAACACGGTATCTCAGCAGCAATGGAGACTCGCTTACAGTGCTCATCGCCGCCAGCCGAATTGCCCATTCCATCATCGAATAAAATCAAAACTATCCCTTACACACACCCATCAAACCAAGGGAAATTATAATAATATTAATTCTCTTTCAACCCTATAGATTCGTATAACTCTCATCTTGCAGAAATGTTAAGTGAGTTGACCACTTATGAAAGAAAAGTTGAACAAAAGTCATTGTTTCAAATACCTCTTATCTTGAAGGGAAATCATCTTACTTGCTCAAACGTGCAATCAGTATCCTTGCATGATAACAACACTCCCTGCTTGCAAAGTTTCCTTTCCCATCACCCAAGTACTAAAACTGATTCAATTTATCACTCAGGAACTTAAATTCATCAATTGGAAATCACACCGTTGGTCTCATTGGTGTGGCATCTATCAAAAGGAAATGTTATCAGAAACTAATGCTCACTAACTAATCCTACCTTGGAAATGTTACCCACCCAAATGTGTAATTAACATCCGGGAATCATAACAGCAAGTTTCTGTTTGCCAAATTGCCTTTTTCATTTTTGAACTGATAAATACTCTTAAATATAACCCATAAAGACACTAATTGTTGCATTGTAAATCGATCACCTTTGTCGTTCAATTTATAGATTCCTTTCATTTCCATCGTGCAGAATCATTCACATTGTCACATCCGATGAAAGGAATTATTTACATTACCAACGTTTCAAAAAACTCTTACCTTGAAAAATAATCCACTAACATACTGAAATGTGCAACATGAAACCTCCCCTTCGAAGTTAAGTGATGAGCACTCTAATGCAGTCCATTGGGTGCAGTGAATTATTAATCTGAGCTGCAGGAATTTGTCGGTGGAGAAGCATCCTGGAATTGAAATAGAAAGATGTCATTGAAAATCAAGCAATTATCCAAAACAAAGAATTTACCTCTAATTCTCATCGCTATGAAAGCTACCATAATGACTTGTAATTAATTATAGCAGCCAATCCTCGTCTCATACTCTTCTAAAGCCAGATAATTTTGCAAAGTACATAATGAAGTAGGGAAATATGTAGCACCAATAGTAATTACTTCTGTTCGTGGTAGCATGCAAGGAAGAGCTGTTCATCTTAAGGAACACTTGAAAAAAGTATTTCGCGATGAATTCTTATAGTGTATAAGCTTCAGAAAGAAGCAGCAGTAACATAATGAACGATTTATCAAGTTTTAATGAAACATTATATGATCACATCTAATTTGATCAGGACAGTAAATTAACTTTGCTCTTCACCCTATGCATTCATATAATTTTCATCTTGTAGTATAGTTAAGTCATCGTCAGGTTACCTCCTTATGAAAGAATAGTTGAACGGACATCATAGTTTGCACAACCTCATACCTTGAAAAGTAATCCATTAACATATTAAAATGTGTATAATAAAACCTCCACTTCGAAGTAAGGCGATGACTACTCTTTGCAGTCCCTTGGGTGCAGTGAATTATTCATCTCAGCAGTAGGAATTTGTCGGTAGAGAAGCATCCTGGAATTGAAATAGGAAGATGTCATTGAAAATCAAGCAATTATTCAAAACAAAGAATCTTCCTCTACTTCTGATCGCTATGAAAGCTGCCGTATTGACTTGTAATTCATTATAGCAGCCAATCCTCGTCTCTTACCCTTCAAAAGCCAAGAAATAGAGCAAATTGCATTATGAAGTAGAGAAGTCTATAGCCCCACAGTATTTCTGTTCATGGTACTATGCATGGTAGAGCTCTTTTACTCGATGAATACTTGAAAAAAGTCTTTCGCGATCAATTCTGATAGTGTATTAGCTTCAGAAAGTAGCAGCAGTAACGTATTTAACGATTAATCAAATTTTAATTTATCATTTGAAGATTTCATCTAATTTGAGTTCCCGGTAAACATTTTTCTTGATTCTGATTGGCTGAGAGAAATACCACCGCTGTCAGTGGAGACGCTGTATTAATGAATTTCATGGCAAAGAATTGTTGATCCCATTTCCGATCGAATGACCTCAAAATTTCTTTCTTCTTTTACGTCGACGGCGAGTAATGGCGGTTTTCCTCAATTCCGAAGAATAAGCTTTCGATACCTTATGAAAATGGTCTTTCTGTGCGGTAAGACTCACGTAGTAGGAAGAAAATCATAATAAATACTAGTCTTCATGAAAATTTAATCGTTTACGATGGACCGCAAGTTAATTTCGAAAAATCTTCTTTCAATTTTAGATTCCCGCCGGTAACAATGGCGCCCCGAATTGCCGCCATGCATTTCGCACTTTCCATGGCGGCCCCGCCGCGTTCACTTCGTTCCCATTCCCAGTCCCTTATTTTCCCTTTCCTCAAAGGAAATCAACACGATTGAAGACGAAATCATCCTCACGTAAACTATGATGGTACGAGGAAGCGCTCTGACTATAGAAACGGCTTCGGAATCTTAATAAAGTTCGCGTCCAGGCGATAATATACGAGTCCATGTGAACGATACAGCTGAGACAATGTAGCATTCGTTCGCTGTTGTTTACATCTGGTCTTATTTACGGTGATCAAGATATCCCCCAGACGAGGGCACTCCAAACTCCGCGTTTCGAAGCAATCAGGAGGTTAAATTGCGATGCACATTCTTGTCAACGCAGGCAAAGAGATGAGGAAAATATTCCGATGGATCTCACCTTTGAAATTCTCCGTGAACCTCGCTCGAAGCTTCTCGCCTCACTCACTCGACGATGTCACAATGCAGTCCCGTGCAAATCAGCCACATCGATTATATCCTATATGTTCTCCAATGACCACCAAACGCAACATCACTGTCGCCTTCTCCAGGGGCAATCTTCAAGATTCCACTGGCCACGGGAGAGATGAGAATTGAACGTACACTACGAAAACGCTTCTCCATTCGCAAGATACGAGCACGATGTTTACTCGCGAGACGGACCGAGCAACTGAACGAATACTTGGCCCTCTGTCGGATTCCGGTTAGCAATTTCGGGGCAAAAAGACGACGACCGTCGTTCTATTTTCTCCTTTCCTCGTTTAGCTTTAGAGGTGTCGGTGACAAATAAATGTAGAGCAAGTTCTTCTATTCCGACTCTTTAAGATTCGTAATGTGGAAGCAATTTAAGCCCGATGGTGGAACAGGTTTCTGTGAATAGTACAAGACTTATCGCCGAAAATGTTCATCACGTTGGTAACGCACGAGTTAAAATATGAGAGCGTTCCTATCCAAATGTTTTGCACCATTGCGGGGCATCCTCATGACTCAGATGAATTTTTTAATCTTATTGATGATAGGTAGTTTAAAGGAAAGCAATCGATGGAAATTTGTCGAGCTCTCACGAAAGCCCTTGAGGTAATAAAACCTTAACGAGTGCTTTAACTTTACTCGGAGAGCGGTCAAACTTAAGGGCATGCATTTAACTTTAAAGGTTTTTTCTTACTAATATTTCTTGAAGGGAGTGGAGTAAAACACAGTTTTCAACCATTTAAAATAGAAACTTTATTGCGTTTCAACCATCAGTTACATAGCAAGCGATACGTTCAATTCACATCCTCGTGCATCACATGAAAGAGATGTTCACTATGTTGGTCGTTCTATAAGTTGCATCAAATCTCCTGCCCAAATGTGGAAAAGAACCTAGCTCACTCCTCGTCCGACGTCCCGGCCTTGTTTCCTTGCTAGATGTACCTACAGAAAGAATACACCTGAAAATAAGAGAAATGTTTTAGGAGCAAGGGAGACATGTACCTCGTTGTTCGTTCGGTGCCTGAAAAACGATAGGTAATAAAATAGTTATCCGAGAGGGGAAACACGGTATCTCAGCAGCAATGGAGACTCGCTTACAGTGCTCATCGCCGCCAGCCGAATTGCCCATTCCATCATCGAATAAAATCAAAACTATCCCTTACACACACCCATCAAACCAAGGGAAATTATAATAATATTAATTCTCTTTCAACCCTATAGATTCGTATAACTCTCATCTTGCAGAAATGTTAAGTGAGTTGACCACTTATGAAAGAAAAGTTGAACAAAAGTCATTGTTTCAAATACCTCTTATCTTGAAGGGAAATCATCTTACTTGCTCAAACGTGCAATCAGTATCCTTGCATGATAACAACACTCCCTGCTTGCAAAGTTTCCTTTCCCATCACCCAAGTACTAAAACTGATTCAATTTATCACTCAGGAACTTAAATTCATCAATTGGAAATCACACCGTTGGTCTCATTGGTGTGGCATCTATCAAAAGGAAATGTTATCAGAAACTAATGCTCACTAACTAATCCTACCTTGGAAATGTTACCCACCCAAATGTGTAATTAACATCCGGGAATCATAACAGCAAGTTTCTGTTTGCCAAATTGCCTTTTTCATTTTTGAACTGATAAATACTCTTAAATATAACCCATAAAGACACTAATTGTTGCATTGTAAATCGATCACCTTTGTCGTTCAATTTATAGATTCCTTTCATTTCCATCGTGCAGAATCATTCACATTGTCACATCCGATGAAAGGAATTATTTACATTACCAACGTTTCAAAAAACTCTAACCTTGAAAAATAATCCACTAACATACTGAAATGTGCAACATGAAACCTCCCCTTCGAAGTTAAGTGATGAGCACTCTAATGTAGTCCATTGGGTGCATTGAATTATTAATCTGAGCTGCAGGAATTTGTCGGTGGAGAAGCATCCTGGAATTGAAATAGAAAGATGTCATTGAAAATCAAGCAATTATCCAAAACAAAGAATTTACCTCTAATTCTCATCGCTATGAAAGCTACCATAATGACTTGTAATTAATTATAGCAGCCAATCCTCGTCTCATACTCTTCTAAAGCCAGATAATTTTGCAAAGTACATAATGAAGTAGGGAAATATGTAGCACCAATAGTAATTACTTCTGTTCGTGGTAGCATGCAAGGAAGAGCTGTTCATCTTAAGGAACACTTGAAAAAAGTATTTCGCGATGAATTCTTATAGTGTATAAGCTTCAGAAAGAAGCAGCAGTAACATAATGAACGATTTATCAAGTTTTAATGAAACATTATATGATCACATCTAATTTGATCAGGACAGTAAATTAACTTTGCTCTTCACCCTATGCATTCATATAATTTTCATCTTGTAGTATAGTTAAGTCATCGTCAGGTTACCTCCTTATGAAAGAATAGTTGAACGGACATCATAGTTTGCACAACCTCATACCTTGAAAAGTAATCCATTAACATATTAAAATGTGTATAATAAAACCTCCACTTCGAAGTAAGGCGATGACTACTCTTTGCAGTCCCTTGGGTGCAGTGAATTATTCATCTCAGCAGTAGGAATTTGTCGGTAGAGAAGCATCCTGGAATTGAAATAGGAAGATGTCATTGAAAATCAAGCAATTATTCAAAACAAAGAATCTTCCTCTACTTCTGATCGCTATGAAAGCTGCCGTATTGACTTGTAATTCATTATAGCAGCCAATCCTCGTCTCTTACCCTTCAAAAGCCAAGAAATAGAGCAAATTGCATTATGAAGTAGAGAAGTCTATAGCCCCACAGTATTTCTGTTCATGGTACTATGCATGGTAGAGCTCTTTTACTCGATGAATACTTGAAAAAAGTCTTTCGCGATCAATTCTGATAGTGTATTAGCTTCAGAAAGTAGCAGCAGTAACGTATTTAACGATTAATCAAATTTTAATTTATCATTTGAAGATTTCATCTAATTTGAGTTCCCGGTAAACATTTTTCTTGATTCTGATTGGCTGAGAGAAATACCACCGCTGTCAGTGGAGACGCTGTATTAATGAATTTCATGGCAAAGAATTGTTGATCCAATTTCCGATCGAATGACCTCAAAATTTCTTTCTTCTTTTACGTCGACGGCGAGTAATGGCGGTTTTCCTCAATTCCGAAGAATAAGCTTTCGATACCTTATGAAAATGGTCTTTCTGTGCGGTAAGACTCACGTAGTAGGAAGAAAATCATAATAAATACTAGTCTTCATGAAAATTTAATCGTTTACGATGGACCGCAAGTTAATTTCGAAAAATCTTCTTTCAATTTTAGATTCCCGCCGGTAACAATGGCGCCCCGAATTGCCGCCATGCATTTCGCACTTTCCATGGCGGCCCCGCCGCGTTCACTTCGTTCCCATTCCCAGTCCCTTATTTTCCCTTTCCTCAAAGGAAATCAACACGATTGAAGACGAAATCATCCTCACGTAAACTATGTTGGTACGAGGAAGCGCTCTGACTATAGAAACGGCTTCGGAATCTTAATAAAGTTCGCGTCCAGGCGATAATATACGAGTCCATGTGAACGATACAGCTGAGACAATGTAGCATTCGTTCGCTGTTGTTTACATCTGGTCTTATTTACGGTGATCAAGATATCCCCCAGACGAGGGCACTCCAAACTCCGCGTTTCGAAGCAATCAGGAGGTTAAATTGCGATGCACATTCTTGTCAACGCAGGCAAAGAGATGAGGAAAATATTCCGATGGGTCTCACCTTTGAAATTCTCCGTGAACCTCGCTCGAAGCTTCTCGCCTCACTCACTCGACGATGTCACAATGCAGTCCCATGCAAATCAGCCACATCGATTATATCCTATATGTTCTCCAATGACCACCAAACGCAACATCACTGTCGCCTTCTCCAGGGGCAATCTTCAAGATTCCACTGGCCGCGGGAGAGATGAGAATTGAACGTACACTACGAAAAAGCTTCTCCATTCGCAAGATACGAGCACGATGTTTACTCGCGAGACGGACCGAGCAACTGAACGAATACTTGGCCCTCTGTCGGATTCCGGTTAGCAATTTCGGGGCAAAAAGACGACGACCGTCGTTCTATTTTCTCCTTTCCTCGTTTAGCTTTAGAGGTGTCGGTGACAAATAAATGTAGAGCAAGTTCTTCTATTCCGACTCTTTAAGATTCGTAATGTGGAAGCAATTTAAGCCCGATGGTGGAACAGGTTTCTGTGAATAGTACAAGACTTATCGCCGAAAATGTTCATCACGTTGGTAACGCACGAGTTAAAATATGAGAGCGTTCCTATCCAAATGTTTTGCACCATTGCGGGGCATCCTCATGACTCAGATGAATTTTTTAATCTTATTGATGATAGGTAGTTTAAAGGAAAGCAATCGATGGAAATTTGTCGAGCTCTCACGAAAGCCCTTGAGGTAATAAAACCTTAACGAGTGCTTTAACTTTACTCGGAGAGCGGTCAAACTTAAGGGCATGCATTTAACTTTAAAGGTTTTTTCTTACTAATATTTCTTGAAGGGAGTGGAGTAAAACACAGTTTTCAACCATTTAAAATAGAAACTTTATTGCGTTTCAACCATCAGTTACATAGCAAGCGATACGTTCAATTCACATCCTCGTGCATCACATGAAAGAGATGTTCACTATGTTGGTCGTTCTATAAGTTGCATCAAATCTCCTGCCCAAATGTGGAAAAGAACCTAGCTCACTCCTCGTCCGACGTCCCGGCCTTGTTTCCTTGCTAGATGTACCTACAGAAAGAATACACCTGAAAATAAGAGAAATGTTTTAGGAGCAAGGGAGACATGTACCTCGTTGTTCGTTCGGTGCCTGAAAAACGATAGGTAATAAAATAGTTATCCGAGAGGGGAAACACGGTATCTCAGCAGCAATGGAGACTCGCTTACAGTGCTCATCGCCGCCAGCCGAATTGCCCATTCCATCATCGAATAAAATCAAAACTATCCCTTACACACACCCATCAAACCAAGGGAAATTATAATAATATTAATTCTCTTTCAACCCTATAGATTCGTATAACTCTCATCTTGCAGAAATGTTAAGTGAGTTGACCACTTATGAAAGAAAAGTTGAACAAAAGTCATTGTTTCAAATACCTCTTATCTTGAAGGGAAATCATCTTACTTGCTCAAACGTGCAATCAGTATCCTTGCACGATAACAACACTCCCTGCTTGCAAAGTTTCCTTTCCCATCACCCAAGTACTAAAACTGATTCAATTTATCACTCAGGAACTTAAATTCATCAATTGGAAATCACACCGTTGGTCTCATTGGTGTGGCATCTATCAAAAGGAAATGTTATCAGAAACTAATGCTCACTAACTAATCCTACCTTGGAAATGTTACCCACCCAAATGTGTAATTAACATCCGGGAATCATAACAGCAAGTTTCTGTTTGCCAAATTGCCTTTTTCATTTTTGAACTGATAAATACTCTTAAATATAACCCATAAAGACACTAATTGTTGCATTGTAAATCGATCACCTTTGTCGTTCAATTTATAGATTCCTTTCATTTCCATCGTGCAGAATCATTCACATTGTCACATCCGATGAAAGGAATTATTTACATTACCAACGTTTCAAAAAACTCTTACCTTGAAAAATAATCCACTAACATACTGAAATGTGCAACATGAAACCTCCCCTTCGAAGTTAAGTGATGAGCACTCTAATGCAGTCCATTGGGTGCAGTGAATTATTAATCTGAGCTGCAGGAATTTGTCGGTGGAGAAGCATCCTGGAATTGAAATAGAAAGATGTCATTGAAAATCAAGCAATTATCCAAAACAAAGAATTTACCTCTAATTCTCATCGCTATGAAAGCTACCATAATGACTTGTAATTAATTATAGCAGCCAATCCTCGTCTCATACTCTTCTAAAGCCAGATAATTTTGCAAAGTACATAATGAAGTAGGGAAATATGTAGCACCAATAGTAATTACTTCTGTTCGTGGTAGCATGCAAGAAAGAGCTGTTCATCTTAAGGAACACTTGAAAAAAGTATTTCGCGATGAATTCTTATAGTGTATAAGCTTCAGAAAGAAGCAGCAGTAACATAATGAACGATTTATCAAGTTTTAATGAAACATTATATGATCACATCTAATTTGATCAGGACAGTAAATTAACTTTGCTCTTCACCCTATGCATTCATATAATTTTCATCTTGTAGTATAGTTAAGTCATCGTCAGGTTACCTCCTTATGAAAGAATAGTTGAACGGACATCATAGTTTGCACAACCTCATACCTTGAAAAGTAATCCATTAACATATTAAAATGTGTATAATAAAACCTCCACTTCGAAGTAAGGCGATGACTACTCTTTGCAGTCCCTTGGGTGCAGTGAATTATTCATCTCAGCAGTAGGAATTTGTCGGTAGAGAAGCATCCTGGAATTGAAATAGGAAGATGTCATTGAAAATCAAGCAATTATTCAAAACAAAGAATCTTCCTCTACTTCTGATCGCTATGAAAGCTGCCGTATTGACTTGTAATTCATTATAGCAGCCAATCCTCGTCTCTTACCCTTCAAAAGCCAAGAAATAGAGCAAATTGCATTATGAAGTAGAGAAGTCTATAGCCCCACAGTATTTCTGTTCATGGTACTATGCATGGTAGAGCTCTTTTACTCGATGAATACTTGAAAAAAGTCTTTCGCGATCAATTCTGATAGTGTATTAGCTTCAGAAAGTAGCAGCAGTAACGTATTTAACGATTAATCAAATTTTAATTTATCATTTGAAGATTTCATCTAATTTGAGTTCCCGGTAAACATTTTTCTTGATTCTGATTGGCTGAGAGAAATACCACCGCTGTCAGTGGAGACGCTGTATTAATGAATTTCATGGCAAAGAATTGTTGATCCCATTTCCGATCGAATGACCTCAAAATTTCTTTCTTCTTTTACGTCGACGGCGAGTAATGGCGGTTTTCCTCAATTCCGAAGAATAAGCTTTCGATACCTTATGAAAATGGTCTTTCTGTGCGGTAAGACTCACGTAGTAGGAAGAAAATCATAATAAATACTAGTCTTCATGAAAATTTAATCGTTTACGATGGACCGCAAGTTAATTTCGAAAAATCTTCTTTCAATTTTAGATTCCCGCCGGTAACAATGGCGCCCCGAATTGCCGCCATGCATTTCGCACTTTCCATGGCGGCCCCGCCGCGTTCACTTCGTTCCCATTCCCAGTCCCTTATTTTCCCTTTCCTCAAAGGAAATCAACACGATTGAAGACGAAATCATCCTCACGTAAACTATGATGGTACGAGGAAGCGCTCTGACTATAGAAACGGCTTCGGAATCTTAATAAAGTTCGCGTCCAGGCGATAATATACGAGTCCATGTGAACGATACAGCTGAGACAATGTAGCATTCGTTCGCTGTTGTTTACATCTGGTCTTATTTACGGTGATCAAGATATCCCCCAGACGAGGGCACTCCAAACTCCGCGTTTCGAAGCAATCAGGAGGTTAAATTGCGATGCACATTCTTGTCAACGCAGGCAAAGAGATGAGGAAAATATTCCGATGGATCTCACCTTTGAAATTCTCCGTGAACCTCGCTCGAAGCTTCTCGCCTCACTCACTCGACGATGTCACAATGCAGTCCCGTGCAAATCAGCCACATCGATTATATCCTATATGTTCTCCAATGACCACCAAACGCAACATCACTGTCGCCTTCTCCAGGGGCAATCTTCAAGATTCCACTGGCCGCGGGAGAGATGAGAATTGAACGTACACTACGAAAACGCTTCTCCATTCGCAAGATACGAGCACGATGTTTACTCGCGAGACGGACCGAGCAACTGAACGAATACTTGGCCCTCTGTCGGATTCCGGTTAGCAATTTCGGGGCAAAAAGACGACGACCGTCGTTCTATTTTCTCCTTTCCTCGTTTAGCTTTAGAGGTGTCGGTGACAAATAAATGTAGAGCAAGTTCTTCTATTCCGACTCTTTAAGATTCGTAATGTGGAAGCAATTTAAGCCCGATGGTGGAACAGGTTTCTGTGAATAGTACAAGACTTTACGCCGAAAATGTTCATCACGTTGGTAACGCACGAGTTAAAATATGAGAGCGTTCCTATCCAAATGTTTTGCACCATTGCGGGGCATCCTCATGACTCAGATGAATTTTTTAATCTTATTGATGATAGGTAGTTTAAAGGAAAGCAATCGATGGAAATTTGTCGAGCTCTCACGAAAGCCCTTGAGGTAATAAAACCTTAACGAGTGCTTTAACTTTACTCGGAGAGCGGTCAAACTTAAGGGCATGCATTTAACTTTAAAGGTTTTTTCTTACTAATATTTCTTGAAGGGAGTGGAGTAAAACACAGTTTTCAACCATTTAAAATAGAAACTTTATTGCGTTTCAACCATCAGTTACATAGCAAGCGATACGTTCAATTCACATCCTCGTGCATCACATGAAAGAGATGTTCACTATGTTGGTCGTTCTATAAGTTGCATCAAATCTCCTGCCCAAATGTGGAAAAGAACCTAGCTCACTCCTCGTCCGACGTCCCGGCCTTGTTTCCTTGCTAGATGTACCTACAGAAAGAATACACCTGAAAATAAGAGAAATGTTTTAGGAGCAAGGGAGACATGTACCTCGTTGTTCGTTCGGTGCCTGAAAAACGATAGGTAATAAAATAGTTATCCGAGAGGGGAAACACGGTATCTCAGCAGCAATGGAGACTCGCTTACAGTGCTCATCGCCGCCAGCCGAATTGCCCATTCCATCATCGAATAAAATCAAAACTATCCCTTACACACACCCATCAAACCAAGGGAAATTATAATAATATTAATTCTCTTTCAACCCTATAGATTCGTATAACTCTCATCTTGCAGAAATGTTAAGTGAGTTGACCACTTATGAAAGAAAAGTTGAACAAAAGTCATTGTTTCAAATACCTCTTATCTTGAAGGGAAATCATCTTACTTGCTCAAACGTGCAATCAGTATCCTTGCACGATAACAACACTCCCTGCTTGCAAAGTTTCCTTTCCCATCACCCAAGTACTAAAACTGATTCAATTTATCACTCAGGAACTTAAATTCATCAATTGGAAATCACACCGTTGGTCTCATTGGTGTGGCATCTATCAAAAGGAAATGTTATCAGAAACTAATGCTCACTAACTAATCCTACCTTGGAAATGTTACCCACCCAAATGTGTAATTAACATCCGGGAATCATAACAGCAAGTTTCTGTTTGCCAAATTGCCTTTTTCATTTTTGAACTGATAAATACTCTTAAATATAACCCATAAAGACACTAATTGTTGCATTGTAAATCGATCACCTTTGTCGTTCAATTTATAGATTCCTTTCATTTCCATCGTGCAGAATCATTCACATTGTCACATCCGATGAAAGGAATTATTTACATTACCAACGTTTCAAAAAACTCTTACCTTGAAAAATAATCCACTAACATACTGAAATGTGCAACATGAAACCTCCCCTTCGAAGTTAAGTGATGAGCACTCTAATGCCGTCCATTGGGTGCAGTGAATTATTAATCTGAGCTGCAGGAATTTGTCGGTGGAGAAGCATCCTGGAATTGAAATAGAAAGATGTCATTGAAAATCAAGCAATTATCCAAAACAAAGAATTTACCTCTAATTCTCATCGCTATGAAAGCTACCATAATGACTTGTAATTAATTATAGCAGCCAATCCTCGTCTCATACTCTTCTAAAGCCAGATAATTTTGCAAAGTACATAATGAAGTAGGGAAATATGTAGCACCAATAGTAATTACTTCTGTTCGTGGTAGCATGCAAGGAAGAGCTGTTCATCTTAAGGAACACTTGAAAAAAGTATTTCGCGATGAATTCTTATAGTGTATAAGCTTCAGAAAGAAGCAGCAGTAACATAATGAACGATTTATCAAGTTTTAATGAAACATTATATGATCACATCTAATTTGATCAGGACAGTAAATTAACTTTGCTCTTCACCCTATGCATTCATATAATTTTCATCTTGTAGTATAGTTAAGTCATCGTCAGGTTACCTCCTTATGAAAGAATAGTTGAACGGACATCATAGTTTGCACAACCTCATACCTTGAAAAGTAATCCATTAACATATTAAAATGTGTATAATAAAACCTCCACTTCGAAGTAAGGCGATGACTACTCTTTGCAGTCCCTTGGGTGCAGTGAATTATTCATCTCAGCAGTAGGAATTTGTCGGTAGAGAAGCATCCTGGAATTGAAATAGGAAGATGTCATTGAAAATCAAGCAATTATTCAAAACAAAGAATCTTCCTCTACTTCTGATCGCTATGAAAGCTGCCGTATTGACTTGTAATTCATTATAGCAGCCAATCCTCGTCTCTTACCCTTCAAAAGCCAAGAAATAGAGCAAATTGCATTATGAAGTAGAGAAGTCTATAGCCCCACAGTATTTCTGTTCATGGTACTATGCATGGTAGAGCTCTTTTACTCGATGAATACTTGAAAAAAGTCTTTCGCGATCAATTCTGATAGTGTATTAGCTTCAGAAAGTAGCAGCAGTAACGTATTTAACGATTAATCAAATTTTAATTTATCATTTGAAGATTTCATCTAATTTGAGTTCCCGGTAAACATTTTTCTTGATTCTGATTGGCTGAGAGAAATACCACCGCTGTCAGTGGAGACGCTGTATTAATGAATTTCATGGCAAAGAATTGTTGATCCCATTTCCGATCGAATGACCTCAAAATTTCTTTCTTCTTTTACGTCGACGGCGAGTAATGGCGGTTTTCCTCAATTCCGAAGAATAAGCTTTCGATACCTTATGAAAATGGTCTTTCTGTGCGGTAAGACTCACGTAGTAGGAAGAAAATCATAATAAATACTAGTCTTCATGAAAATTTAATCGTTTACGATGGACCGCAAGTTAATTTCGAAAAATCTTCTTTCAATTTTAGATTCCCGCCGGTAACAATGGCGCCCCGAATTGCCGCCATGCATTTCGCACTTTCCATGGCGGCCCCGCCGCGTTCACTTCGTTCCCATTCCCAGTCCCTTATTTTCCCTTTCCTCAAAGGAAATCAACACGATTGAAGACGAAATCATCCTCACGTAAACTATGATGGTACGAGGAAGCGCTCTGACTATAGAAACGGCTTCGGAATCTTAATAAAGTTCGCGTCCAGGCGATAATATACGAGTCCATGTGAACGATACAGCTGAGACAATGTAGCATTCGTTCGCTGTTGTTTACATCTGGTCTTATTTACGGTGATCAAGATATCCCCCAGACGAGGGCACTCCAAACTCCGCGTTTCGAAGCAATCAGGAGGTTAAATTGCGATGCACATTCTTGTCAACGCAGGCAAAGAGATGAGGAAAATATTCCGATGGGTCTCACCTTTGAAATTCTCCGTGAACCTCGCTCGAAGCTTCTCGCCTCACTCACTCGACGATGTCACAATGCAGTCCCGTGCAAATCTGCCACATCGATTATATCCTATATGTTCTCCAATGACCACCAAACGCAACATCACTGTCGCCTTCTCCAGGGGCAATCTTCAAGATTCCACTGGCCGCGGGAGAGATGAGAATTGAACGTACACTACGAAAAAGCTTCTCCATTCGCAAGATACGAGCACGATGTTTACTCGCGAGACGGACCGAGCAACTGAACGAATACTTGGCCCTCTGTCGGATTCCGGTTAGCAATTTCGGGGCAAAAAGACGACGACCGTCGTTCTATTTTCTCCTTTCCTCGTTTAGCTTTAGAGGTGTCGGTGACAAATAAATGTAGAGCAAGTTATTCTATTCCGACTCTTTAAGATTCGTAATGTGGAAGCAATTTAAGCCCGATGGTGGAACAGGTTTCTGTGAATAGTACAAGACTTATCGCCGAAAATGTTCATCACGTTGGTAACGCACGAGTTAAAATATGAGAGCGTTCCTATCCAAATGTTTTGCACCATTGCGGGGCATCCTCATGACTCAGATGAATTTTTTAATCTTATTGATGATAGGTAGTTTAAAGGAAAGCAATCGATGGAAATTTGTCGAGCTCTCACGAAAGCCCTTGAGGTAATAAAACCTTAACGAGTGCTTTAACTTTACTCGGAGAGCGGTCAAACTTAAGGGCATGCATTTAACTTTAAAGGTTTTTTCTTACTAATATTTCTTGAAGGGAGTGGAGTAAAACACAGTTTTCAACCATTTAAAATAGAAACTTTATTGCGTTTCAACCATCAGTTACATAGCAAGCGATACGTTCAATTCACATCCTCGTGCATCACATGAAAGAGATGTTCACTATGTTGGTCGTTCTATAAGTTGCATCAAATCTCCTGCCCAAATGTGGAAAAGAACCTAGCTCACTCCTCGTCCGACGTCCCGGCCTTGTTTCCTTGCTAGATGTACCTACAGAAAGAATACACCTGAAAATAAGAGAAATGTTTTAGGAGCAAGGGAGACATGTACCTCGTTGTTCGTTCGGTGCCTGAAAAACGATAGGTAATAAAATAGTTATCCGAGAGGGGAAACACGGTATCTCAGCAGCAATGGAGACTCGCTTACAGTGCTCATCGCCGCCAGCCGAATTGCCCATTCCATCATCGAATAAAATCAAAACTATCCCTTACACACACCCATCAAACCAAGGGAAATTATAATAATATTAATTCTCTTTCAACCCTATAGATTCGTATAACTCTCATCTTGCAGAAATGTTAAGTGAGTTGACCACTTATGAAAGAAAAGTTGAACAAAAGTCATTGTTTCAAATACCTCTTATCTTGAAGGGAAATCATCTTACTTGCTCAAACGTGCAATCAGTATCCTTGCACGATAACAACACTCCCTGCTTGCAAAGTTTCCTTTCCCATCACCCAAGTACTAAAACTGATTCAATTTATCACTCAGGAACTTAAATTCATCAATTGGAAATCACACCGTTGGTCTCATTGGTGTGGCATCTATCAAAAGGAAATGTTATCAGAAACTAATGCTCACTAACTAATCCTACCTTGGAAATGTTACCCACCCAAATGTGTAATTAACATCCGGGAATCATAACAGCAAGTTTCTGTTTGCCAAATTGCCTTTTTCATTTTTGAACTGATAAATACTCTTAAATATAACCCATAAAGACACTAATTGTTGCATTGTAAATCGATCACCTTTGTCGTTCAATTTATAGATTCCTTTCATTTCCATCGTGCAGAATCATTCACATTGTCACATCCGATGAAAGGAATTATTTACATTACCAACGTTTCAAAAAACTCTTACCTTGAAAAATAATCCACTAACATACTGAAATGTGCAACATGAAACCTCCCCTTCGAAGTTAAGTGATGAGCACTCTAATGCAGTCCATTGGGTGCAGTGAATTATTAATCTGAGCTGCAGGAATTTGTCGGTGGAGAAGCATCCTGGAATTGAAATAGAAAGATGTCATTGAAAATCAAGCAATTATCCAAAACAAAGAATTTACCTCTAATTCTCATCGCTATGAAAGCTACCATAATGACTTGTAATTAATTATAGCAGCCAATCCTCGTCTCATACTCTTCTAAAGCCAGATAATTTTGCAAAGTACATAATGAAGTAGGGAAATATGTAGCACCAATAGTAATTACTTCTGTTCGTGGTAGCATGCAAGAAAGAGCTGTTCATCTTAAGGAACACTTGAAAAAAGTATTTCGCGATGAATTCTTATAGTGTATAAGCTTCAGAAAGAAGCAGCAGTAACATAATGAACGATTTATCAAGTTTTAATGAAACATTATATGATCACATCTAATTTGATCAGGACAGTAAATTAACTTTGCTCTTCACCCTATGCATTCATATAATTTTCATCTTGTAGTATAGTTAAGTCATCGTCAGGTTACCTCCTTATGAAAGAATAGTTGAACGGACATCATAGTTTGCACAACCTCATACCTTGAAAAGTAATCCATTAACATATTAAAATGTGTATAATAAAACCTCCACTTCGAAGTAAGGCGATGACTACTCTTTGCAGTCCCTTGGGTGCAGTGAATTATTCATCTCAGCAGTAGGAATTTGTCGGTAGAGAAGCATCCTGGAATTGAAATAGGAAGATGTCATTGAAAATCAAGCAATTATTCAAAACAAAGAATCTTCCTCTACTTCTGATCGCTATGAAAGCTGCCGTATTGACTTGTAATTCATTATAGCAGCCAATCCTCGTCTCTTACCCTTCAAAAGCCAAGAAATAGAGCAAATTGCATTATGAAGTAGAGAAGTCTATAGCCCCACAGTATTTCTGTTCATGGTACTATGCATGGTAGAGCTCTTTTACTCGATGAATACTTGAAAAAAGTCTTTCGCGATCAATTCTGATAGTGTATTAGCTTCAGAAAGTAGCAGCAGTAACGTATTTAACGATTAATCAAATTTTAATTTATCATTTGAAGATTTCATCTAATTTGAGTTCCCGGTAAACATTTTTCTTGATTCTGATTGGCTGAGAGAAATACCACCGCTGTCAGTGGAGACGCTGTATTAATGAATTTCATGGCAAAGAATTGTTGATCCCATTTCCGATCGAATGACCTCAAAATTTCTTTCTTCTTTTACGTCGACGGCGAGTAATGGCGGTTTTCCTCAATTCCGAAGAATAAGCTTTCGATACCTTATGAAAATGGTCTTTCTGTGCGGTAAGACTCACGTAGTAGGAAGAAAATCATAATAAATACTAGTCTTCATGAAAATTTAATCGTTTACGATGGACCGCAAGTTAATTTCGAAAAATCTTCTTTCAATTTTAGATTCCCGCCGGTAACAATGGCGCCCCGAATTGCCGCCATGCATTTCGCACTTTCCATGGCGGCCCCGCCGCGTTCACTTCGTTCCCATTCCCAGTCCCTTATTTTCCCTTTCCTCAAAGGAAATCAACACGATTGAAGACGAAATCATCCTCACGTAAACTATGATGGTACGAGGAAGCGCTCTGACTATAGAAACGGCTTCGGAATCTTAATAAAGTTCGCGTCCAGGCGATAATATACGAGTCCATGTGAACGATACAGCTGAGACAATGTAGCATTCGTTCGCTGTTGTTTACATCTGGTCTTATTTACGGTGATCAAGATATCCCCCAGACGAGGGCACTCCAAACTCCGCGTTTCGAAGCAATCAGGAGGTTAAATTGCGATGCACATTTTTGCAACGCAGGCAAAGAGATGAGGAAAATATTCCGATGGGTCTCACCTTTAAAATTCTCCGTGAACCTCGCTCGAAGCTTCTCGCCTCACTCACTCGACGATGTCACAATGCAGTCCCGTGCAAATCAGCCACATCGATTATATCCTATATGTTCTCCAATGACCACCAAACGCAACATCACTGTCGCCTTCTCCAGGGGCAATCTTCAAGATTCCACTGGCCGCGGGAGAGATGAGAATTGAACGTACACTACGAAAAAGCTTCTCCATTCGCAAGATACGAGCACGATGTTTACTCGCGAGACGGACCGAGCAACTGAACGAATACTTGGCCCTCTGTCGGATTCCGGTTAGCAATTTCGGGGCAAAAAGACGACGACCGTCGTTCTATTTTCTCCTTTCCTCGTTTAGCTTTAGAGGTGTCGGTGACAAATAAATGTAGAGCAAGTTCTTCTATTCCGACTCTTTAAGATTCGTAATGTGGAAGCAATTTAAGCCCGATGGTGGAACAGGTTTCTGTGAATAGTACAAGACTTATCGCCGAAAATGTTCATCACGTTGGTAACGCACGAGTTAAAATATGAGAGCGTTCCTATCCAAATGTTTTGCACCATTGCGGGGCATCCTCATGACTCAGATGAATTTTTTAATCTTATTGATGATAGGTAGTTTAAAGGAAAGCAATCGATGGAAATTTGTCGAGCTCTCACGAAAGCCCTTGAGGTAATAAAACCTTAACGAGTGCTTTAACTTTACTCGGAGAGCGGTCAAACTTAAGGGCATGCATTTAACTTTAAAGGTTTTTTCTTACTAATATTTCTTGAAGGGAGTGGAGTAAAACACAGTTTTCAACCATTTAAAATAGAAACTTTATTGCGTTTCAACCATCAGTTACATAGCAAGCGATACGTTCAATTCACATCCTCGTGCATCACATGAAAGAGATGTTCACTATGTTGGTCGTTCTATAAGTTGCATCAAATCTCCTGCCCAAATGTGGAAAAGAACCTAGCTCACTCCTCGTCCGACGTCCCGGCCTTGTTTCCTTGCTAGATGTACCTACAGAAAGAATACACCTGAAAATAAGAGAAATGTTTTAGGAGCAAGGGAGACATGTACCTCGTTGTTCGTTCGGTGCCTGAAAAACGATAGGTAATAAAATAGTTATCCGAGAGGGGAAACACGGTATCTCAGCAGCAATGGAGACTCGCTTACAGTGCTCATCGCCGCCAGCCGAATTGCCCATTCCATCATCGAATAAAATCAAAACTATCCCTTACACACACCCATCAAACCAAGGGAAATTATAATAATATTAATTCTCTTTCAACCCTATAGATTCGTATAACTCTCATCTTGCAGAAATGTTAAGTGAGTTGACCACTTATGAAAGAAAAGTTGAACAAAAGTCATTGTTTCAAATACCTCTTATCTTGAAGGGAAATCATCTTACTTGCTCAAACGTGCAATCAGTATCCTTGCATGATAACAACACTCCCTGCTTGCAAAGTTTCCTTTCCCATCACCCAAGTACTAAAACTGATTCAATTTATCACTCAGGAACTTAAATTCATCAATTGGAAATCACACCGTTGGTCTCATTGGTGTGGCATCTATCAAAAGGAAATGTTATCAGAAACTAATGCTCACTAACTAATCCTACCTTGGAAATGTTACCCACCCAAATGTGTAATTAACATCCGGGAATCATAACAGCAAGTTTCTGTTTGCCAAATTGCCTTTTTCATTTTTGAACTGATAAATACTCTTAAATATAACCCACAAAGACACTAATTGTTGCATTGTAAATCGATCACCTTTGTCGTTCAATTTATAGATTCCTTTCATTTCCATCGTGCAGAATCATTCACATTGTCACATCCGATGAAAGGAATTATTTACATTACCAACGTTTCAAAAAACTCTTCCCTTGAAAAATAATCCACTAACATACTGAAATGTGCAACATGAAACCTCCCCTTCGAAGTTAAGTGATGAGCACTCTAATGCAGTCCATTGGGTGCAGTGAATTATTAATCTGAGCTGCAGGAATTTGTCGGTGGAGAAGCATCCTGGAATTGAAATAGAAAGATGTCATTGAAAATCAAGCAATTATCCAAAACAAAGAATTTACCTCTAATTCTCATCGCTATGAAAGCTACCATAATGACTTGTAATTAATTATAGCAGCCAATCCTCGTCTCATACTCTTCTAAAGCCAGATAATTTTGCAAAGTACATAATGAAGTAGGGAAATATGTAGCACCAATAGTAATTACTTCTGTTCGTGGTAGCATGCAAGGAAGAGCTGTTCATCTTAAGGAACACTTGAAAAAAGTATTTCGCGATGAATTCTTATAGTGTATAAGCTTCAGAAAGAAGCAGCAGTAACATAATGAACGATTTATCAAGTTTTAATGAAACATTATATGATCACATCTAATTTGATCAGGACAGTAAATTAACTTTGCTCTTCACCCTATGCATTCATATAATTTTCATCTTGTAGTATAGTTAAGTCATCGTCAGGTTACCTCCTTATGAAAGAATAGTTGAACGGACATCATAGTTTGCACAACCTCATACCTTGAAAAGTAATCCATTAACATATTAAAATGTGTATAATAAAACCTCCACTTCGAAGTAAGGCGATGACTACTCTTTGCAGTCCCTTGGGTGCAGTGAATTATTCATCTCAGCAGTAGGAATTTGTCGGTAGAGAAGCATCCTGGAATTGAAATAGGAAGATGTCATTGAAAATCAAGCAATTATTCAAAACAAAGAATCTTCCTCTACTTCTGATCGCTATGAAAGCTGCCGTATTGACTTGTAATTCATTATAGCAGCCAATCCTCGTCTCTTACCCTTCAAAAGCCAAGAAATAGAGCAAATTGCATTATGAAGTAGAGAAGTCTATAGCCCCACAGTATTTCTGTTCATGGTACTATGCATGGTAGAGCTCTTTTACTCGATGAATACTTGAAAAAAGTCTTTCGCGATCAATTCTGATAGTGTATTAGCTTCAGAAAGTAGCAGCAGTAACGTATTTAACGATTAATCAAATTTTAATTTATCATTTGAAGATTTCATCTAATTTGAGTTCCCGGTAAACATTTTTCTTGATTCTGATTGGCTGAGAGAAATACCACCGCTGTCAGTGGAGACGCTGTATTAATGAATTTCATGGCAAAGAATTGTTGATCCCATTTCCGATCGAATGACCTCAAAATTTCTTTCTTCTTTTACGTCGACGGCGAGTAATGGCGGTTTTCCTCAATTCCGAAGAATAAGCTTTCGATACCTTATGAAAATGGTCTTTCTGTGCGGTAAGACTCACGTAGTAGGAAGAAAATCATAATAAATACTAGTCTTCATGAAAATTTAATCGTTTACGATGGACCGCAAGTTAATTTCGAAAAATCTTCTTTCAATTTTAGATTCCCGCCGGTAACAATGGCGCCCCGAATTGCCGCCATGCATTTCGCACTTTCCATGGCGGCCCCGCCGCGTTCACTTCGTTCCCATTCCCAGTCCCTTATTTTCCCTTTCCTCAAAGGAAATCAACACGATTGAAGACGAAATCATCCTCACGTAAACTATGATGGTACGAGGAAGCGCTCTGACTATAGAAACGGCTTCGGAATCTTAATAAAGTTCGCGTCCAGGCGATAATATACGAGTCCATGTGAACGATACAGCTGAGACAATGTAGCATTCGTTCGCTGTTGTTTACATCTGGTCTTATTTACGGTGATCAAGATATCCCCCAGACGAGGGCACTCCAAACTCCGCGTTTCGAAGCAATCAGGAGGTTAAATTGCGATGCACATTTTTGCAACGCAGGCAAAGAGATGAGGAAAATATTCCGATGGGTCTCACCTTTAAAATTCTCCGTGAACCTCGCTCGAAGCTTCTCGCCTCACTCACTCGACGATGTCACAATGCAGTCCCGTGCAAATCAGCCACATCGATTATATCCTATATGTTCTCCAATGACCACCAAACGCAACATCACTGTCGCCTTCTCCAGGGGCAATCTTCAAGATTCCACTGGCCGCGGGAGAGATGAGAATTGAACGTACACTACGAAAAAGCTTCTCCATTCGCAAGATACGAGCACGATGTTTACTCGCGAGACGGACCGAGCAACTGAACGAATACTTGGCCCTCTGTCGGATTCCGGTTAGCAATTTCGGGGCAAAAAGACGACGACCGTCGTTCTATTTTCTCCTTTCCTCGTTTAGCTTTAGAGGTGTCGGTGACAAATAAATGTAGAGCAAGTTCTTCTATTCCGACTCTTTAAGATTCGTAATGTGGAAGCAATTTAAGCCCGATGGTGGAACAGGTTTCTGTGAATAGTACAAGACTTATCGCCGAAAATGTTCATCACGTTGGTAACGCACGAGTTAAAATATGAGAGCGTTCCTATCCAAATGTTTTGCACCATTGCGGGGCATCCTCATGACTCAGATGAATTTTTTAATCTTATTGATGATAGGTAGTTTAAAGGAAAGCAATCGATGGAAATTTGTCGAGCTCTCACGAAAGCCCTTGAGGTAATAAAACCTTAACGAGTGCTTTAACTTTACTCGGAGAGCGGTCAAACTTAAGGGCATGCATTTAACTTTAAAGGTTTTTTCTTACTAATATTTCTTGAAGGGAGTGGAGTAAAACACAGTTTTCAACCATTTAAAATAGAAACTTTATTGCGTTTCAACCATCAGTTACATAGCAAGCGATACGTTCAATTCACATCCTCGTGCATCACATGAAAGAGATGTTCACTATGTTGGTCGTTCTATAAGTTGCATCAAATCTCCTGCCCAAATGTGGAAAAGAACCTAGCTCACTCCTCGTCCGACGTCCCGGCCTTGTTTCCTTGCTAGATGTACCTACAGAAAGAATACACCTGAAAATAAGAGAAATGTTTTAGGAGCAAGGGAGACATGTACCTCGTTGTTCGTTCGGTGCCTGAAAAACGATAGGTAATAAAATAGTTATCCGAGAGGGGAAACACGGTATCTCAGCAGCAATGGAGACTCGCTTACAGTGCTCATCGCCGCCAGCCGAATTGCCCATTCCATCATCGAATAAAATCAAAACTATCCCTTACACACACCCATCAAACCAAGGGAAATTATAATAATATTAATTCTCTTTCAACCCTATAGATTCGTATAACTCTCATCTTGCAGAAATGTTAAGTGAGTTGACCACTTATGAAAGAAAAGTTGAACAAAAGTCATTGTTTCAAATACCTCTTATCTTGAAGGGAAATCATCTTACTTGCTCAAACGTGCAATCAGTATCCTTGCACGATAACAACACTCCCTGCTTGCAAAGTTTCCTTTCCCATCACCCAAGTACTAAAACTGATTCAATTTATCACTCAGGAACTTAAATTCATCAATTGGAAATCACACCGTTGGTCTCATTGGTGTGGCATCTATCAAAAGGAAATGTTATCAGAAACTAATGCTCACTAACTAATCCTACCTTGGAAATGTTACCCACCCAAATGTGTAATTAACATCCGGGAATCATAACAGCAAGTTTCTGTTTGCCAAATTGCCTTTTTCATTTTTGAACTGATAAATACTCTTAAATATAACCCACAAAGACACTAATTGTTGCATTGTAAATCGATCACCTTTGTCGTTCAATTTATAGATTCCTTTCATTTCCATCGTGCAGAATCATTCACATTGTCACATCCGATGAAAGGAATTATTTACATTACCAACGTTTCAAAAAACTCTTCCCTTGAAAAATAATCCACTAACATACTGAAATGTGCAACATGAAACCTCCCCTTCGAAGTTAAGTGATGAGCACTCTAATGCAGTCCATTGGGTGCAGTGAATTATTAATCTGAGCTGCAGGAATTTGTCGGTGGAGAAGCATCCTGGAATTGAAATAGAAAGATGTCATTGAAAATCAAGCAATTATCCAAAACAAAGAATTTACCTCTAATTCTCATCGCTATGAAAGCTACCATAATGACTTGTAATTAATTATAGCAGCCAATCCTCGTCTCATACTCTTCTAAAGCCAGATAATTTTGCAAAGTACATAATGAAGTAGGGAAATATGTAGCACCAATAGTAATTACTTCTGTTCGTGGTAGCATGCAAGGAAGAGCTGTTCATCTTAAGGAACACTTGAAAAAAGTATTTCGCGATGAATTCTTATAGTGTATAAGCTTCAGAAAGAAGCAGCAGTAACATAATGAACGATTTATCAAGTTTTAATGAAACATTATATGATCACATCTAATTTGATCAGGACAGTAAATTAACTTTGCTCTTCACCCTATGCATTCATATAATTTTCATCTTGTAGTATAGTTAAGTCATCGTCAGGTTACCTCCTTATGAAAGAATAGTTGAACGGACATCATAGTTTGCACAACCTCATACCTTGAAAAGTAATCCATTAACATATTAAAATGTGTATAATAAAACCTCCACTTCGAAGTAAGGCGATGACTACTCTTTGCAGTCCCTTGGGTGCAGTGAATTATTCATCTCAGCAGTAGGAATTTGTCGGTAGAGAAGCATCCTGGAATTGAAATAGGAAGATGTCATTGAAAATCAAGCAATTATTCAAAACAAAGAATCTTCCTCTACTTCTGATCGCTATGAAAGCTGCCGTATTGACTTGTAATTCATTATAGCAGCCAATCCTCGTCTCTTACCCTTCAAAAGCCAAGAAATAGAGCAAATTGCATTATGAAGTAGAGAAGTCTATAGCCCCACAGTATTTCTGTTCATGGTACTATGCATGGTAGAGCTCTTTTACTCGATGAATACTTGAAAAAAGTCTTTCGCGATCAATTCTGATAGTGTATTAGCTTCAGAAAGTAGCAGCAGTAACGTATTTAACGATTAATCAAATTTTAATTTATCATTTGAAGATTTCATCTAATTTGAGTTCCCGGTAAACATTTTTCTTGATTCTGATTGGCTGAGAGAAATACCACCGCTGTCAGTGGAGACGCTGTATTAATGAATTTCATGGCAAAGAATTGTTGATCCCATTTCCGATCGAATGACCTCAAAATTTCTTTCTTCTTTTACGTCGACGGCGAGTAATGGCGGTTTTCCTCAATTCCGAAGAATAAGCTTTCGATACCTTATGAAAATGGTCTTTCTGTGCGGTAAGACTCACGTAGTAGGAAGAAAATCATAATAAATACTAGTCTTCATGAAAATTTAATCGTTTACGATGGACCGCAAGTTAATTTCGAAAAATCTTCTTTCAATTTTAGATTCCCGCCGGTAACAATGGCGCCCCGAATTGCCGCCATGCATTTCGCACTTTCCATGGCGGCCCCGCCGCGTTCACTTCGTTCCCATTCCCAGTCCCTTATTTTCCCTTTCCTCAAAGGAAATCAACACGATTGAAGACGAAATCATCCTCACGTAAACTATGATGGTACGAGGAAGCGCTCTGACTATAGAAACGGCTTCGGAATCTTAATAAAGTTCGCGTCCAGGCGATAATATACGAGTCCATGTGAACGATACAGCTGAGACAATGTAGCATTCGTTCGCTGTTGTTTACATCTGGTCTTATTTACGGTGATCAAGATATCCCCCAGACGAGGGCACTCCAAACTCCGCGTTTCGAAGCAATCAGGAGGTTAAATTGCGATGCACATTCTTGTCAACGCAGGCAAAGAGATGAGGAAAATATTCCGATGGGTCTCACCTTTAAAATTCTCCGTGAACCTCGCTCGAAGCTTCTCGCCTCACTCACTCGACGATGTCACAATGCAGTCCCGTGCAAATCAGCCACATCGATTATATCCTATATGTTCTCCAATGACCACCAAACGCAACATCACTGTCGCCTTCTCCAGGGGCAATCTTCAAGATTCCACTGGCCGCGGGAGAGATGAGAATTGAACGTACACTACGAAAAAGCTTCTCCATTCGCAAGATACGAGCACGATGTTTACTCGCGAGACGGACCGAGCAACTGAACGAATACTTGGCCCTCTGTCGGATTCCGGTTAGCAATTTCGGGGCAAAAAGACGACGACCGTCGTTCTATTTTCTCCTTTCCTCGTTTAGCTTTAGAGGTGTCGGTGACAAATAAATGTAGAGCAAGTTCTTCTATTCCGACTCTTTAAGATTCGTAATGTGGAAGCAATTTAAGCCCGATGGTGGAACAGGTTTCTGTGAATAGTACAAGACTTATCGCCGAAAATGTTCATCACGTTGGTAACGCACGAGTTAAAATATGAGAGCGTTCCTATCCAAATGTTTTGCACCATTGCGGGGCATCCTCATGACTCAGATGAATTTTTTAATCTTATTGATGATAGGTAGTTTAAAGGAAAGCAATCGATGGAAATTTGTCGAGCTCTCACGAAAGCCCTTGAGGTAATAAAACCTTAACGAGTGCTTTAACTTTACTCGGAGAGCGGTCAAACTTAAGGGCATGCATTTAACTTTAAAGGTTTTTTCTTACTAATATTTCTTGAAGGGAGTGGAGTAAAACACAGTTTTCAACCATTTAAAATAGAAACTTTATTGCGTTTCAACCATCAGTTACATAGCAAGCGATACGTTCAATTCACATCCTCGTGCATCACATGAAAGAGATGTTCACTATGTTGGTCGTTCTATAAGTTGCATCAAATCTCCTGCCCAAATGTGGAAAAGAACCTAGCTCACTCCTCGTCCGACGTCCCGGCCTTGTTTCCTTGCTAGATGTACCTACAGAAAGAATACACCTGAAAATAAGAGAAATGTTTTAGGAGCAAGGGAGACATGTACCTCGTTGTTCGTTCGGTGCCTGAAAAACGATAGGTAATAAAATAGTTATCCGAGAGGGGAAACACGGTATCTCAGCAGCAATGGAGACTCGCTTACAGTGCTCATCGCCGCCAGCCGAATTGCCCATTCCATCATCGAATAAAATCAAAACTATCCCTTACACACACCCATCAAACCAAGGGAAATTATAATAATATTAATTCTCTTTCAACCCTATAGATTCGTATAACTCTCATCTTGCAGAAATGTTAAGTGAGTTGACCACTTATGAAAGAAAAGTTGAACAAAAGTCATTGTTTCAAATACCTCTTATCTTGAAGGGAAATCATCTTACTTGCTCAAACGTGCAATCAGTATCCTTGCACGATAACAACACTCCCTGCTTGCAAAGTTTCCTTTCCCATCACCCAAGTACTAAAACTGATTCAATTTATCACTCAGGAACTTAAATTCATCAATTGGAAATCACACCGTTGGTCTCATTGGTGTGGCATCTATCAAAAGGAAATGTTATCAGAAACTAATGCTCACTAACTAATCCTACCTTGGAAATGTTACCCACCCAAATGTGTAATTAACATCCGGGAATCATAACAGCAAGTTTCTGTTTGCCAAATTGCCTTTTTCATTTTTGAACTGATAAATACTCTTAAATATAACCCACAAAGACACTAATTGTTGCATTGTAAATCGATCACCTTTGTCGTTCAATTTATAGATTCCTTTCATTTCCATCGTGCAGAATCATTCACATTGTCACATCCGATGAAAGGAATTATTTACATTACCAACGTTTCAAAAAACTCTTCCCTTGAAAAATAATCCACTAACATACTGAAATGTGCAACATGAAACCTCCCCTTCGAAGTTAAGTGATGAGCACTCTAATGCAGTCCATTGGGTGCAGTGAATTATTAATCTGAGCTGCAGGAATTTGTCGGTGGAGAAGCATCCTGGAATTGAAATAGAAAGATGTCATTGAAAATCAAGCAATTATCCAAAACAAAGAATTTACCTCTAATTCTCATCGCTATGAAAGCTACCATAATGACTTGTAATTAATTATAGCAGCCAATCCTCGTCTCATACTCTTCTAAAGCCAGATAATTTTGCAAAGTACATAATGAAGTAGGGAAATATGTAGCACCAATAGTAATTACTTCTGTTCGTGGTAGCATGCAAGGAAGAGCTGTTCATCTTAAGGAACACTTGAAAAAAGTATTTCGCGATGAATTCTTATAGTGTATAAGCTTCAGAAAGAAGCAGCAGTAACATAATGAACGATTTATCAAGTTTTAATGAAACATTATATGATCACATCTAATTTGATCAGGACAGTAAATTAACTTTGCTCTTCACCCTATGCATTCATATAATTTTCATCTTGTAGTATAGTTAAGTCATCGTCAGGTTACCTCCTTATGAAAGAATAGTTGAACGGACATCATAGTTTGCACAACCTCATACCTTGAAAAGTAATCCATTAACATATTAAAATGTGTATAATAAAACCTCCACTTCGAAGTAAGGCGATGACTACTCTTTGCAGTCCCTTGGGTGCAGTGAATTATTCATCTCAGCAGTAGGAATTTGTCGGTAGAGAAGCATCCTGGAATTGAAATAGGAAGATGTCATTGAAAATCAAGCAATTATTCAAAACAAAGAATCTTCCTCTACTTCTGATCGCTATGAAAGCTGCCGTATTGACTTGTAATTCATTATAGCAGCCAATCCTCGTCTCTTACCCTTCAAAAGCCAAGAAATAGAGCAAATTGCATTATGAAGTAGAGAAGTCTATAGCCCCACAGTATTTCTGTTCATGGTACTATGCATGGTAGAGCTCTTTTACTCGATGAATACTTGAAAAAAGTCTTTCGCGATCAATTCTGATAGTGTATTAGCTTCAGAAAGTAGCAGCAGTAACGTATTTAACGATTAATCAAATTTTAATTTATCATTTGAAGATTTCATCTAATTTGAGTTCCCGGTAAACATTTTTCTTGATTCTGATTGGCTGAGAGAAATACCACCGCTGTCAGTGGAGACGCTGTATTAATGAATTTCATGGCAAAGAATTGTTGATCCAATTTCCGATCGACTGACCTCAAAATTTCTTTCTTCTTTTACGTCGACGGCGAGTAATGGCGGTTTTCCTCAATTCCGAAGAATAAGCTTTCGATACCTTATGAAAATGGTCTTTCTGTGCGGTAAGACTCACGTAGTAGGAAGAAAATCATAATAAATACTAGTCTTCATGAAAATTTAATCGTTTACGATGGACCACAAGTTAATTTCGAAAAATCTTCTTTCAATTTTAGATTCCCGCCGGTAACAATGGCGCCCCGAATTGCCGCCATGCATTTCGCACTTTCCATGGCGGCCCCGCCGCGTTCACTTCGTTCCCATTCCCAGTCCCTTATTTTCCCTTTCCTCAAAGGAAATCAACACGATTGAAGACGAAATCATCCTCACGTAAACTATGATGGTACGAGGAAGCGCTCTGACTATAGAAACGGCTTCGGAATCTTAATAAAGTTCGCGTCCAGGCGATAATATACGAGTCCATGTGAACGATACAGCTGAGACAATGTAGCATTCGTTCGCTGTTGTTTACATCTGGTCTTATTTACGGTGATCAAGATATCCCCCAGACGAGGGCACTCCAAACTCCGCGTTTCGAAGCAATCAGGAGGTTAAATTGCGATGCACATTCTTGTCAACGCAGGCAAAGAGATGAGGAAAATATTCCGATGGATCTCACCTTTGAAATTCTCCGTGAACCTCGCTCGAAGCTTCTCGCCTCACTCACTCGACGATGTCACAATGCAGTCCCGTGCAAATCAGCCACATCGATTATATCCTATATGTTCTCCAATGACCACCAAACGCAACATCACTGTCGCCTTCTCCAGGGGCAATCTTCAAGATTCCACTGGCCGCGGGAGAGATGAGAATTGAACGTACACTACGAAAAAGCTTCTCCATTCGCAAGATACGAGCACGATGTTTACTCGCGAGACGGACCGAGCAACTGAACGAATACTTGGCCCTCTGTCGGATTCCGGTTAGCAATTTCGGGGCAAAAAGACGACGACCGTCGTTCTATTTTCTCCTTTCCTCGTTTAGCTTTAGAGGTGTCGGTGACAAATAAATGTAGAGCAAGTTCTTCTATTCCGACTCTTTAAGATTCGTAATGTGGAAGCAATTTAAGCCCGATGGTGGAACAGGTTTCTGTGAATAGTACAAGACTTATCGCCGAAAATGTTCATCACGTTGGTAACGCACGAGTTAAAATATGAGAGCGTTCCTATCCAAATGTTTTGCACCATTGCGGGGCATCCTCATGACTCAGATGAATTTTTTAATCTTATTGATGATAGGTAGTTTAAAGGAAAGCAATCGATGGAAATTTGTCGAGCTCTCACGAAAGCCCTTGAGGTAATAAAACCTTAACGAGTGCTTTAACTTTACTCGGAGAGCGGTCAAACTTAAGGGCATGCATTTAACTTTAAAGGTTTTTTCTTACTAATATTTCTTGAAGGGAGTGGAGTAAAACACAGTTTTCAACCATTTAAAATAGAAACTTTATTGCGTTTCAACCATCAGTTACATAGCAAGCGATACGTTCAATTCACATCCTCGTGCATCACATGAAAGAGATGTTCACTATGTTGGTCGTTCTATAAGTTGCATCAAATCTCCTGCCCAAATGTGGAAAAGAACCTAGCTCACTCCTCGTCCGACGTCCCGGCCTTGTTTCCTTGCTAGATGTACCTACAGAAAGAATACACCTGAAAATAAGAGAAATGTTTTAGGAGCAAGGGAGACATGTACCTCGTTGTTCGTTCGGTGCCTGAAAAACGATAGGTAATAAAATAGTTATCCGAGAGGGGAAACACGGTATCTCAGCAGCAATGGAGACTCGCTTACAGTGCTCATCGCCGCCAGCCGAATTGCCCATTCCATCATCGAATAAAATCAAAACTATCCCTTACACACACCCATCAAACCAAGGGAAATTATAATAATATTAATTCTCTTTCAACCCTATAGATTCGTATAACTCTCATCTTGCAGAAATGTTAAGTGAGTTGACCACTTATGAAAGAAAAGTTGAACAAAAGTCATTGTTTCAAATACCTCTTATCTTGAAGGGAAATCATCTTACTTGCTCAAACGTGCAATCAGTATCCTTGCATGATAACAACACTCCCTGCTTGCAAAGTTTCCTTTCCCATCACCCAAGTACTAAAACTGATTCAATTTATCACTCAGGAACTTAAATTCATCAATTGGAAATCACACCGTTGGTCTCATTGGTGTGGCATCTATCAAAAGGAAATGTTATCAGAAACTAATGCTCACTAACTAATCCTACCTTGGAAATGTTACCCACCCAAATGTGTAATTAACATCCGGGAATCATAACAGCAAGTTTCTGTTTGCCAAATTGCCTTTTTCATTTTTGAACTGATAAATACTCTTAAATATAACCCACAAAGACACTAATTGTTGCATTGTAAATCGATCACCTTTGTCGTTCAATTTATAGATTCCTTTCATTTCCATCGTGCAGAATCATTCACATTGTCACATCCGATGAAAGGAATTATTTACATTACCAACGTTTCAAAAAACTCTTCCCTTGAAAAATAATCCACTAACATACTGAAATGTGCAACATGAAACCTCCCCTTCGAAGTTAAGTGATGAGCACTCTAATGCAGTCCATTGGGTGCAGTGAATTATTAATCTGAGCTGCAGGAATTTGTCGGTGGAGAAGCATCCTGGAATTGAAATAGAAAGATGTCATTGAAAATCAAGCAATTATCCAAAACAAAGAATTTACCTCTAATTCTCATCGCTATGAAAGCTACCATAATGACTTGTAATTAATTATAGCAGCCAATCCTCGTCTCATACTCTTCTAAAGCCAGATAATTTTGCAAAGTACATAATGAAGTAGGGAAATATGTAGCACCAATAGTAATTACTTCTGTTCGTGGTAGCATGCAAGGAAGAGCTGTTCATCTTAAGGAACACTTGAAAAAAGTATTTCGCGATGAATTCTTATAGTGTATAAGCTTCAGAAAGAAGCAGCAGTAACATAATGAACGATTTATCAAGTTTTAATGAAACATTATATGATCACATCTAATTTGATCAGGACAGTAAATTAACTTTGCTCTTCACCCTATGCATTCATATAATTTTCATCTTGTAGTATAGTTAAGTCATCGTCAGGTTACCTCCTTATGAAAGAATAGTTGAACGGACATCATAGTTTGCACAACCTCATACCTTGAAAAGTAATCCATTAACATATTAAAATGTGTATAATAAAACCTCCACTTCGAAGTAAGGCGATGACTACTCTTTGCAGTCCCTTGGGTGCAGTGAATTATTCATCTCAGCAGTAGGAATTTGTCGGTAGAGAAGCATCCTGGAATTGAAATAGGAAGATGTCATTGAAAATCAAGCAATTATTCAAAACAAAGAATCTTCCTCTACTTCTGATCGCTATGAAAGCTGCCGTATTGACTTGTAATTCATTATAGCAGCCAATCCTCGTCTCTTACCCTTCAAAAGCCAAGAAATAGAGCAAATTGCATTATGAAGTAGAGAAGTCTATAGCCCCACAGTATTTCTGTTCATGGTACTATGCATGGTAGAGCTCTTTTACTCGATGAATACTTGAAAAAAGTCTTTCGCGATCAATTCTGATAGTGTATTAGCTTCAGAAAGTAGCAGCAGTAACGTATTTAACGATTAATCAAATTTTAATTTATCATTTGAAGATTTCATCTAATTTGAGTTCCCGGTAAACATTTTTCTTGATTCTGATTGGCTGAGAGAAATACCACCGCTGTCAGTGGAGACGCTGTATTAATGAATTTCATGGCAAAGAATTGTTGATCCCATTTCCGATCGAATGACCTCAAAATTTCTTTCTTCTTTTACGTCGACGGCGAGTAATGGCGGTTTTCCTCAATTCCGAAGAATAAGCTTTCGATACCTTATGAAAATGGTCTTTCTGTGCGGTAAGACTCACGTAGTAGGAAGAAAATCATAATAAATACTAGTCTTCATGAAAATTTAATCGTTTACGATGGACCGCAAGTTAATTTCGAAAAATCTTCTTTCAATTTTAGATTCCCGCCGGTAACAATGGCGCCCCGAATTGCCGCCATGCATTTCGCACTTTCCATGGCGGCCCCGCCGCGTTCACTTCGTTCCCATTCCCAGTCCCTTATTTTCCCTTTCCTCAAAGGAAATCAACACGATTGAAGACGAAATCATCCTCACGTAAACTATGATGGTACGAGGAAGCGCTCTGACTATAGAAACGGCTTCGGAATCTTAATAAAGTTCGCGTCCAGGCGATAATATACGAGTCCATGTGAACGATACAGCTGAGACAATGTAGCATTCGTTCGCTGTTGTTTACATCTGGTCTTATTTACGGTGATCAAGATATCCCCCAGACGAGGGCACTCCAAACTCCGCGTTTCGAAGCAATCAGGAGGTTAAATTGCGATGCACATTCTTGTCAACGCAGGCAAAGAGATGAGGAAAATATTCCGATGGATCTCACCTTTGAAATTCTCCGTGAACCTCGCTCGAAGCTTCTCGCCTCACTCACTCGACGATGTCACAATGCAGTCCCGTGCAAATCAGCCACATCGATTATATCCTATATGTTCTCCAATGACCACCAAACGCAACATCACTGTCGCCTTCTCCAGGGGCAATCTTCAAGATTCCACTGGCCGCGGGAGAGATGAGAATTGAACGTACACTACGAAAAAGCTTCTCCATTCGCAAGATACGAGCACGATGTTTACTCGCGAGACGGACCGAGCAACTGAACGAATACTTGGCCCTCTGTCGGATTCCGGTTAGCAATTTCGGGGCAAAAAGACGACGACCGTCGTTCTATTTTCTCCTTTCCTCGTTTAGCTTTAGAGGTGTCGGTGACAAATAAATGTAGAGCAAGTTCTTCTATTCCGACTCTTTAAGATTCGTAATGTGGAAGCAATTTAAGCCCGATGGTGGAACAGGTTTCTGTGAATAGTACAAGACTTATCGCCGAAAATGTTCATCACGTTGGTAACGCACGAGTTAAAATATGAGAGCGTTCCTATCCAAATGTTTTGCACCATTGCGGGGCATCCTCATGACTCAGATGAATTTTTTAATCTTATTGATGATAGGTAGTTTAAAGGAAAGCAATCGATGGAAATTTGTCGAGCTCTCACGAAAGCCCTTGAGGTAATAAAACCTTAACGAGTGCTTTAACTTTACTCGGAGAGCGGTCAAACTTAAGGGCATGCATTTAACTTTAAAGGTTTTTTCTTACTAATATTTCTTGAAGGGAGTGGAGTAAAACACAGTTTTCAACCATTTAAAATAGAAACTTTATTGCGTTTCAACCATCAGTTACATAGCAAGCGATACGTTCAATTCACATCCTCGTGCATCACATGAAAGAGATGTTCACTATGTTGGTCGTTCTATAAGTTGCATCAAATCTCCTGCCCAAATGTGGAAAAGAACCTAGCTCACTCCTCGTCCGACGTCCCGGCCTTGTTTCCTTGCTAGATGTACCTACAGAAAGAATACACCTGAAAATAAGAGAAATGTTTTAGGAGCAAGGGAGACATGTACCTCGTTGTTCGTTCGGTGCCTGAAAAACGATAGGTAATAAAATAGTTATCCGAGAGGGGAAACACGGTATCTCAGCAGCAATGGAGACTCGCTTACAGTGCTCATCGCCGCCAGCCGAATTGCCCATTCCATCATCGAATAAAATCAAAACTATCCCTTACACACACCCATCAAACCAAGGGAAATTATAATAATATTAATTCTCTTTCAACCCTATAGATTCGTATAACTCTCATCTTGCAGAAATGTTAAGTGAGTTGACCACTTATGAAAGAAAAGTTGAACAAAAGTCATTGTTTCAAATACCTCTTATCTTGAAGGGAAATCATCTTACTTGCTCAAGCGTGCAATCAGTATCCTTGCACGATAACAACACTCCCTGCTTGCAAAGTTTCCTTTCCCATCACCCAAGTACTAAAACTGATTCAATTTATCACTCAGGAACTTAAATTCATCAATTGGAAATCACACCGTTGGTCTCATTGGTGTGGCATCTATCAAAAGGAAATGTTATCAGAAACTAATGCTCACTAACTAATCCTACCTTGGAAATGTTACCCACCCAAATGTGTAATTAACATCCGGGAATCATAACAGCAAGTTTCTGTTTGCCAAATTGCCTTTTTCATTTTTGAACTGATAAATACTCTTAAATATAACCCACAAAGACACTAATTGTTGCATTGTAAATCGATCACCTTTGTCGTTCAATTTATAGATTCCTTTCATTTCCATCGTGCAGAATCATTCACATTGTCACATCCGATGAAAGGAATTATTTACATTACCAACGTTTCAAAAAACTCTTACCTTGAAAAATAATCCACTAACATACTGAAATGTGCAACATGAAACCTCCCCTTCGAAGTTAAGTGATGAGCACTCTAATGCAGTCCATTGGGTGCAGTGAATTATTAATCTGAGCTGCAGGAATTTGTCGGTGGAGAAGCATCCTGGAATTGAAATAGGAAGATGTCATTGAAAATCAAGCAATTATCCAAAACAAAGAATCTTCCTCTACTTCTGATCGCTATGAAAGCTACCATAATGACTTGTAATTAATTATAGCAGCCAATCCTCGTCTCATACTCTTCTAAAGCCAGATAATTTTGCAAAGTACATAATGAAGTAGGGAAATATGTAGCACCAATAGTAATTACTTCTGTTCGTGGTAGCATGCAAGGAAGAGCTGTTCATCTTAAGGAACACTTGAAAAAAGTATTTCGCGATGAATTCTTATAGTGTATAAGCTTCAGAAAGAAGCAGCAGTAACATAATGAACGATTTATCAAGTTTTAATGAAACATTATATGATCACATCTAATTTGATCAGGACAGTAAATTAACTTTGCTCTTCACCCTATGCATTCATATAATTTTCATCTTGTAGTATAGTTAAGTCATCGTCAGGTTACCTCCTTATGAAAGAATAGTTGAACGGACATCATAGTTTGCACAACCTCATACCTTGAAAAGTAATCCATTAACATATTAAAATGTGTATAATAAAACCTCCACTTCGAAGTAAGGCGATGACTACTCTTTGCAGTCCCTTGGGTGCAGTGAATTATTCATCTCAGCAGTAGGAATTTGTCGGTAGAGAAGCATCCTGGAATTGAAATAGGAAGATGTCATTGAAAATCAAGCAATTATTCAAAACAAAGAATCTTCCTCTACTTCTGATCGCTATGAAAGCTGCCGTATTGACTTGTAATTCATTATAGCAGCCAATCCTCGTCTCTTACCCTTCAAAAGCCAAGAAATAGAGCAAATTGCATTATGAAGTAGAGAAGTCTATAGCCCCACAGTATTTCTGTTCATGGTACTATGCATGGTAGAGCTCTTTTACTCGATGAATACTTGAAAAAAGTCTTTCGCGATCAATTCTGATAGTGTATTAGCTTCAGAAAGTAGCAGCAGTAACGTATTTAACGATTAATCAAATTTTAATTTATCATTTGAAGATTTCATCTAATTTGAGTTCCCGGTAAACATTTTTCTTGATTCTGATTGGCTGAGAGAAATACCACCGCTGTCAGTGGAGACGCTGTATTAATGAATTTCATGGCAAAGAATTGTTGATCCCATTTCCGATCGAATGACCTCAAAATTTCTTTCTTCTTTTACGTCGACGGCGAGTAATGGCGGTTTTCCTCAATTCCGAAGAATAAGCTTTCGATACCTTATGAAAATGGTCTTTCTGTGCGGTAAGACTCACGTAGTAGGAAGAAAATCATAATAAATACTAGTCTTCATGAAAATTTAATCGTTTACGATGGACCGCAAGTTAATTTCGAAAAATCTTCTTTCAATTTTAGATTCCCGCCGGTAACAATGGCGCCCCGAATTGCCGCCATGCATTTCGCACTTTCCATGGCGGCCCCGCCGCGTTCACTTCGTTCCCATTCCCAGTCCCTTATTTTCCCTTTCCTCAAAGGAAATCAACACGATTGAAGACGAAATCATCCTCACGTAAACTATGATGGTACGAGGAAGCGCTCTGACTATAGAAACGGCTTCGGAATCTTAATAAAGTTCGCGTCCAGGCGATAATATACGAGTCCATGTGAACGATACAGCTGAGACAATGTAGCATTCGTTCGCTGTTGTTTACATCTGGTCTTATTTACGGTGATCAAGATATCCCCCAGACGAGGGCACTCCAAACTCCGCGTTTCGAAGCAATCAGGAGGTTAAATTGCGATGCACATTCTTGTCAACGCAGGCAAAGAGATGAGGAAAATATTCCGATGGATCTCACCTTTGAAATTCTCCGTGAACCTCGCTCGAAGCTTCTCGCCTCACTCACTCGACGATGTCACAATGCAGTCCCGTGCAAATCAGCCACATCGATTATATCCTATATGTTCTCCAATGACCACCAAACGCAACATCACTGTCGCCTTCTCCAGGGGCAATCTTCAAGATTCCACTGGCCGCGGGAGAGATGAGAATTGAACGTACACTACGAAAAAGCTTCTCCATTCGCAAGATACGAGCACGATGTTTACTCGCGAGACGGACCGAGCAACTGAACGAATACTTGGCCCTCTGTCGGATTCCGGTTAGCAATTTCGGGGCAAAAAGACGACGACCGTCGTTCTATTTTCTCCTTTCCTCGTTTAGCTTTAGAGGTGTCGGTGACAAATAAATGTAGAGCAAGTTCTTCTATTCCGACTCTTTAAGATTCGTAATGTGGAAGCAATTTAAGCCCGATGGTGGAACAGGTTTCTGTGAATAGTACAAGACTTATCGCCGAAAATGTTCATCACGTTGGTAACGCACGAGTTAAAATATGAGAGCGTTCCTATCCAAATGTTTTGCACCATTGCGGGGCATCCTCATGACTCAGATGAATTTTTTAATCTTATTGATGATAGGTAGTTTAAAGGAAAGCAATCGATGGAAATTTGTCGAGCTCTCACGAAAGCCCTTGAGGTAATAAAACCTTAACGAGTGCTTTAACTTTACTCGGAGAGCGGTCAAACTTAAGGGCATGCATTTAACTTTAAAGGTTTTTTCTTACTAATATTTCTTGAAGGGAGTGGAGTAAAACACAGTTTTCAACCATTTAAAATAGAAACTTTATTGCGTTTCAACCATCAGTTACATAGCAAGCGATACGTTCAATTCACATCCTCGTGCATCACATGAAAGAGATGTTCACTATGTTGGTCGTTCTATAAGTTGCATCAAATCTCCTGCCCAAATGTGGAAAAGAACCTAGCTCACTCCTCGTCCGACGTCCCGGCCTTGTTTCCTTGCTAGATGTACCTACAGAAAGAATACACCTGAAAATAAGAGAAATGTTTTAGGAGCAAGGGAGACATGTACCTCGTTGTTCGTTCGGTGCCTGAAAAACGATAGGTAATAAAATAGTTATCCGAGAGGGGAAACACGGTATCTCAGCAGCAATGGAGACTCGCTTACAGTGCTCATCGCCGCCAGCCGAATTGCCCATTCCATCATCGAATAAAATCAAAACTATCCCTTACACACACCCATCAAACCAAGGGAAATTATAATAATATTAATTCTCTTTCAACCCTATAGATTCGTATAACTCTCATCTTGCAGAAATGTTAAGTGAGTTGACCACTTATGAAAGAAAAGTTGAACAAAAGTCATTGTTTCAAATACCTCTTATCTTGAAGGGAAATCATCTTACTTGCTCAAACGTGCAATCAGTATCCTTGCATGATAACAACACTCCCTGCTTGCAAAGTTTCCTTTCCCATCACCCAAGTACTAAAACTGATTCAATTTATCACTCAGGAACTTAAATTCATCAATTGGAAATCACACCGTTGGTCTCATTGGTGTGGCATCTATCAAAAGGAAATGTTATCAGAAACTAATGCTCACTAACTAATCCTACCTTGGAAATGTTACCCACCCAAATGTGTAATTAACATCCGGGAATCATAACAGCAAGTTTCTGTTTGCCAAATTGCCTTTTTCATTTTTGAACTGATAAATACTCTTAAATATAACCCATAAAGACACTAATTGTTGCATTGTAAATCGATCACCTTTGTCGTTCAATTTATAGATTCCTTTCATTTCCATCGTGCAGAATCATTCACATTGTCACATCCGATGAAAGGAATTATTTACATTACCAACGTTTCAAAAAACTCTTACCTTGAAAAATAATCCACTAACATACTGAAATGTGCAACATGAAACCTCCCCTTCGAAGTTAAGTGATGAGCACTCTAATGTAGTCCATTGGGTGCAGTGAATTATTAATCTGAGCTGCAGGAATTTGTCGGTGGAGAAGCATCCTGGAATTGAAATAGAAAGATGTCATTGAAAATCAAGCAATTATCCAAAACAAAGAATTTACCTCTAATTCTCATCGCTATGAAAGCTACCATAATGACTTGTAATTAATTATAGCAGCCAATCCTCGTCTCATACTCTTCTAAAGCCAGATAATTTTGCAAAGTACATAATGAAGTAGGGAAATATGTAGCACCAATAGTAATTACTTCTGTTCGTGGTAGCATGCAAGGAAGAGCTGTTCATCTTAAGGAACACTTGAAAAAAGTATTTCGCGATGAATTCTTATAGTGTATAAGCTTCAGAAAGAAGCAGCAGTAACATAATGAACGATTTATCAAGTTTTAATGAAACATTATATGATCACATCTAATTTGATCAGGACAGTAAATTAACTTTGCTCTTCACCCTATGCATTCATATAATTTTCATCTTGTAGTATAGTTAAGTCATCGTCAGGTTACCTCCTTATGAAAGAATAGTTGAACGGACATCATAGTTTGCACAACCTCATACCTTGAAAAGTAATCCATTAACATATTAAAATGTGTATAATAAAACCTCCACTTCGAAGTAAGGCGATGACTACTCTTTGCAGTCCCTTGGGTGCAGTGAATTATTCATCTCAGCAGTAGGAATTTGTCGGTAGAGAAGCATCCTGGAATTGAAATAGGAAGATGTCATTGAAAATCAAGCAATTATTCAAAACAAAGAATCTTCCTCTACTTCTGATCGCTATGAAAGCTGCCGTATTGACTTGTAATTCATTATAGCAGCCAATCCTCGTCTCTTACCCTTCAAAAGCCAAGAAATAGAGCAAATTGCATTATGAAGTAGAGAAGTCTATAGCCCCACAGTATTTCTGTTCATGGTACTATGCATGGTAGAGCTCTTTTACTCGATGAATACTTGAAAAAAGTCTTTCGCGATCAATTCTGATAGTGTATTAGCTTCAGAAAGTAGCAGCAGTAACGTATTTAACGATTAATCAAATTTTAATTTATCATTTGAAGATTTCATCTAATTTGAGTTCCCGGTAAACATTTTTCTTGATTCTGATTGGCTGAGAGAAATACCACCGCTGTCAGTGGAGACGCTGTATTAATGAATTTCATGGCAAAGAATTGTTGATCCCATTTCCGATCGAATGACCTCAAAATTTCTTTCTTCTTTTACGTCGACGGCGAGTAATGGCGGTTTTCCTCAATTCCGAAGAATAAGCTTTCGATACCTTATGAAAATGGTCTTTCTGTGCGGTAAGACTCACGTAGTAGGAAGAAAATCATAATAAATACTAGTCTTCATGAAAATTTAATCGTTTACGATGGACCGCAAGTTAATTTCGAAAAATCTTCTTTCAATTTTAGATTCCCGCCGGTAACAATGGCGCCCCGAATTGCCGCCATGCATTTCGCACTTTCCATGGCGGCCCCGCCGCGTTCACTTCGTTCCCATTCCCAGTCCCTTATTTTCCCTTTCCTCAAAGGAAATCAACACGATTGAAGACGAAATCATCCTCACGTAAACTATGATGGTACGAGGAAGCGCTCTGACTATAGAAACGGCTTCGGAATCTTAATAAAGTTCGCGTCCAGGCGATAATATACGAGTCCATGTGAACGATACAGCTGAGACAATGTAGCATTCGTTCGCTGTTGTTTACATCTGGTCTTATTTACGGTGATCAAGATATCCCCCAGACGAGGGCACTCCAAACTCCGCGTTTCGAAGCAATCAGGAGGTTAAATTGCGATGCACATTCTTGTCAACGCAGGCAAAGAGATGAGGAAAATATTCCGATGGGTCTCACCTTTAAAATTCTCCGTGAACCTCGCTCGAAGCTTCTCGCCTCACTCACTCGACGATGTCACAATGCAGTCCCGTGCAAATCAGCCACATCGATTATATCCTATATGTTCTCCAATGACCACCAAACGCAACATCACTGTCGCCTTCTCCAGGGGCAATCTTCAAGATTCCACTGGCCGCGGGAGAGATGAGAATTGAACGTACACTACGAAAAAGCTTCTCCATTCGCAAGATACGAGCACGATGTTTACTCGCGAGACGGACCGAGCAACTGAACGAATACTTGGCCCTCTGTCGGATTCCGGTTAGCAATTTCGGGGCAAAAAGACGACGACCGTCGTTCTATTTTCTCCTTTCCTCGTTTAGCTTTAGAGGTGTCGGTGACAAATAAATGTAGAGCAAGTTCTTCTATTCCGACTCTTTAAGATTCGTAATGTGGAAGCAATTTAAGCCCGATGGTGGAACAGGTTTCTGTGAATAGTACAAGACTTATCGCCGAAAATGTTCATCACGTTGGTAACGCACGAGTTAAAATATGAGAGCGTTCCTATCCAAATGTTTTGCACCATTGCGGGGCATCCTCATGACTCAGATGAATTTTTTAATCTTATTGATGATAGGTAGTTTAAAGGAAAGCAATCGATGGAAATTTGTCGAGCTCTCACGAAAGCCCTTGAGGTAATAAAACCTTAACGAGTGCTTTAACTTTACTCGGAGAGCGGTCAAACTTAAGGGCATGCATTTAACTTTAAAGGTTTTTTCTTACTAATATTTCTTGAAGGGAGTGGAGTAAAACACAGTTTTCAACCATTTAAAATAGAAACTTTATTGCGTTTCAACCATCAGTTACATAGCAAGCGATACGTTCAATTCACATCCTCGTGCATCACATGAAAGAGATGTTCACTATGTTGGTCGTTCTATAAGTTGCATCAAATCTCCTGCCCAAATGTGGAAAAGAACCTAGCTCACTCCTCGTCCGACGTCCCGGCCTTGTTTCCTTGCTAGATGTACCTACAGAAAGAATACACCTGAAAATAAGAGAAATGTTTTAGGAGCAAGGGAGACATGTACCTCGTTGTTCGTTCGGTGCCTGAAAAACGATAGGTAATAAAATAGTTATCCGAGAGGGGAAACACGGTATCTCAGCAGCAATGGAGACTCGCTTACAGTGCTCATCGCCGCCAGCCGAATTGCCCATTCCATCATCGAATAAAATCAAAACTATCCCTTACACACACCCATCAAACCAAGGGAAATTATAATAATATTAATTCTCTTTCAACCCTATAGATTCGTATAACTCTCATCTTGCAGAAATGTTAAGTGAGTTGACCACTTATGAAAGAAAAGTTGAACAAAAGTCATTGTTTCAAATACCTCTTATCTTGAAGAGAAATCATCTTACTTGCTCAAACGTGCAATCAGTATCCTTGCATGATAACAACACTCCCTGCTTGCAAAGTTTCCTTTCCCATCACCCAAGTACTAAAACTGATTCAATTTATCACTCAGGAACTTAAATTCATCAATTGGAAATCACACCGTTGGTCTCATTGGTGTGGCATCTATCAAAAGGAAATGTTATCAGAAACTAATGCTCACTAACTAATCCTACCTTGGAAATGTTACCCACCCAAATGTGTAATTAACATCCGGGAATCATAACAGCAAGTTTCTGTTTGCCAAATTGCCTTTTTCATTTTTGAACTGATAAATACTCTTAAATATAACCCATAAAGACACTAATTGTTGCATTGTAAATCGATCACCTTTGTCGTTCAATTTATAGATTCCTTTCATTTCCATCGTGCAGAATCATTCACATTGTCACATCCGATGAAAGGAATTATTTACATTACCAACGTTTCAAAAAACTCTTACCTTGAAAAATAATCCACTAACATACTGAAATGTGCAACATGAAACCTCCCCTTCGAAGTTAAGTGATGAGCACTCTAATGTAGTCCATTGGGTGCAGTGAATTATTAATCTGAGCTGCAGGAATTTGTCGGTGGAGAAGCATCCTGGAATTGAAATAGAAAGATGTCATTGAAAATCAAGCAATTATCCAAAACAAAGAATTTACCTCTAATTCTCATCGCTATGAAAGCTACCATAATGACTTGTAATTAATTATAGCAGCCAATCCTCGTCTCATACTCTTCTAAAGCCAGATAATTTTGCAAAGTACATAATGAAGTAGGGAAATATGTAGCACCAATAGTAATTACTTCTGTTCGTGGTAGCATGCAAGGAAGAGCTGTTCATCTTAAGGAACACTTGAAAAAAGTATTTCGCGATGAATTCTTATAGTGTATAAGCTTCAGAAAGAAGCAGCAGTAACATAATGAACGATTTATCAAGTTTTAATGAAACATTATATGATCACATCTAATTTGATCAGGACAGTAAATTAACTTTGCTCTTCACCCTATGCATTCATATAATTTTCATCTTGTAGTATAGTTAAGTCATCGTCAGGTTACCTCCTTATGAAAGAATAGTTGAACGGACATCATAGTTTGCACAACCTCATACCTTGAAAAGTAATCCATTAACATATTAAAATGTGTATAATAAAACCTCCACTTCGAAGTAAGGCGATGACTACTCTTTGCAGTCCCTTGGGTGCAGTGAATTATTCATCTCAGCAGTAGGAATTTGTCGGTAGAGAAGCATCCTGGAATTGAAATAGGAAGATGTCATTGAAAATCAAGCAATTATTCAAAACAAAGAATCTTCCTCTACTTCTGATCGCTATGAAAGCTGCCGTATTGACTTGTAATTCATTATAGCAGCCAATCCTCGTCTCTTACCCTTCAAAAGCCAAGAAATAGAGCAAATTGCATTATGAAGTAGAGAAGTCTATAGCCCCACAGTATTTCTGTTCATGGTACTATGCATGGTAGAGCTCTTTTACTCGATGAATACTTGAAAAAAGTCTTTCGCGATCAATTCTGATAGTGTATTAGCTTCAGAAAGTAGCAGCAGTAACGTATTTAACGATTAATCAAATTTTAATTTATCATTTGAAGATTTCATCTAATTTGAGTTCCCGGTAAACATTTTTCTTGATTCTGATTGGCTGAGAGAAATACCACCGCTGTCAGTGGAGACGCTGTATTAATGAATTTCATGGCAAAGAATTGTTGATCCCATTTCCGATCGAATGACCTCAAAATTTCTTTCTTCTTTTACGTCGACGGCGAGTAATGGCGGTTTTCCTCAATTCCGAAGAATAAGCTTTCGATACCTTATGAAAATGGTCTTTCTGTGCGGTAAGACTCACGTAGTAGGAAGAAAATCATAATAAATACTAGTCTTCATGAAAATTTAATCGTTTACGATGGACCGCAAGTTAATTTCGAAAAATCTTCTTTCAATTTTAGATTCCCGCCGGTAACAATGGCGCCCCGAATTGCCGCCATGCATTTCGCACTTTCCATGGCGGCCCCGCCGCGTTCACTTCGTTCCCATTCCCAGTCCCTTATTTTCCCTTTCCTCAAAGGAAATCAACACGATTGAAGACGAAATCATCCTCACGTAAACTATGATGGTACGAGGAAGCGCTCTGACTATAGAAACGGCTTCGGAATCTTAATAAAGTTCGCGTCCAGGCGATAATATACGAGTCCATGTGAACGATACAGCTGAGACAATGTAGCATTCGTTCGCTGTTGTTTACATCTGGTCTTATTTACGGTGATCAAGATATCCCCCAGACGAGGGCACTCCAAACTCCGCGTTTCGAAGCAATCAGGAGGTTAAATTGCGATGCACATTCTTGTCAACGCAGGCAAAGAGATGAGGAAAATATTCCGATGGGTCTCACCTTTAAAATTCTCCGTGAACCTCGCTCGAAGCTTCTCGCCTCACTCACTCGACGATGTCACAATGCAGTCCCGTGCAAATCAGCCACATCGATTATATCCTATATGTTCTCCAATGACCACCAAACGCAACATCACTGTCGCCTTCTCCAGGGGCAATCTTCAAGATTCCACTGGCCGCGGGAGAGATGAGAATTGAACGTACACTACGAAAAAGCTTCTCCATTCGCAAGATACGAGCACGATGTTTACTCGCGAGACGGACCGAGCAACTGAACGAATACTTGGCCCTCTGTCGGGTTCCGGTTAGCAATTTCGGGGCAAAAAGACGACGACCGTCGTTCTATTTTCTCCTTTCCTCGTTTAGCTTTAGAGGTGTCGGTGACAAATAAATGTAGAGCAAGTTCTTCTATTCCGACTCTTTAAGATTCGTAATGTGGAAGCAATTTAAGCCCGATGGTGGAACAGGTTTCTGTGAATAGTACAAGACTTATCGCCGAAAATGTTCATCACGTTGGTAACGCACGAGTTAAAATATGAGAGCGTTCCTATCCAAATGTTTTGCACCATTGCGGGGCATCCTCATGACTCAGATGAATTTTTTAATCTTATTGATGATAGGTAGTTTAAAGGAAAGCAATCGATGGAAATTTGTCGAGCTCTCACGAAAGCCCTTGAGGTAATAAAACCTTAACGAGTGCTTTAACTTTACTCGGAGAGCGGTCAAACTTAAGGGCATGCATTTAACTTTAAAGGTTTTTTCTTACTAATATTTCTTGAAGGGAGTGGAGTAAAACACAGTTTTCAACCATTTAAAATAGAAACTTTATTGCGTTTCAACCATCAGTTACATAGCAAGCGATACGTTCAATTCACATCCTCGTGCATCACATGAAAGAGATGTTCACTATGTTGGTCGTTCTATAAGTTGCATCAAATCTCCTGCCCAAATGTGGAAAAGAACCTAGCTCACTCCTCGTCCGACGTCCCGGCCTTGTTTCCTTGCTAGATGTACCTACAGAAAGAATACACCTGAAAATAAGAGAAATGTTTTAGGAGCAAGGGAGACATGTACCTCGTTGTTCGTTCGGTGCCTGAAAAACGATAGGTAATAAAATAGTTATCCGAGAGGGGAAACACGGTATCTCAGCAGCAATGGAGACTCGCTTACAGTGCTCATCGCCGCCAGCCGAATTGCCCATTCCATCATCGAATAAAATCAAAACTATCCCTTACACACACCCATCAAACCAAGGGAAATTATAATAATATTAATTCTCTTTCAACCCTATAGATTCGTATAACTCTCATCTTGCAGAAATGTTAAGTGAGTTGACCACTTATGAAAGAAAAGTTGAACAAAAGTCATTGTTTCAAATACCTCTTATCTTGAAGGGAAATCATCTTACTTGCTCAAACGTGCAATCAGTATCCTTGCATGATAACAACACTCCCTGCTTGCAAAGTTTCCTTTCCCATCACCCAAGTACTAAAACTGATTCAATTTATCACTCAGGAACTTAAATTCATCAATTGGAAATCACACCGTTGGTCTCATTGGTGTGGCATCTATCAAAAGGAAATGTTATCAGAAACTAATGCTCACTAACTAATCCTACCTTGGAAATGTTACCCACCCAAATGTGTAATTAACATCCGGGAATCATAACAGCAAGTTTCTGTTTGCCAAATTGCCTTTTTCATTTTTGAACTGATAAATACTCTTAAATATAACCCATAAAGACACTAATTGTTGCATTGTAAATCGATCACCTTTGTCGTTCAATTTATAGATTCCTTTCATTTCCATCGTGCAGAATCATTCACATTGTCACATCCGATGAAAGGAATTATTTACATTACCAACGTTTCAAAAAACTCTTACCTTGAAAAATAATCCACTAACATACTGAAATGTGCAACATGAAACCTCCCCTTCGAAGTTAAGTGATGAGCACTCTAATGCAGTCCATTGGGTGCAGTGAATTATTAATCTGAGCTGCAGGAATTTGTCGGTGGAGAAGCATCCTGGAATTGAAATAGAAAGATGTCATTGAAAATCAAGCAATTATCCAAAACAAAGAATTTACCTCTAATTCTCATCGCTATGAAAGCTACCATAATGACTTGTAATTAATTATAGCAGCCAATCCTCGTCTCATACTCTTCTAAAGCCAGATAATTTTGCAAAGTACATAATGAAGTAGGGAAATATGTAGCACCAATAGTAATTACTTCTGTTCGTGGTAGCATGCAAGGAAGAGCTGTTCATCTTAAGGAACACTTGAAAAAAGTATTTCGCGATGAATTCTTATAGTGTATAAGCTTCAGAAAGAAGCAGCAGTAACATAATGAACGATTTATCAAGTTTTAATGAAACATTATATGATCACATCTAATTTGATCAGGACAGTAAATTAACTTTGCTCTTCACCCTATGCATTCATATAATTTTCATCTTGTAGTATAGTTAAGTCATCGTCAGGTTACCTCCTTATGAAAGAATAGTTGAACGGACATCATAGTTTGCACAACCTCATACCTTGAAAAGTAATCCATTAACATATTAAAATGTGTATAATAAAACCTCCACTTCGAAGTAAGGCGATGACTACTCTTTGCAGTCCCTTGGGTGCAGTGAATTATTCATCTCAGCAGTAGGAATTTGTCGGTAGAGAAGCATCCTGGAATTGAAATAGGAAGATGTCATTGAAAATCAAGCAATTATTCAAAACAAAGAATCTTCCTCTACTTCTGATCGCTATGAAAGCTGCCGTATTGACTTGTAATTCATTATAGCAGCCAATCCTCGTCTCTTACCCTTCAAAAGCCAAGAAATAGAGCAAATTGCATTATGAAGTAGAGAAGTCTATAGCCCCACAGTATTTCTGTTCATGGTACTATGCATGGTAGAGCTCTTTTACTCGATGAATACTTGAAAAAAGTCTTTCGCGATCAATTCTGATAGTGTATTAGCTTCAGAAAGTAGCAGCAGTAACGTATTTAACGATTAATCAAATTTTAATTTATCATTTGAAGATTTCATCTAATTTGAGTTCCCGGTAAACATTTTTCTTGATTCTGATTGGCTGAGAGAAATACCACCGCTGTCAGTGGAGACGCTGTATTAATGAATTTCATGGCAAAGAATTGTTGATCCAATTTCCGATCGAATGACCTCAAAATTTCTTTCTTCTTTTACGTCGACGGCGAGTAATGGCGGTTTTCCTCAATTCCGAAGAATAAGCTTTCGATACCTTATGAAAATGGTCTTTCTGTGCGGTAAGACTCACGTAGTAGGAAGAAAATCATAATAAATACTAGTCTTCATGAAAATTTAATCGTTTACGATGGACCGCAAGTTAATTTCGAAAAATCTTCTTTCAATTTTAGATTCCCGCCGGTAACAATGGCGCCCCGAATTGCCGCCATGCATTTCGCACTTTCCATGGCGGCCCCGCCGCGTTCACTTCGTTCCCATTCCCAGTCCCTTATTTTCCCTTTCCTCAAAGGAAATCAACACGATTGAAGACGAAATCATCCTCACGTAAACTATGATGGTACGAGGAAGCGCTCTGACTATAGAAACGGCTTCGGAATCTTAATAAAGTTCGCGTCCAGGCGATAATATACGAGTCCATGTGAACGATACAGCTGAGACAATGTAGCATTCGTTCGCTGTTGTTTACATCTGGTCTTATTTACGGTGATCAAGATATCCCCCAGACGAGGGCACTCCAAACTCCGCGTTTCGAAGCAATCAGGAGGTTAAATTGCGATGCACATTCTTGTCAACGCAGGCAAAGAGATGAGGAAAATATTCCGATGGGTCTCACCTTTGAAATTCTCCGTGAACCTCGCTCGAAGCTTCTCGCCTCACTCACTCGACGATGTCACAATGCAGTCCCGTGCAAATCAGCCACATCGATTATATCCTATATGTTCTCCAATGACCACCAAACGCAACATCACTGTCGCCTTCTCCAGGGGCAATCTTCAAGATTCCACTGGCCGCGGGAGAGATGAGAATTGAACGTACACTACGAAAAAGCTTCTCCATTCGCAAGATACGAGCACGATGTTTACTCGCGAGACGGACCGAGCAACTGAACGAATACTTGGCCCTCTGTCGGATTCCGGTTAGCAATTTCGGGGCAAAAAGACGACGACCGTCGTTCTATTTTCTCCTTTCCTCGTTTAGCTTTAGAGGTGTCGGTGACAAATAAATGTAGAGCAAGTTCTTCTATTCCGACTCTTTAAGATTCGTAATGTGGAAGCAATTTAAGCCCGATGGTGGAACAGGTTTCTGTGAATAGTACAAGACTTATCGCCGAAAATGTTCATCACGTTGGTAACGCACGAGTTAAAATATGAGAGCGTTCCTATCCAAATGTTTTGCACCATTGCGGGGCATCCTCATGACTCAGATGAATTTTTTAATCTTATTGATGATAGGTAGTTTAAAGGAAAGCAATCGATGGAAATTTGTCGAGCTCTCACGAAAGCCCTTGAGGTAATAAAACCTTAACGAGTGCTTTAACTTTACTCGGAGAGCGGTCAAACTTAAGGGCATGCATTTAACTTTAAAGGTTTTTTCTTACTAATATTTCTTGAAGGGAGTGGAGTAAAACACAGTTTTCAACCATTTAAAATAGAAACTTTATTGCGTTTCAACCATCAGTTACATAGCAAGCGATACGTTCAATTCACATCCTCGTGCATCACATGAAAGAGATGTTCACTATGTTGGTCGTTCTATAAGTTGCATCAAATCTCCTGCCCAAATGTGGAAAAGAACCTAGCTCACTCCTCGTCCGACGTCCCGGCCTTGTTTCCTTGCTAGATGTACCTACAGAAAGAATACACCTGAAAATAAGAGAAATGTTTTAGGAGCAAGGGAGACATGTACCTCGTTGTTCGTTCGGTGCCTGAAAAACGATAGGTAATAAAATAGTTATCCGAGAGGGGAAACACGGTATCTCAGCAGCAATGGAGACTCGCTTACAGTGCTCATCGCCGCCAGCCGAATTGCCCATTCCATCATCGAATAAAATCAAAACTATCCCTTACACACACCCATCAAACCAAGGGAAATTATAATAATATTAATTCTCTTTCAACCCTATAGATTCGTATAACTCTCATCTTGCAGAAATGTTAAGTGAGTTGACCACTTATGAAAGAAAAGTTGAACAAAAGTCATTGTTTCAAATACCTCTTATCTTGAAGGGAAATCATCTTACTTGCTCAAGCGTGCAATCAGTATCCTTGCATGATAGCAACACTCCCTGCTTGCAAAGTTTCCTTTCCCATCACCCAAGTACTAAAACTGATTCAATTTATCACTCAGGAACTTAAATTCATCAATTGGAAATCACACCGTTGGTCTCATTGGTGTGGCATCTATCAAAAGGAAATGTTATCAGAAACTAATGCTCACTAACTAATCCTACCTTGGAAATGTTACCCACCCAAATGTGTAATTAACATCCGGGAATCATAACAGCAAGTTTCTGTTTGCCAAATTGCCTTTTTCATTTTTGAACTGATAAATACTCTTAAATATAACCCATAAAGACACTAATTGTTGCATTGTAAATCGATCACCTTTGTCGTTCAATTTATAGATTCCTTTCATTTCCATCGTGCAGAATCATTCACATTGTCACATCCGATGAAAGGAATTATTTACATTACCAACGTTTCAAAAAACTCTTACCTTGAAAAATAATCCACTAACATACTGAAATGTGCAACATGAAACCTCCCCTTCGAAGTTAAGTGATGAGCACTCTAATGCAGTCCATTGGGTGCAGTGAATTATTAATCTGAGCTGCAGGAATTTGTCGGTGGAGAAGCATCCTGGAATTGAAATAGAAAGATGTCATTGAAAATCAAGCAATTATCCAAAACAAAGAATTTACCTCTAATTCTCATCGCTATGAAAGCTACCATAATGACTTGTAATTAATTATAGCAGCCAATCCTCGTCTCATACTCTTCTAAAGCCAGATAATTTTGCAAAGTACATAATGAAGTAGGGAAATATGTAGCACCAATAGTAATTACTTCTGTTCGTGGTAGCATGCAAGGAAGAGCTGTTCATCTTAAGGAACACTTGAAAAAAGTATTTCGCGATGAATTCTTATAGTGTATAAGCTTCAGAAAGAAGCAGCAGTAACATAATGAACGATTTATCAAGTTTTAATGAAACATTATATGATCACATCTAATTTGATCAGGACAGTAAATTAACTTTGCTCTTCACCCTATGCATTCATATAATTTTCATCTTGTAGTATAGTTAAGTCATCGTCAGGTTACCTCCTTATGAAAGAATAGTTGAACGGACATCATAGTTTGCACAACCTCATACCTTGAAAAGTAATCCATTAACATATTAAAATGTGTATAATAAAACCTCCACTTCGAAGTAAGGCGATGACTACTCTTTGCAGTCCCTTGGGTGCAGTGAATTATTCATCTCAGCAGTAGGAATTTGTCGGTAGAGAAGCATCCTGGAATTGAAATAGGAAGATGTCATTGAAAATCAAGCAATTATTCAAAACAAAGAATCTTCCTCTACTTCTGATCGCTATGAAAGCTGCCGTATTGACTTGTAATTCATTATAGCAGCCAATCCTCGTCTCTTACCCTTCAAAAGCCAAGAAATAGAGCAAATTGCATTATGAAGTAGAGAAGTCTATAGCCCCACAGTATTTCTGTTCATGGTACTATGCATGGTAGAGCTCTTTTACTCGATGAATACTTGAAAAAAGTCTTTCGCGATCAATTCTGATAGTGTATTAGCTTCAGAAAGTAGCAGCAGTAACGTATTTAACGATTAATCAAATTTTAATTTATCATTTGAAGATTTCATCTAATTTGAGTTCCCGGTAAACATTTTTCTTGATTCTGATTGGCTGAGAGAAATACCACCGCTGTCAGTGGAGACGCTGTATTAATGAATTTCATGGCAAAGAATTGTTGATCCCATTTCCGATCGAATGACCTCAAAATTTCTTTCTTCTTTTACGTCGACGGCGAGTAATGGCGGTTTTCCTCAATTCCGAAGAATAAGCTTTCGATACCTTATGAAAATGGTCTTTCTGTGCGGTAAGACTCACGTAGTAGGAAGAAAATCATAATAAATACTAGTCTTCATGAAAATTTAATCGTTTACGATGGACCGCAAGTTAATTTCGAAAAATCTTCTTTCAATTTTAGATTCCCGCCGGTAACAATGGCGCCCCGAATTGCCGCCATGCATTTCGCACTTTCCATGGCGGCCCCGCCGCGTTCACTTCGTTCCCATTCCCAGTCCCTTATTTTCCCTTTCCTCAAAGGAAATCAACACGATTGAAGACGAAATCATCCTCACGTAAACTATGATGGTACGAGGAAGCGCTCTGACTATAGAAACGGCTTCGGAATCTTAATAAAGTTCGCGTCCAGGCGATAATATACGAGTCCATGTGAACGATACAGCTGAGACAATGTAGCATTCGTTCGCTGTTGTTTACATCTGGTCTTATTTACGGTGATCAAGATATCCCCCAGACGAGGGCACTCCAAACTCCGCGTTTCGAAGCAATCAGGAGGTTAAATTGCGATGCACATTCTTGTCAACGCAGGCAAAGAGATGAGGAAAATATTCCGATGGGTCTCACCTTTAAAATTCTCCGTGAACCTCGCTCGAAGCTTCTCGCCTCACTCACTCGACGATGTCACAATGCAGTCCCGTGCAAATCAGCCACATCGATTATATCCTATATGTTCTCCAATGACCACCAAACGCAACATCACTGTCGCCTTCTCCAGGGGCAATCTTCAAGATTCCACTGGCCGCGGGAGAGATGAGAATTGAACGTACACTACGAAAAAGCTTCTCCATTCGCAAGATACGAGCACGATGTTTACTCGCGAGACGGACCGAGCAACTGAACGAATACTTGGCCCTCTGTCGGATTCCGGTTAGCAATTTCGGGGCAAAAAGACGACGACCGTCGTTCTATTTTCTCCTTTCCTCGTTTAGCTTTAGAGGTGTCGGTGACAAATAAATGTAGAGCAAGTTCTTCTATTCCGACTCTTTAAGATTCGTAATGTGGAAGCAATTTAAGCCCGATGGTGGAACAGGTTTCTGTGAATAGTACAAGACTTATCGCCGAAAATGTTCATCACGTTGGTAACGCACGAGTTAAAATATGAGAGCGTTCCTATCCAAATGTTTTGCACCATTGCGGGGCATCCTCATGACTCAGATGAATTTTTTAATCTTATTGATGATAGGTAGTTTAAAGGAAAGCAATCGATGGAAATTTGTCGAGCTCTCACGAAAGCCCTTGAGGTAATAAAACCTTAACGAGTGCTTTAACTTTACTCGGAGAGCGGTCAAACTTAAGGGCATGCATTTAACTTTAAAGGTTTTTTCTTACTAATATTTCTTGAAGGGAGTGGAGTAAAACACAGTTTTCAACCATTTAAAATAGAAACTTTATTGCGTTTCAACCATCAGTTACATAGCAAGCGATACGTTCAATTCACATCCTCGTGCATCACATGAAAGAGATGTTCACTATGTTGGTCGTTCTATAAGTTGCATCAAATCTCCTGCCCAAATGTGGAAAAGAACCTAGCTCACTCCTCGTCCGACGTCCCGGCCTTGTTTCCTTGCTAGATGTACCTACAGAAAGAATACACCTGAAAATAAGAGAAATGTTTTAGGAGCAAGGGAGACATGTACCTCGTTGTTCGTTCGGTGCCTGAAAAACGATAGGTAATAAAATAGTTATCCGAGAGGGGAAACACGGTATCTCAGCAGCAATGGAGACTCGCTTACAGTGCTCATCGCCGCCAGCCGAATTGCCCATTCCATCATCGAATAAAATCAAAACTATCCCTTACACACACCCATCAAACCAAGGGAAATTATAATAATATTAATTCTCTTTCAACCCTATAGATTCGTATAACTCTCATCTTGCAGAAATGTTAAGTGAGTTGACCACTTATGAAAGAAAAGTTGAACAAAAGTCATTGTTTCAAATACCTCTTATCTTGAAGGGAAATCATCTTACTTGCTCAAACGTGCAATCAGTATCCTTGCATGATAACAACACTCCCTGCTTGCAAAGTTTCCTTTCCCATCACCCAAGTACTAAAACTGATTCAATTTATCACTCAGGAACTTAAATTCATCAATTGGAAATCACACCGTTGGTCTCATTGGTGTGGCATCTATCAAAAGGAAATGTTATCAGAAACTAATGCTCACTAACTAATCCTACCTTGGAAATGTTACCCACCCAAATGTGTAATTAACATCCGGGAATCATAACAGCAAGTTTCTGTTTGCCAAATTGCCTTTTTCATTTTTGAACTGATAAATACTCTTAAATATAACCCATAAAGACACTAATTGTTGCATTGTAAATCGATCACCTTTGTCGTTCAATTTATAGATTCCTTTCATTTCCATCGTGCAGAATCATTCACATTGTCACATCCGATGAAAGGAATTATTTACATTACCAACGTTTCAAAAAACTCTTACCTTGAAAAATAATCCACTAACATACTGAAATGTGCAACATGAAACCTCCCCTTCGAAGTTAAGTGATGAGCACTCTAATGCAGTCCATTGGGTGCAGTGAATTATTAATCTGAGCTGCAGGAATTTGTCGGTGGAGAAGCATCCTGGAATTGAAATAGAAAGATGTCATTGAAAATCAAGCAATTATCCAAAACAAAGAATTTACCTCTAATTCTCATCGCTATGAAAGCTACCATAATGACTTGTAATTAATTATAGCAGCCAATCCTCGTCTCATACTCTTCTAAAGCCAGATAATTTTGCAAAGTACATAATGAAGTAGGGAAATATGTAGCACCAATAGTAATTACTTCTGTTCGTGGTAGCATGCAAGGAAGAGCTGTTCATCTTAAGGAACACTTGAAAAAAGTATTTCGCGATGAATTCTTATAGTGTATAAGCTTCAGAAAGAAGCAGCAGTAACATAATGAACGATTTATCAAGTTTTAATGAAACATTATATGATCACATCTAATTTGATCAGGACAGTAAATTAACTTTGCTCTTCACCCTATGCATTCATATAATTTTCATCTTGTAGTATAGTTAAGTCATCGTCAGGTTACCTCCTTATGAAAGAATAGTTGAACGGACATCATAGTTTGCACAACCTCATACCTTGAAAAGTAATCCATTAACATATTAAAATGTGTATAATAAAACCTCCACTTCGAAGTAAGGCGATGACTACTCTTTGCAGTCCCTTGGGTGCAGTGAATTATTCATCTCAGCAGTAGGAATTTGTCGGTAGAGAAGCATCCTGGAATTGAAATAGGAAGATGTCATTGAAAATCAAGCAATTATTCAAAACAAAGAATCTTCCTCTACTTCTGATCGCTATGAAAGCTGCCGTATTGACTTGTAATTCATTATAGCAGCCAATCCTCGTCTCTTACCCTTCAAAAGCCAAGAAATAGAGCAAATTGCATTATGAAGTAGAGAAGTCTATAGCCCCACAGTATTTCTGTTCATGGTACTATGCATGGTAGAGCTCTTTTACTCGATGAATACTTGAAAAAAGTCTTTCGCGATCAATTCTGATAGTGTATTAGCTTCAGAAAGTAGCAGCAGTAACGTATTTAACGATTAATCAAATTTTAATTTATCATTTGAAGATTTCATCTAATTTGAGTTCCCGGTAAACATTTTTCTTGATTCTGATTGGCTGAGAGAAATACCACCGCTGTCAGTGGAGACGCTGTATTAATGAATTTCATGGCAAAGAATTGTTGATCCCATTTCCGATCGAATGACCTCAAAATTTCTTTCTTCTTTTACGTCGACGGCGAGTAATGGCGGTTTTCCTCAATTCCGAAGAATAAGCTTTCGATACCTTATGAAAATGGTCTTTCTGTGCGGTAAGACTCACGTAGTAGGAAGAAAATCATAATAAATACTAGTCTTCATGAAAATTTAATCGTTTACGATGGACCGCAAGTTAATTTCGAAAAATCTTCTTTCAATTTTAGATTCCCGCCGGTAACAATGGCGCCCCGAATTGCCGCCATGCATTTCGCACTTTCCATGGCGGCCCCGCCGCGTTCACTTCGTTCCCATTCCCAGTCCCTTATTTTCCCTTTCCTCAAAGGAAATCAACACGATTGAAGACGAAATCATCCTCACGTAAACTATGATGGTACGAGGAAGCGCTCTGACTATAGAAACGGCTTCGGAATCTTAATAAAGTTCGCGTCCAGGCGATAATATACGAGTCCATGTGAACGATACAGCTGAGACAATGTAGCATTCGTTCGCTGTTGTTTACATCTGGTCTTATTTACGGTGATCAAGATATCCCCCAGACGAGGGCACTCCAAACTCCGCGTTTCGAAGCAATCAGGAGGTTAAATTGCGATGCACATTCTTGTCAACGCAGGCAAAGAGATGAGGAAAATATTCCGATGGGTCTCACCTTTAAAATTCTCCGTGAACCTCGCTCGAAGCTTCTCGCCTCACTCACTCGACGATGTCACAATGCAGTCCCGTGCAAATCAGCCACATCGATTATATCCTATATGTTCTCCAATGACCACCAAACGCAACATCACTGTCGCCTTCTCCAGGGGCAATCTTCAAGATTCCACTGGCCGCGGGAGAGATGAGAATTGAACGTACACTACGAAAAAGCTTCTCCATTCGCAAGATACGAGCACGATGTTTACTCGCGAGACGGACCGAGCAACTGAACGAATACTTGGCCCTCTGTCGGGTTCCGGTTAGCAATTTCGGGGCAAAAAGACGACGACCGTCGTTCTATTTTCTCCTTTCCTCGTTTAGCTTTAGAGGTGTCGGTGACAAATAAATGTAGAGCAAGTTCTTCTATTCCGACTCTTTAAGATTCGTAATGTGGAAGCAATTTAAGCCCGATGGTGGAACAGGTTTCTGTGAATAGTACAAGACTTATCGCCGAAAATGTTCATCACGTTGGTAACGCACGAGTTAAAATATGAGAGCGTTCCTATCCAAATGTTTTGCACCATTGCGGGGCATCCTCATGACTCAGATGAATTTTTTAATCTTATTGATGATAGGTAGTTTAAAGGAAAGCAATCGATGGAAATTTGTCGAGCTCTCACGAAAGCCCTTGAGGTAATAAAACCTTAACGAGTGCTTTAACTTTACTCGGAGAGCGGTCAAACTTAAGGGCATGCATTTAACTTTAAAGGTTTTTTCTTACTAATATTTCTTGAAGGGAGTGGAGTAAAACACAGTTTTCAACCATTTAAAATAGAAACTTTATTGCGTTTCAACCATCAGTTACATAGCAAGCGATACGTTCAATTCACATCCTCGTGCATCACATGAAAGAGATGTTCACTATGTTGGTCGTTCTATAAGTTGCATCAAATCTCCTGCCCAAATGTGGAAAAGAACCTAGCTCACTCCTCGTCCGACGTCCCGGCCTTGTTTCCTTGCTAGATGTACCTACAGAAAGAATACACCTGAAAATAAGAGAAATGTTTTAGGAGCAAGGGAGACATGTACCTCGTTGTTCGTTCGGTGCCTGAAAAACGATAGGTAATAAAATAGTTATCCGAGAGGGGAAACACGGTATCTCAGCAGCAATGGAGACTCGCTTACAGTGCTCATCGCCGCCAGCCGAATTGCCCATTCCATCATCGAATAAAATCAAAACTATCCCTTACACACACCCATCAAACCAAGGGAAATTATAATAATATTAATTCTCTTTCAACCCTATAGATTCGTATAACTCTCATCTTGCAGAAATGTTAAGTGAGTTGACCACTTATGAAAGAAAAGTTGAACAAAAGTCATTGTTTCAAATACCTCTTATCTTGAAGGGAAATCATCTTACTTGCTCAAACGTGCAATCAGTATCCTTGCATGATAACAACACTCCCTGCTTGCAAAGTTTCCTTTCCCATCACCCAAGTACTAAAACTGATTCAATTTATCACTCAGGAACTTAAATTCATCAATTGGAAATCACACCGTTGGTCTCATTGGTGTGGCATCTATCAAAAGGAAATGTTATCAGAAACTAATGCTCACTAACTAATCCTACCTTGGAAATGTTACCCACCCAAATGTGTAATTAACATCCGGGAATCATAACAGCAAGTTTCTGTTTGCCAAATTGCCTTTTTCATTTTTGAACTGATAAATACTCTTAAATATAACCCATAAAGACACTAATTGTTGCATTGTAAATCGATCACCTTTGTCGTTCAATTTATAGATTCCTTTCATTTCCATCGTGCAGAATCATTCACATTGTCACATCCGATGAAAGGAATTATTTACATTACCAACGTTTCAAAAAACTCTTACCTTGAAAAATAATCCACTAACATACTGAAATGTGCAACATGAAACCTCCCCTTCGAAGTTAAGTGATGAGCACTCTAATGCAGTCCATTGGGTGCAGTGAATTATTAATCTGAGCTGCAGGAATTTGTCGGTGGAGAAGCATCCTGGAATTGAAATAGAAAGATGTCATTGAAAATCAAGCAATTATCCAAAACAAAGAATTTACCTCTAATTCTCATCGCTATGAAAGCTACCATAATGACTTGTAATTAATTATAGCAGCCAATCCTCGTCTCATACTCTTCTAAAGCCAGATAATTTTGCAAAGTACATAATGAAGTAGGGAAATATGTAGCACCAATAGTAATTACTTCTGTTCGTGGTAGCATGCAAGGAAGAGCTGTTCATCTTAAGGAACACTTGAAAAAAGTATTTCGCGATGAATTCTTATAGTGTATAAGCTTCAGAAAGAAGCAGCAGTAACATAATGAACGATTTATCAAGTTTTAATGAAACATTATATGATCACATCTAATTTGATCAGGACAGTAAATTAACTTTGCTCTTCACCCTATGCATTCATATAATTTTCATCTTGTAGTATAGTTAAGTCATCGTCAGGTTACCTCCTTATGAAAGAATAGTTGAACGGACATCATAGTTTGCACAACCTCATACCTTGAAAAGTAATCCATTAACATATTAAAATGTGTATAATAAAACCTCCACTTCGAAGTAAGGCGATGACTACTCTTTGCAGTCCCTTGGGTGCAGTGAATTATTCATCTCAGCAGTAGGAATTTGTCGGTAGAGAAGCATCCTGGAATTGAAATAGGAAGATGTCATTGAAAATCAAGCAATTATTCAAAACAAAGAATCTTCCTCTACTTCTGATCGCTATGAAAGCTGCCGTATTGACTTGTAATTCATTATAGCAGCCAATCCTCGTCTCTTACCCTTCAAAAGCCAAGAAATAGAGCAAATTGCATTATGAAGTAGAGAAGTCTATAGCCCCACAGTATTTCTGTTCATGGTACTATGCATGGTAGAGCTCTTTTACTCGATGAATACTTGAAAAAAGTCTTTCGCGATCAATTCTGATAGTGTATTAGCTTCAGAAAGTAGCAGCAGTAACGTATTTAACGATTAATCAAATTTTAATTTATCATTTGAAGATTTCATCTAATTTGAGTTCCCGGTAAACATTTTTCTTGATTCTGATTGGCTGAGAGAAATACCACCGCTGTCAGTGGAGACGCTGTATTAATGAATTTCATGGCAAAGAATTGTTGATCCAATTTCCGATCGAATGACCTCAAAATTTCTTTCTTCTTTTACGTCGACGGCGAGTAATGGCGGTTTTCCTCAATTCCGAAGAATAAGCTTTCGATACCTTATGAAAATGGTCTTTCTGTGCGGTAAGACTCACGTAGTAGGAAGAAAATCATAATAAATACTAGTCTTCATGAAAATTTAATCGTTTACGATGGACCGCAAGTTAATTTCGAAAAATCTTCTTTCAATTTTAGATTCCCGCCGGTAACAATGGCGCCCCGAATTGCCGCCATGCATTTCGCACTTTCCATGGCGGCCCCGCCGCGTTCACTTCGTTCCCATTCCCAGTCCCTTATTTTCCCTTTCCTCAAAGGAAATCAACACGATTGAAGACGAAATCATCCTCACGTAAACTATGATGGTACGAGGAAGCGCTCTGACTATAGAAACGGCTTCGGAATCTTAATAAAGTTCGCGTCCAGGCGATAATATACGAGTCCATGTGAACGATACAGCTGAGACAATGTAGCATTCGTTCGCTGTTGTTTACATCTGGTCTTATTTACGGTGATCAAGATATCCCCCAGACGAGGGCACTCCAAACTCCGCGTTTCGAAGCAATCAGGAGGTTAAATTGCGATGCACATTCTTGTCAACGCAGGCAAAGAGATGAGGAAAATATTCCGATGGGTCTCACCTTTGAAATTCTCCGTGAACCTCGCTCGAAGCTTCTCGCCTCACTCACTCGACGATGTCACAATGCAGTCCCGTGCAAATCAGCCACATCGATTATATCCTATATGTTCTCCAATGACCACCAAACGCAACATCACTGTCGCCTTCTCCAGGGGCAATCTTCAAGATTCCACTGGCCGCGGGAGAGATGAGAATTGAACGTACACTACGAAAAAGCTTCTCCATTCGCAAGATACGAGCACGATGTTTACTCGCGAGACGGACCGAGCAACTGAACGAATACTTGGCCCTCTGTCGGATTCCGGTTAGCAATTTCGGGGCAAAAAGACGACGACCGTCGTTCTATTTTCTCCTTTCCTCGTTTAGCTTTAGAGGTGTCGGTGACAAATAAATGTAGAGCAAGTTCTTCTATTCCGACTCTTTAAGATTCGTAATGTGGAAGCAATTTAAGCCCGATGGTGGAACAGGTTTCTGTGAATAGTACAAGACTTATCGCCGAAAATGTTCATCACGTTGGTAACGCACGAGTTAAAATATGAGAGCGTTCCTATCCAAATGTTTTGCACCATTGCGGGGCATCCTCATGACTCAGATGAATTTTTTAATCTTATTGATGATAGGTAGTTTAAAGGAAAGCAATCGATGGAAATTTGTCGAGCTCTCACGAAAGCCCTTGAGGTAATAAAACCTTAACGAGTGCTTTAACTTTACTCGGAGAGCGGTCAAACTTAAGGGCATGCATTTAACTTTAAAGGTTTTTTCTTACTAATATTTCTTGAAGGGAGTGGAGTAAAACACAGTTTTCAACCATTTAAAATAGAAACTTTATTGCGTTTCAACCATCAGTTACATAGCAAGCGATACGTTCAATTCACATCCTCGTGCATCACATGAAAGAGATGTTCACTATGTTGGTCGTTCTATAAGTTGCATCAAATCTCCTGCCCAAATGTGGAAAAGAACCTAGCTCACTCCTCGTCCGACGTCCCGGCCTTGTTTCCTTGCTAGATGTACCTACAGAAAGAATACACCTGAAAATAAGAGAAATGTTTTAGGAGCAAGGGAGACATGTACCTCGTTGTTCGTTCGGTGCCTGAAAAACGATAGGTAATAAAATAGTTATCCGAGAGGGGAAACACGGTATCTCAGCAGCAATGGAGACTCGCTTACAGTGCTCATCGCCGCCAGCCGAATTGCCCATTCCATCATCGAATAAAATCAAAACTATCCCTTACACACACCCATCAAACCAAGGGAAATTATAATAATATTAATTCTCTTTCAACCCTATAGATTCGTATAACTCTCATCTTGCAGAAATGTTAAGTGAGTTGACCACTTATGAAAGAAAAGTTGAACAAAAGTCATTGTTTCAAATACCTCTTATCTTGAAGGGAAATCATCTTACTTGCTCAAGCGTGCAATCAGTATCCTTGCATGATAGCAACACTCCCTGCTTGCAAAGTTTCCTTTCCCATCACCCAAGTACTAAAACTGATTCAATTTATCACTCAGGAACTTAAATTCATCAATTGGAAATCACACCGTTGGTCTCATTGGTGTGGCATCTATCAAAAGGAAATGTTATCAGAAACTAATGCTCACTAACTAATCCTACCTTGGAAATGTTACCCACCCAAATGTGTAATTAACATCCGGGAATCATAACAGCAAGTTTCTGTTTGCCAAATTGCCTTTTTCATTTTTGAACTGATAAATACTCTTAAATATAACCCATAAAGACACTAATTGTTGCATTGTAAATCGATCACCTTTGTCGTTCAATTTATAGATTCCTTTCATTTCCATCGTGCAGAATCATTCACATTGTCACATCCGATGAAAGGAATTATTTACATTACCAACGTTTCAAAAAACTCTTACCTTGAAAAATAATCCACTAACATACTGAAATGTGCAACATGAAACCTCCCCTTCGAAGTTAAGTGATGAGCACTCTAATGCAGTCCATTGGGTGCAGTGAATTATTAATCTGAGCTGCAGGAATTTGTCGGTGGAGAAGCATCCTGGAATTGAAATAGAAAGATGTCATTGAAAATCAAGCAATTATCCAAAACAAAGAATTTACCTCTAATTCTCATCGCTATGAAAGCTACCATAATGACTTGTAATTAATTATAGCAGCCAATCCTCGTCTCATACTCTTCTAAAGCCAGATAATTTTGCAAAGTACATAATGAAGTAGGGAAATATGTAGCACCAATAGTAATTACTTCTGTTCGTGGTAGCATGCAAGGAAGAGCTGTTCATCTTAAGGAACACTTGAAAAAAGTATTTCGCGATGAATTCTTATAGTGTATAAGCTTCAGAAAGAAGCAGCAGTAACATAATGAACGATTTATCAAGTTTTAATGAAACATTATATGATCACATCTAATTTGATCAGGACAGTAAATTAACTTTGCTCTTCACCCTATGCATTCATATAATTTTCATCTTGTAGTATAGTTAAGTCATCGTCAGGTTACCTCCTTATGAAAGAATAGTTGAACGGACATCATAGTTTGCACAACCTCATACCTTGAAAAGTAATCCATTAACATATTAAAATGTGTATAATAAAACCTCCACTTCGAAGTAAGGCGATGACTACTCTTTGCAGTCCCTTGGGTGCAGTGAATTATTCATCTCAGCAGTAGGAATTTGTCGGTAGAGAAGCATCCTGGAATTGAAATAGGAAGATGTCATTGAAAATCAAGCAATTATTCAAAACAAAGAATCTTCCTCTACTTCTGATCGCTATGAAAGCTGCCGTATTGACTTGTAATTCATTATAGCAGCCAATCCTCGTCTCTTACCCTTCAAAAGCCAAGAAATAGAGCAAATTGCATTATGAAGTAGAGAAGTCTATAGCCCCACAGTATTTCTGTTCATGGTACTATGCATGGTAGAGCTCTTTTACTCGATGAATACTTGAAAAAAGTCTTTCGCGATCAATTCTGATAGTGTATTAGCTTCAGAAAGTAGCAGCAGTAACGTATTTAACGATTAATCAAATTTTAATTTATCATTTGAAGATTTCATCTAATTTGAGTTCCCGGTAAACATTTTTCTTGATTCTGATTGGCTGAGAGAAATACCACCGCTGTCAGTGGAGACGCTGTATTAATGAATTTCATGGCAAAGAATTGTTGATCCCATTTCCGATCGAATGACCTCAAAATTTCTTTCTTCTTTTACGTCGACGGCGAGTAATGGCGGTTTTCCTCAATTCCGAAGAATAAGCTTTCGATACCTTATGAAAATGGTCTTTCTGTGCGGTAAGACTCACGTAGTAGGAAGAAAATCATAATAAATACTAGTCTTCATGAAAATTTAATCGTTTACGATGGACCGCAAGTTAATTTCGAAAAATCTTCTTTCAATTTTAGATTCCCGCCGGTAACAATGGCGCCCCGAATTGCCGCCATGCATTTCGCACTTTCCATGGCGGCCCCGCCGCGTTCACTTCGTTCCCATTCCCAGTCCCTTATTTTCCCTTTCCTCAAAGGAAATCAACACGATTGAAGACGAAATCATCCTCACGTAAACTATGATGGTACGAGGAAGCGCTCTGACTATAGAAACGGCTTCGGAATCTTAATAAAGTTCGCGTCCAGGCGATAATATACGAGTCCATGTGAACGATACAGCTGAGACAATGTAGCATTCGTTCGCTGTTGTTTACATCTGGTCTTATTTACGGTGATCAAGATATCCCCCAGACGAGGGCACTCCAAACTCCGCGTTTCGAAGCAATCAGGAGGTTAAATTGCGATGCACATTCTTGTCAACGCAGGCAAAGAGATGAGGAAAATATTCCGATGGGTCTCACCTTTAAAATTCTCCGTGAACCTCGCTCGAAGCTTCTCGCCTCACTCACTCGACGATGTCACAATGCAGTCCCGTGCAAATCAGCCACATCGATTATATCCTATATGTTCTCCAATGACCACCAAACGCAACATCACTGTCGCCTTCTCCAGGGGCAATCTTCAAGATTCCACTGGCCGCGGGAGAGATGAGAATTGAACGTACACTACGAAAAAGCTTCTCCATTCGCAAGATACGAGCACGATGTTTACTCGCGAGACGGACCGAGCAACTGAACGAATACTTGGCCCTCTGTCGGATTCCGGTTAGCAATTTCGGGGCAAAAAGACGACGACCGTCGTTCTATTTTCTCCTTTCCTCGTTTAGCTTTAGAGGTGTCGGTGACAAATAAATGTAGAGCAAGTTCTTCTATTCCGACTCTTTAAGATTCGTAATGTGGAAGCAATTTAAGCCCGATGGTGGAACAGGTTTCTGTGAATAGTACAAGACTTATCGCCGAAAATGTTCATCACGTTGGTAACGCACGAGTTAAAATATGAGAGCGTTCCTATCCAAATGTTTTGCACCATTGCGGGGCATCCTCATGACTCAGATGAATTTTTTAATCTTATTGATGATAGGTAGTTTAAAGGAAAGCAATCGATGGAAATTTGTCGAGCTCTCACGAAAGCCCTTGAGGTAATAAAACCTTAACGAGTGCTTTAACTTTACTCGGAGAGCGGTCAAACTTAAGGGCATGCATTTAACTTTAAAGGTTTTTTCTTACTAATATTTCTTGAAGGGAGTGGAGTAAAACACAGTTTTCAACCATTTAAAATAGAAACTTTATTGCGTTTCAACCATCAGTTACATAGCAAGCGATACGTTCAATTCACATCCTCGTGCATCACATGAAAGAGATGTTCACTATGTTGGTCGTTCTATAAGTTGCATCAAATCTCCTGCCCAAATGTGGAAAAGAACCTAGCTCACTCCTCGTCCGACGTCCCGGCCTTGTTTCCTTGCTAGATGTACCTACAGAAAGAATACACCTGAAAATAAGAGAAATGTTTTAGGAGCAAGGGAGACATGTACCTCGTTGTTCGTTCGGTGCCTGAAAAACGATAGGTAATAAAATAGTTATCCGAGAGGGGAAACACGGTATCTCAGCAGCAATGGAGACTCGCTTACAGTGCTCATCGCCGCCAGCCGAATTGCCCATTCCATCATCGAATAAAATCAAAACTATCCCTTACACACACCCATCAAACCAAGGGAAATTATAATAATATTAATTCTCTTTCAACCCTATAGATTCGTATAACTCTCATCTTGCAGAAATGTTAAGTGAGTTGACCACTTATGAAAGAAAAGTTGAACAAAAGTCATTGTTTCAAATACCTCTTATCTTGAAGGGAAATCATCTTACTTGCTCAAACGTGCAATCAGTATCCTTGCATGATAACAACACTCCCTGCTTGCAAAGTTTCCTTTCCCATCACCCAAGTACTAAAACTGATTCAATTTATCACTCAGGAACTTAAATTCATCAATTGGAAATCACACCGTTGGTCTCATTGGTGTGGCATCTATCAAAAGGAAATGTTATCAGAAACTAATGCTCACTAACTAATCCTACCTTGGAAATGTTACCCACCCAAATGTGTAATTAACATCCGGGAATCATAACAGCAAGTTTCTGTTTGCCAAATTGCCTTTTTCATTTTTGAACTGATAAATACTCTTAAATATAACCCATAAAGACACTAATTGTTGCATTGTAAATCGATCACCTTTGTCGTTCAATTTATAGATTCCTTTCATTTCCATCGTGCAGAATCATTCACATTGTCACATCCGATGAAAGGAATTATTTACATTACCAACGTTTCAAAAAACTCTTACCTTGAAAAATAATCCACTAACATACTGAAATGTGCAACATGAAACCTCCCCTTCGAAGTTAAGTGATGAGCACTCTAATGCAGTCCATTGGGTGCAGTGAATTATTAATCTGAGCTGCAGGAATTTGTCGGTGGAGAAGCATCCTGGAATTGAAATAGAAAGATGTCATTGAAAATCAAGCAATTATCCAAAACAAAGAATTTACCTCTAATTCTCATCGCTATGAAAGCTACCATAATGACTTGTAATTAATTATAGCAGCCAATCCTCGTCTCATACTCTTCTAAAGCCAGATAATTTTGCAAAGTACATAATGAAGTAGGGAAATATGTAGCACCAATAGTAATTACTTCTGTTCGTGGTAGCATGCAAGGAAGAGCTGTTCATCTTAAGGAACACTTGAAAAAAGTATTTCGCGATGAATTCTTATAGTGTATAAGCTTCAGAAAGAAGCAGCAGTAACATAATGAACGATTTATCAAGTTTTAATGAAACATTATATGATCACATCTAATTTGATCAGGACAGTAAATTAACTTTGCTCTTCACCCTATGCATTCATATAATTTTCATCTTGTAGTATAGTTAAGTCATCGTCAGGTTACCTCCTTATGAAAGAATAGTTGAACGGACATCATAGTTTGCACAACCTCATACCTTGAAAAGTAATCCATTAACATATTAAAATGTGTATAATAAAACCTCCACTTCGAAGTAAGGCGATGACTACTCTTTGCAGTCCCTTGGGTGCAGTGAATTATTCATCTCAGCAGTAGGAAATTGTCGGTAGAGAAGCATCCTGGAATTGAAATAGGAAGATGTCATTGAAAATCAAGCAATTATTCAAAACAAAGAATCTTCCTCTACTTCTGATCGCTATGAAAGCTGCCGTATTGACTTGTAATTCATTATAGCAGCCAATCCTCGTCTCTTACCCTTCAAAAGCCAAGAAATAGAGCAAATTGCATTATGAAGTAGAGAAGTCTATAGCCCCACAGTATTTCTGTTCATGGTACTATGCATGGTAGAGCTCTTTTACTCGATGAATACTTGAAAAAAGTCTTTCGCGATCAATTCTGATAGTGTATTAGCTTCAGAAAGTAGCAGCAGTAACGTATTTAACGATTAATCAAATTTTAATTTATCATTTGAAGATTTCATCTAATTTGAGTTCCCGGTAAACATTTTTCTTGATTCTGATTGGCTGAGAGAAATACCACCGCTGTCAGTGGAGACGCTGTATTAATGAATTTCATGGCAAAGAATTGTTGATCCAATTTCCGATCGAATGACCTCAAAATTTCTTTCTTCTTTTACGTCGACGGCGAGTAATGGCGGTTTTCCTCAATTCCGAAGAATAAGCTTTCGATACCTTATGAAAATGGTCTTTCTGTGCGGTAAGACTCACGTAGTAGGAAGAAAATCATAATAAATACTAGTCTTCATGAAAATTTAATCGTTTACGATGGACCGCAAGTTAATTTCGAAAAATCTTCTTTCAATTTTAGATTCCCGCCGGTAACAATGGCGCCCCGAATTGCCGCCATGCATTTCGCACTTTCCATGGCGGCCCCGCCGCGTTCACTTCGTTCCCATTCCCAGTCCCTTATTTTCCCTTTCCTCAAAGGAAATCAACACGATTGAAGACGAAATCATCCTCACGTAAACTATGATGGTACGAGGAAGCGCTCTGACTATAGAAACGGCTTCGGAATCTTAATAAAGTTCGCGTCCAGGCGATAATATACGAGTCCATGTGAACGATACAGCTGAGACAATGTAGCATTCGTTCGCTGTTGTTTACATCTGGTCTTATTTACGGTGATCAAGATATCCCCCAGACGAGGGCACTCCAAACTCCGCGTTTCGAAGCAATCAGGAGGTTAAATTGCGATGCACATTCTTGTCAACGCAGGCAAAGAGATGAGGAAAATATTCCGATGGGTCTCACCTTTAAAATTCTCCGTGAACCTCGCTCGAAGCTTCTCGCCTCACTCACTCGACGATGTCACAATGCAGTCCCGTGCAAATCAGCCACATCGATTATATCCTATATGTTCTCCAATGACCACCAAACGCAACATCACTGTCGCCTTCTCCAGGGGCAATCTTCAAGATTCCACTGGCCGCGGGAGAGATGAGAATTGAACGTACACTACGAAAAAGCTTCTCCATTCGCAAGATACGAGCACGATGTTTACTCGCGAGACGGACCGAGCAACTGAACGAATACTTGGCCCTCTGTCGGATTCCGGTTAGCAATTTCGGGGCAAAAAGACGACGACCGTCGTTCTATTTTCTCCTTTCCTCGTTTAGCTTTAGAGGTGTCGGTGACAAATAAATGTAGAGCAAGTTCTTCTATTCCGACTCTTTAAGATTCGTAATGTGGAAGCAATTTAAGCCCGATGGTGGAACAGGTTTCTGTGAATAGTACAAGACTTATCGCCGAAAATGTTCATCACGTTGGTAACGCACGAGTTAAAATATGAGAGCGTTCCTATCCAAATGTTTTGCACCATTGCGGGGCATCCTCATGACTCAGATGAATTTTTTAATCTTATTGATGATAGGTAGTTTAAAGGAAAGCAATCGATGGAAATTTGTCGAGCTCTCACGAAAGCCCTTGAGGTAATAAAACCTTAACGAGTGCTTTAACTTTACTCGGAGAGCGGTCAAACTTAAGGGCATGCATTTAACTTTAAAGGTTTTTTCTTACTAATATTTCTTGAAGGGAGTGGAGTAAAACACAGTTTTCAACCATTTAAAATAGAAACTTTATTGCGTTTCAACCATCAGTTACATAGCAAGCGATACGTTCAATTCACATCCTCGTGCATCACATGAAAGAGATGTTCACTATGTTGGTCGTTCTATAAGTTGCATCAAATCTCCTGCCCAAATGTGGAAAAGAACCTAGCTCACTCCTCGTCCGACGTCCCGGCCTTGTTTCCTTGCTAGATGTACCTACAGAAAGAATACACCTGAAAATAAGAGAAATGTTTTAGGAGCAAGGGAGACATGTACCTCGTTGTTCGTTCGGTGCCTGAAAAACGATAGGTAATAAAATAGTTATCCGAGAGGGGAAACACGGTATCTCAGCAGCAATGGAGACTCGCTTACAGTGCTCATCGCCGCCAGCCGAATTGCCCATTCCATCATCGAATAAAATCAAAACTATCCCTTACACACACCCATCAAACCAAGGGAAATTATAATAATATTAATTCTCTTTCAACCCTATAGATTCGTATAACTCTCATCTTGCAGAAATGTTAAGTGAGTTGACCACTTATGAAAGAAAAGTTGAACAAAAGTCATTGTTTCAAATACCTCTTATCTTGAAGGGAAATCATCTTACTTGCTCAAACGTGCAATCAGTATCCTTGCATGATAACAACACTCCCTGCTTGCAAAGTTTCCTTTCCCATCACCCAAGTACTAAAACTGATTCAATTTATCACTCAGGAACTTAAATTCATCAATTGGAAATCACACCGTTGGTCTCATTGGTGTGGCATCTATCAAAAGGAAATGTTATCAGAAACTAATGCTCACTAACTAATCCTACCTTGGAAATGTTACCCACCCAAATGTGTAATTAACATCCGGGAATCATAACAGCAAGTTTCTGTTTGCCAAATTGCCTTTTTCATTTTTGAACTGATAAATACTCTTAAATATAACCCATAAAGACACTAATTGTTGCATTGTAAATCGATCACCTTTGTCGTTCAATTTATAGATTCCTTTCATTTCCATCGTGCAGAATCATTCACATTGTCACATCCGATGAAAGGAATTATTTACATTACCAACGTTTCAAAAAACTCTTACCTTGAAAAATAATCCACTAACATACTGAAATGTGCAACATGAAACCTCCTCTTCGAAGTTAAGTGATGAGCACTCTAATACAGTCCATTGGGTGCAGTGAATTATTAATCTGAGCTGCAGGAATTTGTCGGTGGAGAAGCATCCTGGAATTGAAATAGAAAGATGTCATTGAAAATCAAGCAATTATCCAAAACAAAGAATTGACCTCTAATTCTCATCGCTATGAAAGCTACCATAATGACTTGTAATTAATTATAGCAGCCAATCCTCGTCTCATACTCTTCTAAAGCCAGATAATTTTGCAAAGTACATAATGAAGTAGGGAAATATGTAGCACCAATAGTAATTACTTCTGTTCGTGGTAGCATGCAAGGAAGAGCTGTTCATCTTAAGGAACACTTGAAAAAAGTATTTCGCGATGAATTCTTATAGTGTATAAGCTTCAGAAAGAAGCAGCAGTAACATAATGAACGATTTATCAAGTTTTAATGAAACATTATATGATCACATCTAATTTGATCAGGACAGTAAATTAACTTTGCTCTTCACCCTATGCATTCATATAATTTTCATCTTGTAGTATAGTTAAGTCATCGTCAGGTTACCTCCTTATGAAAGAATAGTTGAACGGACATCATAGTTTGCACAACCTCATACCTTGAAAAGTAATCCATTAACATATTAAAATGTGTATAATAAAACCTCCACTTCGAAGTAAGGCGATGACTACTCTTTGCAGTCCCTTGGGTGCAGTGAATTATTCATCTTAGCAGTAGGAATTTGTCGGTAGAGAAGCATCCTGGAATTGAAATAGGAAGATGTCATTGAAAATCAAGCAATTATTCAAAACAAAGAATCTTCCTCTACTTCTGATCGCTATGAAAGCTGCCGTATTGACTTGTAATTCATTATAGCAGCCAATCCTCGTCTCTTACCCTTCAAAAGCCAAGAAATAGAGCAAATTGCATTATGAAGTAGAGAAGTCTATAGCCCCACAGTATTTCTGTTCATGGTACTATGCATGGTAGAGCTCTTTTACTCGATGAATACTTGAAAAAAGTCTTTCGCGATCAATTCTGATAGTGTATTAGCTTCAGAAAGTAGCAGCAGTAACGTATTTAACGATTAATCAAATTTTAATTTATCATTTGAAGATTTCATCTAATTTGAGTTCCCGGTAAACATTTTTCTTGATTCTGATTGGCTGAGAGAAATACCACCGCTGTCAGTGGAGACGCTGTATTAATGAATTTCATGGCAAAGAATTGTTGATCCCATTTCCGATCGAATGACCTCAAAATTTCTTTCTTCTTTTACGTCGACGGCGAGTAATGGCGGTTTTCCTCAATTCCGAAGAATAAGCTTTCGATACCTTATGAAAATGGTCTTTCTGTGCGGTAAGACTCACGTAGTAGGAAGAAAATCATAATAAATACTAGTCTTCATGAAAATTTAATCGTTTACGATGGACCGCAAGTTAATTTCGAAAAATCTTCTTTCAATTTTAGATTCCCGCCGGTAACAATGGCGCCCCGAATCGCCGCCATGCATTTCGCACTTTCCATGGCGGCCCCGCCGCGTTCACTTCGTTCCCATTCCCAGTCCCTTATTTTCCCTTTCCTCAAAGGAAATCAACACGATTGAAGACGAAATCATCCTCACGTAAACTATGATGGTACGAGGAAGCGCTCTGACTATAGAAACGGCTTCGGAATCTTAATAAAGTTCGCGTCCAGGCGATAATATACGAGTCCATGTGAACGATACAGCTGAGACAATGAAGCATTCGTTCGCTGTTGTTTACATCTGGTCTTATTTACGGTGATCAAGATATCCCCCAGACGAGGGCACTCCAAACTCCGCGTTTCGAAGCAATCAGGAGGTTAAATTGCGATGCACATTCTTGTCAACGCAGGCAAAGAGATGAGGAAAATATTCCGATGGATCTCACCTTTGAAATTCTCCGTGAACCTCGCTCGAAGCCTCTCGCCTCACTCACTCGACGATGTCACAATGCAGTCCCGTGCTAAATCAGCCACATCGATTATATCCTATATGTTCTCCAATGACCACCAAACGCAACATCACTGTCGCCTTCTCCAGGGGCAATCTTCAAGATTCCACTGGCCGCGGGAGAGATGAGAATTGAACGTACACTACGAAAACGCTTCTCCATTCGCAAGATACGAGCACGATGTTTACTCGCGAGACGGACCGAGCAACTGAACGAATACTTGGCCCTCTGTCGGATTCCGGTTAGCAATTTCGGGGCAAAAAGACGACGACCGTCGTTCTATTTTCTCCTTTCCTCGTTTAGCTTTAGAGGTGTCGGTGACAAATAAATGTAGAGCAAGTTCTTCTATTCCGACTCTTTAAGATTCGTAATGTGGAAGCAATTTAAGCCCGATGGTGGAACAGGTTTCTGTGAATAGTACAAGACTTATCGCCGAAAATGTTCATCACGTTGGTAACGCACGAGTTAAAATATGAGAGCGTTCCTATCCAAATGTTTTGCACCATTGCGGGGCATCCTCATGACTCAGATGAATTTTTTAATCTTATTGATGATAGGTAGTTTAAAGGAAAGCAATCGATGGAAATTTGTCGAGCTCTCACGAAAGCCCTTGAGGTAATAAAACCTTAACGAGTGCTTTAACTTTACTCGGAGAGCGGTCAAACTTAAGGGCATGCATTTAACTTTAAAGGTTTTTTCTTACTAATATTTCTTGAAGGGAGTGGAGTAAAACACAGTTTTCAACCATTTAAAATAGAAACTTTATTGCGTTTCAACCATCAGTTACATAGCAAGCGATACGTTCAATTCACATCCTCGTGCATCACATGAAAGAGATGTTCACTATGTTGGTCGTTCTATAAGTTGCATCAAATCTCCTGCCCAAATGTGGAAAAGAACCTAGCTCACTCCTCGTCCGACGTCCCGGCCTTGTTTCCTTGCTAGATGTACCTACAGAAAGAATACACCTGAAAATAAGAGAAATGTTTTAGGAGCAAGGGAGACATGTACCTCGTTGTTCGTTCGGTGCCTGAAAAACGATAGGTAATAAAATAGTTATCCGAGAGGGGAAACACGGTATCTCAGCAGCAATGGAGACTCGCTTACAGTGCTCATCGCCGCCAGCCGAATTGCCCATTCCATCATCGAATAAAATCAAAACTATCCCTTACACACACCCATCAAACCAAGGGAAATTATAATAATATTAATTCTCTTTCAACCCTATAGATTCGTATAACTCTCATCTTGCAGAAATGTTAAGTGAGTTGACCACTTATGAAAGAAAAGTTGAACAAAAGTCATTGTTTCAAATACCTCTTATCTTGAAGGGAAATCATCTTACTTGCTCAAACGTGCAATCAGTATCCTTGCATGATAACAACACTCCCTGCTTGCAAAGTTTCCTTTCCCATCACCCAAGTACTAAAACTGATTCAATTTATCACTCAGGAACTTAAATTCATCAATTGGAAATCACACCGTTGGTCTCATTGGTGTGGCATCTATCAAAAGGAAATGTTATCAGAAACTAATGCTCACTAACTAATCCTACCTTGGAAATGTTACCCACCCAAATGTGTAATTAACATCCGGGAATCATAACAGCAAGTTTCTGTTTGCCAAATTGCCTTTTTCATTTTTGAACTGATAAATACTCTTAAATATAACCCATAAAGACACTAATTGTTGCATTGTAAATCGATCACCTTTGTCGTTCAATTTATAGATTCCTTTCATTTCCATCGTGCAGAATCATTTACATGGTCACATCCGATGAAAGGAATTATTTACATTACCAACGTTTCAAAAAACTCTTACCTTGAAAAATAATCCACTAACATACTGAAATGTGCAACATGAAACCTCCCCTTCGAAGTTAAGTGATGAGCACTCTAATGCAGTCCATTGGGTGCAGTGAATTATTAATCTGAGCTGCAGGAATTTGTCGGTGGAGAAGCATCCTGGAATTGAAATAGAAAGATGTCATTGAAAATCAAGCAATTATCCAAAACAAAGAATTTACCTCTAATTCTCATCGCTATGAAAGCTACCATAATGACTTGTAATTAATTATAGCAGCCAATCCTCGTCTCATACTCTTCTAAAGCCAGATAATTTTGCAAAGTACATAATGAAGTAGGGAAATATGTAGCACCAATAGTAATTACTTCTGTTCGTGGTAGCATGCAAGGAAGAGCTGTTCATCTTAAGGAACACTTGAAAAAAGTATTTCGCGATGAATTCTTATAGTGTATAAGCTTCAGAAAGAAGCAGCAGTAACATAATGAACGATTTATCAAGTTTTAATGAAACATTATATGATCACATCTAATTTGATCAGGACAGTAAATTAACTTTGCTCTTCACCCTATGCATTCATATAATTTTCATCTTGTAGTATAGTTAAGTCATCGTCAGGTTACCTCCTTATGAAAGAATAGTTGAACGGACATCATAGTTTGCACAACCTCATACCTTGAAAAGTAATCCATTAACATATTAAAATGTGTATAATAAAACCTCCACTTCGAAGTAAGGCGATGACTACTCTTTGCAGTCCCTTGGGTGCAGTGAATTATTCATCTCAGCATTAGGAATTTGTCGGTAGAGAAGCATCCTGGAATTGAAATAGGAAGATGTCATTGAAAATCAAGCAATTATTCAAAACAAAGAATCTTCCTCTACTTCTGATCGCTATGAAAGCTGCCGTATTGACTTGTAATTCATTATAGCAGCCAATCCTCGTCTCTTACCCTTCAAAAGCCAAGAAATAGAGCAAATTGCATTATGAAGTAGAGAAGTCTATAGCCCCACAGTATTTCTGTTCATGGTACTATGCATGGTAGAGCTCTTTTACTCGATGAATACTTGAAAAAAGTCTTTCGCGATCAATTCTGATAGTGTATTAGCTTCAGAAAGTAGCAGCAGTAACGTATTTAACGATTAATCAAATTTTAATTTATCATTTGAAGATTTCATCTAATTTGAGTTCCCGGTAAACATTTTTCTTGATTCTGATTGGCTGAGAGAAATACCACCGCTGTCAGTGGAGACGCTGTATTAATGAATTTCATGGCAAAGAATTGTTGATCCAATTTCCGATCGAATGACCTCAAAATTTCTTTCTTCTTTTACGTCGACGGCGAGTAATGGCGGTTTTCCTCAATTCCGAAGAATAAGCTTTCGATACCTTATGAAAATGGTCTTTCTGTGCGGTAAGACTCACGTAGTAGGAAGAAAATCATAATAAATACTAGTCTTCATGAAAATTTAATCGTTTACGATGGACCGCAAGTTAATTTCGAAAAATCTTCTTTAAATTTTAGATTCCCGCCGGTAACAATGGCGCCCCGAATTGCCGCCATGCATTTCGCACTTTCCATGGCGGCCCCGCCGCGTTCACTTCGTTCCCATTCCCAGTCCCTTATTTTCCCTTTCCTCAAAGGAAATCAACACGATTGAAGACGAAATCATCCTCACGTAAACTATGATGGTACGAGGAAGCGCTCTGACTATAGAAACGGCTTCGGAATCTTAATAAAGTTCGCGTCCAGGCGATAATATACGAGTCCATGTGAACGATACAGCTGAGACAATGTAGCATTCGTTCGCTGTTGTTTACATCTGGTCTTATTTACGGTGATCAAGATATCCCCCAGACGAGGGCACTCCAAACTCCGCGTTTCGAAGCAATCAGGAGGTTAAATTGCGATGCACATTCTTGTCAACGCAGGCAAAGTGATGAGGAAAATATTCCGATGGGTCTCACCTTTGAAATTCTCCGTGAACCTCGCTCGAAGCTTCTCGCCTCACTCACTCGACGATGTCACAATGCAGTCCCGTGCAAATCTGCCACATCGATTATATCCTATATGTTCTCCAATGACCACCAAACGCAACATCACTGTCGCCTTCTCCAGGGGCAATCTTCAAGATTCCACCGGCCGCGGGAGAGATGAGAATTGAACGTACACTACGAAAAAGCTTCTCCATTCGCAAGATACGAGCACGATGTTTACTCGCGAGACGGACCGAGCAACTGAACGAATACTTGGCCCTCTGTCGGATTCCGGTTAGCAATTTCGGGGCAAAAAGACGACGACCGTCGTTCTATTTTCTCCTTTCCTCGTTAAGCTTTAGAGGTGTCGGTGACAAATAAATGTAGAGCAAGTTCTTCTATTCCGACTCTTTAAGATTCGTAATGTGGAAGCAATTTAAGCCCGATGGTGGAACAGGTTTCTGTGAATAGTACAAGACTTATCGCCGAAAATGTTCATCACGCTGGTAACGCACGAGTTAAAATATGAGAGCGTTCCTATCCAAATGTTTTGCACCATTGCGGGGCATCCTCATGACTCAGATGAATTTTTTAATCTTATTGATGATAGGTAGTTTAAAGGAAAGCAATCGATGGAAATTTGTCGAGCTCTCACGAAAGCCCTTGAGGTAATAAAACCTTAACGAGTGCTTTAACTTTACTCGGAGAGCGGTCAAACTTAAGGGCATGCATTTAACTTTAAAGGTTTTTTCTTACTAATATTTCTTGAAGGGAGTGGAGTAAAACACAGTTTTCAACCATTTAAAATAGAAACTTTATTGCGTTTCAACCATCAGTTACATAGCAAGCGATACGTTCAATTCACATCCTCGTGCATCACATGAAAGAGATGTTCACTATGTTGGTCGTTCTATAAGTTGCATCAAATCTCCTGCCCAAATGTGGAAAAGAACCTAGCTCACTCCTCGTCCGACGTCCCGGCCTTGTTTCCTTGCTAGATGTACCTACAGAAAGAATACACCTGAAAATAAGAGAAATGTTTTAGGAGCAAGGGAGACATGTACCTCGTTGTTCGTTCGGTGCCTGAAAAACGAAAGGTAATAAAATAGTTATCCGAGAGGGGAAACACGGTATCTCAGCAGCAATGGAGACTCGCTTACAGTGCTCATCGCCGCCAGCCGAATTGCCCATTCCATCATCGTATAAAATCAAAACTATCCCTTACACACACCCATCAAACCAAGGGAAATTATAATAATATTAATTCTCTTTCAACCTTATAGATTCGTATAACTCTCATCATGCAGAAATGTTAAGTGAGT